>CM065435.1:18503333-19870000 GCA_033030585.1 Hippophae rhamnoides
TCTCAATCTTGGTTTCTTTTACATTGCTCTAGAAAATAATACTAATGAACTTCACTAGTTCCATTTATGCAACTCACTATACCTCTGAGTTATTGGTCTCGAATTGAACATTAATCCATACACAATTCAACGCAATATACACTGTCAAATTGTTATTGCATACGTGCATTATTTTTTAATAGAGCAATGTTGTATAAATTAACTTATTATATATCAAGTTATGTCGTAGTGTATTATATTGTATGTTGTGGATGTGAGATTTGATTCATTGTGAGACTACTTATCACCAAATGGTAAATTCTATTTTGACATGTAGATTTTTTATAGTTCAAATTTGACATGTAGATTTTTTTATAGTTCAAACGTTGAAATAAGAAAGGGAAACGTTTTATCACCATATTAGTGGCAAATCTAGCACACTAACTTAGGAAGAGCACCATATAAGCAGTAAAACAATATTGTTTGCTTCTTATTTCCTAAAATATTATATTAATAACAATTCATAATAAAAAGTTAATATAATTATAAGCATTGTTTTATTTTTTATTTAATGAAAAAGGATATTATATGTATCTCATTTAAACATAAACATGTTGTTAAATTTGTAATGATTTCTTATATAATAAAAGACTAAATTGTAATTCAGGGGGCACAATCCCAATTTATGCATTTAATTTATCAACAATTTCATAGATAATGAGAGTTCTAAAATGTATACTAATAACCTAGAGGGAGATGAACATATTATTTTCATATTTTATTAATTTATAATTTAATAACCAGAACAAAACAATCTAACATATATTCGCACGTAAAATTAAAGTACAAAAATTTAAAAACAACACACGATATTTTTAAGTGGAAACAACCTAGGTCACAATTATGAACTAAAAAAAACAATCGGTCTACCAGACTACCTAATTTTTCATTGTGAAAACCAAATGTTGAAATACAAAATCAGTCTTATGTTACCATACTTATGATATGCCCCAACATACCTAACTTATGAGTCTTGTTCTATTTTCACAGTTTCCAAGATTAACGTGAATGATTTCCAAACTAACGTTTTAATCAATTCCTCGCCAATCAAAAATGTTCATAGAAAAAATATAACCAAGGTTAGCACATAAAAATACAAGTTCCTATATATGTTTTAGAATCGATTTAATAATGAATAATCCTAACTAGGGCTTCAAATCATATATTAATTAAATCAAATCAACTAGAAAATCTTAGAACAAGTAGATTAATTATAAATTCAATAAAAATATTATCTTTGAAATTTAATAATTAAATTCAAATAATCATGATTACTTATATAATTATTTGATTTAAACATGAAATATCCTACTAAAAAAAAGCTATATGAACAAGAAAAATATAAAACAAATAGGCTTAGATTTATACTAGCATAATTATATATATATAAATATATGAAGAGATAACTTAATCTAATTAAAAAAGGAGTAAGAGAGAAAATAAACCTAACTATTAAACCTTGTGATCCTAAAATATGGGCTTATAGTAGTGTGTGTAATTGTGAGATAAGAGTGACATTTATATAGTAAACCTAAAGAGTCAAAAAGTCATACACATGATGTGGTACAATTCTATAGGTAATTGGTTGCTAATTGGGATTAAAAAACAAATCAGAGTGGATAAAATACATTAGTTCCCAATAATATCAATCCCTCTATGAGATGGATGGATCCCTCCCAAAAATATGTTACGCTTACTTAACATGAGGGATCAATCTATCTATGTATGAAGGTGTGCTAAAATTTTTATGTAGAGAGTGAAGGATTGAAATGTAATTGATTACAGATAGATCCATAGTGAGATCGATCCGTCTACTACGGGGATCGATCTTTTTATCTTAAAAGGTTAATATTTTTATTATGCAATATTAAAATTAATCGAATCAAGAATATACTTAAATATACATGCAATTCTATGCATGATAGTTATGAAATATATGTATGAATTATGACTATATAAAATCTATGGGTTTTTTTATATTTTTCTTGAGAAACTTGTAGCAAAATTAAAAATAAAATTATATGTAAATATTTTATTCACAAAAATAACTAATACTTATAATTCTTACATATATTATATCAAAAAAATTATTTGCTAAAAGTGGGACAATAGTACTCCATCTAATTAAATCTTGCACATGCCATTCCATTAATAAACCTCTTTTGACATATATTTCACGTGTAGATTAATTAATATTATTAATCCCTACATCACAAGAGTATAGAGCTAAACAATGCAGGCATCAACTTGAGAGAACAAAATTTATTATAATATTATATACATTAAATACGTGTTAGTATTAGATTAAATGTTAAATTTAAAAGATAAAGTTAAGTCTAAATCAATTGTTTTTTACGTGTAAATTTATGTTTACCTTAAGTTTTTATCTTGTCACAAGACTTTTTATGTTATTTGGGCCTTAGATTCCAGTTCCTATTTACTTGCAGTGGTTAAGGCTGGTTTCAGAAACTTGGCAAGTAATTTGGACCTCCAAAAACCATTAAGGAAATATATCGGGCCTTTAGGACCTTTACTACTTCTGGGCTAACTTCTTTACACTCAACTAAGTTAACCCCCGAGTTCTGAGCGAAGGTTTGTTTACTGAACACCTGCACAGTTTCTGCTTTCCGTGCACTACACATCAGGATTAAAAAATTCAAAAGGAGCGGTTGACCAATAAACTTTCGAAGAAAATTATGGCTGTGTAGTATATTTATATTTTAAATTAATTTTATATTTAATACATATATTTTTAAATATTTATATTAATTAATAAGTTCATAAATTAATTAAAATATTATATAATAAAATATAATTTTTTACAAAATAATTATAGAATAAGCAACTAAAATATTTGAAATAATTAAATAGACTATCGAATTGTATTAACTATTATGAATAGATAAATTTCGACAATATAAAAAATAATTTATCGATATTTTTTAATTTCTTTCAACATTTTAACTACGGTATCCATAATATCTAAGATATTTTAACAAAAAAAGATATTTAAATAATAATTTAATGATTATAATATTTAATAATAATTTATCAATATTCACGATAATTGAGCTAAAAAATATAAATATCACGTTTTGATATTAAAATATGCAAAATATTGACGATGTTGATGTCGTTGATATTTTCATCATTGGTTAAGGGTTTGTTTGGGGTACCATATTAAATATATTAAGTATAATTGTATTATACTAAATTTATATTTAGTTTGTATAGTATTTAATGATAAGATGTATAATATAATCAAATAAAATTGATTATAATTATTTTAATAAAATATTATTTTATTATAAAATTTATTTTTTTATTTTTATTACATTTTAAAATAAAAAATATATATTATTTTTACTTTTAAATGAAAGAAAAATCAAGATACATAATTTTATAATTAAAAATTTACATAAAATAAATTATATGTCCAGTTTAAATCAACATCTCTTAATGGTATTAAATTTTTACATAAATATACTAGTTCTATACTATGCGATATATCTGATTTCACAATCAAACACATGTTTATAAAAATTATAGAGTCATGTGTTTAATACTATATAACAAACGTATGGTAATGATTTTATTTTTAATTTTTATGTTATAAAAAATGTGTAATATATTTTGAGTGTGTATTAAACATATATTTTTTATGTTATAGAAAAATATTTGTACACCACATAAATAGAATTAAAAATAAAACTGCATAAAATGAATTATGATGTGTAACCAAAGACTCTTCCCTCCATTACGTGTTTAAATCGTAATAATGTTTTGCATTTATTTTTTACTTGTAAGGTATAATTCATATATTATTTATACAAGTTTTTAAATAATATATAATTTTTAAATAATTTTTTTTTAACAATAATATGAAATTCATTACATTATTAAATATAATTATAAAAATATACCATTTAGATTTAAAAACCAGGAGATGATGGTGATATGTTCGTACTTCTCTTTTATTAGGATGCAATAGGGAAGAGTCTCCATTGAGAAATATAGTTATAGAAAAAAAAATGTTACATTTTTTATTGGATAGAAGTTATATATAAGTTTAAAATCCTAAATTTTAATCTAGAATTTTGCTTATGGCTTTGAGGGCATAGAAAACTTTTAGAACTTCCAAAGAAAGGGAAAAAATAAAGAATAAGTATAATTTTGATTTTCAAAATAATATATTAAAATACTATACAAAAATTGTATAAATGTATTTTTTTAATTACATTTTAATATTTAAAAAATTTTATTCTCTCGAAATATGTATGATGATATTTTCCAAACTGGGCAATTGCTTTCTCTCTTCATTATTGGTTCACTAAAATTTAAAAAATCTCTCAAATATCAAAAGACCAATTAATTTAAGCTTATTACCACCTTTTGGGGGAAGATTCATATATGCACAAAGATCGATTGGACACTAGTGATTGGAAAGATAAGAATGTGGTACACTTTTTAATTAACAATAGAAATATAAATTAAATGAAACCATCCTAATGAAAGATGTAAAAGAAGAATTACACTTTGAATTATTTTCATTTACACTATTATTTTTATTTGTCTTATTTTACAAATAATACGTATAAATTTTATTATTTTTTAGATTATTTCTTTCATATTTTTTTAAAGAAAATTAATATATAAAACAAAATAAAGTTTATACATTGTTAAGTCTCACATTGGCTAAGAGTAATGCGGTAGTATTCTTTACAAGTCTGGGCAATCCTCTAACTCACAAGCTGGTTTTTCGGTTCAGAGTTAGTTTTGGGTTTCTAAGATGGTATCGTAGCTGACTTCTTCGTCTTTCAACGACGGCCCTCGTCGTAAATCCCGTCAGTAATCACTCTGGCCAGATGTGGAAGGGGATGTTAAGTCGCATGGCTAAGAAGTAAAGCGGCATCTTTATAAGTCTGGGCAATCATCTAACTAACAAACTGTTTTTTGGGTTCAGAGTTAGGACTGAATTTCTAAGATACATATTGAATATATATAAATGAAAATTAGAGTATAAAATAAAAATCCATATTTTATGGCAAAGGCTAATTTCTGTGATGCTAGTTTCTTTAAGTAGACTTTAATTTTGTTTGTTAAAGCTCTGTAGAAAGTGTTTGATTCTTAGAAGAATCTCACCGACGTACACTAACAAAATGAGAGAAGAGATTGTATATTTATACGTTAAAATATGTTAAATGTAAACCAAATTTTTTCTCCAATGTTATATTAAAAGAAATTTTCTTTTTTAAAACAAATAATTTTATTATTTTTAAAATTATTTTGCTAAGTATCATATTAAGGTAAATATTTAAGTATAAATTGATGGTATTTTAACATTTTGTGATTAAATATCACAAAATTTTATTCTATTAAATTTTTCCATGTTAATTATTTTTATGATAATTATATTTTTCAGTAAATTAATATACTAAAGTTTAATATTAAATAATTATAATTAGTTCAACCACAAATCTATTAGTATTATCACCAATTTAAATTTTTTTTAATTCTTTTTGTTTAATCAACTCTTTAATTACCTTATTATTATTATTCTAACAAAGTGAAATAAAATTATTAATTATTTTATATCACAATGAATTTTCTTATTATTAAAACTTAAAAGCTTAGATTTGTGTCTTGTAAATTACAAAATAGTATATGAATTTTAAAATTATTATAAAAATATCATTATTTTATTAATTTTATACTATTAAACATTTCAAATATTATAAATATATTATCAACTTAAAATAAGTAACGAAGTTAACAGCAAAAACTCTAAAACAAATGTTAATCTCATTCAAAATCGTCCTCAATGCCTCTCGAATTATCTTGATGAATTGATTACGACCCTGAATCAACAAGTAAAAGAAACGAAAACTAAAGCGTATGAATTAAACAAGGAAATTAATAAGGCCTGATATTTTTTTTATGTGTGTCTAATTAGCTATTAATTATAAGTTGAATTAATTTATTTTATGATTTGAGATTTAGCTATAGCTATCCCAGATTACAAACAACTCATGAATTCTTTAATAAATATTATTTTTAAAATACAATTACTATTCAACAAATTAAAAAATAGTTAAAGATAATATTTTTATTTCTGTATTTTATAAAATTATAATTAAAATATATTATATATTTTATTTATCATATTTGAAATATAAATAATATAATTTTAAGTTGTTTACCTTAATTTATTTAAAAGATAAATATTAATTATGTTAATTAGAATAATTTATTTTTTATTATTTTTTTGTTACAATTTAATTTTTTATCATGAAAAGGTGACAACACAAAAATAAATAATTAAATTTTAAAAATTTTATTTTTATTGTCATTGATGTCTATTATTAAAAACAATATATAAAAATGATATTTTAATAACAAAATAAAAATATATTAAAAAAATTGATTTTTTATCCTGTTGATGTCATTTTTTCAAAAAGAAAAAAACATTTAAAAAAAATATTAAAGTATCATTCTTAACATGTTATAATTTCATTCAAAGTTACGTCGAGTCCAACATAAACTTTAAACAAGCAAAGTCTAAAGGTCAACTCAAATAAACGCACTCAACCAACACTTCAAAGACACATAAGCAACCAAATCTTGTTGCTTAGTTTTCCGGCATGCCATTCATTAAAAATAAATATTAATTATATCAATCAGAATAATTTCGTTCTTTTATTATTTTATATAGTAATTTAATTTTTTTATTAATAAAAAAATAATAACATAAAAATAAATAATTAAAATTTAAAACTTATTTTTAATTTATTTTTTTTATCTATTTTATTGTTCTTGTTGTCTATTATTAAAGACAATATGTAAAAGTAATAACTTAATAACAATTAAAAAATATGAAAAAAAAAATTAAAATTAAAATTAAAAATTTATAGTTTTTTTCGTTTGATATCACTTTTTTAAAATAAATACAAAAAATTATAAAAATAAATAAATAAATTACTATTCTTTCTACCACGTATAATTCATCTAAAGTTATGTAAGTAAAACATAAACTTCTAACAAGGAAAGTCTAAGGATTAAGTCAAATTTACACCCCCTCTAAGCACTCAACAAACAGTTCAAAAGACACATTATGTCAATGTTATAAAGCTCCTTAATTTAAGGAAGCAACGTGGAAGCAAGCATTAGACGATTAAATGGAGGCAAGCAAGGAGCTTAATTCGGAAGCTTGATTTAAGGAACCATTAATTTAAGGAGTAATTCAAGGAGTGAATTTTCCTATAAATAGATGTGTAATTGTAATGAATTAATCATCCAAAGTGTTCATTCGATTGAGAGAAAAGCTTAGAGAAAGGCTTTTGTGAGAGAAAATTGAGAGTAATTTTCTTGAGTGTAATTGGGTTGTGAGTTGTGAGTTGTGAGTGTTGTAAACACCTTGTGTAATTTCTAAAGCACTTTCGGTAAAAGATCTACGGGTCCCAGGAGGCGTAAGCAAGATTGGTAGAACTCAGTTATCAAATTTGTGTGTTATTTTATATTCTTGCTTTCTCGTAAGTTTGCTTATCGGGGTGCGTTATTTCGACAAGCGGTATCGAGCTATTGGTAGTGATTTCTGTCAATTTTACGCAAGAAATAGTCGAAGCGATCGAGGAGGAAGTCGGATTTTAGTGGGAGCGATGAGCGCGGATGAAGGAAGAGGTGAAACTCGAGAAATTTGATGGCACGATTTTGGGTTTTGGAAAATGCGGATAGAGGATTATCATGTATCAGAAATCTATCAACCTCTGCCGGGAAAGAAACCGAAGCTATGAAGGAAGAAGATTGGAATCTTACAGGCAGAGACAAGCCACCGGAGTTATTCGATTATTTATCGTAATGTTGCCTTGGCCTTAGCAAAGGAAAAGACATGTGCTTATGGCGGCTCTCAGTATGTATGAGAAGCCGAAATCGGCCTCGAAGCAAAGTGCACTTGATGGGCGTTTGTTCAATTTGCGGATGAATGAAGAAACGCGTCGGTAGCTCGACATCTCGATGAACTCGACACGGTCACGGCCAGGTTGAGTTCGGTGGAAATTAGTCGATGAAGAAATCGGCATTAATACGTGTGTCTTCTTTACCGAGAAAGTTGGAATCTCTTGTGAGGCTGTTTGTGAGTAGCTCGTCGGGAAGCAATAAGTTAAAATTTGACGATGTTCGTGATTTGGTTCTCGGTGAAGAGTCAGAGCGTAGAGAGTCGGGTGAATCGTCAAATTCTTCGGATTTTGCATACAGTCGAGAAGAAATTCAGCCAAAGGGAATGGACGTGGTAGGAAAGCAGGACTACGAGGTAAATCGAAAGGACGAGGAGGTCCCGAATCCGAGAATCCTAATAATTCCCATGGCTCGAAGACTATCGAGTGTTGGAATTGTGGAAAAGCAGGACACTTACAAAAATCGGTGCAGAATGCCTGAAGGACAAACAAGTGAAGGCGGCGAATGTTACTTCCCACCTCGGGAGGAGATGATGCATTGATATGCTCTTTGGAGAGCAAGGAAGAATCTTGGGTGTTAGACTGGAGCATCGTTCCATTGCTACTTCACAAAAAGAATTCTTCGAGAAATATGTCCCAGGAAACCTTGGAAAGGTATATCTTGGTGATGATCAACCATGTGCTGTTATTGGCAAAGGTGTAGTGAAGATTAAGTTGAGCAGTTTGTTTGGGAGCGAAAGATGTCGAGGCGTATTCCCCGTCTCGAAGGAACTTAATCTCGGTGGGGCGATTGGCAGTGAAGCTACCTTACGATCTTCCGTGGTGATGATTGGAAGATTTCAAAGGGTCTGATAGCGGTTGCTCGAAGCGAAAAAGTGGCACTCTTTTGCATGGCGAGAGGCACGTTGTTCGGTTACGGTTGCGTGACAATGAAACACGAATCTATGGCACCGGAGAGACTAGGCCATATGAGTGAGAAGGGGATGAAGATTATGCCTTTGAAGGGAAAACTTCAGTCTACGGTACGGAGATAGACATGTGCGAGGTGCATGCTTGGAAAGCAAAGAGAGTCGGCTTTCGGACAAGTTGCGAGAATCCCCAAAGAAGGAAAGGCTAGAGCTTATTCACTTTCAGATGTTTGGGGACCCGGCAGTGTCTCATCATTGGTGGGAAACACTACTTCGTGACTTTCATTGATGATCGCTCTCGGAAGGTATGGGTTTACTTTCTAAAGCATAAGTCTGAAGTATTTGAGGCTTTCGGAAGATGGAAAGCTATGGTGGAAAATGAGACGGGTTTAAAGATCAAGCTCGAGCGGATAATGGTGGTGAATATGAGACAGGATTCAAAAATTTCTCTTATGAGCACGGGATTAGAATGGAAAGAGCTGTGCCGGGCACGCCCTCTGATGGTGTAGGCGGGCGTATGAACGAACGTTGTGAAAGAGCCGGGAAAGCATTCGTATACGGTCAGTCTAGAAACAGTGCAGGCGAGAGCGGTCAACACGGCGAACTTACTTGATCGGCAAGAGGCCCCATTGTTCCCATTGGAGCGTAGAATACCGGAGGAGGTATGGAGCGGAAAAGAGGTGAAACTATCACATCTAAAAGTTTTCGGTTGTGTAGCATTTGTGCGTATCGGTGATCGGCGGGAGAATAAGCTTGATCCCGAATCGAAAGAAATGCCACGTTCATTGGCTATGGTGAGGATGAGTTTGGCTACCGCATTTGGGATGACGAAAAGAAGAAAGTTATCCGTAACGTAGATGTGATTTTCAACGAAAGGGTGATGTATAAGGACATGCGTAAAATAGACGCATGATGACTCGGAGCGAGGAATGAGTCGGTATTTGCGGTGCGAGATGATGTCCCAGGATACTTCGCATGACGGAACCAATTGTAACAAGTCCCGGCGGAGGAACTTGTTGGACAAACGTACACGTCATTTCCAACACCTGCCTGACCTTCTCGGCTCACTTGTGTTGAGAAGGTCTTCTCGACCTCGTATGCCTAACGGGAGATACGTAGGCCCATATTCTTGGTGATGGAGGGGAGCACGAATCTTATGATGAAGCTTGTCGGACTCGAGATTCCAATAAGTGGGAGCTTCTTGATGAAAGAAGAAATGAAATCTCTCGTACTCGACCGGACATGGGAGTAGGCTGAGTTACCTATGGGAAAGAAGGCAACTTCCTGACAAATGGGTGTGCAGGGTGAAGAGGGCTGTGATGGTTCCCGAGAGATACAAAGCCTAGTTGTCAAGGGTTTCAACGAAGGAAGGAGTTGACTATGCGACATTTTTGCTCCGTTGTGAAGCTCATGATACTATCGGATCGGTATTGAGTATTGTAGCCATTGAAAATCTTCATCTTGAGCAGTTGGATGTGAAATTGCATTCCTTCGTGGAGATTTAGATGAAGAGATTTACATGTACCCGTGAGGAAGGTTTCTCGAGAAAGGGGGAAGAAAGAACATGGTGTGCGAGACTTAAGAGAAGAGTTTGTATGGCACAGAAACAAGCAGAAACAATGGTACAAAAAATTTGTGACTTAACATTACCTGAAGGTTTCCCGAAGTGCGATGCGATCATTGTTGCTACTTGAGAGATATAGGTCAGTTATATCATTTTACTACTTTTATGTTGATGATATGTTAGTAGCGAGGTTCGGATATGGATGATATTAAAGGTTGGCAGACAATTGTCAAAGGAATTTGACATGAAAGACTTAGGTCCCGGCAAAGAAGATTTTGGAATGCAAATCACTGAGAAATAAGAAGAAAGGATCCTTGTAGTTATCTCGGGAGCGAGAAATCATCAATCGTGTTTTGCAAGATTCAATATGGGCGATGCCGAAGCCGGATTCTTGGCGCACTGTGGCATCATTTTCGCACATCCGAGGATCGGTCCCCTCGGACGGAAGAAGAGAAGGTGTGGCTAAGGTTCCTTATGCCTCGGCCGTTGGAAGTTTAATGTACGATGGTGCATGCGAGACCGGACATTGGCCGTGCGATTGGGAGTTGTTAGCGGTTATGTCAAATCCGGGAAAAACTCATTGGGAGACGATCGAAGTGGATTTTGAGGTATACGCGAGGCACTGTGAAAAGTGCTTGTACTTTAGTAAAGGAGAGTTAAAAGTACAAGGAGTACGTGAAGCGCGGACTTTGGAGGTGAAGTTGATCCAGAAGAAGCCGCCGAGTTATATATTTCTTGTTGGAATTCTGGTGGTGGTTGGATGTCTGCAAATCTGAGAAAATTGTCACCACTTTATCCCTTCTGGTGAGTATGTAGCGATGGCGAAGCTAGTAAAGAGATGATATGGCTTGAGGTTTGTTAATTAATTTGGGATTCAAACAAGAGAAGAATGTTACTGCGTAGTGATAGTCGAAGTGCGATACAACATGAAAGAATTGACATTTCATTCTAGAAGCAAGCATATTGGACTTCGTTATCACTTCGGATCTCTACATTGGAAGATGATGTGTTATCTTGGAGAAGATTGAGGAAGCAAAAATCCGTGCAGATATGTTAACAAAGGCGGTATTGACAAGCGAAGTTGTGCTCGGCGGTTAGTCTACTAGAGTAACAAAGACTAGAAAAACTGTGCGTTGATCAGGTGTGAAAGGCAGTTGAAATCGGTCTTAGTGGGAGATTGTTATAAAGCTCCTTAATTTAAGGAGCAAACGTGGAGCAAAACATGGAGCAAAACATGCGGTCGATTCATGGCAAAACAAGGAGCTTAATTGAGGAGCGATTTAAGGAACCATTAATTTAAGGAGTAATTCAAGGAGTGAATTTTCCTATAAATAGATGTGTAATTGTAATGAATTAATCATCCAAAGTGTTCATTCCAATTGAGAGAAAAGCTTAGAGAGAAAAGCTTTTGTGAGAGAAAATTGAGAGTAATTTTCTTGAGTGTAATTGGGTTGTGAGGTGTGAGTTGTGTGTGGTGTAAACACCTTGTGTAATTTCTCCCTTTCGGTAAAAGATCTACTTGGTCAGGAGGCGTAAAGCAGATTGTAGAACTCCGTTATCAAATTTGTGTGTTATTTTATATTCTTGCTTTCTCATAAGTTTGGCTTATCGAGAATTTGCGTTATTTCCCAACAGTCAAGTCCAATATAAACTTCTAACAAGCAAAGTCTAACGGTTAACTCAAATTAACACCCCTCTATGCACTCAACAAACAGTTCAAAAGACACATTTCAGTTTTTCAGCACGCCATTCATCAATGAATATTGAAAGTTCGAAAAATATTAAAAATATATAAATTTGTATATATTTTTGTAAATATTATTTATAAAAAATGATAACCCAAATCTAGTATATTCGTGAAAGTATATAATCTCCTATGTATTATAAAATAGAATTATACGATTTATTTTTTGTAAAGATATATACTTGTATTGTCTCACTTAATAATTACAATCTAAAATTAAATTTCATTAAAGATAACGAAATTATATATATATATATATATATATATATATATATATATATATATAGTGATAAATGATAGAGTTATTTTAAAAATTCAAAAAATGATTAATTTTTAGATAATTATAATAGGTGCCAAAACATAAATAATACGAGTATAAAAATGTATACAAATTTATATACACATATAATTGACTTTCATAGTTTTTATTTATTATTTTATTCTTTTCGATTTTGGGAAAGGAGGTAGAAATAATTGATTTATAATATAAATTTATTTGAAAAACAACAAAAATATTATTCTTTAAATTTAAAATTATAAAAATAGTATTTTTTTTATGTACAAGATCTGCATCAATTTATAAATTTTTACTATTAAAAACAAATATGACATGTCATTTCATATTAAATGATGTTTAATTGGACGCTATTCAAATTGAATTGCGATTATTTTGACCCATTTAATTATATCTCGTTCAATGTTATTAGAATGTTATTTTTATTGTTATAAATTTAAAGAGAGTTATTTTTTTGTAATTTTTCAAATTCTTTTTAGTTTTCCAAGACTTAATATAGCAATTCCAAGCGATATTCATACGTAATATCAGTTAATTTTGTATATATTTTTGTACATATTCTTTATATTATGTCATGTGTCATGATTATTTTAAAATTGAAAAAGTAATTTAATTTTTTAGATAATATTAATACATAACAAAATCTAAATTGTATGGATGCAAATTTATATATTTATAGCATTCATCTTTACCTAAACACATCGAAAAACTCTATACATTCTCATTAAAATTGCATTTCCACCGTATCACTTTTCCAAAATAAACTACATGCTTTATAAATGCTCGTAGGTTTCATATGTTTAAATAGTAAAGAGAAAAAATTTGTGTTTAAAAATGTTAGGTTTATGTTAATATTTTCGATATCCGTGAAACAAAACTTTTAATTATAATTTAATTTTTAGATGTTTCTTAAAAGAATATTTCAAGTTGTAAAAACTATTATGCCTGAACGATCACATATTAGATATATTTATATGCCCATGTACGTTAGATTGCATATTAGACACAATAGAAAAAATATGAATTTAAGACACTTGATCGATCGAGTGTATACTAGATCGATTTAGTAAGAAATCCGATTAATCTGATTTTAATATATGACTAGATTGATCGAAGGATATACTCGATGGATTGATCAAGTGAATATTCGATCGATTGAGCACTTGGTTAGATTGACCAAGCAACCAGTTATCTTATTTTAAAACATATTTTTAATATGAATTAGATTGGTTTTTTTATAGTATTGTCCTTAATACTTAAAAGCGTTTTAACTTATTTATGGACAATATGATAATTTCACTTTAACTGAATGTGCTTCAAAATATTCTTTAAATACAAACCTAAACACAAATTTGAAACTAATCAAACAAGTGCTATTATGCTTCTCTTCATCTTTTATTCTCTCTCCCTTGTTTTGTTAAAACTTTTCAAGTAAGCTTTTTTATTAAGTTAATTAACTAAACATTTGTGGTTGTGTTTGATGTATTAACAAGCCTATAATTATAATTATGTTATTATATTTTTAACTGATTATTCTAGAATTATTAGTTAGTTTTCTTTTATCTGATATATTATTTATATCAACTAGTTAGGATTTTTGTTATTATTAAATCTACTCTAAGACGCACACTTATACTTGTATGTATGTATTAACTTTTCAGGTGACAGCGGTGCTGATCGATTTACTCGGGACACGAGTTTGTCAGAACATTGGTCCGGATTTAAACGCCTATCTTGTAGAGACTGCATTCAAAGTAGCAGCTTGTAAATATGTTACTTATACGCATTACTTGAGTGGGTAATTTAAGTCCTAACCTTATAACTGGATACTTTTTTTTTCATAGTTGGTTGTTAGGTGTTCCGATGGATCGATGATTTTCTTCTTAGATCATTGATGTAGCCTAGGTTGGTTCCACCTAAATATTTTGTATGTTGATATTTTTATTTTTATATTACTTTATATATATGTGATTGATTGTTTGACTGCTTATAAAATTTTAATTTACTATAATTCTGCTAACTAGATATTTAAATCCATAATTAAATAAAATTTAAAAAAATAATACAAAATTAACACATTAGTAAGTGCTATGCTCTAATTGGTACGTATAGAATTGCTCAAACAATACATATGATGTCACATGGTAGAAGTTTTAAAATAATAAATAATTTTTTTCATTTATCAAAATAATTGTAACATTATAATAATATAAATAAATTAAGTTCAAAAATAAATACAATTTCAAAGTTTTCTCAAAGTATCTTTGAGAATTTTCTTTACCAACAACAATATTTTGTGTTATAATTTTTAAAAAGCATCAAGGGAATCTTGTATGCTACCACGTACATTTAAATAGCTAATAAATAACAATTTTAAATATTAAACATATACTATCTCTTTTAAATATTATCTAGATGTATTAAATGAGTTGAATTGATTTATCTCACTTAACTTCGTTTTATCTTAGGTGAACTATAGCTAAACTCTACACGCTATATTTTATGTGAGATAATTTATCTCAATTCGCTTTTAAATAAATTAAGTTGAACAACTCTTAATCTGACTCAATTATATTTTTAAAAAATTAAACAAAAAAAATTAAAAGTATTTATAACTTTCTTACAAACAAAAAGTGTTTGTATAAATATTCTCTTGATTATATTTTGCTAAACAACGAGAAAAAATAGTATATTTTAAATTTGTTTTCATAATAACAATGTTATATTAATTATTTTTAGATAGAAACTTTTTAGATAAACTTGTGAGCTTCTTATACTTATGAGTTATGTGAATTAGCTCATGAATTGAATTTTTTCAACTTATCAGCTCATTGGATTCATTTTAAATGAGCTTAAGTGAGTTATTCATTGATGAAACCACATAATGGTTATCGAAATGGGGTATGAATTGTTTTCGTTTAAAATATCAAAAATATTATTGGTGTAAATATTATCATATGGACTTTGGTACATATGTTGATGTTATTTTTTAAAATATCATGAATTGTGATGAATTGATAAATTTTCTCCTCAATAATTTTTCATTTATAAGTTTATTACTAGTGGTTATGAATTGTGATGATCCAAATATATAATCAATGTATTATCCACTTGAGTTTGAAACTGTAAACAGAACATAGCTAACAACGTCATTCACATTTTAGAACGAATATTCTTGATATTATAAGAACTTGAATAATGAAGCATTTTCTTTATACATAGTCATATTTGAAAGAGATAATTTATACATGACATATTAATACATACTAATCATGAATACGTGCAAATGCACGTGAGAATTATTACTCGTGGTTGAAAAAAACATTTTAAATGATGAAAATTCATTTATATTACATATCACAATAATTTAATCATTCAACTAATAATTATATAAATAAAAAAAATAATATGTTTGTGCATTTGACGTGTGTGTATATATATATATATAAAAGAAATTACGGGAGGTTTTGAAAATTAACTTAAAATTTAACTATATATATAACCATAATTAATTGGATATTTATAATAAATTATAATTTTAAAGAATATTAAAAGGTAGGATATATATTAATTTTAAGAATGAAAAGTCGTTAAGTGTATTAACTTTAATGAAAATGTATTTTAAATCGATATATATTAGGTAAGGGTAGTAAAACTCCAATATTATTACAAAAAAAAAAGAATGTATAAGTTCATTTTATAAATATAATATATTCATAATGTCTTATTTTTTATAAATGTAATGAACATCTGTAATCTTTTCATACTGTCTTATTTTTTATAAATGTAATGAACGTCTGTAATCTTTTTGGACTTATGGTGTCCCATCTAATAAGTACGAAACTAAGATATGTTTTCATTTACAACAAAATTGGTTACTCTTTTTCCTATTAATTAATACATAAATTATTGAATTAGATTATATGTATAATACATTGATAATTATAGTATAATTTACTACTCAAATTTTGACATGTAATTTTTGGGCTCGAATTTTGTATAAAATCTAAAATTCATTCATTTATAATAGTTATAAGATAAAAAAATGTTAATATCACATTAATTCATACCTACTTTTGTGCCAATATTTTTTTCATCATGTTATTTGTTAAAAAAAATTAAAAATTAAAAGGTGACATATTTTTATATATAAATTTTAATGCATGTTATTATATAAAAGATATGAGAAATAATAAATATAAATCTATGTGTTCATACTATTCTTTATGTACATATAGTATAGTATATAGGAAGATTTTCTGGCCCCAAAATTTTACCTAAATTTATACACAAATTTATGAGTTTTAGATCAAACACGTTTAAATGGTCAAGATTTAAATTACGCATTGTAATTTAAATCTTGATCATTTAAACGTGCAGTAATTTTAATCTTGATCATTTAAACATGTTTGATCTAAAAGATACAAATTTCTGTATAAATGTGCTTAGAAATTTGAGGTTATAAAAATTACCTCAATTTGAGGTTATAAAACTTACCTCGATAATATTTTTTAATATAAGATATAACACTCTTATAATTAAAATTTGAACTAAAATCATCAATATATTTAAAAACAATTTATATCGTTGAGTTAGAAGCACCTAATATATTCATGTTATAGAAAATAAAAATAATTAAAGGAAGCCTATTTATCACAATGGTGTAGTATATAAAATTAATATATATATTAAGATATTTAAATTAGATTATTTGTACAATTTAATATCTTAAATTATAAATTGTATCAATTAATCTATAAGTGTAAAAAAATGAATCAATTAAAGATAAAATGTATTATTTTAATTAACAAAATTTAATTAATTGTCACTATTTTATTTTAATGTTATTAACAAATTAAAGTACATATTTAAATAACTTTATATTTGAATATTTTTATTTTTTATTTTTTTAATAATTTCATATTAAATTTTACTTTTATTTTTATTAAAAAATTATATTTTAATTATATTTTAATAACTTGACATAAAATAATAATATTTTAATATAAAAATGGTTAAAATAATATAATTTACATATTAAATTATTATTATTTTTCTAACAAGTGATTACTCGCGATTAAAATACGAATCTTTAACAATGTTAGAGTGATAATTAATATAAAAAAATTAATTTTTAAATTTAATTCATTATCACTGTTTTATTTTAATATTTTTTTTATTTTTAATTTTATTAACAAAGTATATATTTAAATAAACTTATGTTTGAAAATTATTATTTTTTATTTATTTCAATAATTTTATATTAAATTTTACTTTTATTTTTATTAAAAATTTATATTTTAATCACTTGATATAAAATAATAATATTATAATATAAAAATTGTTAAAATAATATAATTTATTTATTTTTCGATAACTAATGAACTAAATAATATTATTTTTAATTTAAAAAATTAAAAAAAATATATTATGAAACTTTACGTCACTTCACCTTATATAATATACCATCAATTTATCACCAATGTGTAATATAATTTAATGATCCTTTATAAAAAAAAAATCCCAATTATATAAGCCAAGGCTACCGACTACATACCAAGTCAATTTCATAGAGCAAAAACAAAACATGCTAGATGCTCAATAATTTCGTATGTTTGGGTTAATTGATCTCAACGTAATTGGAATATGCTTTTTTTCCATTATTCTCTGTAAGAAAAAGTATTGATGATTAACTAAAAAAACATTTGCACATTTTAAGGATGGTAATATTATCAAATCTTTATTTTTTATTTTCATAACATTAAATTTTATAGTTGTAATAAAAATATCATTAAATTTTTTTATTATTTTCATACTATTAAACTTTGTAAAATGTTATAAAAATATTATCGACGTCAATCAATTAAAAGTAAGTTATATGTATATTGATGGTATTTTTATTACATTTGTAAAATTTAATGGTATAAAAGTAACAAAAAAATTGATTATATTTTTGTAATATTTTTAAAATTTAATGATATGTAAGGAACAAATCAAAGTTCAATAATATTTTATAACAACTATTAAAGTTTGTTAGTAAAAAAATTCTATATACTCAATATATGATCCAAAAAATAAACTTTAAAGTTGTTATATTATTTAATATTTACAAATAAAATAAAATAAAATATTTTAGGTACATATATTATGATCCAAGAAAAACAAGAATTGAACTTATAATTTAATTTATATAATTTATTTTTGAATAATTATTTAATAAAATTAATTTATATTTATATCATAATCATAAGTTTACAGTGATCTGAAAAGTATAAGGTACCCAGTATAAAAAGTAAGTTTAAATTTTAGTATTGTCATTATACATACTACATACTACGTATTATATTTAAAAATTTAATTTTTAAATTCATAATATATATTTAAAATTCTTGATATTATTATTATTATTATTATGTATAAATAATACTTAAAAAAATATAATTTTTAAGATTTATTAATTTAAAAAAGAAGAGGAGTACAATGAAACCTAACTATTATAATAAAGCTAATCATGTTATAACAATTGATATTTTCTTAAAATATGCTTCAAATCTTTAAAATAAAATAAAAACCTCAAATCTCATAGAATTGTGTTAACCTATGTTCATTTGTTAACCACTTTTATTTAGTTGTGTATCAGTATAAAGGTATCAAAAAGGTTGGATTGATCTCATATAACATGGCCTAACATGTTAATTAACATACTATGCTTGCCTGTGACACGTATACAAGTTGTGCTTGGCCTATTGGATCATACGTGATAGGTCTACAAGACCTATAACCTGTTTAATCCATTGTTTTAATAAAAATTGCTTCTTTGAGATATATTGAACTCCCCACTTTAAGATTATAGGTATAATGCATATCCACTAGGTTAATCTCACATTTAGTAACATATGAACACATTTATATATTTAGCATTCGTTTTAACATATTTCAATTTTGAGAATAAAAAACTAGCATGTTAACTCGCCCAAATATGGCCCAACCCATTGTGAGCCATGGCTCACAAGCCGTGCTATACTTTTCTTTTAAACTCACATATCGTGTCATGCTTAGATTGTGTCGTGTTGGTCATGTAGGCTATATAGCCAAGGGGTTAATAGGTTATCCTGTACCATAGAGCCCATTTGACACCCATAATTTGTATAATATATATTGACAATATAAAAATTATAATTACTCAAAAAATACATTTAAAATAACAAAAAATATTAACCTTAAAATTTATAACTATAAAATAACATATTTTATGTTCAACTAATATATTTTTACTATTAAAAAAAATTTAACATGTTATATCATATTAAACACAATCTAATTAGACACCGTTCAAATTAAAATATGATCATTTTGATTCATTTAATGTTAAATGTCATTCAATTGGACATTGATCAATATTATTGGGTGTTATTTTTATTGTTATTAGTTTTAAAGGTGTTACCTTTTGTAATTTTTCAAAAATTCAAAAATTCAAGAACTTCTTACACTAATCAATTTTTCTTTTAGGAGTAAGTACACTACATTGTTTAGAAGGCAAAAATCTTAACTTTTTAAGAATGAGGTTTTAAACTCTTGGTTAATTGTTATTTTGAGGCATTATTTTGAATGAGACTCACTTGATATAAATGTGTGATCTTGATTGATATATGTTATACTGTATAAAGACTTCAAAACCATATATTTACATGATCAAAATAATATTAGATTGAATAAGAAATTGAGTCTTAAAGTTCACTCACTTAGAAGAAAAAAATGTGCTTTTTTAGACTTGTCTCACATTAGAAAGCTAACAACACATTGAAAGTTTTATATAACATTGGTTTCCTAAGAGTGGTAAGTTAATGTGGTAAAAAAGACTCTTTTTATGTACGCATGCATAATGTAGTAAGAAGACACTTTTTTATGTACACATGCACGGGTGCAAATCCTTGAATGGTAAACATAAAAATTTGAAATTAATTTGGTGGAGTATTATTCGTGGTGTTCAACTATTGCCTACATTGTTTTATCTAATGAGATTTTTTTCTTGGATTAAATATCCTAAGAATCACTTTGTTTGTGTAAATATGACACTTTAGTCACTTTGCTATCACATAGGACACAGGTCACTCTCTAGAAAGTTGGAACACTTTAATAACTTTTTAAACAGTAAAATATTATTATATTAATAAATTTTTTTAACATTATAATAAAAGTGAATTTAATTGGGTAAAATAAGTTTAAAAATGAATTTAAATAGTAAAATATATATTTTAATTTTTTTTGGTCAATTATTTTTGTAAATGATTTATTTTATTAATATTTTATGTATTTTTGTGCATTTTATATATCGCATTATACATAAGTATTGTGCTTCGATTGAAACTGCAAACTTTACAATACCTAAAGTAAAGGCTAAATATGTTATAAAGTTATAAGATTATGGACGTTTAAACAATATGGATGAGCTCTTTAATGTCCAATGTCTTTGAATATTAGTACCAGAAGTTGAATGGCACAACTCCACTATGTTGCTTGGAGATAGGTAGTGGTTGCACTATCCGTGTGGTCTTGGATGATAGTAGATTGGAGAGAGCATATCGGTGTGGTTCCAATATCATTGATTTTGTAAATTTTGACCTATTTAGCCCCTATTTATGATATATTAAAGTCTATAATTTCAATTTAAACATGATATTTACAGAAAATACAATACAAAAAATACCAAAACAAATATTGAAAAATACTATAAAATATAAAATTAAAAAACAATTGACAAAAAAAACTTATTCAATTGTTCAAATTCAATTTTAAACTGTTAAAATAAAATGACATATTTGCTCTCATTAAATTTACTTTATTATTATGTCAAAAAACTTTATTGATAAAATAATATTATACTATTTAAAATTCACTAAAGTGTCACATTTTTACATAGATAGTGACCTAAATGTCTCTAGTAAAAGAAATATGACTAAAGTGTCTACTTTTTACGAGTAAAATGACTTCCACAAACTCTGGTCTTTTTTTTTTCTTTCTTCTCAAATGTCTATGTGAGGGAAAAATTTATCTTAAGTAAACTGTATAATGTGGAACTCGATATTTCTTCAACTTTTTATTTCTTTATTTTCATTGTAAATGTATAGTTTCTATTAATCTGGTATTATGATTCAATTTAGTTTTTAAGCAAAGTAAATTCTTATTTTTACGCTACTATTTTTCTTAGAGAAATAACTAATATGGGTTGGATTTAAAAAGAAAATAAAAGGGAAAAATACACTAAATAGAAATTAGTTTGAATTTAGCTATACATGCACTATATATGATCCACTATTCCAACGTATATAAGATTGAATTGATAAATATTATAGTCGGATCATATTCGGATTAAAAATTATACAATCTATTCAAATTCAAATCGGATTCTGATGGACAGATTTTATAATCCACTGTATACGTTCCAAACCGAATTAATTTTAAATTATAAATAAATACATATTTTATTTTATATTATGTTATATTTAAATATTATTCATACCACAATTATACTTTGTCATTATTTTAACTTAAAAATAAATATAAATGTTTATAATAATTTAATAATTATACAAACATATTTCTTATTCTTTTGATTTTTTTAGTTGTAATTATAAATAATAATATTTGTTATTAAAATATAAATATAAATTTTAAATTTTTGTACGTTGTATTTTATATATGATAATAATTCATCTTGAAGGATATCCTGCATACTCCAGAGATGAGAAAGAACTTAGTTTTAGGCTATCTTCTTAACAAAGCTCGGTTTACTCAAACTATAGGGGTTGATTTATATACTAAAACTAAAACTAATATATTTGTTGGGAAAGGGTACGCCACTGATGGCATGTTTAAATTAAATGTTGAAATCAATAAAACCTCTTCTTCTGCTTATATGTTAAGTTCTTTTAATATTTGGCATGCTAGACTTTGTCATGTTAATAAACATATAATCAAGAACAAGAGTACTTTAGAACTAATTCCTAAACTATCTTTGAATGATTTTGAAAAATGTGATTTTTGTAGTCAAGCTAAAATAACCAAAACTTCACATAAATCAGTAGTTAGAGAAATTGAACCTTTAGAATTAATTCATTCTGATATATGTGAACTTGATGGAAATTTAACAAGAAATGGAAAACGCTATTTTATAACTTTTATAGATGATTGTTCAGATTACACTTATGTATATCTAATGAAAAATAAAAGTGAAGTATTTGACATGTTTAAAATATTTATGACTGAGATTGAAAATCAACTTAATAGAAAAATAAAAAGGTTTTGAAGTGATAGAGGCACTGAATATGATTCTAATATCTTCAATGATTTTTATAAAACTCATGGAATCAATAATGAAAAAACTGCACCTTATTCTTCTGAAATGAATGGCAAAGCTGAAAGAAAAAAATAGAACTTTTACTGAATCAATTGTTGCAATTTTATAAAACTCTGGTGCTGCTTCCCATTGGTGGGGAGAAATTCTATTAATTGTTTGCTATGTGCTAAATAGAGTGCCTAAATCTACAAATAAAATTTCACCATATGAAATTTTGAAAAATAAGAAACCTAATTTAACTTATTTTAAAACTTGGGGTTGTTTAACCTATGTTAGGATCCCTGATACTAAAAGAAATAAACTTGCTAGTAGAGCATATGAGTGTGTATTCATAGGATACGCTGTTAATAGTAAAGCTTATAAATTTTATGACTTAAATGATCATGTAGTTATAGAATCAAATGATGCTGGCTTCTATGAACATAGGTTTTCCTTTAAATTTAAAAATAGTGGAGGCTTGTCTTCTAGTAGTTTACCCATAACTAGAACTAGTGAACAAAATGAAGAATTAAACACTGAAATTAGAAGAAGTAAACGAGCTTGAACCCTTAAGGATTTTGGGTCTGATTTTTATGCTTATACCTTAGAGGAAGATCCTTAAACTATTAAAGAAGCATTATCTTCTTTAGATGCCAACTTATGGGAAGAAGCCATAAATGATGAAATGGACTCTCTTGAGTATAATAAAGCATTTAGTTAACTTACCTCCTGATTGTAAAACCATTGGCTGTAAATGGATACTAAAGAAGAAATTAAAACCCGATGGTACTATTGAAAAGTGCAAAGCCCGTCGTGTAGTTAAAGGGTATAGGCAAAGGGAAAATGTAGATTTCTTTGATACCTTTTCACCAATCACACGAATAACTTTCATATGTGTACTTTTTTCTCTTGATGCTATCCATGATTTAGTAGTACACCAAATGGATGTTAAAACTGCTTTCTTAAATGGTGATTTAGAAGAAGAAATTTATATGGATCAACCTGAAGGTTTTGTTATCCCAAGTCAAGAAAATAAAGTTTGTAAACTAGATAAATCCCTTTATGGTCTAAAAAAAAGCTCCTAAGAAATGGCATGAAAAATTTGATAATCTAGTTATCTCACATGGATTCAAAATAAATGAAAGTGACAAATGCATTTATTATAAATTAGAAGATAACATTTGCACTATAATATGTTTATATGTGGATCACATGTTTATTTTTGGGTCAAATATTCATGTTGTGAACAATGTGAAAACTTTGTTAAGTGCTAATTTTGATATGAAAGATCTCGGAGAAGTGAGTGTAATCCTTGGTATAAAGATAACTAGGTCTGAAAAGGGAATTTCTCTAGATCAGTCTCACTACATTGAAAAGATCTTAAAGAAATATAATTACTTTAACTGCAAACCAGCATGTACTCCTTATGATCCTAGTGTAAAGTTGTTCAAGAACACCGGAGATGATGTTAGACAAATTGAGTATGCGAGCATCATTGGTAGCTTACGTTATGCTACTGATTGCACTAGACCAGACATAGCTTATGTTGTGGGACTACTATGTAGGTTTACCAGTAGACCTATTATAGAGCATTGGAATGCTATTGAAAGGGTTATGAGATACCTTAAGAGAACTATGAACCTTGGATTACATTATAAAAAGTTTCCCACTGTTCTAGAAGGATACAGTGATGTAGATTGGAACACTTTATTAGAAGACTCCAAAGCAACTAGTGGCTATGTTTTTAACATAGTTGGTGGAGCTATTTTCTGGAAGTCTAAGAAACAAACAATATTGGCTCAATCTACAATGGAGTCTGAAATGATAGCACTAGCCACTGCTAGTGAAGAAGCAGGTTGACTAAGAAGTATGTTAGTTGAGATCCCTTTATGGGAAAGACCGATACCAGTTGTCTTGATCCACATCTATAGTACCGCAGCTATTTCAAAGATTCAGAACCGTTACTACAACGACAAGAGACAACATATACGTCATAAGCATAGTACTATTAGAGAATTTTTCTCTACGGGAGCTGTAAGAGTGGATCATGTACGTTTTGATGAAAATCTGGCAGATCCTTTTACGAAAGGATTAGCAAGAGAAAAGGTTTTCAAAACCTCAAAAGGAATGGGATTAGTGCCCTTAGAATGAAGAGTCACTTGTGATGGTAACCCAACTTATAGACTGGAGATCCCAAGAAATAAGCTCAAAGGGTAATAACTAGTCATGAAGTGATATGAGTGGTATCATGCTATTTTCAAATCCCATTCTATATTGTTAGAAGCATGAAGTCCTGAAGCGATAGAAAAGGATGAGTTAATTATTAAACTCTTAATGAGTTCTATACTCTATGTGGAGTGGAGTACATAGCTATAGGAGTACTCTTGATAGACTCACCTATGTGAATGTTAAAGTATAGGCTTTTTGAACTATACCTTGGAAAGGTTATATGTGTGATGATTGTTAGAGATAGAGTTCAAAACAACGAGTTACTCTAGTATATTCTAAAGCATCAACACTATGCAAAGGTTCAAGTCGATAGACACCTTTTCGCTCATGCACAATTTTATAATTTTAATTGATCGGTTGCCCGATTAAAAAATTATTTTTATATGAAATTCAAGTGGGGGATTGTTGGAAAATATGAAGTTTTATTAAAAAAAAATTTGTAAAGCCTTGCCTTGTCCTACATTACTTTTTTACAATATTTAAAAGATGTATAAATAGTGAATAGTTGGCTATTGGGATTGGGCCCCAAGGGGTACCCACTTTTGTGGAAGGGGAGAGGACCTAGGCAAATGTGAGTGCCGCCGCCGCCGCTGTCCGACCGGCCGTGCCGTGCCGAGCAGAGTGCGTGTGTGTGTGAGGTGAGGTGGTATTTTATTTTTTGGAAAAATATTTTTTACAAGGGAAACTTTTCCACTTAGAAAAATGGTTGTTATATATATATATTTTTCTTCTCAGAAAAAACAACCGTTATTTTCTTTTATCATAATATGACCGTTAAATGGCCATTTCTCTTCTTTATTCCAAAAAATAGCTGTTGCTCGTATTTACTCACAAAAATGTCTGTTACTCGTCTTTACTCTGAAAATGGCTGTTACTCTTCATTACTCAGAATGGTTGTTACGCTCTTAATTCCCAAACATTACCATTATTATCATAATTGCCGCACGGTTTCTAAAACCTATAAAAAGAGGGTCTCAGCTCTCAATTTCAACACAACTATCTCTGCAAACTCATCTCACTACAAAAAATTCTCTTTGCAATTCTAAGTTATTTTTCAATTTTCTGAGCAACAAATTTTTCAGGTGTAGCATTCCGGTCTTCATCAGCGCAGTGAAGTTCCGAGATAGAGAAAAAAGATTCTGGACTGTTTTATCCTGGGGACGATGGGGCTATGTTTACTTACACAAATTTGGGCAAAGCCGCGAAACGTCTTAAAGAGAGCGACCTAGTCCGCGACTCATCCCAAGTAGTTCCTTTAAAGTTGTCGGTAATATTCTTCCTACATTGTTATTACAAACTTGTTTCAACAGTTATGAATATAATTTCTTCTTGCCGAAACGGTTTTGCTACTTTTTTATTTTTTGTATCAATTTGTGATACAAATTACTTATAAATTTTTTTCGTGTTTCTTTGGAAAAAGAATAATAATGATAATTTATTGGTTTAAAAGACTATTGTTTGGGTTTTTGTATACTTAATTGCATCTAAAAGTATTAATTTAATTTTTAGATTGAATATGATGGAAGACATTACATGCCGGTTCTTATACGAATATATTAACATTTATTTTCTAATATGAATTTAGTAAGGTTTAATTTGAAAGAATGATAGATCGACAATAATGATATTAGGTACATATGATCAGATAATGAGTTATTTACTTTCTTTAAATCATTTAAGATTTGGAAGAAGTTGTGAATGAGAAACTCTGCAATCATTATATCTGTGTAGAAGTAAATATGAAGCTATAGTTGAGAATCAATTCAATAAAAAAAATCAAGGTTTTGTGATGTGATCGTGGTAATAAGTATGAAGCATTGTTTGATGAACTCCCTACACTACATGAAATCATACATGAGACTATAACTTTGTTATTAAACGGTAAAGATCGTGCCTTGATTTAAATAATGAATGTAATACTATTAAGTTTTAAATTACCTCATAACTTGTGGGAGGAGTCGTGTAGTTGGCTAACTATCTTTTAATAAAGTATCCAAAAAGAAGGCACATGAGATACTATATGAGTTATTTAAAAGAATGGTGGATTTTTATGAATACTTACGAGTGTAGGGGTGTATTACAAAAATGACGGTACCTAGACTTAGTAAAATGAAGATAGGTCTTGAAACAATAGATTGCATTTTATTTTATATGAATATCATATCAGTGCTTATCGATTTCTAGTGCATACATCAAATATCACACAAGATATTGATAATGGAATCAAAAAATTTGTTGTTCTTTTAACATAAAATTGCTTATATGTCATAAGGGGAATGAATTTCAATTAATTGAGCTTGGGAGACTATGAATGAAGATAGTCAAGACCAAGATGGATATGCCCATGACGCTAAGTATGATCATATCATCTTGTTTTTTTACTTTGATGACTGCTAATTGAGGATAGTAATGATCAAATCCTCTAAGAAAGTGTTTGATGACTCTATGAAAGTAGAGTTATTATTGCATTTTTTGCATAATATTTGTACATTTTATTCAATAAGTAGTACTTTTGGGGTTAAAAATATTAAAATATGAAATTTTTAGTAAAAAGGAGGGAAAATATATTTTTTGAGAATTTTTTGGAATTTTTAATGTATAACCAATTAGAAGATACCACGTGGATGACACATAAGCAAGGGAGCAGAGCAATCGTCACTATGTAGATGCCATGCAAGCAAGGGGAGACAATCGGAGCATGTTGCATTTACCAGATGATGTAGGCCATACCATGTGTCGACACGGTATTCGTTCTAAATTTTACAGCACAATTAATGAGCATGCCACGCCTCGTCATGTGATTTGTCCATTCGTTCCACCAGGGCATCACCCAATCTATATATGTAAATCACAGCAAGCCACGTGGCACTGAATTAGCTCCCTTGAATACCAACAATCCACCCCGTTAGGCGTCGTATGCTAATTCATTTAGTGATCTCCCCGTTCCACTTGTCACGATTCCATTGACCAACTTTGCTTAATTTCCTTTGTTTCATCTTTGCCATTGATCTGAAATTGATTTAACTGTCAAGATTCCTTTTAAGTCTAATTTAACTCCCTAATTGTCCCAAAACCCTAATTAGTCAAAATTAACCTAATTTTTATCAGTTTTTGGTACCAAGAAGAGAGATAAATACAAGAAAATTTAAAAATGTGATACAATTTTGGTGGAAATTCAAGGAGAGATTGATGCTACAGTTCAAGAGATTGATTGTATTTATTCTTATTTTCATTTCTTTATCATAATCTTTTTTTATTACGAGCTTTATGAACAAAATCATGTTTAATTAATTTATTAATATATGAGTCTTATGAACACAATTTTTACATGTGATGATCTAATATTTTTACCCCAATTATGATTTTGATTTATTTAATTTGATTTTTATGTTATTAATTATTTAGTCAAAAAATGGTCTGTAGAGGTAATTAAATATATTTGAGAGAATTATTTAATTGTTTATCTTGATTAAATAACATGCGTAGTTTCTAGGCAAAAATGTATGATTCTTATGTAAGTGATTCATAATTAATGAACTTAATGAGTTGTATGTAATTTAATTAACATGAGAGTGTAATTATGTTAACTATTATATGGTGTATAGTTTACTTGAGAGAGAAATACATGTTAGGTTAAATTCAATCGATCTAATAATTGATTGATAATTATATCAGAAAATTTTAGTGATTCACATGTTTAGAAAATCATGGGATTTAGTATATTTAGATATTTTCTCATATATGTTCTTAGCTATTAATTTTTGAGTTAATTAATTACTACTATTTATTTTTAGTTCTTTTAATTTTGCTTTCTCAAAAACACAAAAAACAAAAAAAAATGTTTTTTATTTTTTTAGTTTTAAAAATTAGTTTCTAATAATATAATTATGTGGAAACGATATTTTTTATCATTATATTACTTGTTGCGATTTGTATACTTACGTATTCATTGCATACAAGTTGTGTCGATCAAGTTTTTGGGGTAGTTGTTCTAGATTGTAAAAATTAGAAATTAATTTTTTATTTTATTTTATTTTAGTTATTTTTTATTTTTTTCGTAATTTTAATTAATCAAATTATTTATTTATTTTTTTGACATCTTCTTTAGTGTTATTAGGATTATAAGCATTAGAAATTAATTTTTATTTATTTTTAATAATTTTAAATTTATTTATTTTTAATTTTGACATCTCCTTTAGTGGTGTTAAAAATATATTTGACTCTATTGTATAAATAGGATCGTGAGGAAATTTTTTGCCTTTAGAACCTAAAATTGAGCATACCTTGATATCAATAAGAGAACAAAAAGTTATCAACCAAGAGGAAGAAATAACTAATCCATTATAAATTTACAATAATGAGTTAAATTTGAAGAAACATATAACTTTTAATGGATTATAGGGATAGAACTATGAATAAATATGCATTAACTATGTTAGAAGAGCTGAATCCAAGTATTACAAGGTTAAACTTCGAGATAACCGGTTTGAATTAAAATTAGTGATGTTTCAAATGTTACAAATAGTTAGACAATTCAACAAATGTTATAATATCAAGTTTTTTAGTAAGTTTTAAAAATTAAGTAAAATATATATTTAATCTTAATTATTATTATCTATATATAGATATAAATACATTGAGTTAAATTAAGCAGTGGTTGAATTAAAACAAAACCTGCCGAATGAATACATACAAAAGTCGCAACCTGCTATAGAAGAAAACAAAAAAAAAAAAAAAAATTTTGAACGGCTCAGCAATTGGAAAGTAATACACACATATATATGTATATATATATATATATATATAAGTAATCAGCCAATGAGATATGGTAAGTAACATATATATACATATTGATTTGTAAAGTTGGTATAGAAAGTGACAGAGTTTAATAATTTAGTAATAACAATATTTTTTTTAATTAATAAATATTTAATAATTTATTAATTATTTGATTGAGTTGTGAGATATATTTATTAGTAAATTTATTTGATATTTTTATCTTTATATAATTCTTATTGAATAGCTTTTTACAAATTTAAATTAAATAGTTTTATTTGTGATTATAATTATTTGATTTGATTATTAAATTTTAAAAAAATATTTTTATTGAATTTGTGTTTAATCTTTTTACTATAAAATTTTGCTAGTTGATTTGATTTAAGTGACATATTTTGAATCATCTATCTAGGATTATTCATTGTTAAATTTATCATATAACATACACAGACACTTGTGTTTTTGTGCTAACCTTTTTGTAGTTGATTTGTGAACGATCTGATTGACGATGAGCTTATTGAAACGTTGGTCTGGAAACCGCTCACACTAACATTAGAAACTATGAAAAATAGAGCAGAGGCTCGTAAGTAAAGTACATTGGGGTAGTATCCTAAGGAAGGTAACATAAGACCAAGTTTGCACTTGAACATTTAATTTTCATAGTGGAAAGTTGGGTGGTCCGATGAACCAGTGGTTTTCCTCTTAGATCATTGTGTGACCTAGGTTGTTTCCACGTAAAAATATCGTGTGTTATTATTTTATTTCCGTACTTTATTCTTACATGCGATTGCATCCCTAGCTGTTTTGTTTACGTTATCAAATTATAAATTGATAAAAATTATAAATAACTTATTCACCCCCTCTAGGTTAATCAGATCCATATCTTATAAATTTTCACATTCAAATTCAATGGTGTGACCAAGGAGACATTTAGGCTTAGATTTTTCCTTACTCTTTGTGAGACCGTGCTCGAGCTTAGTTAAACTCTTTGACACTTGATTCTATTACAACTTAGAATGATTTAGTGGAAAAGTTCTTAATGAAATACTTCACACCAATAAAGAATTCCAAGCTTAAGAATGATATTACCTCCTACCAATAATATAAAGGAGAATCTTTATATGAAACATGAGAAAGATTCAAAGAATTACTAAAGAAATATACTCACCATGATATCCCTTATTGGATCCAAATTGTCACTTTCTACAATGATCTCAATGCTCAAACAAGAATAATTATTGATGTATATGCTAATGGAGCTTAGCTAGCCAAATATTACAATCAAGCTTATGATTTATTTGAGAAAATGACTAGCAATAATTATCAATGTCTAATGAACAAAATGACATCCACAAGAAAAGTAGCTAGAGTACATGAGGTAAATGATATCACGTCACTTACAGGTCAAATATCATCTTTGGTGAATTTTCTAAAGCCTTAAAACTCACCATTGGATGTAAATCAGGTTTAAGATTTAGGAGTGTCTTGTGTCTTTTGTGGTATAACTCACTTGTTTGATAATTGTCCAAATAATCATGCATTAGTATGCTATATGAGTTATATGAACTGAAACAATAATCCATACTCAAACACATATAACCTAGGATAGAGACAACATCCAAATTTCTATTGGATTAATAACAACAATCAAGGTGGTAATCACTTTAACCATCAATCATTTCCACTACCTGGTTTTGAACAACCATAACAATCTCAAGCCTAAGAGAAAAAGCCATTATTGAGGATTGAATCCAAAATTTAGAAACCCTAATAGGGTAACTTTCCTAGGCTATAAGTCAAAGGCCTTAAGGTAACCTTCCACGTGTCATGCTTATAAACCTACGAAGAAAAGGTAAGGAGAATTGTAAAGTTATAGCCTTAAGGAGTGATAAACTTTAGAGCAAGAACATAAGACTCAAAATGATAAGGAGAAACATAAAATTAACCAGTATGAAGAGGAACTAGTGGATAAAGATAGCACTAAAAAGGGAATAATTCAGCTAAAGAAAAGAAACCTTTACAAACCTAATATTATGTTCCCTCAAAGATTGTAAAAGCTAAAGTTAGACACGTAATTTTCAAAATTCTTGGAAATCTTCAAGAAGATGTACGTAAATATACCACTTGTAGATGAATTTGAATATATGTCATCTTAAAGTAAATTCATGAAGGATATATTGTAAAAGAAAATGAGGCTTAGAGATCATTAAATAATAATCTTGACTGAATGTTGTAGAGCCATATTTGACAAAACATTTACCACAAAAACTAAAAGATCTAAGTATTTTTGACAACCCTTGCATTATTGGGAACATCTATTTTGGCAAGGTATTGTGTGACTTGGGTTTTAACATTAACCTCATGCTATTATCAATTTTCAAGGGCTTAGAGGTTGGTAATGCCAAACTCACCTTAGTAACATTATATATATATATATATATGGTAGACAAGTCAATCAAAAGACCTCAAGGAATGATAGAAGATGTGCTCATAAAAGTAGATAAATTCAAGTTTCTGACATATTTTATTGTACTAGACATGAAGGAGGAATGTGACATTCTTATCATACTTGGTCATCCATTCTTAGCAACTAGAAGAGCACTCATTGATGTACAAAAATGTGAGCTTAAAATAAGAGTGCAAGATGAACAAGTAACATTTAATATGTTCATAGCAAATAAATTTTGTGATGTTGATAATGCTAGTGATTGCTTTCAAATAGATAGTGCTAATAAGCTAACTACTAATGTGCTTTATGACATATGCCATAGTGATGCTTTAAAGTATGTTCTTGTTAAATCTGTGAATACACATGCCATTGAATATCATAACACTCATTTAGGCATAAATATTTATACCAGTAGCTTAACAAAACTTATTGAATTGTCCCTTCTTAAAATTTTAACACATTATGCTATGAACAATGACATAAAGTCACAAGAAAACAACTCGACCTATTTTAACATTGAAAGTATAGAATCAAATGTTGATATTGTGAACTATGTGAACTTTTTAGAGGACATACCTATAAGGTGTGTATCAAATGCATTTGTGGAATGTCTTGAGACAAGCTCAAGGCTCAAACCATCCATTGAGGAACCACCCAAATTAGAGCTTAAACCTTTACTATCTCATACTTTTTATGCATTTTTAGGTGATAACGAGACACTTCCTATCATAATCTCTACTATTCTAAGTATAAAGCAAGTATAAGCACTGCTGAAGGTGCTAAGGAATTTCAAAAGAGCTATCAGTTCGTCTATTACTAACATCAAAGGCATAAGCCCATCCATATGTATGCATAAAATATTTTCAGAGGATGGAGCTAAACCCACTAGGGATGCGCAATGCTGATTAAACTCCATTATGAAAGAAGTGGTGAAGAAAGAGATTGTCAAGTGGCTAGACATAGGCATCATTTATCTAATATTAGATAGTGAATGGGTAAGCCTAGTTCAATGTGTACCAAAGAAATGAAAAATCACTATGGTGGAAAGTAAGGGAAATGAGTTAATACCTACTAGGACTATCATGGGATGGAAAGTATGTATAGATTTTCGCAAAGGAAATAAAGCTATAAGGAATGACCATTTTCCTCTCCTATTCATGGATCAAATTCTTAACATATTAGTTAGGCATTCTTTGTTTTTCCTTCTAGATGGATACTCTGGTTATAACCAACTTTTCATGGCACTTGAAGACCAATAAAATACCACTTCATATGTCCTTATAAAACTTTTACTTTTAGGAGAATACCGTTTGGATTATGCAATGTACTTGTCACATTTCAACACTACATGATGACTATTATCTCAAACATGGTGGAAAAGCATCTAGAAATCTTTAAGGATGATTTTTCGATTTTTGGAAACACATTTTATGGAGCAAGCCCTTTGAGTTGATGTGTGACACAAATGATTTATCTATTGGGGCTATTCTTGGACAGCAAAGAGACAAAATGTTATGTGTCATATATTATGCAAGTAAGATAATGAATGAGGCTCAAATGAATTATGCTACTATAGACAAAAAGATCCTTGCCATTGTATATGTCTTTGAGAAATTTAGATCTTATTTGGTTGGAACCAAAGTGATTGTCTACACGGATCTTTCTATGGTGAAGTACCTCATGACAAAAAAGGATGCCAAACTAAGATTGATAAGATGGATTCTTCTTTTACAAGATTTTGACTTAGAAATCTATGATAAAAAAGGAATAGAAAATCAGGTAGCATACCATCTATCTAGACTAGAAAGGAAACCAAAAATGGATGATAATATGATGATTGGGGAATCCTTTCTCGATAAGTAACTCTTTGCAGTAGCTCAAATAGAATCTCATGGTATGTAGACATTGTAAATTTCCTAGCTCCCAACATTCTTCCATCATACCTCATATGGTAATAAAAAAATAAATTCTTCTATGACATTAAACAGTATTTTTGGGATGACCCTTACCTCTATAAAGAATATAGTGACGGTATTTTAAAAAGATGTGTCCCTTATTATGAAGTGGGAAGTATTCTTTACCATTACCATAACTCAGACTATGGAGGTCACTTTAGGAACACAAAAATAGCAGCTAAGGTACTTCAATCTGGTTATTTTTAGCCCCTACTATTTAAAGATGGTGATAGATGCCAAATGATAGATAATATTTCAAAAAGAGATGAGATGCCCCTAAATAGTATACTCAAAGTGGAATTGTTTGATGTTTGGGGCATTGACTTTATGAGACCATTCCCTTCATTCTTTTGTAACCAATGTATACTTTTAGGAGTGAATTATGTGTCAAAATGGGTAGAAGCCATAGTTGGCTTTAAATGTGATGCCAATGTTGTCCTAGAATTTTAGAAGAAAAATATTTTTACTAGGTTTGGAACTCCTAGGATCATTATTAGTGATAAAGGTAGTCACTTTTGCAATAAATCATTTAAGTACTTATTCTCTATGTATGAGATTAAGCATAAGGTGTATACCCCTACCATCCTTAAATAAGTAGGCAAGTAGAGGTATCCAATAGAGAAGTGAAAATAATTTTGGAGAAAACTTTGAACATCTCTAGGAAGGGTTGATCATATAAGTTGGATGATGCTTTATAAGCGTACAGAACTACATTTAAAACACTAATTGGTACCACCTCATATAAGTTAGATTATGGAAAGGCATGTCACTTACCGGTAGAATTGGACCACAAAGCAAATTGGGCACTGAAATAGTTGAATATATCTATAAATGTAGATGGTGAGAAAAGAATGTTGCAAATATGAATTGGATGAACTATGGTGGAATGCTTATGGGAATGCCAAACTTTACAAAGAAAAGATAAAAATATGACATGACAAGAAAATTGTGTATCGCATCTTTGAACTGGGATAGAAAGTGTTACTATACAACTTAAGACTTCAATTGTTTTCGGAAAAACTAAAGAGTATATGGTAAGCCTATTCACCATCACTAAGGTAACCAACCATGGATCTATTAAATTAGAAAACAAAAATAAAGAGCGGGTCATGGTTAATGGATATAGAGTGAAGCATTCTCATAGAGATCAATTATCAAATGAAATATATGTGATAACTTTGGTGGATGCACCTTAGAAGTTGATATGCCTGTTTAGTCAAGGACGTTAAATGTGATGCTAGTTAGGAGGCAACCCAATGTTATTTTACTTATATTTTATTATTTTTGTTTTATAGGTGAATAAATGTGGAGAGCAATGACACAACAAAATTAAGTATTTCAACAACATATATGGTGTACCAATGCTAAGGGAGTTTTATTTCCTTTTATTTTTTCATATTTATATGTGTACATTAGGGATAATATGTAATTTAAGTTTATGAGAGAGAGCTTCATTCTCTACTTTAGCATTTAGTATACATTTTTCATTTTTATTTTATTTTTAGGATGTTTTTAATCGTGATTTGGGTATAAATTGATAAATATATAGAAACCAATGCATGCATTCTTGATATGAAACATATGAACACAATGATAAAAATTGGTTTTCATGACTAAGATAAGGAATGTAACATGTTCGTTAAGATACATTAATCATATAATATGCTTGATTGTTTTGATTAAATTGATTCAAATTTTTATGCACATATTCAAGATTGATTTTGGTGTTCTTATTGAGAGAAAATTTGTAGTGAATTATGTGAGTTGATGAGATCTATTTCTTTTTAGAATCTATTTGATCATCCATTGAGGTGAAATCCTAAATATTATTTAGCATAAGATATGATTTAGGCTTTATTTGGATCGATTGAAATTGGGTCTTTCAAGCTAACCATTATTAATATCCTTAGTTACTCATTTGAGCCCAATAAAGAACCTTTTATATCTTTAAGTCACATTTTGTGACCAAACAATAAGGATTACATTTACTCTTTCACCTTTAGCTTGTATGAAAAGGAAAAAAATAATACAATCATGTGTTATGCTATAGAGTAATGTGAAATATAATGCACCCTATAGAAAAAAAATATTACAACACAATTATCTCTCTAAAGAAAAAGAAAATAAAATTCAAAATAAATTTAGGGGTGTTATGAAGTAAAAAAAATATGTGGAATAAAAAATATGAAAATAATGATAAGATAGGGTTCACTAAAATATCAAGTAAAAGCTAAATTTTAGTTAAAAAAATACATGATGAATAAAAGGAAAGCTAAGGTGTGGAAATAGTCTAAATGTCCTCATTATCCCCACCTAAGCATTACATTACAAGCATTAAAGTCCTTATTGATCTTTAGCTAAATGCATATTTATATTAGTATAGAGTAATGTGAAAAATCGACTTATAAGACTTATTTTAAGATTGAATTGATTAGCATGCTCACAAAGGTTGATTTCATGAGTGCATTGAATGATATCATATGCAACATACACACACACAAATCAATTCATCAAAAACCTTGCATATCCTTTTATTGATGAAATATTGATTGATGAATATGCGAACATCATTGATATAGAATTGTACAACTTTTGAGGATGATTTTTGCTAAATATACATTTACTAATAGATATATATATATATATTTATGAATATACTATCCACGTCATTTTATATAGTTTGACTTAGTTTTACTTAAGGACAAGCAAATAGTTAAGTTTGAGGGTGTGATAATTCTATGAAAGTAGAGTCATTGTACATTTTTTTGCTTACTATTTGTACACTTTATTCAATAAGTAGTATTGTTGTGTTAAAAATATTAAAATATGAATTTTTTAGTGAAAAAGGTGAAAATATATTTTTCGAGAATTTCTTGTAATTTTTTAGAATTTTTATATATTTTTTAGATTTTTTTAATGTAAGACCAATCAAAAGATGCCATGTGGACTCCATGCAAGTATAGGAGTTGACCAATCATCACCATATGGATGCCACGCAAACAAGGGGAGCCAATCGAAGTGTACTGCATGAACCAAGTGATGTAGGGTTTGACATGTGTCGATATGGCATCAGTTTCGAGGTTTACATCGCTAACAATGAGTGTACCATGTGTTGTCACATGATTCATATGTTTGTTCCATCGGGGTATCCCACAATTTGTATCCAAGAATTATAGCGCACCACATAGCACTGACTCAACATATGTTGACCATGACCAGTCCACCATGTCACGCGTCGTGCTCTGATTCATCCAGTGATCTCCCCGTTCCACATGTCATGATTCCATTATCCAATGCTATTTAATTCTTTTTTTTTATTTCAGCCATTGATCTGAAGTTGATCTGATGTACATATTTTATCTGAGCTTAATTTAACCCCCTAATTGCCCTAAAAACTCTAATTAGCCAAAATTAACATAATTTTTATCAGTTTTTGTGTCAAGAAGAGAGAAAAATATAGAAAAATTCAAACGAAGATACAACTTTGATGGAGATTTAAGAGTGAATTGGTGCTATAATTCAAAAGATTTAATGTATTTATTTATTTATTTTATCGTTTCTTTATCAATTTTTATGTCTTTCTTAATGAAAAATATGAGTTTTATGAACAAAATAATGTCTAGCTAATTTATTAATCTTGGAATCTTATGAATTCGATTTTCTATATGTGATAATCTAATATTTTTATCCCAATTTTGATTTTAATTTAATTATATTATTTAATCTGATTTTATGTTATTAATTATTGGGCCAACAATTGATCTATAGAGGCAATTAAATACGTTTGTGAGAATTATTTAATTGTTTATCTTGATTAAATAACATGCATAATTTTAAAGAAGAGATGTATGATCATTATGTATGTGATCCATAATTGATTAACTTAATAAATAATATGCAATTTAATTGATATGAGAATGTAATTAAATTAGTTACTATACATTGTGTAATTTACTTGAGAGAGAAATACATATTAGGTTAGAATCAATTGATCATGTAATTGATTGGTAATTATATTAGGAGGATTTTAATGATTCATATGTTTAGAAAATTTGGGATTAAATATCTTTAGATATTTTATCATATATTTTCTTAGCTACTAATTTTTGAGTTAATTAATTACTATTATTTATTTTTAGTTTTTTTTTAATTTTGCTTTCTCAAAAAAACAAAAAACAAGAAAAAAATTGATTGTTACCTTTTAGTTTTAAAAATTAGTTTATAATAACATAATCTCTGTGGGAACAATCTTTTGTTATCATTATATTACTTGTTATGATACATATACTTACGTATATATTGCACATAATTCGTGTCGATCAGTGTTGAATTCAAGCTTTGAAATGATAAACATGAGACCTGGTGATGTAATTTTGAAAATTAAGATATCAAGGATATAAAGCGGTCTCATTCTAAGTCAATGTCATTATATTGATAAGATACTTGAGAAATTCAATAATGGTAATTCTGGAATTGTTAAAATACTAATAGATATAAATCTACAACTATCTAAGAATAAAGGTGAGAGTGTATTTCAACTGAAATATTCTAGAGTGATAAAAAGTCTTATTTATTTGATGAGTTGTACAAGACAAGATATAACTTATGTTGTAAGTAAATTAAGTAAATATGCCAATAATCCAAAATCTGATCACTCGAAAGGTATTACACAACTACTTAGATATTTAGGATACACACGAAGTTATGAACTAAACTATACAAGATATGCAGTTGCACTAGAATGATACAATGAAGCAAACTCGATATATGATATGAAAGACTCAAATTCTATCAATGAGTATGTATTCACATTGAATAATGTAGTTGTTTCATGGAATCCTTCTAAGTAGACGTGAATTGCAAGATCTATGGTATAATCTACATTCATCGCTTTCGATACATGTGGCGAAGAGGCCGACTACGTAATTCATAGAGGAATTTCCAAAGTGACCAAGCATGTGCATGTGATTTGCATTCATTGTGATAATCAATCTACTATTGGTAGGACATATAATAATATTTATAATGGTAAGTCTTAAATATACATCTTAGACACAATATCATTAGAAAACTACTCTCAATTGGGGTTATCTCTATTAACTATATAAAGTTAAAGGATAACATAGTGGATCCGTTAACTAAAAAGTTAAATCGAGAGTTAGTTGATAAGTCATCGACGAGAATAGGATTTAAGCTTATGCAAGAAAAATGATTTATAAAGGAAACCTAACCTAACTGACTAGAAATCCGCTCAATGGGACAACCTAGTTGTAAAGATTAAGTTGGATCACTATGGGGGTTTACCTTTAAGTCCATTCTTATAAAGAAAAATAGTAATAATCATAGGATACTAGTTAAACTAAGGCTTTGAATAATTCTTATGAAGAGAATACCAAGTGAAGTATTACATGTTACTCTTTATGAATTACTGTTATAGATAAGAGATTAGCTATGTGAAAGAGAAGTAAGAGCTCTTCGAAAGATGATTGTATATGGCTCAATTTTTTAGAAACACTCACTGAATTAGGCGTATGTTCATGATCAAAACAAACATAATAATGATAATTGAGTTATGTCAGAAAAGACTATTATGTAAAGTATGCCATTACTTATATAAATGGAAGAACAATTCAAGGACATTTCGGCTACTGATCAACTAGTAAGGCTATACTTTCACAATAGAAGGTTCTAAGGGTAATACTTACTTTTATTAAGTAGGTTTTAAACCATTAAATTTTATTTTTGTGTCAAAATTGTTTTAAATTATTCTATTTAAAAACTCCAAAGATTTTGATTCATATGAGGATTGCTCAAAACTATGACTGAAATTTGTAATTGTTTTTCTCTTAGTATTATTAATCATCATTTAAACCAATTTGTTATTTTTCTTCCTTCCTTCCCCCACCGTTTTTGCTATTAATGCAAAAGAGTCAGAAAAGACAAAGGAAAAGTAGAGAAAAAGCAAGTTGGAAAAGAGGCACAGAAAAGACAAAGGAAAAGTGGAGAAGAATTTAGTATTATCAAAAGAGTTAGGATCATTTTTTTTTAATTCAATAGATATTAATTACGTATTCGATTATTCTTTTATTCAATTTATATTTATATAATTTTAATTTAAAAGAATACGATATTTATTCTTAATTTATTTCCCTTTACAATTTTTTCCTACAATTGGCTAACTTCAATTCAAAGTACATTATTTAGCTTGCAGTGGAGATTTAAGTGTATAGAACCAAGTAAAAGTTTAGTTTGTCTGCATAATTAAATGAAACTACATCGTGGCAACTAGTGAAAAGTTTTTTTTAAAGCTAAATTCATTATCTTATTAATTATATATAATTATATAAATGGGAGCTTAAAACTTATAATTTTTTCTTGAAAGTTTTATTTGAACTATCGAATTATTTGTGTTATGTTATATATATATTATAAAAATTTAATTTTTTTTTTAAATATTCGATATAATTTGAACGTGTAAAAACCACGAGTGATATCTTACCGTAACCACGCGAAAACAAATTCGCCTTCAATTTGGGGACTTCTTTGCGCGTTCCTGTATGTCTTTTGTATTTATATAACTTCAAGTTCTTTTAACAAACAAAACAAATTATTGTTACCAAACACAAATTAATAACTTCAAGTTCTATTAAATTAAAAAATAAAAATAATATTTTTAAAATTTATAACCATATAAATATTACTTTTTATATATATATATCCAATTTAACATGTCATTTTATTTTAAACATAGTATAATTTAATATATATTTATTTGAATTTTATCGTACTTTCAATATTTAATATCGTTTAATTAGATATCTTTTAATATTTTTAAGTGTTATTTTTATTTTTGTAACTTTTTTTTTATAATTTTTTAAATAAATTTTAGTATTTTCAAAAGCCTTAATTTTAAATTCTTTTACATTTAATATAAATTATGTAAAAAAAATTAAATTGTTACAAAATTACACATAACTATTATATTACATGTATTTATTTAATAACAAAATATTGGATATCTTTTTGTTCATGTTTTCTTAGAACATTGAATAAGATTTGAACAATTTGTCCAAACTGTTGCTTTATTTACATTTTCCTTAATACATGATACTTTTTCATTCCTTTAAACTACATTGATGCATCTTATTTAATATGATAAATATAATTATATTAAAATAAAATAAATTATATTATAATTATTTTATATAAGGTTTGGTTACCACTTATCTAATATAGTTGGATTAAATTGATAATAAATATTTTAATAGACAATTTACATTTAAAATAATATTTAATTTATTTTATGTAGTTTTTAACCTATCAAAATAATTTCATTATAAAATTTTATTTAAATGAATATTTAATTTATTTTTATATTTTTTAACTAATTTAAAAATTTTAAAAATTATTTTTAATTTAAGATGAAAGAAAAAATTAAAATACATAGTTTTATAATTAAAATTTCAAATAGATTAAATAAATTGTATAATATGATTTACACTCAAACCGACTAATAGGATTAAATTTCTTAGTAATCATATAATTTTTATTCTATATAACTATATCACTTTATAATCATATAAAATTTATATAGTAAAACTTTTTAATAATGTATAAGAATCGTACTATTTAATTTTTTTAAAAAATCTCTTTTGTCGATTAATCAAACATAAAAAAAATAAAATTTTAAGCATACAAAATTTATTATCTATCAAAAATAAAGTGGGAGAGTGATGTCATCTATAGGACAAATTAAAAATTTTATTAATTTATTTTAATTTGTTAAATTTAGATTAAATTATATTGATAAATTATTGAATTCGGATTTAAAATTATGAAATTTGTTTAAATATGGATCGAATATGTATGATAGGTATTATAATTCACTATAATATGATCCAAAATGAATTTCAATTAAAATTATAAATAAATATATATTTTATTTTATAATATGTTATATTTAAATAATATACATATTATAATTACATTAAATAATTATATCAATTTTTAAAAATAAATATAGATGTTAAATCTTTATAATAATTTAATAAATTTATAAACATGTTTTTTATTATTTTGATTCTCACTATAAATAATAAATTTATTAAAAATATAATAATTTAAAATTTAAATATTATATATATATATTATCATAATTCATATATATTAAAAAAATTGAATTTATATTGGTTAAAATTCATTCCATATCATATTAAATTGAATTCAAAATAATAAAAAATAGAAAATTTTAATCCTTTCCCATCTGATAGAATTGTAACCAGTGAAATTATGTCATTGAGTTTGTTATTTATTTATCATATATAGAGGGAAAAAATATTTAGCTCTAGAAATGAAATTACAAGGTGCAAAGGAATCGGAAATCACCTTGAAAAAAGAGCCTCTATTCCACATTTTTCTTCTCTTGGGAGTTTCATTGTGAGCCAATATATTATTATTAAAAAACACTTAATAACATTGCATAATAGTTTTATACTATTATTATTTTTTATCTAACATATACTATATTTTGTATGTATAAAAAAACATTTTAATGCAGCAATCATTTTTACATTATCATTTATTTTCGTTCCTACAAAAATATTACATCTATTTTAAATTTTAAAATATCAACACATCAATTGTTCTTTATATTTAATGAAAAGTAAAATTTTATTATTTATTTTCTTGCATGTGACTTGTAATATTATAAAGATAAAATTATAACTACAATTGTAATAAAATTAATTTTATTTATCATTTTAAATATCTATCAATGAAATATTTATCAACTCTTTTCTACACCAAAAGCAGTTAACTAGATAAGATTAAAGCAAAATAAGATGATACAACCGAATCTATAAAAAAAATTGATTAGGGTGTCCACCGGTCCGATTTTGAGAAAAAAATGTAATCGAATCAAATCGTTTATATTACTCGGATCGAATCGAACTAGACTATTTGATTTATAAAATCGTTCGGTCTAATCCGCTATGATCCGGTTTTCAATTTAATTAAGTTTTTAGACACCTTTAATGAGAAATAAAATTTAATCGAATCAAATTGTTTATATTACTCGGATTGAATCGGATCGGACTAGACTATTTGATTTATAAAATCGTTCGATCTAGTCCGTTCTGATCCGGTTTCCAATTTAATTAGGTTTTTAGACACCCTTAATGAGGAATAATATAAAAATTTTAATATATTATTAAACTGATTCGGTCTGGTTCGATCGGTTTAAAAATTAATATAATCGGATCAAATCGTTTCAAAAACAGTTTTAATTAATACAAATTAGACTAAACTTTTTAATTTATAAAATCATTTGATTTGATTTTTTAATTTATTCTGTTCCGATTCGATTTATATATAGAAACATATATATAAATTATAGATAAATTATATTCTAATTTTTAATTTAATATAATCGTAGAGTTTTGAAAGAAAACAAAATGTTACTATTTTTTTATATTATTATTTTATAATTTTTATAAGTGTTTTTGAAATAAAAGTATTAATATTAAAAGGTATAATTATGTTTTTGGTTTTGTTTTATTGATATGTGCAAGTTAAATATAAGAAAATAAGTAATAAAACTTAATTTTGGTAGATTTAATTTAATAAAAAAGTGATGATTGGATTGATTGGATTATGGTTAATCATTTAATAAAAAAAAAGTTAGAAAGCTTAAAATATCTTCCTTTTGGCGAAAAAAGTTTAAAATAGTATAATAATAATATATGTTTTTATCATCTTTAAGTCACATGTTAAGATTTCTTTTGGTTTTTCTTTTCAACTTCTTCAAACGGCGACGGTTTCGACTAGCGACCGCGATCGTCGACGACTTCCTCTCTTTCAATAGGTACCTCCATTGAACCCTTCCTGCTCTCCCACTCACCTAATCAATCCTGCCTTTTCTTCTCTCTATCCTTCTCTGCCTTATTCTACAAGTTCTGTGGTTTCGACGATGCTATGCTATCGCCACCGTCACCGTCTTTGACTTTGCCACCGCCATGGAGCTCTCATTTGTGTCACGGTTGGATTGACAACGTTCTCTCATCCAACAGGGTTTCACTTTGTTATTGCCCAACGGTGTACTCATGAGCTCTATATCGGCTGTTGATCATCTCTTGCTTCTTAAATACGTGCTTCCTATCGAACGGTTGCTGGAGTGGACTCAATATATGCTAAACTTGGATAAAGATTGTCGGGTACTATATGAATTATGATCAACTTTTAAAGGTAGAGTAAGTGACGATGCAATTAAAGCTTCAGTGTATCAAATTCAGCTTAAATGTGTTTGAATATTACATGTTTTGGTTCGCTTACTATCTTGCTTGTCGAGAAAACAATGAGAGTTATAATATTTCACCTAAGATAAATCGAAGGTTTAAATTAGAGAATTGGGTTGCTTTAATTGCTTGCCAACTGTTTGATAAATTTCTGTAAGAAAATGTGGTTTCTTTACTTGTGCTGAGGAAACACTGATCCATGGATAATCATTAATGGACTAACGAGTATATTTCTTTAGTTTCTAGCGTGGATTTAACATGTCTTTTTCTTTCTTCTCAGATCAATTTTGACTTTGATAATCTATCAAAATTTTAACAGATACCCGTAAAATTTAATTTCTTTATTCCATCAAAATGTGTTTAGTTGAATATGCGTAGATTCAATTAAAATTAAAATGAGTAGGTTGATCTGTCTTAATCAATTATCTAATTCAATTAAAAATGTATCTGATTTGAATAACACGAAATGAGTTATTTATGGATCAAATTTTAATTAATCAAAAGACATTTAATTTTAAATAATTAAATTTAATAAATATATAATCAAAATTAAATACAATTCATCAATAAAAACTAAAGATTTTTTTTTGTTATAAAATCAAATAAGGAGAAATCATATTTAATTTTTGACTAATATATAGTAGCATATAACCTTTATTTAATTGGTTTCATTTTTTAAGTTTTAGAAAGAAAAAAAATATTTATTATATTTTTAATTTGACTAATATGAAAATTATATTATGTAATTAAATTAAAATTAGAGAAAAATTAAAGTAAATTATAAAAGAAAAGAAAAGGAAATCAAGAGGAAATTTTTATGTTATAACTACAAGACTTAATTAAATCAAAAAATAAATTACTTAATATTATTTATTTATCAAAATCTCACTATTCTTTTCACTTCACATCTATTATTAGTTTGCAACTTGAAATATACAACAGTACTTCAAAAAAAAAAAAAAACACCACACGTACACTTTCCAGCTACAACATCCACATCAAGCCACTTCAATGGTTTTTATAGGATCGATTTGTTTCTTAATTTGCCACTTCAAACCCTCCCCTCCCTGTTCTCTCCTCTTTCGCTAAACTCCTACTATCTCTCTTTCTTCTCTTTCTGAATCTGACCCTTTCTTCCTCTTCCTCTTCCTCTTCCTCTTCCTCTTCCTCTTCCCTTATCCTCCACAAAACTTTCTCTGCGTTTCCTTCATTCCTCCATAACAATTCTAATTCCCATTCCCATTTTGCTGCAAAATGGGCAAGGGTGGTTCTCTCAGCGAAAGCGTTGTTAAGAAGATCCTTCTCTCGTACACCTATGTTGCCATATGGATCTTCCTTAGCTTCACCGTTATCGTTTACAACAAGTACATCCTCGACAAGAAGATGTACAATTGGCCATTCCCAATTTCTCTTACCATGATCCACATGAGCTTTTGTTCTTCTTTCGCTTTTGTTCTCGTTCGTATCTTCAAAGTTGTCGAACCAGTCTCTATTTCTCGTGATCTCTATTTCTCTTCCGTTGTACCCATCGGAGCTCTTTATTCTCTTTCCCTTTGGCTTTCCAATTCTGCTTATATCTACCTCTCTGTTTCTTTTATTCAAATGCTCAAAGCCCTTATGCCCGTTGCTGTTTATTCAATTGGTGTTATGTTTAAAAAAGAGGGCTTTAAGACTGATACCATGGTTAATATGGTCTCGATCTCGCTCGGTGTTGGTATTGCTGCTTATGGGGAAGCCAGATTTGATACCTGGGGTGTGATTCTTCAATTGGGTGCTGTTGCTTTTGAGGCCACAAGGCTGGTTATGATTCAAATCTTGCTCACTTCTAAAGGGATTTCCCTGAATCCTATTACATCTTTGTATTATGTTGCACCTTGTTGTTTGGTTTTCTTGCTTGTTCCTTGGATCTTTGTTGAATACCCAATTTTGAAGGAGACCTCAAGTTTCCATTTTGATTTTGTGATTTTTGGTACTAATTCTTTCTGTGCTTTGGCTTTGAACCTTGCTGTTTTCTTGCTCGTTGGAAAAACCTCTGCTTTGACTATGAATGTGGCTGGTGTTGTGAAGGATTGGTTGCTAATTGCCTTCTCTTGGTCGGTTATTAAGGATACAGTGACACCTCTCAATTTGTTAGGCTATGGTCTTGCTTTCTTGGGTGTTGCATATTACAACCATTCCAAATTGCAGGCACTTAAGGCTAAGGAAGCAAACAAGAAGCCTGCTGAGGGTGATGAAGAAGCAAACAATTTGTTGGAGGAGAGGGGAGGTGAAGCAAATGCCAAGAAGAATGAATCCCACAACTAATTTACATGTCTTTGTTCAATTTAAAGTGAAAAAATATATGAAAATAAGTGCAAATGTGGAGGAAAAGTGAAGCTGGGTTCCAAATGGTGCAAAAATAAAATGGATGGTTCATTTTGTTATTTGCCAACATTTGGATGGATGAATTTGGGTTTGGTATGTTGTTCTAGGTTTCCGTTCTTTAAGTTAGTGGTGGCTTGTATTTTCCTCATAGTTCTGCACTATTAGTAATGTATGATGCTAGTAGCTTAAGAATCTCAAATGCCATTTTTCTTCTCTTTTCACATTAGTCTGTTCTTGTTCTCCTATTTATGTTTATGTAGAAACTCCTTATGAAGATCTAAATGCCATTTATTCATATTCATTATCTGTTTTTTCTTCCTTTTTTTTGCAATCCAGCAACTTTCTCCTAAACCCTTAGAGTTTGGCATAAACATATTGAGGGAGGAGGAATTGTTCAGTTTTTGAACCACATCTTTGAGAAAAAGAGACCTAGACATACATGTATTGACTTGACTAGAAAGCAACTGGCAAGTGGGAAAAGAAAATTGTGGCAATAGAAAAAGACTTGTATGCGAATGATCCTAAACATTTCAGCTGAACGTAACTTTAACGGAATTGTCTGTATCTGTGGACTATGGGACAATTTCATAAACAAGACCGTATCTTATACTTAATGTTATCACTAGGTGCTCGTCCCATCATAATAAGGCTAACTTAAAATGAAACACAAGGTTTGAATTTAATTTGCTGATGGCGTTTCAAAAGGATAGGATGATCTGTTTTGTCCACCTAGTTGTTCAACTTATCCCATGTACTTTGCATTCTTTACTTGATTTTCAGCTTTACAAATATATTATTTCTTTCTCTCTGTGTGCCGTAGTTATGGATAAAAAGCCTTAAAAGACTTTATGGTTGAAAGTTTGAAAGTTCTTAAGCGATGATTACACCGTGTGACAGTAGAAGCTGAGTCCTCTTTGTCTGTTTTTAATTGCTTGTGTCCAATGTTTTGGATTTCTTATTATTTGCCCTTCTAATGTCCACCCCTGTCTTAAACAACAACATTATTATGAACTTTCGTTTAATATCATTAGAGTGTTATTTTTGTTGCGATAAGTTTTAGTAATTTTTTTTTATTATTTTTTAATATTAATTTAATCAAAATTATAGCTGAGCCAAATTATACGAGAATTTACTATATTATGCTCTCTGTATGTAACATTTGGCAAAGTACAGTTTTTAGCGTTCCTCCGATCTATTACTACCTTAAGCAAAAAGAAGGGGCTGAGCTATTACAGAGCATAAAGATGACAAAACGAAAATTAAAAGAAAATAATGAAATATTCGTACTAATTCAATTCACATTAGTGCATGGACTTTACTTTCTAGGGAAGGACAAGTTTCATTCTCCGAAATAAATGACTAACATTAAGAAATGTGAAGTGATGCCCATGTCACGCATTAAACTTGTTTTTGGTTGTTTAAAGTGTCTTGTTTACAGCAATTAAAAGTAGACTGATAAATGCACCAGGAATATCAAAACTACCCGATTCATGAAATGATATTTTGATTTGGTTCATTTTCACCTCAGTCTATTTTTAGCCTATCTTACTAAGAAAGATGACTTAAAGCAAATTTTGAAACTTATTGCAAAAATAACATATAATTTACCTGCTTATTTATTTTATAACAATTTAATCATATTTTTATGAAAAATTGATCGTATAATAATAAATGGAATTTTTTTTAATTACATTAGATAAAGACTATTATTATAATTTAAATAAGATATGACTAAAAAAAATAAAATAAAAACATAAAAATAATTGTTTGTACTTATACTGTCGTTTTTTTAATAATAATAAGACTAAATTGTTACAATAAATAAATATAAAATTTAAATATTATTTTTAAAATAAATATAGGACATTTACAATTAATTTTCTATTTCTTTAATATATAGTTTTGATATGTGAAATTTTAACGTACTTGTATGAAAAGAGAATTTAAATTGGTGTGTCAAATTTTCACAATTATGTGAAAGTTTCACATAGATTTATAACAAGTTACAAGTACGTAGAAACTTCAAACATATACGTATTATTTGTGTAGAAATAAAAATTAAGAAAATGAATAATAATTGAAGTATGTTATAAAACGGGACTAATTCAAACTAGATTATGATTATCGATATAACTTGAATTTATATAGAGTAAGTTTTACAAAACTTAAACAGTATATTTGCCTTTTTGAGAGCGTACAAGTGAACCTTATAACTTGCATTTAGACACAACAATTTAGATATAATTGATGTAATAGAAGTGATTTTAAAAGAAATAATTTAGATTAAGAATTTATTATTTCTATTCAATCCATGATTAACACATAATTGGAATGATTGAACAAATAAACTAAGTTAATTAAAATACTCATTTAATTAAAGTTAAGGGACTGACATAAAAGTGATACAAAATGTTCAATATACAACATGTGTTTGAGTCTATATCGAGGCAAAAGAAAGTGAAGAAATAGAGAGGCGTATTCTTTATCTTTTTAACAACTAGCTAGGAAGATTATGAATGCAAATTTTCAAGATAAAATTTAAGTGATGACAAAGACTCATTGGACCAAGGCTATAGTGGTGGTAGCATAAATAAGATTAATATTATTTTCTCTCTAATTTGATTTCTCATAATAATAATTTCAGAGGTAGTTGGGGTGGAAGCCTTGAAAGGTTATTATTTGTATTTGTATTTTTTTAAAACGTATCTGAGTGGAACACCATGCTCCATAGTTCATATGGAAGGCTTTGTATCACTTTCAAGGTTTATTTTACATATTAATTTGCTTTCAGGATTTTCACACAAGATTGGACAAAGAGTGTGTATGATTGTAAAGTTGACTTCGTATTTTTGTTAGGCAGATCCATATTAAGGTTTTATCAACTCATTTGTGAAAGTCTTCGAATATGTTATCATCAGAGGTGGATGTGCACAACTTATTGTGCACGACGGGCGGAGGAGCGATGGGAGGAAATAAATAAATTTAAGGATCTGAAAATTAATTAATTTTTTTAATATTTTTTAATTTTAAATTTATTTATAGTTAATTTTTTTATTAGAATATACTTTAAATTTTAAGTAGATTTTAACTTACATAATTAAAATTTATTATACTTCGATTTTTACTTAGAACCGAATCTAAACGTAGATTTAAATATACTAGTAATGAAAGTATTTAAAATAAAAAAATAACTATACAATAAACTTCATATATAAATATATTAAATTAATTAATTAATATTATTTTAAAATAAAAAATAAAAAAATATGTTAAAGTATAAGGTATTAATATTAAAGTCTAAAAATATATTAACAGAAACATTTTACATAAAATAAAAAGATTATTAAAATAAGATGTCAAATAATATTATAACATTATATATATTTAAATTAAAATTAAAAGATGATAAAATATTATAGGTAGTGTTATATGTCTCTATTGTTAAGCATGCTAATTTAGTATCACTTATTATATTTTTCTTTTATTATCAACATAAATAATTAGGATAAATATTTACACTATATGGAAATATATATCATGTTTTATGAAATATTATTTCTTAAAATATATGTAGTAATTTATTTTGAATTAAATTTTTTATTTCATTTTTTTATATTTTATGCGTAATTAATAATTTAGACAAATATAAATATAAATATTTTAAAAATGATAAATTATAAATATATTAAAGTTTTATTATTTAGATATATAATAGCACATGTAAAATTAAAATAAAAATATATTAAATTAATGTTTTTGTAAAAAGTTCAATTGAAGCTATAGTAATAGCATGCGTAGCCTCCTTGATAGCATCGCCCGTGAGTGCACTTTCATTTCAGGTTCGTAGTAACAAGATGTGTTTTTGTCTATAATTTGCATAATATTTTCAATATTTTAAAAAATGGCTATATTGAATTTTATTTAAAAAAAAAGGCAAATCATAACCCATTAAACCATTATCCGGTCATTTTTTTTGTCTTTTTCTAACTCTCATTCCACTAGTTCCAACAGCCTCATTTTTATAATAAAAAAATATTTTTGTCTTTTTTTTTCTCTTTCCCTAATTCCATCAATTTTATCTATATCCAATACTAAATATCGCTGAACTCTTAATAACTAAAAATTTATTTTATTATAAATAATAAAATAATTTATATTTATATAATAAAATATATATACTTTTATAACAAATAACTTATCAAAATTTTAAGTTATAAAATAATTAAATATCATCAAATATCGATTGCCAAAAAAAAAACTAAAATCAACTTTAACGTGGAGTTTCAAAATAATATATGTTAGGAATAATTTCATATATCTTACGTATCAATCTACGGGTGATCTCAATCAATAAAGAATATTATGAGTCATGTTCAATAAATATCCATTTATCATATAATTATAATTATGTCTTAAAGATAACAAATATTTATTAACAATTATTATATTTAAGTATTAAAATATAATTAATTCAATATAATTTATATATTTTATTATATTAATAATAAAAATAATTATAATAATATTATATTATATAATATTTTCTCACAAAATTTGTGATTTAATGTTCTATATTTGTATTGTATCTTGTAAAAAATTGGATATAGAGGCTTGAAATTCTTTTTTAATAATTTAATTATTTTTATGAATATTATTTTTATATCATTATTATAATTATTTATTAAATATAATTATAATTATATTTAATAATAATAATAATAATAATAATGTATTATATTATTTATGAATTATCAAAATATTTAGCATATTATTTTCAATATATATATAAATTTATATTTATTTTATGGTAAAATAAATTATTTTTAATATATGATACGATAAAAAAATTATGTATTTAAAATTAATTATAATTTTATAAGATGTTAATATTTTTTTTATGTTTATAATAATTATGTTTTAAAAAATGGAACTAATATATTTTTTTTAAAATAAAATTGATTAAAAATTTTGCTTTCAAGTTTAAGGTAAGATCTTGCCTATTTTTAAAAAAAAATTCATTTATGCTCATTTTTAAACTATTGTGTGGGATATGGCTATTATAGACAAAACCCCCGACCAAGATCTGTTTGTTGAATGTATTCAGCAAAGGGCGTATAATCAAATTCCATCAATTTTATCTATATCCAATACTCAAATATCGCTTAACTCTTGAACTAAAAAATTAGGATAAATACAAAATATGATTAATTTAATGTCTAACGCTGAGATATACATTTACAACGTTTTAAGTTATAAATTCAATTATCATCAAATATCGATTGCGAAAAAAAAAATCAACTTTAATGTGAAGTTTCAAAATAATATATGTTACGAATAATTTCATACATCTTACGTATTAATCTACGAGTGATTTCAATCAATAAAGAATATTAGAGTGAGATTGTAGATCTACTTTAACTCTCATCTTACATTTACTAACATAAGTATCAGAGGACTAAAGACCACCTTCACAAGGTGAACTTAGGTCCTAATAATTTATTCATCTTATAGATTTACAGAGGATAATCTTACTTGATATTGATAGAAATCGGTATCAACATCTAATATCGTTGGTAGAAAAGAAATTTATTCTACTTAGGTAAAAAAATTAAAAACTATAAGACTTTTGGAAATGTTATCCAATTCCTAAATTTTCCAGAAACATAAAGATATTTAAAAAGATACAGTGGACCTTGGCAATAGTGTTTTTTTAAGGAAAAAAACCCATGAATCATCTGATCCAACACTATTACTTACTTGACTCTCTAGACTTTTAAACAAAGGTCATGGATTAGACAACTAGCTCTACCACTCAGACCACGACAACCAGTCAAGAGGTTCAACATGTTGATCAATAGGTCATCCTTCCACTAGTTCTTCCATCTCTGCTACAACTGATCAATATGATGCAATCCATAAGCATACAAGTCATACAAGTAATATAATGTACCTAAGTACGGATATCGATCACATAGGTAGTTGTGTAACTTATAATTGAGAACCAATATAATTATTACAAATACTATTTAGACAATAGAAAATTATAAAAACTGAACAAATAAATAACAACTAATTTTAAATCGTAAGACTCAACAATTATGAAGATATATGAGAAAACGATCTAGAAATCTTTAATCCTAATTTCCTAATATATGAATCACTAAAATTTCCTCCAATATAATCATCAATCAATTATATGATTAATTGAATCTAACATAGCATACATACATTCCTCTCTCAAGTACACTATACATCATATAGTAATTAACCTAATTATACTCTCATATCAATTAAATTATATACTACCTATTGCGTTCATCAATTATAGATCACACACATAAAAATTATACATCTCTGCCTAGAAACTATGTATGTTATTTAATCAAGACAAATAATTAAATAATTCTCTCAAATCCATTTAATTGTATCTATAGATAAATTATTTGCCAAATAATTAATATCATAAAAATCAAATTAAATAATATAATTGAATGCAATAAAAATTGGGGTAAAATATTAAATCATCACACGTAAAAAATTGAATTCATAAAACCCCTATATCAATAAATTAGCTAGAATTAATTACGTTCTTAAAGCTTAAATTTTTCATAAAGAAAGACATAAAATTGATAAAAAAAAATGAGAAGAAAAGGAGATACATTTAATCTCTTGATTTGTAGCACTAATTTTCTCTTGAATCTTTTACAAAGTTGTCTTCTTTAATCTACTCTTGAACTTTTTCTTTTATTGGTAGTTGTTAGGGTTTTAATTATTTATTGTATGTTGTTTATAACCTCCTTATGGTGCTTTAAATAGGTTGTAATTGATTCTCATTATATTAAGATTCATAATACTTTGATCCAATGGTCAAGATTAAAAGTTGGAATTTAACTCAAGGTTGAAACGTTAAAATCCTTATTGCTTTATTGATCAAGCCTATTCTCGATCGATCGAGTGATAAACCCTCAATCAATTTACTCCTTTTTCAATTGATCTACAAATGTATAGATCAATCTATTCCGTTGTTGATCCTATATTTGTCCTAATTTTTCTCTATTTTTGATCCATTTGATATCTTTTTACCTACATTATCATTTAAACACAAATTAAGCTTATTCATGATATTTAAGCAAAAATGAGACAAATAAATGGTTCAGAAGTCTAACTACCTAAAATGATATGAATAGCACATTCATAAACATATATATATTAATAAATACATGTTCAATGAAAAATATCCCCTTCAAAAGTCATACAATTCTATGACAAGAAAGTTCACATATCCATCGATCATCATTTTATTAATACAATAATATGCAAGGTTTTTGACCAATTGGTTCATGTGTGTGTTGCACATGATATCATCTAATGCACTCATGAAATCAACTTATATGAGCATGCTGATAAACTAAGTATTAGAACAAGTTTCATAGGTCTATTATTCACATCCCTCTTTACTAATGTAAATATGTACTTAATTAAAGGTCAATAGAGCTTTACATTCTTGTAATGTAAGGGATATGTGAGGGTAGATAAATCAATATATTTAAGCTTTTTCATACCTTAGCTCTCTTTTTATTCATCATGTAATATTTAACTTTAATTGTGCCTTCATTTTCAATTTTTGTACACTCTATCTTACAATTCTTTTCATTCTTTTATTCCATATCTCTTCTTCACTTTCTTTTTTTAACCAAACAACACTCTCAAACTTATTTAACCTCACAACGCCTTCAAACTTATTTTTAATTTTATTCTTTTTATTTAGAAGGGGGGTAATTGTAAGTTTTTTTTAAAGATGTGAAGAAGCAGGGTGCATTACATTTCACCTTGCTATATAGCATAGCACATGATTATATTTTTCATACAAGCTAAAGGTGTATGGGTAAATGTAATTCTTATTGGTTAGATTAAAAATACAACTTGAAGATATGAATGGTTCTTAGTAAGGCTTAAAGGATGACTAAGCATATAAACAATGATTATCTTGAAAGACTCGATCTATCTAATAAAGGCCTAAATCATTTCTCAAACCAAATATTATTTAAGATTTCGCCTTAAGGAATGAACAAATAGATTCTAAAACATGTAGACCTCATTAACTAGCATAACTCACCTCAAATTTTCTCCCAATAAAAACACCAAAATCAATTATAAACATATGCATAAAAATATGGATCAATTTAATCAAAACTGACAAGCATATCATATGATTAATATAAGTATCTTAACAAGCATGTTACATTCCTTATCTTAGTCATGACAACCAATTCTATCATTGGATTCATATGTTTTGTATCAAATATGCATGCATTTGGTTTCCATGTATTAATTAATTTGTACCTAAATCATGATCAAAAACATCCTAAAAAATGAAAAATATCATTAAAAGAAAATGCAAACTAAACATTAAAGTAGAGAACAAAGTTCCCTCCCGCACACTTAAATTGCATATTGTCTCTAATGTGCACATATGAATATGAAAAATAGTGAAAGGAAGAAAAAATACCTTAGCCTTGTTGCTCAATCTTTGTTATGATATTTCCCTCCACATTTATTCACCTACAAAACAGAAAACATATAATTAAAATATCACTGGGTTACCTCCTAACAAGCTTACATTTAATGTCCTTAGCTAGACATTCATATCAACTCCTAAGGTGCATCTACCAAGGTCATCACAGCCTTTTCATTTGAAAACTGTTCTCCAAGATAGTACTTTATTGTATGTCCCTTAACTATGAACCGCTCTTTGTTTTTGTTTTCCAATTCAATGACTCCATGGCTTGTTATCTTAGTGATGGTGAATGGACCTAACCATCTCCTTTTGAGTTTACCCGAAAATAGATTAAGTCTTGAGTTGTTTAGTAACTTTCTATTTCGATTCAATAACATAGTACAAAATTTTCTTACCATAACATCTTTTTGGTTTTCTTTTATACAGCTTGGTATTCTCATAAGAACTCCATCATGACTCATCCAATTTATTTCTTTGTAGCATTCTTTTTACTTCTCTATTGAACACTTTTGCTTGCCCACTGAATTGAGGATGGTATGTAAAAGGTTTAAGTTCTAACTTTGATGGCTTCTTAGCGGATGGTTTGAATTTAGAACCTATCTCATGACACTCTACAATAGCATTAGATACACACATGGAAGGCTTAACTTCCAAATATTTCACATAGTCAACAATATCAACTAGCATAACATATTCCATAGTTTTATCATTAAAATAAGTTGAATTGTTTTGTTATGAATTTATTTCATTGTTCATAGCATTATGTACCAAAGTTTTAAATATGAGTGATTCAATATATTTAGTTAAATTATCATCATGAATATATATGCCTAAGTGATTGTCATGGTATTCAACAACATTGTGTTCATAGAATTAACAAGCAATTATTCTAAAGCATCACTAAGACACATGTTATGAAGTACATCATTGGCTAGTTCATCAATAATATCTATCTTAAAACAATCACTAGTATTATTGGTATCAGAAAATTTATTTTCTTTAAAAATATTAAATGTTACTTGTTCATCTTGCACTCTCATTGTAAGCTCATATTTTTGTACATCAATGAGTGCTCTTTCGGTTGCTAAGAATGGACGACCAAGTATGATAGGGACATCGCGATCCTTCTCTATATCTAGTACTCTAACAGAAATATGAACTTGTTCACTTTTACTAGAACATCTTCTAACTTGATTGTCATATCTACCATTTGCAATTTTATTGAAGTGAGTTTGGTTTCACCAACCCCCAATCTCTTGAAAACTAATGATGACATAAGAATAATGCTTGCACCTAAGTCACATAATGCCTTGCCAAAATGTATATTCTCAATTGTGTAAGGAATGTAATGACTACCCAAATCTTTAAGTTTTGGTGGTAGTTTTCTATGGCACTACAACCTTCAGTTAAGGTTATTGTCTCTTTATCTCCAAGCCTCATTTTCTTAGATAGGATGACCTTTATGAATTTGGCATATAAAGGCATATGTTGAAGTGCTTATGTAAATAGTATGTTTATGTGTAGTTTTTTTGAAGATATCCACAAAATTTGAAAACTGATTGTCTTGTTTTTTCTTCTAGAGTATTTGAGGGAAGGGAATAGTGGGTTTATATAGGTAAGTCTTCTTTGGTTGAATCATTCCTTTTCAGTACTTTCTTTGTCCATTTTTTCTTCCTCATCCTCTTAAGCTTCCTCCTTCTCTTTTTAAGTTTTACCACTTTTTAAGGCTATTGATTTATGATGCTATTTTTGGATTAAATTCTTTGTTGCTTGGAAGGTTACCTTGGGGTCTTTGACTTATGGTTTGGGCTAGTTGTCCCATTTGAATATCCAAATTTTGAATAGAAGCCTCATATGTGGACTCCATCCGATCTAATTTTGTATTGACTAAATGGATAAAGTCTTTCATCATTCCCATTAAAGCACTTAGGTTGTCCTCACTAGATGGCTTTTTCTCCTAGATTTGTGGTTGTTAAAAACCTAGTGGTGGAAAGGGTTGCCAGTTGAATTGATTACCACCTTAATTGTTGTTATTATTCCATGAAAAATTTGGGTGGTTTCTCTATCCTAGGTTGTATGTGTTTAAATATGGGTTTCCTTGGCGGTTTTGATTGTTAACATAGTTTACTACCTCAAGAAGGTTTCCACGTGCCACAGTAGAATAAGGTCCATTGCAATAATAACACACCATGAATAAGTTTCATTGCAATAATAACACACCATGAATGGTCTTTGTACCATATTTACCCACACACTGCCATCATCTAACTTCTTAGCATAGCATTTGTTTAAGCTTGTAATATTACTATGGTGTCTACGTCTATTGCTCTGGCCACTCTCCTTGGATTTAGCCTCTCCATAGGCCATTGAAAATTGTTAGATGATATCCCATCAAGTAATGCAAAAGCTTCTTTTTCAATTTTACTCATTAAAGCTTCTCCAACTGCAACATCAATTATGGTTCTTGGCTACCCCATTAATCCTTTAAAGAATGTTCACACTTACAACCAAGTAGGAAGACCATGGTATGGGAATCTTCTTGATAGCCCTTTGTAGTGTTCCCAAGCTTCATAAAGTGATTTCCTTTAAAATTTTTGAAAAGAAGTAATATCATTTCTGAGCTTATTTGTCTTTAAAAGTGACAACTACTTTACTAAGAAATTTTGAGTCAATTGATCCCATGTAGTGATTGACCCAGTATGTTGTGATTGTAACCATGCCTTAGTTTTATCCATCAGTGAGAGAGGAAATAAGTGAAGGTGAAATGCATCATCTGATACACCATTCAACTTGAAGGTGTCACATATTTTCAAAAATGAAGCCAAATGGAGATTTGAATCATCATTGATTAACCCTCTAAACTAATTTTCTTGAACCATTTGAATGGCTCCTAATTTAAGTTTGAAGTCATTAGCATTGATACCCGGTCTATTGATGACTCTATTTTCATAGAGTCATTAGCACACTTTTTTACTTAATATTTACTTGTTTTATTTAATAAATAGTATTTTAATGGCAAAAAAAATTAAAATATAATTTTTTAGTGAAAATATAATTTTTGGAATTTTTTGAGATTTTCTGGATTTTTTATAAATTTTTAATGCAAGACCAATCATAAGCTATCACGTGGTATGCAACGCAAGAAAAGGGGTTGACTGGGAAAGCCATGCAGACACCACGCAAGCACGAAAATCAAATCACGTCGCCCCACATGTGAGAAGCACAAAGCACGCTCCACATGTTAACACGACGTTCAATCTGAATTCAAAAATTGGTCAACACATCATGCCACGTGTCACCACACCATTGCTCTACGCGTTCCACTTGTGCGCCATGTGTTGCTGATTCGGAGAGCATTGACTATGACCGGTCTCCCCTGTCACGCATTGCTCCCTGATGCACCTAATGAATTTCTAATGCCACGTGTCGTGCTGTGATTGGCTGAAACTGTCATTTTTGCTTGTTTTGATCGTAGCCCTTGATCTGAAGTTGATCGGACAATTCAAATCGCACCTAAGCTTTATTTAAGCCCCTAATCACTCTATAAACCCTAATTAGCCTCCATTAGCATAATTTTGGTCAGTTTTTAGAGCTAAAAGAGAGAAAAATTCAAGAGACGACACAATTTTGGTGGAGATTAATTCTACAATTCAAGAGAATGATTGTTTTCTTCTTCTACTCTTTTCTTTATCAATTTTATGTATTTTTTTATGAAAAATATGAGTTTTATGCACACAATTATGTGTAATTAATTTATAAATCTAGGGATCTTATGAATCCAATTTTCACCATGTCATGATCTAAAATTTTACCCCAATTATAATTTTAATTTAATTATATTATTTAATTTGATTTTTATGCTCTTAATTGTTTGGCTAACAATTTATCTATACAGGCTATTAAATAAATTTGAGAGAATTATTTAATTGTTTGTCTTAATTAAATAACATGTATAGTTTTTAGACAGAGATGTATCATTCTTATGTATGTGATCTATAATTGACGAACTTAATGAGTAGTATGCAATTTAATTGACAAAAGAGTGTGATTAAATTAATTACTATATGGTGTGTAGTTTACTTTAGAGATAAATATATGCTAGGTTAGATTCAATTGATCATGTAATTAATTGATAATTATATTGGGAGAATTTTAGCAATTCATATGTTTAGAAAATTAGGGTATAAGTATTCTTAGATATTTTCTCATATATTTTTTTAGTCAAAAAATCTAATTTAATTAATTATTGCTATTTACTTTTAGTTATTTTAATTTTGAATCCTTAAAATATAAAAACACCAAAAAAATTGATTTTTATTATTTTTAGTTTTAAAAATTAATTTCTAATAAAATAATCTTCGTGGAAACGATCTTTACTTATCATTATATTACTTGTTACGATACGTATACTTGCGTATTCATTGCACACACAAGGAATAAGATTTTCACCTGTCAACTTGTGCATACAACAGAAATACTAAAGCAAAAAATTAAAAGGTTCAAACTAATATAATAATAACCGTTATTGATATCTGTTATAAGTAATTAACTCTCCTAAAATGGCGCTAAAAACTTGATCAATATAATCCAATCTGTAAATATATAGGTCGTGCAAATAATATAATGTACCTACGCAAGGATATCGATCCCAGAAGGAGTTGTGTAACTTATAACCGAATACCAATATAATTATTACGAATATTGTTTGGACAATAGAAAATTATAAAAACTGAAAAAATAAATGACAATGAATTTTAAATCGCAAGACTCAATAACTACGAAGATATGTGAGAAGAAGATCTAAGAATATATAATCCCCTATTTTTCTAACATTTGAATCACTAAAATTCTTTCCAATATAATCATCGATCAATTTTATGATCAAGTAAATTTAACATAATATGTATTCCTCTCTCAAACACACTACATACCATATAATAACTAAATTAAATACATTCTCATGTCAATTAGATTGCACACTCTCGTTAAGTTAATCAATTATAGATCACGCATATAAGAATCATACATCTCTACTATGCATATTGTTTAATCAAGACAAATAATTAAATAATTCTATCAAATCTATTTTAATTACATCTATAGATTAATTATTTGTCAAACAATTAGTATCATAAAAATCATATTAAATAATATAATTGAATTACAATAACAATTGAGGTAAAATATTATATCATCATATGTAAAAAATTGGATTCACAATGTCTCTAAATTAATAAATTAGTTATATATGAATAAGAAGAGATACTCAATCTCTTGATTTGTATTACTAATCTTTTCTTGAATCTTTCAAAATGTTTTGTCTCCTTTAATCTTCTCTTGAATTTTTTCTCTTCTCATTAGTTACTAGGGTTTTGATTTTAAATTATATGTTGTTTATGACCTTCATATGGTACTTTAAATAGGTTGAAATCGATCCATTTTAGATTAGGATTCATATTACTTTGATTTAAGGAATGAGATTGAATTTGGAATTCAATTCAAAGTTGACACGTTAAAATCCTTGTTGCTCTATCGATAGAGCCTATTCTCGATCGATCAAATGATAAACCCTTGATCAATCTACTCTTTTCTCAATCAATCAAATGATGATCTCTCAATTGATCTACAGATGTCTAGATCAATCTATTCCCTTGTCAATTCTGTATTTGTCCTAATTTTTGCCTATTTTTTTTATCTATTTTATATATTTTCACCTACATTGTAATATTAAACACAAATTAAGCTTATTTATGACATTTAAGAAAAAACAAGACAAATAAGAGGTTTAGAAGTGGCCAAATAATTATACTTTTGTAGAGTTATCAACAGCCTCCTAGAAATATAAGTGTTGCACTTGGACTTGTCCGCCCATAATAAGTCTAACAGGTCTAGAGGGTGAGGCAAGCTCAGGCCTGACCCTGCTTGGACCAGATGAAAACTACACTCTAGGCCATCTTGGAGTACCTATTAGAGCCATTATTTTTTGGACTAGTCATTATCTGAGAAAACATCCCTATGGCATCCTCTAATGCCTATAGTGTATAAGGCCAAACCCCTAACCACCCAAGGCTTGGCTAGCAAGATGATCGTTCATAACGAGACCTAAGTTCAGCTGTCAGTTAGATTTTTTCTGCTCTTACCAATTAGTATTGTCTAATCTTAAGATGCCATATCACATTCCCACCGCTCGTTTGCCTTGGGTCAATTGGGATCAACTCAAGAGGCTCCTATACATCACGATCTACACAAACACCTTGAGGCACACCAACAAGGATACTCTATACAAGCTAGCCATGTTGAAAGCTTCATCGACCAATGACCATCCTAAGATCCAACTTCCGGACAAAGTATTGAATGTCCTTCATCCCACCATTGACCAACTCGTTGAACAATTACAAGAGATCCAACAAAGGTTAAACGAAGAAAGACTTACAGACCTAATGTTCTCTATTGAGTCCTCTTTCACCCCAAGGATCGTGACCATCACACTTTCTGATAAGTTCAAGCTACCTAACACAGGCACATATGATGGCACCAAAGATCCTTTAAAACATATGAAAAATTTCAAGAATTAGATGGACCATTATACCTATACCAACATAGTAAGGTGTTGGGCATTCCAATTTACCTTGACAGATAAGGCTAGAGCTTGAAATCGTACTCTGAAGCCTACGACTATTAATTCCTCCAGGAAGCACTTTTTGTCTCACTTTTCAGCCAAGAGAAGAAGATTGACTTTTTTGATCGATACAATTCAGAGAAGATACAAGTGATAGATTACCCAAACTTGTATCCGCTCCCATCAAACTCTACAAGTTAAACAAAATTATTATCGTTATTATGCTCCTTTTTTTTAGGTACAGAACAATAGGATGGAAAATTGAACCATAAAATTCTACGAAAAAAATGTTAATTCGATGAAGAAAAGAGAGCAAAGGTGTATAATATTGAGAATGATAGACGTCGATTTTGGCATTGGGAAATCTAGAAATGGAATAGAAGGTTTTTTATTTTTGAAAGAATCATAGTATTATTGGAGTAATTTCATACGCTGCCATAAATTATTATGCTTATGACACATTAAGGAAAGCATATTGGAAAATTTTCAACATAAGATTGGCTACATTGAAGCCCTTTTAATTGGATCTGCAGCTGGTGCCATTTCTAGTAGTGCAACGTTCCCACTTTAGTTGGGACGAAAACACATGCAGGTAGGGAAAATAGTGGGCAAACACATGAACAAAAATGGTTAGAAGAACCTGCGTTTGTTGCATAGAAAAGGAACCTCACGTCAACATATTTACCAATAATTAGTGAGACAAAGTAATGCACAGAAAATAAATAGCACAGGTGATCGCCTTCCCTCTCGGTAGGCGTGTATAAAATATAACCCAAGCACTGGCAAACATAGTTGAACTAGGGTTTGGAGGCTTTTTTATAGGGGGCGTCTAGGTCCTAGCTGCATGAAGTCGGTTCCTGCTGCAGGGATTTCAATCATGTGTTATGAGGCTTGCAAGAGGATGCTAGAGGATGTGTAATGAGAGAGAAAATAACAAGCCAATCATACGCATAATTTGAGTGTGAAGTCGGACTAATCAGTGGCAGCTAAATAGTAGCTCTAAACTAAACTAAACTAAACAAAACAAAACAAAAACCTATGTTCTTTCTCAACAAAGTACATACAAAAGTAGTTTCTATATGCTTTTGATAATAATCTAAAAATTACAGTTTCAAGATTTCACTCGGGACAAATAAACACCTGTGAGGACACAACAAAATAAGATATAAACGGACTCCGTTGATTTTCATCCACCAAGACTCCCTCTTTAAGACATAAATAAGGTACACAACTTAGAATTTAGAACTTGCGGATGATTTCAATATCTTGACATCTTGCTGTATACACAATCGATGGCTGGAGTTCTTTTCCCACAAAACAATAAAAATAAAAGACATGTCTAGCTTGAAGTTTTACTACTAACAATTGACGCCACATTGACCGTTTGATGAAGATTTTGTGGGATCGGTGGTAAATGGATCAATCCTCACCCACAGCAAGGAGAATATGGAAGCAAGGAGTATGGACCACACAATGACAATTGTAGGTGTACGGTTTTGTCGACCCAGTAAACCTTTCAAGAATGGATACAGATGGGCAATGACCCATATAGCAAAGAACAATTTGCCAAACAATGGACCCCAGGATTGGTATCCACTGTTTATTGCCCATGAAACACCAGCCACAATGCCTATTATGTTCATAATTAGAACTGTGGTTGGAGGGATGAGAAGAGATGTCCATTTGAACACATAAAGCTCTGCAAAGTCCCCATCTTCGTCGGATGCCTTAGAAGTGACAGTAAAGTTGGTATCAATCCCAGCAAGAACTTTCAACAAACCTTGAAAGACAGCAAAAAGATGAGCTGATGTGCCACCAATGACCCAAAACTGCTCATTTCTCCACCAATCCTCAATACCAACACCACTCCATCTAAGCTCAAGAATTCCAGTGGTAAAAATGGAGACAAAGAGGAGAATGAACCACATGCTTGCATAGTTGCTTATCTGCCAGAGGACGCAACTAATTATTGGGTAACCGGGATATAAAACAAAACAATGCAAAGAATTAATCAAGTTACCAAGAGACATTTCATATTTCATAATTATCACCCAACTCCATAACAAGGGCCCTTGCACATATCCACATCTATGATAGTACATAAGTGCATTACAGGCAAGTTACATGACATGAGTGAAAGATAAGTTCTCTGAAAAGAAATATGCAGAGATTATTTAAAGATAGAAAATGTAGAAACTGAAAGAAATTTAGAAATTAAACAATGTCCACTCAAAACAAGTAATTTATGGAGCACATGACACTGCAATTTGTGACTCAATTCTACACCTCAAACAAGAAGTGTTGGTTTTTCTAAAGTGTGATTTGGACTTTAAAATTAAGCTAGAAGTTACTAAAAGTTCAAGAAGAATAACTGTTTCTACACTAAATACATTCAGAACAATTGCTTACCTCAGGAATGATGAATTTCCCAGTGAGAAGACAAAAAGCAGGCAGCATACAGTATGCAAGCAGTGGGATAGAAGTGAGTGGATACACAATGGTGTTGATGTATGCCAATCTTTCCAAAAGTCTCAATCTTCCTTTGTAACCATACCAAATGGGACAATGCCTACTGAGCAAAATTTCAATTGATCCCAAGGCCCATCGAAGAACCTGGTTTAAACGATCAGAAAGATTGATGGGAGCAGACCCCTTAAATGCTGGTCGAGGAGGCATACAATAGATTGAAATCCAACCACGAGCATGCATCTTAAACCCAGTTAAAATATCTTCAGTCACAGAACCATAGATCCATCCAATCTGTTGATTTAAAAAAAAATGTTAAGGCATGATTAAACAGATTCTCGAGTGACAATTCTGGCACCAAGAAATGCTCGAATTCATATTAGCTATTAACTGACCTCTTTACCCCATTCAGTCTTGTCTTCGTATCCACAGCTAATAACATGGATTGCTTCCTTTAGAAGAGTGGCAGGGTTGGTTGTGGGTGGAATACCTCCTTGCTCCATGAAGGTGGCTGCAATAAAAACTGGAGACTGTCCAAATCGCTTCTCTAAGCTCTTCTGAGACATAAGAAGTGCCCTCTCATCATCATAACCTGCAGAACAAAAAGTTAAAGCCTTGTATTCGATAGATCTACATCCATCACTTTCTCAATCATATTTAAACACAATATGAAATAAAAATTCAAAAAGGAAATTTTTTTAAAGAATATTCAACATAAAAATTATTGTTATAAAGGAATTCTGAGAGAACAGATATAAATTTCAATTTCCTATCAAGCGGAAAGTTAAAAGGCATTATTTTAATTTCAAAAAAAAATAGAGCATTATTTTCAATGACAGTGGAGTAAACGAACCTTCAACACCCTCCTCGATATCTTCCATGTTGAAAATTGGAATCGTAGATTCGGTTCTTTTAGCAGCTCTCTTCTTATCAATATATTTCTTATTGCTGCTTTTTCCCTTCTTTCTTGAGCCACAACAACCCTTAACAATAATGTTTGGTTCAAGATCTTCCTCGGTCAATACTGGATCATATCCATATAAAGCTTGCCTATTGAAACAACAACCAGTTCCCACATACACTGGACCTTGGATGCCATCAAGCCCTTTCAAGTTTATCTGCAGATAAATGAAAAATGAGACATGCAATCTAAGTTTGAAATGTCACATGCAGAAACATTTCAGAAAGCCGAGTACGTACATCAAAGAAAACAATATTGCGATTGGCATAGCGATCGTGCAAGTCAATGCCATCAAAACGTTGGGGGAACTGTACATAGCATGTTTTCTTCCCAAGGGCAGGATCCATCATGAAACACATGGCTTCCTTGAGAGCTTTGCTGTTATTGAAGTAGTGATCACAGTCAACATTCAAAAGATATGCACCATTGGTCAAGACAGCTGAAACTCGAATCTGCACAACACACAAATGATAACCAGAAATTAAAAGAACGAACCTGAAGACGCATATGTTTCTAACATAATAACCGATACTAAAGCTACATTGCCTACCCAGTTGATTAGGTAACAAATCATCTCACTTAAAGACATAGTATCAAGTCGTCATCAATTTTATCTTACTTGATCAAACCAAAATAGGTCCATCATCCCCATATTTGCTTTCACATAGTAGATCAAAAAACCGAAGAGCCAAGAATAAATAGCGGCAAGTGATGTGTGTATCCCAATAAAGGAACGTAATCTAAAAAATAATTATAAGACCTATGGTACTTGGGAATATTTAAGCATGCCAATAAACAAAGTAATTGAAATATCCATCTTATAATTCCTAAGGGAGGGACTGCACCAATCAAATTGGCATATTAATTAGTACTAATAACACAATGCAGGTTAGGTCAATTAGCTCTGAGAAATACAAACCAATGCATTCATTGCTCCAGCCTTCTTGTGATGCTGGAAGCCAGGTCGCTTCTCACGAGATACATAAACAAGTCGAGGGAGCTCATTTCCATCGGTATCAAGGCCCCCACTATGGCCCAAGAACACCTGTCCTCAGACAATAGAATGTGTCATTAAAGAATTTGAAGAATGCTCTACAAACACTAAAAATCCAAAAGTGACAGTACCTGGATCATGCCAGGATGATCTCTAGGATTATTTCCAGGCCATGCAGTACCATCCTGCATTGTCCAACCTTCCTCAGGCATCTTCTGTGCCTTTGCAACAAGAGCATTAACCCTCACCTTAAATTCTTCATATTCTCTCTGTGGAAAGTTGCCCCTTAGTATTAACTTAAAATCATTTTCATTCTAACATTAATGCTTGCAGAAAATTTGAAACTTGCACAGTAATTCAAAACTTCCAAGAAATTTTCAACAAAGTGATCTCATGATGAAATCAGAGTAACATCTTTTGAAAACTCCAGCTTATTGGCACAGCAATAGTTCAAGCATCATGCAATCATTCAAATAATTACTTTTACCTTCATTGATCGACGCTCTTTCACAAATGAAGGCTGTATCTTATCCTTCAAGTAATCTATCTTTTGGGCAAAATAAAATTCAGGAGCCCTAGGTTCGATATTGTGTTTCTTGCAAAAGGGAACCCACTTCCTGGCAAATTCTGCAGTTTCAGAAAGCGCTTCGAATGTCAGCATTGCTGAACCATCATCAGAAACGTAGCAAGAAACTTTGTCAACAGGATAATCCACAGCAAGTATGGACAAAACAGTGTTTGCTGTCACAAGAGGAGGCTCCTTGAGGGGATCAACTGTACTAACAAATACATCAACAGGAGCTAATTGTGATGGCTCCCCTTCACGATCATACCTGCAAAGGGAAAATCCCAATTAAACAGGTAACACCATCTCTCTTTCTCATTATAAAACCACATGCTACGGACAAAAGTTGCAAACCTTAGAGCAAGCCTGTCCAAATAAGTCTCACGGTTCACGGGATACCATTTTGGAAACTGATCCAGAAGCCATGATAAGGCAAACCAAATCTCACAGATAACTGATACTATCCACAGTGCATATGCATCTTTGACCGGGTGAGTTGCTCGATATTGTAAAAAGAAACCCAGAATAATAAGTCGTAGTATGATCACAATCCGATAAGGGGTTATTTGAGAGGAAGGGATGGGCACCACACGACTCATTGGTTGCCGAGCATCATCAGCCCTGTGACAGAAAAGACAAAAAGTCAATGACAGTTTGCATAAGCAGGACGCTAAATTTGAAGCAATAGGAAAATATTTTTTTATTTTTATTAATACAACAGAATCCGGAGGCACAAACTCATGCTCTGAAATTGCATCATTGTCCATTAGCAATTACAACAAATAGAAAGTCTGTGATATTGAAGTATAAAGAATCTAAATGCTATACACATAAAAAAATAAAAAACTTGATTTGAAAGTTACACAAAACACAAAAGGCCCATGTAAACTTCAGTTAGTCAGCAATAGATACTTAAAACCAGTAAAGCAAATAGACTTTCACTCAGTGTGCTTACATTTGGAGCTCTTCCCCGTTAGAACCAGTGCCTTCCATGTCTCCCCCCTTCCCTTCAGGGTATCTACTAGTCATCTGCATCATATTTTTATCCTGTTTGAGTTTCCAACCCTCAACCCTTTCTTTCCAGTCAACATTACCGAGTCCATAAGAATTCAAATCCTTTGTTGGATCCACAATTCTTACAGGAACTGCAACAATAAATAACAAGAGTCAGTGGACTTCTGAAACAAGTTTTATGACACATCTAATTGCAGAATTCGGTAAGAATGGCATTAGAGTGCTCCCTTACCTGGCTGCCGAGGATCCAATGGACCTGATGTAGTTCGAACAGATTGATTATCAGGTGTAGCACAGGGAATTTCACCTGAAACCTGAATCAATTATGAGCATATTAGTTTACAGAAAATTTTGTATGACCTTAAGTAACAATTCAAATTTACGATTTAAACTCATTACAGAACTTAACTAGAAAAACAGTTCCAATCTTAGCTCAATTCAAAAATCAAATTAGCAACTTTCAAACTAAAATAAATTTGCAGTACAAACTACTCAGAAATTTGTTTAAACAGCCCCAGAGTAAAAATAATAATAATAACACATCTCAAACTTAGAGAGAGCTTAGATATCATAATACATGATTGCAGTCTTTGGAAAGCAAAAAAATTAGATTTTTCCAAAAGAAGTAGCAGTCAAAATCAAGAAGACTGTTGAAAATACCCAGTAATATAATGAAATTTAAATAGCAACAGTTTATTCCATCCTTACTTGCTGTCCATTGGTCAGAAGGGGAATAGGTTGTGAAGATTCATGTCTTGCAGAAGATGACAGCTCAGAATCTTCTTGCCACTGGCGTTTTGCATTGCTATTTCCTACGGCATGATTGAACTCATCCTCCAAATCATCAATGTCATCCTCATCATCATCTCCATCAACTCGAGCACTACCTGAATTACATTCATGACATTAATTTCAGACCCAGTGCTCTCATTGATTTTACATCAAAGCATACAACTAGATCCAGAAGAAAATAACAAGGAACCAACTAAAATCACCTTTGAGCCTCTTATATCTAGTCTTGCACTGTGGACAGCATTGATTACCATCTTTTCTTTCATATTCATAACAAGGCCCACAAACTGGGAAGGCGCATTCATTGCAGGCAACAAATATATCACCAGTGGCCGTCAATCCAACAGTATCACCACAAATCTGACATATTTTTCCGTTCAGATTCTTCAAGGGCTTTGGCTGCTTTATTTAATTAAATTAGTAATCTAACAATATAGAAAATCAACGTACCTTAAAATAAATGTTAAATGAAGGAAAATATTTAATGCCTAATAAACAATTTAAGTTAAAAATATTTAACATAACAAGTGTGCACCAATTATCCACTAGAAAGGAACTCCATAATGAGTGAAGCATTGGCACTTCAAGCACGAAAAGTAAATTAAATCTTTATTAATTATTAAATTTTTCATATAAAATGAAGACTACAAACGATATAAGCTGTTTCCCCCTCCCAACTGATAGTCTCAGATTAAAATCTATTTGAAGCTAGAAAAACTGCACTTAATGTGCAAGATCAAGTACGCCCAATTTATTCATGCATGGTACCATAAAAGAAAACGTTATACAAATGCAGACAACAAATTCAAAAACAAACCCCATATGAAAAGATGTAATGTTTCGAAGCTACACAGTACACGGTATAAGCAGCCAAAATATGTACATTAAAACAATATAAGGGGTGCCACAATATGGACTTGTCTTGACGGATCAAATATGTGACAGGAAAAAGAAGATAACAAGGCATCAATCTTGCTAGTTAAAAGCTGATCTAAAGTCAGATCATCATAAAATCACAAAGGACGGTATCACAAGAACATCGGACTAATTGCATAATAGAGAATATACACCAAGAGAACATATCGAATGCGACAAATACGAAACCCCAAGGATCCCAATTCGGGCAAAAGAAATCATGGACTTGAATCGATATTTTCAGTGTCGGAGATCATCGTTCCAATATACAACAAACAAGCCAAACCCTTCACTAGGGGACTTACCAGATTATTAATTTCCAGAGGGCTAAGAAACTTGGTTTGGGGGACCTAGAGCTTGATTTCACTATCATTCAATTATCAGTCAGATCCAAACAACAACACCGCAAAAGTAGGAACCGAAGAAAAAAATTAATAAAAGAAAATATTATTTTCATCCAGTAGTATAAGCTACTGTTCGAAATCAAAATCGAATTTTAAGTTTTAATTATGTTTAAAAAGAATAGAATTTACTAATTCATGAACCTAGAGCTCAGTACCACGTTATCACCACTCAGATCTAAAGCAAGCAATTCAAGCACAAATTAATAAAAGAAAATATTAATTTCTTCTAGAAGTATAAATTACTGTTCGAGATCAAAATCGAATTTTAAGTTTCAATTAAGTTTAAAGCAATGGAATTTATTAATTCATGAACCTAGAGCTCAATACCAAGTTATCGCCACTCAGATCTAAAGCAAGCAATTCAAGCACAGTAACCCAAAACAATGCGAAACAGTAAAAGATAGATATTCTAAAAAGACTAACCCCGCTATCGGAATCGTGACGAATCCGGACAAGTTCATTCTTCTTGTAAGATCCAGCCACCATTCCTGCATTGGCTTCCATATTTGTATCTGATTGATTTGATGGATCCTCAAGTTGTTCTTACACCATCTAACTGATCTGTGGCGTTCTTGATTTCAATGTTGCGAAAGAGAAAACGGAAAGGGCAAGGATAATTTAGGCAGAGACTGTGAATACTTCGCCCCCTCAATATGCCATCTCTCTCTTTCGTCTCTCTCGCTACTCTTTCCAGCTATCAACCTATCACTCAGCTTGTCTTTTTATCATTTTGTTTTTCCATTACTTAATTGTTTTTGACCGCCTGAACCGGTTGCCCATAACCTACCAAGTTGGGCCAGTTCTTAATTGGTTGTACATTGTTTGTCTTAAGTCAAATAAAATAAAAATAAAAATTATCGTCCATTTGATGATTTGAGACTTAAAAACAAAATTAAAAGAATGGATTACTTGAGGCAACAGACTGCATTTTTTCTCTTTTGGTTTTTCTTTTCATTGCCTTTTTTTGAATGTTAAATACACAAAGAATAACTTTTAAAAATTACTTAAATTTATATATATTTTTTATATTTTTATTATTCATATCATGTTATATAGTAAAATTATTTATAAAAATAAACAATTTTTTTTATTTTTTAAAATAATTTTACTGTAAGATATAATATAAATAATATTAGTATATAATTATATGAAATTTAGTGTGTTGCTACTAATTTTTTACGTTCTATTATTACTTTTGACATGTTACATTGTAATTTTTAAAAGATAATTTTTTTATTTAGATAAAGTTTAATTTTGAAACAAATTAAAGAAATGTATTAAGAAGCGTGATCGATACTCCTCTTATTCTAAATGTTTATGTACGATGGACATAAACATTTATACCAATTCTACGTCCGTTTGTGTTTTGATTTTTTTTCATTTTAAATTTTCACTAAACGAAAAAATTATAAATAATAAATTTATTACTCAATTATTTTAATAATACAATAATAATTATTTTTCATACTAAATATAATTTAGAAAAATAAATTATCTAAAATTAAAATTATATTTGAATTATGCAATATTAGAAAATATATTGATATTTATAGTATATCTTATTTTAGAATATTAATTTGCACATATTTAATAAAAAATTGATTTTATTTTATAATTTTATAATAATAAGTAATTGTTATAATCTATATGACTCTTTTCATTTTCCTTTTAATTTTCAATTTTATAAAAAATTTCAAATATAATCAATTATTTCATAAAAAAATTAAATATTTTAAAATTTTTTTAGTTTTTCCTTTTATTCTTTTATTAAAAGATAATTATTAATACAAATAATTAATTATTTTAAAACTAAATATATTTAAAGTTTAACACATAGTTATAAGACTTTTGGTTTGGTTTTTAATTTCATAATAGTAGATAATTATTACAGTGATTATGAGTTTTTTGATTTTTCTATTTAAAGTCATTTATAAATTTTAAATTTATTTACATAGAATTAATTATTCTATGAATATTTTAATTTTTTCTTTTAATTCCAAACTAAAAGATAATTAATAGGTATAATTATTTATCACTAAATATAATTTAAAATTAAATAATAGTTGAATTATGTTATACGATGAAATATATCTGTACTTATAATATTTCTTTTTTTAAATGTACTAATTTAATATTTATTTAAAATAATTTTGATTTTTTTAATTCTACAATAATAAATAATTATTATAATATGCAGTAATCTTTTATTTTATCTTTCATTTTCAATTTTATTAATTATTTTATGTATAATCAAATATTTCATAAAACATTAAATGTTTAATAAGTCTTTTAATTTATATAATCAATTATTTTTACATTTGATCCTTAATTTTTACTTTTCAAAATTAAACTACAAGGTACTAAATTCAAGTTAAAATAGAATAAACCTCTTAAAACTCATTTAATAAAAAGGTTGTGTTAAGTTAACTTGGAATAAGCATTACCCATTTAATTAAAAAATACTACTTTCATGTTATAGTTTGTTTATATTTATATGTTATAATATAATATAATTTATAAAAATAAAAAATAAAAAAATTACCATTAATGTTAATGGAATATATAAAAATTCTTATGTATTAACATTTGGTTTGTGTTAGCATGAATTAAAAACCTAACTTGTTTATTAAATAGGTCAAATGTATCATGTCAAAAATTATTATAAATAAATCATGTTTGTGTTTTAATAATTAATTTAATTGATAATTAAATCATATTTAAGTTTAATTTTATCGTATCTCATTGAATTTAGATTAACTAAAACACGTTTCACTTAACTTGTTTGACAAAACCATGAGAACCTTATAAGCGCACTACCACTCGAAAAATTATGAGCTCTTAAATACTATCAAATAAATAGTTACTCCTATTCGTTAATAATTTTAAAAAATAAACTAAAATTTATTACATTTATAAGATGTTTAATTTTTTCTTTTAATTTTATAATAATAAACAATTATTATAATGATCATAAGTCTTTTAATTTTCTCTTTTAAATTTCCACTAAGAGTAAAATTATAAAATGTAAATTTATTCATATAAAATTAATTATTTTAAGAGTGTTTTGATTTTCTTTTTTAATTTTCTATTGAAAGATAATTAATACATATAATCTATTATTTTTATCCTATATATAATTTAAAAAATAAATTATAATTGGATTATGTTATATAAGAAAATACGTTGATATTTGTTGTGTGTTTTGCAACACACAAAAACTCGTGCAAGTATACACGGTCACAAGTAATAAAGATTTGTAAGTAAAGTATCGTTCCCACGAGTATTTGTTATTATAGTTTGTTGAGTACTAAAATTGTATCTCTCTAATTTTATCCAAAATAATCGTTGATATGGAAAAAGGTAATAAAAGAAAATAAGAGAACTCTAAGATTGCAATTTTTCACCAAACTAATCCACTCCGATCATATTATTTTCTTTTAATTTATATTTTTTAGTACATTTAATTTGTCAACCGAAAACTTCTTTTTTATTCATACATCTCTTCCGAGCTCCGTATAAACACACCTCGTTAAATTAATTCACTATATCTCTATGAGAATTAAATTTAATAAGATTTATTAAGTTATAAGTTCTCAAATGGTCGCACATACAATTAGGGTATATTCCTATCCTTCATCATACATGTCATTCTATTTACGAGCAATATACACAAAAATGTATTTCTCAAGTTTATTTTTATGCCACAAATCGTTTTGATAAAATTTGTAAATAATCAAAAAGCATTAAGCACAAAATAGAACAAACAAATCGAACGTCTTATAAATCTATCAAAAATAATTAAAATCAAAGCTTCATATATTTGAATCAAATGCAACCCTAGAAAAATTAAATTACTTCATTAATTAAAAATTAAAATTACAACAGATGCAGAAAAATTAGAAGAACAAGAAGAAAAATTAAAACATCAAGTAACGAAAATATTTGGCACACGCAGAACACAACAAAAGCCAAAAAATGGCTTCTGCGTGTTCTACAGTCCAAAACCGAACAACACAAAAATTCTAAAAAAAGAAAAACTCCTCAACTCTATCATAATATCACCTATTTATAGCTAAAAAAAATACATCAAAAATATTAAAATATCATACACGCGTTAAATTTGTATCGAAAATAAAACCCTGACATTCTCCTTAAAATCCGCGGTCACGTGAAAATCAAAAACATATTTTAATTCACGCGAGACAATGAGCCGTTTCTGCATTTTTTTTTATTCATTGTGCGTGCCACGTGTCAGCGTATGATTCGCTGAAACAAATAATGGGACACGTGGCAACATCTCATTCGTTGAAGGGAATGGGCGCACGCAGAACTTGTCGCACAGAATCGGGGCGCACGAAACGTGAGGCAACTACCGAACGAGGCGAGATTCTCGCGCTTACATTCACCGATATGCTACGCGTCGTCTCTTATGATTCGTTCAAGGAGAAAATTGGGACACGTGGAAGACTTTAATTCCCTGGAAGAACGATTGCACGTGGTTCAGCCGCACAGAAGAACCTCCTTTGGCATACGTGCGTCAGACACGTGGGTCCCACCCTACACGCCTGCCTGTGCGGCAAGTGGGCCCCACTCGGGCACCGAGCAGCGTGAAAGCGCAGAGTCTGCACGCATTCGCTTTGGTCGGGCTTGAACTACACGCGCCAATCTTGACCGTTTATGCTTTGATCGGACGGTGGGTGATGGACGTCGTGATTTGTGCGAGTGCGATTCTTTTCACGCGTAAAATTCAAATTTTTTTTTATTCTATTTTGACCCACAAATATATTTCAAATTACATTTTCAACTTTGTTTAATTGCAATCTAACCCTTTTAGTAATTTAAATTAAATTTTAAACTTTTAATAACTGAAATTAAGCCCGATTTTAATTTAAATTATATTTTCAACTTTTATAAATTGCAATTAATAACTCTTTTATTTAAAATTCTATTTATGGGTACAAATTAGCATTTAAGTACGTTTTCGATACAATTTACTTAATTTTATTAAAATATATAAAAAACAATAAATACTAATTTATTAAACTAAAATTAACTAAAAATACAGAGAACATAGCATTTATAATCAATAAAATAGGTAAAAATAACTATATAAAATACAGTTATCAATATGTACAATAATTTTTTTTAACATATACTAATTTAGTATATATTTAGTATAAATTTAATTTTCTCTTTTAATACCGTAATTAAAGACAATTATTATAATATTCATGAGTTTTTTTTATTTTTTAATTATCAATCTCATATATAATCAATATTCCATAAAAAATCAAATATTTTATGTGTCTTTTGATTTTTTATTTTATTCTTCTACTAAAAAATAATTATTAATACATATAATTAAATATTTTTACCTTAAATATAATTTAAAAATAAACAAAAATTTAACATATTTATGAGATTTTTAGTTTTTTTATTTTAATTCAATAATAATAAATAATTATTATAATGATAATAAATATTTTAATTTTTTTTTAATTTACACTAAGTAAAAATTTATAAATTTTAAATTTATTTATATAGAATCGGTTATAATGATAATCTTTGATTTTATTTTTTATACTAAAAAAGATAATTAATACGTATAATTAATGATTTTTTATCCTAAATATAATTTTAAAAACAAATTAATTATAATTGTATTATATTATATTATAGGATGAATTACATTTACACTTAGAATAAATTACAAAAAATTAAAATATGTTACATTAATTATAAAATTATAATAATTATTTTCATAATAAGTATAAACTCTTATTATAATAATAATTATTATTACAAGATTACAAGATTACAAGATTAATGTAAATAAGCAATCTTACACATTCGGAGTAGCCTGTTTGCCCGTCTTTGTGGATTACCTCCTCAATAATCTTCGGTATAAAATCTTCACAATAATTGGATATTAACAAAAGAATTGGTTGTTAGCACTTAACAGTCTCTACCGACGATACACAGGCTGTTGCCGGTTGCCCAAGCTCGCTACTACTGAGGCTGTCGGTGGACTCAAATTTAGCGTGTTTTTGAAAAAAAACTAAATTATTCTAGATAATTACTAAATAATTCTTTTGTCCTTAGCTTTTAATTATTTTATATATTTTAATTTATAATTGCTTTTTCGTTACCTTTGGTCCTAATATTTTACATTTTTAATTAATTAGTTCTTAAATTTTAACATATTGTTTTGTCAATTGTCATATTTGCTATGATGATTAATTTTCTTTCCGATCAAAATTTGGTGATTTACGTGAAACGATAATTACAAATGTGTTGAAAGTGAAAAGATTAAAGACAAAGTTTAATGAAAAAAAAAACTGACATAAAAGTGTGAAATATGATTAGTTTGGGTGAAATATGATTTGTTTATTACAAAAGAGAGAATTAATTTACATTACATTATATATCTACTTCACATTAAGACTGTTTGGCGGTACTAACCTACCAGAGTTTTTAACTCGTCACGTGTTTAACTTATCAGACGATAATCATAACCTGACCCCACAAAAAGCGTGTAAATATCGTATTTATTTTATTTTTAAATATATTTTAATATATCGAGTATACAATATAATCATTAAATATTTTTATTACTTTTAATATTTACAATTTCGATTCTTTCTCACAACTTTGACAAAACTTACTCTAAAAGGAGAACGAGAATAGGAAACATTTACTAATATCCTATGATGACGTTTGCATTTATGGAATGAAATAGGAATTAAAATAGTAACGTAAATTAAAATGAAACAGTTTTATTTATTTTGATCATTCAAATAAAAAAAATCAGTATTATAATATTTGGTTTACAATTAAAATATAATGAAAAACATTTTATATTACATTAATGTTCATATATTCAGTAAAATTTAAATAATATTATTTAATTATTATTTTTTCGTCAGAAAAAATACATTATTAAAATCATTATTTTTTAAAATAATTATTACTTAAAAAGAAAATATATTATTAAAATTATTATTTTCTAAATAGTGTTTAGTGTTTTGAAGTTTAAGATTTAAGAATTTAGGGATTTTGGGTGTATGGTTATATTTATCGATTAAGATTTATGGTTAACATTATTATTTTTTTAAATAGGATTTTGAGATTTGAGATTTAGTATTTGGGATTTAGACAAGATTTAGTGTTATATTTATGGGTTAAAATTATTATTGTTCTAAATAGAGTTTAGGGTTTTAAGATTTAGGATTTAGGGTTTAGAGTTTAAGATTTTGGGATTTTTTGTTGTATTTGTGGGTTAAGGTTTATGATTAAAACTATTATTTTTCTAAATATAGTTTAGGGTTTTAGAATTTAGGGTTATATTTGTGGGTTAAGGTTTATGATTAAAATTATTATTATTCTAAATAAGATTTAAAGTTTTGGGATTTAAAATTTGAGATTTAAGATTTAGAGATTTAAAATTTGAGGAGTAAAATAGGAATATATTCATATGATTAGCATCTTTTATACATTTGTACGAAACAAAAGATCTATCATACTATCAATAGAGTTTGAAAGAACACGACTATATGCTATATCATAAATTAGTAATGTTATAATTTTTTGAATTAAAATTATTAAAACTTTTATTTATTGAAAATTAAATTTTAAATTAAAATTGTTAAAACCATATGAAATGACTTGAAATTGTTAGTTTGATTTTAATGTATTAATTAATTTCAGTATTTTTCATCAGTCTTCTTACATTCTTGTTTCCTTTATTTAATGTATTTCATTTTTTTTTCATTCTTTCGTTTCTATCTCCTTTCCTTATTATTTTCTTTATTCCTTATATAAAGTAAGAAATAAGAGATACTAGGACGAAGAAAAAAGAGAGAAAGAAAGGAAAGAAAGTAAGAAAAAATTTGTTTATATTTTTTTTATCTAAAATTATATTCCTTCAATATAGTTAAAGCATTTAAAAGTTTATATAACAATAAAATATGATTTAAATTTATTATTATTTTATCATTATAACTAATGAGATAGGTTTTTATAGTTTTATAACACACGCTTTGCCCCCAAAAAAATTTATTAATGACATTTTATTATACACCGAACTCGATTATTTACTTTATTTAAATTTTATATTTATAATTTATATATATATATATATATATTTATATTTGTGTATTTTTAATTTTAATAATATAATTTTATTTTTAACTTATTTATTCATGTATTATTTTATATAATCTGAAGATAAATTTTGTTAAAGTCAATTTACTAATTGTTTCTGTTCAATTATAAATATCTTTTTATCACTTTATATTCAAGTCATGCTGTGCCTTTCTAATTCAGTAATTTATTTTTTTTCCACTTTCATTTCTATTCGGAAGAATTATATTTGTTCCATTTTGTTACTTCTTCTATTTTATAACCGTGTACTTGTTACTTGATTTATGTTTCTTTATGATTATATATATCTAGATATTTTCATGATGATAATATCGTTCTAACATCTTTTTTTTTTTGCATTAACATTTCGTTATTATCTTATTAACTAGTTTTTTTTTTTTTGGTTGATAACGTTATTTGTTTGGTTCTAATTTTGCAACTGTTTTTTCAGTACTTGAATTCAACCGTTGTGCAATAACTTCTTGTTAATTGAATCAATATCAATTTTATTAACCTTTTTCTAATTTACTAACTTGCTATAAGTTTCATGTTATTATTGTTTAGTTTTATATTTCTAAAACTATTTGAAACATCATCTTTTAATTTTTTCAATTTTATAATATTTTTATTACTACTTGACTAATACCTCTTAATTTTTTTATGTATTTGTTATTATTTTTTATATTTAATACTGTTAACATTTTATTTATCAATACTCGTATTTTATATTTTGATTATATTTATTTATTAATCTTTTATTTTATTTTGCATAAATTAATTACATTTTATTTCATTGTGAGAATGATATGGTAAATATATTTATTTATATGAACCGTTTTCTTATATAAACTTTAATTTTATTTGATATAAATAATTATGTCATCTAAAATGATCACTTCTTTACTCAAATGTGAATGTTGCTAACATTATTATAGATGCTTTTAATGTGAACCGAGACTTTATGTGACTCATAAGTTTACCCCAATGTTACCAATTTATGTTTCCATGAACCATATTGTGGTAGAGTAACCAAAGAAGTTTAATAGTTTGAACTTCAAGAGATGTAGGAGTAAAATAATATTCTATTTCACCATTTTGAATTTGGTAAGGTTCTTTAATGAAGAAGCTCTTAATCAACCTGTATTCTGATTATCTATTTCAAAACTATGTTACGAATAGTCTAACTGATTTCTCGTACAATAAGGAGAAAATGATTAAAGACTTGTGAGAATCACTGGATCGAAAGTATGAAATTGAAATGCCGATGTTAAGAAATTTTTGATTTGTTATTTTATTGATTATAAGATAGTATACTCTAAATTTATATACATTCAAGTACGTAATATCTAAGATATCTTAACAAAGATAAATGATGGAGGGATGGTACTTAGTAAAACCTTCAAAATTGTAACTATTATTGAAAAGTTTTCCTTTCATGAATTTCTACGTAATTATATTAATTTTATATTGTACGATAATGTCTAATTTTGTAATCGAATGTATGACTTTATAAAAATTATATAATTATTATCTTTAATACTAGGTAACAAACATATCATTAAGTACAACTACATTTATCTTATCTAATATTAGGTGACAAATGAACCTTAAAGATCGACCCCAAATTTAAAAAAAACTCTAAGTTTAACATATATTCCAATTTTAATAGTTTTGAAAAGGAAAATAATTTTTATTTCCAACTATACTCCCCCAATTTGAAGAGACATGAAACTTTGTGCTACTAGAATTCTTAATGTTACACGCTTAACTACTAACATATATCGTTATTATATTGATAGATATTCTGGTTCATATAACATATAAAATATTATCTCATAATAAGTCAAGTTACTATATGATTCATCATAACATACTTAAATGTGGTTTGCTTAAATGGGTCGCTCCTTCAAGTTGTCAGGGAAATCATCATTTGCTGAACTATGCTCAAGTCACATGTATTAGGTCACCTAATTAGTATAGCCCATAATCATAGCTTGTATAACTGAGTTCTTGTAATCAAAGTAAACAAAACACACCTATAATTTGCTAATCAATTCCAGGTCATCTAATCCACTTACTTAATCTTGCCACGTGGATTATTCAATAATGCTATTTTATATGCTTTAATACGTTTACTCAAATCTAAATATATAAAGTTGAGCACGTACGAACTCATATCGCTAACATCATTTCATTGGGACAAAACGATGATTAAGTCACTATGATCGCTAACATTAACAATACCGAACACTTTCTGTAAAATTGTGATGTGTTTGGTATTAACTAATTAAATGTATATAGGTTGAATTATTTCTCTCCCTCGTCCTCGATTATTGTTTTGTTTAAAAGAAAACATGATTATTTTTTGTTTTTGTAATTTTAAACACGAAGCTGTTTGAAATTCAAGAATGAATGAATGACCGGTGGAAGTGTAAATTATTTATCTAATTTTAGTTAAATTTTTATTTTAAAAAAATTTACTATAATTAATAAAAAAAATAAATTATTATTTATTCTAAAATTCTTAATAATTTATTCGTTTACGACGTATGGATATTATACTTGAAATTGATAAATAATTCTAATTTAAATGTTAATTTATAATTTTTTTAATTAAATTTTAGATTATATAATAAATCTTATTTATTATTAGTTTAACATTAAAATAAAAGTTAAATAATTTAAATTTATTTAAAAATAAATATATTTAAATTGAAAATCGAAACTATCAAATCAACGTAAATATTTTGATTTAATATTCTCTAACCGAAATTTTATAAGTATATCAATTTTTGATTTATCAAACCAATACATGGTAGCTCTGTTAATATTTTAAGCAAAATCTTAACAAAATTGAATTGCAATTAATGCTACTTTGTTGTTATATAGCCTAACCAACTCACATATAAACATATGACAAAGAGGTCCACTATATGTTCAAAATGGATCATTTAGATCTAGCAGTTTTTTTATATAATAATTTTGTTCACCAATTTTGAAAAAAGTAACAACATAGGTTCAATTATTAATTTTTATGTTTTTCTTTATTTTTTTCTATTTTTTTAAAAAATTTATCTTAAAAATTGATTCCAGAATTATTCATGTTAAAAAAAATTTATTTTTCAAATGCATTTGAAAAAAATATTCTTTTGAAAAAAAAAACTTAGAACTTGACCATTTAAACTAAATTGTTACATTGGAATAAATTTTCAACAAAAACAAAAGAAGTAACTAAATCAAAGTACCCTAAGTGTAATAGTTAGTAAATGCATTTGTCTCTTAGAACAAACGATGAAAATGACAACAACATTAATATGATTGTGACAATATGTTAATATGTTAAAATAGTATTTAAATATTTTTTAGCTAAAATATCTTAGATATTGTAGCTATTATTGTTAAAATATTGTTAATATATTCATAAAAATAAAAGAAAAATATGAAACATATTAATGAAATTTATTTTAATATCGTAGAGATTTATCTATTTATAATAGTTAATACAATTAAATAATTTATTTAATTATTTCAAATCTTTTAACCATTTATTCTACAATATTTTACGATAATAAATATATATTTTAATTAATTGATCAAATTATTAATTAATATAAATATTATATATATTTAAAAATACATGCATTAAATAAAAAATTATATTAAAATATAAGTAATTAATTATTTTAATATTTTGTAAAATTTTATAAAAACAATTCCATATTTTGATAAAATTATCATAATTTTTGTGATTTTTTTCAAAACTTCTATCTAAAATAATAATATCTTTGATATTTTCGTAAAAATTATACCTCGATATTTTAATTAACATTGATATTTTAAGACTTGTTTACAAAGAATATTGAATATTCTAATACCGTGCCTCTTGATCCATATGAGCACAAAATGTTTTTCTTTTTTACACAAAATGGCTCTTTCATTGTATACACTGATACTTAGAAAGGAGCAAATAATTGAACTAGGAAGGTAGGAAATTAGGAAAAAAGGTGATTTAAGGAAATAACACTAATATAAGAAAACATTTAGTTTATAGAATGAAAAAAAAAATTAGAACGATGGAATTAAATATAAAATAATTTATTATTATAGTTTTTAATTTGAACACTAAAATAATAAAAAAAACAATATTATAATGATTGATTTATAAGTAAGATGAAATAGAAAATATTATATATTATTTTAATATCCCTATAATCATTAAATTTTAAATCATATCATTTAATTGTTATTTTTTTTATTAAACAAAATATATTATTAAAATTATTATTCTTTCTAAATAATTATTAATTAAAAATATTATTTAATCTTATAAAAAAATTAAAAACAAGAAAAATATTTTTAATAATTTTTTTTTGGATTAAGATTTATTTGTGTGTTTTTTAAGGATAAAATTAAAATAAAACAAGGATTACCAAGTAACGCAATCAAATATAAGAATATATAAAATCAATTCTATTTTTACCCTCCTCTTAAAGAACATGTGGTAATAGTGGTAATGGTTAGATGCATTGAGATTCTAAGCTAGCCATTTTTTCACCCTTTCTATTTCAATGTATTACTAAAAGTAATATAACAACAAGCTACTCTCAATTTCACTGCTCACTTTCATTCAAAGTATATCTCTACCTAACACTTGGACATTAAATCACTCTTTACAAGGACCCTTCTGCATTTGTACCACTACTTCCTCCTCTTCTGCCGGCTGTGGTATTCTTCAATATCTGTGGGAAGCAAAGGATACAAAGAAAAATGTTATCACAGTCCCACTACTACAATACGGCAAAATTAGCATAAGAAATTTGACAGAACAAATATACGTAAGAAAAGAATATTTAAATTAGTATAAAGCAAAAGGAGAGGCTCGAAGTATATGCTGATGTTATTGCCAGAGCAATGGACTAATCACAAATGTTTGATAATTGAGTAGCGAAGAAAGGGACAAAAATGGAATAAAATATGATACCAATGGCTAAAATGTAAATATAACGTTCCATGCCAAACTTTTCTTCTACGAGCAAAACAAGTACCACACGGAAAATAGTTAGACTCATCCGCCAACCATGAATAGCATTAATAGTAAGCCCATACTATTCTTCTTTCTTTTGAAAGCAATGGCATGACTGAAAATATTTCCCATCTATGACCTTTGTTTTTCCCAAATTACCCTTCCTTACATCGGCAAGCTAGTCCAGCTTTTACCCAACGTTTCAATTATTGTGTAAAAATGGTAGAACCATGAATAAGTTTAACGAAAATGGACTTTGAAGCACACAAATTAAACTAATAAAATGATGAAAACTAATAATATATGGATTGGATCAATCACTGATAAGAAGAATAAAAGAAACATACATGTCTAAGCATCTGATTCTCATTCTGCAATGTTGACAAGCTCTCTTCAAGTTCTGCATTCTTCTTCTCCAAATCTTTAACTCTTGTTTCCAATTCATTCAAATATGCCTTCTTTCTCTCCCTTGCTTGTTGTGCTGAGACTCTGTTCCTCAACAATCTAATTTTGATCCGAAACAGAATCATAACAACTAAATCAAATTACCAAAATGACACTGGCCTATGATGCAACGTACGACTAGAAAGATGAACATGAATAAATTAATAAGGCTCAAATTGAATTACCTTTTAAGCCTTTTACTCTCTTTGTCAGCTGGGCTTCGCCCTCTCTTCCTTTGACCTTCCCCTGTGGTTTGGACTCTGCCTGGACCTGCCACTGAACCGGTTTCTCTGCCTGAAGCTGAAGTTCCTGCTGATTCGCCACCCATCTCCGGCACTCTCCTGATCTCTTCATCACTTTCCATGCCTAATTGTACAGAAAAAAAGTTGAAACATTTAACATTCCTTTCTCACAACTATGAGTTAATAGTTACTTTTTATACATTCTTTGTCACAAACGTAACAGGGTTCAGCACAAAACCCAGATGGGAATTCTCGAAATAGACAATTTGAATGCATAGAAGATAATGGTTTAAACGATGAAGGAACGTTATTTTCTTCATATTGTTCTTTCAAATTAAAAAAAAGAAAAGAAAAGGTACAGTGATTTGTGACCTTCTTTAACTTCGATTTGAAGAGCAGAGCTGGAAGATCTTTCACTGCTTGAAGGCAGAGAGTTTGCTGCAATAGAACTTGTGGCCTGCTCTTGCATTTCGTCCACAAAATTACGGGCGAAGATAAAAGAAAACAGGGGAGACACGGAATCGCAGATTTCTAATTGATGTCTACTAGAAACTTGTACGGAGTTGAGAAAAAAAAAGTGGGATACAAAGGCTACGGTGAATTAATGGCATGGTTTATTCAGAGTGATTCGTAGCTGTTGAAATTTTGGAAGATCGACGGTTCTAAATGTATGAACGTGGATAGATATCAGCCATGAGAGGTGTGCTGAATCAAAGGGTTAGTAGGGATGTATCGTGGAGTTTTATGGTACGTTGGATGGTGATTGGTCGGGCGGATGATATGGAAGTTAGGAAATGAGATACTGTGGGACAGTGGTTAATGGCTTAAAATGGTAGAATTTAAGTTACAAATGCATTTAGACAAAAATAGTTTTTTTTTATAGGTGTGAGTAAAGAAAAATAAATTTATAAAATCACTTTTAATGATGGAGTAAAACCGTATGTTTTAATATGAGAATTTATAATTTTAGGGTAAAAAATATTAATGTTAAAATAATTAAATATTTTATTTTATAATTATTAAATTTAATTTTTTTAAAAATAAAAATATTAATTTTATATTAATAAAATTTGTTTTGATAATAAAAATTATTATTAAATACAAATAGTATTAATATTAGAATAATTTATATCAATTTCATAACAATAATTTAAAATATCAATTTCCTTTAATATTAATCCTTATCATTTATGTTATTTTATTAATTTTATTTCTTATACGATGAAATACGATGAACTGAGAGTCTGGGACCACATTATGATAATGTGTGCTCCGGTTTCTGTGTCTTGAATCCAAAATTAGAAATTTTACCCTTTTCACCAATTTTTTTAATACTACTTTACAATCATTTTCCCTTTGAGAATTTTAAAAATAATTGAAGCATGAAAATTATATTTAAAGTTTCCATTCCTTTAATTTAGCCAGGCGCAGGCAAGACATTTTTAGATATTAAAATTGAAAGTAATGTTATTCCATGTATCTTTCTCCGGTAGACTGTTAAGTAATATATAATTGTTTAAAAATAAACTTAATTAAGATTTAGTTTAAAAATGATAAAAATTAAACTTGTTAAATGATTTATTAGTCATTTTTTTTCTCTAATTCTCATCCTCTTTTGATTCACTTGTTGCTTTCGGCTTTCATTTCAGTCCCGTATCGATCTTTGCTTGACGCTCTGTTTATTCTTTCTGATTGAAACCCTCTTCTTTTCTTAAATCCAATTAAGCCCTTTTTTTTATTCCAGAAGAAAAGAAGTTGTAACCGATTTGATGCAAACAAGCCCTTCTTTCATTTCACCCCCGTTCAGCCGCAAGGAAAGAAACTCGCAGAAGTGGCGTAGCGGAACACCAACCTACTCAAAATCTTCGGTATTTTCTCTCTCTTTTCTTTTTTAATTAACAATCTATCAATAATTTTTATGTAAAATTATTGACATTTTTAAAAAATAAATTATTTAAGATTAAAAAAATTAAAAAATAGATTACATTGTAACAAATATCTCTAATATTATTATAATTTTAATTATTACTAAGATAACAAATATTTATTAACAATAATTATATTTAAGTATTAAAATATAATTAATTCAATATGATTTATATGTTTTATTATATTAATAATAAAAATAATTATAATAATCCACAAAATTTGTTATATAATGTTCTATATTTGTATTATATCTCGTAAAAAATTGAATATAGAGGTTTTATAATTTTTTTTAATAATTTAATTATTTTTATGAATATTATTTTTTATATCATAATTATAATAATAATAATAATAATAATAATAATAATAATAATGTATTATATTATTTATGAATTATCAAAATATTTAGCATATCATTTTCAATATATGTATAAATTTATATTTATTTTATTTTTTAAAATAATTTTTTAATATATGATATGATAAAAAATTATGTATTTAAAATTAATTATAAATTTATAAGATATTAATATTTTTTTATGTTTATAATAATTATGTTTTGCAAAATAGAGGTAATATATCTTCTTTTGAAATAAAATTGATTAAAAATTTTGCTTTCAAGTTTAAGGTAAGATCTTGCCTATTTTTTTTAAAATCTCATTTATGACCATTTTTAAACTATTGTGTGGGAGATGGTTATTATAGACAAAATCTTTTCTCGATTTTTGTATCACAGTTAATATTTCAAGAAAGAATTTACTAATATAAGATTAAAAATATTATAAATGAAATGTGAATGTTTATAGGTGCATTATGAGTTGCTAATTAGAGTAATTGAGTAATTATTTGAAATAATTGCAAATGAATATGGCATCGCTTAAAAATAACATAGAAACTATAAATATGTTCATTGTTATTGCAAAATTATATTGAAGAAAATCATTATCACATGTGATTAATACAGTGTTTATGTACCTATTGCTAATAACAACTTAACAACATCAACAAATCACACTTATATACATGGATGGTTAGTTCAAAACCGAGTATAATAACTACATTATAACAGCAAGTAGAGAAGCGAGAATGGACAACTAAATGAGCTGTCTAATAATCCCCTATAAATTAAGGGTGAGGCAAAACTATCAATTTGGTGTGCAGGGTGGTGAATTGGGAGCATGGCCACGCCTTGATGAGACAAATTGAATGTCAAGTTTGTTGCTCATAACCAAGTCACTAATCAATTTTTATATGCTTAGTGCGAGTATGATATATGAGATTTTGATATAATGCCTTTGCACTAAGGTTGTTATAGTATAGTACTAGAAAAATAGAGTTAGAAATATGAAGTTCATTCAATAATGACTGAATCCATAACACCTTAAATGTTGTTGAAGACAATGCCCTATACTTGGACTCGGTAAAAGATTGTGAAACCATCTTGTGCTTCCCTGAATGCCAAGATACTAAATTATCACCTATGAAAATAGAGAAAGCATCAATTGAGCGTCTATTATTTCGGCATAAGGCCTAGTTTGCATCATTGTATTCACATATATCCAGTGAAGAGGAGTTGGTAAAGTGGAGATGAAGGTGTAGAGAGCCTTTAAGATAACATAGTAGACTTTTGGTCTCAATCCAGTGAAGACCAGTAGGTTTAGCCATGAATTAGCATAACTTGTTAACTACAAACCAGATGTTTAGTGTAATGATTGTACACTATTGTAAACTCTAACAATGTTGCAATATTAAGAAGGATTAGGGAGAGGAATACCATCTTGTTTACTTAACTGCTTATCAGATGACATAAAAGTATCACAGAGTTTGGCATCAGACAAGTATATGCGAGTGATAAGATTTGCGATGTATTTGTGTTCAATGATATGAACATTAGAGTTGGTGCTAGTGATTTCAACACTAAGAAAGTAACTGAGCACACCTAGTTCTTTAAAAGCAAAATGGAAATAAAAGTTGTCAATGAATTGCTAGATTTCTCGTGCATCATTGCATGTAATCAATATATCATTAACATAGACCAAAAATATCAAAGTGGATGAAGATGAGTGATTGATAAATAAAGAGGTGTCAGATTTTGATGCAAGAAATCCCAAAGTAAGGAGACATTGTCTAAGCTTAGAGAACCAAGCCTGAAGTGCTTGTTTAAAGCTACATATGGCATTTTTTAACTTGCAATCCATGCCTAGAATAGTTTGAAAACAAGGTTTTTGTTTTATGTTGACATCCTCAATTAAACTATCATTAAGAAATGCATTATTGACATCAATTTTCCTAAAGAGTCATAATTGAGAGAGAGAGCAAGATTAAGCACAACATAAATTGTTGTAGGCTTGATAACATGTGACAAAGTTTCACCATAGTTAAGGTCTTTTAACTTGATCTTAAAACCCACTTGTATGTTAAGACTTTCTTCCCAATGGGAAAAGCAAAAAAATTCCAAGTTCCATTCAAATTCCTTAGTCATGGCATCCTTACATTCTAGAACTGCTAAGGTTGCCTTAGAAATTTTTGGTTAGGGTCAAATTAATTTCGCTTGAAAGTTTTTAAGCTTGAAGATTCCTGCCTTACTTTTGATAAGCATGGGATGATGATTAATTGAACATATGAAAGTAGGATGGTCTCTATTAGGAATATTAGGAACATCAGTAGAACATCATGTATTCTATATCAACAAAAACATGAATATCGACACACTTTATGCACATATAATAAATTTGTAACAACAATAGGAGTATGCAACAAGGTATTAAGAGAAAGATAACAATTTTTATGAGTTAATAAACAACCATGTCCAATCTTAGAGATAAGGAGATTTTGGCCATTAACTATTAGCATACTTTTTTTGCCAGTGTAAAGGGTGAATTAAGAACTTGTTGAGCATCAGATGTAAGGTGATGACTAGCACCTTAGTCAAGAAGCCAGACACTATTAAGATCATCAACACCAATTGAAGCAAGCATAGTTGATGGTGAATCATCAAAATGACTTTCTTGATTCCTCCTAATAAGAAAATCACGAAGGACAAAGCAATTACTAGTAAGATGATCAGACTTGTCACAAACTTGACATAGGCTTGTTAGATTGCTTCACAAAAGAATTAGATGATGATTTGGTGAAGATTCCATATAGGTTTGTTCGCACTATTAATGTTCTTAAAGGATTTCTTGAAGTTTGAATTAGATTTATTCTAGAAATTAGCATGACAAGCTTAGAGCACTTGATTATGCTCTAATAAACTTTTCTTGGAAAGCATAGCATCACAAGTCCTCACAAGGCACCAACAGAAGGTTTATGCTCACTCATATTTATAAAGGTAACAAATGGACTATAATTGAAGTTCAATCCAAGACCTTTAACTATAAAAATCATAAGACCTTAATCTGAAACTGGATAAACAACTATAACTAGATGATACACAATTGTCTTTGCTTCCAATATATATTCAGGAGTAGACAATCCATCCTTTGAGAGGGTTTGAAATTGTGATTGTAAGTATATTATTATAGACTAAGAAAATGAAAAAAAAGCCTCTTTGAAAGCACGCCATTGCTTATAAGCAGTTGCCTTGCCTAATATATGTCCAGATGTAGATTTTGAGACTGAGTTATAAAGCCATCTTTTAAGCATTGAGTTGATTATATTCCAATTTACAAAACTAGGATTAAAGCTACCATTAGCAACAAATTGTGAAGGTTTGATCAATAATCCATTGATTAAACCTTCTAAGCCATAAGATGTGATATAACTCACCATCTGCTCATGCCAGATAAGGTAGTTATCATCATTAAGCTTAACAGAAATTGCAAGGTTCACAAGAGGAATTGAGGATAAACTTGATGCGAAGACGTCACAGACTTGAGATACAATAGAAGCAAGGTTTGAATTTGCATTTATAGCAATAGGAATTGGAATACCTAGATTGCTATTACGATTTTCAAGGGAAAAATTATTGAACGCTTGAGAAGAAGAAAACAATGCATCATGATATGTTCCATTTCCTTAAGTACTCATTGTTGATCTTGTATAACTCTAGTACCATGTAATGATGAAGATACCGAATGTAACAAGAAGAACAAAGAAGAAGAGAGCTTAGAGAGTGAATGAAAATATCTATAAAACTATATTCAAGAAAATCATTATCACATGCGACTAATAGAGTGCTTATATAGCAACGGTAAGTAATAACCTAACAATTTCAACAAATCATACTTATAAATATATATTGTTACTTACAAAGGGAGTACAATAACTACAATATAATAGCAAGTAGAGAAGAAGGAATAAAAAATTAAATTAGCTGCATAACACTTATGAAATTAGAAGTAAAAAATACATAGTTCTCAAAAAGCTTAAGAGTAAAGAAAATAAATTTAATTAATCATCAATAGGATGTAAACTTTGCATAACATATTATTGTTTTTTCGGGCGGAGACAGTTTTTGATATAATTGTCTCTGAATAAAATTATAATTTAATTTTTTACTCGTGGGTAACGGTTTGTGACAGTTATTAAAAAATATTTAAAAATTTGAAAAAAATATAATTTAATTTATTAAATATATATAATTAATATTCGGTTTATAATTTAATTTATTAAATAAATATAATTAATTTTGGATACAGACGGTTACAATTTTCAATATATCTGTAATTGAACTATATCTATTGGTGTATATTCTATTTATACCTAAAACTGTACATGTTATTAAAACTTATTAGATAAAAACAGAACCATCGGTTCAAATAACTACGGACAACCAAATCCGTGGTTTATTTTTCATCCCTGTTTACACTAACACATTTCACGAACAACTGTAACTATGGGTTAGAAATATTAAATTACACACCTATACATTCTTGCTAACATTAAAGAACTTAAATTTAATACAAGGGATGATATAGACTCATAATATCGAAATGATTCCGAAAACATACAATTTTCACAATTAAATTACAATTACGTGGCTATCAATACAAAGTATCTACTCACTGGTTTTCAGACATAAAAATAACCACAATGAATAATATTGATTTTATTTTATTATAAAAATAAATTGTAATAAAATAAAACTGACATACACTTATGTAAAATTTTATTATAATTTAGAATAAGACTTAGAAGAAAAATAATTGAAGCCTTTATCTCAATTAAGAATATGAATTTGAAGATGAATTTTTTTTTAATTTGAAAAATAAAGATTTTAGAAAATAGGAAGAAGAAAAAATGAATAAACTAAGCCTATTTACACTGAAATTAAAAGGTAAAGTAACACTTAATGAGAACCCACTAGACACTTAGTCCTAGATGATTCTTCATATGTAGAGTAAACTATCAAATAAAGTAATAATTCTAACAGATGTTAACATCTTGCTTTGCCAAATTATTATTCTTGACATTGTAACTCTTTATTTTCCTTCGTGATATTAGGAAAAAAAACCAAAAGGAAGAAAGAGTAATTAAAATTCAAGAAAGAAAGATTAAAAAAAATAAAAGCGTACAATTCTTCAATAAAAATAACTAACAAAGTATATGTAATTTTAGGACACAAATTAGATCTTATTAAAGCAAAGACATGAGATTAGATGCAAAGCAAGTTTAAAATTGAAGTTTACCTTCAAACTTTATTGCTCTTTAAAAGATTAATTAACGACCAATACCAATTAGAACAAGAGTAGAAAAGAATTGGCACCGCAAAAGAATCACAAAGGTTATTGAGAATTTATATACTCTTTCTTTTGTAACTTTTATATATATTTCTATTTCATGTGGCATCCTTGAACAAGGGGAAGAGAGTTACAAATTTCCCATGCTTCTTGTTTGAGTCGGTATAACATCGTAAATATCCTCAAGTTTTAAAATAATTTTGAAAATATTTTTAATGTTTTAAAAAATTCAAAAAATACCATCCAAACACAACAGAAGTGAATAGTAAAAATTTATAAATAAAAATAGAAAAAATAATAGAGAACAAAAAATAAAAAAATCAAAAAAATAGTATAATTAAAAATATAAGACATCTCATGATACGTTTTTTTATAGAAAATAGTAATAAAGTGATGGATTTAAAAATCCATCATTTACATCTTTAAGAAAATTATTCTAAAAAAGACATAATTTATTATAGAATAAGTAATAAAGAAATGAACATTAATATCATATATGTAAGAGGAACGTCTAATATATGATTAATTGATTAGGAAACTATATTGAATAAACTATTCAAAATTCTCCAAAATGATAAAGAAAAATTGGATACATTCAATTAGGATGAATTCAAATATTAATACAAACTCATTTTAGGGAAGAAATAGATACACCCATAAAAATAACATTACTAGATAATAGAATAATAAATAGAAAAGATGTTCTACAAGGAATGATCCATGTTAATTTAATTAGGATATCATAAACTAAAATTTATAACATATATCAGGTTTGCTATTAATATATATCTATGATAAAGACTTAAACCAAGTATTAAGTCTAGCTTATGAATTTGAAAGAAGATATTTAATGAAACAAAAGAAAATTGTTCATTTTCAATACACTACTTAGTATGGTATTCATTAACAAAAAATCATAATAGTTCAATATGTGGATAAAATGAATTTATAAAAATAGTTAAAACCTTCCAAGAACTTGAACAAATAAGAAAACCAAAAATACTAATGGATTTTGAAATACTAGAAGAATGATATTTATATCAAAGAAAAACCTCATATACTAGGAAGACAAAGTAATGTGGTTAAAAACAATAATATATCAAGATTTACTTTTATAGACCATGAAAGAGAAATCAGTAACCAAGAAGAAGTTAAAAAAATAAAATATGAAGTTCAAGTAATGAAAGTATTAGTTCACGATGTTATATTGAGAAAATAATAATGTTTAAAGATAAATTAAAAAATATACAATTAGAAATATATGTAAACTTAGTAGACGTAGGAAAAAAATTAAGTAACATTAATAAAATCTTTGAAGCTATTAACAAAGAAAATAGATTTAGTCCAATAATTAAACACGAAATACTTATAAAGTATAATTGAAACACAAAAAGAATTATTAAAATAAATAAAGAAATGTTGTTATAATAAGCTTCAATAATATATACATATATAATTTATAAAACTAAGAAAATATGTATATAACATACATAGAAATAATGATATTGTAGATCATAAACATGATCCTCTAGAAGAACTAAAAGTAGAACCACCAAAAAGATTAGATTCCCTGATTCCTAGAATTGAGAGAAGAAAAAATGAGAAAAAATTTAATGAAAAAATATAATTTCAATTTAATGAAATATATAAAAAAAATTAGAAAGATAATTGATGACTTGCATAATTTGATATAATTTATCACTTCTTAACTTTAACTTTAGCCTAATTTTATTTATTTTAAACTTTATTATTATTATTTAAATTTTATTACAGATTTGAAGAAAATAAAAATTCAAAATTTTAGAAATATATTGTCTAAGGACTTTCAAATTTAAATGAATATTTATTGAAATCAAATTTAAATAATGATTTTAATAAATCTAAAAGGAAAGTTAATATATATATATATATATAAAAGTGATGTTGAGTGCTAACAAATAAAAAAAAATAAAAAAATAAGGGATGTTGAGTCACTAGGGTTGATATATATATATATATATATATATATATAAGATAGGAATAGAAAGAGGAGATAAGGAGGAAAAAAAAAACAGCAGCGTCGAAAAGAAACAAAAAGAAAAGAAAACAATGAGATGTAGATCAGAGGAAAAAACAGAAGAGGAGAACGTTGGAATAGATTAACACGAAGCATATTCTTTTTACTATTCATTTTCTTTTTAATTCTTCTCATAAAATTACGTTAAATTCGTTTATTTTCAATTTAATTTTTATGATAAATTCGTTTATTTTCAATTTAATTTTTAATATGAATTAAAAATTTTTTATTATAAAAAAAAGATGTAATCTAACTCCAAACTATGCTTGATTTTCTATGTTAATTTGAATTATTTATCTTCATGTTTGTTTTATTTATTCTGAATTTATTGCTTCTAATTAATTGGTCATTAATTAGATGATTTTAATCTTATGATTTACTATCGAAAGAGGTAATTATAGGATAGATTTAAAATATTTCAACGTAGGTAAATATAGAGATCGAAAGACTTGTATGAACCTATGTACGTAGCTTTAAAATCATTAGTCTTATTGTTTTCTTGCTTTATTAAATTGCATACTCTTATGCAAATTAATTAATAAAAATATTTTCAATTGATTATCGAAATAAACTTTTGGATGTTTTTTTGAGATTGCTAACAAATAGAAATAATTAAATATTCAATTAGCTAGATGAGTAAAGCACAATAATAAATTAGGTGAAATCGATTTTCTAGAAGTTTTTTTCTCATTGATTTTATTTTCAACAACATCTTTATTTTCTTTAAATTAATTTTATTTTAAATTCCAATTATAACAACCTTAACCTTAGTAACATCTCTATATAAAATTAAAATTAATATAATTTTGGTATTTGTCAAAAGTAAGTTACCAATTTCTGAAAACGATACTCTTCTTATCACTTTACTATAAAACTATGATATTGTGCACTTACAGTTTTACACTAATCAACAATTCATGAATCTATAAACATAGGGATATAGAAAAATTAGTTAGCTTGTTAACACTAACTAATGAAGAATTAAAATAACATTACAATAAAAAACTTTGTACAAACAAAGAGGAAGATTATCTGATAATAATCAATAAGATTGATACTGAACCATAAATTATAACCCCAAAAGGTCATATGAAACTAATTTCATTACCAAGAAGGAATATTTAACCCACATATGGAAGAAAGAAATAGACAAATGTCAGGGGAGCTTGCCACCGCAGATAGAAGAAGATAACCACCCAAAATAGAAGAAAATGTTGCATTGAGGGACTATATGTAGTATCCCACCAGAATTCAAACTCCACGATAATTACGAGTCTGATATTTTAGATCTAGATTGTATAAAAAATAGGAAAAAAAGCCTTAAATGAATGGTCTACTGGTATGAGTGTACTCATACAAACCTCCCAAAGTACACAAACAAACACTTTAATTTATAGGGTATTAGTAGCTCATAAAATGACAGAAAATGTTAAAGTTTGGTTTTCAAATCTAAAAGACCAATAACATTTATTAATGTAAGGAAATGCTTTCATATGAAGAGAATATTTAAATATAATAATAAATAAAATATAAAAGAAATTTATTGGAGATGATATAATAAAAATTATCACTAAATCCAGTGAAAATGAAATCAATGAAGTCACATGATATTTAACAAATATGGAAATCTATAACATGTGTTACATAGATTCTTTTATTTGTGACTATGAAATGCATTAACATAAATTAACATCGTGTATGCAAATAACTTATAAGGAAATTTTTTTTAATCTTAGGAGGAAGAATAAGATGTCTTAAAAGTTGGATAATTATTAAATGCTAAGAAAGAAAGGAATATAAACAAATAAGAAAAAAATGATAAAATCTGTTGTGATACAAGAGATTTTAGAATACCAAAAATATATAAATGTAACATAAAACCCTACACATAAAAATACAAAAAATATAAAAAATACAAGAGATTTAAATAATATAAATTCAAAAACAAGATTTTCAAAAATATAAAAGAAGATTTAATAGGGAAACCTATAAGAAAATATATTTTAGAAGAAAGATGTATAAACCTTCTAAAAACAAGAGTTATTACCCTATAGGAAATAAAAAATACAGTTTTTGGATCTATAATAAAGAAGAACATTATGCCAATGAATACCAGAGTAGGCTTCAACATAAAAATAAATTTAAAAATGAATTTCCACAAAAAGTAGAAATCTTGGAAGAAGATTTTAAGATGGAATTATAAACAATTGAAGAATCACACACACACACACACACACACACATATATATATATTACTTACGGTATTTATCTATTAGAAAAAATTGAAAAAATAATTGACTCAAAATATAAATACTCTTCAATAGAAAAATGAATGATATGTATAGTATTACAAATCCAAATTGTACTTATATAAAAGTACGACTAAAATTTAAAAGTTATGTCAGCTATCATTTACATGCATATATAGATACAAGATCTAGTATGTGTGTAGCGAGTAAATATGTGTTTCCAAAACAATACTAGAAATAGGCACCAAAAGATTTAATTATAAGAATTGCTAATAATACTACAATAATCTTAATAAGGTTTTAAAAGATACAGATATAATGATAGGAGGACAAAAGTTTCATATTCCTATCATATATCAACAAGAAACATAAGTTAATTTATTAATAGGAAATAGTTTTCTAAACTTATATCAATCTTTAAATAATATTTAGACAAAAAAGTCTAACAATATTATATAGTGATACTATTCATGTATCAAAAATAAGAAAATATTTGACTATATCAAACCCAACTTTTATACAACAACATAAAAGCGAAAACGTGGTAAGATAAATCATTAAAAATCTTATCTAGAAAATATTTCATTAGAAATAGAAAAGAAACGAAACTCTTTTCTAAATGAAACACCGGAAGATAAAGCCCTAGTAAGTATCAAAAAACTATTAAAAACAATAAGCTCAGAAAACCCTTTAAATCCAAAAATCAATAAATCTAAAACAATTGCAAACATAAAATTAAGAGACCCTAACAAGGTTATTAGAGTAAACCAATGATTTATACTCTAGAAGGCATGATTAAATTTGAAAGACAAATTCAGGAACTATTGGAAATAAAAGTCACAATCCCAAGTAATTCACTTAACTTAAGTCTAACATTCTTAGTTGAAAAAGAAGCTAAAAAAAGAAAAGGGAAAAAAAGAATGATAATAAACTTCAAATCATTAAATAAAGAAAATATTGATGATAGATATTTTATTTCATATAAAGAATAATTATTATCATTAATAAAAGGAAAGAAATACTTCTCAAGTTTTGATTACAAAAATTGATTTTGAAAAATAAGACATGATGAAAAATCTCAAAAACTAACGGTATTCAGTTGCTCCCAAGGACAGTTCCAATGGACTATTGTATCATTTGAATTAAAACAAGTTATAGGTATTTTCCAAAAGGTCTATGGATAACATTTTTAAAAAATTACAAATTATTTATTGTGTCTATATAGATGATATTTTATTTTGGTTTTTAGTAAAAATTAAATAAACACTATTTAGATATTATTAATATTCTACAAGAATGTAGGAAAAAAGACATTGTACTCTCTGAAAAGAAAGCAATACTTTCTCAAAAAGTAAGTATTTAGGGTTAAAAATTGAAGATGAAAAACACAATCTACAATTCTATTTACTAAACAAAATTCAAAGTTTTCCTAGTGAATTAAAAGAAAAAAACCAATTAATTTTTTTTATGATGTTATGCAAAAGCATATATTAAGAAACTTGCAGAAATGTGAAATAATTTATAAGCAAAATTGAAAAAAGACTATCTGGAAATGAATAAAATAAGATACTATGTATATAGATAAAGTAAAAACAAAGGTAAAAAATTTATCAACTTTATACCATCTAGGGAGAGATGATAAAATCATAATTGAAACAGATGCTTCACAAGATTATTGGAGAGCAATTCTAAAAGTAAAAGTAGATGACAAAGATGAATATCTTTGTAGATAAACATTATGATTTTTTCAAAGTCTAGAGTTAAATTATCACAGTAATGAAAAAAAATATCTAACTGCTAAAGAGGCTATTAATAATTTTGGAATATATATTATAAGTTTCGAATTCATTCTTAGAATAGATAACAAGAATTTTGATTATTTCTTAAGAACTAATATTGCAGGTGAAAAAATTATCAAATATGAAACCAATTTTAATACCAATAACCTAGAAATTGATCAAGAAATAATGAAATTATTTTTCTATGTTAAACAAGCTACCAAAGATCACAGATGTATTTATTGCATCAAAGATCAAGAAGACGAATATGCATCATCATCAACATCATCAAAAACATCATCAAAAACACCGTCAGTAGAAAACAACAAAGAAGAATAAAAAGAGGAAGTATCGGCAGAAGTTGACAAAAAAAATAAAGATATAGACCCATATTTTAGTCAACATCATTTCTTAAGGAAAATAGCCGTGTCTTCCATTTGAAGCATAAAAGAAAACGAATTAGAAAAGTAAGGATAAAATAGTAATTTTTGTCTTGTAAATAATGATTTCTTGTGCTATAAAAGGAACCTTTATTTTCATTTTGAATATCACAGAAAATCAGAGCACACACCTATGAAAAACACAAAAATTCTAACATAAAAATCCCAAACCAACAATGATATACCCAGTAATTATGGGTGGCTAAGGATTTTAATTAGCCTTAAGTTTGTAATAATTATTATATTACGAATAAAATTGAGTTTAGTTACTCATTCTTAGTAAGTCAAAATTGGACACCATCTATGTACAAATGTAAAAGGATCACAATTACTAAAAGTGTATTAAGGTTTGAGCAAAGCTAATGCATAACTAGTATAACAAGAAGAGACGAATAAAAGGAAAGACCGTGGTGGACTCATTAAGTTCAGGTATAATAATTATAACTTTTAAGCCAATTAATGATCTTAAATGTTTAAGATATTTGTCTATACCAAGTAATAATACTGATAAACAAAAAAATGAAGACAAAAATATCACAATATTATGATAAAAATAATTAAAAAGAATTAACAAGTAAAAATTAAACAACCAGAAATTAAAATGAAAAATAAAAATATAATTTTATTAGAAAAGTTTGATAAAGACTATCTCTTAGCTTTAAATGAATATTTTAAGGATAATGATTATGAAACTTATCTTGAAAATTTTAGAAGATTCAACACTTTATTAGAAATCTATACAGATTATATTAAAACTATTACAAGCATAATAGCTCATCTTGTTTCATGGATATTAAAAGACTATTTCAATTAAAAAACTAGTCTTCTTAGGAGGAGGAGTAAAAATGAAATTTAGTAACCTTATGTTTGGTTATTATCTTTTCGAATGTTATAGGTATACTATTTGCATAGAAACATGTAGTTATATGAATTTACAATTAAAAAGTCAAGTCTATCTAAGGCATGAACAAGCTTATTTAGAACATACAATTAGGCGTGATCTCTTTAAAAAATGTAAGATTGATTAAAATTTTACCATAAAGCCAATCGAGGATCAAAAAATCTCTTCACAAATTGTTATCAAAGCAATGAGAATATCATGGATGGAAAAGTTAATACAATTAATTTTGAGAATATCATGGATGGAAAAGTTAATACAATTAATTTTGAGAATATCAATGGTATTAACCATAAAGTCTAAATATATTTTAATATATTTTACAAGTCTCAAGAATATAATTAAAAATATGTTAAATTCATAGACATTTTAGATATATATATATAGCTATGAATAATCGTGAAGAAAATCATTGAAGAAAATCATTGAAGAAAATGTTCCTGCAGATGTTACCTCAGAAATTGTAAAAACTAATAGACACTTTGTTGAATTTTGATTACTCAATCATTTATTAAAAATAAAATACTACAATAATATTAAAAAAAATAATCAAAAAGAAAAATACAAGTGTCAAATAAACGACAGCAATGGAGAGTAATATATACTTAGAGTAACATAATTACATGTATAAATACTTTAAAATAAATAGTGTAAAATAATTGTATAAAAATTTAATGTTATCATAGCAACTACCAGCTACTCCCAAAATAGATATTAGGAGTACGCAAGAATACAAAATAATGTAAATATCTTATATATATTTTGGTTAATATATTAATATTTTATATTATTAAAAAAAATTATTTAATATTTTAATTCAAGTATTAATATTTTTTATCATTTTTAAATAGTAATTAAATGTTTAACCAAAAATACACTTTTAGCATTTTTATGAACTTTTTTCTATTTGACTATTAATTGGAGTAAAAAAAAATGAATTTTTTGTTAATTTTTAGAAGTTTTTTCCTTACAGTTTTAATAATACAAATATTTTTATTTAATTATTCATGAAAAATATTTTCATTGTTATTCCTGTTAGTTAATAATGAAAAATATTTTCATCGTATCCTAATGAAATAATTTCATTAGAATGTTATGATTTTTATTACTTATTTATATTATTTGGTATTAAAGACAGAAATTTAATAATTTTTATTTTTTCATAACTTTTAATAAGAAATATTGAATCCAACCTTTAAAATAAATCATTTTTTAATTTTAGGTACTTCTCGTAAAGAAAAAATAAATAAAAATATTTTATTAAAAGTTAAAATAAAATTTTGGGTAAAAAAAGTTATTACTATTTAAAATGTTAGAAAGAATATCATATTTAAATTAAGATAATAAAATAAAATATTTTAATAATATAAAATAATTAAGGTATTAAATATTTTAATTCTATAAAATAATTTAGTGTAATTATACCATTCCCACTTTTCTCCCAAACACACCACCTACTTTTCTACTACTTTAAGGCTAGAAGCTCAGGAAAAATATATAAAGGTAATGCATTTAATTAAAATTTAAAAAAAAAAGTTCAAATTAAATACAATAAAAAATGGAGAGTAAAGAGTAATAGAAATTAAAGCAGCAGGTTTTATTAAGTTTGAAGTAATTATTAAATAATAAAAAAATCACATTTATAGAACCACATATAAAAAAAAATTGATAATTGATTCATAAAATGCAATTTTCATCAAGTTTTTTAAACAATTTTTTCATTAAGCTTTGCATACCAGAAAATATCATATTTTGACATTGGGTAAATGGTAACTTTTCATTCTAAGTCAAAAAAATTAGTAGCAGAAAAAAATATTATGGTTCAATCGATTGAACCACAATATTTTGTGCTATTTCTTTGGTTTGCGGATGGCCTGACTTGTGAGGGTATTTGGGAGTAGACTAATGTTTTAGAATCTCAGAATTATTAGTGGTTTTCGGACCTTTCTATTCCTTGGTTTATGAGATTATCTGCTTATTGCCCATGTTTAATGGACCCATAAACTCTTCGTGTCATTGGAGTTAACCTATCATGTATTGCTACCCCTCTGTTCGGATGAACAAAGATTTTGCTTTTGCATCTGTCAATTTGGTGCTCTAACACCCTTTCCTTAGTTTCTTTAGAAATTCTAGACAGTTGTTGATCGGCTAGATTATTTGGACTTTTCCTAAGCGGGTTTGGCAGGTCCAACACTAGGATTTGGACATTCTTTCAAATTACCATACTGAATTAAGAATCAGCAGAATGACAGTGTTGACTATATGGTTTTGACATTAAAACCTGTGATATTAAATGAACTAAGCCAACTTTTCTCAAATGTTGGATTCTGATCGAACTTCTAAGAGATATGCTTTCCACAACCTTTTACTTTTCGAGACAATGAACTACGGAATAGGATTTTTTTTCTTTCTTTCTTTTAGAAATCAATATCAATCAAATCCATGTAAACATGTTAATCAAGAATAATAAGAAAGAGACTTAAAAGTTTCTTTTGTACACACAATCTATATAAAACTAAGTCCATTTTGAAGACAAAGATCAAATTATACACACACAACCCTCGTTAAAAAGATACACAATCTTTTTGCTTTATTTTGAAAGGAGAAAAACCAAGATCAATTAAACCCATTGAAACATATTAAAATAGAACAAACTCGTTAGGATTAGGATTGTCTATTTTTCAGAACGTAGATTATCTAATTAAAAGAAACAAAAGAATGAGAAATGAGAAAAGGGGAACGAGAATACATATTTTATAAGTCAAAACTAAAATGAGTCATTTTCTATCTCTTCTCGTTGCTAGGCATGTGTGTCAAACTTAATGTTCACCTACCAAAATCATTTAACTAAAAAGATTTTTCCTTTAAAATTTATTCCTTTCAATCCATGTACATGGCTCCAGAAAGTTGGTTTACCACGAATGTCTTAATGCTACAAGTTCACTGATATGAACTGCATATATACCATTTTTCTACACGCAGTTGTATCTAAAATAAGTATGTTTTACACTAGCATGTTAAAAATGATAGAACAGATCTTCACCGAAAAGAATTGATGAAGTTTTGACATGACTAAAACATGTGCTTATCAAGTATGACAAACCATGTTAGTTGTTTTGTTTGCCATTTTTAAAACGCGACACTAGAAATTTGCGATCTAAGTGAGAAGACAATTTGTGCTTTCTTCGACAATCTAATGAAGGTATAAGGCTTTGGAGGTGCGCAAATCAGAGGTGGACTTATATGTTGGTTGGGTTGTTGGGCAGGTAGGTCTCACTCGTTAATGTAGGCAACTGCTTTTCTTTTTTCTTTCCATTTTCTTAAATAGTAGACAAACACAAATTGGGTGATGCATCATAAGTTTATTTATGTTTGCTCTGAAACCATGTTGAGAAATCAAAATAAAACCCGAAGAGAACAATAAAACCAAACAAGGACAATGCTATTTAGCATGACTTTTGAAAAAGAGATCTTTAAGAATGAAAAATGACAACTGATTCTTAAGTAATAAAAAATTAGGCCAAACTCTAAAAACAATGTAGAATTACTGAATATGATATCTGATAAAATGAAGAAGCAAAAGGAGAAAAAAAATCCTTTTGTTGATATATGCAGACCAATTACATATAATGCTACAATACACATCACAGTCTACGTAATTGATTTTATACCTATAGCTAAAAGGAATTATTCTACTACCTCTAATGTAGCATGTATCTTCTTGCACTTTCTTTTATCCATGTCACTTGCAATGCATTGTTGTGATTTGTTGTTGGGCTGATGATGTGGCTGCATTGCACCACTACACTCAAATATCTCCCTTCAAACTCATGGACATACACATGACACTAAGTTTGGCTTGATGATGAAGGAATTGTTGAATGGATAAAGGTTAGGTGAAAATGTTAACATGTTGATAAGTTGAAGAGATATGTTGTACTAACAAATGACCACTCAATATTCTTTAAGAAAATACAAATCAAGTTCAACATGCTTTGTGAGTACATGTAAAGCATGTTGAACTAGCTTTACAGTAAATGAAAATGTACTCATATTATCATTCTATAAGTACTAAATATGAAGTTCATTCGGTAAGTACTAAATATGTGGTAGCAAATAAAATATAATTTTAGTACAATGAATTTTCTTGAAAAACACAAGTATCCAATACTTGATTGAAATAGAATGCAATGCAATTGGTAATGACTAACTTCTCATGTTTGAATTGTTTGAATATAGACCAAATAATAAAGTTCAACATACATGTACACAAAATACCATAAGAACCTATCAATATAATAACCTCATTCATCTAAGTACTACTTGGGAACAAATAAAATTGAACAAACTGCTTGTATAAAAGTAAATTTGATGAGAATACCAACTCCAATGATAGAAATAATGGCCCATGGTGTCTTGAAATATTTTTGCTTCAGTGTTTCCATCCAATTATGCCATGAGATCATGCAGTACCTGTTCAGCTTATCACAACTCCTTACAAAATAGAACTCCTCAAAATCTACAGCAACTCCATCCCTCAATTTCTTTATCAAATTAGCTATTTCACTATTATCACCCCAATTATTAAGAATCAAATACTTTACAATCAAATCCACATTTTCAAATGTGTCAAAAAGTGAGCCAACGAAGAAAACATAATCTTTAAAATAAGCTTTCTCATCATTGTAATGACACTGTTCAAAAGCAAGTAAATTCCTCAATATTATTTCAACAATGTCACCTATCTCCATTTTGGGATTTTTAAAATCCCATTGTTAAAACTAATTATGTCAAATATGTTTACACTAGACCCCTTCCTAAACCTCACCCTAGCATGATGGAGCTATGCAATGGTAGGAATGTATATATTCTCCAATTTCTTTCCACTCTCTCTTGGATTCAAAGGTACATACAATTTTCTCAAAAGATCAACAAAATGTTCAACTTTTGAATCACTAATTTGCTTCAATATCTTTTTCGTTGCCTTTGACATAACGACATAAAAGCTTAATAAGTGAAAGCCTTGCACTAGTGGTGGTAGTAGTAGAAAAGAATTTATGTTTGCGTAAGTAATAAAGATCCTCAAGAAGGAAAAAAAAGGGCAATTGATTTTCCAATAACAACAAATCAGGCCAGATATCTTGTATCATACATAGTATGTTAAATATGCAATCATTTTTACCTTGATATGAGCTAAATGTTGTTAAGAGATTCATAATAAATGAACCACCTATTAACATCATCTTCACAAACTCGTCACTTTTGAATTCATCAATTGGTTCAGTATAACAAATGCACGATAGTTTTTCTTTGTCCTTAATAATTTTAATGAAACGAAATGCATGTTCACTTGCATTAGTTATACCAAGAAAATCATAAAGGTACTTCGTCTTTTTTGCTTCCATTTCTTTAAAAGGTTCCTGCTTGCCATGATGGAATGGGCCTATAGTAGTAGTCTTGGGTGTATAAGCTTTTTCTCTAATACTGCGAAGACGATCTGGAACTCTAATGATGGAGCCAATAGAATCCAAGGGCAAGCTTTTCAATTCCTCAATAATTGAATTTGCTAAGGTTGATACTCATTGTTTATATCAATTACATGATTCTCTATCTTGATACTATATACAAAAGTTGTCTCTATTTCTCTGTTTCTTGACCTAAAAATGAAATGGAATAGAAACTAAAGAAATTTGCATTAATAATAAAGAATTTCTATTAGTTGGTGTAAAAGGTATACAAATGCTAGGCTTTTCATGAAAAATTATTCTTTAATGCTTCTTTTAGAATTCAACCAAACAATGCAAAACCCTTTGAAACTATTTATCTTTTTAGCCGAATGTTCTTTCAAATGGATAAAAACATTTTTTAAGTATTGGACAATCTCCAAAGAAGACTTTCAAAATTAACAATCTTTAAAGAAGTTTGTCAAAATTTTGAAAAGCACAAATTAAGCATTAAGATAAGTAACTTGTTTTGGATAAATGCTTCTACGTGTTTCTTCTAAATTTACTTTTGATTAACTACTTTCATTAGAAACATGTATCCAAAACTAGTTACTTATCTTAATGCTTTGATTGTGCTTTTCAAAATATTGGACTCATCAAATTTTTGGTGCCTTGTAACTGAAAATTAATTTAATTTTTTTTATTTGCTAGTTTTATTTTATTTTTTTATTTATTTTTAGTTGTAAAATTTTTTTCCTTTAGCTTTTTAATTATTTTTTAAGTTTTAAGTTTAGTTTTAATTTTGATTTTTTCCTTGTTTATTTTTTTATTAATTTTTTTCCATGAAGTGTTGTATAGAATTAGAATTAAATGATATGATATTACCTTACATGCATTTAATGAATTATATGCAACTTATTTTCAACTACAAGAAGGGAGTTGGAAGCATGTCATTACTATAAGTGGATTTGATAATCGGATGCCCAGATATGATACATATTCTAATATGTATTTTTCATGAATGTGGAATCACCAAACCCGAGCTACTTATATAGACTTCCAATAGTTTATTTCAATGTCACACTTCATTTCCTATTCCTAATGTTACAATATATTGCTCTCACTCAATGTAGGTCTCTTGAGGACTTAGTGAATTCCATAGCTAATAAAAATTTCAAGAGGAAGCTTAGACTTCGAGAAGGAACCTTGAGATGCAACTTAGCCAAGAAATCAAAGTTGTAGAAAGATTGGAAGTACATGTAGTTAATGAGCTCCCCTTCAAATAGTTGTTATTCTTAGAGAGTCTGTCAATACTATTACTATGGAGAGTGACAAAAAGCTTGAGAATCCCTAGTCCATATAATAATATATATAAAGAAGGGATGAGTAAGGAAGAAAAACTCATCACCCCACAAGAAGCTAATGTGGTACCATAGTTAGTACCCAAACATTCTTTTTTTTATTGATGAGCCTACTTTATATTTTTTTGACATGTTTAATAATTCAATAAAACAGAATCATAAAAGGGATATTTTTTCGAGTCCAAATCCACATAACTCTTATGGAGGATTTAAGCAGGTGCCTTAATATGAAAAGTACCTTGAGAATGCAAGCTTAAGAATAATAAAAAGATAAGTGTGGGGGATAATATGCACATTGTGATTCAAATAGGTCTCTCACAAAGGTGCAAGGATGTGTATAATGGATTGTTTGCTTAAAAGTTTGAAATCACAAACTTCTTGATCTTTGATGATGATTGATGAAAAATGAAATGGTATCATCATATTGAAGACTTTAAACCAAAAATTTTTAGGAGGTAACCCATAGATTTGTTTTATACTCCATTTTTACATTACATATATACATGTGCTTATATTAAGAACAATGTAGAAAATTGGGTGTGGTAGAGTATAAACATGCCTTTTATCTTTATTATTATTTTATTTTACTTCATTAGTTTAGTAGGTTGTAGGAGGCATTTTTTTATTATTTAATAAATTATTTAAGTTTAGTTAGAATCAATAACTAGGTTTGGAATTAATAGTATTTATGATGAAATTAACTAAACAATATTAGGTTTTAAATACTTATAGATATTGATAGAGTTTTAGCCTTAATCTTAAGTGAATACAACTTTATAATAACCTTACTCAAAACTTACATGCATAATGCCTAAGTTAGTTATAGGGAAAATTATGAAAACATTCGTTAATTTCTTGAAACTTTGTGATAATTGTAATGAATATGATGAGAATATTATAACTTTTCTTTAAATTTATCAAGACAAATACTAAATTTATTTTTTGAAAAATAATTAAAATAATAGGATTAATTTTTGGCTAAATTCTCTTGCCCTTAATGTTGTTGTCCTTAGAAAGACAACTCTTTTAGTGAACAAATTTGAGCATACATAAGCCACTTGTTTGTATCCACTCATTACCCCTTTGAACCAAACTTATTGACCATATCCTATGGATGAGGAATAAGTGAAATTGTATAAAAATAAAATGAATTTTATGAAAATGCCAGAATAAGCTTTAATAGTGTCGATTGTGCTAAAAGATTTTTAAATCCAACACATATACAAAATAACCCTATGTCAATATGTACCCCATGTAAAAAATGATAAAAACATTCAAAAAAATAAAAGCAAAAGAAAAATACTATTAATATCAATAAGGGTACAAGTTGAAAAGAAATATAAAAAAGCATATATATTGGAAAAGATTTTCAAAAATAAAAGAAAATAACCTAACCACATGACAACTAGGGGTGAGCAAATAATCTGATTAATTCGTTTAAATTGAGAAATCTGATTCAATCCGTCGGATTTAGATCGATAGATTTTATAATCTATTGTATCTGATTTAGACTGAATTGTTATTAAATTATAAATAAATGCATATTTTGTTTTATAATGTGTTATATTTTAATATTATGGACATCATAATTACATTAGATTATTATTTTAGCTTAAAATAATTGTACTAACATATTTCTTATACATTTGATTTTCTTAGTTATGAAAATAAATAATACATTTTGCTACAAATACATCAATTTAAAATTTAAATATTATGTATGTTATGTTTTATATATGATATTAATTTATAAATAAATTTTAATATTAATTTGTCCTTATTCGAATAAAAAATTCAATATGTTCAGAGTCAGATTGATTATATCATCAGATCATATTTGGATTGAAAATCTTCAAATCTACTTCGGATCAGATTGATAAAAAATAGGTAGTTTTGATTCGTAACTTACCTCTATTTACAACCAAATAAAAGATTTTTTTGATTTTAGGTAATACTTTTGATGAGTGAAGATATAACTTTAAGGGAAAAACTATGTTATCCAATTCAACTCTAAAAAGATTAGTAGTGTTTCATAAGGAAAAATAATGTTCTAACTTGTTTATGTTACATGGTTTGATTATTGCTAATAGATGCTACATCATAACATCACATACATACTTTGAGAAAATTATTGTATAGTAGCTATAGCAAAGAAATGATTACATGCAATATCTAACAACTATTAAAATTTGATACCATAATCTTGTTAAGCCCCTTAAATAAAATATTAAAAAATTTAGTCTCTTTACTATAGGTGTTGACTTTTATCGAGAACTAGCAAAATGTAGATGTGAGAGTTTAATAGGTGTTATTTTATGTATCAATTTTTTTACATTTACAAATATTTTATTATTCTAAGGTACTAAATTAGAAAACATAATTTTTTTTGAGATGTTTTAAAATTTTTGTAGATCAAGTTGATTAACTTAGAAAAGCCTTGGATGTACTTAGAAATATCATGTCAATATTATACTTCTTCACATGACACATGTTAGCCATTGGTGTACGAAAACTTGATTGTCAAATTTTATATTTATAAAAAAACTCATAAATACACGAATTACTTATAATAAGCGATAAATATGCACATAAGATTATCTCTATAAGGATTATGGTGGTTTTAAATAATTAAATTAATTTTCTAATTTAGTTAATAAAAGAAATCCCAAACATTCTAACAAATTGTTAGATAGTTTATAGAACTGTAAATTTTAAATTAAATTATATATAAAAAGAAAATAAATTAAAGTGATAGATTAAACTAAAGTTGAAACTAGGATGATGAGTGTATATGAGATTTTAAAAAGTATAACCTTTCATTGATAAAATGAATTAATTGATTTAAATATAAGTTAGATTTATTGATTTAATTTTTTTTAAAATAAAACTTTTTATAATCATGGTGAGTTTTCAATGATAATTAATTAATCAATTCTTTCGTAATTATTTAATTGGTAAACTAAACAAATATATATATATATATATATATATATAATTTTCAATTAGTTGATAACTTTTCTTGGTGGAGTTTGAAATTAAAATTATAAACATGACGTAGATGTATTCTTTAGTTATAATTAAAGTTATTTTTAAACCATCTAAATTAATATAAATAAATGAAATTAAAATATGCTCTTATTCATTATGTACAACTAAGCATATATGATATGTATAATGATTAATTCTAAAATATTTTCTTTAATCACAAATCAGCACTTGACCTATCATTAACTTATGATTAAAGATTTGAAGAATATGAACAACAAATAAATCATAGCTATTATTTATTTAAATCACAATAATGATCTTCCAGAAGTAGAATCTAAAATCTCATATACAGATTTGGCCAATTATAGTAAAATTGATAAAAGTCAATTAAACTTTGAAAGACTTCACATTATAATAAGAGATAAATAATACAAAAAATAAAAATAAAAAATTTCAGATTTATGAACAAGTTATCATTTGTTTATCCACCTTAGATCTTCTTCACAATTAGTAGGATCTCTTCTGTATTTGTATATGATGGAACGTCAAACCTAATAATATAAAAATTAAAAAGCATGTTGGAGTCAGAGAATATCAAATTATGAACTAATAATCCCTAAATTAAAAGTTAAGTGTATTCTTCGTAGGAGAGGTTGACATTGATGGTTTTGTTCAAATTTTTATTCGTGCACTGTGGCTCATATTTTCCACCACCATGGCTCGAGTCTCATAAAGCTTCGTCTCGTTTCACCCCAAACAAGTTACACCAAGGCCCAATCATTTCCACACTGTGATATAAAGTGAACTACATGGCCATTGATTTTAAGTAGTGAGGATTGTGACACGGCTCACTATATTCTATGTCACAACTCGCATGACTAAATTTAAATTCTTGTCTCACATTATACAAACTTATTGGATCTATATGTAAGGGTTAATGTATTATTTCTTCAAGCTTCTAAGGTATAAATGAGTATTTCAAGCGCTATTATTCATGTATTGATCAATTTATGAGTTTGAAGCTAAAAATGCATGAAAAATAACAAAAAAATATATATAATTTTGAACATATAGATTTGTATAAATTATCACATAAAATATTTTATAATCAAAACCCATTTGTTACAATTAAGCTTGATAAAACCAAAAAAGTATAGTGCTATTCAGGCATTCATTATAACCCCTAAGCAGGTTCTTTCTAATTTCTAGCAAGGAAAACGATAGAAAAACTAAAACAAAAATTAAAAACTAAGCTAAACTAATATACATCATCTTCATGAATTGACATAGTTGCATTTAATGTATACTACAAGAATTTAAATTCCTAAATTTCTCTAATAGATAAGTTTAAGTCTCATGAAGGCTTTAAGTGATGATACCCACAAACATCCTAACAAGTAAAATTAAAACTAAAAAGAAAAGACAAAAATTAAAGAAAACAACAAATAATCAAATTAAAACTAAATTTAAAAAAAATTCTCATTCTTTAGTGTCTTTCAGTTCATAATCAAAATCAAAGCACAAGTTAATCCAAATCCCAAATATTCAAAGTTTATTGTTCAAATCAATACACATCATAAATTTATATCCCATTATAAAAATATATCAACTTTGACTCACCTAATCCTAGTGTTAGGAATATGAATTTGCTTTGACTCTAATCCTCACAAGATATACTTTTAATTTTATATTGATCCTATGGATTTAAGCACTTAATAAATATATATATGAGTAGAAATTATGTAAAGAAATGAGCCAATAGGTTCTCATATGATTAAATATGAAAGATTCAAAAATGCTTAACATTGATACGATGAAATGAATCAAAAAATAGGATTTATGAAGAAATCACATTACTATTCACGTATATAAATTAAAACATTGATTAATGAATCAATTTGTCAAAAACCCTTGTATTGATGAAACGTTAATTAATGAATTTGTGAACCTCCGTGTCATAGAATTATATAGATTTTAAGAGGGATAGTTTTTGCTAATATGCATGTATTAATAAATATATATTTATGAATATATTGACTTTGTCATTTTATGTAGTTAGACTTGGCTTTACTTGAAGACAAGTAAATAGTTAAGTTTGACGGTGTGATGACTCTATAAAAGTAGAGTCATCAATACACTTTTCTGCTTAATATTTATTTCTTTTATTCAATAAGTAGTATTTTATGGGTTAAAAATATTAAAATATGAATTTTCTTGTAAAAAGAGTTGAAAATATATTTTTTGAAATTTTTTATGAATTTTCTAATGCATGACCAATCGGATGATTTCACGTTGATGCCATGCAAGCAAAAGAGCTTACTAGGTGAGTCAAGTGGATGCCATGCAAGTAACGATAAAGAATTACGAAACATCTCATGTATAGGGTGACACAAGTCGTGTCACGTGTTGGCACGACGTTCATTCCAAGTATTACCACACGTTCAACGGGCATACCACATGTCATCACACGATTCATCCATTCTTCCCATAGGGACAACACGTAATCTATAATCGCGAATCATATTGCCCCACCTGGTACTAATTCAGCATGCACTGACCACGACCAATGGACTATGCCATGCATCGTTCATTGATTAGATCTATCTTTCTCTTATGTCATGTGTCGCATTTCTATTGGCTAGCATTATTAATTTTTTCTTTTTAAATCTCAACCCTTGATCTGAAGTTGATATAATGGTCTAGATTCCACCTAAGCTTAATTTAACCTCTTAATTTCCCTATAAATCCTAATGAGCCAAAAATTAGATATTTTTTATCAATTTTTGGAGCCAAAGTTATATATAGCTAATTTATTAATTTAAGGATCTTATGAACCCAATTTTTAACATGTGATGATGTAAAATTTTACCTTAATTATGATTTCAATTTAATTATATTATTTAATCTAATTATTATGTTATTAATTATTTGGCCAACAATTATTCTATAGAGTCAATTAAATAAATTTGAGAGAATTATTTAATTGTTTGTCTTGATTAAATAACATGCATAATTTCTAGGTAGAAATGTATGATTCTTATGTATGTGATTCATAATTGATGAACTTAATGAGTAGTATACAATTTAATTAACATGATAGTGTGATGAGATTAATTACTATATTGTATATAGTTTACTTGAAAGAGAAATACATACTAGCTTAGATTCAATTGATTGATAATTCTATTGGGGGATTTTAGTTTTTAACATATTTAGAAAATTAGGGAATTAAATATTTCTAGATATTTTCTCATATATCTTTTTAGTCGCAAAAAAGTTAATTAATTACTATTATTTTTTTAGTTCTTTTAATTTTACTTTCTTAAAACATAAAAACACAAAAAATGATTTTTATTTGTTAATTTTAAAAATTAGTTTCTAGTAACCTAATATACGTGAAAAGATCTCCATTATATTACTTATTATGATACATATATTTGTATATTCATTGTACACAATTTATATCTAAAATATATTTTTGTTAAAGATAACAAATTTCGGTTAACATTCGTAATATTTTATTTATAACACTCCAGGTTTTACTTTTTTAATAAAAGGTAATTAATCTTAGTTTTATTATATTACTGTAAACACATTTTAAGAGAAAAATAAAATTAAATATTTGATATTCTATTTTCAACTCATATTATATTTGATGTATGAACCTTATCTGAATGGGTTTTAAATCCCGTTCTTTATTTTTCAAGTCTCGAGTAAGCTTGTACCATTCTAATTATAATCGAATTGGAAGAGCATGAAAATGAAAAAAAGAACTACTTCATGACTGCCTTGATTTCACGGCGTTACTCTCTGTGTACACCGATTTTTCAAATGGTAAGGTTGGCTTTGATAATCGATCATTTGCTGAAATCGCAAGAACACAATTCGATCTCCAGCTGGTAAGAACATTTTTACTTTCTCTGTGCCGGGAATCTTCATAAGTAGTAATATTACACTCGGTTCTTTTTGCTTAATTTTATTTGTGTAAGAAGAATGTTTCCATTAGTGTCTATAAATAATACTATACTTATTTTTTTTTAGGATTGGGTACATTATAAAAAACTACAAATTAACAACACCTCTCTTGGGTTGAAAAAGAAAGTATATTTCCTGCCTATCTATTATGCATCATACAGCTTATGATCACATATTAACTTTACCTAGCATATACTTCTGAGATGGTTAAATCATTTTTAGAAAGCCTTTTCCTACTTGAAGACGATTCAGCATCAGTTGAGCTTAATTGACTGAAGAACGCTGGTTCTTTTGGAAGCTGCAGAACAAATGATTCATTGCTTAATGCAGTCACAATTTCTGACATTGCTGGTCTGACATTTGCTCTTTCTTGCACACATAAAAGACCCAATTGAATACATCTCGCTGCTTCATCCATTGAGCAACAACCTTGCATTGTTGAATCTACAAACTTCATGTAATCTCCAACTCTCCATAAATTCCAAGCCTTAATAACATAACCCAAAATCAGAAACTAGCTAATCATATATTGAGTTTGGGCCTAAATCAATGGATTTTCGGAATTTTGGTGAAATTAGCCCCAAAGTCGCCGACTTCGATACAATAAAATGTACAACATGAACGTGACTCATATACAGCCTTACATAACCCATGTTGAGTCTATATGTTTGTAATGTATAACCATTACATTATCAAACCAGCAATTTTGTGGCCAATTTCACTTAAACTCCAAAAACACACTATATTTTGCATCAAATTCTCATTATAGTACAATGAATGATTATTGTTAAAGGGATTAATAAAGGTACTGACCTTTCCTAATAAATTGAGAGAATGATCAGCCTCAAAAAATGCTATATTCTTATTGCCACTTATAATCTCCAACAATATTACTCCAAAGCTAAAAACATCTGATTTTTCTGAGAAAAGACCATCCATTGCATACTCAGGAGACATATAACCACTGTAAAAGTTAATCAAAGTATATTATAGAAACTAAACAATAAATCATAAGTTAAGTAAACAAGTTAATGTTAATTAAAAATATTTATAGTTAATTACTCACTATGTACCAACAACTTTGTTGGTTTTTACTCGAGTATCACTATCTTTAAAGATTCTAGCCATTCCAAAATCTGATATTTTAGGATTCATCTCAATGTCAAGAAGGATATTACTGGTCTTTAAATCACGATGAATTATTCTTAATCTTGAGTATTTGTGAAGATACAAAAGTCCTTGAGCAATCCCTTCAATGATGCTGAGGCGTTTTCTCCAATCCAAAACTACCCTCTTCTTCGAATCTACCAAAGTTTCAAATCAAACCTCAATATGCATGTATGCAGAAGATTAACAGAACAAAATAAAAATCCATAAGTTTTCATTAGCTTAAAAATCACAAACCAAAAATGAAGGAATCCAAACTTCGGTTAGGCATGTACTCATAAACTAATATACTTTCTTCTGCTTCAATGCAACATCCCAAAAGCCTCACCAAATTTCTATGCTGGAGCTTAGAGATTAGAGTGACCTCATTTTTGAACTCCTCTAATCCTTGTCTAGAAATTTTGGATAGTCTCTTCACTGCAATTTCTTGCCCATTTTGCAACCTACCCTGTTAAAAACAAAAAGGGAATATTATTTATGATTAAATGTAAATTAAGCATATAAAGTAGAACACTTCTATTCATCTAAATTTGTTGTGGAAGACAGATAAGCCTCTTTTCTTAGACCTATTATTGGGTGTCACCTCAGATGTTGTTGCAATGAAAAGACTTTTTGTATATAGTAAGTACTGGACTACTAAAGGCTTGCCTTATACACAGGCCCAAAACCACCTTCCCCAAGCTTGTTTGCGCCAGCAAAGTAATTTGTTGCAGATTCAATGCTTGAAAAACTGAACAGGGGCAAATCTTGATCGTTTCGTCTTCTAATTTCAATATTGCTTGTGCCTCTAATTTCTTCATGAATAGGTGATATATTAGATCCCGTCCTAAATAACCTCACCTCTTCACCAGTGACCATGTTTCCTTGGTTTTGTCCTCCATCAACTAACGTGGTACAACAAAAATATTTTAATCTCTACTTAGACTTGTATTTTTTTTTTAACATTTAATTATAAAAATGAAGGTTATAATTATAATTTACCTATATTCTTTTTCCTTTGCAGATAGCAATATAGAAAGATTAGAGTAAGAAATAATGCAAAAGAGACGGGACCAATGATAGCCAACAAGATTTTCCACCAATTCTTTCCACCACCTAATAAATTAATAATGATTCACAAACATCTTCTCTAAGTTAGTGACTTTGAATAGAAAATTTCTTGTTCTAGATGAAAGAAAATTATAATATTACATTATTGCTTTGACCAAAATAAGAGAAAGGGAACGTTTAGACAGCTTACATTTTTATACACAATGCAAATACATGAAAAAAGGGGATGTACATTGATGTTAGTGTGTTTCCATAGAGTTTTTAAATGAATTAAGTTGATTCAACTGGTTTAGTTTAAACCTATGATAAATTATAACTCAATTTAAGCTATTTAAATTTTATATAAATTATACTAACTCATATCACTTTTAACTCATATCACTTTTAAAGGATTATTTAATCCATTTATTTTTTAAACTTTAATATATAAATATATATATATATATATATATATAATTTTGTTGAAAAAAAATGTTAATATAAATATTATATTTTTGTAAAATAAAAAAAATTATATTTTAAGTGTGTTTTTCATAACGGCTTATGCTAATTATTTTTTAACATATACATCTTGTTAAATGAGTTTACAAGTAACTCATTAATTAAGTGAGCTAAGTTACTTTAGTTCATGAGTTAAATAAGTTGAATTTTTCATTTCTCAATTTAGCATTTTACACCTATAAATTTCAACTACCGATTTAGGCTCTTCCCATATGATTACATAATCAGCAATATATATATATATATATATATATTCCATGTTGTTGTCAATTTTTTATTACATTATCAAAGAATTATATAGATCATGTAACAGAACTGCTAACCAAAGTTGACAATCTTAATTAATTATTATGTAGGAATATGATTCCAGGTTGTAAAATCATCATTATTAAGGTGTTTGTGAAGTTAAATAGGCTAGTTGACTAAAAAAAATAATTAAAGCACCAATATAAACTATGTACTTAAATAACTAATAACTGAGTTGTCCAACATATGATGAAAAATAAAGCTCAATTACAATATAATGCGAACTGACATTTTGTTAATCTCGCATGATCTATACGTTCAGATCCTGCTATGCCTTTCACATTGGTCATAAACATTAAATAATAATACTTCATTAGACAATCTTCAAAATCAACTATAAATTCTAAGGAAATCATATTTTCTATATTAAATTAAAAAATATATATTTTACTTAATTATATTAGTTATTTAATATAATGAGTTGAAATTAAGTGTTCAAATTTTGATAAATAATTAAATTAATATGAATGGATTAAATAGATATTGATTTTGATTTAATAAGGGAAGTATGATAAGCCTAATTAAACAATATATAAAAACCATTTTAGTTATAGTCCCCGATATACTAAGTCATAAAATAATTTATTTTCTTCCCATATGGAAGAGAGACGACTGTTCCAATAAGAAATTAAGGCGATTTGGTTGAAAAATATCACAAACCACCCCTTCGTTTGTGTTCATTCGTTCGTGGTCAATTGTCGTAGTATTTTTGTAATAGTAGGCGATCGTTTTCAATGAATCCAATTATCTCACTTGAATCCATAAATCCTTAACGATCTGGCATGATGTAAATCCTTAAAATTTTGGTATTCTATTCTAGGATGTTTGCAACTAGAATCTATTTATAGTTTTCAGTATAATTTAATTTCAATAAGTGTTATCAATGCGGTTATCATTGTTAGATTATTAGAATTTGTGAATATTTTATTCATACGATGTATGATTACGATGTATGATTGAATCTTGATGATATTGTGTTAAAAATTGTTAGCATGTTCTCTGCCTTATTATTGAATCTTTTGGGTTTCAAAATCTTCAGTTATTGCTTTTACGTGGTTATATTATTATTTTGTCCAACTAATCTAGTATTTTCAATTAAATTAATTAAAACAATATGTTACCAAAGTAACTTTTATTATGAAGATTAATTTAACCAAAAATACATAAATGTTTTGTATGGAGTTATTTATACGAACTGTGCTCAACCCAAAGAAAGACACAATTTGGCCAAATAACAATGCACCTACAACGATAAATGATTAACGATTACAAAAATATTTATTTATTTATTTTCATGTGAACAATTGTCTGTTTAAAGAAAAGTTGTTGTTTGACAAAACTAGTTATTAGTATTGGATCATTACAGTGAGAGACCACTTAAAGTTAATTTTGATGTTCAAAGGTTAGGATTAATGTTGTGTTAAGTATCTTGAGATGGATTCCTAATTTGGATTATTTGTTCATGTTTTGATTTATCTCTATGAGTATGCATGTTTAGTTTGTTCTCTATACAAATTATGTTGCTATTGCTACAAATGTTTTTGCTCAAATCAATAACATTATAATACTAAGTGGGGCGAACTTCAAAATTTGGAAGGAAACCATAGAGATTGTCCTCAATTATATAGATTTGAATCTTACAATTCGATCAGATCGACCCACTGTCACTACGAGAAACCCTAATGAGATTAAAATTAAAAAGTAGAATCGATCTAATCGAATGTGCATGATGATCATGAAATGCTCCATTTTGGAAGTGTTTCAGGGCTCTATTACTGAAAACAAGAGTGTCAAAAAGTTCTTAGAAAAAATTGAGCAATATTTTGCCAAGAATGAAGAGTTGGAGGCATATAACATTTTTGCTAAACTCGTTGCGATGAAGTACAAGGACAAAGGGAACATAATGGAGTACATCATAGAGATATCACATCTCGCATCAAAACTCAAGTAGCTTAAGTTGGAGCTGTCAGAGGACTTACTCATGCACTTGGTTTGATCACTCTTCCTGCACACTCTGGGCAATTAAAAATGAGTTATAATACTCAAAAGGACAAATGGTCCATCAATAAGCTTATATCTTACTATGTGCAAGAAAAAGAAAGACAACAGCTGAATAAGATTGAAAATGCTCACTTGGTCTTAACCTCTTAGAATAAGAAAATAATGAGAGCTATGATTGCTACGAAAGGTTCTTCTCAACAGAAAAAACAAAAGAAGCAAGACGAGGAGTTTTCCTGCTACTTCTACAAGAAAACATAACACATGAAGAAAAAGTGTTCAAAGTACGCTACCTATCATGTAAAGAAAGGTATGCTTCTAGCTTTAGTTTGTTATAGAGTTAATTTAGCTTATGGTACGATACTAGTGGGTAAATTCTGGTGCTATTACTCACATAAGTACATCTATGCAAAGTTGCCTGTGGAACCAACCACCAAGTGATACTGAAAGATTCATCTTTGTAGGCGATTGCAATAAAGTTACGATGGAAGCTATAGGAACTTTTAGATTACAACTAAAAATTGGATTTTATTTGGATTTGTTTGAAACATTTGTTGCATCGTTATTTAGACGAAATTTAATTTCTATTTCTAGTTCGGACAAATTAAGAATTTCTTATTCTTTTAAAAATAATAAAGTTAATTTTTATCAAAATTCGAATTTTATTAGTTACGATTCTTCAATTCATAATTTGTATATTCTTAATGTTATTAGTTCTTCTAACGAAATAGTGTAAATAAGTTCACATGATACAAAACAACAATTAAGTAAGCATTTTACTATTTTATGACATAAACATTTAGGTCATATCCCTAAACAAAGAATTCAAAGGCTTGTTTCTGATGAAATTCTTGAACTCCTAGATATGATGAATTTTCAACTTTGTGTTGAGTGCATCAAGGGAAACGAACAAACTTATAAAATTAGGTGTCAAAAGAGTTACAGACATTTTAAAACTTATGTATACTAATATCTGTGGTCCATTCCCTACAACTCCATGGAATGGATAACAATATTTCATTACATTCATAGACGATTGCTCTAAGTACGGTTACTTATATTTGATACATGAAAAGTCGCAATCCCTTGATGTTTTCAAGTCATTCAAAGCAAAAATTGAAACTTCAACTTAAAAAGAAAATTAAAGCTGTCAAATCGGATTGTGATGATGAGTACTACGGGAGGTATAACGAGTCAGGAAGACAACATCCAGGGCCCTTCACAATTTTTCTCAATGAGTATGAAATTCTTCTGCAATACACCATGCTAGGAAAACCTAGTATGAACAATGTTGTGGAGCGATGAAATTGAACTCTTAAGGATATGATAAAAAGTACGATTAATCATTCTTCCTTACCAAAATCACTTTGGGTAGAAGTTTTGAAGATCGCAATGTACACCCTTAACAGGGTACTGGGCAAAGCAATTACCAAAACCTCCTATGAGCTTTGGACAGACAAGAAGCCAAGCACTAGACACTTCGCACAATCTTATAGGCTATACGAAAGGAAACTTGACTCAAGGACGATTAGCTGCTATTTCGTTGGTTATGTTGAATGCTCTCAAAGATAAGTTTTACAATCCCACGACAAGATCATTCTTTGAAAAGAGAAATGTGAGATTTCTTAGAAGATGTTGAGTTTAGAAGAAAGAAAATATAAAGGATGTTGTCTTTGAAGAAGAATATGTTATTGACGGTGATCAAATCTCTATACCTACCGCTATTCAAAACACAGTTGCAACACTAGATACCAATGTTTATGTTCCTATTCCTAACATTGTTTCAGACCAAGACAACAATGAGATTCTTCCTTAAGCACCACCTATAAAATAAACTCAACAACCTCAAGAAGTATCATTAAGAAGATCTCCTAGAGAGAAGAAGTGTGATAAACTTCTGTCAAGCCATGCACAATTCTAACCTTTAGAAGTGGATTGATACCATGAAAGATGGGATGAAGTCTATGAAAGACAATAACGTTTGAGATCTTGTCGAGTTGCCCAAAGGTGCAAAACTCATTAGTTGTAAATGGATATTTAAAACTAAAGGGATTCAAATGATAATGTCAAGAAATATAAGGTCGCCAAAGACTTTACTTAAAAGGTAGGCATATATTACAAAGATACTTTCTCTTCAATATCTTTGAAAGATTCTTTTAGAACTGTAATGACATTGGTGGCTCATTTTGATCTAGAGCTACATCAGATAGATGTTAAGACTTTGTTTCTCAATGGAGACATTGACAAAATGATTTCTATGGTACAACCAAAAAACTTTGTATTAGGAGATCGAAAGTCTATGGTTTCAAACATGCTTCTCTTCAATGGTATCACAAGTTCCATCAAGTCATCACCTCATATGGTTTTGAGAGGAATTCCATTGATGAATGTGTATATCATAAGTTCAATGGGAGTAAATATATCTTCTAGTAATATATGTCGATGACATTCTACTTGCTAGCAGCAATATAGGCTTATTGCACGAAATTAAGAAATTTTTGACAAAAATTCGAGATAAAAGATCTTGTTGACGCCTTTTTTGTATTAGGCATTCGAATACTAAGAGATCGTTTTCAAGGTATCCTTGGATTATCACAAGAGAGTTATATCAATAAAGTTATGAGTAGATTTGGCATGAAAGATAGTAAACCAAGAGACACGCCCGTGACTAAAGGAGACAAGTTTAGTCTTAAACAATGCCCCAATAATGATATTGAAAGAAAAGAGATGCAGAAGATTTCATATGCTTCAAAAATAGAGAGTCTGATGTATGCTTAAGTTTGTACTCATCCCAACATAGCATTTATAGTAGGAGTTTTGGGAAGATATTTGAGTGATTCAAGTATGCAACACTGAAAAGTAGCCAAACACGTGATGCATTATTTGAGGAGAATAAAATGCTACATGTTCACTTATTAAAGATTAGATAATTTAGAGGTCATTGGGCTCTCTAACTCTGATTATGCAGGATGCCAAGATAGAAAGTGCTCAACATCAAGCTATATCTTTATATTGGCAAAAGAAGCTTTCTCATGGAAATCTATTAAACAAACTCATATAGCTTTGTCAACCATGGTTACATAATCCATTTCTTGTTATAAGGCATCCAACAACGAGATATGGCTACAAAACTTTGTCACTGGATTGTGTGTGATAGATGACATTGATAGGCTATTGAAAATTTACTGTAATAATAATTCGGTTGTGCTTTACTCCAACAACAACAGAAGCTCAACGAAGTTGAAATTTATCAACATCAAGTTTCTAGTTGTTCAAGAGAGAGTTCATAATAGACAGATTTCCATAAAACATATAAGAACAAATTATATACTAGCAAACTCATTAACCAATGGCTTAAAACCAAAGATCTTTCATGAGCACACTGCTCATATGAGTGTTATTTATGATAATACTTTGGTTTAGTAAGAGTCGTTTTTTATATTCTGTGTGTTTTACTTTAGACATTGGATTGTTTAATTTTCTACAGAATAAATTTGATGGTTTATTATTCTATTTATGTGCTTACTTATGTTTTCTATGTGTAATACAGTTGAAGTTTTCTAGTTGTTCAAGAGAGAGTTCATGATAGACAGATTTTCATAAAACATATAAGAACAAATTCTATACTAGCAAACCCATTAACCAATGGCTTAACACCATCGGTCTTTCATGAACACACTGCTCATATGAGTGTTATTTGTGATAATACCTTGGTTTAGTGAGAGTCATTTTTTATATTTTGTGTGTTTTACTTTAAACATTGGATTGTTTAATTTTCTACAGAATGAAGTTGATGATTTATTATTCTATTTATGTGCTTACTTATGTTTTTTGTGTGTAATATTTGCATTGCATTAAGGACTTTGGATTGATCTCAATAAAGAATGAAGAAGTACCAATTGGAAATAGGTATAGGTATGTCTGAGATTACATTGCATGTAAATTTCATGTTATTCATCCATATTTGATCTATGTTATTGATTGTATTAGTATAGTGATTATTGTGGTTTGGTCATGATTATATTATGATAAAAGTCGTGGTGGTTCTGCTACTAATATATGAGATGAACCAAACTGTTTAAAGAGAAGTCTAAGGATAAATAGCATACGGATGCGCATCTAAGGAAGTATTACGATATAATTGATTTAGGAATAATATGTTGCTCAAGTTAGAGATTTTTAGAAAATCATATTTCTTATACTAAATTAGACAACGTATCTTTTTCTTCCTTAATTATATTAGCTACTTAATATAATGAGCTGAAATTAAGTGGTCAAATTTTAATAAGTCCCTAAATTGCTCAAATTAATATGGATTGATTGAGTAGATATTGATTTTTTACCTTAATTAGGGGACTATGGGAACCTTAATTGAGCAATATATAAAGACCCTTTCGGTTATGGTCTTCGATATATCAAATCATAAAATAGTTTCTCTTCTCCCCATTTGGAACAGAGACGACGATCCAATTCAAGAACAAAGGCGATTTGGTTGAGAAAGATCACAAATCACCCCATTATTCTCAATGGATCTAAGTGTCTCACTCGAATTCATAAATCCTTAATAATCTTGCATAATCTAGATTCTAGAATTTTTAGTATTCTGTTCTAGTATGTTTGTGTCTAGAATCTATTTATGACTTTCATTATTATTTAATTCCAACATAAATTATTTCATACATACCACTTTCCTTTGGAGCTTTCCCACGAACAAAGACAACACCTCCTCCTCCTTTATCTACAATGTTCCATAGATCGTTCTTATTTCCATAGTAAATTTGACAACCTGTTTGGTCACCTTCAAGAGAAGCAAATGCAGAACAAGAACAATTGCTCCGACAAAGAAATTGACAATCACTAAATTCCATATTAAATGAACCCATAACAAAGAATGAAGATGCCATTGTACCATTAATCTGAGAAAAATTATCACCATCTTTACAACTAAAAGGTATTGATGTCAAACACTTTCCTGTATTTCCACCTTGTGAATCCTCACACAAACGATGACTAACTGATGAAATGTTTCCCTTTGAAGACATAGAATACTCATCCAAATTCCCAGTAGAAGATATCACAAACCACTTAGAAACATTATGTCCATTACCATTAAAAGAGAAATAGGCATCACTATTAGTAATAACGCGACTGAAATTGTAGTACCCATTAGAGTCATTTTCGAAAATGAAACGAAATTTTCCATCCTTCCAAAACCCAATATCCATATGAACACCAACTCCACGCCAGACAGATACACTTGCCCGAGGGCTATTGTTAAAGCCTAGAGTAAAAGAACCCCTGTTTGGGTTTTGGGGGCTAACCCAAGACACTAAAACTTGAAATCTAGATTGGGTTGTATTTAGTCCAAATAACCCAATTTTCATTCCGGGAAGTAAAGTGTCAGTTGGGTAATCAAAACTTTCCCATATTATTATAGAATTTTGTTCTTGCCTTAAAACAAAGTTTCCTGAATCAAGAAGTATCGCAGTTGTGTTTGGATTAGAAGAAAGTTTACCTGAATTCACAAACCATGGAACTTGTCTTTGGTCAATGAGGATTAAATTCCCATCAGATCGGATTCGAAGATTTCCAGTCGTATCCAAAATGGGACTTTCTCTGTTAGCAACCCACATTGGTTTCTTCTTTTTATCGGCCTTAAACCAAATTCCCAGATAGTAACTGCCAGAGAAACCATCGGTGAAAAAGCCCAGCTCGAACACTTCACCTTCTGAAACCAGAGTTTGGTTGATATTTAACACTTGTTGGGGTCCAATGGTATCTGCGGCGTGAGAAAGAAATGATATTGACAGAAAGCAAAAGAATGTAAAAACAATATTCTGGTAAATTAGAGGAAGAAGAATAGTTTTGTGTCTGTCAGTTTTTGTGATTGCCATTTGAGAGACGGAACAAAAGAGAGGTCTATATATGAAGATCTAGCTATTAGTTTCTGTTCATCATGGGGAATCTTTTTCAAGTTTATTAATCAATTCCTGTCAAACAGAGAGCGGAAGGACTAACTCCACTTTGTAGTTCTTGAGGTCCAAGTAAAAAATTTAATATGAGAATTGTCATCTATAGAGAAATGACCGTTTCGTGCTACTTACAAAAAATAAAAAAAAAATAAAAAAAAATAGGGATCGTTTGTCAATTATGAAGACTATTTTAACTAACTAAAGGCTACGGTTTAAATCAATTTATTATTTAATATAGTAATTTTGTTATCAATTTATCAATTTTATTAATTAATTATACATAATGTTACTATTTTTTAAATAAAATTATAATTAATAAAATTTTACCAATATCGTTACTATTTAAAAATTATATTATTTACAAATCTCAACAAATAAGAGGATAATTTGTAATTCAATCCAATAATGATATATGTAAACTATCAATACGATCCCATAATGTAATATACTAAACTCATTTTTTTTTAATTTTTTTTATTCATTTATTTCAAGTGCTCAGTACCCACGTTTACGTAGATTGTTAATTTTGTTGTTGAATATTAAGTAAATTATTGGTTATACATGATAAATAAAAATGAAATAAAAAAAAATTGACTCAAAATAAATTAAAAACATATTTTGAGAAAGAATAATACAAGTAACATGATATATATGGTGTGAAAATATTTATTCTTTTCATTCATATTTATAATAAAATAAAAATGTAATAAGTGTTACTAACTTAACATTATTATTAATAAGAGCATACAATATTGAAGATATAATATTTTATTATTCTTTAATTTTAATTTTAAATACATATATTTTATTCATAAATATATATTATATTTCAATAATATTTTTAATTTATTTGTCTACCTTAATATTTTTTTAGATTTTAGTACCTAAATTATATTAATACTTTATATTTTAATATATTTATTTTATTTTTAGTTTTAGAGTAGTACTAATTAGTTAATTTAATATATATTTATGAATTTTTTTTTATTTTAAATAATTTTCATAAAATATTACAATGAAATGCCTACATATATAGTGTGTCAAAATGGACATGCTGGCCTACCCCGCTAATTAAACCATAGCCTATTTACAAGTTGTAACTCTACTTTTGGCTCGTAGGATTTTTTAACGTGACTCGACGTAACTGACTCTCATACTTGACATGCTAATACGGCCCATTATTTCTTATTTCTTATTTCTTATTATTTATCTGTTAAATATGAAATTTTAAAAAATTGGTTCATTTGGAAGCCGAGCTCCCTAGTGGGATGTCAATGAGATATGGTGGATATGGAGGCTATCTCTATCTTCCATTTAATTATTACGGGTGACATGGACATGCTTTCTTTATCAGAGGTTCGGGTTTTTAACGAATTGAATATTCTACACTAATAAATATATTATAATAAATTAAATCTTCAATCATATTATTCATAAAATCCCAAATTTATTTATTTATTTATTATATAATTAAATATAATAAATTTAAATTTAAAATATAAATATAAATTTTAAGTATAATTAAATTATTTATATTACTAATTTAATAATTATTATAATAATTTATGTTTTATAAATCATATTATTAAAATTTTATAATTAAAATATTTATTTATCGAAGTATTATTTTTAATTAACGTTTATTTTATTTAATTGAAATATTTTATAAATATATAATATCTTTAAAAAAAATTGAAAAAAAGGCGGTTTTGGTGATATGCGAGGATAATTTTTAACCCCACCCCGTCCTAAATAGCAAATTTTCTACCAATGTCAAAATTAATGTTTTTTCACATTTTAATTATTATGAAACAAAATGAAATTTTTACTCCCATCATCTTAAAAAGCATCCACACAAACTAAATTGTATCCAATTTTTGTTATTAATAGATTAATATATTTTTTACTTATTTACAATAAATTAAATTTAAAAAAAAAATTAATTTTACGTATCATCCTGATGTGACGTATTACTGTTAAAATATATATTGATATTGTTTATCATGATTATAGGGTATATAGGATATTCATCATAATTTGGTTATCAAATTTGTTAGTTATAATAATTAGTTAATAAACTTTACTTGTATTATAACTAGTATGAATAGTTTTTTTTTTGTAGTTAACGATTTCATCGTAGTTTGGTTATCAAGTTTGTTAGTTATAATAATTTATTAGTAAGTTTTACTTGTACTGTAACTAGTATAAATAATTTTTTATAGTTAACAATTCATTATTTATTCTGAGACATTTTCTCGATACATTCTCTTAATTCTTCTTTCTTTATATGGTATCAAAGGTTTCATTTTTCTTGAAAAGTCATGAAGTGTTGCTAACGATGACTAATGATCATCACTCTTCTTCTAGCACAGATTCTACTTGTCTAGTAGTAAGTTTGTTTCTATTATGATTTATCCTCCTCTCAGATTGAACTTTTCCATTAAGCTTTATTATCACAATTTTTTGATATAGAGAAAACAATTGATCGAGATCATCAATGCTTTTAGCCTTGGTCGGTATATTTTTGTGAATCAAATTTCTTCTCCAATTCTACTTGTTATAAGTGTTTCTAATCCATATTTTAAAGTCTAAACTTGCATTAATGGATCAATTAAATCTTAGATTTATGGCTCACTTGTGAGTGATGTGTTATTGCATCTTCCACAAGTTGGAACTACTAGTCAAATGTGACATGCTCTTGAGAAGAAATTCTCATGTTCTTCTCAGGCTCAGATTATGAATCTGAGTAATATCAGATTATGGATCTGAGTAATAATTACAAACAATTCAAAAAGGTGAATTATCTAGATGATTATCATCTTTGAGTTAAAGAAATTTCTAATTATCTTGTTGTTATAGGAGAAGTGATAAATGATAAAAATCTTATTATGTATGTGATAAGAGGAGGTTCTTTGTGATTTGATTATCTTAATAACTTGCTTCTTATACATGAATGCATGCTTGAGCATAAAGCATCTCAACTTGAATTTCAAGCATAGCTAGCACATCTTTTAGCTAATGTTGCCAAAGGTCCATAATCATTTTTTATGTCATAGAAACAATAATCTTAAATCAGAGAAATTAATGGAGCTTATAGAATTTTATGCAAAGAAATGAGTAACAACAATCACAAAACAAGAAACCTTCCTATGCAGGTTCATCTAAGCCCGATGCTTACAAAAATAAGATGCCACAAGGTAGAGAAAATGTAGTTAAGTGTAAATTTTGTGCAAAACTTAAGCATAGAGCACATATATATTTTCAACTTTGTGATTTGTTGCTTGGCAAGGTTGGACTCAGGCTTCTAGTGCCTTTGTAATTGATGCTCACATATCAGACATTCCATTTAACTCCACTAGAACTACTCACTAGTTGCTAGACTCAGCAATAACACATCATCTCACTAATGATTCCTTAACTCTCAACAATTCATTGCCTTACATTAGAAGAGAATCAATGATCGTAAGTAATGGATCTATATTACCTATTCAACATGTTAAAATAAATGAGCATATTTTGAAGCATGTTCTAAAGTTGCATATATTTTTGCATACTTCTAAGTTGTCTTGTAATCTTTTCTCAGTGCATCAATTATGTGCTAAAAATGATTTTAGTATTGAATTTTCTACTAATAATTTTTCTATTAAGAAGGCACATATGAGAACAATTTTGGCCCAGGAAGGTTTGACTAAGGATTTATACACTCTTCAAAGAAGGCATAAAAGTATCATGTGCATAGGTTCATTAACTCATGTCCTCAAGCTTTTACAGATATTGCTTCATATGATATGTGGTATACTCGAATGGCTCATCCCTTTGCTAAAATTCTTGAAAGATCAATAAAGCAATCTATGTTACCTAGTATAGCTATTCATAATAAAAAAAAATTGTAAAGTGCCCCTTTCAAAAAGTCATAAACTACATTTTACTTTTACACACGTAAGAATTCCTAATCCATTTGATCTTCTATACTTCACCTATGTATGATTACTAGAGAAAAATATTTTTATTCTTATAATAGATAATTATAACAGGTTTTATTAAAATAAAATATTTTCTTCTTATAGTAGATGATTATAGTAGGTTTATATGTGTCTTTTTCTTACATACCAAAGATGAGGCTCATCTTATTTTTGTGTCTTTTATGACAATGGTAGAAAGAACTTTTGAGTTAAATTGAAAAATGTATAGACTGATGGTGGGGATGAGTTCAAGTTTCTTGATATTCATCATACTTACTTCAATTTCCAAACTAAAGAAAGAAAAATTATTTCTAAAATATTAGGAATAAGTGAAACAAGAAAGATGATAATTTCTTTAATATTACTAAGTCTAGAATATCTTATACAAGCATAGAACCTATTTATTTATAGTTAAAAAATATGTAGAATAGTTTATAAAGTTTCTATGTGGCACTCTATTAGTATATAAAAATTAGAATTCTAAACAAAATAAGTTATTACTTTAGTATAACTATAAACGAAACAAACTACTCTCTTTTCTAATTTGTCTCGTATTATTTCCCTCCACTTATTTAAAACTCATCTTGTGTCATTTCCCTCCACTTATTATTATCTTTCATTTATTTAAAACTCGTTCTCAAAGTTTTCTTCAAATGAGGATGATAATACTTGTAGTATTCATATATATTCAAAATTATTTTTTTTATTGTTCGCTTCCTTGAACAATATTAGCCAAATATTGTTTACATGTCCACCTTTAAAATTAATATTTTGAACAAGTTCTTAAATAATGAAATATCATTTAATATCTTGAAGATGATTTGACAACTCTTGTTGCTTTGAAAAATAATTTTTTGTGATGTTAAATAATTAATTGATTTCATTTAAAAATAGTGAAGGTACTTAATTCTTTAACTTCAAGAATATCTACAAGTATCATGATATTTGAATCTTGTTTTATGGAAATAATTTTGAGATAGGACTAACTCACCTTGGTCGAAGGCAAAAATGATCATATTATTGACGACTCATATTTAACGTTGTGTTAGATAATTTTTTTTCACTCGAGTAAGATCTTAATTTTGAGTTTTTTCACCATCTTTTTTAATATGAACTTGATTCATATTTTTGTTTAATAACTCCAATGATAAAAACAATTTATTAAAAACTTGATTAACTTCTTAACAAAATTCTTTTTGTGAAATACCTTTATTATACTCCATTGGATCCACATGAACCTCGCTCTAATATCACTTAATGCAAACCGAAAGCACGAATATACCAATAATATGGATTTAGAAAATAAGAAAGAAATAAACAAAGTTTAAACTAGTCATATTGACTCTCTATTAAGAGTTTCTCATATTTGTGTTATGAAATAAACAAAAAAAAAACTATTATCTAGACAAACACTTATGCAAATCTGTTAGGAGAATCACAATTTCAATTCGAACTTAACCAAGCTCTAAACAGCGGAATTAAACATATTCTCCTTCTTTGTGTGAATCTTTTAGGATACAAATAAATAGAGCTTAAAATGAAACATGCACAAAATCAACACAAGCAATTTACGTGGAAAAACCTTCCCTACAGGTGCCAAGGAAACAACCACTATGACTCCTCTTCAAAACTTCCACTATCAATAAAAAATTGTACAACAGTTCTCTCTAGGTAAAACTAGAGGCAAACAAGCAACAACATCATCAAGAATACACTTCTTGGAAACTAACAATTATTTCAAGAAGAATGGAGAAATCTAACCCAATTCGTAGTCACTGTTCACTGCTCAGAATTTCTCAAACCGGTGAGCCAAATCCAAATCCCACCGCACAGAATAAAGCGTCTTGAGTCGTGAACCTTCCTGCAAAATTTCAGCTTAATCGGACCACAAACGGCCTTCGATCGGAACACTTGATGAAGACTGGCCGGAGAGGGAAAACCGAAAAACCGAGAAGCTGGGCCGCACCGCCGCCTTTTCGCACACCTTTTTCTCTCTGCACTTACACACAACAAACCCTAAATGGGTTTATTAATTAAAGAAATGAAATGACACAATTGCCCTTCTCTTACTCCACGGGCTTTTAAGCCACACGGGCTTCACTGGGCTCCTCCAAATAAGAGGAAAACCCAACAAATCTCCCCTTTTCCGATTAGATGGAGGATCCGCCATCCCTAAGAATTGAACAACAAACTTCAAGTTTTTCTCGACACCGCTTTTGTCGCATGTCGATCCATTCTCATCGCATGTATTTTCTCAAGTTCAAGCAACTTATTGTTAAGAGTATCTCTTATCCAAATGATACCTCACATCAATACGCTTTGATCTTCGAGTGAAATGCCGATTTTTCGCTAGGTGAATAGAACTCGATTATCGCAGAATAACACATATTTTTTGCTTGAAACCAAGTTCCCTCAAGAATCGTTTCATCCACAACAACTCCCTTACAGGCTTCCGTTGTCGCAATAAACTCCGCCTTGTAGAAAGTGCAACACACTTTTGCAATCTGATCGCCAAGAAATTGCTTCACCGTGAGAAAGTAATTAGATAACCCGAAGTAGACTTACGAGAATCTTCATCTCTTGCCAAATCTGAATCAGTGTATCCAACTAACACCGGTTTTCCACTTCCAAAGCTAAGTGTTAACTTGGAAGTACCTCAAGATATCTCATAATCCACTTTGCTGCATCCCAATGCTCTATTCCTGGATTCGAAAGAAAACGACTAACAACTCCAACCGTACGGAGCCATGTCCTGCCTCGTACACACCATTGCATACATTAAGCTTCCTACCGCGAGGCATATGGAACCTTTTCCATATCTTCCTTCTCTTTATCCGTTCAAGGGCCTTGACTCGATCTCAACTTAAAGTGATTAGATAAAGGAGAAGAAACCACTTTAGCTTTATCCATATGAAACCTTTCAAGTACTTTGTCGATGTATCGTTCCCGTGACATGTATAACTTCTTTCTTTTCTTGTCTTGACAAATTCGAATACCAAGAATTTTTTTTTGGTCCCAAGTCCTTCACGGCAAAGGACTTACTCAACTCGCTTCTTCAAATTATCAATTCTTGAAGAATTTCTCGCTAACAATCAACATGTCATCAACATAGAAGCAATAAAATGATAAAGTCATCGTCGAGAATTTCTCGCACAAAAACACAATGATCAAGTAGTCTTCTTGTAACCATACTCCTCATAACCGACTCAAACTTCTTATACCATTGTTCAGTGTTTGCCTTCCAACCCGTGAGAGGCTTTTTCTTTAACCGACATACATAATCCTCTTTTCCTTTAACCTCAAAACCCTCTCGTCGCTCCATATAAATCTCTTCCTCCAACTCACCATGAAGAAAGGCGCTTTTCACATCCATTTTCTCAATTTCTAAATCCAAGCTAGCTGCCAGACCTGTAAACAACACGTATGGAAGACATCTTCACAACAGAGAGAAAATATCATCAAAATCAATACCTTTTCTCTCGACCGAATCCTCGACGACCGCCTAGCTTTGTATCGTGGTCATGGAATCGTGTTCTTCTTGCTTCACTCGTAGACCCACTTGTTCTTCAAAGCTCTCTTACCCTTAGGCAACTTTACCACCAAACGTGTGATTGTCATACAGGATCGCATCTCATCTTCCATAGCACCAACCCAATGTGTTTTGTTTCCATCTTCCATCGCTTCGCATAACATCGGTTCTCCCTCATCCGTCAATAACACATACTCATCCGTATCATACCGTGTGGAAGGACATCGATCTCCTCGTGTACCTTCCGGGTGGAATTTCTAATTACCGGCAACCGACCGCAGTCCGGTGATCCGTTTCGACCGTATATCTACATCATCTAAACCCGTCGGGTCATCTTGAACATTTTGTTCCATCCGTACCGGTAAAGGAACCTGATCTAGGTCAATCAAATCATCGCTATACCGATGGACTCCTTTTTCTATCTTCTCAACATCTTGTATAGCCTGATCTTCTATAAACACAACATCACGACTTCTTACCAGCTTTCTTCTCAACTGATCATAAAATCAGAACCAAATTCATCCGTACCATAACCAACAAAGATACATTGTCGTGTCTTCACATCGAGCTTAGATCTCTCATCTTTGGTATATGCACAAATGCCTTGCAACCAAAAACGCGAAGATGATCATAAGAAACATTCTTTGCCAGTCCAAACTCTTGTTTGGTACATCAAATTGAAGAGGAACACACATGGTGTGAGATTAAGAACATGTCAACCGTATTCAAAGCCTCACCCCCGTAAAAGATCTCGCAACCGAGCCCTCGCGAAAGAAGACATCTTACTCTTTCAACCAATGTCTTGTTCATTCTCTCGCCCAACCCATTTAATCGAGGAGTCTCGAGGTGTCTTTTGATGTTGAATGCCCCGATACGCCTGCAGTACTCATCAAAAGGACTCGAATACTCTCCCCCATTATCTCTGTCATGCACCGCACTTCATCCCATTGTCTCTCAACTAAGGCTTGAAACCGTTTAAACACATCTAATACTTGATCTTTGCTCTTCAAAGTGTACACCCATAACTTTCTTGAACAATCATCTACGAAGGTCACAAAATAACTGCACCACCCAAAGTTTTTGTCTTCATAGACCACATACATCCTGAATGTACCAAATCAAGTATGTATTGTTTTCAAGGAGTGGAACTCTTGAAAGAAACTCTATTTTGCTTCCTCGCCAAACAACGAGTACATCTTCTTAAACAAACATCATTCATTCCGTAAAGAAGATTCTTTTTAGTTAATACCGCTAAACCTTTCACTCACAGCAAGTCTCTTATGCCACAATTCCCGATGTGGAAATTATCCGTCACAAAGATTAATAACGCCTTTAAAGAGTCTCAGCCCCAGTAGATATACAAACTCGGAATGTTTGTTCCACGAGCAACAACCATAGCACCTTTAGTAAGTTTCCATTGACCATTACTAAAGGTATTGCAATATCCTTCATCATCAAGTTTACCTCAGAGAGATCAAGTTCAAACGAGTGAATACGTTTTACCCTCTAAGAAGTAGTCTCGTGCCATTATTCATCTCCAAACACACATCTCTCCAATACCAATGACTTTAACCAAGCCATCATCATTTCCCAACTTCGCCGTCCAAAGTCACCGTCAGATGGATGTAAAGAAGTCTTCTCGAGACGAGTACGAAATTCGAGGCTCCACTATCAATAACCCAACCGACCTCATGACATGCAACATTGACAACATCTTTATTATAAACAACAAGAAAGTCTTCTCGAACTAGCGGTGGCAACTCGATCATTTTCTTTACTAACATCACCCTCTTGTTCTTTGTCTTTATTCTTGTTATCCCGCTTCAACTCGTCTATGATATTTCTTGATGTGCCGCTTCTTCATGCCACAGTGATGACACTCAATATTAGAAAACCTAGACTTGCTTCTTCCTTTTCTTTGTTCTTGAAACCTCGCTTTTACTCCTCCCTCTTCTTTCTCGTAACCAAAATCTTCCGATCACCGAGAAGACCCATGTGACTTTCTTCTCATTTCTTCATTCAAAACACTACTCTTAGCTAGATCCACGTTGGATTACACCATTTGGAGTCGAGTTACTTAATGACATTCTAAATGTTTCCCAAGAGTCCCAAGAACGTACCTAATAAACACAACCCTTGAATCTCATCATCAAACTTGATACCCATTCCGCCTAATCGATTGATTATTCCTTGAACGTATTCAAGTGATCTGTCACAACCCGAGTTCCATCTTGGTACCTTAAAGCCATCAATTGCTTTATAAGAAACATTTTATTATTTCCTCGTTTTCTCCGAGCATACAACTCTTGGTTTATTCCATAAGTGGACCGTGCATGTATTTCTCTCCACTAATATGATTCAAAACATTATCATCTACCCACCGCTCTTATATACCCACGTACTATTACGATGTAACAAAGTCCATTCTTCTTCGTATAACTTTTCCGACTTCTCGCAGGCAAACACCGGTAAATGAAACCGTTTGACATAAAGGAGATCTTCCATTTTTCCTTTCCAAGTGTGATAATTAGAACCATTCAAAGTAATCATTCTACTCAAATTTGCTTCCATTATTCAACACAAGAAATTCCACAATAATAACCAATACCGATACCACTTTGTTACAGGAGAATCACAATTTCAATTCGAACTTAACCAAGCTCTAAACAAATGGAATTAAACCTATATTCTCCTTCTTTATGCGTGAATCTTTTAGGAAACAAATAAATAGAGCTTAAAATGAAACATGCACAAAATCAACACAAGCAATTTACGTGGAAAACCTTCCTGCAGTGGTGAAGGAAACAACCACGACACTCCTCTCCAAAACTTCCACTATCAAGAAACAATTGTACAACAGCTTCTCTAGTAAAACTAGAGGTAAACAATCAACAACATCATCAAGAATACACTTCTTGGAAACTAACAATTATTTCAAGAAGAATGGAGAAATCTAACTCCAATTAGCCACCGTTCACCGCTCGTAATTTCTCAAACCTAAGTGAGCCAAATCCAAATCCCACCGCATAGATTAAAGAGTCTTGAGTCGTGAACCTTCCTGCAAAATTTCAGCTTAATCGACCACAAACCCGGCCATTCGATCGAACACTTGATTTAAGACCTACTGGAGAGGGAAAACTCGAAAAACTAAGAGAGCTTTTTCTGCCGTTAGCTTTTTTCTCGCACACCTTTTTTCTCTGCAGAATTCTACACACAACAAACCCTAAATGGGTTTATTAATTAAAGAAATGAAATGACACAATTGCCCTTCTTACTCCATGGGCTTTTAAGCCACATGGGCTTCACTTGGGCTCCTCCAAATAAGAGGAAAACCCAACAAAATCTAGATTAATACAAACCTAATTATATTATTTATTTTTAGACCAATACTCTATCAAACTTAAAAGTAGGATTATCATAAAAATATTTCTCATCTCATGAATAAGAAAACTTAAATTTCCAAACAAATAACTATTCTCAAAATATTAGAAATAAGAGAAAAAAATAAATAAAAAACTTATTTAATATTACTTAAATTGATCATTTTCTAGAATTTCTTATACAAATATAAGATCTAGTTATTTATAATCGAAAAGTTTCTAAAATATTTCATAAAATTTCTACGTGAAACTCTAATAATACACATAAAAAGAGAACTCTAACTAAAAATTTCTATATGAAAATATAATAGTACATAAAAATTAAAACTATAAACAAAATAAGATATTAATTTATTATAACCGTCAAATATTAGTATATTAAGTCTAAATAGATATAAGGAGCTAAATTTTAAATAAACATATCTTTTATTTAGATGGTTCTGTTATAAATAGAATACAAAGTGCTAAAGTCAATTAGCCAGCTGATTGCGTAGAATTAAATGCAAATGTTTCCGTAACCCTACACCCAAAATCTCTGAAGTATTTGTAGTTATACAATTAGAGATGTATTATATCTTTAATCACATGTGTTACGGAAACAAGTTTTTTGCGATTGAACATTTTAAACTGTACAAAAAATCTCTATTATATATTGGTTTCATGAAATGGTTGCAGTTGTAGTCAGCAAGAAATGCTAAAAATATCAATTTTGGACGTGAGATTCGTTCGTCAAGAAAACAATAAAATTAGCGTTCATCGAAATGCCTACTGTTTCATTAGCAAATATAACTAGAACAAAGTGAGAAATAGAAGAAAAAAAAATGTAAACCTCTTAGCTTTGTGATATTTTTGACCACTTTACGTCACTATTCTAAATTATTGATATTTTTGTTCTTATCCCAAATTAAAATGAAGAAAAAAGTTGGCAATATGAATTGAAAAGAAAAAAAAACCCTTAAAATTAACATAATTGTTAAAATAAAATAAAATTGGGATGCATGTTAAGCCTTAAGACAGATCAGTCTGCTCTATTCTGACAAAACTAGTTTCCCAAGTGCAAAAACAAATAAAATTAAAAATCTACTACAAGAGTGTGCACCTATGGTTTTAAGCAAGACCTTTGTTTGTTTGTTTGTTTATTCCGAGGGAAGGAAATAAGAGATGAGAAGGCTTGCACCTTATGTATAGTATATGCTGCTATACCATATACCAGCATCATTTCCTAGAGTAACTCTTCTAACCCTTTTACATCCCAACCATTTCTTCTTAGTAAGTTTGGGATCCCTCAAGCGCCAACGTCGCCGTGAGCCAGTTACAGACATCGTTTGTCTCTTCAGGGACTGTGTAGTGGCCTAACCTGCTTAGAAAATCCTATGTTTAATGAAATTGAAGCTAAGAAGAAGATATACAATTCTTATAAAAAGTGTATGTCAATCAAATACCCATTATAGGTTCTAAACGTAACATTCTGAAATCCTGCTGAACTCAAAACCTGAGCAGATTTTTGTCCATGTTTATATGCAACCACATCGTCCCCTGAAACAATATTTTTCTTTTGATAAATCCAATATTACCAAGTACAAGAACCAGAATAACCAGTGAAGTTTTTAGAGGATTGACTCAAATGATCAAGTTTGGTGGTACTTACACACTAATCATGTGCAAATTAATCTAGTAATTGAATGCAAAAGTGCATAAAAGTCCTGTGTAATTAGCATTCCTCGAATATATTTGTACATAGATTGTAGCTTCTTCCATATAACTCAGAAAGTGGTCCTCGCAAACTGAAATGAAATTTATATTTCCAAACATAAAATTGATATGATGCTTACCTATGCCATGGCATAGCAAAATGGGCAGAGAGGCTGCATTCCTTGTAGCCTCATGCAAGTCTACCATCCGGTTCCTCAAGGTTCTGAAACTCAATTGAAAGTGAGATGAAACTACTGATTATGAGCAATAATTAAAGAGTATGCTGTTTATGTCTATACACTCTTTGTTAGTGTCTAAGTTTTTGGTTTGGTCAAATTTGAAATAATGGAAACCTTGAACACGGAAGCCAGCCACTTAGACCAACAATTGCACTTAGGTTAACTGGGTAGAGATTTCCACTCCCATATTGCCCTAAAACATGGCATGTAGCAGAGTAGAGAGCTGTGGCGGCACCCATACTGAACCCCCCTACACCAAGTTTGACTGTCCACAATGGAAAATTTACACAAGTTAGAACCAGTAGTAATATTTCCTCAACAAAACAATTATTTTTAACATGGAAGCAATGTTACAAAGACTCTTTTAAGACTTTGGTGTATTGAGTTTTAATGCATCTATTTTCTTCAATTTTTTGTAAACTTTCACCATTTGAGGGCCTAAAATATTGCAACATAAACAAAATGAAAACTACAGCTTGTTAGGATAGTGTGGATGACTCTAATGTTGGGAGTTTATAAGTACCGTGGTATCACCACCAATAAGGGTTAACCTTTTGATTAGGCCAGCCCATGACACATTAGACTCTAAAAAAAAATTATCACAGCTAAAGTTAATAAAAAGTGCTGAGAGGAATTGAACAGCTAAGAAAGGATATAGCTTATAGAGCTCAATTTCTATCCACGGGAAAATATAGCTTGAAAGATGCATAGTAAAATGGAAACCTACCGAGATAGTTCACACAAATCCTAAGAAAAAACCTGCCGAGCTATTTAAGGTTCAAATTTTTGTTTTAACTTTTTCGACCAAACATTTTGTGATCCCTCTTGTTCTGTTGTCATCAAAGTTATAAAATAGTAGGTGACCATGGAAAATTAAAAGGAACCTTGAGACAGTAGCAGGATTCTCAAGAGCATGGAGGCAAAAACTATACAGTAGCATTTCTAAGATTTTTAATGTAGGCTTAACAACTCCCTTAATTTTTATAGATTCTACACTTTAATCTCCTAATTTTTTCTTAAGATTTAGTACCCTAACTTTTATAAATTCTATACTTTAATCCCTTTCGTTCTAAAGCTTTAGTCTCTTAACTTCTCAATTTTGACAAAATAAATCCACTTTAAATAATTATGTTTAAACTAACTTTACTGTTAAATTAAACTCATCTGTAACCTGCATGTAACATATTCTAATCTTTTTTTTTAAGAAAAATCCAAACTTAAAATCCTTAATTTTGAGCTTCTAAAACAAAAAACTCCAATTCACTAACCCCTAAGCTAATAAATATAGGAAGCAAATGCATAAAACTTCGAAAATTCGTTATAATTTATATAAACATCTTGAAAGGAATTTTAAACAATGTTTTGAATTGTAGGAAGATATCGAAAAGTTTTCATATGAAAAATCAGATCAAACGAAAAAATTGAAAAAATCTCTATGTACCTCACCACCACCACTACGTTGCCACAACCTTTGGCGAGCATCCAAAAGTTTTGCCTATAAATGGCCGAATCCTTTCCCTCTATTTCACATAAATCTTCCCTTTCTTCACCCTCTTTCTAAACTCTCTCTCTAAAAGTGTTCGGATTTTTTGGCTACATTTCAGAGCATATTTTGGGGATGAAATATAAAGTAGTTCAAGTTCAGAGGATTAATGATGGAATAACTTTTCAAGTAGAGATTCTTACTCTAACTTTTTAAATTCATGCATTGTTTTTATAAATGAAATGTCATCTATCATATGCTATGAATAAAAGTAAAAAAATGAATGCCATGATTTTATTAATAATGTTATAATATTATAAATATTGTTTAAAAATAAGATGCACGTTATAAATATTTTATTGTGCATGCATTGAAATTTTTTGTATAAAACGAGTATCAAAGATCGATATGAAATGAACATTGAAAATGTGATATGCCATTTGGGAATTTTATATATGCATCAAGAGAATGGTTTTATACGTGAGGAGTAAACATGTATGATGTCATGCAAAGTGTGGTGGCAGATTGTTTTTGACGAAGTACAAGTACGCATTACATACACATGTATCCTTGGAGTTTTTTTTATTGTAAATTGAATTCCATGTTGATGAAAATCAACAGATGTTGTAAATTGGTGTTGAAAAATTCCAAGACCTACAGGCCTTCTCAAAGAAAACAAGCTCTCTTAAAATTGTATTATTCTTATTCCCTTTTTCTTCTTTTTCTTCTTGATATCAAATACATATATTTATACAATTGTTATGACTAATATACAGTTGTAATTCACTAATATATAACTGAAATATATTAATATAAAACTAAAAATAAATTTGAAAATCATCCTGAAAATCAGGATATTAACCTCTTAAAATTAGAGGCTGATTTCATCCTGAAAATTAGAAGGTAAGAAATTACCTCCTAAAAAATAGGGGCTGATTCCACCCTAAAAATCAGTATATTAACCTCCTGAAATTAGGGGTTGATTTCATTCTGAAAATTAGGAGGTAAGAAATTACCTACTGAAAATTAGGAAACTACATCCTAAAAATCAGAGATTGATTACACCCTAAAAATCAAGGGCTGTTTAGAAATCAATCGTACGCCTAGATTGATTTTCTACATTTTTAGTCTATGGTGTCTATATGTGACCGCAGATTATTGTGGTATGGATTGTTGACAGCGGATTATTGCTCGCACATGGGCCTCAAATCCCCCCATTGTGTTTGGAGCTTGCTATTTATCGTGGATTCATTGACTGCACATGGACCTCGGAGTTGGACCCCCCATTGTATTTTAGAGTCGACCTACCAGTAAACGAGGGTCCATATAATGTGAAATGACCGATACATGTACCAAATGTATGGTGATCGTACATAGGGTCGAAGGTAGACCCACATGCATCTCAGAGTTAGACCGTGCATGTGGGTATTTAAATGACCAATACATATGGAATTGCATTTTATGCATTGGATTATACCGCATATCATATTTTATATTGTATAAACATACATTAGGAAATCTGGAACATATACTCTCTCGGTCTCCCGAAAGTGAGTAAGTCCAAGTATACCCAAGTTTTCAAAAAAAAAAAAAACCCACGCTATATACTGATGATGATTACTTAAATTCATAAAAAAATATTAAAATGAAAATGCATCATGAATATTTGTTTACTATGACAATATTTCAGAGTAAACTCCTACTGAGCTATATATAGCTCACCCTCACTTCCCAACTGCGTGTTCGAGATAATCATGGTGAAAATAAGACGATCGTGAACGGGGGATTTTGATGTTATAAGGTTTGACTCAAAACCTTATTTATTTTATTTAGTTATTATAATTTATTATTAGACAGGTTGAGATTACTCTAGTGAAGTTTAAATTAACTTTATAAATGTCTTAGATTTAAATTTATAACTTTACAATGAATTTTGCCTTTTGAATAGAAAATCTCTAAAGTGTACCCAAATTGTTTATAAAATTGATTTTTAAATGATTTTTAAATTGAATTTTTCATGATTACTAAAGAAATTTCATTTAAACATAATTTAAAATTTACTCTCCCTTTCTATCTCATGTACCCATTTATCGGAGCATGACAAAATATGTATTGTATGTATTGCCTTTACATGACATCATGTGTGGCGATCACACATGTCTTCTTAGTGTAGCTTTTGATGTAAAAAAAGGAAAAGAAAAAAAACTAAAGGAATAATCAAACATAAATTTAATTTAGTTAACACTAAAATTAGATTAAATAGAATTTGTTTTAAAATTGATCAATTTTGTCAAAATTGAAAAATTAAAAGATTAAATCTTAAGAAAAAAGTAAAAAGACGAAAGTATAAAATCTATAAAAATTAGATGACTAAAATATAAAATCTGTAAAAGTTAGAGGACTAAATCTTAAAACTAAAAACTTATGGAATTAGAGTGTAGAATCTATAAAAATTAAGGTACTAATAGTGTTGTTTAGCTTTTAATGTATTCATCAATAAAATTTAATCAAAATATTTGAATTTACAAAAATCTTTATAAAAGGAAAAGAGATAATAAACATCACACACATTTGAATTTTTCAGAAGGACTAAATTATAAGACAAAAGAGTTTTAACGTACTATCCGCAGGCTCCTTTGATAAAAAATTTGCAACGTGTGCAGCTGACGCATCAAGTCCTTCTAAATCATCACAAGTATCTTCTGAGATATCCCCCACATCAAACCCTGTTATAGATCACTCAAATACTTCAGCATCATTAATAGTGTCCCACATGAAAGTATTATCTATATTAGCATTTTTTTTTTGGGGATTAGATATATTCATCACTATCTTCTATGTTTCGGCTGCAGAAATGATGTTTAATACTTTAATGGTAGTTTTCAACCAGATGAATACAAATTTTCTTAGGTAGAAAACCTTACATGCAGTGACAGGAAATCTACCAAATAATGCTACTGAGCGCGTAGGAGCAGTTGGACAGATCCACTTAATCTGGAACATAAAGTTCAACATAAATGCTACTGACCAAGTACCCCATATTTTCTGATATTAGTAGTGTTGTATTCACACACATTTATATAGAAGCTGCAATGAATATTATAAACATTATGCTTACATTAGGAAGAGGAAAGGTTTCCAAGATCTGGGACCAGCTGCATTAAAAGAAAAAAAAAAGCACCAGATGTGGAAATCCAGTATAGTCACCCACTATAACTCTTCAAATTAGCTTGAGTATGTATAATGGAACATAAAAAAACACTAAATATAACTGTTATTATCAGTACTCTTCCAAGGTGAAATCCTTACATATTATTTGAATAAATTCAGTCCTAATATAAAATTTGGAGACAACATCCAAAGTTAACAAATTGTAGTTTTTTTTTTTTTTTCAATACATAAGCACCCTTTGGGGGTGGGGAAAGAGAGGTTTGAGGGGATTCGATAATGCTCCCTTTAATTTAAGAGGGGCAAAATCAACCAATTGAACTATAAGGTGATTCCCAAGTTAACAAATCATTGTCGCAATAATTATGTGGTCCATAGACTAGGACAAGTTGCCAACATTTGTCTTAGCTCAGTCTGTCTGATCAAATTTCGAAAGAGTTTAGCGAACTAACAACTTATGAATCAAAACTATATATAGCATTGCTGAAAAATATATTTCAATTTTCTAGGTTTCATGGATAACCAAGCAAGTGAAGTAGAGATCCCTATTCTAGACTAACATATATAACAACTAGATTCAAGGCTTCTTAACATCAGTAGAATCAAGTAAAAAGAGCAAAGAAAAAGTTTTTTTCTTTTTAGGAAAATACTTGATGGCTCAATTTGGGCTAAATATTATTGGCCCCTGCATTGTCAGAGCTCAGAGCCCACTGATCTAAAAATGGAACCCACTTTCCCATAATTTCGTCAACAATTTCTTTCCACGTAAGAAGCTTATTACCCTCAGCATGGGCATTTGCCATGAAAAAGCCAAAGCAATCAGTTTCAACATTCCTATGGATAAAATAGACAGACCTGACTGAGCAACATATAATAGTCGTATGTGAACAAATAAAAAAATATTAATAGTTTTATAGCATGTATACTGGACATATAACACCTGCATAGGATAAAAGAGACAGCTAGCTTACAGCGTTAAAAGTTTACCAAAGAAGATCAAAATGGTACCTAGAAAAATGGAATCTTAGAACCAGTGTTGTATATTGCAGAGGAAAATTTTTATTTGCTCATGTTGAATTGTGGCAGACAACAGTAATTGGATAAGATAGATGCATTCTCCTTCAAAATTTAATTGTGTAAGATTTATGAGTGTTGGTAATATTCGTGAATAGAACACTTAAATATAATTTAATTTCTATGTGAGTCTTTTAAGCCGAAGAAACTATCGATCTCCAAATGAACACATCTTATATTTATCTCTATTCTTATACATGTTAGATTTTATAGTAGACACATAAGAACGTTTTGTACTTAGGTTACTCGATCAATCGAGACAGATCGATTAAAAAGTCCCTGATTTAATTTTCAATTGAAGTAAATAGATCGAAGTTTAATGTTCATTTGATCGAGAAATGGGTAGATTGATCTACTAGTCTCGTGCTTTTTTTAATACCTTAAATCGATTAAGGATTGATTAAATTAATCGACCTTTTTGCCTCTATCGATCGAGGATTGATTAGATTGATCGACCTTTTTACCTCTATCGATCGAGCTCAACCTAGATCGATCGAACTTTAATCTAATTATTTATTCGAGTCAAATATTTCAATTACTATTTTGTACTTATTGTTCACTGCTTTATTAATTGTTTATTGGACATAATGTAATTGGACTTTAACGTAGCATTAGGGCTTCAATCTTTCCTATATAAAGAAATTAATACTCCATATTTTAATTAATCACAAAGACATTTATCTTTTCATCTTAAGCTCTCTATTTTAAATTGCTTTACAAAAAAAAAGATCATATTTTTTTTAACTTTTTTCTTTAATTAATCTATCAAACATTTGTAATTGTGTTCGATTGATTAATAAATCTAATAAATTTATGATATTTTGATTAAATGATCATAAAATTTATTCTTATTATGTTCTTGAATGCTTGGATCAAATAAATTATTTGTGTAATCATAATTATTTGATTTAGTTATTTAACTGTAAAGAAGCTATCTTTGTTGAACTTGTATTTCAATTTATGTTCTAGGGTTTGTTAGTTAGGGTTTTTCATTGTTGAATCTACTTTAAGATACACCTTGTCCTTGTATTTTTGTGCTAATTTTTCAAGTGCTAGTTAAATGGGTTCGATTGCTCATGTGACTCGAGTTTATTGGAACGTTAATCTGGATCCAAACACCTTTCTTATGGAGAATATGAAGAAAAGCAACAACTTGTACTTAGATTACTTAGAGGCATTATCTTGGAAAGTAGTTTAAGTCTTGACCTTAAAATTAGACCTTATTTTCATATTGGATGGTTAGGTGGTCTAGAGAATCGGTCGTTTTCCTCTTAGGTCATTAATGTGGTCCAGGTTATTTTCACTTAAAAATATCGTGTGTAATCTTTATTTATTGCATACGATTGCATTTTTCATCGTTTGTGAAATCTTAATTTGACATATTGTTAAAGTTTCACATCGACTGTGGATCGTGCCCACGCTGTGCATATAAACAAGAACAGTCCTTCATCTCACAACCTAGGTTTTGATATGGAGTTAGGCCCAAATTTAACATGATATCAAAGCAAGTTATCTGGTCGATGCAGTTGTTTCGCTACTTGTGAGTGATGCATTTCGCCACTTGGGCTCTATAAGCTCAACATCCCCGTCGGTCTTAAGGGAACAGACCCTTGCCGATGTGAGGGGGAGTGTTAAAGTCCCACATCAACTGGTGATCGCGCCCACGCTGTGCATATAAACAAAGACAGTCATTCATCTCACAACTTGGGTTTTGAGATGGAGTTAGGCCCAAATTTAACACATATTTCGGTTAATTATCTATTAACTCAATTCTAGTTAATTAGATCTGAAACATAAAAAATTTCATTCTTAGACATACTACAACTTGACATATTGTAAACTTTGTAGAGTCCATAGGAGCCATAACCTGCCCAATCCAAAAAGTAGAGCTCATACTATTTTTACCTTAAACATTATACTAGTTGTTGAATATTGGTTCTAAAAGTAACAAATTAGTGGCATAATTTAAGGAAATTAGTGGCATAATTTAAGGCTTAAATTATGGCACAATTTTAGGGAAAGGGAGCCTTGCTTCATCTATAAATAGAGAAGAGTTCATACATTGAAGAACAAGGCAAAAATCAGAAAAAAATCAGAGAAAGCATAAGCAAACTCAAAGAGAGAAAGTACTTGTGAGTTTGAGAGTTTTCTATGAGTTTGGGGAAACACTTGAGAGATATTATTAGTGAGGAAATCTGTATCTGTATTATATATATTTCCTACTCAATTCAAATAATATCTATTGCCTCCCGTAGACTTAGGCGAATTGCTGAACCACGTAAATTCTGTGTGTTCATTTACCGTTTTGATATATTCACATACCGCTCTTTATTGCTTCCGCCCACAAAAAATTAGTATCAAAGCCAAATATAGCAGTATTATATATTAAATCGAAGCTCTCGACGAGACGAACGCAACGATGAAAGAATCACTCAAATCGGAAGTCAGAATCACTGCCAGAAGCTGCCGGATTCCTGCTGCCAGCAACTGAGTCAACTCACTGAGTTGAACCGAGTCAACTCAGTCACTAGTGATATTTGGACTGAGTTTGTCCATTTTTCATCCATTTTTAGCTGAGTTGGATCTATTCCTAGCTAATTGAACCATTTCGAATTCAACTACAGAATCCATTTTTTTTAAATAAGGTATAAAATTTGGAAAAACATTGTTTTAAGTTATAAGTGCAAAATTTCTGTTATTAGTTTGTACTAATGGCTGATAAAAGAGAGATCGAAGAAGGTGAACAAGTTGACCATAAAATTTATGGCAAACCAAGTTGTTCTACTCGAAGAACTATGTTGTCCAATGCAAAGTTTGAGGTGGAGAAATTCGACGGCACCAATAACTTTGGCATATGGCAATGTGAAGTATTAAATCTATTGTTCCGAGAAGGATCTAATATAGCCTTAGTGACCAGGCCAGAAGATTATTCAAATGAAATTGGAATTATGTCAACCGACAAGCTTGTGGCATAATTCGACTGTGCTTAGGAAAAGATCAGGAGTACTTTGTCATGAAAGAGAATGTAGCCGCAGTTCTCTGGAAGAAACTAGAGGACAATTATATGTCGAAAAGTATTGAGAATAGACTCTACTTGAAGAAGAAACTTTTCCGTTTCCAATACAAGAAAGGTACCCCTATGATTGAGCACTTAGATAATTTCAATAAAATTTTGGCCGATCTGCAAAATTTAGATGTTGAAATTATCGATGAAGATAAAGCTTTGTTGTTGTTGAATTCATTACCTGAGAGTTATGAGCATTTAACCACAACCCTGTTATATGGAAAAGATGAGGTTAAGTTCATAGATGTTTCAAATGCTTTGGTAAATAACGAATACCGGAAAAAGGATCAATATGATCACAGAGACTCAACATCAGAAGCATTGACGGCAGCCAGAGGTAGGACGAACAATAAAAAATCTGGTGGATCAAATAATAGGGGGCAATCCAGATCAAAGTCCAGAGGAGAGTCATCCAGAAGACGTCCTGCAAAGGATGAGTGTGCCTATTGTCACCAGAAAGGGCGCTGGAAGAAAGATTTCCCAAACAAGGAGTCAAATGCAAATGTTTCACAGAAGGCCGATGAAGATGAAGAATCAGCCTTTTCAGTTTCATCATCAAAAACCTACTCAGATAAGTGGATCCTTGATTCTGGATGTTCTTATCATATGTGTCCAAACAGACTTTGGTTTTCGAGTTTTGAGGAGCTTGATGGAGGAGTTTTTCTTATGGGCAACGACAATGCCTGTCAGACAAAAGGGATCGGAATAGTATGACTAAAGATGCACGATTGTACAATCAGATGACTTACAAATGTAAGGTATATTCCTGACCTAAAGAAAAATCTTATTTCTTTAGGTGTTCTAGATTCTGATGGTTACAAGGTAACATTGGAAAATGGAGTCCTGAAAGTTGTACGAGGTGCATTTGTAGCGATGAAGGGTACTCGGAAGGCGAACTTGTATTTCCTAGATGGGAGTACAGTTACAGGAAGAGAAGTTGTCTCAAGAAGTTCTGAAGAAAAGACAAATGATTCTTCCCGCTTGTGGCACATGCGCTTAGGGCATGTCGGTGAAAAGGCTTTGCAAGGCTTAATGAAGCAAGGTCTTTTGAAAGGTGCCAAGACTGGAAAGTTTTATTTCTGCGAGCATTGTGTAATGGGAAAACAAACAAGAGTCAAGTTTGGCACTGCCATTCATCGTACTAAGGGATCTCTTGATTATATTCACACAGATGTTTGGGGACCTTCTAGGAATGCTTCACTTGGAGGTAAACGTTGGTTTGTGACTTTTATTGATGATTTCTCTAGTTATGTCTGGATATACACTATAAGTCACAAAGATGAAGTTTTGGATATCTTTCTTAAATGGAAGAAAATGATCGAGACTCAGACGGGCAGGAAAATTAAAAGGCTCATATCTGATAATGGTGGTGAGTATAAATCAGATCTCTTCTTTAAAGTTGTCAAGATGAAGGGATAATCAGACATTTTTCAATTCCTCGTACACCACAGCAGAATGGAGTTGCAGAACGAATGAATCGTACTTTGGTTGAGAAAGTTCGATGTATGTTATCTCAATCCAAATTGAGCAAGGCATTTTGGGCCGAGGCTTTGTCATATGCAACTCATATAGTCAACAGACTTCCTGCGACTGCATTAGATGGGAAAACTCCTAAAGAGGTATAGTCTGGACAACCTGCCTCTGATTATGATTCATTGCGAATATTTGGATGTCCTGCATATTTTCATGTTAGTGAATCCAAACTGGATCCTAGAGCAAAGAAAGCTGTTTTCTTGGGCTTTAAGGAAGGAGTTAAAGGATTTCGACTTTGGTGTGGTGAATCCAAGAAGATCGTCTTAAGCCGAGATGTCATATTCGACGAGATGTCATATTCAACGAGTCTGTTATGTTGAGATAGACAAATTCAGAGAAAGATAATGAAAGTCCAAATACTCTTTCTAAGGTGATGCTTGAGACTCTGGAAGATCTAGAAAAGATTGTACCGACTACCGATCGTGGTGAAGATGAAATTGATGATCAAGAAGATATCTCAGTTGAGGTGGAGGTTCTCTCACCATCACCACCGATCAATCAACAGCCAGAATCTATTGTCACTACTCGACCGAGAAGGGAGATTAGAAAGCCTACTAGATACATAGACATGTTAGCATTCGCACTTCCAGTAATTGATGATGATGTCCCATGCACTTACAGAGAAGCCGTGCATAGAATTGATAGTATGAAGTGGAAGATGGAAATGGATGAAGAGATGAAGTCTCTACACCAGAATCAAACTTGGGAGTTGGTTCAACTTCCCAAAGGAAAGAAAACTATTGGCTACAAATGGGTCTATGCCAAGAAGGAAGGTGTTTTTGGTAAAGACAACATCAAATACAAAGCCAGATTGGTAGCAAAAGGCTATGCTCAGAAAGAAGGAATAGACTACAATGAGGTATTCTCACTTGTTGTTAAGCATTCATCTATTCGGATATTATTGGCTTTGATAGCACAGTTTGATCTCGACTTAGCTCGACTCGATGTCAAAACCGCTTTTCTCCATGGTACTTTGAACGAGGAGATCTACATGTCTCAACCAGATGGCTTCAAAGTTCCAGGACGAGAGAATTGGGCTTGCAAGCTGAGCAAGTCAATTTACGGTTTGAAGCAATCACCGCGACAATGGTACAAACGCTTTGATAGTTTCATCAGAGAGCAGAAGTACACACGCAGTCAGTTTGATCACTGTGTATACTTTCGGAAACTCCAAAACGGTACCTTCATTTATTTGCTCTTATATGTTGATGATATGTTGATTGCATCTAAGAGCAAGGTGGAGATCGACAGATTGAAGGCTCTGTTGAGTTCAGAATTTGAAATGAAATATCTTGGAGAAGCTAAGAAAATTCTTGGGATAGAAATCACAAGAGATAGAGTTGCAAGCATAGTCTGTTTGACACAGACTCAGTATCTGAAGAAAGTACTACAAAGGTTTGACATTGATGAAAAAACCAAACCAGTAAGTACACCGCTTACTCCTCACTTTCAGTTGAGTGCATTGATGTCACCTAGCACCACCGATGAGAAGAAGCAAATGGAACGTGTTCCATATGAAAATGACGTTGGTGCCTTGATGTATGCAATGGTTTGCACCAGACCTAATATTTCCCACGCTGTTAGTATGGTAAGTCGGTACATGCATAATCCAGGTAAAGAATACTGGCAAGCAGTGAAGTGGATTCTACGGTACATCTATGGTACTGTGGATATTGGTTTGAAGTTTGAGAGAGACAAGACTAAAGACAAACACTTAGTTGGATATGTGGATTCTGACTATGCTGGAGATTTGGATAAGCGTCGATCGACAACTGGTTATGTGTTCCCAATGGCAGAAGGACCAGTTTGTTGGAGATCAACATTGCAGTCAACTGTAGCTTTGTCTACTACAGAGGCAGAATATATGGCTGTAACAAAAGCATTCAAAGAAGTTATTTGGCTTCTCGGGTTGACCAATGATTTGGGTATTGTTCAGAAGAACGTGGAAGTTTTCTGCGATAGTCAGAGTGCCATTTGTTTGGAAAAGAACCAAGTTCATGGTCGCACCAAGCACATCGATGTTCGATTTCATTTTGTTCGGGAAATCATCGATGAAGGGAATGTTATACTCCAGAAAGTCGGAACTGTAGATAACCCTACAGATATGCTTACAAAGGTGGTTACAAGGATCAAGTTTCAACACTGCTTGAACTTGATCAACATCTCTCGAGCTTAGAGCGCCTAGGGCGCATTTGGAGGCAACGTTATAAACTTTCACCAGGGTGGAGATTGTTGAATATTGGCTCTAAAAGTAACAAATTAGTGGCATAATTTAAGGAAATTAGTGACCTAATTTATGGCATGATTTAAGGAAATTAGTGGCCTAATTTAAGGCTTAAATTATGGCACAATTTTAGGGAAAGGGAGCCTTGCTTCATCTATAAATAGAGAAGAGTTCATGCATTGAAGAACAAGGCAAAAATCAGAAAAAATCAGAGAAAACATAAGCAAACTCAAAGAGAGAAAATACTTGTGAGTTTGAGAGTTTTCTATGAGTTTGTGGAAACACTTGAGAGATATTATTAGTGAGGAAATCTGTATCTGTATTATATATATTTCCTACTCAGTTCAAATAATATCTACTGCCTCTCGTGGACCTAGACGAATTATTGAATCACGTAAATTCTATGTGTTTATTTATCGTTTTAATATATTCATATACCGTTTTTTATTGCTTCCGCACACAACACTAGTATCATTCTTAATTAACGTGGGATACTTACTTTTTTTTACTCTTACATTCCTCATTAGAAGAAATTTGCAAAGAAAAACACCAATACCTAGATCCCTTATCACCAAGGCCGTGCAGCCAAACTATAGTTGCTTGATGTTTCCCTCTAGGCCTCACCATATGGGTCCTTCCGAACTCAAAAGTCCTTCTAGTCGTTCCACTACCTGAGACATTGCAGCAAAAACGCTTGAAACACATGACTGAGGAAGTCCAAAAAGTTGAAGAGACTGGGAAGAAGAAATGGAACCCAGTCCTAAAATAGAAAGAGAGAACCAATAGTTGGGCCAAAATATATAAAATATGCAATCCACTGGTTGCAAATAATTTAAGGTCCTGCAATGAATAGAAAGAATATTCGCAATCAGTTTTCTACTAATGAAAATGGAATAAAACCCATATATCTAAACTGATCTTACAGTTGTCATACTATAGAACCACTTGAAATGTCCTAAAAAAATTAGTAGAGAGGGAAAGGTATTAGGTACCCAAAAAAGAGAAAGAGAGAATATATGAGAATATATGCTTGTGAACACGGGGCAAGCAACCCATTAATAAAACAATAAATTATATAATCAAATATAATAAAAATAAGTTAAAAATATTAAATATTAAATCAAATGTATCATAATTTAAGAAAATATTAATATATAAAAATATATCATATTAATTAAAAAAACAAATATTAATATTAATTAATATAAAAAGCTCTTTTAATATACTAATATATATTATAAAATGTACCCTAAAACTTTATATTTAGTGTTACAATATATGCACGTATGTTATGAAAAGATAATATAAGTTTAATTTCTTGTATATAATTATCATGTTTTTGATAAATGTTACGTGTTATTATTTAATGAAATAAAAATATTAAAAATATATAAATTTATACATATTTTTAAGATAATGTTATTTGTACACATATTTATGATAACAATTTTAATTTATAATTTATAATTTATAATTTTTGAATGATAGTATAATTTTTGAATGATAGGATGATTTCTGAATTTTTTTTAATAATCATTGATAATTATTTTATCTTTCTTAATTACTTTAGATTTTTTGAATAAAATTAAATAGTATACTATGATAAAATAAGAAGGCTGATATGTTTAGAAATTTCAACGTTTTCTTTGGGATGAAATTACCGTAATCAATATTAAAGAATATAAATTAATTTTAAGAATTATCCTATACAAGTTTAAATTTTTATAAAAATTAATTTCTTAATAATTTTTAATAAACTAACATAGTAGTAACATCATAGAATTGAATCCTGTGATAATTTTTATTGTAAAATTTGATTGGCATTAAAAAAAAAAGACAAGAACACTACTCAAAAAAAAATTAAAATAATGAACTTTTATAAAAATAAAGTAACACATACTCAATTGAAATATTAAAGAATATCTGTTAATTTTTATAAATTAATATAAATTAGGAAAATAATACAAGTTATAAATTAATATAAAATTAGGAAAATAATACAAGTTATATAAATATATAGAAATTTACGGCCCGTATAAAAATTAATTGTAACAATTATAATTATGTTAATTTTCAAATGAAAATAAAATCGTGAATAATAAACATGAGAAATAACAATCGTTAACAATAAATATGAATAATAATAAAACCGAACTGTGAAACAAACCTAACTTTAATTAAATTATAAAAGCTATTTAAAAAAAATAAATTATTAATATTAATATAACCAATCAAGTGAATTTCCCAAGTTATATCTTCTATAGTCAAAATGGTCAATGTTGGTTAATAATATTATTGTATTTAAAAATAAGTATGTTAGTTATATTTTAACTCGTAGAACTGGTTCTTAGAATCATTTAACACGTAAAACATCCATATATCTTAAATATAAGATGAATCAATAATATAATATAATATTATTAATAAATATAATATCTTTGTTTTTTGAGTTTAATTTATATCAATATTCACAATTCAATTTCAGTTAATTTTATTTCATAATATATTTTTATCACTAATCATATTACTGTTTATTTTCTCTATCTTCACTTCCACGCAACTAATATGAAAATTAACTTACTTATAATGGATTACAACTTACAAGTCTTCGTAAAATTCACACAAATATATGAAAATTCCACGAACCCAGCTCTACATTGAAAAGTTCATTTAACTCACATTGGATCATAATCAGGATTATTTCCGTTTTAAGTTAATATGAGTTTGCTAATATAGTACCTAATTAACAAAATTATTAATTTAGATATAATAGAATTGAAAAATACCTCCAATCTTTTAGTTATAACAAAAATAATAATTAAGTCTAGTATTTATTGATGTTACACTATAATTATATTATTATTAAAAAGTACACAAAAAAATTTATTATTTTTCAACTACTTTAAACAAATGTCATTTTAACTTAAATAATTATAATTTAAAAAACTTAAGGAATTTGTACACGCTTTGTTTTTAGAACAATAGAACTAAAAAATAGGGGAAAAAAAGAAAGTAAAAACAAATCAATTATCACTTTGGAATAAATATAAGACCAGTCACTTCACATAATGTAATAGCACCCCAATCATTAGGATTGATGAGCTCGCAACACCCATATTTTAATCAAACTTCCTCAAATTTACCATGTTATAAAAGAATTTCTTGCTGAGTATATATTGTTGTCTAAAAAGTTTTAATTTAATCATTTTTTAACACATGGGATAAATAAGATTTGAACCTTTTCGATCTTTCACACCTCTTTAAACGTTTTTATCATATAAGAACACCATTTTAGAAGTTTTAAAGAGATTCTGCCCTAGAGAGTAGAATGGCAGAAGATTGGAAAACAGGGGTGGGGGAGAGAAAATCAAGAAAAACGGCAAGAGGTGCCCTTGTTTGTAGAATGCACGTGGGAGAAGCGATAGGCGGGTGCTACAAATTCGCAAACTGATACTAAGTCCTTTATTAAGAGCCATCCCATTGGGTGCAATAGCTCAGTTTGCAACCCTTTATGTGGTAGCTGGTTAAGAAAAACCTATTAACTAAACGACCCCTACGTGATAAAAAAAATATTCACATAAAAGCTTTAAGTGCAGTATCATTTAATTTTCTCCGTGTTGAGAATAATTAGTTTAATAACGGTTAGTTAGTAACGACTATTTTAATAAATAACGGTTAGTTTAATAACGATTAGTTTAACGGCTAGTTTAATAACGGTTAGTTTAGTAACGGTTAGTTTAATAACGACTAGTTTCTTCCTTTCAATGTATAAATATAACATTAGACATTAAGCCAAAATCAATTCAATAACTCTCTCAACAAAAATCAGATAAAATCAACATGGTATCAGAACAGATTTGATCTTGCTCCAAATCAATCCCACAAACAAGAACTGTATAAGTTCAAAAAATCTAAAAAATGTCACAACATATAGAGAGACTTACAGGTGTGCTGTTAAATGGTAAAAATTACCATCTTTGGGCACGTCAAGTGACTTTTGGTCTAATCGGCAGAGACAAATTTGAGCATGTCACTGGTGAGAAATCAAAACCAAAAGCCGAAGATCCAACACACCCAACAGTTGAAGAAAGAAAGGAAATTTCAGAATGGAGAAAGAGTGACAATCTAGTCATGAGTTGGTTACTGGCAACCATGGAACCCCATATCTCTGATCTCATAACATATCTAGATACATCTCGAGATATATGGGTTAAAGCCGAGACAATGTTCGGAAAGAAGAAAAAATACTCTCTTACTTATCAACTTCAGCAAGAACTTCAACAGTTACAACAACAAAATCAATCTGTCACCGAACTATTCAGCAAAATCCAAAAAAAGAATGATGAGATTAGAGTGTATCGCCCTCTCACAACCAATCTTGATGAAATCAAAAGAAGAGAGGAGCAGGATGGAATTTTCACCTTCCTCTCCAAGCTCGATTCAAGCTATGAGGGGGTACGCTCACAAATTATTCTCATGGGTAAGCTGCCATCTGTTGATGAGGTTGTTGGGATGGTGGAAAGAGAAGAGACAAGAAGAATAGTGATGGGTACTCAACTACCTGACAACCTTGAAGCCAAGGCTTTCATCACCAGATCTAACCCTAGGCCAGAACGTCGAGGAGACCAAACACTCACTCGCTGCGATTATTGTAAGAAGGAAGGACACAAGCGCGAGGAATGCTGGTGTCTCAACCCTCATCTCCGGCAAAAGGGAAGGCGAGGTGGAGGCTTCGTCAGAGGGGGAGATCAGTGACAAAATCGGGTAGAGAGCAGAGAGAAAATGGGTTACTCTGCACAAAAGGAAAAAGAGGATATGAGTACAAACGAGGCTAAAAAAGAAATAAAAGGTGAGGTGGATATGGATCAAATGAGGCAGCTGTATACACAATTATCCGTGATGTTTCAAGGAAAATCTCAAAAAACCTCTGGTATGATTACAAACCTTACTCAAAATTCTTTAAATTCCAAATGGATTCTTGATTCAGGTTCAACTGATCACATAACTAGAAATAAAAACTTACTCAATAATTACAAAAAAATTGAGACTAAACAATTTGTAATCGTTGCAAATGGTGAAAAAATGGAAATTTTAGGAAATGGTTCAATTAGTCTCCTTTCAAGAAAAATTTCAAATGTTTTGCATGTGAATAATTATACATCTAACTTGTTATCCATTAGTAAAATTACAAGAGACTTAAATTGTGAAATTACATTTACATCCAAAAATGTGATTTTTCAAGAATTGATAACGAAGAATATCATTGGTGAAAGTTTTCTAGAAAATGGGCTTTATATTCTAAGTGAAGAAAAATGCAACTTCAATATTAAAAAAGAAGAAGAATTAGGCACTTTTTGGCATAAGAGAATTGGACATCCTTCCGATAAGATTTTAAAATGTATTTTTGATTTCAAACAACTAGATTGTAGTAGTTGTGAAATTTGCAAATTAGGAAAGCACACAAGGTTACCATTTAGTTTATCCAATTGTAAAAGCAAAAAACCTTTTGAGATAATACATTCTGATGTTTGGGGCCCTGCTCCAATTGAGTCATTTAATGATTATAAATACTTTGTTATATTTATAGATGATTTTTCAAGAACCACATGGTTACACTTGTTAAAAAATAAAAGTGAATTGTTTTCTCAATTACAAGAATTTTATAATTTTGTAGAAAATCAATATGATGCAAAGATTAAAACTTTTAGAAGTGATAATGGAACGGAATTTATAAATCAAAATTTTACAAATTTTTTCAAACAAAAAGGAATTTTACATCAAACAACTTGTATTTACACACCCCAACAAAATGGTGTGTTAGAAAGAAAAAATTGACATTTACTTGAAGTACTTTTGTTTCAAAATAATGTTCCAATAATTTTTTGGTCGGATGTTGTTCTCACCGCAACATATTTAATTAATAGATTGCCAAGTGCCAATTTGAATTTCAAAAGCTCACTAGAAATCCTCTACCAAAAAAAACTCAATATCTATCATTTAAGAGTATTTGGATGTACATGTTATGTGCACAAAAATAAACAACACAAGTTAGATTATACATCAATCAAAGCTATTTTCTTGGGGTATTCATCTCAAAAAAAGGGTTATAAATGCTATGATCCGATTAACAAAAAACATTACATTTCAAGAGATGTGACATTCCAAGAAAATGAGCCATATTACAAAACACTAAAAAAGGAGACTAATAACCAAGAGGAACCAAATGAATTTACATTTCCATTTTTTTATTCTGAAGAAGGAAATATAGTAGTAGAAAATGAAAATGAAATAATCAATGAGAATGAAGAGGAAGAAACTTCTCAAAGTGAGGGGGAAGATGGTACTACCGAAATAATACCATTGAGAAGGTCTAATCGGACTCCACAACCTACAACTAGATTACGGGATTTTGTAACATATGAGGTAAAATATCCTATCCAAAATTATTTATCTTATGAAAATATTACACCACAATATAGGACTTATTTGACCTCAATTTCCAAAGAAAATGAGCCAAATAACTATGAGGAAGCAATAGGCCAATTGGTATGGTGCAAAACAATGGAAGAAGAACTTAGAGCACTTGAAGAAAATGAAACATGGATAGTCGTACAACTACCCGAAGGAAAGAAACCCGTAGGATGCAAATGGGTCTATAAGATTAAGTTTAATTGTGATGGTACTATTGAAAGGTACAAAGCACGATTAGTGACAAAAGGTTACACTCAAACCTATGGTGTAGATTATCAAGAAACATTTGCACCCGTGGCCAAAATGAATACCGTTAGGATTTTATTTTCCATAGCGGTAAACCAAAATTGGACCTTACATCAAATGGATGTCAAGAATGCTTTTCTCCAAGGAACACTTGAAGAAGAGGTATATATGACACTTCCACCTGGTCATAAAAAAGAAAACAATTCTAGTCTAGTGTGTAGGTTAAAAAAATCTATTTACGGACTAAAACAATCTCCACGAGCATGGTATGGAAAACTAAGCTCTTATTTAATTTCTTATGATTTTAAAATTAGTAATGCCGATCACTCATTATTTTCCAAAAATTATGGTACATTCACAACCATAATTCTAGTATATGTAGATGATATAATAATTACCAGAAATAATTTGGAAGAAATTAAAAAAGTGAAAATGAAATTAAAGGATAATTTTGATATCAAAGACTTAGGTTTATTAAAATATTTTCTAGGAATAGAAATAGCACATTCACCTAAGGGACTTTATTTCACAAAGAAAATATACATTTGACCTATTGAAAGAAACTGATAAATTAGGGAGTAAACCAACATCTACACCAATAGATAGTAAATGCAAATTAAATATTGAGTATGGTGAACCCTTAGAAGACATAAGCCAATTTCAAAGACTTGTAGGAAAATTAATTTATTTAACGGTAACCCGACCAGACATTTCTTTTTCAGTAAGCCAAATTAGTAAATTTATGCATACAAGATTTAGAGGCTATACATAGAATTTTAAAATATTTAAAAATGACACCTAGTAAAGGAATTCTCATTAAACGTAATAATTCTAATGAAGTGTGTGGCTACTCCAATGCAGATTGGGTTGGTAACTTTGATAGAAAATCAACCACTAGTTTTTGCACGTTTGTAGGCAGAAATTTAATCACATACAAAAGCAAGAAGCAAAATGTTGTGGCACGATCAAGTGCGGAGGCAGAATATCGAGCCATGGCATCAACCTCAAACGAACTAACTTAGATCAAACAACTTCTTTTGGATATCGAAATTAAAATTCAAGAACCAATGAAGATGTTTTGTGATAACCAAACGACGCAACATATAACATCAAATCCGGTGTTTCACAAGAGAACAAAACACATCGAAGTGGATTGCCACTTCATTCGAGAAAAAATTCAAGTAAAGGAAATTGAAACTCCATTTGTGAGAAGAGAAAAACAATTGACGAATTTCTTCACCAAAAGTTTATATTTAAAATCATTTGAAAAAAATTTAAGCAAGGATTGACCGATATCTACACACCTAACTTGAAGATGAGTGTTGAGAATAATTAGTTTAATAACGACTAGTTAGTAACGGATAGTTTAATAACGGCTATTTTCTTCCTTTCAATGTATAAATATAACATTAGACATTAAGACAAAATCAATTCAATAACCCTCTCAACAAAAATCAAATAAAATCAACACTCCTCTTTTTTATTACTAGTCAATTTTTGTATAAGGAAATGGTCGCAAGCCAACCTCCTCGTGATACTTAAAATGAAAGTATTTGGAAGTGAACTGGTAAAATTCTCCGCTACAAGTCAAAAAATGGTGGGAAAGAAAAAGTAAGACGAAAATGCCCGTCATATTTGTCCCACGTGACAAAAAAAGGATTTTTTGTGCCATTACCGTTCAAAGATAACTAAACTTTAACTTCCTTAGCAAGATTAACGTTTCAAGTTTTCGAACTAAACTATCCTATAGCTACATTTCCACCATATTCTACCTGTAAAAATATCACCTACACATCAGCAAATGCAAAATCAACCTCCAACTCGCGGCAATCTCCCTCCCAAAGATGAGAGCTTTGGTTGAACAACTGAGTAATCCCTCTAAAGATAAGAATAAGGAAATTTGTAAACCAACATGAACCATTTAATATCCTTAATAAGTCCTTGGTTCATAATTGTCTTACTCCATTTCAAGATAATGTGCCTCACTTTATACATAATATCCATATAAATATCCATTTTTTCTTTATGAAAATTTAATATTATACATAATCATACTTCATGTTTCCCATTGTTTTTGAATTTTACTTCTCCTATGGCCCATGTGGAACAAATAGAATATCTCACCTACCATCTCATTCCATCCATCAAAATTAAATGAGACAAAAAGATATAAGTTTTTAAAATTAATAGATTATACGATAGATTAATAGGACATCCCATCCCAAATTACACCTCCACACGAGACAACCACATCACATCAAGTTCTTTAAAAAGCAAAATATCCCTTCCTAGAAATATACTCTCAAATAATGCATATAGTCATACATTGAAAACGAAATAGAACCAAGTCATTGGAGACGGCTCTAGCAAGCATTCCATAAAACTGGAAAGAACTCCAATAACCACCATTTCAAAGAGAACTTGAGCTACAAATCCAAACGTCAATCATTAACTACAAACCTTTCACCTTGGGTTCGAGTCTGGAGACCCATCTCCATATGCAACCAGACCTTTCTTACCAGCTGGGCTTCCAGATGATGATCTAGACCTGTTTCTTCCCACATGCCTGGGAGGAGATTGTGAGTCAAGGGAAGACCTCAGCACTGATGGGCTCCCACGTACTGAGCCACGTGATCTGGAAACACCCACTGGGGAACGGCTGTGACTACGAACAGGACTGCGACTGCGGACAGGGCTACGGCTGGGAATGGGGCTTCGGCTGTAACGCCGGCTACGGTAGTGGGGACTACGTGATACAGATGGTGTCCTGTTTCTTCTGCTCCTGTATCTATAACATTTAGATGTGTCAAAGTAAAGGACAGAAGAAACAATAAAAGAGAAAATAGGTAAAAAAATAATTACTAAAAGATAATGGTGAAAAGATTTCACTGTCCTATTAGTATATCATAGGCAAACAAGGGAGATCAATTTCTAGGTTGGAGTGAAAGAGCGAGGGAAGGAGGGACAGCACCATTAACTTAACAAAGAATAGTTAGTAATAAAAACCATCCTGGAAAAATTCAATAACTGTGAATAAGAAAGTATATTGAAAGTAAATATTTAGCACGATCAAACCTTGGAGGTGTTCTTCCTCGTGGTGGACTTCTATATCGCCTAGGAGAGTACCTTCTGTAACTTGAATATCTAGAACAGCAAACAAATGCATTCTTCAAGATTCAGTTCATCTCATGCTTAACAGTAAACCGGGTCAATAGAAGTTGGTTTACAACTTACCCATCATGCTCGCTTCGGCCACTGTAACGATAAGACCTCACAGGCGACAGAGAAGGGGTCCTATATCGTCGTGCATAAGAGTATCGCTGATTGAAACCACGTCCCCTACGGATGCGCTTGGGTGATCCAACGGGGGAAACACTTCTTGACAAACTTCTCCGTTTATCAGATGGAGGTGACCTCCTCCTGCGCACTGGACTACGACTTCTTGAATAGCTACGACGATTGTACCTGATTGTTTCCCTTTTTGGAGTTCTACTAATTCTTCGTCTAGGAGGCTCCCTACTCAAGCTTCTGCTCCTACTACCTCGAGTATATCTAACAGGACTTCTACTTCTTGAAACTCTAACAGGACTTCTGCTAAGCGACTTGTCAAATGATTTCCTCAAGCTCCTGCTTGGACTTCTACGTAATGACCTTTCATGACTCCCACTGATGCTTTTCTGAGATCGGGTCCTCACTGGGCTCCTACTAATACTTCTACCACTCCAGCTCCTTTCTGGACTTCTGCTGACACTCTTGCTTCTGCCCCTTTGAGGGGAGCGAGGAGGGCTTCTGCTCACACTTTTGCTCCTGCCCCTTTGTGGGGAGCGAGAAGGGCTTCTGCTCACACTCTTGGCACTGCTACTCCTTGGATTCACACATGGGCTCTTGCTCGGACTCCTCCGAGGACTAATACTCATACTCACCGTCCTCTTTGGACTAAAGCTTCGGCTCCTGCTCATCAACTTTAAATAAAATAACGAATCTGGAAGTTCCAATAATCATAAAGAACAAGTGAGGCTTGACAAGAATTGAAAGTAGACCTAGATTTGCCACGATGATTATCAACTTCATCTGGCTGGCTGGCTGCACCTCTTTCTGATCTAGAATCTGCCTCAATGCCATTACTCTGCTGCTGTCCATTCTCCTTGGGGGATTTGTCATCTTTTACAAGCAAACATGCTTCCCCCCTCCTATTACAAACCAATGCAATGTTGGACTCTGCATTATCAGGTGAATTGTTGCCAGCTACAAAAAGTACACATAAGAAATTATTAAAACATCTATCAAGTGAGGAGTACAGGGTAATTTTAATTGTACAAGGAATAGTAAAACATCTAAGAACTATGGATGATTGACAATTTGGGATAAATACAATGAACTATAAATAAGCACCTGAAGAACTGCAACATGATTAAGAAAATGCAGATTGGATAAAGATCAGTTCTACACATTAATATTCAATACACCAACCCCCATGGTACAATTGGCAAAAATTACGAAATCCACATTAAAAGGTTTAAGAGGGTACATGATCATGGAAAAAAATGAAGGAATAGAGAAAATATATATATAACATAATCATCTACACTCAAATAGAGAAAATTTGATAAGTTACAAAGAAAATACCTGATTTCTGAATCCGCTCCCTTTTAGACTTCTCTTTAGGACTGATGTCATTATTTTCAGAACTGTCACTACCAGTATCGGTAGAGCTGTCTGAATCCCTAAAGACAACAAAAAGGAACTTAAGAAAATATTTTGAAATTTTGTATTCAATTATTTATCAGAACAGCATGCCCTGCATTTTATCAAGCTGTGTCAAGGAAAAGATTCCATGTATCAGAAATTTTAAAGAGGAAAACAACCAACAAAGAGAAACTACTTAAATATGAACCTACCTTACAACCACTGACATCCCATGTCAAAACACAAGTGGTAAATCAAGAAAGATCTTTCACAAAATAGAAAATTCCAAGCAACTCCGGGCCACGGTATCAACCAAGTAGGATATTAAGTTAAACACATGTGAAGCACATTTGTATGCATATGTGGGAGAAGCGATCAAAAGGTTCAATCATGGATAGGTACTTTAAAACTATTGAAATATTATTGAACACTACCTTCTTGATCTGCGTTTAGGCCGCTTATCATGCCTCCTCTTTCTGTCACGATGTCTATCTCTTCTCTTTCCGCGTCTGTGTTTATCTTTTCTGGAAGACTTCTTTCTTTTCTTGTGCCTCTCATCACTAGAAGAACTAAGATAAGAGGATGAGGACAAATATGAGTCAGAATCACTATCAGAATCGGATGATTCCAACTCAGAACCTGAGGAACTCTCCGACTCAGATGAATAATATCTTTTCCTCTTTCTCCTTCTTTCTCTTAAAGATTTCTTGTGCTTTCTTTTCTGCTTTGCTTCACGACTATTATCATCAGAAGAAGCATCCTTTCCACTTTTTGATCTGCTTGCTTTCTTTTTGTCTACAGACAGTAACTAGATTATTAGGACAAGTTTACCGAGCAAGATTCCAAATATACAACGTTCTTACTAGAAGCACTATTTATTCCTACCCGTTCCATATTCACCACATCTGATAATTTTCACCGTCACAGTTGGAGTCCCATCTATGTTATCCACGTTTTCAATCTTTCTCAATACTTCATGTCCACATACAAGCTTGCCAAAAACTACATGCTTCCTACAAATACAATGTCACAACTACATCATGATAAGAAACTAGTTGACCTAGACAATGAAATTTCCATATATCAAGAACAGCATGCTGAGTCTGACCACAGTTCAAATGTAAATAAAATCTAGACCACATGCAAGAAAGTTGATAAGCAGACCTGTCAAGACTATGATTAGCTGCAAAGGTAATATTGAAATGAGAACCCAAAGAATCACGATCAGCAACAGGCATGGACAGAAGACCAGGTCCGTCATGATTTAGCCTTGGTATCTCATCTGAAATAATATCACAACTACCCTCTTGTAAAGAAGCCCAAATATGAAAGGAAATGAAAATCCATGTTTAGATTCTTTAGAATACAATAAAACCTAAAAATACCACTTAGCACTATATTGATTTGGACATACCAAGAAACTTAAGAACTCAAAGGAGTCACTCCCATTGTGTATAAGAATAGCAGATCAGCACCCTAAGAGTTAAGACAACCACAAGATTTCTACGATGAAATTTATCCTTCATTTAATACATAAAATTACTATATATAATAAAAATGAAAATTCTCAAATAAGAAATGAAGATAACGAACAAAAATTAGCTAGCAAGGATTTCTTTTATGAACTTTAAAAACCCAGAATAAGACTTTAATCAATCTAAAAGTTAAGGTAGAAAGGGTAATTATTGGGCAGAAGAGGTGGAAATACAAAGGAAGCTATAGAAAAAAATTTAAGTGTATTAAGAGTTGGAAAAGGCAAGTCAATGAAAAGAAAATAAAAGAAGGAACACTAACAAGACAGCAAACACCCCTTCACGCAAGTGTAAGGTAGGCATAGCATGATTTACAATTTGACTTGAATAATACACCACAAAAAATATATACATATAAACAAGTAATAAATAAACCTTACTTCTTTTGCAGTGTAAAAATTATCTTATCATAAATCAGTATATAAGACACCTTTCAAGATTTATCTACAGACTGAACCAATAAAATACTTTCAAGGAACACATTCAAGTAAAAAGGACTAGACTAGAGAAAGAAAATAGTTGCAACCAACCTGGAAACTCCCCCCCATATATGCTTTCACCTCCAGTTCCTGCCAAAGATAAAGTAAATTTAAGAGCATACATAAAAGACAGTTTTATCTGCTTCATCAAGGGTACACAGAACCATTTCTCCTCCCCTACATATAAACACAAACAAACAGCACAACAATGAAACAGGAAACATTTTTTTCAAACTTACTAGCCCCAAAATGATGGTTGTAAGACCCAAATAACTATTGACTTAAATCGCACCTTACAAGTTGAGATAGAAATTTAGATACAACCCAATGCAATTTATGTCCAAATGCAGATTTTTCATCCAGTCTATTTATTTCCAGGACTCCATTATTCAACACAAGATACTTGGCTCAGCCAAAAATGAGAAAGGAAATGAAGAGTAAATTATCCCTCAAACTTCTGATCATTCAGATTTCTAAAGAACCCATGATCCTAAACAAGTAAATTAAGCAGCACTCTCATGAACACAATTGGTTTCAATAATGAGGCCTTAGGAATATGATCATTCAAGGAGTATAATAACTCTTTTATGTTCTTCAGATCCCAAGGATCATGGTAATGGAATGAGACTACAAATCCTGCTCAACAAGAAAATCTTCATCACCATCTGCACAAAATTAGTTCTGTTTATAGCTTCACCCAAACACAGATACAATAAATTATGGAAACATATCACACATATTCCTGTCTAAGAATTGAATTTTCTTATGTGTTAGAAAAGATTACGCTAAAAAATATATATTTATTGAGCTCTTTATCTAGAGCCAATAATCTCCAAATTTAAAATAAATGAACAAGTTATTGACCAAAAAAATGTAAAACACACAGATCGTATAGAATAGCACTCCTTGATAATTTAGATTAAAATTTATAAGGCTTCAAGGCAAAAATAATACAGACCATCTCTCTTGACAAAATCACCACCCTGCAAAATGAAACCCAATATTAATTCATCAGAGGTAGAAAAATGAATTTGGAAACAGTGGCTCCAAGCATGGTCAAGCGTATAAAATTTTGAGTTGATTTAGTCCAACATTAAAACTAGATCACAAGAAACCTAGTCAAGACTATCAACCCTGTATCCTACAGCATCAACAAGGGTAACTGACTAAAAGACAATTTCTAATTCATTCTCAGCTATTAAACTAGACAATGAAAGCAAAATCGTGGTCAATCTATACAAGGGGAATCTAACCTATATAAAGAACACAGCCTACCTGCACCAAATAACCTTTAATAATACGATGGAAAAAGGAGCCCTTGTAGTGCAACGGTTTTCCGCTCTGAGGGCCAATACCCTTCTCTCCTGAATGTCATAAACCAACAGTAATATCAGAAATCTACCTCCAGGACCAACAAAAGTATTAAACTCAATACTCCCTGAAATCAAAGGGTTCCCTCAACCACCACAACCAGAGAAGTAAAATTAATAATTATAATGGGGAGAGCAAACAGAAAAATTTGATCAATATATAAAGACAAGCACATTACCTGTACACAAAGCACGAAAGTTTTCCACAGTCTTCGGAGCAACATCAGTAAAAAGCTGTAGCAGAAAAAGATAGTAAATGTTTCAAAGGAGAATGACTCCATAAAATATATGCTACAGAAACAAAGATTGTAAATATGCATGAAACATGATATGAACTTAAAAGGACATAAACCCAAGAATACCTCAAAAACCATCCTTTCAACAGGATCACCATCAACAGAGACGTCCATAAATACTAGCACATTTTTCTTCTTTGCCATTTATCTGGTCACAAGTGAGAAACTCAGTCCAGTATTACCAAAATTTTCAGTCTAATCATACATCACCTGAGAGCATTCCACACTAAAGCTAATAAATTGTAATATGTGCAAATGTTTAGTTGAACTGCCACACGTAAGTCCAAGCTCAACCAAAAACTTCTTCCAATGTTTAGAGGTTTTCTTTTGTTAATGGTTGGTAGGTGTTAGTGAAAGTTTCCATACACAAAGAAAAAATGCTTGGCACTTGCCAAAAACTGTATTAATTTCCAATAGGCAAGGAAACTTGTTCCAACTACTTTCTCTTTTTTGGGGGGTAAAGGAAAACTGACTTCAATTAACACAAAAATGTCATATTTGATTACAATAGCAACCTTTGATACTATGATGGTAATTATCCAATAGATGTAAAAGAGAAACTATGCATGTTACTGAGTTGAACAAGCAAATATATTAGAGAAAAACTAATCTAAGACAGCTTCATGCAGCTAATGGCGCCCAGTGAAATGACCCAATTCAACAGTATAATTTATTATAATATTGTCTTTGTCATTACAAGGAAACAAAACTGTAACGACGCATGAAATAAATTGACTGGGATCCAAATATGTAGATACACACACATATACATATAAGATATATATATTCAAACATCCAGTAAATCATATAGAAATGTTATAACACTAAAATGAAGGCTCTAAATGAATCACAAGAACATAGACATAAGAAATTGCACAGTTTCATATAAAAAGAAAAACATGGACTTTTGGAATCAAAGGAAACAACTGAATAAATTAGCAACACATAATAAAATTGATGCCATAACAGTATCTCAAACTATCAAGTACTAATCATTGATAGCTCATATCTGTATTTCACAATAAGCACAACCAAGCTATGGGTTTGGTTGCGAAAGAATTTTGATACGCACAAGGAAAACCAGATTACAATAGTAATGACAATCACCAGTATACTCTTGCACATCGAGAGCATATGCACAAAATTATCTCGCCTACAAAGAGAGAAACACACAAAGAGTTGAAATTAAGTACTGAATTCAAAATTTAAGCTAATCCATCTTCAAGAGAACAATACGGGTTGGGAAAAGAAACAATTCAATAACCTGAATTCTTAAAACCCTAGTTCAATTTCCATCTTATACAGAAACAACGAGGCATGAATGATATACTAAAATACGGCATCCAACAGAAACAGAGACCAGCTTAATCAAATTTTCAGTGACCATTCATATCCTCAAAACCAGTCATCAAAACATCAAACATTAAATTAATGAGCAAATCCAGAAATGAGGTTTAGGGTCGTAGTTGTAACTAAATAGAAACAAAATGCAAATATAAGAGAGCTCAATCTGTTAGAAGTAAGCAAGAAGATAAGTTTACAGAAACCCTAGAAGTTCACCTGAAGATGCGTAACCACAAATTAGGGACGATTAGATGATGAAACAAACCCAGACTCGTATTATATAGAGAACCTAGCTACTTCTGCTGGATTATGAAGTTACAGCACTGTCCCCGGAAGCGAATCTTGATTCTTGCATCTAATGACTATTAGGCCCCTGTTTCTACATGGTTTTAATTTTTTATGTATATATACAAAATGTGCTTTGCGAGGCAAAGCTGTATAGGGATGGACGGGACTGTAGTCCTGATAAAATAAATTAAAAAAATAATTATATATATTTTTATTACTAAATAAGTATTTTACTTACAGATATATACACGAAAATTATATAAATAAATAGTGAGTAAAATAGAAAAACATAAATATTTTTATTTAAATATTTATCAAATATTAATTAATTATAAATATAGAATTATAATAATATATATTATACAAAAATATTTCTTAAGTTTATATAGTATAATTCAAAAATATTTTATATATTTAACTTTAATTCATAATCATAAAATATCAATGTCAAAAATTATAAAAATTAAAATAAAAAAGAAACATGTTAATAAACTTAAAACTAAAGCTATTAAAAATTTTAGTTTATTCATATATTCAAAGTTTCACGTATTTTATTTAACTATAAATTTTTAATATTTTAATATTATATTTTTTCGTATTTTATTTAATTAATTTTTTATTTTATTTAAAAATAATAATATGATAATTTTAATATTTTTCAACATTTTTTTGTCCATTTTTATAACTGTTATAAAATTAGTTTATTTTGTTGGTTAAAGAAAACAAACTCAACAATCACTATTAAAAAAATATTTATATTTTTTTATTTTTTTATTTTTTAACAATATATATGTGTACACTGTATTGATCATTTTGTTGAGTATGATTTTTGAGCTTTTTAACTTTCTTCTTTTATACTATACAATTGGATACGCCAATCTTGCTCTACCACCCACCATTTTCTTTAAATATAAAGAACTCTAGTGAATGACTAAGAGGAAGTACCTCTAATATTTAGTAAAGATGATTACTCACTTCTTCCTCTCATTTGAAACTGTGTAAGAGACTTTAATCTCACACCGCTAAGTGATAAAACAAATGCAACAAGCATCATTAAAAAAATATTTATATATATGCACACTATTAAGTTTAAAATCTTATTTTTTTATATTTTAATAATATATATATTATCAAACTTAAAATCTTAAATCAAATCTTATTTTTTATATTTTAATACATTTTTTTAATTTTAGTTTTTAACACAATACATATATGATATTAATATTTATTAAATTATTATAATTTCATTTATATTATATAATTTTTGTAATAAATTATAATGTGATAACTTTATCTCTCTCTTGTAATATAATATGAAAATTTTGTGAGAAAAATGAGTCATAACTTTTAACTTTTATGAGAACTATATCATTATATATGTTTATTTTTAAATATTTAAATATAATTATCTATTTTATTTAAAAATTATACTAGTAGTATTTTTGTTTAACTCCACCTTACAAGTGACTAACAATGTATATTAAAACTAAATAAACTAACAGTATAAAAAATATATATAAATTTATCCATGCGACAAGGCATATATAAAAATGTGAATTAAGTAAAAAAAATCATTCATAATTCACGTATATAAATTTATATTTCTCAAAAACCACTTAGCAAACTATTTAATATAAAAAATAGACAAAATAGCATATAATTGTTAAACAGAAAGATGTTACCGACAATTAAAAAATAAAATCTCTCCTAATATTTTGAGATTTTGAGATTCATATTGTATATTACTTATTTGTATTACGTCAAATATAGAAGATCTTACTCACAATTCAAAAAGAAAATCTCTCGTAATATTTTATGATTCATATTATATATTACTTATTTGTATTTATTGATTAACTAGGTTTGACATATATAAACATAACTATTATTATATATAATGGTGATTTAACTTTTGTACAAAATACAGAGAAGATATACAATTTTATTTCTCTGCTCTATAGTTTATCATGGTATTAGAGCATTGAGAAAATCCTTTACGTTCTTGTTTATATTCTTTTGAAAAAATTTATTTCTACATTCTTTGTGACTATCCATAGAGAATATGCTCTAGTTTAAATTATTGTGATTGTTCATCATGGATACAAACAAATTTGAAACAATATATGTCAAATTCAATGGTAAAAATTTTGCATTTTGTGACTTTCATTTTCAAATTTTCGTTGAAGGAAAAGGTTTATCTAAAATTCTTGATGACTCTTGTTGTGTATTTTGTAACACACAGAAATCGTGCAAGTATACACGGTCACAAGTAATAAAGATTTGTAAGTAGAGTATCGCTCCCACGAGAATTTGTTACTATAGTTTGTTGAGTACTAAAATTGTATCTCTCTGATTTTATCCAAAACAATCGTTAATTAACAAAATGTTTAAAAATAAAATAAGAGAACTCTAGGATTGCAATTTTTCACCAAACTAATCCACTCAAATCATGTTATTTTCTTTTGATTTATATTTTTAGTACATTTAATTTGTCAACCGAAAACTTCTTTTTTATTCATACATCTCTTAGAAATTCGTATAAACACGCCTCGTTAAATTAATTCACTATATCTCTATGAGAATTAAATTTAATAAGATTCATTAAGTTCTAAGTTCTCGAATAGCCCACATACAATTAGGGTATATTCACATCGCTTCATCATACATGTCATTCTATTTACGAGCAATATACACAAAAATGCATTTCTCAAGTTTATTTTTATGCCACAAATCGTTTTGATAAAATTCGTAAATAATCAAAAAGCATTAAGTACAAAATAGAATGAACAAATCGAACGTCTTATAAATCTTTCAAAAATAGTTAAAATAAAAGCTTTATAAATTTAGATCAAATGCAACCCTAGAAAAATTAAATTATTTCATTAAATTAAAATAAAAATTACAACAGATGCAGAAAAATTAGAAGAAGAAGAAAAAAAAATTAAAACATTACAGATCGTAAATATTTGGCACGTAGAAACCTGACGAAGCCAAAAATGGCTTCTGCGTGTTCCACCGTCCGATCCCAAATACCACAAAAATTCTAAACAAAAAAACCTCTTTAACTCTATCATAATATCACCTATTTATAGCTAAAAAAATACATCAAAAATATTAAAATACCATACACGCGTTAAAATTTGTATCGAAAATAAAACCCCGACATTCCCCTTAAAATCCGCGGTCACGCGAAAATCAAAAACTTATTTTAATTCACGCGAGACAAGGAGCCGTTTCTGCATTTTTTTATTCATTGTGCATGCCACGTGTCAGCGTCTAATTCGCTGAAACAAAAATAGTGGGACACGTGGCAACATCTCATTCGTTGAAGGGAATGGGCGCACGCAGAACTTGTCGCACAGAATCGGGGCGCGCAAAACGTGAGGCAACGGCTGGAACGAGGGCGAGATTCTACGCTTTTCCGTTCACCGATATGTGCCACGCGTCCTCTTATGATTCGTTCAAGGGGAAATTGGGACACGTGGAAGACTTTAATTCGCTGGAAGAACGATTGCACGTGGTTCAGCCGCACAGAACAACACCCTTTGGCAGACGTCAGTCGAACATGTGGGTCCCACCTGCGGGCTGCGCGGTAGGTGGGCCCGCTCGAACCGAGCCGCGTGAAAGCGCGAGTCACGTTCGCGTTGGTCAGGCTTGAACTACACGCGTCAATCTTGACCGTTTATGCTTTGATCGGACGGTGGGTGATAGACGTCATGATTTGTGCGAGTGCGATTCTTTTCCTGCGCAGAAAATTCAAAATTTTTTTAATTCTATTTTGACCCACAAATATATTTCAAATTACATTTTCAACTTTGTTTAATTTCAATCTAACCCTTTTAGTAATTTAAATTAAATTTTAAACTTTTAATAACTGAAATTAAGCCTGATTTTAATTTAAATTATATTTTCAACTTTTATAAATTGCAATTAATAACTCTTTTATTTAAAATTTTATTTTTGGGTACAAATTAGCATTTAAGTACGTTTTCGATACAATTTACTTAATTTTATTAAAATATATAAAAAACAGTAAATACTAATTTATTAAACTAAAATTATCTAATAATAAAGAGAACATAGTATTTATAATCAATAAAATAGGTGAAAATAACTATATAAAATACAGTTATCAACTCTTAAAAAAAAGATGATGAGAAGGCGAAGAGCAATTGGAAAACAAAGAATGCACAAATTATCACTTGGATACTTAACTCGGTTGAACCTAACATTCCTCTAAATCTTTGATCTTTCAAAATTGATGCTGATATATAGGATTTATTCTCAAGTGAATCAGCTAAGACAATTTGAACTTAAATATGAAATATCAAATATCATCCAAGAGGATAGAGATATTCATAGTTTCTATGTTGCAATGCTAAAATTGTAGACATAACAAGACATGGTCTCTTCTTCAACAATCTTACCTACTACATACGCTGAATTAAAGAAAGAACAAGATCATAGAAGAGTGATATAATTTCTCATGAAGCTTCGACTTGAATTTGAAATGGCAAGGAGTATTTTGATTAATCGTAGTGATTTGAATATAGAATCTGTTTTAAGTGAACTTATTCGTGATGAAACATACTTGAAAACTCAAGCTCAACTAAACACAAAAAATAATATTGTTAATTTTGTATTTCTTGCTTCACGTGGTAGATATTAATCAAAACAAAGGAATGGAAACAAAGAAGATATTCGATGTAACTATTGTAAAGAACTCGAGCATGTGCAATCTCATTGTTAGAAGTAGAAAATATGCAATTATTGTAAGAAACCTGGCCATACCAACCTATGTTACTATGAGTTGTGATTAAATGACAAGAAATACAACAACATAAAATACAAATGTATTGTCTCTCACACCACAAGCCATACAAAATATGGTTCAAGACTCCATGAAGTCAACACTTCTAGGTGTTCTTTCTTTATTTTTTCTGTTATTAGGATATTAGGTACATGAAATAAATTGAATCCTTGGTTTCTTGATTTAGTCGTCTTTAATCACATGACTAATCAAAAACATGTGTTTGATGATATAAAACCTTGTTCCTTAAATAAATTTGCCATTACTACAAATGATAGAAAATTACCAATTCAAGGAATTATAACTACTTTCTTGTCAATTAATTCTCCAAAATCTATTTGTCTTCCTAATAACTTTTATGTTCCTCGATTGATAACCAATTTGATTTCTGTTAGACAATTGACCGATCATAATTGTTCAATCAATTTTTCACTTAGTGGTTGTAATGTGCAGAATCTTCAAGGCGAGTAATCATGAAGAGGCATAAACATGGGCTTTTGTTTCACCTTGATCTTGATCCAAAAAAGAATTCTTCATTTTGTCTTACCGTCACCTCATCTGCTTCACTTGAGAAAAACACTTGGGATTTATGACATCTTCGTTTGGGTCACCCATATATAAATAGATTAGAATATATGTTCACATATGAGATTCTACCAAATAGGTTGAATGATAAGAATCATACTTTTAAACGTTGTCAAACTTGTGTTCTTAGCAAATTTGCTAAATTACCTTTTGTTTATAGTACTACTAAATTTGATGCAGCCTTTGATATTATTCATTGTGATTTATAGGAATCTTCGCCTATTTTATCTAGACTTGGTTATAAATATTTTGTTTTATTTGTTGATCATTTGACACGTTATATTTGGGTGTATTTCTTGCGTGTTAAATCTGAATTAGCCAATGTTACCAAGACATTTGTCACTATGATAGAAAAACAACTTGGAAAGCAATAAAAAAATTTGGTCTGATCCTAATGAAGAGTTTTGTGTGTATGAAATTGTTCAATTCTTCACCGAAAAAGGTATTTTATCTTAACAATCTTTCATTAGGACTCCCAAACAAAATGGGATAGTGAAGTGTAAAAATCGTCATGTTGTGGAAATTGCTAGAACTCTTTTATTGGAGTTTTGTGTTCCATCTCAATTTTGGGTAGAGGCTATACCTATCGATGTTCATCTTATAAACAGATAGACTACTCTTGTACTTGGTAATCAATCTCCATGCATTTATCTTTTTTCATAAATCACCAAATTACATGCATCTTCATGTTTTTGGTTGTGTTTGTTTTGTTTTGTTTCCACCTTATGAACGATATATTTTTTTTACTAAGGTTGCTAAATGTGTTTTTATTGGGTATAGTGATAAACAAAAAGGTTACATTTGTTATGATCCTCAACATCATCGCCTACAAGTATCTCATAATGTCATTTTTTAGAACTTGTATTTTTATGCCCCACCTTCAAGTGAATTGCTTCCAAATTCTACCATTTTCATGTTGTACAATTTTTTTGATCCTTCATTTTTTAGTTCATCTAGTGTTGGTTCTGACACACACGATGTGCTTCTTCCTAATCACAAGCTTGAAGGTCCTTCTACTATTGTCCCAAGTACTACACCACCATCGACTTTCTCTTCTTTAAAACGATCTATGTCAATTTTGGTAAACCATCTGATCGTTTAACTTTTTTTACTAACCTTAATTATGTCCAGATTCTTTCTACTTATAAACAAACAATGAAGCAAGCATGTTGGAAAAAGGCTATAGATGAGAAACTTGAGGCATTGACAGAGAATCATACTTGGGATTTAGTCCTACGACCATCTAATACTTCTATCATGTGGAGAAAATGGATATATACTATTAAAGCTAAGCCTGAATGGTACTCTAGATCGTTATAAAGCTCGATTGGTAGCTCAAGGCTACAAACAGGAATATAGGATTGATTATGAAGAAACATTTGCTCAAGTTGCAAAAATGACTACCATCATAACTCTTCTTGCAATTATATCTTGTCAACATTGGCCATTGTATCAATTGGATGTCAAAAATGTTTTCCTTCATGGTCATTTGAAAACTATTTATATGGAGTGTCCCCTAGTTATTCTTTTGGTGATTCTAATGTGGTTTGCAAACTTAACCGATCTCTTTATGGTCTCAAAGAGACACCTCGAGCATGGTTTGAAAAGTTTCACTCTACTATCTGTTCAGTTGGTTTTCAGCAAAGTTTTAGTGATCCATCTCTATTCACACGTCATTCTTCTCATGGCATTGTTATTTTGCTTCTTTATATGGACGATATAGTCATCACGTGTAGTGATTAGTAAGGAATTATTGAGTTTAAAAAGTTTCTTCATGATTCCTTTCATATCAAGGATCTTGGGACTCTCACTTATTTTCAAGGTTTGGAGGTGTCATCCTCCTCTAACGGCATCTTTCTTACACAATCTAAGTAAATTGAGAATCTCCTCAAGTTAGCCAACTTGACTGATAATAAATTTTGTTCGACTCTGATGGAACAAAATTTGAAATTAAAACGCGATGATGGTGCACTTCAATCTGATCCTACTTTGTATCGAAACTTGATAGATAACCTTATTTATCTAACTATCATATGTCATGATCTCTATTTTGGTATTTAGGTGGTCAGTCAATTTGTTTCTCAACCTCAAAGTCCTCATTTTTTAGCACTTCATCGAATCATTCGCTATCTTAAGGGCATTTGTGACCATTGTCTTCTCTTTCCTTCCAACACACCTCTTACTCTTAAAGCATATTTTTATGTTGACTATGTAAGGTGTGTTGACATTCATTATTCCATAATAGGATGGTGTGTTTTTCTAGGTGTTTCACCCATTTTCATGGAAGTGTAAGAAGCAAAAAAGGGTATCCAAATCTTTTACTAAGGCTGAGTATTTGTCTATGTCTTCTGTGAGTTCTGAACTTGTCTAGCTTCGGTGACTTCTCTTTGACTTTGGTGTTATTGGTGATCATACATCTATTCCTTTATTTGGTGATAATAATAGCGTTATTAGCATTGCAACCAATCCATTTCATCATGAGCGAACCAAACACATTGAAGTTGATTTCCATTACATTCGTGAATTGGTTCAAGATAAAGTTCTATGACTTGTTCATGTCTCCTCCCATGATCAAATTGCACACTTGTTCATTAAATCTATGTCTTTTGCTTGCCATGAATATCTTGTGAGAAAATTGATACTTGTTGACAACTACCATCAATTTGAGGATGGATGTCAAACAGAAAAGATCTTGCCGACAATTAAGGAAAAAAAATCTCTCCTAATATTTTGGGATTTATATTGTATATTACTTATTTGTATTACGTCAAACATAGAAGATCTTACCAACAATTAAAGAAGAAAATCTCTCATAATATTTTATGATTCATATTGTATAATACTTATTTGCATTTCTTGATTAGCTAGGTTTGCCATATATACACTTAAATATTATTGTATATAGTGGTGATGTAACCTTTGTACAAAATATATAAAAGGTATACAATTATATTTCTCTGTTACATAGTTTATCAATAATAATTAATACATTAAACAAATATATAAATTTATCATGAAAAAATCATAATACCAAAAAAAAAACTAATAGATGCAAGTACAGATGTCTTATTAAATAAAAACATAATAACAAAAAACACAATATCACCCCTACACCTTTTCTTTTAATGAAGTTGGAGGTGCTATATAAGTTGATGTTTTCAAATATTCTCAAGATCCTTTGCAAGAAATTGGCGATCCAATGACTAGGGCAAAGACAAATAGGATGAAATAACATTTACAAGGCTTGATCATGGAAGTACAATACAAAGAGGCTATGCTAGAAGAATCTAAAACTAAATTCAAGGATTCCAAATCTTCACCAAGGATGGTCTATTATATTTTTATGCAAATGATAGATTTAGAAGATCAAGTTGGATGCAATGATTAATTTAGGAAGCAATTTTCATTTTAGTTAATCATGATTTTTTTATGTTTTATTTATCATAAGTCTTTTTAGTCTTTTATTTTTTAAGGATTTATTAGGTCTAATCTACAACTAAATAAGCCCATTTCATTGAGGGTTTTTCTTTTACGGTTTGTTGGTTATAAAAAGTGGCATCCATGTAATTTTTGGGATAATTTTTTGATGATTTATCAAGTTTATTTCAGAAAGATTTTTGCTTTGACTTCTTGTGTTATTGATTAAATGCTTGAATTCGACTTATCAAAGGGAGAGATCAACCTTTGTGGCGTCTCAAGGTTAGAGTTTTAAGGACTTTGTTTCCTTAAAGTTCTAATCTGATCATCTTTAACACATTCCTAGCAAATCAATTATTCATATTCCATTAAATTCGTGTATTCTTAGGGTTGTTCGCCTAGAGGGTTCGCATCATCTTTTTATACCAAAAGAAAATTTAATAAGATCAATTCATTTTGAATTGACAATTGAATGTTTTATTATTCATATTACGTGAATCTATTTAAAATATTATAATTTGATTTATAATTTTTTAGCTAAATAGTTTCTAAGTTATTTAAACTTTATTCTATTCTACACAAATGTGCTTAAACTTTTTTCTACATAAATGTATCTAAACTTTGATACATTTTATACAAAAGTGTTTGAATTTTTGTTTAAGTACCTAAATTTTAGTTCATTTTACACATAAGTATATATACTCTTATTTTATTTAAACATAAGCATTGTTATAGTTAATTAGCTGAGACTAAATAAGAGTTTGGGTACTTTTATGAAAATAAAATAAGAATGCGGATACTTATATGTAAAATGGACCAAAACTTGAGTACTTAAATAAAAATTTAAGCATTTTCGTGTTAAATACACTAAAGTTTAAATACTTTAAAAATTGTTTATGTAGTTTTTTATTACATATAATATAGCCTTTAATGTGTTTAAATTTGTCAAATTTAAGTCAAAAATTCAATTTTTTAGAATGATGTAACAATATTATATTTAATTATTACAAGATTTATTTTTTTATTCATTTGATCCCAATATATTTCAAAATATATAATTTGGTTTATAATATATGATAATTTATAATTTGGCCATTAAAATTTTCAATCATGTGATAATTAATTATAATATTATTAAATTAATTTGATAAAAAATAAAATTTTATATTAAATTTTTAAAATTTAAAAATGTTAGGAACTCATTTATGTGAATTGAAATATTAATGATTAAATTAATAGGCTAAATATCAAATGAATAAATAGCTTCTTTTTAATGATACATTTGTAAAGAAAATGAAAGGACGACGAGTATGACGCCCAATTTCAATAGAGAACTTATTTCTGTCATAAATGGTGGTGCAAACAAAACTAGCATAGCATATTTTCTAAAACAGTGATATTTACTTTTTCTATCTATATCATTTATATTAATATGATAACTTATATTAAATAATAATAAAATAATAGAAAGATAAATTTTTTTTGATAATAATATTTTCATAATATAAATTATTATTATCACAATAATAATTTATAAATAATAATATATTAAAATTTAATTAATATTAAAAATAAAATAAATATTTTATAATTTTATTAAGATAATTAAAAAAATATGAAAAATTCATTTTTTTTTAAGTTTTTAGTTGATTAATAATTGAAAGTAATTAAACGTTATGAAACTGCCTACTCTCCCATGATGAGAGGAAGAAGGAAGAAAAAAAAAACGTCATGAAACGTAGAGCACATAGAGACATAGAGTTGTCACTTACTTTTAAGTTTATTTCCCTATTAGTTTTATATTATATTTAATGTAAGTTTTAGAAATTGATAAAAATATTATTTTATTTTAACTAAATTACTTTTAATGAGTTTTGTTAATTTTTTAAAATTGTATTAAATGGGATGTAAAACCAATAAAAAGTGATGAAAGTAACAAAATCATGACAAATTATGTTTTATGTAACTAACACATATAATTATATATAAATTTGCTCATAATTTTTTATTGGTTTAAAAAATTATAAATTAATAATTTGTTAGATAGAAGGACTTCTATCAAATTTTTGTTAATTATGTTAACAAATATATCATAAAATTATACATATTATATAAAAAATATAATTTATTTTTAAAATTAATTTAAAAATTAAAAAAATAATTTATTTTTTTATACAATAATAATACGTGATAAGATATAAAAGATGTGGGTGCAAGCTAAAACTTAAAAAGAATAAGAATCTTATTAAATCATATATGTTTTTATTTGTCCAAGTTATTTACTTACATTTTAATAGTTTAAAGAAAGATGGTTACTAACTTTAGATAAATAATTGCATTAATTATATAATTTTTAATTAGAATGTTTTAGTCTCGTGAATTTAAAAAAGATATACACTTTAGTATAGAAAATTCAAAGTTACAAAACTTTTGTGTATACATTATAAAAATAAACTAATAAAGTGCACTCTTTTAAGAATAAAATATAGATTTTTTTAAAGTTATAGAACTAAATTTTTTTATTTAAAAGTTATGTAACTAATATGTCCATTTGACTAAAGTAACACCACCATCATAGTTATTTTATTTGATTATTAATCTTTAAAGAAGTTATTTTTATTGAACTTATGCTTAATATTTTTTGCTCTAGGATTTACTAATTGATTTGATTTGAGTGACATATATTTTGAATAATCTAATTAGGATTATTCATTATTAAATACATTCTAGAACACATATTGTACTTGTGTTTTTGTGTTAACCATTTTGTAGTTAATTTAATAATGTATCTGATTGACGGGAAACTAATTGAAATGTTGGTCTGAAAAACGCTCATGCTAATATTAGAAACTGTGAAAACAGAACAGGAGCTTATAAGTAAGGTACATTAGGGCAGTATCCTATGGTGGTAGTATAAGATCGAGTTTATACTTGAATATTTGTTTTCCATAGTGGAAAGTTAGCTGATTCGATGGACCAGTGGTTTTTCTCCTAGGTCATAGTTATGGCCTAAGTTGTTTCCACCGAAAAATATCGTGTATTATTCTTTTATCTACACGCTTTATTTTTACATACGATTGCATATCTGGATGTTTTGTTTAGGTTATTAAATTATAAATTAATAAAAATTAAAAATAATTTATTCACTCTTTCTAAATTAACTGGGTCCATATCTTATAAAATTTTAAAAGGTTTTTAATATTGGTTATAATAATAGAATCATGTGCTTGTGTACATGTGCTATAGTAGTACACAATGTTGTTCTTGTAAGTTTGTTAGTCATGTGCCTTAGTGTAATTGAATAGCATAAACTAATATAAATAATATACATATACAAGATGTAGTGTAATCAATTTTATGACAAAATGATGTTATTATTGTCAAACAGATGGTGTTCATAGCATAACACTGGCTAACATATTGATATATTAAAACCAACATTGATATGCTCCTTTACGGAAGTATAACACATGTTTTACATGTGCGCTTATGTTTTATATGTGTTTTACACATTCCAACATAGTTACTTTATCTAACATTCTAATACACATTCGGTAAACTATAACATACAAACTGAACAATTCATTACATTCAACTTGCACTTGTGTTTTACATTGCACTTAAAACATATGTTTTACAGATTTAAGTACCCATTCTAATAAATATTTTTTTTAAATACTTTTCTTTTCAGTTCAACTAGTTACATAATTTTTGATACACATTTCAGTATACATTCTTTTCAAAATACAGATTACAACTCACTTCAAAACATGCATGCATAATGTTATTCCACGGCTTATGTGTCATTTGTCCCTGTTTTGGGGCTTATAACATTCTTTACACCAAACATAGTCTTCTTATTTTACTTTTCTTCTTTTTATCAACGGATGACGAAACCAACACTTGAGTTTGAATTTCCTACAATTAAAGGACATTGAACATGCAAGTAATTTGATTGAACTCACTAAGCCTATAGGCAATTTTATTAAACATATAAGGCATTAAAAGGTAACCAGTTTAGATTGGATATTAATACAACTTTGGGTGTAATGATACCTCATTAATTACAATATGTTAATAAGTTGCATAATTTGAAATAAACATTTAAAAATTGGAAACAAATGATAGAAATAATAATAAATAAATAGTTTTTATGCATCTTTCTCTCTTTAAGCATTTTAATTCAAATGTACGTTGGTTTCATCTTATGCATCTGCATCTGGCTTATTGATCTTGCATCCTTTTTTATTATGACTAATTTTTTTTTACAATACTCACGTGTTATCCTTATCACTTTCTTTAACCTTGAAAGCTCTATTGATGTATTAGCTTGAATGTTTGAAGGTGTAGTTTTTTTCTTAATAAACTTCTCACAAGATGACTTATTTTTAGCATTTTTAGATTGCAAACTTCTTCTCTTGTATAGAGGTGGTTTGAGTATTTTAACTTCAATAAATATAGGTCAAAAATGCCAACACAATAAAGGATTGATAATGGGACTTTGGAAATGTAAATCAACATTTGAAATAGTTAATATTCCTTAATATATATAAATCAACATAATTCATTGAGCCCACTTGGCTAGTAAGGATGTTCCTCATTGCATGTATACATGACATGCCAATGCGATATTGTTCCCTACAAATTCACTTCATATTCAATAAATTCACACTCACTTTCTTATTCAAGTCAAAGTGAACTTTGTAGAAATAACCACCACCGTATTGAGTACTATAAGTACTAGAAAAGTTAGTATTCTTTATGGCTATATCTATGATTTTCTTTGAAATTGAGTATCTCAATCTTGATGACTTATCCATCTTAGCATGAAATCTCATTTAAATATAATTTTATTTTTTCCAATATATTTAAAATTGATTCTTCTCTTGTTATCAATAATTTTGTGTTGAAAGACTCATACAAATTATTTATTTAATTGCTACAAATTTATGTAATCCTACAAAATATAAATGACATAAAAATTAGAATAAGTAATCATTACATACAAGTTTAAAAGGAATATTAAAACATGGAAAATAAAACATAACAATTAATATGACTTTATTTATGACTTTAATGATTTTGTAGATAACCATTCACGAGCTTTCACTGATATAAGTTAAAATTCTTGCATACATTGCTCAAATTCAAGTATTATTGTAGCTTATGCAACCCCCAAAGTTTTAACTCAGTCTATCTTATTTGGCTTGCTTTGTATAGTTTTTATACATATGTCATTGCATATTTTATACTCTAAATTGGATGCCACTAACCTCATGGCTGAGATTATTCCCTTCATTCATCACTCATTATAGTGCAAGGATGTTCATTAATTTCCAAGTCTTTAACAAAATTTTAACGAATAATTTACATGTCTTATTTAACTCAATTTCAACCACATTATAGGCTAAAGGCTATATTCTATTTTATCAACTCCCACTATTGGTCAAACTTGCATGCATTAAACGGTATAATAATTGACAATAAAACAAAAGAGTGGTTGTCAAGCCAACAATCCAAGAAAATTGAATGGACAATGCATCCTTTTGTTGAAAAAGAAGGAAAGCTAATTAAGAATTAGTTGGCAAAACATGTAGAAGAGGGCTTTTGTATCTATAAATAGAGCACCCCAATAGGTACTTTGAATAATCCAATTGAGAGAAAAGCTTTAGTGAGATAAAAGCTTTAGTGAGAGAAAATTGAGAGCAATTTTCTTAAGTGTAATTGGGTTGTGAGTTGTGAGTGTTATAAACACTTTGTATAGTTTCTCATTTTTAGCAAAAAGATATGCAATAGGTTCGAAGATGTAGGAAAAATTGGTCTAACTATTTTATCAAACTTGTGTGTTATTTTGTCTATTTTTGCTTTCTCATAAATCTGGCTTATTGAAAATTCGCATAATTTATCAATAACTAGTAACAAAGCATTTTGTGGTGATTTCTGCCAATTTTCTACAAGGTCACTATTCATGGGAATAGTAAAATTTTGTCGGTGATATTGGTTTGTCAACGAAAGGTGTTCTAATACACAGTGGTTCATAGGAATAGTCAGAAATGATCCAGAGGAAGCTAGAATTGAGTGGGAGTAATGTCCGTAGATGAAGGAAATGTGAAACTTAAGAAATTTGATGGCACAGATTTTGGGTTTTAGAAAATACAGATAGAGGATTATCTGTATCAACCTCTCTTAGGGAAGAAGCTATAAGCTATGATGGAAGAAGATTGAAATCTTTTAGATAGACAAGCCCTTAAAGTTATTTGATTCAAACTCTCCTGCTATGTTGCTTTCAATATAGCAAAGGAAAAGACCATAACAGGTCTTATGGCCGCTCTCTCCAATATGTATGAGAAGTCATCGGCCTAAAAAAATATGCACCTGATGAGGCGTTTGTTCAATTTTCGAATGACGAAAGGCATATCGGTAGCTCAACATCTCAATGAACTCAACACAATCACAACCTAGTTGAGTTTAGTTGGAATTGAATTCGATGAAGAAGTAAGAGCATTGATAATAAGTTGAAATTTGATGATGTTCGTGATCTGGTTCTCAGTGAAGACATCAAACGTAGAGAGTCGGGTGAATCATCAACCTCTTTATTTTTTCATACAGAGTCAAGAGGAAGAAATTCAACCATAGTGAATGGACATGGTAGAACAAACTACTAAGGTAGATCAAAGGGAAGAAGGTTCAAATCTAAGAATCCCAATAATTCGCATAGCTCAAAGACTGTCGAGTGTTGGAATTGTGGGATAATCGAGCACTACAAAAATCAGTGCAAGAGTGCATCGAAGGACCGAGAAGTGAAGGCAAAGTCAAATTTTACTTCCACCTCAGGAGAAGATGATGCATTAATATGATTTTTGGATAGCAAGGAAGAATTTTGGGTGTTTGACTCTAGAGTATCGTTTCATGCTGCTTCACAGAAAGAATTCTTAGAGAAATATGCCCCTGGAAATCTTGGAAAGGTATATCTTGGTGATGATTAATTGTGTGCTATTATTGGCAAAGATGTGGTGAATATTGAGTTGAATGGGTCTGTTTGGGAGCTGAAGCATATCAGGCATATAATTCCCAACCTAATAAAGAACTTAATCTCAGTAGGGCAGTTGGATATTGAAGGCTACACTACAATCTTCCATGGTGATGATTAGAAGATTTCAAAGGGGGCAATGGTGGTTGCTCAAGGCAAGAAGAATGACACTCTTTATATAACAGTAGGGGTACGTTGTTCGATTATAGTTGTAGTAGGAAATAAAACACCAAATATATGGCACCAGAGATTAGACCACATAAGTGAGAAAAGGATGAAGATTATGCATTCAAAGGAGAAACTTTCAGGTCTATAGTTAGTGGAGATAGACATGTGCGAAGATTGCATACTTGGAAAGTAAAAGAGAGTCAAATTTTAGACAAGTGGCAAAATCCCAAAGAAGGAAAAGCTAGAGCTCATTCACTCTGATGTTTATAGACCAATGACCATCTCATCCATTAGTGGGAAATACTACTTTGTGACTTTCATCAACGATCACTCTCGAAAGGTATAGGTTTACTTTCTAAAGCATAAGTTTGAAATGTTTGAGGCTTTCATGAAATGGAAAACTATAAGGTAAAATGAGACAGATTGGAAGATCAAATAGCTCAGAACCGACAATGGTGGTGAATATAAAGATACCATATTCAAAAATTTTTACTATAAGCATAGGATCAGAATGGAGAGAACTGTTCCAAGTAAGCCTCAACACAATGGTATAGTTGAGCGTATGAACGAAACATTGACAGAAAAAGCCAAAAGCATTCATATACAGTCAGGCCTACCAAAGAAATTCTAGGCAAAAGTAGTCAATACTATAGCTTACTTGATCAATCGAGGCTCATCTGTTCCATTGGAACACAAAATACTAAAGGAGATATGGAGCAAAAAAGAGGTAAAACTATCACATCTAATTTTTTTTTTGGTTATGTATCAATTGTGCATATCAATGATCAAGGAAAGAATAAGCTTGATCCAAAATCCAATAAATGAACCTTCATCGGCTATAGTGAGGATGAGTTTGGCTATCACATTTGGGATGGAAAAAATAAGAAAGTGATACATAGTAAAAATATGATTTTAAATGAAAGGGTGATGTATAAAGACATGCATAAAACAAACACCAATGACTTAGAGAAAAATGAGTCAATATTTTAAGATGTAGATGATGTCCTAGATATTCCTGTGATGAAACCAATTGTAACAAGTCCTCAGTTAGAGGAACTCGTTGGAAAGAGTAGTGCGTAGTAGTCCGACACACCACAACCTCCTATTCCAACTCATGTGTTGAGAAGGTCTTGTCGACCTCATGTGACTAATATGAGATACATAAACTATATGTTGCTGATTGATAGAGGGGAGCCTGAATGATTTGATGAAGCTTGTCAGACTCGAGATGCCAACAAGTGGGAGCTTGCCATGAAAGAAGAAATTAAATCTCTCATCTCCAACCAGACATGGGAACTAGTTGAGTTACCCATGGGGAAGAAGGCACTTTACAACAAATGGGTGTACATGGTAGTTTTAAGAGATACAAAGCTCGACTAGTTGTCGAAGAATTTCAATAGAATGAAGGAGTTGACTACACCAAAATTTTTGCTTATATTTTGAAGCTCAATACTATTAGATCAATGTTGAGTATTATAACCATTCAAGATCTTCATCTTGAACAGTTGGATGTGAAAACTACATTCCTTTATGGAAACTTAGATGAGGAGATATACATATACTAACCAGAAGGTTTCTCAAAAAGATGGAAGAAAAACATAGTGTGTAAACTTAAGAAGAGTTTGTGTGGCCTGAAACAAGCCTCGAAATAGTGGTACAGAAATTTTGGTAGCTTTATACAAAAGGAAGGCTTCTAGAAGTGCAAATCCAACCACTATTTCTAATTCAAGTGATATAGGTCTAGTTATATCATTTTACTACTTTATGTTGATGATATGTTAGTAGCAGATTCAGTTATGAATGATATCAGAAAGTTGAAGTAGTAATTTTCAAAGGAATTTGACATGAAAGGCTTGAGTCTAGCAAAGAAGATTCTTAGAATGCAAATCACAAGACATAAAAAAGAGGATCCTTATAGTTATCTCAAGAATAAACATCAATCATGTTTTGTATAGATTCAACATAGGTGATGCCAAGCTAGTTAGCACACCCTTGGCCAGTCACTTTCGCCTATCCAAGGATCATTCCCATCAGATGAAGAAAGAGAGAGAATTTATGGCTAAGATTCCTTATGCCTCATCCATTGAAATTTTGATGTAAGAAATGGTTTGTATGAGACTAGACTTTGGCCATGTATTATGAGTTGTTAGAAGTTTTATGTCAAATCCAAGGAAAGCTCATTGGGAAGTAGTCAAGTGAATTTTAAGGTATCTATAAGGGACCGTAGAGAAGTGTTTGTACTTTAGTAAATGAGAGTTAAAAGTATAAGGCTATGTAAACCAGACTTTGGAGGTGAAGTTGATCACCGAAGAAGCACCACTGGTTATATATCTACTATTGGAACTATAGTTGTTTGTTAGATGTCACAAATATAGAAGATTGTCACTCTATTCACTACAGAGTAGATGTCACAAATACAGAAGATTGTCACTCTATTCACTACAGAGGCTGAGTATATAGTAGTGAATGAAGCTAGTAAAGAGATGATATGGCTTCAAGGTTTGTTAATTGAGTTGGGATTCAAATAGGAGAAGAATGTTCTACATAGTGATAGTCAAAATGCGATACACTTGGCGAAGAATTCAAAATTTCATTCTAGAACCAAGAATATTTGGCTTTGTTATCACTTCATCAAATCTACATTGGAAGATGATATGTTAATACTAGAGAAGATTCAAGGAAGCAAAAATCTAGCAGATATGTTGATAAAGGCGGTGACTATTGACAAACTAAAGTTGTGTTCAACTTTAGTTGGTCTACTAGAGTAACAAGACTAGAAAAGTTGCTTTATTGATTGATATGTGAAGCCAAATTGAAATCATTCTTCAAGTGGGAGATTATTGGTCAAACTTACATTCACCAAACGGTGTAATAAATGAAAATAAAATAAAAGAGTGGTTGTCAAGCCAACAACCCAAGAAAATTGAATGGATGGTACATCCTTTTGTTGAAAAAAAGAAAAGCCAATTAAGAATTAGTTGACAAAACATGTAGAAGGGGGCTTCTACGTCTATGAATAGAGCACCCCAATAGGTACTTTGAATCATTCAATTGAAAGAAAAGCTTAGTAAAAAGGCTTTAGTGATAGAAAATTGAAAGCAATTTTCTTGGGTGTAATTGGGTTATGAGTTGTGAGTGTTGTAAATACTTTGTACAATTTCTCCTTTTTAGTAAAAAGATTTGCAGTAGGTCCGGAGACGTAAGGAAATTGGTCGAACTATGTTATCAAATTTGTGTGTTATTTTATCTATTTTTACTTTCTCATAAACCAGGCTTATAAGGAATTTGTGTAATTTTCCAACACTCATAACATATAGAATGATACCTACGTTATGACCTTTCAAATGACATCCATCTAGTTCTATAAATATTTGACAATTTCTTTACCATCCTTCCTTAATTGTATCCAAATAGGCATAGAATCTCTTAAACCTTGGAATACTTTCTTTTTTTAATCATTTCCTTTGTTTAGTACCATTGTTGTTTCAAGGCTAGTTATCTTAAGCTACTCACCATTTGAAAACAATTCAGTATATTGGTCTTTATCTTTTTCATGTATTAATTCCTTAGCACTAATATTACTTTTTTACCACATGTTTAGTTATTTCAACATTGAACTTTTCCCTAATTATATTTTGAGCTCTTTTTATATTTTCCCTTTGTTTTATTCTTAAATTTTTTTAACATGTTCTCAATTATAAATATGATTTTTCAACCTATAATTCCTTTTACATGTGTGAAACTCTTTAATGTGATTTTTGTAAATCATAAGCACTAAAATTTCAAATTATTTCATAGTAAATAACTCCCACTTATAATTGTCATTATTATAAAAAAATCTAAATTCTAAATGTTTTTCATTCATTTTAAACTTAGTATCTTTGTTATGCCTCAATGCATACAAATTAATGGCAAATCTCATAGTCACCACATCTCAAAAAACATCACAATACTCAATTCAATTGTATCCCTATTTAATTGAGTCTTATTAAAAGTATGAATCTCATGTCTATGATCTTTTTCAATTTCTTCACCCATCTTTTTAAATCCTATGTCCATGTTAAATTTGTTGAAAATCAACACCAATCCAATAAGTGAAGTGGTTGAAGGATGTAGGGAAATAAATGGAGTGGTTGAAGGATGTAGAAAAGAGAAGTGTGTAGATAATATTTGTATGATTAGAATTGTTTCTTAGTTTTATATTTGTGTGGTGTAGATTGTATGGTAAAGACTATAAATAGCCTACCTTGCATTTGGTTTAATCATCCCATTAAAAAACAAATAAGTCTTTGTATTCATAGTTGAATGTGAGTTTAGAGCTTTCTCTTTGAGTATTTGTATTTCTCTTCACTTTGTGAGTTGTATTTGAAAGGTGTTATAGTGTCTTTTATTATGGGTATAATACAAGTAGTTTATTTACTTGTTTGAATCCAATATTAGTAAATTTAGAGTTGTGTATTCTAAATTTTACTCAACAATTGTTATCAGAGCAGGACGATCAATGATCATTCTTAGTAGAGCTATCTTAAGTTGTGAGGAGTTTGGTACTTTATAAGTTTCTTAGTTAAGCTTGTTCAGTATTGTCGAAGTCTTACCGACACAATGGGTGCCTTAAAATAGTTGGAGGAATCAAAAAGCTCAATAAAAAAACTATAATGCATGTGAAACATGTATGGAGTCTTACCTATAAGGTCAAGACTTGTGGGAGGTTGTTGGTAGTGATGAAGTTACACAACCAGCAGTAGAAGATGCAAATGACATCTTGCGAAAGTGGAAAATTAAAGCAAGCAAAATGATGTTTGCTTTAAAGATCACAATTGAAGAAGAAATGTTAGAACATATTCAAGATGCCAAAAAACCGAAGGAAGCATGGGACACTCTTGTTACACTCTTTTCAAAGAAGAATGATACAAGACTAAAACTTCTCAAGAATAAGTTGCTATCGATGGCACAATGTGACATGACGATTTCCCAGTACTTTCACTAGGTGAAGTCGTTATACTGCGAAATTTCAAAGTTAGATCCGAAAGCTCCTATTGGGAAAACTAGGATAAAAAGAATAATTATTCATAGTTTGAGATCCTAATATCGAGGGTTTGTTACTACTATATAAGGTGGCCGAAACAACCATATCTTATTGAGTTTGAGAATTTGTTGGCCGGTTAAGAAGCTATGGCTAAGCAAATGAAAGGAGTTTCACTGAAAGGTGAGGAAGAAGCGCTCTACACCAACAAAAATAAAGGCACTTTCAAGCGGTACAATGGTAATGGATCTAACAAGGATGGAAACATAGGATAAATTTCTCAAGGAAATGGAGGCCTTTGTTTAGGGGAGCTTGGAAAAAATTGCAGTAATAGTAGAAAATTTGATAGTGATGTTACAACTGCGGGAAGATGGGTCACATGGAAAAATATTGTTGGAGTAAGAAAAATCGTGTTGAAAGTAATGTATCTACTTCCAGTTTTAAGTAGTATAGCAAAGATGGTTGGCATACCAAAGCATTATTCGTTATAGAGGAAGATGAATTAGCTTTCACGGTTACAACTGTGAAAAATGCTGGTAACACTACTCATGAGAAAAGTGCAGATCATGATCTGCATGTTGAATGGGATAAAAAGACAACTACCAATGGTTCAACCAACAATCAATGGGAAGAGAAAAATACCTCTGCCAAAGCCAAGAGATATTAAGCCGACAAAGACAACTGTGGAAAACCCTCCTAGCTCAAATCCTTCATTTGACAATAGCTCAGACATCATGAAGTTAACAGGAAATAGTGAGGAGGTTCATGATATCCAGAAGAAAAAAGGATGTGTTCAGGCCATTCTTACTGGATATAGAAACTGGTAGTCATGATCGATGGCATGATGAGGAAAGAGACACCAATTCCTCTTTGTATAAAGATTGCTGGAGAGATGGAGATAAAGAGCTTGGTGACAACCATAGGATGGACCATTGGATAGAAAATTCAAACATAAACAACTTTAGAGAAGGGCTTTGTGTTCCATTTGACTGGTAGACAAATTTGGGTAATAGGGATTCCAACTATAAACAAGACACCTCTTCTACAAAGTTTGATGGTGATAGAAAATCAGATAGATTGACAAGGAGATCAAGTTATGATAGCACAAGATCTAATGTTGTACTGGATGATTTTATTGATTATGAGGTTCCATGGGAGGAAGACGATGAGATCTAGTTGCATCCTTCACTGGAGAGTAGATCTCTGGAGTCATCTCCAAGGTCGAACGGTCTGATAATGGTGATAGTGGCATCAATGACACCTTTATAACAACAAACGATTCAGAACAACCTAACATTAGCCATGCCCGATCCCATAACAACAACAAATGAGGAATGGTAATTGAGGAGGTGGAAGAGAGGATTGTTTAAGTGAAGGTGCTATGATGGTGTTAATCGATGCTTGGGGTGAAAGGTATGTGGAACTGAGTAGAAGGAATCTCAAGAAAAAGAATTGGAAAAAGGTTGCATATATTGTGAATAGTAGAGAGGATTATTCAAAGAATCCTAAGACTGATATTCAATGTAAGAATCAAATTGATACTGTGAAGAAGAAGTATAAGAGTGAGAAGGCTAAAATTGCTGCAGGTGGAAGACCTAGCAAGTGGCGTTTCTATGAAGTACTTGATGAGTTTATTAGTCATTTGGATCCAAATGTTAGTGATGACGTGCTAAAACAAGTATTTATCCAATTTGGCGAGGATGCAATTGAGAGTATGAATGGAATGGTAATTGGTAAGAAACTCGTTCATCTTTCATGGTGTTGCACCTCAGGAAACAAGCAGTGGGGAGTGAGTTAAAATAACGAATGGAATAAAAAAACACACCCAACAGTTGGAAGGAATCAAATGCAAAATGATAGATGAATATGAATAAAGCTTTTCTTCATGGAGAGTTGGTGTTAAGGGGAATGTTGAAAATCAACACCAACCTAATAAATGAAGTGGTTGAAGGATGTAGGAAAATAAATGGAGTGGTTGAAGGATGTAGAAAAGAGAAATGTGTAGATAATATTTGCGTGGCTAGAATTATTTCTTAGTTTTATATTTGTGTGGTGTAGATTGCATGGTAAGGACTATAAATATAATACATTGCATTTGGTTTAATCATCCCATTAAGAAAAAATAAGTCTTTATATTCTTAGTTTAAGTGTGAGTTGAGAGCTTTCTCTTTGAGTGTTTGTATTTCTCTTTAATTTTGTGAGTTGTATTTGAAAGGTGTTATAGTGCTTTTTATTGTGGGTATAATACAAGTAGTTTTTTTACTTGTTTGGATCCAATATTAATAAATTTAGAGTTGTGTATTGTAAATTTTACTCAACAAACTTCAACATATTTATCCATATTAACCTCCAATTTAAGGTCCCCATTTTATCCTCCACCCTCAGGTATAAATCAATATATACATCTATGTTATTGTGATGGCTTAATGAAATGCAATATGTTAAATACTTTGTGATGGCTTAATGAAATGCAATATGTTAAATACTTTGCATCTTCATCGTTTTATAACTCTTAAACCACAACATTTTTAAAGGTACTAAGTATCATATAATAAACATTAACTTCTTTATTTGTCAATCCCAATTTTATTATTAACTTTTTGATTCTTCAAAAATTCATTTTATCCACATGAAAATAGTCATAATAGTCCAACTACCCTCAATTTATTTAAGGTTCCCTTTATTGTTTTCTAAAAAAAACCATATATCTATAACCTCATATTGAAATAATTATCTCCTAGTTCTAAACAACATGTTAACACAAATATAAGTCAAGTAAAGTCTTAATTATTACACCTAATTACAAATACATTTAATACAACATAACCATATAAATTTTAAAACCTAATTTTTTATTCATACAATATTTAAAAGCAAATAAAACAATAAATTATCAATTATGTTGGTTAAGGACCACTGAATTTAAAAAAATAAATAAAAAACACCTTTAAGTTGAACAATTTGCACAACAAAATCATTGAAATATAAAAGAACATACACTCGCCATATAGAGATAACATGAACATAATTATTGTTATAAAATAGACACATATCGACAAAAAGGAACATCATAAAATAAAGATGAATCCAATAGAAAAATAGAGTTAATACATGCATGGGATGTTAGAGATTGTTATAAAGCTCCTAAATTTAAGGAGTAAATTAAGAAGCAAAATAAGGAGTAAAACATAGAATAATTCATGGAGCAAAACATGGAGCAATTCATAGAGCAAAACAAGAAGCTTAATTCAAGGAGTAATTTAAGGAACCATTAATTTAAGGAGTGATTCAAGGAGTGAATTTTCCTATAAATAGATGTGTAATTGTAATGAATTAATAAACCAAGTGTTCATTCCAATTGAGAGAAAAGCTTTTGTGAGAGAAAATTGAGAGTAATTTTCTTAGGTGTAATTGGGTTGTGGGTTATGAGTTGTGAGTGTTGTAAACACCTTGTGTAATTTCTCCTCTTTCAGTAAAAAGATGTACAACAGGTCCAGAGACGTAAGCAAGATTGGCTGAACTCCGTTATCAAATGTGTGTTATTTTTCTATTCTTGTTTTCTCATAAATCTGGCTTATCGGAAATTTGCGTAATTTCCCAACAACTAGTATCAAAGCTTTTGGTGGTGATTTCTTTCATTTTCTTGCAAGGATACTATTCATATGTATAATGAATTGTGTGAATAGTGAAATTTTGTGGATGATATTTGTTCGTTGATGGAGGTGTTCTAATACACGGTGTTTGTAGAAATAGTCAAAAATGATCCAGAGGACGTCAGATTTGAGTGGGAGCAATGGTCGTAAATGAAGGAAAGGTGAAACTCGAGAAATTTGATGGCACAGATTTCGGATTTTGAAAAATGCAGATAGAGGATTATTTGTATCAAAGAAATCTATATCAACATCTCTTAGGGAAGAAGCCAAAGGCTATGAAGGAAGAAGAATGGAATCTTCTAGACAGACAAGCCCTCAGAGTTATTCGATTGACGTTATCCCATAATGTTGCTTTCAACATAGCAAAGGAAAAGACCAAGGTAGGTCTTATGGAAACTCTCTCCAATATGTATGAAAAGCCATTAGCCTCAAACAAAGTGCACTTAATGAGGCATTTGTTCAATTTGCGGATGACGAAAGGCGCATCGGTATCTTAACATCTTAATGAACTCAACACAGTCACAACCCAATTGAGTTCAGTGGAAATTGAATTCAATGAAGAAGTACGAGCATTGATACTTTTGTCTTTTCTACTAGAAAGCTAGAATGCTACTGTCATGACTGTGAGTAGCTCGTCAGGAAGCAATAAGTTGAAATGTGATGATGTTCGTGATCTGGTTCTCAGTGAAGAGATCCGATGTAGAGAGTCGGGTGAATCGTCAACCTCTTCAGTTTTGTATACAGAGTCAAGAGGAAGAAATTCAACTAGAGGGAATGAATGTGGAAAAATAGACTACCGAGGTAGATCAAAGGACAGGAGGTCCAAATCCAAGAATCCTAATAATTCCCATAACTTAAAGACTATCGAGTGTTGGAATTGTGAGAGAACCGAGCACTACAAAAATCAGTGCAAGAGTGCATCGAAGGACAAACAAGTGAAGGCAGAGGCAAATGTTACTTCCACCTCAGGAGGAGATGATGCATTGATATGCTATTTGGAGAGCAAGGAAGAATCTTGGGTGTTAGACTCTGGAGCATCGTTCCATGCTACTTCACACAAAGAATTCTTCGAGAAATATGTCCCCAAAAATCTCAGAAAGGTATATCTTGGTGATGACTAACCATATGCTATTATTGGCAAAGCTGTAGTGAAGATTAAGTTGAACGAGTCTGTTTGAGAGTTGAAGGATGTTAGGCATATTCCCAACCTAAGAAGGAACTTAATCTTAGTAGGGCAATTGGCCAGTGAAGGCTATACTACGATCTTCCATGGTGATGATTGGAAGATTTCAAAGGGTGCAATGATAGTTTCTCGAGGCAAGAAGAGTAACACTCTTTACATGATAGCAGGGGCACGTTGTTCAATCATAGTTGTAACAAGCAATGAAACACCAAATCTATGTCACCATAGACTAGGCCACATGAGTGAGAAAGGGATGAACTTTATGCACTCAAAAGGAAAACTTCCAGGTCTACAATCTACAGAGATTGCATACCTGGAAAGCAAAAGAGAGTCAACTTTCAGACAAGTGGCAGAATCCCAAAGAAGGAAAGGCTAGAGCTTATTCACTCTGATGTTTGAGGACCAACGACTATCTCATCCATTGGTAGGAAACACTACTTTGTGACTTTCATCGATGATCACTCTCGGAAGGTATGTGTTTACTTTCTAAAGCATAAGTCTGAAGTATTTGAGGATTTCAGAAGATGGAAAGCTATGGTGAAAAATGAGACAGGTTTGAAAATCAAAAAGCTCAGAACCGATAATGGTGATGAATATGAAGACACGAGATTCAAAAATTTTTTCTATGAGCACAAGATCAGAATGGAAAGAACTGTGCCAGGCATGCCTCAACACAATGGTGTAGCTGAGTGTATGAACTGAACGTTGATAGAGAGAGCCAGAAGCATTCGTATACAGTTAGGTCTACCGAAGTAGTTCTCGACAGAAGCAGTCAACATGACAGCTTACTTGATCAACCGAGGCCCATCTGTTCCATTGGAGTACAAAATACCAAAAGAGGTATGAAGCATAAAAGAGGTGAAACTATCACATCTAAAAGTTTTCGGTTGTGTAGCATTTGTGCATATCAGTGATCAAGGTAGGAATAAGCTTGATCCCAAATCTAAGAAATGCACATTCATCAGCTATGGTGAGGATGAGTTTGGCTACCACATTTGGGATGAAAAAACAAGATAGTGATCTGTAGTAGAGATGTGATTTTCAATGAAAGAGTGATGTATAAGGACATGCATAAAACAGACACCAACGACGCAAAGCAGAATGAGTTAGTATTTGTAGATGCAGATGATGCCCTAGATAGTTTCGTGAAGGAACCAATTGTAGCAAGTCCTCAGCCAGAGGAACTCGTTGGACAGAGTAGTGCGCAACAGTCTGACACACCACAACCTCCTACTACAGCTCCTGTATTGAGAAGGTCTTCTTGGTCTTATGTGCCTAATAGGAGATACCTGAACTATATGTTGCTGACTGATGGAGGAGAGCCTAAATGCTATGATGAAGCTTGTCAGACTTGAGATGCCAGCAGGTGGGAGCTTTTCATGAAAATGAAGTTGTGCTCAACTTCAGTTGGTCTGCTAGAGTAACAAGACTAAAAAAGCTGGTGCATTGATCGAGGTGTGAAGACAGATTGAAATCAGTCTTCAAGTGGGAGATTGTTATAAAGCTCCTTAATTTAAGGAGTAAATTAAGGAGCAAAACAAGGAGCTTAATTCAAGGAGCAATTTAAGGAACCATTAATTTAAGGAGTAATTCAAGAAGTGAATTTTCCTATAAATAGATGTGTAATTGTAATGAATTAATAAACTAAGTGTTCATTCCAATTGAGAGAAAAAATTAGAGAGAAAAGCTTTTGTGAGAGAAAATTGAGAGTAATTTTCTTGGGTGTAATTGGGTTGTGGGTTGTGAGTTGTGAATGTTGTAAACACGTTGTGTAATTTCTCCCCTTGCAGTAAAAAGATCTACAGCAGGTCCAGAGACGTAAGCAAGATTGGTCGAACTCTGTTATCAAATGTATGTGTTATTTTTCTATTCTTGCTTTCTCATAAATCTGACTTATCAGAAATTTGCGTAATTTTCCAACATGGGAGACCACTTGACATTGTCACTATAAAAAAAATGATGAATAACATAATTTTTTATTCTTTTCATAAGAAAAACCCCACGTACTTGGAAGGTAAGTCCACCGAAAGACAATATTATGACATATAATAAAGAATCTTACCGTATATGTGATATTCGATTCCCTTTGACAATAAAATCTTGAAAACTTTCTTTGACATAGGATGTCATTATTTGGGATTTCATTCAATTTCTTCCTTGCTAGTATAACATAATCCTTCTATTAATGTTTCTCTAGAGGTCAAGTGTTGATATAAGTGAGTAATCAAAATTGTTTTGAGACTAGGTTATTGAATCAGTTTTAAGACTTTGATGAAAGTTAGAAAAGTGAGAGGAATTGAGAGAATTGAATATACTGAAAATATATTTATTAATCTTAATTACAATGAATGATAATACAAGTATAAATATAGGAAAATAGGAATCTGCTTTTTAGAAAAAGCGCTTTTAAGAAAAGTATATTAGTTGCATACAACTAATATACAGCTGATAAAGTATATTAGTTGTACACAACTAATATACCACTAATAATGATTTATTAACACTCCCCCTCAAGTTGCCACATAGATATCGATCATGCCCAACTTGCTTAGTGAACCATATAATGACTTCTTGGAAACTCCTTTCGTAAGCATATCTGTAAGTTGCTCTTCAGTGGGAACAAGAGGAAAAATAATCAGTTTGGCATCTAGCTTTTCTTTTATAAAGTGATGATCAACCTCTACATGCTTAGTGCGATCATATTGTACTGAATTTTGTGATATATCAATGGTTGCCCGATTGTCGCAATACAATTGCATAGTATTTTTGAGTTCAAAACCCAAATCAAATAACAAAGTTCTTATCCATAGTAATTCACAAACCCCATGAGCCATACCTCTATACTCGGCCTCAACACTAAATCGTACCAACACTTTCTGTTTCTTACTTTTCCATGTAACCAAATTTCCTCCCACAAAGGCGAAATAACCCGATATTGACTTTCTATCTATAATACTTCCTGCCCAATCTACATCTATGAAGCCACAAATTTCAAGAGGATTGTTGTGTTTAGAGAACATTACTCCTATTCTTGGAGCCGATTTCAAATACCTTAAAATTCTCAAAACAACATTCATATGGTTCTCACTTGGGTTATGCATGAACTGACTCACCACACTTACTACATATGCAACATCTGGTCTAGTATGAGCCAAGTAAATTAAACACCCAACCAATCTCTGATAATGAGCTCGATCAGTTGGTATCTGATCTGGATACTCTACTAAACAATGGTTTTGCTCAATAGGAGTGTCAATAGGTTTGCAATCCAACATACCTGTCTCTGTTAATAGATCAATAATGTACTTCCTCTGATATAGATATATTCCTTCTCTTCCCCTGGCTACCTCAATTCCTAAGAAGTACTTTAGTTCACCTAAGTCCATCTCGAATTCAGAGGCTAGCTGTCTTTGTAATTTATCCATCTCAACAGTATCATCACCAGTGATTACTATATCATCAACATAAATGATTAGGGTTGTTACCTTCCCTCGTTGTTGTTTGAGAAATAGAGTGTGGTCTGAATTACTCTGTTTGTAACCAAACTTTTGCATGAACCGTGAAAACCTTCCAAACCAGGCTCAAGGGGATTACTTAAGACCATACAAAGACTTCCTCAATTTGCATACAAAATTAACAGGAGAATCAACTACATACCCAAGTAGAAGACTCATGTACACCTCCTCGACTAATTCTCCATGAAGAAACGCATTCTTGACATCAAACTGCCGAAGTGGCTAGTGAGAGCAAAACCCGAATAGTGTTCATTTTGGCAACAAGAGCAAAAGTCTCATCGTAGTCTACACCATACATTTGAGTAAACCGTTTTGTTACAAGACGAGCCTTATAGCGATTTATAGATCCATCACCATTATATTTTACAGTAAACACCCATCGATAACCAATTGCCTTTTTTCCTTGTGGTGGTGGCACCAGTTGCCAAGTATCGTTCTTCTTTAATGCCTCCATCTCTTCAGCCATTGCCTTTCTCCATATTGGATCTCCCAACACATCCTGCACTTTGTTAGGTACTGATACACCAGATATTTGATTCATAAATGATTCATATGACTTAGATAATCTTTTAGTGTACATGTAATTGGCTACTGGGTATTTTGATTTTGCATGAATATTTGGTTCATACCTTTTGGCTGGTTGACCTCGAGTAGACCTTTTTGGTGACACCTACTGTCTAACATTAGACTCAATGCTATTAGTATCAATGGGTGTACATACCTTAGATGAGTGACCTTCAGTACCAGGGAGTTGTTGATCAGGGGTAGGAGTAATGCCTGAAGGAACAGTTGTGTCTTCCACTTCATTTACTGTAAGTGAATTTGGTGCTTTAATACTTGGAGCATCTGCTTCTACAATGACTGGTGATTCTTCTAATGCCTCCCCCTCACCATGATACAGTTCTTCGAAATATGTATTCTCTCCCTGACGAGCAGTATCAGGTGAGGAAAAATAACTCATGTCCTCAAAGAAGGTAACATCCATAGTGACATAATACTTTCTGGTCGGTGGATGGAAGCACTTGTACCCTTTCTGATAACTTTCATAACCAACAAACACACATTTAATTTCCAGGGCATCTAATTTAGACCTTTGATTTTTAGGAACATGCATAAAAGCAACACAACCAAATACACGGGTAGAAAGATTATGGAAGGATGATAAGGAGACGTAAGATGCGAGAATTTGGAATGAGATTTTTCCGTTAAGGACACTAGATGGGAGACGATTGATGAGATGGGTGGAAGCTTATACAGCATCACCCCAAAGGTATTTTGGCATATAAGCACTAAATAAGAGTGCACGAGTCATATCAAGTAAATGACAATTTTTTCTTTCAGACACTCCATTTTGTTCTGGTGTTTGCGGACAAGTAGTTTGATGAATAATTCCACGTGTTTTGAAAAAATCTTGAAAAACATGATTAACATATTCCCCCCCATTGTCAGAACGGAGGATCTAAATGATGCCATTGTATTGTGTTTGAACAAAGGTATGAAAATTTTGAAAAACTGAAAAGACTTCATCTTTTGTTCTAAGAAGAGAAATTCATGATAACCATGTACAATTATCGATAAACGAAACAAAATATCACATATCCGATATAGTGGGCTCTTTAGATGGTCCCCAAACAAAATATCTCAAAAGGAATAGTACTTTTATTAGAAATACTAGGAGAATAAGTAATACGATGTCTCTTGGCCAAAATATAAGTCTCACAATGTAAAACAGTCTCACTAATACCAATAAATAAAGTGGGCATGGTTTTTTTCATAAGACTAAAAGACGGATGCCCTAAGAGGCGATACCACAACCAAATTTCACTTAGCTTATCGGAACTAGAAGTCAATACAGTACGTTCATGTGCTCCTGGTTTCTCCCCTCCGTAGTTCTGATCCAAACGGAACAATCTGCCCCTCAGATACCCTCGACCAATTATTTCCCTGGTAAGAAGATCCTAAAAAATCACATACATAGGATAAAAGGTTACAGAACATTTAGACTCAATATTCAACTGTGGGACAGATATTAAGTGATGAGATAAGTCAGATACATATAAACCATTATAGAGTTGTAAAGATAGAGTGATATGAATTGACCCTTTTCCTAAGATAGGAAAGGCCTCACCGTTAGCGTTTATAACAAAGACACTGGTGGGAAAATAACTCATTAAAATAAGATTTATCATAAGTCATATGATCAGATGCACTAGAATCAATAATCCAAATATTAGACCCAACAGAGTGAGAAACGTTTAAGGTCATACCAATCTTACCACGACTAGCTATTGAAGCTGTAGGAATACCTCCACATTCTATAGGATGATCTTGCCCAGTTACTCCACAGTAGTCTGGTACTTGGATAATTTGCATTGTAGTTGTTTTTGCTTTAGAACGATGATGTTGTCGTTTTGCTCCATAATAGTCTATTTATGATTATTATATAATTTTTGTTGGCAAAATTCAGGTTCCATCCTAAAAAAATTCATATTATGGGAAAATTCAGGTTCCATGCATCAATTCATTAAAAATAACATTTTAATATTAAAAGGTGAGATTTAATATTGGAACTAGTTGTAATTTATTTTCATATTATACATAATTTATTTTTTGAAAAGATATTATATTTAATTTAAATAATTTAAACAAAAGTGATACTAATTATTTTTATTTTTTTTTATTTAATTTTTTTTTATTTTTTTATGTATAATTATTCAAATCAATATAACATACTTATGTTAAAAAATTAAAAGATACAACGAAAAAAATTAATTTTTTTCTACTACCACTTCATCTTTTAATAACAATTAGACGCTATGCACGTGATTTGCACGTGAAAAAATATTAGAAATAATTATAGGAAATTATTTTATTTTTATAATTTATTATTATAATATAAGAAATATGTGTATAAACAATAAAATAAAACTATAATTTTATACTATTTATGAATTTTGACTCTTTAATTTAAAAGTTTCATATATTTTAATCAAGTAGTATAATCAAATTTAGTTTTTATTAAAAAAATATTAAGGAATTGCATATTTTGCAATTATATACCCCTTTTTAATTAAATATGTAATAAAATAAAAATAAATAATAATGTTTGCATATGAGTTATGTTTATCAACTTTAATTAGAATTTAGAATTACAAAATTGGAAGATAAAATTTTCTCACCAATAATTAACTTAAACCACATCAAAATATTACATACTCAAAATAAAATAAAATCATAAAATAAAAATAACATATTAAACCAATGAAAAAATTCAAGAAAGTTAAGTAATATGTAGATTAGCTCCGATGAAAAAAAATAAAAAATAAACGATGCTAATTGATGATAAAGCAAGCCATGTTAATATATAGGCTCCTTCAAGCACCAACTTAGGGTTTTTTTAAACTATAAATATGTATATATATATATATATATATGTTATTCGCTTCTTAAATTAGGGTTTCCATCTTTTCGTTGAATATCTTGAAGGCAATATATCTAAACATGCAACAACCTATTTTGATTCTAATGTACCTCTAAAAGAAAAGAGAAAAAGTTAATTTGAACAATGATAATCAATTTCAGTCTGTATATGGAGTGCCAAAATTACATCCAAGGAAGAAAAGTTGTCTTTTCTCCATGCACTTGCTCGACATTCTTTTGATTCCATGTTGATGGACAAGAGAGACTAAAAGTTATAATATCAAAAAGAAATATCAATCCAGGCCACAATAATTTTATTGAGGAAAGAAAAGTAAAATAATGAATAAAGAAAATACAAGAAAAGGTTATGAACTTGGCTTTAAAAAGACTGCTTGTTAAAAATAAGATACTTAGTTTTGATAGTGCTTGAAAAAATTCTTCACTACTAAACAGAAAACAAAGTCGTTATGAGAATAAGAGAAAAAAGAATATCGTCCACAGTATGTTTTGATTAAACCTTTAATAGCGTTAGGAAATAAGAGTGTATGAAATGAAAGACGAGTGTAAAATATCGTCCAAAACTACTGTTGATGTTTTCAATTCTTCATTTTAAGCTGTAAACAAAGGTTCGATATTTTTTGGGTCAACAACTTTTCACGTAGTTAATTTTAAATTTTTAAATTTTTGTATGTGCATAAAACAAAGAGATTTGTTCATAAATAATCTAGTTAGAATCAATTTACACTAAATAAAATTATAAATCATAATTTTAAATATTTTGGATTATAGCTATTAAAATCATGACTAATATTATGTTTTTAATTTTACATGACAAAAAAATTATAGTAAACTTGATTGATATCTAATGAATTTAGAGGTTAGAATTGACACTTAATAAATGGTTTAATTATATAGTATAATTCTCCTTTATGTATTTAATTTTATTTTTCTTACTACACAAATGAATATATACTTTTTAACGTTATATGAAAATGAATATACGTTTTTTACTAGGTATATTATGTTTATAAGAATAATGAAAAAATATATTTTTTAGATATTTTAAAAGTGAAACAATTAGAAATATTAAGGTTTTTTTTTTAGTTTTGTCAATTCCCTCTTTTATACATTGATAGAAGTGATTAAATTGTAAAAGAAAAAAAATAAGTAAATATCTCAAAATAATTACTTAACCATGGCGGCATTTTTCTGTAAAAGAAACATACATATTTAATGTAAATTGGCACAAATTATTTATCATCTTTCTTGAACATAATTTCAAGCTAGATGATGAAATTAGCAACCCAGTCAGGCCATTGTAAATACACCATAGCGATCACAAGAAATATTTTAGCCCCCCCCCCCCCCCCAAAAAAAAAAAGGAAAATAATTAAACGACAAAGATTTTATTCTTCTTCTATCAAAGAAAAGAGGGGCTTTTATATTTCATCATAGCATCTCAATTTTTCCACCACTTTTGTTTTTGGCAGGTGCTTCAAGATCAGTGTGGTATGAGCCCCCATATCTAGAACTCTCAAACTTATCACCCTGACCCCAAATAGCGTATGCTTCTTCTCCATGAGCAGCTTCATCTCCAATTTCCATATCTTCCTCAGACATTCTCAAAGGCACAATAAGTCTCACTACAAGACAAATTAAGCTTGTGCTCACAACATTTAGTATCACAACAAAGGCTATTCCATATAGTTGGACTGCTAATTGTCTGAACCCAAGTCTTACTTTTCCCATTTGAAGCCCATAGAATAAGCCAACGAGCTCATTATAATAACCATAGAATAAGAAATTTAGTTTTGGCTCAGCAAACAGACCAGAGAGGATTCCTCCAAGAGCTCCTGCTACGGCATGAGTATGCAAAATAGCCATTGTGTCATCTACTTTTTGAAGCAATGCTGACTTTTTATGCACAACCATCATAGTGAACCAAGGGATTGAACCTGATAACATCCCCATTATTATTGCTGCCCATGTTTGGACCACACCTGCATCATATTTCCACAAGCGAGACATCTATTTCAAAATTGTCCTTTTTTAGGCACCGTGATTATGTCAATAGAGGCAAAATTATGAAGCTTTGAGCTTCTTCACGTGAACTACTAAACTTTATGGAAGTCTTTCGTTTGTATTATCCATCCAATTGAGGTTTCCAAATACTTTAGATCTATGTTATTAGACTCTTCAATTTTTGTGAAACACCCGTGTACATGGACATTTCATACTCTAATTTGGTAGAAATTTACAAGAAAAAAGAAAGAAAAGAAAAATAGGTGTGTTCGACATTCGGATAAGTATTCAAAAATTTATGACATTTGGAGTCGAGCCGGAGTCTTAAAAGAGTCCAATAAGAAGAGTCAATTCAAGTTGAGAGTATATTTCCTAAGAAACAATATGGAAGCAACTTGTCATAGCATAGCAGTTACTCTATTTTTCTTGTGAATAGTCTCTTTTCCTAGATCAATTAATAGTACTTAATCTTTCTTTTTCTTTTTCTTTTTTAGGTGGAACGGTACTTGATGTGTGGCTCGGACCTGTTCCTTGAAACAAGGAACTTATCTACCATATGGTTTGTGAAGTTCTTACCGGCAGCAGGTGTGATGCAAACCAAGCCAGTGATCATGCCTTGAACAGCCCCAATGGCAGAAGGTTTCCCAAAGAATAAAATATCAAGTACCAGCCAAGTGAGCAAACTGGTAGCAGTACAGACATGAGTGTTCAATACAGCCAAAGAAGCATCTATGCTAACCACATAAGGATCTCCTCCATTGAAACCTGTCCATCCCATCCACAACAACCCAGCCCCTGCTATCATTAGAAGGATGTTATTTGGTGGAAATCTTTCTCTATCCTTGCTCAATCTTGGTCCAACCTGCAATAGATATTTAAACAAACAAAAAAAAAACACAGCAAAGTAGTCAAAAATCAGTAGATAAAAGCTTTTTCATAACATTGCTCTTCTTTCTTGAGCTGTATATATTTTGCAGAAAGTTAGGGTCTATTTGTTCCTACTTTTAAGACTTTGTAAAAGAGTTTATGACAGTAAAAGAGCTTCAAAACCAAATGAGAAAAGAAATTTAGATGCACTTTAAGGCTAAAAAAGCACATTATATGTGTTTCTTTATAAAACCGCTTTTAGGGTTTGCTCGTTTTTGCTTATACACTCTGTAAAAATATTTCAAACAGCAAAATAAGCACTTTGAAATCATATATTTGTCATTTTATGCTCAAAAGACACATTTTATGCTTTTTAAAAGTATTTATGCTTCTTCCATAAACCATTTTTCCCCCTGAAATCACTTTTAGTATAAGCACGGACAAACAATCCCTTAATTTAATGTCTTTTTTGGGGGAGAAAATATATATAAGAAGTTCTCTTAATTACCCAATATGCTGCAGTGAAACCAGCAACTCCTGAAGACAAATGAATAACATATCCTCCAGAATAATCAATCAATCCTAACTTTGAAAAGTACCCATCAGGACACCAAATACTAAAGGCTCCAATAGTGTATGAAAAAGTCAACCAAAGTGGTACAAATAGCATCCAAGCATAAAAGTTCATCCTTCCTAACAAAGCTCCTGCTATCAGAATCAAAGTGATAGCTGCAAAGACAAACTGAAAATACACCATTGTTGCATTAGGAAACTTCCCCAAAAAAGCCTGTTCGAAAAGATAATGCTCATCTAATGCAACATTAGCTTTACCCCAAAGGGGAAACAATTTGTCACCAAATGACATACGGTAACCCCATCCAACCCAGCATATCAAGACACAAGCAAATGCATAGAGTCCCATGAAAGCTGAATTCACAGCCCATTTCTTTTTCACTGCTCCTCCATAGAGTATTAGAAGCCCTGGAATACTTTGAAGGCCAACAAGTGTCGCGGCAGTGAGCTGCCACGCGTTGTCGGCTTTGTTCATCCATGGAGGGTTTGCAGGATCTGGTAAAAGGTTAGGAGGGAAAGCAAAGGTAGTGTTGTTAGCCATTGATCTCTATTGTAGTCAAAATGTATAAACCTATGAGATCACTATCTGTTGGTGGACTACATTTGTTTGGTTTTTGCTTCTTTATATATTTATTTTCTCCTTGGGATCAAGTTGTCACCTTGATGGTGCAATTTTTGGCATTAAGTAGGTTGATGTTGTTTACAAAGCTAGTTTGTTTCCATTCTTAGTTCTTTTACACTTTCTGCTATTAAATTAGTAAATTTTGATTATGCCAACAAGCTGTCACCAAGATGATGATGCCATATTTGGCATTTCTTTTTTAAACTAAATAAATGGTTTTTCACGATCAGCTGTCATTTCTATTTGTACAAATTCTATTTATAATTTCAAGCCTTAAACAAGAAGAAAATTAAGGAACCGGGAGACACACCTAATTTGAAAAAATGGGAAAATTAGGGCAATCTGGCTTTGCCAATGGCCAATAAGAGAAAAGACATTACCCTGATCTGGATCTTACCTCCTCATTGATTGGATAAACATTTGAAGTGATAATTAATTTTTTCTAAGGAAACAAACAAAATGTCTACAGAATAATATCTGACCGATTATTCCAATGCACCTGAAGCTTATGAAGGCTTATTTGCTATTCTCCAACTTTTCATGTATAACATATAAGTAGTGTGAACAGGGGTAATTCAGTAATTCACAAGTCATTTGTTGCTGTGTCTCTTCTGAGTCTCTGCAAGTATTTTGAATAGACTTGGAAAAAATCTCGTTGATGAATATTTCTTAAAAAGCCACGTGCCTTAATTGCTCATTTACACTTAAAAGAGAGATTTTTTTAGTTATTATATAATCTAATTATTCCCATTGTATCATTTTTTATTTATATTATTAAAAAAATTACATTTTTAAATATTAAAAAAACATATATTTTACTTTATACAAAACAAATATATACTATAAATAAAAATGATTAAAAATAAAATTTTATTTAGGAAGAAAAGTTTTGATATGTAATTAAACCATTTTTCTTCTTTAAAAAAAATACACAACAATTCTTAATGCAAGTTTGGATTAAAAGAATATGGAGATCTCAAATTAACGGCTCAATTTGAAAATTAATTAAATGTTATATTATACAAATCAATCTACTAGTGATGAGGTCGACTTCCTTTCATTAGAGAAATCTGGAATGCACAGCTAAAAAGATAAATAAATAAATCTGGAATGCCTTATCATGTTTATTTACAGTTTGACACCATAGAAAGTCGAATTACTCATTGAAGGGAAGAAAACGACAATGGGATAAGGGAATGCTTGTGAATATAAATATTTGATACATGACTACAAATAACATGATAAGATATTTTATGTGCTACTAATAATTGACAAATACCTAAACATAATATTAACTTGTTATGCAACAAAGACAAAGGTTGCATAACTGTGACATTAATGGCAATTTTCAGTCACTTTTGTCCACCTGCTTGTCGTGCATTAATGGCATTGACACACAAAGGTGACACAAGATGAATCAAGTCTGAAAAAATAAAGATAAAACTCGTACTGAGCTCCAATATTTGTAATGAGAATTGAAAACTATTGATCAATACATATTAGATCATCACATGATTGGGACAGTTTTGAAAGAAGGGGGGAAAAAAATCCGCCTTGCTTTTTTTCAGATTATTACCTACCTCTACCTGTTACATATAAGCTACAGCGTATAGTCAATGACTCAATATTGTATGCCTAGAATCAGCTTGAGCATAACCTTCCTGGTCTTTATGGAGCTTGTGCCAAAACCAGACAATAGGGCATAAGCTTTAAATGTGAAACTACATGTGAGAAATTGCTGAATCTAAACGGAGCTTGTGCCAGTAGTCCCAGCTACTCGGCAAATAGATATTGCAGCAAAGGAGTAACCACTGCTACGCTTAAACTGTTCCCCAACAATGCATAACTGTGACATGAGGAAAAAGAATTGTCTGAAACATTTAAACCATAAAAAAGAAGAAGGTAAAATAGAAAGAAATGTAGTTCCATGTTTACTGGTATGTGACGATATTTTCAGTAATAATCTTCCAACTGCAAAATCATACTTAAACAGTGCATTCCTCATCTATCTGTGAATGCTTCGAACTATGGAGAAAAAGGAACAAGGAAGAACCTTCAATTGCATTCCCCGAATGCAACAACTCTTTCATAATTTGGACATAGTATCTCTACACCTAGAGATATCAAATAGGTTGATCTCTACACCTAGAAATATCAAATAGGTTGAGCCATCTTATATCAATTTTATTGTTCTTATTTCAATTATCTGTTTGGCCATAATAAAACTGATTTTTTAGTCAAAACAAATCAGCATAAAAAGAAAAACAAAGTCAAATGAGTTCGGGAGCTATATGAGCTGACAGCTCATTTGACACATCTACTCATGCCCCAACTAACTGGCAGATTACTATGGATGCTGCAAGCTTGTAATCGCATAATGTAAATACCACTTATATTCATCAATCAGGCTTCACTTGACAAAAGCACAATCCCAACTCTCAAACCCATGCACCTATGTAATAGAATAGCCATAAAGTTTTATCCAAGTCTTGGATAGAGGAAACATTAAAGGATATAGAAGGTCAGAGACATAATTTCAATCAAATTCCAAAGTTGTCTAAACTCACACTAACACAGATGATATATCCAGTCCTCTTCGTTGTGCAGACCTTTCCTTAATTTATAGATGCCATATATTTCAATGTTTTTATTTAAGAAATCTTCAAAAAAATATAAACAGGCAAGCATATATGGTGGGAAATATTTTCAACTTTGCAGAACTTCAGATAAAAATAGCAATAAACTGGGAAGCAAAATAGTCTATGATCCAAGTTCAGATAGATTTAATACTAACAACTTTTGCTCGTGCACAACTTAAGGGTAAGGAGCTAGGATGACCAAGGGCATATAACAATATATAGCATACCGTTGTTTAAGGCTTATGTGCTCTGGAAACTCAAAATCTTCGGGGAATGAATGCAAATTAGCAACCTAATTATTTGAAAAGAAAAATGGTTAAACAAAGCATAAACTCAAACAACAAATTCAAAACTGAAACAGAAACCTCCATAAAATAGATAAAAGAAAGCAATTACCTCCTTAGGTGTAAAATATCTAAGGCCTTGTTCCTTCAAAGGAGATGATTTACCCTTTTTCTCTGGCTGCATTATTATGCTATCGTAAATACACAATGAACAAATCAATGAAAAGCAACAACAAGACGAGTTGAAAAAAGAAGAATCATATGTAAATATGAATGGGAATTGTGATGGTTGCAAAGTCTTCCTTGGGTCCGTGCTATTATATACAAAGCTAAATAAAAAAGTGTGATAAATATCAATGCAGACTTTTCAGTGATTGAGCTAAAGATATTCTAGTACAACTATTAGCACCAAAATAATCTGGAAACTTGGCTGACAACATTAATTTCATTAGATCTCATTGTATCAGGAACAATCTTTGAACAGGTAACAAGCATTTTAAGATCTTACTATTGTAGGACATCTAATATCTTGACACCACAACTTCTCATCAATCAAATGAGCGAATTTTTCTGATAAATAAATGCAACATCTGCAAACTGAAGTTTTAGTAATTTCAATTCACTGACTGCATGTTAACATTAACATCTTACCAAGATTGTTGCTAAAAGAGAGCCAGTACCCTTCACATATCGATAATAACTCTTTGTAAAACAACAGCACCGCTTTGAATCGGGATAGACAATATCTATGCAGAGTAAAGGACTTGTTGATCTCCACAGAGAGAGAGACAGAGGCAGATTTGATAATGGTACTAGAAATGATCCAATAAGCTAATTAATTATCGCTAATAGAAGGATACCCATGGCACTTCCCCATCTCTCAATCAAGCTGAGAGAAACAGAATACTGATCTACAGAGCTAATATCATATTCATGCTCTTCAGTATCTTTTCCTGTATCTCTACAAGCATCTTCAAAGTCCATAGTAGTATTCAACGAATTGGACCCTGGTGGATGGCTTGAATTCTTGAATTCAAGAAATCTTTCGATAGGCTCACAAGATTGGAGTAGCTTATCGAAATTCTCCCGGGGCAGGTCATGCGCACATAGTACTGGATTATCAGCATGTTCAAACAATGGGATTGGAGACCAAAGAAGCTGGTTGTTAAAAGGTTGGCTCCTAAAGGAAAAGGGTTTCTTCTTAGCCTGTAAAAGGAAATGAATGCTCATTAACTTAATTTAAAGATTGAAATTATGGTGAACAGGAAGAGTAACAAAAATCCCAAATTTTGTTAATGGCAAGGACCAGAGAGATAGGTACCAGACAAAAATAACGTGGTCTTGAATAAGGTACAGCAAACTGCAACGGGCTTAATATAAACTCATGTGTGACAAAATCAGATTTCACCAACACCTCCATCAATCTTGAATGTGTATCAGATGTCTGCAGCCATAGAAGAAAAATGCCCTTAGAAACTTGAATTACCATCTTAATAGTTTTGAGCTAAATTTCCAGTATCTACCTCAAAACCAACAACATTCTCTACAAATAACACATTTGGAGGTTGAGAAAGGTGTGGAATCAATTCAAGAATCTTCAGAAATGAAAATGCACGGGCATCACGAGATTGTTTCTGAAGACCTAATAACAAGTAACTCAACATAAGCCTTAACAGTTATTATATCTACACGTAGAATGTGAAAAGAAGTAATCTCTAACCTTGTCGAGTGTAAGGTTGGCAAGGAGGAGAAAGAAGCCATGCCTGTGCCCCATAACTGTTGAGGTCATCAGCTGTCAGGCTCTCAATATTACCCTATGTCAGTCAGATCCCAACAGTTTTGAAGACAGAACCAGTTAAAAACACCAAAAATCTGACACTTTGCATTTAGAAAGAGGCAGTCAGAAACTAGTCAAACTATCTTTGCTTTTTTTTCATCAAAAATAAAAATCTCCACAAGATACGACCATGCCACTGGTTCATCGGCTATAAGAGGTTTATATACCCTAAGCTAACAAAGAGGGTGTTGCTTGTAAGCTAGACATTGAGGTGCATGGCCTCAAGTTTCCATGCAACTCACTATTCAGCGAGATAATACTGCTCCCTTGCACTCATCTCATTGCCAACTGGACTGCCTCAGGATAGATAAATAGAAAGAAAGAAAGAAAGAAAATATCTTTGCTTATTGACTGTAAAACTTTTAGTGGTACAATACCAAGCACTGTATAAATAGGTGACCAGAAATACCATTTTAAAGAAACTTGCAGACAGAACCACAATAACATGAAAGGATTCTTTGTACGGGTAGTTAATATTATATTTTATGAGAGAAAAACTTATATAGTGAATAGTCCGTTAAATGAATCTTTTAAAGTTGAATTTTAACTTTCAAATTTTGAAGCCATCAGTTCCGGGCATGAAAATAAGAATAAGCAAAAAGCAGTTTATGATTAAAGCTATAAATATGAATAAAATATTTGATGCCCAAATAGTTAAAACATCCATTATAGAGAAAAGGCTTGGCTAAACGCTCTTAATTAAAAAAATCTAGCTTCAAGCTAGCATTAAGATGCCAAAACTACAATGCTACTGCCTGAAAATTTGTTAGTCGTCAATTCCACCAACTTACCTTTACGGAGGCCAACATTAAATTTATACATTTTAACATTCCCCTTGACTCTACATCTTATAGGCACAATACTTGAAATTCAACAATTAGGGCTAGAAGGGGTTTTGAACATAACTTGCTGCTCTAATGACATTAGAAATGTGTTGGTCACCAATTCTCCCAAAATTTAATCTGTTCAGAGATGTGCCAACAATTCATTTATATATTTTAGCACTAACTCTTAGAAACCAGTACGAGTTAATTTTTCAAACCTTATTTATTCTACATCCTAAAAGAAAATACGGTAAATATTCGTATTTTTCAATCTTAAGAATTTAAAACGTAAGCATTTTTTCACCTATGTTCCTAAGAAAAAGAAGAAATCAAAACCTGACAGGGACGATGCCCAAAGTTGTATTGATAGACATCGTTTGCCTTGTCATTAATTTCAAACGCTTCCACAACTTTTGCATTCACTCCAGCTCTCATCAACGAGTACCTCTGATTATATACGCATGAGAAAATTACCAATCAGTTTAGACTCCAAAATTTAGAAACCAATTAACTATGAAGCTAAAATAAAATATATATTACTGTTTATTTATACATAACCATACATACGAGACAAATAAACCAAGTACCATGCCACCGATGCCACTATAGAACTCGAGGACTTTCCATGGCTCCTCTACATTCTTGGGCTCTGGAAAGCTCTTCTCCATTGCTCTCCTTTCACGCCGTCCACCGTGATTCGTTGAGCTTCCTGAGCTCTCTATCGTTGCGTTTTGCTCGTGTTTTCGGCTTTCTGAAATTGCAGTAAAGGATGCTGTTTTGCTTACTTGCATTATACCACAAAACGACACGTCGTATATCAAACATTTATCACGTCAAAAATTTGGTAAAAAATGAGGGGTGACCTTGGAATTTAACTTTGAATCATATAATCTAAATAAAATAAAAGTTGAATTAAATTGGGATAAACTCGTACCATCTCAAATAATTCCAAAATATTGAGATTAGTTGGGCTAAGTTTAAGTGTTGGCCCAAAATAATTTTTTAAAAGGAAAATTATAATACATAAACATTGAAACTTATACTTTAAATTAAAAACTATAAATTGATAATATATATATATTTTTAATTTCTGATCGATTCCATCTCACTATCTTTACTATATTTCTCCAACACTCAGTAATAATTGTCTCTTCAACAACAACTTTAAGTCCATTAAAAGAGACTAAAATATTTTGCTTGAAACCTTAAAAAGATGGTTTTTTTTTGTGTGTGATTATTTTATGATTTACTTTAATATACTAAGAAAGTTTTATATATATATGGTCAATTTTAGAATAAATTTTTTATTTAATTTTACTCATATATTTCTTTATTTAATGACCCGAAGAAATTTTATAAAAATTTGAAACTCTTTATTCAAATTATAAGTTTTCATTAAAACACGATGATCTTTGACTTTTACATAAGAGAAATTTGATAGCATTTATTTTTATCAAATTTATTTAGAAATGGATCTTTTGCTTTAAAAATTAGTTTTCTTTAGCTTTTATTTACTAGTGTTATTGTTTTATAATTAACTAGTTATTGTAACATAATAAACATGTGTGTGAGAAATTATATTAACTCTGTCTACTTTGTTGTGAACATGAATTATTCATTAAGCATTAATTTATTCTTTGTTCTAAAAACTATTTGTTGTAAAATTATCTCCATCATTTTTTTACGTTTTATGTAATATTATTTGAGTTAATAAGATTTAATCATTAAATATATTTTTTATTTATAAAAAATATTTAATTTACTATATAAAATTTACAATTTAAGTTAATTAAGATTACTTTGTAACAACTTTATTATATTTAATTTGGGTTTGATTCATATTTGTTAATTCAAATTAAATTTAAATTGAAATAGGATTATATTAATTTAAATTATATTAATTCGAATTAGTTCGAATCGTTCCAATTTGCATAAATTATTACCCTGATAAAAATATGTGATAATATTGTAATAACTCAAATTATAATTTATTAAAAAATTACATTAATAAATTTATCTATTAATAATTATATTAAAATGTGAATAAATTTAAATATAAGATAAATAATTCATATAATTTTATTATAATAAGTAAAAATAATTATCACAATAGCATTTAAAAAGTAAAACATAATTATATTTGAAGATATTGAGTATGGTGATTCAAAAAGATCATGATAAAAATTAAAAATCATTTTTTTCAAAAATAATACAATATTCATATGTAAATGATACTTCATATTAGCTCAAACACTTATAATCAAATTCAATTTATTCAATTAGATGAAGATAACGTTATGTAATAATATTATTAAAATATATTAATCATCAATTTTGGCAATGTTTAAATTATTATAAAATTAAATAATAATTATTCTGCCAATGGTTGGTAAAAATTCATAGATAGTATGTTAATTCTAAGGAATGAAGAATCAACCTCAACCTCAACTAAAATTAATCTTGATACATTTTATTAATCTTCTTTTAAAATTAGACAGTGTCTGTATAATTTACATTTATGATTTAAAATAAAAGAAGAACTTATCTTATTATTATTCAACATATTAAGATTTTAGAGTGTAAAAAAAAATACTACAATCATTTTTACTATATTTTTTTAAAAATGAAACTTTTAAACTAACCATTTTTTTCTTTTTCATTGAAACCTTCCAAAAGTATATCACTTTTTGCCGAGGAGAAGCTGTTGGAAATGAATTTAAATAAAAAAATATTTTTTATTATTTTATGATTATTATTTCATAAATTATGTAAATGTCATTTTCATAATTATATGGTCATTATTTTTATGACTGTTATTTTCATAATTATGTGACCGTTAATTTTATGACCGTTATTTTCATAATTATGTGACCATTAATTTTATGACCGTTATTCTTATAATTATGTCACAGTTACTTTTACTAATCGCTATTCCTTGCTAATTATACGCGACCGTTATTTTTACGACCATTATTTTCATAATTATGTGTGTCCGTTATGTTCATAATTATATGGCCGCTACACATATTTTTTCCACTATAAAAAGGGCAATAGCCCTTAGTTTAGAATATAACTTAACAACTCAAAAATAGTTACGATTTTTCATAGCAAAATCAAAGAAAAGAAAATTAATTGTTTTCTCGCATTTCCGAGCAACATAAATATTTCGAGAGGTGTAGTATTCCGACTTCACTGTCTTTGTGAAGTTCCGGAGGCAAAAAGATTCTCGGGTCGCTTTATCCTGGGGACGACGAGGTTGTGTTTGCTTGCACAAGTCAGCGCGAGCCGCCAAACGCCTTAAAGAGTGACCTACCGCGACTCAACCCAAGCAGTATATTTCAGTATATCGGTAATATTGTTCTTACATAGTTTTTTCACATATTTGTTCCAACAATTTTAAGACGAATTCTATCTGCCATGTCTACTGAAATGTTAACTGCCGATCTTAACAAAACATTTCGTTTTGAAGAACTACACTTTAAAAAATCGAGACAAAAAAATTTTATTCTTCTTAACCATGTAAAATGTCGCTTTTGTTTTTATTATTGAAAAACCAACACTGCCTAATTCTCATATTGAAGCTACAATAAAGGATTTAAACACCTGGATAGAAAATTATTTTCTATACAAATTTTTTTTATTCCTAATGGATTAGCTAATGACTTGTATGACTATTATAATTTTGATAAAGTCTGTTAAGGAAATTTGGGAAGTACTTCAAAAGAAGTATAATACTCAGAAAGCTGGAACTAAGAAGTATGATGTCAGTAGATACATGAAGTATCAAATGATTGATGAAAAATCTGTGAAAGCTCAATCACACGAACTGCAGAAGATAGCACACGAAATAACTTTTGAAAGTATGACTTTAGATGAACAATTTCAAGTAGTTGTTATTATAGATAAATTACCCCATGCTTAGAAAGATTTTAAGAATACACTTAGACATAAAACTAAGAAATTTTCTTTAGAAAGTCTTATAACCAGTTTAAGAATAGAAGAAGAAGTCCGAAAATAAGACCAAAGAGATGAAGTACTCGTTGTCTCAAACAACAATACCAATAAGAAACCCTCATATGCAATTTGGAAACCTAAAGGTAGAAATATGAAAACTCATAATCATAATAATGACCAAAACCGCAACCACCAAAATAGAAACAAAAACTATCCTCTCTAGAACGGACCTTAACCCCCTTAAGGAATAACACATTCACGTGTTAAAGTTGTAACTGCACCGGCCACTTGGCTAGAACCCCCGCAATGTAATCGTCCGCCACGTAGGCTAACCTTACCGAAGATCAACTTATTGCTATGATTTCTAAAGTCAATTTTGTTGATGGATCCGAGGGTGTCAGGACACTGCGTACTTCTCGCCATGTTCGCTATAATCGAGACATGTTCAAGTCCTACTCTGAGTCTAAGGATAAGAAAGTGTTGTTGGTACTAGTGAGGTGGAATTAAAGTTTACCTTTGGAAAGACTATCATCTTGAAAGATGTCTTGCATACTCCAGAGATGAGAAAGAACTTAGTTTCAGGATATCTTCTTTACAAAGCTGGGTTTACTCAAACTATAGGGGTTGATTTATATACAATAACTAAAAATAATATTTTTTGTTGGGAAAGGGTACGCCACTAATGGCATGTTTAAATTGAATGTTGAGTTCCTTTAATATTTGGCATGCTAGACTTTGTCATGTTAATAAACGCATAATCAAGAACATAAGTAGCTTAGAAATAATTCCAAAACTATCTTTGAATTATTTTGGATTAATGTGACTTTTATAGTCAAGCTAAAATAACAAAAACTTCACATAAGTCAGTAGTTAGAGAATTTGAACCTTTAGAATTAATACATTATGACATATGTGAACTTGATGGAAATTTAACAAGAAATGAAAAACACTATTTTATAACTTTTATAGATGACTGTTCAGATTACACTTATGTATATCTAATGAAAAAATAAAAGTGAAGCGTTTGACATGTTTAAAATATTTATGATCGAAATTAAGAATCAACTTAACCTAAAAATAAAAAGGTTTCTCAAGTGATAGGCACTAAATATGATTCCAATATCTTCAATGATTTTATAAAACTCATGGAATCATTCATGAAAAAACAGCACCTTATTCTTCTGAAATGAATAGCAAAGCTGAAAAGAAAAAATAGAACTTTTACTAAATCAATAGTTACAATTTTATTAAACTTTTGTCAGTTCTCTATCAGGGGAGAAATTTTATTAATCGCTTGCTATGTGTTAAATAGAAAGGCCTAAATCTACTAGTAAAATTTCATCATTTGAAATTTTGAAAAAATAAGAAACTTAACTTATTTTAAAACTTGAGATTGTTTAGTCTATGTTAGGATCATTGATCCTTAAAAGAAATAAACTTACTAGTAGAACATTCGAATGTGTATTCATAGGATATGTTGTGAATAGTAAAGCTTATAAATTCTACGACTTAAATGATCATAGTTATAGAATCAAATGATGTTGACTACTATGAACATAGGTTTTCATTTAAATTGAAGAATAATGGGGGCTCGTCTTCTAATAGTTTACCCATAACTAGAACTATTGAACAAAATGAGGAATTAAACACTGCAATTAGAAGAAGTAAACGAGCTTGAACCCTTAAGGATTTGGGTCAGATTTTTATGTTTATACCTTAGAGGAAGATCCCCAAACTCGTAAAGAATCATTCTCTTCTTTAGATGCCAATTTATGGGAAGAAACCATAAATGATGAAATGGACTCTTATGAGTATAATAAAACTTGGCATTTAGTTGACTTACCTTATGATTGTAAAACCATAGGATGTAAATGGATACAAAAGAAGAAATTAAAACTCGATGGTACTATTGAAAAGTACAAAGCTTATATTGTAGTTAAATGGTATAGGTAAAGGGAAAATGTAGATTTATTTGATACCTTTTCACCAGTCACACGAATAACTTCCATATGTGTACTTTTTCCTCTTACTACCATCCATGATTTAGTAGTACATCAAATGGATGTTAAAATTGCTTTCTTAAATGGTGATTTAGAAGAAGAAATTTATATGGATCAACTTGAAGGTTTTGTTATCCCAGGTCAAGAAAATAAAGTTTGTAAACTAGATAAATATCAGTATGATCTAAAATAAGCATCTAAGCAATGGCATGAGAAATTTGATAATATAGTTAACCCACACGAATTCAAATTGAATGAAAATGACAAATGCATTTATTATAAATTAGAAGATAACATTTGCACTATTATATGTTTATATGTGGATGACATGCTTATTTTTGGTTCAAATATTCATGTTGTGAATAATGTGAAAACTTTATTAAGTGTTAACTTTGATATGAAAGATCTCAAAGAAGCGAGTGTAATCCTTGGTATAAAGATTACTAGGTCTGAAAAGGGAATTTCTTTAGATCAATCTCATTACATTAAGACGATCTTAAAGAAATATAATTGCTTTAACTATAAACCTGCATGTACTCAGTATGATCCTAGTGTAAATTTTTTCAAGAACACCTAGACTGTGTTATACAACCGAGTATCGCAGCATCATTGGTAGCTTACGCATGCTGCACTGATTTATGTGACCGCATATAGCTTATGTCATGGGACTACTATGTAGGTTTACCAATAGACTTAGTGTAGGGCATTGGAATGCTATTGAAAGGGTTATGAGATACCTTAAGAGAACTATATACCTTGGATTACATTATACAAAGTTTCCCGTTGTTCTAGAAGGATACGATGACAGATTGGAACATTTTATTAGAAAACTCCCAAATCAACTAGCAACTATATATTTAACATACCATTGTGAGTTGTTTCTTGGAAGTCTAAGTAATAGACAATATTGGCTCAATTTATGATGGAGTTTGAAATGATAGCACTAGCTACGCTGGTGAAGAAGCACGCTAGTTAAAAGTTCCACATTAGTCGAGATCCCTTTATGGGAAAGATCGATACATTGTCATTGTCCCGATCCACTACGATAGTACCGCTGCTATTAAAGATTTAGAACCGTTATTACAACGGAAAGAGATGACAGATACACAGCATCTTAGAGAATTTCTCTACAAGAGTCAGAAGAATGGATCATATATGTACTTGATGAAAATTTGGCTGATCCTTTTGACGAAAGGATTATAGAGAGGTTTTCAAAAACCTCAAAAGGAATGTGACTGATGCCGCTTAGAATGAAGAGTCAACTTATTATGGTAACCCAACTTATAGATCGAGATCCCAAGAAATAAGTTCAACGGGTACCTAACAAGTCATGAAGTGATACGAGATGAATCACGCTATTTATGAAGTCACAATCTATATTGTTAGAAGCGTGAAGTCCCTGGTTTACGAAAGGATGAAAGGTTAATTATTAAACTCTTAATGAGTTCTATACCTACATGTGGAGTGGAGTACGTAGCTACAGGGAGTACTCTTGATAGACTCACCTATGTGAATGTGGAAGTACGTCGCTTTCCTATGAAAATTTTGGGCAAAATTTACTAGAGCATTCACTATACCTGGGATACACGTACGTGCCGTAAAGCACGGGTTTTTCGAACTACACCTTGGAAAGATGTGTGTGTGATGTTATTAGAGATGTAGTTCAAAACTACGAGTTACTCTAGTATATTCTAAAGATTAACACCACGCAAAGGTTCAAGTCGATAGACACCTTTTTGCTTATGCATAATCTTATACTTTTAATTGATTGGTTGTTCGATGAAACTATTTTTTATTTAAAATTCAAGTGGGGATTGTTGGAAATGAATTTAAATAAAAAATATTTTTATTATTTTATGACCATTATTTCATAAATTATGTAACTCATTTTCATAATTATATGGTCATTATTTTTATGGCAGATTGCTATTCTCATAATTATATGCGACTGCGTTACTTTTATGACCATTATTTTCATAATTACGTGTCCGTTATTTTCATAATTATATTTAATCGCTACACATATTTTTTCCACTATAAAAAGGGGCAATAGCCCTCAGTTTAGAATATAACTTAACAATTCAAAAATAGTTCTACGATTTTCATAGCAAAATCAAAGAAAAGAAAATTCAAAATTGCTTTCTCAGATTTCCAAACAACATAAATATTTGAGAGGTGTAGTATTCCGGACTTCATCAGTGCAGTGAAGTTCCAAGACAGAAAAAGATTCTGGGCTGTTTTATCGTGGGGACGACGAGGATGTGTTTGCTTGCACAAGTTTGGGCAGAGCCGCGAAACGTCTTAAAGAGAGCGACCTAGTCCGCGACTCAACCCAAGCATTATATTTCAGTATATCGGTAATATTGTTCTTACATAGTTTTTCACATATTTGTTCCAACATAAGCTTATGCAAAGACACCTTTTTTTAGTTTCATTTTGCTTTATTTATTTTAAATAAAAATAATTATTTGTGTTTTTTTATATAAATTAAAATCTATGATGATTTGTTTTCATCTAGTTATTCATTTGTGATGTTTTATGTCATATATATACCCATAAAATTTTTATTTTATTATCAATATTTATTTAAATTTATCGTATCAAAAATTATAAAGATTACAAAGTATTAATAATATTTTATTTTTTTAAAAAATAATTATTATATTAATTAAAATAACTAAATAATTTATTGAATAACATAGAGTAAAAAATAAAAACTTAAAATTTTATATGTGAGTTTAATAAAAAATTTAGTTTCGATTTAACAATTTGATTATTGACATATTTATATTAATGATTTCTTGTCTAAATTATATCTTTGATTTTTAATGATATTTAGTTTCTTAAAAAAATATATTAAAGTGTTGATGCTTTCAATAATAATACATCTTATGTATTTTTTATTTAATTTATGATTAAAAAAGATATTTTAATTTTAGGGTAGCTTCAATGATTTCAACAAAGTTCTTAAAAAATAAATTGTTAGTTGAAAAACTATTTTGTAAGAAATTACAAACAATATTTTTTGAATGTTGAAAATACTCATGATAAATCTTTTTCCACCGTTAAAGTTTTTATTATTATTAGAAGTAAAAATAGAATTTTTTTTAAGAAAAAACCCAAACTTACATTGAATCGTAGACAGATAAGTTAAGAAACACATTATTATTAATTTAAAGTATACTATTACCCATGACTGAAAGAAAGAAAGAGTTGAATTAACTTAGTAAATTTTGTTTCTTATTTTATGTTTTAGTTATTTACTTTTTTTCTTATAATTTAATCGCTTTGTTTTTTAATTTACATAGTATAATTATCTTATTTTTTCTTACGATTTAGTTTATTTATTTTTTTAATTTTCTTACATTTAGTTCAAACTTTGATATTGTTTAGTATTATTTATGTAATAGGCATGCAACCCAACAATCTAAGATATCTTGCTCATATTGAGAATCACGACCTAATCTAAGTAAACAACATAGATGACGTCGTAACAACCTAGGTCACATCTCAATGTAGTGCTTCAAGTTGTATGTTTGTAACAATATGTTTATGTAGTGTTGTCCTAACGACCTAGGTCACATCTTAGTGTAGTGCCTTAAGCCATATGTTTGTAACGACTGTTTATGTAGCGCCTATGGCGACTTGATTTAAATAGGAGCTGTATTTTATGTATTCTAATTACTTGTATAAGAGTACCTACCTATGCAACCTCAACATCTCTCTAATAGGTGTTATATACACCTCATTTATGAGAAGAATACATGATGAGCCATAAGATCGGCATTGCAAATACCAATCTTGCGAAATACTCTTTGGTTTTATAATTTATAAAACTCTGACAAGTGCATGAATCATTCTATAGAAAATAATAAGTATACTCTCAAGGTCAATCTAAGAAATTAATATATGTGGTTTTTAATTTATTATTCAAACTTTTAAAAATGAAATTAAATCATATACATTCTGTCACGATATTTTGGTTTTGTTTTCTAATCTAATAACATAAAAAGAATAAACATAAAGATAGATTCAATAAAAAATAATGCAAATTTTTATCATTTATAATAGTGAAGTATTTATGGATATAATAATTTAGTTAATTACGCTTGCTCATATTATTTAGGTTATTAAAGATATAAACTGATATTTATTAATTCTCTCTCTTTTATATAAATATCACATTTGGTTGAGTTAGATATTATTTGTTAATTAAATAAATCAATTAACACCTATGGGTAAGGTTGATAACTAATTTGGTTAATTAAATTAATTTTTTTTCTCTAAAAGATTGAAAATGAACCATTTAAATGCTACATTTGGTGGAGTTAGATGTTTTAAACTTTATTCAAGGTGTCTAAATTAAATCTAAGAATTTAATTATCTGAGTACTAACTTTCAAGTTTTAAAATCATGATTGAAAATATGTTGTCAATACATTTTCGAATAATAGTTTTTATAAAAACTTTTGAAATAGAGCTTTACTCTAACTACCGGGCGATTGTACCAACAAATAAAATAGCACTACTCTAAATAAGACCGGATAATTAAACCTTAATATAAAATCTTGAATAAAAACAAAACCAATTTATTTTATAGAAATATTTTACATATTTAATATTTCACAAGCATAACAACGTTTTAATTATATCATATTTACAAATAGCCAACCATGTTATATTTAATTTGTCTGTGATTAAATTTAATCATAGACAAATTAAATATAACATATAAGAATAAAATATAAAAAGATAATTGTAAGAATCCATTAAAATAATACATTTAAAGAATCCTTATAATAGTTTGATGCTAATTCAGTTACTGGAAAACCTTCAAATGGATTTGCATATCTACTTATTGAATCAAAAAAACTAAAAATTTATAAAAACACAGTTAGTTCTTTTCAAAAAGAAAAGAACTTAAAAACTAAAAACTAAAAAAAATGAAAACTTTTTAGAGAGAGAAAGAGCTTAGAAAATTGTGGGTTATGGAATGGGGGAAGAAAGTCCTTTTATAGGCGAAGAAAAGGCCAAAAAATGGAGAAAATATTTCAAAATTTGAATTTGGACGCGTTTGGATAGGTTGTCAAGCGTATGGGGTGCTAAAATCTCGGTAGATGGGCGATTGGCGCATGTGGGACACGGCGAGGAGTGTGCTGGCGCGTATGGAAGTCAGTGCGACATGTGCTGACGTGTGTTGGGCGTGTGTTGATTACGTGTGTTGGCTGGGCGTGTGCCGACGATGTGTGGGCATGTGCCGGTGTATGCTAGGCCAATGCCCGTGCTGCTACTTGCAAGACTTAACAGGAATGGGTGACTATGTGCGCAATTTTGGCCTTTTTGATATTTTTGACCCATTTTGTCCAATTTTTTCATCTTTTTAACTTTTCTTCATTTCTTTTATCAACATATATGTGATGTATTGCCTCCAGTATTTTTCTTCGAATCTTTAAGTTACTTTTGAACAAAAATACTTAAAAAATAATAAAAATTTTCATTATTTTGAAAAGACAGATTTATGTAAAAAATGATAAAATCAAACAAATATGAAGCTATTTAATCAATTAAAATACATTAAATCATGGTAATTTTAGTACTTTTTTAAGCACTCATCACAACCCCTAACCAATTTCTTGCTAGTTCCTTAACAAGAGAAGCGATAGAAACTAAAATAAAAACTAAAAATTAAACTATTCTAAATCACTTTTGTGGATTGAGTTGAAGTCTTTAAATCCCTAGGTTACCCTAGTGGACGAGTTTAAGTCTCGTGAGGGTTTTTAGTAATGATACCCACAAACATTAACAAAAAATGAAAACAAATAAAATGAGAATTTAACTAAAATTTAAAATAAAGTAAAAAAGACTAAAATAAAATAAAGAAATGAAATACAAAAATATATCATGCCTATAATTTCTTTTAAATTTCATAATTAAAATTTTAAGTATAGATTATTTCAAATTTCTGAACATTTATGATTTATTATAATAATTAGTTGAAAATCATTTTCATATTTCATATAAAAAATGTATCAATTTAATTTCACCTAAACTTATGTTAGAAATTTGAATTTGCTTTGACTCTATTACTCACAAGTTAATACTATCAAAAACACTAAATCCTATGGGTCCAAATACTCATACTAATTTATATGCGAAAGACTTGATGTATAGAAATGAACTAATATATTCACATATGTATAAGGAAAAAAAGACTCAAAGTGTTATTTTAACGTTAATCTCATGAAATGAATCAAATGTAAGGATTTATAAAATATTATACATTACTTTCATGCATAAATCAAATTCATCAAATAAAAATATCAAGTAATATGCCTTTTAGAAAATATAGGAAAATGCAATAACTTCTAGGGAATTACTTTCTATATTTTCTTTTGCATTAAACCATTTCTCACAAATGTTTAGGCTTTTTGGGTCATAATATATAGATTATACTATTCATTTTTCTTTTATCTCTTTCTTTCTATTTTTCTCTCTCTTATATTATTCTTCTTCTTTTTTATAATAGAATACATTTTTTTAGAGAGTGGACACATGTACAGATTATACATTTTTTATACGGTAAGGTGAATGGTTAATATTTGGCTTTTCTGTTTGTATTTATATAGATAACCCTAGATATATCTCTTTTTTAATAGAAGTTATGCATGAATGAAGAAAAATATATACTATCAATTTCTACTTAAATCATTTAATTAAGAAAATGAAAAATAAATATATAACACTTCATTAAGATGTAAAAATCCAAGCATTCAATGCTAAGTCCTATAGAGATCATTTAATAATGCATAAAAAGTAAGAAAATTGTTTAGAGTAGAAAAATATATTTCACTCAAAATGAACAAAATTAGGCTCAAATTATATATCATAAGGGTAGTGTCCACTATTTAATTCATAAACACCGATTTTGTGTTTAATATAATTTTCATGCCTTATCAAGAAATACTACTCATGACAAAAACTAACTAATTATCATATACTCCATGATATGTTTTCAAAAATTAATCTAACAATGCAAAAGACTTAATTATTTACTTAAATTTGATTTAAAGAAATGATAAATTTTGTAAGAAATATTTTTTTAAACTAATCCTAAAATTCTAAAAATTACTAAACCACACAAATAAAATAAACACAACAAAAATGAAAATGTGATCATAAAAAATTTTACAATTGTTAATTTTTTGAAATTAAGCATAGTAACTTTTCACCACCTTCAACCTAGAACTTACATTTTCCTCAATGTAATAATTGTAAATTAAAAATAAAGAGAAAAGAGAAAAAAAAAGTTACTTATTTCGTGAGAATATGCAAGTAGTGATGGAAAAATGTAGATGCATCCATCATGTTCATCATTAAAGTTCACACAGACAAATTGATGTGACCTTCTAACATCTCAATAATTTTTTTTAGTTTTAACAGTTCTAAGATTATTCACATGAAATTAAACTAAAATAAAAGAAAATTACCTAAAATGATGGGTTGCCTCTAATCCAGTGCTTAGTTTAACGTCTTAGCAAGACACATCATTATGGTGCTAAGGATCACCCAGCCACATGCAATCAATTTTGGCAGTGTTGTGTGGTCCTTCTAAATAAGGCTTCACACGATGCCCATTGACTTTAAATGTTGTTTGTGTCTTGGAATCCAATAGTTCTACTACTTCATGAGCAAATACTTGGACTATTTTGAATGGTCCATCCCATCTTGATCTCAGTTTTCCTAGAAAAAATCTCATATGAGAGTTAAATAAAAGAACCTTCATTCTAGGGTAAAAATTCTTAGGAATTAGCCTCTTGTCATGATAACGCTTAGTACGCTCTTTGTACAATTTGGCATTCTCATAGGCTTCATTCCTAATTTCTTCCAACTCATTAAGATGGAGTAACCATTTTTCTCCTGCTTTATCTAAGTCCATGTTTAACTCTTTAATTGCCCAATAAGCCTTATGTTCGAGTTCAACGGGAAGGTGGCATGCTTTTCCAAAGATTAATCGGTAAGGGCTCATCCCAATGGGTGTTTTGTAAGTTGTGTGGTATGCCCATAAGGCATCATTCAACTTAAATGCCCAGTCCTTCCTTGAATGATGCACAATGCGTTCCAAGATTCCCTTGATTTTCCTATTACTTATCACAACTAAACCAGAAGTTTTAGGATGATATGGAGTAGCTACTTTATGTGTGATGTTGTACTTTTTCAATACTCCATCAAAGATTTTGTTACAAAAATGGATATCTCCATCACTTATTATAGCTCTAGGTGTTCCGAACCTGCTAAATATTAAATCCTTCAAGAATTTTACAACAACTTAGCATTATTGGTTTTAGTGGGAATAACTTCTACCCACTTGGATACATAATCCACAACAACCAAAATATATTGAAAACCATTGGACGGGGGAAAAGGACCCATAAAGTCAATCCCTCACACATTAAAAAGTTCAATAACTAAATTAGATGTCAAAGGTATTTCATCTCTTTTGCTTATGTTTCTTATTCTTTGACATTTATCACATTATGCACAAAACATATGAGCATATTTAAAAAGAGTGGGCCAAAAGAACCCAGACTGTAATATCTTATGAGTTGTCTTTTTGCCACCAAAATATCCCTCACATTGAAGTTCATGACAAAAAGTGAGAATGCTCTTATGTTCTTCTTCACGTACACATCTATGGATGACTTGATCTTGACCAATCTTGTATAAATAAGGGTCATTCCAGAAATAATCCTTGATAGTTTCAAAGAACCTTTTCTTGTCCTAATATGAAGTGTTAGGTCTCAAAACACCAATGTCAAGATAGTTTACAATATCAGCATACCATAGGTTTGGACCTATTGAAAATAACTATTCATTAGGAAAGGTTTCAACTATATCTTCATTACTCTCAACCTAGACAAGTGGTTAGCTACTAATTTTTCACTACCTTTCTTATCCTTGATTTCTAGGTCAAATTCTTGTAAGACAAACTAAGACCCACCTAATTAATCTTGGCTTGGCATTTAGATTACTTAATAGGTATCTTAAAGCAGCATGATCAAAATGCACAATCACTTAAGATCTTACTAAATAAGACCTGAATTTGTCTAAAGAAAACACTATAGCCAAGAATTCCTTTTCAATTGTGGTATAATTCATTTGGGAATCATTGAGTGTTTTGCTAGCATAGTAGATGACATGCAAACGCTTATCCACCCTCTGTCCCAAGACTGCTCCGATAGCATAATCGAGTGCGTCACACATTATTTCAAAGGGTAAAGACCAGTTTGGTTCCATAATAATAGGGGCAGATGTTAGTTTCTCTTTCAAGGTATTAAAGGCAATAAGGCAGTCATCGTTGAAATCAAAGTAAGCATCTTTTGATAACAGGTTATATAAAGGATGACTTATTTTAGAGAAATCTTAAATAAATCATCTGTAAAATCCTACATGTCCTAAGAAGCTTCTTATCTCTTTAATAGATGTAAGAGGATGCAATTTAGAAATCACTTCAATTTTAGCCTTATCAATTTCAATACCTTTGTTTGAAATGATATGTCCGAACATTATCCCTTGTTGAACAATAAAATGAATTTTTTCCTAACTAAGGGTTAGATTGCATTCAATGCATCTTTCTAAAACCAAAGTCAATTTATGTAAGCAATCCTCAAATGAGTTTCCAAAGATAGAGAAATCATCCATAAAACCTCAAGGATTTTTCTACCATGTTTGAGAAGATAGCCATCGTACATCTTTGGAATGTGGCAGGGGCATTGCATAACCCAAATGACATTCTTCGAAAAGCAAATGTCCCAAAAGGACATATATATGTGGTCTGTTCCTAATCTTCTAGTGATATGGGTACTTGATAATATCCGGACAATCCATGTAGAAAACAATAAAATTTATGCCCAACTAATCTTTCCAACATTTGATCAATGAATGGAAAAGGAAAGTGATCCTTTTTAGTATATAAATTCAGTTTCCTAAAATATATACGCATCCTCCATCTAGTGATTATTCTAGTAGGCACTAATTCACTTTTGTCATTTTTAACAACTATTATCCCAAATTTCTTAGGTACCACATGCACTGGACTAACCCACATACTATCAGTAATAGGGTAGATAATTATTTCTTCCAACAATTTAAGAATTTCTTTCTTAACTACCTCTTGCATGTTTAGGTTTAGTCTTCTTTAGGCCTCTCGTATGGGTTTAGCACCATCCTATAAGTTGATCTTAGGCATACACATGGTAGGACTAATGCCTTTTATATCCCTAATACTCCAACCTATGACTTTCTTAAAATTCTTAAGCACTTTTATAAGTTCATTTTCTTGGATTTTAGTCAATGTTGAAGAAATTATTGCTGGATCAGTTTATCCTTCTCCCAAAAACACGTATTTTATATGCTTAGGTAAGTCTTTAAGTTCAAGTTCATGTGGATTGACCTCTTTATTAGATGAAGAACTGGGTAGATTTAAGAGTGTACTAGATTTTGTCATTAGTTCATCACTATCTAGTTATTCAAGGTACCCATTTGTTTCCTCATCTAAATCTTCTTTGACCTCTTCAAGTGTAAGAACAGTTTCAAGCTTATCTTCTATTTTGGTTCAAGAAAAGGTTCTTCGAACAAGATTATCCAAAGGGTCAACATCAAATATTTCATCAATGGCATAAATATAAGGAAAAGGTGAAGAATCAAAAACTTTAAAATGAACAGTCTCTCCTAAGACTGTGATTGTCAAATTTCCATCTTGGACATCAATAATAGTCTTGGTAGTTGCTATAAATGGTCTACCAAGCAGTATTGTGTGCTCTCTGTCCAAGGCTAGATTTTCTTGCACATCAAGAACCACAAAGTCAATAGGTTTATCAGTTTGTCTACCTGTACCAACACATCCTCAACTATTCCCTTTGGATACTTAAGAGATTAATCTACAAGTCAAAGGGATATAGTTGTGGGTTTTAAATATCCTAAATCAAGGTATAAGAATATAAAGTAGGACATCAAGTTTATACTAGCACCTAAATCAAGCATTGCTTTAGCAACCTTCATATCCCCTATAGTTGTGTTTATGATAAAACTTCCAAGGTCTTTCAACTTAGGGGACGTTAGTGCTGAAGTACAACACTAGAAATTTCTGATACCACTACTCGCTCATTAAGTTCATACCTCATTTTCTTAGTGTTCAAATCTTTGAAAAACTTAGCATAGGAAGGCACATTCATGATAACTTCTAATAATGGTAAATTGATATTTACTTTAGAAAGCATATTAAAAAGATCATAGAATTGCTTATCTTGTTTGGATTCTTTCAGTTGGTATGGAAAAGCTACTTGTAGCTGGTGTGGTTATGTTTTCTTTTGAATTTTAGGGATGTTAAATGACTCCCCAATGAGTTTTTCCATAGGTTTGTCAAGTTTAACACTTGTCTCTCCTTTTTGCGAGACCAGAATTTCACCTTCTTTGTTACCTAAACTACAAGGTAGATCTTTAGAGATTTCAGGTAAATTAGTATTGACTACCTTACCACTTTGAAGGGTTCTTACATCTTTCATTTGCTCGGGTTTACTAGGCAACTTTCCTGGTTATTACTTTTGCATTTGTTCTGCTAGCTGCCGAACTCTAGTTTCAAACCTTTTAACCGAAGCCTCTATGGTGCTCAACCTTTGATTATTCATCAATTGGTTGTCGTGACTAACTTGAATAAAAACATTCAAGCTATCCTCTAAGGTTGGCTTAAAAGATTGATTTGGTAGGTAATGAAGGGTTTTACATGGCCTTAGTGTTTGACATTGGATATAGGCTTGGTAATTGTTTGGTGTCTAATGATGGTTAGGGTGATTATTGGTGTTTGGATGATACCTTTGAAAGGAATTGACTTTCTCTATGGCATCCACACTAGAATCACAACTATATGAACAATTACAAGCATCATGCCCAATTGAAAAACACACTTCACACTCCTCTTGATTTGGCATTTGGTGGGTAGTGAGAAGTTGCACTTGCTTAGTCAATTCAACAAGTTGTAAGGTCATTTCATTATCGGAACCAACTTCATTGACTCTCGCTTTTCTTCTCCTAGTGCTTCTTTGTTGTGAATTAGAACCCAACAGCTCATAGAGACTATATGTTTCCTATACGGTCTTTTCTCACATAGCTTCTCCAGCAGCATTATCAACCATATATTGACTCTACAGTGTCAATCCATCATAAAAAGAATTGGTTCTATAGCTGTAATGGAAAGCTATGATGAGGACATTGAATGAAAAAGAGTTTGAATCTTTCCCAAGCTTTATGAAAGGGCTCTTCGTCCATTTGAGAAAACGTTGTTATCTTCGTTCTTAGATCAATAGTCTTTCGATGGGAATAGAACCTACCCATAAAATTTTCATAGACTGCCTCCTAAGTTGTTAAAGAACCAAACTGTAGAGTAATGAACCATGACAAAGCTTTATCCTTGAGGGTGTAAGGAAAACACCTCATCCTAAGTTGGTCTTCATCAATTCTCTATAGTGGAAAGGTTTGAACAATAGCATAGAATTCTCTAATGAAATGCAAAGGGTCTTCATTAGGGTTATAGTAAAAGAAAGGCAACAAAGAATAATGAATCTTTTTCAACTCATAGTTCCTTGCAGCCACTTGCAGTTGTATGTCGGAAGTTGCATTGCCAATGATTGGCATTACATAGTCCTTCATCATTTTCTGCCCATTTCTAGCATCTCTCATGGCTTCCTGTAGTTGAAATAGGTCCTCCTCCTTTTGAGTATCTAGCTCCTAAATTGAAAAATAGTAGACTTCTCTAAGAAAAATTTCTCACTTAACAAAAGATATAGGCTTAAAGAAGACGAAAGACGCAAGGAACCTAAATTTTTATTTATTTATTTATTCTTGTATTTTTTTTTTGAAAATCTAAGTTAATTAAGTTAAGTGAAAATCTAAGTTAATAATTTAGTTTTTTTTTTGTAATGCAAAATTTAAATAATGAACACAATTTTGAAACAAATGAATCTCTATTATTTCATTTGAATCTTATTACACACATTCTTAAAATAAAACAAAACAAACTAAAAGAAAGGAAAATACAATAATGGGTGACCTCCCACTCAGGACTAAAATTTATCGTCTTCTAGTGAGATGTTGCTAGGATATTTCACAATGACAAACTCAATGTCTCCTCTTCGTTGAATTTATTTGATTCACTTTGACTATTCAATTAGTCTTTGCTTTGTTTTTGCAAATTCTTAGTTAACTGTTCCACTTGGACTTCCACCTTTTTAATAGAAGCTTCCACAGAGTCAAACTGTTGATTGGTTATCTCTATAGACTTAAATAAAAGAATTCAAGTTGTCCTCCAAGGTTGGTTTACTAAGAAGGCTTCTTGGAATGGATTGGTGGAATTACTGGCCTAACTGATTTGAGCTTTGGGCGAAAGGAGGGTTGTTTTGCATCCAGGAGAAGTTAGGATGATTCTTCCACCCAGGATTGTAGGTACTTTAATTGGGGTAGAATCTTGGTCCTTGTTAATATGCTCATAAAACATTAACCTGTTCAGGTCCAGCTGGTGTTTCTCCTTGATATAGATAGGCTTCAGTACTATATCCTATGTTGCTACACAAACCACAATGTTCGTTATTGGTGTTGATTTGTGTAGTGATAAGGGCAACTTGCTTGGTCAATCGAACAAGTTGTTGTTAAACTTCATTGCTGAAATCGATTTCATGAACTCCAGCTCTTTTGACTCGTGAGCTTTTCTGTTGGGAATTCGCACCTAACATCTCAAAGAGGTTGTATGTCTCTAAGGTTGTCTTCTCTCCCATAGCTCCTCCAGTAATGTTGTTGACAATGAACTGGCATTGATGTGAATGTCCATCATAAAAGAATTGGTTATGTAACTACAAGAGGAAGCTGTGATGCGGGCATTGAGTGAGGAATAGTTTGAACCTATCCCAGGCTTCATGAAATGGTTCTCCTTACATTTGAGAGAAAGTAGCAATCTTTGCTCTCAACTTTGATATTTTTTATGGGAATAGAATTTTCCCATGAATTTATTATAAACATCCTAACAGGTCCTTAGAAAACCTGGAGGGAGTGACATCAACCAAGCTTTGGCTTTATCGTTCAATGTGTAGGGGAAACACCTCATTCTAAGTTAATTCTCAGTTAGAATACCGAGGGGAAAAGTTTGGAATGTGGCATACAAGACCCTAATGAAGGAAAGAAAATTTTCCATTAGGCAGCCCATAGAATGAAGGAAGTATGGAAAAATGAATGTTTTTCAAGTCATAATTTCGAGTAGCCTCACCCAGCTGGATAGAGGCAGTTGGCGTGCCAATTACTAGCCATGCAAACTCCTTCATGGTAGTTTCCCTAACATGTGGATTTTTTAACATTTCTATTGGTTCTAGTAGAGGATTAAGGTTTGGTTTTGTGTTGGCTCAAAAATAGGCTGATGGTTAGAATCCAACCTTATGGACAATTGTTTAAATTTGTAAATATTATCTATGTATGGTGTGAGAGGGTTTCTTAAGGATCTTCTACCATGCATAGACTAGCATAAATTTAACACACCTATCAAAGGAATAGAATAATTAAAAAAAAAACTATACAAAAATGTAGAGAATAAAAAATACTAAACAAAAAAGTTAAGCAACATAATCAGTATTGACCAAGAGTACACCTAGGAAAAATGGTGGGGCAAAGGCTTCTTAAATACTATCTTTTTATACAAAGCAACATTCCTAGAAAAGACTAATGGCACACACGCTTCCAAGAACTAATATCCTATACATAAGTCTCTTAGATCAATACTTTTCATGCTATTAAAAATTAAGTTAATTATTTTTTATTATTATTTAAGAGCTCATTATTTAAATAAAAAATTTATTTTATTTTATTTTTTTGAATTTTTCTTTTTCTTTTTGATTTTTTTGAATTAAAAAAAACATTTATATTTTTTTTGAACTCAAAATAGATTAAAAAAATCACAATTATTTACAACACAAAAATTTTGATAAATAATTTAAAAACACTATTCTTTCTCCCACAACATTACCAAAAACTTGACGATGAGCCATAAGACTTGCATTACAAATACCGATATTATGAAATACTCTTTGGTTTTATAATTGGTAAAACTCTCGCAAGTACACGAATCATTTTATAGAAAACGATAAGTATACTCTCAAGGTCGATCTAAGAAATGAATATATGTGGTTTTTAAGTTATTATTCAAACTTTTAAAAACGAAATTAAATCCTAAACATCCTATCACGATATTTTGGTTTTATTTTCTAATTTAATAACATAAAAAAGAATAAAAATAAATATAGATTCAATAAACAATAATGCAATTTTTTATCATTCATAACAAAAAAGTATTTATTGATTTTCTTTTTTTTATATATATAAATACCACATTTTGATGGGGTTAGATATTATTTGTTAATTAAACAAATCAATTAATACCTATAGGTGGAGTCGATAACTAATTTGGTTAATTAAATTAATTTTTTTTTCTAAAAGATTGAAAATGAACCATTTAAATGCCACATTTTGTAAAGTTAGAAATTTTAAACTTTATTCAAGGTGTCTAAATTAAACCTAAGAATTTAATTATCTGAATACTAACTTTCAAGTTTAAAATCATGATTGAAAATATGTTGTTAATACATTTTTGAGTAATAGTTATTATAAAAACTTTTGAAATAAAGCTTCACTCTAACTACGGGGTAATTGTACAAACAAATAAAAGAGCATTACTCTAAATAAGATATGATAATTAAACCTTATAATCTAATTTTCAAATTTATGAGTGTAATGAAAATAATATATTTTTCTCTAACATCCTTAATATAAAATCTTGACTGCGTGTTGGGTGTGTGTCGGGCGTGTAATGACTATGTGCACTTGCTAGGCATGTGCCGACCACGTGCATGCATGTGTTGGGCGTGAGCACGCGATGCTATGCACGAGACTCGGCTCGGATGGGATGCTGCATGTGCGAGACTCAATAGGAATGGGCAGCTATGTGTACGACTCAATGCGGATGGGCTTTTGCACTCGACTCGGTGCAAATTGGCTATTATGTGCGCGTTTCGACATTTTTGAGCCATTTTGTCCAATTTTTCAATCTTTTTGACTTTTCCACATTTCTTCTATCAATATATATGTGATGTATTGCCTCCAATATTTTTCTTCGAGTCTTTAAGTAATTTTTGAACAAAAATACCTGAAAAACAATAAAAATACTCGTGATTTCAAAAGACAAATTTATATAAAAACATGATAAAATCATACAAATATGAATATATTTAATCAATTAAAGTATATTTCGAGATCATGAACTGGGTAGTGCTCACCCTCTAGTCAATGAAGGTTTTCAAGTTCCATCTCAACACGTATGACAAATAAATGAGTTGCAACAAGCCTTCAATGAATCTCAAAGGGAGAATAATAAGCTTAGGTCCAAATTGGAACAAGAGGAATATTCGGAGGCTAAGAGCTCATTCCATACTCCCAATCCACTGGTATTGGATAATCATCCTCCAAGGAGGGGACATGTATCACGCACTTCCTACCCTCATCGACTTGAAGGAATTGTAGAAAAATACACACGTACAACTCCAAACCCCAATTTCATCCTAGGACTTTCAAAGATGAATCCACTGATTCATAAGCAGGTAACACAACATACACTCATTCCAGTATCCACACATTTGGGTGTGAGCAATGCAGTTTCCATGAGATTTTAAATCCCACCATATGACCTGAATGAGGCCTTAAACAAAAAATTAAAGGATATAGAGGAGAAGATATAGACCAAAATGAATGATTGATTTAAAAGGCTAGTGATTCTAAGACCTTGGGGTGATATCAAAACTGTGTGTGATCAACTATCAACATCACCTTTTTCAGATTCCCTCGAGTTAACATTACCCCTCTCAAAATTTAATGCTCCTAAAATGCCTTACTTATAAGGGGACAAAAGATTTGGTGGCTCATGTTCTCCAATTTAAGATGGCCATGGCTGTTGTGAGCCTTCTGGAGAACAAAAGAGAATAGATGTATTGTAAATTATTTGCTACTACTTTCCAAGAAACAACGCAACAATGGTTCATCGAATTGCCTCATAAAAGTATAAATAACTTTGATTCTCTAGTAAAGGTGTTTATTACCAATTATGCATGCAACAAGCCCATAATGAAGGAGTCTCATCATTTGTTTTCGATAATATAAGAGAAGGAAGAGACAATTGAAGCTTTAATGAAGAGGTCTAAGATAGAAAAAAATGGAAATTTCTCAATATCTCGACACCATAGCAATCGAAGCTTTTAGCAAAGGAATCAAGCATGATATTGGCCTCTTTACCGAGTTGATAAAAATCACCCCCTGATCTTTGGTCATAGTCTATAAAGAAACCTAGAAATTCATAAACGTGGAAAGGGAAATGAAATCCAATAAAAAGAGTGGTTAATAGAAGCGTGAATAAACCTACCTCAAGTAAAAGAGAAGATAATAGAAGGCATGTCAGGGAGAGTCACCCAAATCCTCCTCATTTTAAACATATGATCACATCGAGGGGAAGCTCAAGGAATTGGTGTTGGGCCTTATCCCCCTTTCAGAGGTTCACCTTTATGAGTTTTGTTGACAGAGGCATCGTAACGAATAAAGCGTCTTAATAATGTCAATTGGTCACTACCCACGAAGGCTTTACTAGGAAACCCCAACAAATATTGTGTTTTTCACAAAGACAAGTGACATTGGACCCAAGATTGCAGACAACTTAAATGGGAGATTGAACATTTTCTTTCGAAAGGAAATCTACGTGATATTGTTGATGAACATAGGATCCACAAAAAGGAAAGCAAAGAGGTAACAACCCCATTCAACTACGTAAAACACCCTCAAATCCAGCTATTGGAGATGTCAATAGGACTAATTAGGCTCTATGAGGGGATGTTCGAATAATTCACACCATACATGGTGGACCTACTATGGCAGGTCATTCCAGTAATTCAAGGAAAAGATACGCTCGGGAAGCTAGATACATGAATTGATTGGTTTATAGTTTGAAGCATGATGGGCTGATTTATCCTATCACCTTTGATGGACGAGAGGTTTTCCTACCTTATGACGATCCTCTGGTCACTACAATCAAGATTGCACATTGTAAAGTGTACAGAATTTTGGTAGATAATGATAGCCATTTAGATTTATTATACATGTCTGCCTTATTGGATATGAGAATTGACCCTACAGAGATTACATAACAATAAATTATGTTAATGGGTTTCAACATTAGTGCAACTATGTTAGCAGGGACCATACATTTATTGGTCTCCATGGAAAGAGAAATAATTCTTATGAATTTTGGGGTATTAAACACCCCCATGTCTTACAATGTAATTTTGGGTTGACCATGGATCCATAAGATGAAAGCATTACCTTTTACGTATCATCAACTTATTAAGTAATCTATTGTTGAGGGGATTAAAGAAATCAAGAGAGAATAGAACAAGGCAAGGAGTTATAATGCCACCATGAGAAATGCATTACCCCCACCATCAAAGTAGCAATTAAAGAACAAAAATTGTTCAAATGGGAAGAGGATACCATGAACTGGGGAATAGATTATGATGGTAAACCCCGATGATTATGAAATGATTCACATAGGAGATATAGGGGATGAAAAATCTATCAAGATCAATTCCAAATTGACCCCTTTGTCGAAAGCAGCATTTATTGATTTTCTACGGGATAATGTCGACCTTTTTGCATGGAAACTTGAAGACATGCCTGTCATCGATCCTTACATAATTTCCCATAAATTGTGTGTCGATCATACTAAGAAATCGATCTCACAAAGAAAAGGAAGATTCGCTCAAAATAAAGGTGATATCATTAAGAAGAAAGTAAATTATTTAAAGAATGTGGGTTGGATTTGTGAGGTCACATTACTTTGCTATCAAACATGGTGTTAGTGAATAAACCAGGGGGAACACTGGATTTGTGTCGACTTCACGGACCTAAATAGGGCAACACTAAATGATTGCTTCCTATTGCCTAATATTGATCAATTAGTTGATGTTACAGTTGGTTTCGAAATAATGAGTTTTATAAATGCTAATTCAGATTATCATTGAACATAAATGCACCCCAGAGACGAAGAAAAAACAACATTCATCATGAAAGAAGGTACCTATATAAAGATGTCGTTTGACTTGAAAAAAGCAGGGGCTACTTATCAAAGGATGGTCAACGAAATGCTTGAAAACCAAATCGGTCAAAACATGGAAGTCTATGTGGATGACATGATGGTAAAAACCAAGAATGCCAAGGACCACATTTATGATCTTTAGGAGGTTTTTGCTAAAATCAGGAATTTCTAGATGCGACTTAGCCCAAAAAAGTGTCTTTCGAGTAACCTCGTGTAAATTCATAGGGTATTTAATATCGTCTAGGGGCACAGAAGCCAATCCTGACAAAATTTTGGCCTTGGCAAACATAAGATCCCCAAGTTGTCTTAAGAAGGTTCAACAGCTAAATGGTCGTATAGCTACCCTTAGTCGTTTCATCACCAAATGCACTAAAAATGTCTACCATTTTTTTTATTGTTGAAGAAAAACAAGAAGTATATGTAGAACAACAATTGTGAACCAAGTTTTCCAATCCATCAAAGGCTATTTGGGGAAGGCACTTCTTTTGACCAATCCTATTGTGGGCAAGGTATTGTACATATACATACCTTTCATGGATAAGGCCGTTAGTGCTATATTGGAAGTCGATAGAGATGAGAAAAAACATCTTGTGTACTATGTAAGCCACTCTTTAACAAAAGCATAACAACTATATCCCCCGTTGGATAAGGTGGAATTTACTGTAAAAATGATGACATGCAAACTCAGACACTATTTTGGTGCCCATAAAATAGTGGTCCTTACATACCTTTTAAAGAATATCTTGGATAAGTTGGATAAGTCCGATCGTCTCTCTCATATAGTTATTGAGTTAAATGACTTCGAGATACACTATAAGGCATTATCAGCCATCAAAAGACAAGCTCTTCCCGATTTCATTGCTGAGTGGACTTAGGAGTGTACACCAGTACAAAAGACTATAGAATCAACGTTAATGGTAATACCTATCCCCACACTGGATCTGTGGAAGGTGTATATTGATAGGGCGAGCAACTCAAGAGGAGCAAGGATTGGGATTATGATATTTACTTCAACATGGGGTATGATAGAGTAGTGTCTTCGTATCACTTTCCGGGTAACCAATAATGTGGTCGAATATGAGGCATTACTCTTGGCCTTAGAACAATTGATAACCTTGGGAGCTAAAAGAGTCTTGAACCATAGTGACTCACAGTTTGTAGTAAACCAAGTGAACAATGAGTTTGAGGCCAAGGAAGAAAAGATGAAACTCTATATGCAATAGGTGAAGAAAGCGAGTACAACTTTTGAAACATTTAAGATTAAACAAATTCCTCGAGGAGGAAATACACATGTCGATTTCCTAGCCATATTGGCATCAACTGTGAGCTCATACTTAAAGAGGGTGGTCCTGACATCATGTTTATCGAATCCTAGTATCAAGTAAGATGTAATGAAGGATCAAACTCAGTTGAACATTAATTCTACAACTCACACTTCTTGGTTGACCTCATACTTAAAACACCTTATCAACAATACCCTACCAGTGGACATGGACTTAGCTCACAAAATTATGATGAAATAAAAAAACTATACCACTACCTAGGGTACTGTATCAGAAAATATATGGCAGACCATGACTGAAATTCTTACCCACCTCAGAAGCTCAGATTGTGTTGAACGAATGACATAAGGGACAATACAGAGCCCACTATAGAGGAAGAACCTTTTTTCCTAGAGAATCATCCGACAGGGTTACTATTGGTCTACCCTTCTCAAGGATTGCATTGCTTATGTCAAAAGATGTGACAAGTGCCAAAGTAATGCTAATGTACCACAGTAGCCGGCTAATGACTTAAAGTCCATTGTCAATCCATGGTCATTTCAAAAATAGGGATTGGATATTGTCAGGTCCTTACCTTTCGCCACATGCCAAAGAAAATTTTTAATAGTAGCAACTGATTATTTTTCTAAGTGGATAATGACCACTAGTTTATAGGCCAACAATTAATATCTTTCTGTGATGAAAAGGGCATCAAATTGTCCCATTCCACCCCTTATAGACCACAAGCAAATGGTCAAGCAGAGTCATTAAAAAAATTGCAAAAACATTTGGAAGGAGCAAAAGGTAAATGGGTGGATGAATTTCCCAGTGTTCTTTAGGCCACAAGAACCACCCCTAAGGTATCAACAAGGGAAAGTCCTTTTTCTTTAGTCTATGGCACTGAAGTAGTTATACCTACGGAGATACATGAGCCCACTCTCAGGTCAAGGATTACGCAATAGGATAATTATTAAATCAGAAGTGAGGATTTTCTATTGGCCGAAGAAAAAAGGGAAGAAGCCTTCATAAGCATCGAATCACAAAAGAGATCAATCTAATAAATGTATAATCAATTTTTCAAACATAAGAGCTTCAATATAGTTGAGTAGGTCTTGTGGAAATCATTGAAAAACAAATTTGAAACTACCTATGGAAAGTTTGCCGCAGTATAGGAAGGCATGTATTGTATATATGATGTTATTCCGGGAGGGTCTTATTTGATCGAACGTGACAGCATAAAAGATGAGTTGAGTTAGAATGGAGAATATCTTAAGATATACTATGTATGAAATCTTACAATCGATATATTGAAAAACTATGATGTATTTTGAGCTAATTCCCGTGTTGAATTATAATGTACAAAATATATCTAATGGCCCCCAACTTGGGATGCGAGATATGTCCCATGCCTCATGATTGGAGGAAGAAGTCCACTCACCCCCACACTTGAGATGCAAGATACTTCCTAAGAAAGAGACTTGAGTTCCACGGTAAACCTCCTATTTAGGTATGTATTTAGAGGTTGGATTTAATTTCACCCTTACATGTCTCTTGTCCAGTGAAGAATAAATGTGGAGACCCCCATTATTAGAAGAAGGAGTTAACTGACCCCCTACTTGGGATGCGAGATACGTCTTATGCCTTATGATTGGAAGAAAGAGTCTACTGACCCCCCCCACTTGAGATGCGAGATACGTCCCAAGAAAGAGACTTGAGTTCCACGGCAAACCTCCTTTTTAGGAATGCATTTAGGGGTTGGATTCAATTTCACCCTTACATGTCTCATATCCCATGAAGAATAAACATGATAACCCCCTATGATTGAAGGAAGGAGTCAACTGACCCCCCACTTGGGATGCAGGATACATCCCATGATTCAATCATTAGAGGAAGGAGTCTACTAATCCCCCTACTTGAGATGCAGTATACATCCCAAGAAAGAGACTTGAGTTGCACAATGAACCCTTTCTTTAGAACACATTTAGGAATTGAATTCAATTTTACCCTTACATGTTTCCTGTCTCGTGAAGAATAAACACGACAACCCCTTATGTTTGGAAAATAGAATCAAATGACCCACCCACTTGAGACATGTGATATGTCCCAAGAACAACAACAAGACATTCGATTCAACAATATGAAATTGATCGGTAAAGGAAATATATTATTGTAATTACATTATTTTAAGACGAATTACAATCTTTATGGCAACAAATATAGTTGTTGTCGGGATATGCTTTGAGGTCCTCTGACATAGGAGCTTGATGAGTATTTTTCTCGAGGGCTCTATGTTTCCAGTACTCTAACAATTTGCGCAACTTATCCTGTTCCTTCTTATATCTATCTCGACATGTCTATCTCCACAAATTTGGTCGCTTCTCGACATGTCTATCTCCACAAATTTGAATCTTTTGCAAGGGATATGGCATGCGTTAAAATAATACCAAAAGTAATACAAGATGATTAATAATTATACCTCATAAGTAACATATCAAAATAACAAAATAATAAGGTCGTTTACATCAAGCACATGTATGGCCATCATATGCTAGATCGTTCCTTTCTCTTGTTTATGAGCTGCATAAATAGAAGGTCGGAGCTTTGGGCACTCCGAAATGGTGATACAATTCACCTTGAGCATCATGATTATTAAACATCTCGCTTTTAAATAGATCATTTATACCACTACCTTCAACCCACTATCTTTTCATACGGTACTTTGTAACAGGGTAATATCATCCCCTAATGGAGACAAGCCCTTACCAAATTCAAACTTATCAAATTGATGCCCACTCATGGATGAGGATGTGCCTACACTACCACCCTTCTTAGTAAGTATATCGAAATAATCTAGCTTCAAACGTCACATCTTGTCTAGGGAGCAAGGTGAAACATGGATCGCTTTTGATCTTTTGATTTTCTCACCCACTTGGATGTAAGGGAGGATTTGATTTACCTCTTTACTAAAGGTGGGAGAGGTAGCTCGCTTTCTTATAATAGGGAGAGCCTTAATGGCTCGGAGGTTGTTTAGTTCACCTCTTCGTTAATGGCAGGTGCTGTAGGTTGTTCTCCCATAATGAGGAGTTCTCTAGTGACTGGAAATAATACCTCTGGGGTGCAAAAAAAACATGACCCTATTTCAATCAGGTCATCTAGATTCATTCGGCTATAATCCATTATTTCTAAACATTCATGGCCTCAAATAAAAACTAGTTTTGTTTAGGCCGTGTGCCTAATTTAATAAAATATACCTTAATTCTAAGACACGGCCTCAGACACACAAAAATTCAACTTTTGAGATAAGGTAAAATCACATAAATGGTACGATAGACATTAAATAAAAATAAAATGCAAGGCATTTAATTGCCATAAAAGTTCTAAATTCCCAAATATTCCTTTTATATTAAAATTTATATTCAAAATTACATTCCATTTCTAAAAATAAATGAACGGGATACTTTCTAAGGGGTGACTTCTTCTACCATTCCTTTAGGCCGGGTTCCAATCATAGCCTCTTCCACCTAAGGTGAAGGTTGCAGGGTACTAGTTGAAGGCACTTTAGACTGCTACTTTGGAAGGCCCACATCAAAGTAAAATAAGGCACTATCAGGTCCAACTTCTCAGCCTGAGTCTTGAGGCTACTAACCACAAAACTCACATCGTTTCTATAGGCCTTAGTGCACTCTGCTTTCAAAGTGTCTACTAGGGTTGAAAGTGAGCTCACCTAATTTGAAATTGCACTCATTTGATTTTGTATGGTGCAAGCTTTTACCTCGGCTTCTTTGATAGTATAATCGCCCTCCTTCGCAAAATGCTCTTGGTAATTAGCTCGTTGTCCTTGCTCAAAATAGCAGTTATCTACCTTCCTAAGCTCTTCAGTTTTGTCCTGTAGGTCACCCTCCATCTTTAAAAGCTTGGCCTCATACTCGACAATAAGGGCATCCTTAACCTCCATAGCCTTTTAATACTTCGCAATTTGCACGTGACTAGCCTACACCTCGCATTTGTAACCCATAGAGATAGGTCACCCTTTTTGGCTAAACACATGACCTATATGTATACATAGAAAAATGATTGAAAGTAAAATAAAGTGATGTCTCAATGATAAGTAAGAGGAAAAACATACATGTACAAACTCACATCGATCATACGATCTACAATTAGCTCGATATTGGACCCACCATCTGATCTACGAGCTACCTTAACTCGGGACCTCTCGATATCAGTACCAAAATGATGAAATATATCCTTCTTTAAGTTAGTTTGCCCAAATATGCCCTCATTGAAATACGTAATCAGGATGTCTAACACCACGACATCCCTTAAGATGACTTCATTAAACTCGAAGTCATCTAGATCTATGGCCTCCATACACAGGGTGTATTCTTCCCCAATCTTCCTCTTTATTGTGGCCTCATATACTGGGGTGTGGGAGAACTTGGTTGGCCATACATTACAGGAAGGGGTGTGACCCCCATTGGTTCTATAAGGGGAATTTGGTCTCTTGTTGGTAAAGGCGACATGGGTACCAAACGTGGGTAAGTTGGAACCATTTCTTCGACACCTCAAGTGTCTATTAAGTCTTCAAGGTCAATGTGCAAGTAATCTATACCTACACAAGATAAAACTAAAGGTCAATAAAATGGTTCGAACTATGAACTAAAGTAGTCACCTCATAAACAAACTAACAACCTGAATACTCGTCTATGTATTCCCTCCACTCCTCAAAATTTTTCAATCTAGCTACAGTCAATATTTCTCGATAGCTTTCAGATGAGGTATTTCGTAGCTTGATCATTCTAATATTTTCTTTGCTACTTGGATATAATTTTCTCATCAGTTCGCTTGCACGACATTGGATGGTGCTAAAATAAGGATTCCAAGACAAGTAGGTCTACCCCACTACCCCAAATATCCCCAATAATATACAAATATTTGTTATTCCAGCCTGTGCCTAACAACACTAGATATGTATGTTTTTCCTTTATCCAAGTCATTCTTATTCAAACAATATAGGCTTTTAAGCTCGTAACTTGTAAGGTCTACCACATGTTCACCAGCAACATTTGAGAGACACATGAGAGCTCGCCACTCATTGAAATTTACTTGGGTAGGATTGATATCGAAAGTGTGAAAGGCGCGAGCTATCACTCTAGGGATGGGACATTGGAATCCAATTTTAAAGGCTGTTAGATGTATCACTCACCACCCCACTGAGAGATTATCGGCATCACATAAATGGGGAGGTACATGCATTAAACCTACATGGTGATGGATGCCATATTTATGCCTAATCTCAATCAAGTCGTTCGCTACTAGAACGCTAGGAATCTTTTCAATCTGATGTTTATCCTTGGTCCTATGGATGGGTTCACTCCGAATTTCATGCCTTTTCTTGGGATGGGGTACTTTGGTAGTCGCTGATACAGGGATTCTAATGGCAGGTACAAGAACCCGTGAAAACTATGAAGAATTTACATAGGGTCCCGATGAGGAAGGGAGAGCCAAGATGCTCTCCTTGACTAATGACCCCCTTAAACCTCAGAAGGTCATTTAGTTTGTGATGAGCTAGTCACTAAATGACCTGTGTCCTGTAATTTTTCTTTGGAAGCATCCCCCCTTAAAAGATTATTCTTAGCACGACTTGTAGATGTTTCCTCTAGGAAAGAATAAACCACCTCATTTCCCTTATAATACATGGTTAAATAAGAGTAAGACGAAGAAATTACCTAAATTGTATGATGCAAGTCATTTGAATCTCGACCTAAATAGTAGAAAATGGGCTAGTTCCTAATTGAAGTTGTTAATAAAATGGGCTAAAATTCAAACTAATTATTTTTTTCTAACGGGCTCACAAAGAACAAAGTAACGTGAAGGTAATTAATGGATTAAGATCCTCTGAAAACAAATTTAACTAAATTAAAATAGATAGAGTAAAAGTAAATTTCCTTGCTATTTATAAAGGAGGTGGGGAAGTTGAAAAGTTTATCTAATGAAACCTAGATTAAATATGGGAATATGCTTTTATAACGGGCTGTTAACCTTGCAACAAGAGAGTTCGTACCTGATAGTCTGCCTAAATAAGTCGTTGTCTATTGAAAAGCTTGTTGAATCAATCCTCATATTTACCACGACCTAAGCCATACAAGGGTCAAGTAATGAAGTATTATTCCCTAAACTTCTCAAAATCAAGGGAATATGAAAGTTAATATTTGGTATTATTTATGTAACAGGTACGCGACCTAGAGACCTAAGATACCTCGCTCATATTGAGGATCAAGATAAGAGAATCACGACATGATCTAAGTAAATAGGCATGAATGTCGTCCCAACAACCTAGGTCACATCTTAGTATAATGCCTCAAGTCGTATGTTTGTAACGACCTAGATCACATCTTAGTGTAGTGCCTAAGTCGTATGTTAGTAATAACTTGTTTATGTAGTGTCTATGATAACTTGATCTAAATAGGAGCTATATTTTATGTATTCTAATTGCTTGTATAAAAATACCTGTCTAATAGGTATCATATATACCTCTTTTATAAGAAGACAAGATCTGATCATTATCAACATTTTTTTTCCTCTAAAATCATTATAATTCTTAACACACTAAATTCTTTTCAAACAGATATCAACTTTACTTTGTATTTTAATAATGTAAAAATTAAGGATAAAATATGAAAATTAAAAAATAAAGTGATAATTTATAAAAAGTAAAGATATTAAAGGAAAAAAAATAGTACTCAAGTCAAATTTTGAAATTCAAAATCAATCCGTCGTAGAATTGAATTTATATCTTTTTTAATTTTTTGATATTAAAATTTAACAATCCAACCATACTCAATTTGATTATAATGCAAAAATTTAAGGAAATTTTTTAGAACTAAAAAGTTAAAAATTAAAGATTAATAATTGATTACTAAACACATATATTCACTTTTTAATTTTCAATAAAATTAAAACTAGAAACTAATTGTAAATTTTTTTTTATTTTTTTAAAAATTAAAATAATTATTAAACATGGAATAAATAATTACAAAGTATATTGCCTAAATAAACAATCAATAATAAAAGTTATATTATTTCTCCTAGCTTTTATTAATTTAATCAACACCACACCATAAATCTTCATCTTATCTTAAATCCTCAAAGCTTTTAATACTCATTTTGAGTTACTTTAGTTGTAGCTCCATTTTCTTCTCATCAAGATGGGCACCCACTACATTTACATAGATATTTCCTAACAAAAATGGAAATGAAAATTAGTTGTTGTATGTTTGATAAAAATTTATCTTTTCAAACTTCAAATTTTTAAAAGCTTGTTTGATAGTCATTTTAAATTTTAATTTTTAAATTTTATAAATTTTAAAATAAGGTACATTTTATAACTTATTTATAATTTCCATTTTTAAAATTTAAAAATTAAAAACTCAGTTAAGAAATTAAGCCAAATTTTAAAAACTAAAAAAAAAATATGTTTTGAAATTAAATTTCAATTTTATTATTTTTTAATCCTAAAAATTAACTATCCAACCGTGGTAAATCTTATCCAAAATAATTGAAAAATCAAATTTATTGAAAATTAAGTTTTGAAATTCAATTTCAAAACTTTGAACGTTAAAAGTTATAAATTATAAATATTATTTAATCATATAAAAAGATTAAAAATATATTTTTAATAATTTTTTTAGATTATGATTTATTTGTATGTTTTGTTAAGGATTAACTTAGAATAAAAAAATGTGTGAAAATAAAATAACAATTACCAAAGAGAATTGTGTAATTGTTATTACTTATCTTTTAGTAATAGATTCCAATCCATTCTTAATTTACAATACAATCATACATACATTTCCACTTATTTCTAACAACCAAATGAGAATAAACTTGAAGGTAAAACCCTTACAATAATCTCAGTAATTCTTTACAAGTAAATTATCCTTTTAAACTTAATTCTTAAGGTCTCAAGTCAACTAGTTTATCCATTTAAAACAAATTTTTAAGATCTAGGTCAACTAGGTTAAATTTTCTTTACAAATATGATGACTCAAATAAATCTACTTAACGCTTTCATTAAGAGATTCTCTACGTAATAAATAAAAACAATCCCAATTAAAAATAACCATGATATTATATCTATATTTTATATTGTACTACCAGATTGACTACATTAAAATATCCTCAAAAAAATTTAGTAATCATTCAACCTCTTTACCACGTTTATCCAAAGCAATATTCAGATTCCATGATCTTATTCTCTAAAGTAATCAGAATTTTGAGAAGATATAGTGAAGGTTCAACCTCTTTACCACGTTTATCCAAAGCAATATTCAGATTCCATGATCTTATTCTCTAAAGTAATCAGAATTTTGAGAAGATATAGTGAAGGTGTCAGGTTACTAAAAAAAGTTTGAATTTTGGAGGGTTTCTATGCTACACGGGAGTTGGTGCATGACAAAATATTATGCTACTAACCGTACTCTTCAGTTTGATATAGCATCAACTCAAAGGAAAATTAATGCTATTATTGAATCTATCGTATAACTATTTGCAAATTTTGACAAAATTTAACTAATAATCACATTGGTAAAAAGCTTTGATAGGGACTATGTCAGGTGACTACAGGCCACCAAAGTTATTGCAATGTTTACTTGACATGTATCATGTACATACATGATACATGTAATGTAACGAAGTTACTATTAGTTAATGGAAATTTTATTTTTCTTTTTTATCGAAAATAAATAAATATGCACATTTATCCAATGCCCTTTACTAAATGTTTAATTCGTTATTTTAAAACATCCAACACCGTAATAAGTATGCATGTAATAACAACCAGATCATATATTAGGACTAATTCATACACGTCATAGAATCCCACATCCTCAAATCCCATTTTCCAAATGTCAGGAAAACTGAATATTGTTAATGAACACCAACATCGCTAATACCTGAAAAAATGCTTCTAAGACCCATAAATGCGAAATCCTGATAATAAAACTCTCTGCAACGGTGATGCCAACACATCTTATTCAAAAGCATCATCATCCTCATCAGGAAGGGGTTGTGCAGCAGCTTGAGCAAGCTCTGCTTCATGCCTGTAACATCATAGGCCAAAAGCCATACGTTAAGACACTAAACGGCTAATAAAGATGTCTTCTACACTTTTGCTGAAAGATTTAAGTTTCAAAACTAGACTTACTGTTGCTGTTGTGCCATGTCTATCTGCACTTCTGGAGGAGCGAGTGCAGGCATTTCAGCAAAATGCAGATTCGTGTCCCTAAAATAATCATTGAAGAATAGTTAATGGCTTATAACCCAAGTTGCAGAATCAAAGTAATTGTACATAATCCAGACAATAATAATACTGTTCTTTACCCTGCAAGTTTTCTGGCTAGATACAGAAAAGGCTTTTCAAAGTTATAGTTGCTCTTTGCAGATATTTCATAGTACTGTAAATTCTTCTTCCTGTGGAAAGTGACCTGCTTAGCCTTCACTTGCCTATTCTTCACATCAACCTTATTTCCACAAAGAACAATAGGTATATTCTCACAGACCCTGACATTAGCAAAAATGAATAAACATATTAATCCGAAAAGGATAAATCAAAAGCAAATTCATGGTGACCAACGCAGTTATCACCATACCTGCAAAGATCACGGTGCCATGTTGGAACGTTCTTATATGTCAACCGAGCAGTAACATCAAACATAATAATTGCACATTGCCCGTGGATACTGCAGGAGCAAAAATCGTTTCAACCAAAAAGGATGGGCTTATATTCTGTGGACTTGAAAGATAAAAAATCATATTTGCATTTTTGAAAACACTTGGCAGAAAAACTAATAATTGCAATAAACAAAGAGAAGATAATGATTGCAATAAATCTGTCACCCTAACTCCATACTCAACAAGAGAAGATAATACAAACAGTTGGAAAATTTCAGAATGTTAACAATAGACTGATAACTTCAGCCACATTTAAGTACTCGCCCTTAGCCGGATATCCTAGTTTTATCAAATTTGGCAGTAGCACCTGAATCCCCTTATATTTGAAACATTCCCCCCTTAGACACATTTCCTTAAGACTATACACATTGAAACAATTAGCCCTTAAATTAGGTAGCTTTGCAAAGAGATGATTAAAGTGGGATTTAAGTTTAAAATAATCTTTATACAAAAGCTATGTAACTCCTAGTGGTATTTTACTTGTACTAATGTTAAAAAGAGTAACACTTAAATTGACAATTAATTTAAAAGAAAATGATTGATGAGCACTCAGATTGCTATCATGGCCAAGAAGAAAACCAAAAATAAAGGGGGAAAAGAAAATTTACATTTGAAACACTTACTAGTATCCATCACGAAGACCACCAAACTTCTCTTGGCCAGCTGTATCCCAACAATAGAAACGAATCTTACCACAGTTGGTGAAGAAGTCTAGAGGATGAACTTCTACACCAATAGTTGCTGTCAAAAGAGAAAAACAGGGATTAGTGCAACATAAAGCTCACTGATTTAGATAACATCTTGATTGCTAGAGGTAAACAATCAAAAAACTAATAACTCCAAAGGAAAAAACCTAAGTAGAGCACAATTCATACGTTCATATTTCTTCTCAAACTCCCCAGTAAGATGACGCTTAACAAATGTTGTTTTCCCTGCACCGCATAAAACACCACATTATAAACAAACTAACAAAAATATGTCAAGTAAAAACAATTTAAGGCATACTGCATCACACTAAAGAAGAGCCTGAAATGGTTATCATCAAGCTCCAAATGTAACAAGAAAAAGGCACCTGATGGATAAAAAAATACAACAGAAAACTACACCCTTTTAACTGATTGTAAAACAGTTTACCTGTCCATTTAGATTACAGCTCTAAGGTAAGAAGCTGGTGTAAGTTAAGAAGTCCATTTTATTTGCAGCAGACGTATAACATACTAAGCTAGCAAGCAATAGTCTTGAATATGGTTAATATTACTCAAATTAATTCTTCGGATAAATTACTGATATTCTACTCCTTTCTATTCAAATTAAGATCTTGCTCAAGGAAGCATATGATAAAGCCATCCAAACTGAATTTGAACAAAACCCGTTACCCTAATTATCCAAATCATCATAGAAAAATTAATTCACAGCTACTCCAATTACAAAAATATTATGCCAGCCAGGGGCAGAGCCAGGATTCAAATTTAGAAGGGCACTAACCAATAATCAACAATGCTAAGTTCACACACAATACATACATAAAAATAAAAAAAAAGACAGCTTTTATTAAAATAGCTCAAATAAAAACAAGAGATAAGGGTACGAAAATGACAATTTTTATTAAAATAGCTTCAAAATGTAAGCATTTTCGTACTTTAATTGAGTCTTCATTCAAAATAATAAACTTTAGACGTAGAATTTAAGCTTAAAATAATCTACCCATTGAACTTGAGCTCAAAAAATATGGACGGTACTTGTTAAATATGATTTAATTATTATAAGTTACAGAATATTACATATAAAATATGGGGTGTGGCTCCGAACTGAAAATTTGAAAGAGAACCCCTAGACCCCAAAAATCGTATCGCGATGCCATACAAGTCACCAAATAACATGCATCACATTTTAACGAAGAAACCAACGATGATCAATCATTATAAGACCAAAGCATAGAAATCACAAAGAAAGAACAAATACAGTTCACATTTCATGTTTTCCAAGTAGGCAAAAGGATAGGAGAAAAGAGATAATGTTTAAAAAATATAAATTACCAGTTCCACCATCGCCAACAATTACAAGCTTGAAACTGGGATAATCGACAGTCTGCTGATTGGGCAAAGCCTGCAGATGCCGAGAAAAAGAAGCAAAAACACACAGATGAATATGCCAACCAGTTTCATCAATATCTGAATGAGGTTAAACTAAAATCAGAGACACGAAATATATGAAAAACGAAAGTAAAAGCTGTACCATTTCTTCGGAATTTGAATTCAGTGGAGCTTGAGTGATTGTGGCTAAAGAGAGAGCAGATAGGACTTGAGGGGGATTTGGGGTTTAGCCGTTTAGAGGGGAGGGGGCTTTATATATAGGACGGAGGGGGCTTTTTGGGTTTTGAGACACCCTAATTTTCTCCACTTAGCTTCAAACTAACGCACTTCTCTGGACCGTCCGATTTAGACTGCGTCGCGTTTAAGCTCACACGTATCTGCCTTTATTAGACGGTGCGTTTCATCAACATCTATTTTTTTTCCTTTTGGGGAACAAATCATCTATGATCTATCTACTATTCTACTACCATCACGGTTTTATTTTTATTTTTATGGGCTTTACGGTGACACACAATCATACCAAATGGGCTTCGCCTACTTACGAATTTTGAATAGAGCAATTCTAAATACATACATAGAAAAGTGGGTAGTATTGTAATTTTAGATTTAAATAATAATAATAATAATGTATTTTTCTTATAACTTTCAATTGAAATAGTTTAATTTTATAACTTTTTAAAAAATTTGTATATTTTAGTTATAAAACATCTACTTTAGTTTTAAAAATAGTGTACATATATGTTATAGTAATGTATTTATAAAAAAATTAAACAATTTTAGTTATTGTTACATGAGATTCAACAAATTATTTTTTTAATGCCAAATATTTTTAAAATATTTGATTTTAGATTTTTAGTATCTCAATTTAATTATTAGTATCTATTCTTGCCATTAAATTATTATTTTTTACTTGTTACGATATTATTATAATATAAATTGTTATTAAGGATATTTCATATATGATAACTTTATTCAATAATAACCATATTAATATTTAATTAATTAATATTAAGGTAAAATAAACATTTGTATTTCATTATCTTTTTTTACTATTGGCTTTTTTTCTTTCTTAAATTTCTACAAACGTCAGTTGTCAAATTTTATACGTAGAACACACGTAATTAACTTTGATAAAAAAATAAACAAATATTATTCAAAATAATTAAAAGGATATTAATACTTAAATTAAGTATTACAATAAAATATTTTAACAAAATTATATATAAAAGGTATTAACACATTAACTTAAATACCTGTAATATGAAGTATATATTAAAAAAGAATCTGTAATATAATTAAAACTGACCTTTTGAATATAATGTTGCTCGTTTCCTTATTTTGCTTCCTTATTTCTGAGTATGTAACGGGTTTTTATATCGGACACTTTTTTCTAGTTATTATCTTTTATCATTAGATTCAAAGTAAAGTTTAGTTTTGAGATATTAAATGTTGATAAGATTATTTATTAATAAAAAATTAATTATGTTATCAAATATATATATTTATTAATTAAAAATTAATTATATTATCGTATATATATTTATCAAACATAATTTCTTTTTATATTATTGGATTATGATAATCTAACAATATAAAAAGAAAATGAAAAAGCTTAATGACAAAACAGTGAAAAATTGAACTCCACCATCGACTATTACTTGGGAAAAATTCACTTGGTCTCCTTTGCATGCAACTCCATCCACTAATTAATTTTAAATTTTATCTCCAGCTCCTAAAAAAAAGTTAAAATTTTCTTTCATGGGACATCATGTTTCTATTGGTTGAAGTTAAAACGAATCATATGAAAAGGATCACCTTAGTCCTTAGAGATACTTGCATGTTACAATAACAACAAAAGAGAGGTCGGCACACTTGACACAAGACATATCAATCCATAAAATTTTTTTTAGAAGACTTTATTATACACACAATATTAAATACGTGTAACAAATATAAGAATAATTAAAATTTTAATAATTGAAAGATAGAAATAAGAAATTTGTGCATATGAATACACAATAATCCATTTTAAAAGTTAGAAAATATGATATCAAAGATATTTTAATGTTATATAATACATCGTTGATTGTCGATTTTGTTGATCTAAAATTAATATTTTATTATTTGAGAAAACTTTCAAGTAAAAACAATAGGTAAATATATTTTATGTAAATGTTTTCAAAATTATTAAATTTGTTATAAAAATATCTCAAATATTTAATCCCGTTAATATTTATGTTATTTTAGTTATTTTTATTCTTAATACTACATTTAAAAAAATACAACTATTACTATCTCTTTAAATAAACATATTTAAGCCCAAAAAACACACTTGATCGTGTTAATGTAAATTGTTACAAGAAGAAAAGAAAAAAAAAGTAGAAGGTGCATTGTTAGGTGAGTGAACTTTCATTTGCTTCAAAGAAAGTAAAGATATCTCAACATAAACCAATAACGATGTTAAGGTTTATCACTATTTGTAAAATACAATTTTCCAATTTTGGGTCATTATTTGTAAATAGAATTTTCCAATTTTAGATCATTATAAGGTACCAGCTCATATAAACCCTAAGATTTTATGCATCCCTAGCAGCCGCCATCCCCAAAAACGTTATAATTACATGCCGAATAACAAAGTCGAAATCTCATATTGGTTCCACTCTCTTAACGAACATATAGGCCAAAATAGATTTTGACTGAAACATGAACCATAAGCAATTAATAGCACAAAAAGAAAAAAGAAAAAAAAATCAAAGTAGTTTGCAGGAAAACAATTAAATGTGAGTATTTGGATCTCACATTATAATTGAAATAAAATTACATAACAATCATCAGATTCTATTCTAACGCAGTGCAATAAATGAAATAATTCTTGTAAAGGAACTGAATCTCTGGATATTGAAGCATCTATAACATATTAAAATTTTGATTTTGTTCAAAGATCAAATCCACTGTTCAATAGCTACAAGATGCAATTAGATGCTTAGGGAATGGTGCGCTGTTACAAGGGCAAAGCTCCCAAAGCCTCACGTTCTTACCGTTCTCTCATTACCTATAAAACAGTTGTCGTAAAAATATTGTATTTCTTTTATAATTATCATGTATATTTCATATTATTTCTGTTTTGTTTTATATACAAGAGTTTAATTATATGTATACAATGAAACCGAAAATTAAACAATAACCATGATTCCTGCACATCCATGTTTTATGACTCCACTAATATTATTGTCTGCTCCATGTTTTGCTCCACTGAGTATTGGTGTATATCACTGTTGAAACATGCACCACAACACACACCAACACTCCCCCTCAAGTTGGTGCATATATGTCTCTTATGCCCAACTTGTCAAGTGAGTTGTAAAAGTTCCTTGCAGACACAGATTTTGTGAGTATATCAGCCAATTGATCTTCTGATTTAACAAATGAAAGCTTAATAATCTTTTCTTCAAGATTCTGTTTGATGAAGTTCCGATCCACTTCAACGTGCTTCGTGCGATCATGTTGAACTGGATTATGAGAGATGACAATGGCTGTTTTGTTATCACAAAATAAGTTCATTTCAGAGTTAGGAGCAACACCAATCTCAGTTAAAAATTTTTTCAACCAAAGGAGCTCACCTATTCCCTTGATCATTCCTCGAAATTCAGCTTCAGCACTAGATAAGGCAACTACCTTTTGTTTCTTGCTCCTCTATGTAACAAGATTGCCCCTACAAAAGTAAAGTACCCAGCAGTAGATTGCCTATCCTTCATATTCCCTGCCCAATCTGAATCTGTATATCCAAGGACTTCCAATTGATCATTCTTTGAAAACATAAGTCCTTTCCCAGGGGAGGATTTTAAATAACAAAGTATTCGTATGACCGCATCCATATGGTCTTCACTTGGATAGTGCATGAACTCACTCACGATACTCACAGCATAAGCAATATCATGTCGAGTATGAGATAAATATATGAGTTTACCTACTAACCGTTGATATCTCTGTTTATCTGTTGGTACTTGGTCCACATATTTGCCGAGTTTATGATTTTGAACCATTGGAATATCGACAGGTTTACAATCTAGTAGTCCTGCCTCTGCCAGTAGGTCCAAAGTATATTTCCTTTGGGAAAGACATATGCCTTGTTTTGATCTTGTTACCTCAATACCTAAGAAGTATTTAAGCCCTCCCAAATTCTTCATTTCAAACTCATTTGATAGTTGTTCTTGAAGCTTAAAGATTTCTTCTTTATCATCCCCTATAATGATCATGTAGTCTACATAGACTATAATGGCTGTTATCTTCCCTAATCGATGTTTTAGGAAAAGAGTATGATCAGAGTTGCTTTGTTGGAACCCATATTTCTTCATTGTTGAACTCAACCTACCAAACCATGCTCAAGGTGATTGTTTTAGTCCATACAATGCTCGTTGTAATCTACATGCAGTTTCTTTTCCTGATGTAACATTACATTCTGATGGGATATCCATGTAAATCTCTTCTTCAAGATCACCATAAAGGAAGGCATTTTTTACGTCAATTTGGTGCAATGGCCGATCTAAATTTTCCATAAGAGATAACAAGACTTTAACGGTTTTTAGTTTAGCCATAGGTGAGAAGGTTTCTTGATAATCTATCCCGTGTTTCTATGTATATCCTTTTGCTACAAGCCTCACCTTTTATCGATCAACTAACCCATCTACTTTATACTTAATGGAGAAAATCCACTTGCATCCTACCATCTTCCTTCCTTGAGGAAACTCACTTAACACCCATGTGTTATTCTTTTGCAATGCCTCAAATTCCTCTTTTATAATGCTTGAGCCCATTTTGGATCAGATAAGGCTTCTTCGATGCTACTTGGAATTTGACACGAGGAGAGTGTTTGTGAAAATGCCCTGATAGGTTCTGATAACCTTTGAGTAGATACATAATTTGCTATTGGATACTTGGATTGTCGTTCTTCTCTTTCTGGGGAGTATCGATTTGGAGATTTGCCTCGATTGTGACTGAAAGGTAAAACTTAACCAACAGATGTATCTATAGCATTAGTTTGTAAAGGTGTGATAGGATAGCTTACCTCAGGAATATTCTCAACAGGAGGATCATTGGGTACTAGAGAGTGGAGAGGTGCATCAACCACTTCATATTCTGGAGATTCAATTACTACTTCAACTTCAGTTCTTGGAAGTTCAAGCTTAGGTCTAGACACTGGCTCCTCCATATTATTGGTACGATCTGAGTATGTTGGACTAGTGTCTAATATTTCAACATCAAGCCAATTTCGTTCTTCACCATAACTCTCTTCCTGAAGAGTGGAATTGGATACCAGTGATGGGAAAAACATTCTGATTCGAGGAAAGTGACATCCATGGTAATATAGGTTCTTTTAGTAATTGGATCATAGCATCGGTAACCCTTTTTTGTACGCCATACCCCAAGAAGACACATTGGACAGCACATGGATCCAACTTAATTCGTTGATTTTTATGGAGGTGGACAAAAGCAACACATCCAAAAATTCGAGGGGGAAGCATCAAAATAGTAGGCAAGGGTAGATGATCAGATAGCACCTTTAATGGAGTCTGGAATTGTAAGGTTTTTGTGGGCATACGATTCAGTAGGTACACAGCTGTAGTAACAAATCGATCCGATTTATTAGGCATATGTGCACCGATTAGTAAGGCCCGAGCCGTTTCTAAAATATGTCGATTCTTCCTTTCCACAGTCCCATTCTGTTGTGGGGTTTGTGAACACGAGGTTTCATGGAGAATACCATGGTTGTCCAAGTATGTTCGGAATTGTTGATTAACATACTCCCCTCCATTATCAAACCTAAGCATCTTAATTTTTTCAGAAAATTGTGTCTGAACCATGGTGTGAAACAGGTGAAATGTAGAAAATACTTCATCTTTATATTTGAGAAGGTAAAGCCATGTCATTCGTGTACAATCATCAACAAAAATAACAAACCAACGATGACCCGATGATGTAATGACCGGGGAAGGTCCCCAAACATCAGAATGTACCAAAGCAAAATGAATCATACTTTTATTCATGCTCATAGGATAAGACGTCCTATGACTTTTTGTTAGGATACAAGTATCACATTTGAAATCTGAATGTGTGATATTTGAAAATAAACTGGGGAGTAGGTGCTTTAAATACCCGAATGATGGATGCCCAAATCTATGATGACATAGCCAAATTTGTCATTCCATGTTACCAACAGTGTGTTACATGTGATTGGCTCTTCCTGAACTGAGGTCATCCACATAATATAGCCCTCCTCTTCTAGTACCACGCCTAATGATCTCTTTGGTGAGAATATCATGTAGAAGGCAAAAGGTAAAATACATCAATACTACACAGTTAAGATCTGAAGTGACCTGACTTACAGACATCAGTCGGTTTGAAAGTGAGGGTACAAGTAATGTATTAGATAATGATAATGAAGGAGATAAGGTCACTGTTCCAGCTCCTATAACTGGATAAGTGACTCCATTGGCATTGGCAACACGACTCCGTCTTGGCTAGGTTGTATTGGAGAGATCTTTTGGGTCAAATGTCATGTGATCTGTAGCTCCAGAGTCCAGAATCCAATCCTCATTATCACTACGAGTAGAGATATGAAATGATTTACTTGAAATACTTGGATCCTGTGAAGATTCGGCCTGAGAAGTAAGGGATAGTGAGGCATTATTGGTAGCCACAGCGGCTCGCCCAATGGTGTCACATTTCTTCCGTGCTTGAAGATCATTCTAACATTCTGGATACCCATGGAGTTTGAAGTAGTTTTCACGGGTGTGTTTAGAGTTATCGCAATGGCCACATTTCATGTCAAGAGATGGTGGATTTCCCGAGGATTTCTTGCTACCAAAGAGGTTCCTGTTTTTGGTGGCATCAGATTATGATGTCCCTTGACCCCTTTAAAAGCCATAACTGCTCTGAGTGTCGTATCTATACCCGTGATCATCACGGTCTGCCAAACTTCTTCCCTACGTATGAATCCATAGGCTTGTTTCACCGTAGGGAATGGTTTGATTTGAAGCACATCACTTCAAGTTTTGTCGAATCTGTCATCAAGTCTATCAAGGAAGGTATACACTCGATCTTCCTGTACGATGGAGTTGTATTTTTGTATGTCATTTGCACACTCCATTGGATTAGGACGAAGGAAATCAATTTCTCGCCACAACCCTTGAAGGTCATTGTAGTATTTTTCAATGGATCCACCCGCCTACTTCATACGAGTAACTCGATGGCGAAGATCATACACTTGAGACGTGTCTGTCTTATCATAGAAGGTGGTAGCAACAGAATCCCAAACTTGTTTCGTAGTTGGGAATCGAATAAAATTTGCAATCAAGAAGGGGTCCATCGAATTGATCAACCATCCTTTAATAATGGCATTTTCAGTGCGCCATCTCCTGAATGAGGGGTCGGTTTCAGCAGGTTGAGGAAAATCCCCATTAATATATCCCAGTTTGTCTTTGCCAGAGATATACATCTCCAACACCTGGGACCACAAGGCATAGTTGGATCCTCCCAACTTGATACTAATGGGGCCAGTTGACGCTTCAGTTAGCGGAGGTTATGAGACGGTCTGAGCTCTCGTTAGAACTTTCGTCATTTTCATCGTCAAATCTTCCAATATGAAATTGGTGGTTAAATCTCTAGATTCTGTCATGAAATCTAAATTTTTTTTCTTCCATTTTTCTTTTTTTTACACTTCGTGCACTATATATAGAAAACTTTCATAACCCTAAACCTCCTTTTTCATATTCGCGCAGCTTCTTCTACTAACTCTAATTTTTTTTTTCAAATTCGCACAGCTTCTTCTTCTTCCTTAGCACAACTTCATCTTCTTCCTCAGCGCAGCTTCTTCTTCTTCCTCAGCGCAGCTTCTTCTTCTTCCTCAGCGCAACTTCTTCTTCTTCCTCAGCGCAGCTTCTTCTTCCTCAGTGCAGCTTCTTCTACTACGTTCCTCAACGCAGCTTCTTCTACTGCGTTCCTCAACGCAGCTTCTTCTACTGCGTTCCTCAACGCAGCTTCTTCTACCGTGGCTTCACGTAGCCTCTGTGCAGTTCCTTCTCGTTCCACACAATATGGTTACCCACAACTGCAGATAGACCTATAGCTCCAACCAGCCACACGCATAGAGACAAACCACAAAATATATGTTGTTGCGTAGAGAAATTGCGATAATTCCACACCAACGAGCAATCAACGCCTGTTATCGTTGTGTTCTATTTCTTTTCCAGACAAGAAATTGATGGTGGAACCGTCCACACTGTGAGGCAACTAGCGTTGGAGCCAACCAATTAGACCGGTACAGTTTCAATGAGTAAGTCAGAATGACCACATAGATCGAACCAGTGTCGAGAAAACTATAAACCAAAATGGCCACCCCAAAAATCAGATTCAGAGCGTAAGTGTAAACCAGAAATCAAAAATCGTGAGCAATCAGTAAATCGAGAAATCAATCAAATAGCAATCGGTAATCGTAATCAATCGTAATCGAAGAAACAATCGTAATCAATCGCCAGAAATTAGAAATCAATGAGAAAGCAATTAGCGAAATCGAAATGTGCGTGAAAATAGAAATCAGCCATACAATCGTAGTTCCATTAGTCAGCAATAACTTGCTCTGATACCATGTCAAAATATTGTGTTTCTTTGATAATTATCATGTATATTTTATATTATTTCTGTTCTGTTTTCTATACAATAGTTTAACTATATGTATACAATGAAAACGAAAATTAAACAATAACCATGATTTCTGCACATCCATGTTTTATGGCTCCACTAATATTATTGTTTGCTCCATGTTTTGCTCCACTGAGCATTGGTGTATGCCACTGTTGCAGCATGCACCACAACACACACCAATAGTTGTTTCATCGCAAATTCTCTACCAATTTCTCTCTACATTCGTTCACAATAATCAAGTATATATATTACTTTCCCTGAGTTGGTTTTCTAAAAATCTTTCTAATCACCTATATATATTTACTTAAAATACAAAGATTAAATTAAGAAAAAATATTTCTCAAAATATATGCACAATAGACTTTTATTTTAATCAAAGATTAAATTAAAAGAAACTATCATATTTTAATTAAAGATTAAACTAAGAGAAAATATTTCGCAAAAGATATGCACAATAATATTAATATCGTAATACCTCCTTCAAGTTGGAGCGTGAAGATCTCGAATGCCCAACTTGTTTCGTTTTCCTCGATGCTTTTGTAAATATGTCTGCCAATTGAACACTGTTGGAAATATATGACGAGTAATATGCTTTTCCTCGATGCTTCGGTCACCGTATCTTGAACAAAATGGCAGTCAGTCTCTATATGCTTTGTTCTTTCTTTCGTGAAAAACTAGATTTTAAGCAATGTACAACGCCGACTGACTATCACAATACAACTTCATATCCTTTAGATGTTGCACACCCAAGTCACCTAAAAGTTGTTTAAGCTACTTTAACTTACATATTGTTGCCGCCATTGATCTATACTCAGCCTATGTAGACGATCTAGACACTGTTTGTTGCTTCTTAGTCTTCCACGACACAGGAGAACAACCAAGTAACACGAATCATCATGTCAAGGAACGCTGCGTAAGTGGACAACTAGCCTAATCTGAGTCACACCACCCTTTTAGACTTAGGTCACTATCAGCACGAAGCAAAATCCCTTGCCCCAGACTCTTCTTCAAATATCTCACGACCTTGAGAGCCATATTCCAATTATCCTCACAAGGTTGTTGCATAAATTGGGACAAAATATGAACAAAATATGCTAGGTTAGGTCTCATCACAGACAAGTAAATCAATCTCCCTACAAGTCACCTCTACGACACCGGATCTGCAAGGAATTCGCCCTTAGCAAGGGCCAAATTGTGATTTTGTTTCATAGGAAATGTCGCAGGCTTTGTGCCCAATAAACTCGTTTCAGAAATTATCTTGAGTGTGTATTTTCTTTGGCAAAGAAAAATCCTTCTAGATTACGGGCTACCTCTAGCCCTAAGAAATATTTCAAAACTCTCAAATCCTTCATATGAAAACACCTTCCAAGATAATCTTTAAAAGTTGTCAATGCAACCTTATCATTCCCTACAATAATCAAGTCATCATCATAAACTAATATGTGGATCTAAGTGATTCAATACTAATATTCAACAAAATCCATTAATATTTGAAGAAAGAATACTCTAGCTTCATGTGTTCTTGAATATTTTTAGCTTAAATTCTCTAACCTAAGTAGATTGGTTTAAAATGCTAATAATTAGTGTTATGAAAGTTACTAAACCAATATATTGCAAAAACGAACTTTCATATAAAAAATGGTAACAAAAAACAATTTTGTTGAATGGTTATTTTATTGAAAGACGAAAGTAGTATCAAATAATATATAACATCTTTGATATTTTTTCAAAAATATTACTATACAAAAACATCAACTCTTGGAGGATAACCACAACCTGTTTTGACAAACTTTGCCGAAATATGGATTGTAAACGAAGCATGGCCAAGCCCCAGTTCCAAGGTTAGAGTATTCCCTATTATAAGCCTATTATTCGTTTTCCTAGTTGTATTCCTGCTCAACCCAACATGCATTTTCTAGTATCGTACCCGTGCGAGGACGAGGAAGACTACGTGACATTATATTTGATACATATCCAATCTTACCTTCACTTTCTCAAAAAATAAAAAAATATGTTATATTATATTTGATATAAATCCAATTTTCTCTTGACTTTCCCAAAAAGTAAAAAGAATCCCTTCATACAACCTAGTAAAAAATACACGTAAATTTAATCACAATTTAAGATTGTTGATTTTTATTTACAACAATTTATTATAATATTATAATTTATATGATAATTTTTTATTGATTAAGATAATTATAATTTTTTAATTAATAAATGATTATAACATCAGTTGTAACATTAAAATAAATTGTAAATAAAAAATTTCTTTAAGATTTTATTACATCTATTTAGAGAAACGTGCACTATTTATAGGTGACATTGTTTACTTGAAATTCATTCACGTGTGTTTACATAATTTGTTAGGAGAATCACAATTTTAATACGAACTTAAACAAGCTCTAAACAGCAAAATTAAACATATTATCATTCTTTGTGTGAATCTTTTAGAAAACAAATAAATAGAGCTCAAAATGAAAAACATGCACAAAATCAACACAAGCAATTTACGTAGAAAAACTTTCCCGATGTAGGAAGGAAACAATCACGACACTCCTCTCCAAAACTTCCACTATCAAGAAAAAATTGTACAACAGTTCTCTCTAGGTAAAACTAGAGGCAAACAATCAACAACATCATCAAGAATACACTTCTTGGAAACTAACAATTATTTCAAGAAAAATGGAGAGATCTAACCCAATTTCGTAGTCACTGTTCACGGCTCAGATTTTCCCAAACTGGTGAGCCAAATCCAAATCCCACCATACAGATTAAAGAGTCTTGAGTCGTGAACCTGCCTGCAAAATTTCAGCTTAATCGGACCACAAAAAACCTTCCATTGGAGCACTTGATGAAGGCTTGTTGGAGAGGAAAAACTGAAAGCTTTTCTGCTTTTCTTTTCTATAGATTTCTCTAACTGCTGCTCTCTTAATTTTCTCGAAAGAATACATCCTCAAAAAATCCTAAATTAGTCTATTAATGAAGCTATGAAATGACACAATTACCCCTTCTTACTTCATGGATTGTTAAGTTCCGTAAGTTTCACTTGGGCTCCTTAAAATAAGAGAAAAACCCAACATAATTTATATAAGTTTTGTTTTTGATATCTATTATAAAAATTATCTTATTGAAACTACAATTATAGCCTCAACACCCGTTTCAGCTTTTTCTTCCCCCTTTTATCCTTATTTATTTGATTTCCAAAGTATTATTGATTCCAAGTATCCAAGACAGCCATTGGGGAATTAACTTCGACAGTGGATTTAGAGTTTGTATTCTTTTAGTTTATTTTTTATTTATTACCTTTTTTTTTTGCATTTCTACAAAGATGAAGACTATGGTATCATTTCCTCTTTGCATATATTCACGTACTTCAGATATGTTTAAAAGAAACCTTTTGTCTTCTCTATTTTTTTGTAAAAATTCTTTATGTTCTTATAGATTAGATTTGTTAAAAAGGTCGTGAAGCATTAGTACGTGGCGATAAAACGTAGACAGAAAGCCAAAGATGGATACATGTCAATTAGTTTATGCTTGAAGATGGTACGTGGCTTATTATTATTATCGATAATGACAGATAATAGAAAATATAGAAAGAGCAAGAGAACAAAAGTTGGGTACTCTAACCCTTCTATTGTCATTCTAGTTGGTAACATTTACCTTCAATAAAATAACAAAACATATATAGAGGTAAATCTGTCTTTATTTTTCTTTTCCATTATCCTCATCTTCATTTTCTCATGGTGATCTCAATCTGACTAACTAAAGCTTTTAGTAACCATCCTTTGTTAATTATTAATAGTTTTATCATCTTTTGTTTACTATTAATAGTTATACTGTTCTAGAGATTTTTGTGATGTAAATTTGTATTAATCTTTATGGGCTAGTATGACTTAATAATTATTTGGATAGTATTCTATCATACAATGATGAAAAATACTCTTTACATTATTTGATACAAATTGTGCCTAGCTCTTTCAATTTAGTTTCATTCTCTATGTCTTGACTCTTGATTTATACTTGACTTTTCTTATTACTAAATATTGGTAGCATGAGTTTATGGAATTCACTATGTAGTTTTTTATTTTATTTTATTTTGGGTTATGCAACCCATTGAGTTCTCTACGGTGGCTTATATGCTTCTTTCTTTCATCTTTGGGATTTTTTCTTTTCTCTTCCCCTATTGTCCCTCGGCTGGTTTTTAGAATTTTTGGGACAAGGACAAATAGTTTGCTCTATCACCAAGGTCATGCCTATTGTTTTTTGGATTTAGATCTCTTTGATAACATATTAAGTTTATTTTCTCCTATATACATTTTATTTTAAAAAATTTAGGATATTTTGGATATTTTGAAAAATGTCAAGGATTCACCGTAATTTTCAATTCATAAATTGGTATTGTGACAATTTAACCCAATTTTCTTTAACTAAATTTCTCTTAATAAAAAAAGTGTTGTTGTTATGCACGGAAGCAATACATAACAATATATAAATATATCAAATCAGTAAAAAGAAACACAGAATTTACGTGGTTTGAAAATTTTGATAAGTGTGTGAGAGACAACAAATATTATTAAATTGAGTAGAAAATATACAAAATACATATACAAAATTTTTTACTAATATATATCTCAGGTGTTTCCACAAACTCACAAAAAACTCTCACATTTAGAGTGTTTTCTCTCTTTGAGTTTTCTTATACTCTCTTTGATTTTTTTAATGATTTTTACTGATACTCTCAATGCATAAACTTCTCCATATTTATAGATGAATCAAGACTTCATCTTACTCTTGTACAATAAATGAGGGTATAAATCAAGGTCACTAATTGAGAGAAATTAAACCAAAAATTAGGCACATAATTGAGGAAAATTAAGCCAAAAATTAAGTTATAAATTAGGCATATAATTGAGGGAAATTAGGTGCCTAATATAATTGGCTTTCGAGCCAATTATTCAACAATCTCCACTTTGGAAAAAAGTTCATAACATTGCCTCCAAATGCGTCCTAGGTGCTCTAAGCTCGAGAGATATTGATCAAGTTCAAACAGTGTTGAAACTTAATCCCTGTAACCATATTTACCACCTTTGTAAGCATATCTATGGGGTTATTTACAGTCTCGACTTTCTGGAGTATAATATTCCCTTCATCAACGATTTTGTGAATAAAATGAAATCAAACATCGATGTACTTGGTATGACCATGATGAACTTGGTTCTTTGCCAAACAAATGGCACTCTGGCTGTCGTAGAAAACCTCCACGTTCTTCGGAACAATACCCAAATCCTTGGTCAACCTGAAAATCCAGATAATTTCTTTGAATGCTTCTATTACAACCATATACTATGCCTCTGTAGTAGACAGAGCTACAATTGACTACAATGTTGATCTCCAACAAAATGGTCCTCCTTCCATTATGAACACATATCTACAGTACCATAGATGTATTGTAGAATCCACTTCATTGTTTACCATTGTTCTTTATGGGGATTATGCATGTAGTGACTCACCATACTAACAACATGAAAAATATCAGGTCTGGTGCATATAATTGCATACATCAAGGTACTAATGACATTTACATATGGAACACGCTCGATTTGTTTCTTCTCATCAGCGGCGCTAGGTGACACCAATGCACTTAATTGAAAATAAGGATCAAACGGTGTACTTACTGGTTTGGTTTTCTCATTAATTTCAAACCTTTGAAGTACTTTGTTTAGATACCGAGTCTGTGTTAGACAGACTGTGCTTGCAACTCTATCTCTTATGATCTCTATCCCAATAATTTTCTTAGCTTATCCAAGATCTTTATTTAAAATTCTGAACTCTTAGTCTGTCGATCTCCACCTTACTCTTAGATCCAATCAATATATCATCAACATATAAGAGCAAGTAAATGAAAGTACCATAATGGAGTTTCCAAAAGTATACACAGTGATTAAATTGGCTATGTGTGTACTTATGCTCTCTGATGAAGCTATTAAAATGCTTGTACCATTGTCATGGTGATTACTACAAACCATAAAGTGACTTTCTCAACTTGTAAGCCCTATTCTCACGTCCTGGAACTTTGAAGCCATCTGGTTGAGACATATAGATCTCTTCATTCAAAGTACAATGGAGAAAAGATGTTCTGACATCGAGTTGAGATAACTTGAGATCAAACTGTACTAAAAAGCCAATAGTATCTGAATATATGAATGCTTAACAACAGGTGAGAATACCTTATTATAGTATATTCCTTCTTTCTGAGAATAGCCTTTTGTTACCAGTCTGACTTTGTATCTAATGTTGTCTTTACTAGGAACACCTTCCTTCTTGGCATAGACCCATTTACAACCTATAGTTTTATTTCCTTTGGGAAGTTGAACCAAATCCCAAGTTTGATTCGGGTGTAGAGACTTCATCTCTTCATCCATTGACATCTTTGACTTCATACTATCAACTTTATACACGGTTTCTTTATAAGTGCATAGGACATTATCATCAATTACTAAAAGTGCGAATGCTACCATGTCTGTGTATTCGGTAGGCTTCCTAATCTCCCTTCTTGGTCGAGTAGTGGTAATAGATTCTGGCTGATTATTGATTAGTGGTGATGGTGAGAGAATCTTTACCTCAACTGAGATATCTTCTTGATCATCAATTTCATCTTCATATGATTGACAACCGATGCAATCTTTTATGAATCTTCTAAAGTCTTAAGCACCACCTTAGAAAGAGTATTAGGACTTTCATTCTCTTTCTCTAAATTTTTTATCTCAGTATAACAGAATCGTCGAATGTGACATTTCGTCTTAAGACAATCTTCTTTGATTCAACACACCAAAGTCAAAATCCTTTAACTCTTTCATTAAAGCCCAATAAAATAGATTTCTTTGCTTTAGGATCCTTTTTGGATTCAATAACATGAAAATATATAGGATATCTAAATATTCGCAATGAATCATAATCAAAAGTACGTTTTCTAGACCATACTTATTTAGGAGTTTTTCCATCTAATTCAGTCGTAGAAACTTTGTTGACTATATGAGTTGTATTTGACAAAGCCTCAACCCAAGATGCCTTGCTCAATTTGGATTGATATATCATACATAAAAATTTCTCAACCAAAGTGCGATTAATTCATTTTGCAACTCCATTATGCTGTGTGGTGTACAAGGAACTGAAAAATGTATGATTATCCTTTCATCGTGAGAAACTTTAAAGAAGATATATGATTTGTACTCGCCACCATTATCATATTTGAGCCTCTTAATTTTCTTGCTTGTTTGAGTCTCGATCATTTTCTTCCATTTAAGAAAGATATCCAAAATTTCATCGTTGTGACACATGATGTATATATAGACATATCTAGAGAAATCATCAATAAAATTCATAAACCAATGTTTACTTCCAAGTAAAGCATTCTTAGAAGCTCCCCAGATGTCCATGTGAATTTAATCTAGAGTTCCCTTAGTATGATGGATGGAAGTGCATAACTTGACTCTTGTTTGTTTTCTAATTACACAATGCTCATAGAAATCAAACTTTATTGTTTTGGCATCTTTTAGAAGACCTTGCTTTATTAAGCCTTGCAAAGCTTTTTTAATAACATGCCCTAAGCATATGTGCCACAGGCGAGAAAAATCATGTCTTTTCTTCAGAATTGCTTGAGATAGTTGTTCTTTCTGTAACTGTACTCCCATATAGGAAATATAGGTTTGCCTTTCGAGTACCCTTCATTGCTACAAATGCACCTCGTACGACTTTCAAGACTCCATTTTCCAATGCTACCTTATAACCATCAGAATCTAGAACACCTAAATAAATAAGGTTTTTCTTTAGATAAGGAATATACCTCACATTTGTAAGTTGTCTGATTGTACCGTCGGGCATCTTTAGTTGTATTGTTCCAATCTTTTTTTAGGCAGGCATTGTCGTTACCCACAAGCACAACTCTTCCATTGAGCTCTTCAAAACTTGAAAACCAATGTCTATTTGGACACATATGATAAGAACATCCAAAATCAAGGATCCATTTGTCTAAGTAGGTATCTGATGATGAAACTGTAAATGTTGATTCTTCATCTTCATTGGCCTTATATGCAATATTTGCATTTGACTTATCCTTGTTTGGAAAATATTTCTTCTAATGCTCTTTATGGTGACAATAGACACATTTTTCCTTCGCAGGACATCTTCTGGATGACTCTTCATTGAACTTTGATCTAGATTACCCCCTATTATTTGGTCCTCTTGATTTTTTTATTCATCCTGCCTTTGGCTACAGTTAATAATTCTGATATTGAGTCTCTATGATCCTATTGATCGTTCTTCTGGTACTCATTATTTACCAAAGCATTTGAAACATCTAAGAATTTAACCTCATCTTTTCCATATAATAGAGTTGTGGTTAAATGCTCATAGCTCTTAGTTAATGAATTTAGTAACAACAAAGCTTTATCTTCATCAATAATTTCAACATCTAAATTTTGCAGATTGGCCAAATTTTTTTGAAATTATCTAAGTGTTCAATAATAAGGGTACATTTCTTGTACTAGAAACTAAAAAGTTTCTTCTTTGAGTAAGAGTTAGTTTTCTATGCTTTTCAACATGTACTTGTCTTCGAGCTTCTTTCAAAAAACTGCGGCTACATTTTATTTCATGAAAAAATACTTATGATTTTTTCCCAAGCACAGCCAAAATGCGCTACAAGCTTGTCGGTTGACATAATTCTAATTTTCATTGGAATAATCTTCTGGCCTAGTTTCCAAAGCAATATTAGATCCTTCTTGGAACAATAGATCTAATACTTCATATTGCCACATGCCAAGGTTATTGGGGCCGTTGAATTTCTCCACCTTAAACTTTGTGTTGGATAACATAGTTCTTCGAGTAGAACAATTTGGTTTGCTAGAATTTCTAAAGAAAACTTGTGCACCTTCCTCAATCTTTCATGTATCAACCATAAGTACAAATGGATAACATAAATTTTGCACTCATAACTTAAAATAGTATTTGTTTTTCAAATTTTATACCTTATTTGAAAAAATAAAGTCCGTAGTTGAATCAAGAATGGTCCAATTAGCTAAGAATGAGTCCAACTCAATTGAAACAACTTAATTGAAAATGGGTGAAAAATAGACCAACTCACTCCAAAAATTCATTAATGACTGATTTGATTCGTTAGTCAACAATCATCAAACTAGGTGGCTCGAGTTGCCGGCTTGGTCAACATCTCAATGGCTCAGTCAAATGACTCGACCAATGACTTGGTAGCTCGGTCAATGACTTAGACGACTCAACTCAATGAGTTGACTCAATCTAACTCAGTGAGTTGACTCAATCTAACTCAGTGAGTTGACTCAATTTCTGGCGGCAACTCCTGCGGCTCCTAGTGGTGCATTTGACCTATGATTTAAGCAATTATTTTGCCGTTGTTTTTTTTCTCGTTGAAAGTTTCAATTTGGTATATAATACTACTATATTTGGATTTGATACCAATTTATAGTGCACAAAAACAATAAATAGCAGTATATGAATATATCAAATCGGCAAAAGTAAATACACAGAATTTACGTTGTTCAAAAATTTGCTTAGGTGCAAGGGAGGCATCAAATATTATTGAACTGAGTAGGAAATATACATAATACAGATACAGATTTCCTTACTAATATATATCTTAGGTGTTTCTTCAAACTTACAAAAAACTCTCTCACTCACATATTATTTTCTCTCTTTGAGTTTTTCTATGCTCATTCTGATTTTTTTATGACTTTTACCGATGCTCTTAGTGGATAAAATCCTCCATATTTATAGATAAAGTAAGATTTCATCTTTCTCTTATACAATAAACGAGGGCAAGAGAGAAATTAGGAGAAGTGAATATAAGGAATAGGTTGAAAAAGATTCAAAATTAATTAAAATTCTTCCTATACGTATATAATTTATAGAAGAAGATAATAGATGTTACCCAAAAGTGTAATAATTGATAATCTTATTATTAATGAAAGGTTCGAACCCATTTATTTAACAATGTGGGATCAATTTGTTGACAATGAAGCTGTTGTTATCTCCTTAATCATTGAAACCAAACCCATTTATTTAACAATGTGGGATCAGTTTGTTGACAATGAAGCTGCTGTCATCTCCTTAATTATTGAAACCAAACCCAATATCATAGGAGTCCGGTTGGAAGTTGTCTCATATAATGGTAAGTTTTTTTTCCCCAAAAAAGTTACATTTACATTCATATACGTGGTATAAAGTTTTTAAGATTTCCTACTTCTAAGAATGCAATGTATTTTATGAAGTTATTAAGTTTTTATTTTATTTTTATTTTTATAATCTTATGATTTATTAAGTTTTCTTTACTCTAGGAAAGCCTTTGTCTACAAAGTTATCAAATTGTTTTATCATAAGTTCCAGTAACGTCGAAGCAACTTCATTACGCTCTTGGTAAGTCAAAAGTTTATAATTTATTTCTTTTGATTAAATTTTTATATTTTCTGATTTTAACTTCATTGCACTCTTGTTAAGTAAAACGGTTATACTTCATTCATTTCCAATTATTTTGATTTTGGTAACATCATATGAAAATTAAGAATCTAAAAAATATTTTTATGATGAACTTGTAACCGATCATCCGTTTAAACTCTCCAATTTTTATTTTTTGTTTTGTTTTAACAGATCATTTAGTCGTCCAAACGTTGTTGTCATTGAAGAACTTGTCGGTTATGGCTGAAGCTGGTAACGGTGTCAATACTTTGATGGGAAGAAATAAATATTAATTGTGATTAATCATATGTGATATAATAAATTTTATCATAGAATTTTTTTTATTATATTTAGTGTGATTAATTATGATAGAATATAAAATTATACTTTCTAATTTACCCACAAGGATTAAGAAAAGGAACATAATTTGATATTTTTACCGTAAAGTTAAGATGAATCTAATTAAATTAGAACTTTAACCCACATGCAAGTTTTACGTCACTAGATTCATATTTATCGTGATTTACATTGGTAAAAAATGACGTTAATTTAGGTCTCAAATTTTAATAAGTATATAATCTTTAATCGCGGCTTCACAACCTGTGAATTTCTCTAATATTCGTTGTGGCATTCCCGAATTGAAAGGGGATAATTATAAAGTTTGGAAGGAAATAATTCTCCTTCATCTAGGGTGAATGGATATTGATTATGCTAGTAGGAAAAACGAACCACCTAAAATTACTGAAACCAACACTCCAGTGAATATCACACTTTATGAATAATGGGAGCTATTTGTTGATCATTATAACAATTTTTGGGACCTGCTAAAAGCCATTGATGATCAATTCTTCACTTCAAATAAGACTTTGGTAAGCACCCTTATTATGAATTTATTTTCCTTAAGACTCACCAATGAGAAAGGTAAATCTCAAAACAAACATAAAAGGGAAAGAGATAGTTCCATCTCAAGCTGATATTAAAAAAAACAAGTGTTTCTTCTGTAAAAAGAAGAGACACATGAAGAAGGAATGTATCAAATTCCAGAAAAGGCTTAAGGGAAAAGTTAGCCTAACTTCATTTGTTTGTTATGAATCTAATATGGTTAATGTTAATATTAGCACCTGGTGCATTGATTTTGGATCAACAATCCATGTTGCAAAATCCTTATAGGGTTCGCAAAACCTAAGGAAGCTAGTGGGAAGTGAGCAATACATATTATCTGGTAACAAGATGGGCTCATATGTAGAGGCTGTAAAGACATTTAGTTTGATTTTAAGTAGTGGTTTTATTTTATAATTAGAAAAGACCTTTTATGTTCAGAATTTCTCTAGAAACTTGATTTCGATTTCAAGACTTGTACCTTCTGGTTAATCTTTTTACTTTTTAGAAAACATCTTTCAGTTTATTTAATAAATCTAATTGTGTTGGGAATGATATTTGTTTTATGCTCTTTACTGTATTAATTTATGAAATAATGCCACTCATAACGCTATGCATGTTCAAGCTGACACTAAAAGGTGTATTATTGATGATGACTCTTCTTCATTATGTCATAAGAGATTAGGACATATCTCTATAGAAATAATTACAAGATTAGTGAAAGATAGGGTACTTAGTACTCTAGATTTTACTGATTTTGAGATATATGTGGACTGTATTAAGGGAAAATAGACTAACAAGTCAAAGAAAGGTGCCAATAGAAGTTCAAACATATTAGAAATCATACATACTAATGTATGTTGTCCAGATATGAACATTCAAGGTCAGAAATATTTTATCACTTTTATTGATGATTTTCTCGATATATGTATCTCTACATGCTTCATAATAAGAGTAAAGCATTAGATGCCTTCAAGGGCTAAAACATTGAAGTAGAGAAACAATACGGAAATAAAATAAATCTTGTGAGATCAGATAGAAGTGGTGGATATTATGGTAGATATATTGAGAATGGATAAGCGCCAGGTCAATTTGCTAAGTTTCTTCAAGAGCATGGGATAGTTTCCCAATACACTATCCTTGGTTTACCAGACCAGAATGATGTAGTAGAAAGGAGAAACTAAACATTATCAGATATGATACGGAGTATGCTTAGCTACTTCAATCTTTCTAAATCCTTGTGGACTGAAGCTTTAAAGATGGTTGTGTATATATTAAACCGAGTTCTAACCAAGGTCGTTTCAAAGATGCCATTTGAATAATGGAAATGTTGGAAACCAAGTTTGCAACATATGCATGTTTAGGTATGCCCGTCTGAAGTGAGAATTTATATATAATCCACAAGATAAGAAGCTACACCCAAGGACCATTAGTGAGTATTTTGTTAGATATGCCGAAAGGTCTAAAGGATATAGGTTTTATTGTCCATCTCATAACACTGGGTTTGTGAAGTTAAGAAATGCAAAATTTCTTAAGAATGACTTGATTAGTGAGAGTGATTGATCTGAGGGCATTGATCCTAAGAAATATCGTTCAAATGCTTAGTGTGTCACTTCAAGTAATGGACTGATCGTTGTTGTTAATAACGTGCCTTGAGTACAAACATATGTTGAAGAACTAGTCCTGGAAGCACCAAAAGCTGTTGATCCTGATCCAATAGATGATGAAGTTCAAAAGATGCCTGAAGCTATTGAACAACCAACTGAACAACACAATCCTACTCCTCAAGAGAATTTTGAAGCAAAATGTAGAAGATCTACTAGAGTAAGGAAATCAGTGATTCCTATTGATTATGTTATGTATCTACAAGAGTGTGACTATAATATTTGAGTCAAAAATTATCTTCAGACGTTTTCATAGGCCATGAGTTCTAAGGTTTTGAAATTATGGTACAATGTCATGAAATAAGAGATGGATTCTATGGCGTCTAATCAAGTTTGGGATATCGTCAAGTTTACTGATGGTAAAAAAGCCATTGGATGTAAATGGGTCTTTAAGACAAAGAAAAACCCACAAGGCAACATTGAGAGACATAAGGCAAGGCTACACGGAGACCCAAAGTATTCACTCAAAGGGAGGGAATCGACTACACAGAGACATTCTCTCATATATATAAGAAAGATTCACTTCCTGTGATCATGCCATTGTTTGCCCATTTAGATTTTAATTTGTATCAAATGGGTGTGAAAAGGCTTTCCTTAATGGCAACCTAGAGGAAGAGGTTTATATGAAACAACCTGAAGGATTCTTCTCTAGTGATGGTGAGCATTTGGTTTGTAAGCTTAATAAATCCATATATGGATTAAAACAATATTCTCGTCAATGATATTTGAAATTCCATAACGTCATCACTTCATTTGATTTTGAAGAGAACGTCATGAATCAATGTATCTACCTGAAGGTTAGTGGGAGTAAAAATTTTTTTGTGGTGCTATATGTGGATGATATTTTGCTTGCAACCAATGATAAGGGTTTATTACATGAGTAAAACAATTCCTCTCTAAAAATTTCGATATGAAAGATATGGTGAGACATCTTATATAATTGGAATTAAAATCCATATAGACATACTTCAAGGTGTCTTGGGTTTATCTCATGAAACTTATATCAATAAAGTTTTAGAGAGATTTTAAATGAAAGATTATTCACCAATTGTTGCTCTCATTGTGAAGGGTGATAAGTTCAATTTGGACCAATGTCCAAGGAATGATTTTGAAAGAGAAAAAATGAAGAGCATTCCATATGATTCTACTGTCGAAAGCATGATGTATACTCAGGTTTGAACAAGACCTAAAATTGCATTTGTTGTTGGAATATTAGAACGACATCAAAGTAATCCAAGTTTGGACCATTGGAGAGTTGCTAAGAAAGTAATGAGGTACCTTCAAGGAACCAAGGAATATATGATAATGTATAGATGAATCAACGATCTATAAGTAATTAGCTACTCTGACGTGGACTTCGATGGCTATGTTGATTCACGTAAATCAACATCTGGTTACATTTTCATGCTTATCTGTGGAATCGTGTCTTACAGGAGTGCAAAGCAATCCTTGACTACTACTTCCACTATGGAGGTTGAGTTCATGTCATATTTTGAGGACACATCACATGGTGTATGGTTGAAGAGTTTCATTTAAGATCTTATAGTAGTTAACTCTATTTATAGGCCATTGAGATTGTACTATGACAACTCAACCGCTATGTTTATGGCTAAGAAAAACAAAAGTGGTAGTCGTAATAAGCATATCGACATCAAATACTTAGCCATAAGAGAAAGTGTAAAGGAAAAGAAAGTGGTCATTGAGCACATCGGAATTGAGTTTATGATTGTTGATCCTTTAACTAAGGGCATACCACCACTAAAATTTAAGGATCATGTAAAGAAAATGAGAATTGGTTCTATTTTGTAAATATATATATATATATATATATATATTATTACTGAAACTCTTATATATTATGTCATTTTCTTATATTCATGTGCACTTTAATTTATTTGAGAAAATATATTTTATATAGGACCAAGAATAAAATATAGGATTTATTCAGTAAGTTCTGTTACCACATAAATTGTAATACTTGATAAACTAAATACATTGTAATACATGGAAGATAATACTTGTTCTTAGATGACCTATCGACATGATTCATGTGTTTATTTCTTAAGAAAGATAATCGATGGGATTAAGTTGAACATTTAGACCAAGTTGGAGAATGTAACCAATCATCTGTTTAAACTCTACAATTTTCCTTTCCGTTTTTCTTTAACGAATCATTTAGTGGTTCAAACATTTCTATCATTGAAAAGCTCATCATTTATGACTAAAGCTGGTAATTATGTCGATGCTTTGATGGGAAGCACTGAAGAAATCCATGGCCTAACTCTCTCCAAAAGAACTCTTAAAGAGGAAGGTTTGCCATAGACTTATAAGTGCAGTAGAAACCCAATGCTCAATCGATGTGGGACTTCAACACTCCCCCTTACATCGATTTTTGACTGAGGATATGGAGCACCTCTCCCTCACACCGGCGTAAGGTCCATCCCTACAACCGGCCGGGTACCGACCGAGTCACCTGGCTCTGATACCATGAAGAAATCCATGGCCTAACTCTCTCCAAACGAGCTCTTAAAGAGAAAAGGGTTGTCATAGACTTATAAGTGCAGTAGAAACCCAATGCTCAGTCGATGTGGGACTTTAACAAGCACGACTATAAAAAGGTGTTATGGTCCTTAAGTTCAACACATAATTTCAGTGCAATACACATCTATTTGAGTGTTGCTAAGAGCTTAGAAGTTCCTAACACAGAGAGAAAATCAGTTTTGATCAATTTGAAGCTTTAAAAACAATTTTAATAATTAGAGGTAAGATCCTTCTTTTAATTGTTTTTGATCCCTTGATATTACTACAAAGTCACGTCTTGCTTCTCCATCTAGCTCAACAGTATCCATAGTTAAGAACTTCACAAGCATTAGCGCAACTTTGATGTAGTAACAATTTTTATATTTTCATTTGATAAATTCCTACTTTAACTATCACACATATTTGTACTCTATTTGATGCACCAAACTAGCTTTTGGGTGAAGGGGACAATATGTGTCAAATATTTTAATCAAAGTTTTTGGTATTTATGTTGTAACAAGTGCAAGAAAATTGTGGCATTGAATATGGCTAGTCATTTGCATGCTCTAATTGCAAGAGCAAGGATGCAATAGGAACACCAAGGTACTTACTATGAGATTTGCATTAGAATCATTCAAATGTATAAATCTGTACGGATTATCAGTTTAATAAATTTATTAAATTTGATAACATATATTGGTGAATTACATCAAAAACATATATTTATAACCTATATAAAAACAACTAATGAAATTATATATGCATGTCTAAATGAAGTTTTTTTTTAAGATGAGATACATGTGTATTCATAGTTCAAAATAAAGCTTATTGGACTTGTGAATTTTTTATTATCACTTTCAATATCTAAAAAAAAAATACTTTTTTTCTAAATTTGTTACGAGTGTCGTGTTGAAGCTGAATTGCAAGATAATTCTGGATCAATTTCTGCTACCTTCTTTGGAATGCACGTAGAAATTATTTTAGACAACTAATGAAGCATACAATTGAGGTATGACATATATTTAACTTCTTTTATAAAACAATTGCCCAAAATTCAAAGGATCTCCCAAGTTTAATTATTCTAATAATGTCTTGATTTAAATAATATTTTACAGAATAAGATTAATGATATACAGAGGTTGGCCAAGTTTAGCAAAAACACATGCCTTCTATATAAATGCATATGCATGCATTTACATTAAGAAGAAAACATAATATTATTCTTTTATGCATTAACTTTTGATGTTAACAAAAATATTCATACTATTACAAAATTTAAGAATATCATCTTCTTTAATTCAATTATTGTATATATATATTTTATATATACATATGATTTTTGAATTAAAAATTTAGAATTTTATTTCCTTTATCAAATGTAATACTTGTAAAACACTACATTTAAAGAAAGAAAAAAACAAATATTGCGTTTTTTCCTTCACTTATTATTAGAATATTTTATTAATATAACAATTTTATTCAATAATATAAATATAAATATATAATTTATGTTAAAATAAAATAAATATTTTATATATTTTTAATATAAAAATAAATTATTTTTACAATATTATTATTTTTCTCTCGTAAATATGGCGTTGGTGAATACCAAGGTTGGTCGAAAGTCGAAACTATACATGTACATTTTTCTGTTTTTGGTCCGAGTGAGTGACACCTCCAATTTTGCCCAGCTTTTTATTGCCCGACCATTTTCGAACCTTTTTCTTCGAAATCTTAGAAAGTTTTTGATATATCTTTGTGTTGCCTCACAGTCTGTTGAAAGTTTCAAGTATCGATCTTTATTATAATCGGAGTAAAGATGTCGGGGAAAGGTGCAAAGGGTTTGATAATGGGCAAGACCCCGGCTGTTAATAAGGATAAGGACAAGAAGAAATCTGTCTCTCGATCTTCTCGAGCTGGCCTTCAGGTCCCTTTTCTTTCCTCACACTCTTCTCTGTTGAGCTCTGATTTCTCGATTTTTTTTCTCTTTTTGTTTCTTAATTTGGCAATGGGTTTCTCTGTTTGTTTGAATTTCTATACCTTCCTCACTTGTTGTTGCATACATGTGAAATTTTTCTGATCTATGGCTGGTTATCGACATTGGCAATTTTTTAATGGGTTTTGATTTTGAAAAGTCTGTCTGTCTTTTTTTTCTCTCCCTCCTCGTTGATTTTTGATGGGGAAATTGGATCTTGGAAAGAAAAAATTAAATCTGGAAAGATTGAGGTCGTAGAGATTGTTTTCTTGGACTTGAAATTGAAATGCCAGCACAGAAGTCGGTGAAAATCTATTGAATTAAGATATTAAAGGTCAAAGGGTCGGCATTACATAGGTGGAAACAAAAATTTTAAAATTTGATAGATTCGGAGTTAGAAAATGCTAATATTTGTAACTGTCTAGAATGGTAGTGAAGTAGACTGGGTTAAATAAAGAACGAGACTGAATGTAACTGTGAATGTAAGATCTACGACACTTAAAGGTGTAGGGGGAAGGATTAGGTTTTTTCTTCAGAGTGTCTTCCTGCACAGGAAAGTTGATTTATCTCTAGAAATAATTGGTTTAGCTGATAAAGAGGTGATCCAACCTTAGGGGTGACAATTTGTGCATGTTGTGTGTGTTCATGTTTTCCTACTCAAATTCACATATTTTTTAATATTATGAAAATTTTAAATTATTTATAGTCGATTTATTTATTTGTAATGGTAAGAAAACTAAATATCTTTACAAAAGAATTATAATTAATTCTTAAAAAATAATTCGTGTCATGTTGTGTCGTGTTGTGTCATATTGGGTTGGTGTTTTTGGTCGTAGCTCAAATTGCCACCCCTACCCAACCTATAACATAGTCCCAAACCTGTGCAGCTTTTCTCTAGTCTCCGGAGCTCTTCAGTTGAAAAGCCTTGTGTGTGACAGTTAACATCTTTCTTTGCAATGTACTTCTGTCTTAGCTCAATAACTATGTTCTGTGCATGCTTTGTCTATACATGGCGGAATTGAGGATTAATTTTTATAAATTTGGAGAATATCTAAATGTATCCTCCCGAATGAATAATGTTTTGTGTTTTTCTCTTTCTTATTTTAGGATGAAAGTAGATAAGCTCTTTGCTTATATCTTCCTTTCTAGCTACCTTTGTTCACCATCGTTATTGCTGTATTTTAGATACAATCTACTAGTTTCTACGTTTTATCTTTCTTGTTGGTTGTTCTCTTTGAGACAATTTTGCATGTTTAATGTTTTGTTGCATACTTGCATTGCTTTGAAATGCACCAAAACCTCAAAGGAGTAGTCATTTTTGGGCGTTCTCCTCTTTTCGTTTCTCTGTTGATTGATGTCTTATTGTTCTGATGTGATGATTATTTCTCAACAGCTTCTGTTCAACCAATAATTTTGTTTTATTGTGTTACTTGTCTTTCTATTTAAAAATCTTTATTGAGTCAGTGATTATTGCCAATACTTTAATTCTTGTAAGCACGCTCTGAATTACTCTGATATTGATGGTATAAAATGTTCAAAAATAAATTTGATAGTGTTTGAGAGAGTCTTGCTAAGAGGATTACAGCATATATGGGTCCAAGGTCTTGAATGACGTCCTTGGACCTTCTTTATACAGAACATTTAAGTTACACATGGTTACATTCTCTTGAAAAAGTACAAAAATTAAGCTTCCTATGAAGCCCTTGGAGTGTAGCTGGTGCGTGGCTGACCAATATTTATCAAGGCCTAAAATATCTCTTATACATGGCCTGGCACAACGGGCTGTTACATGGACTAAATTTGGGCTGAGTGAGCCAGTCATAGTGTGATAAGAACAAGCTATGTTAGGACTGTACAAGGTCGTTTCTTGGGCTGTCTTCTAGTTATACCCGATCAATTCTCTGGCCTCATTCGAATTGTACCTATTCTTTTCTTGGGGCTTTGTTCGGGCTGTACCCAGTCTTTTCTCGGGCTGTGTATATTAGGTTTCACATGGGCTGACAAGGCTATACACAAACTTAGCCAGTCATTTACTAAATGAGGTACCCCTATCCTAGTACCAAACAGATAGCATTCTATGATTCTTTTTTTTTTAATGTGCATGACTGTATGTGCAAACTTCCATGTGATCTGAATTAATGGTCGTATAATTTGTCACACATAATGTTCCATAAAGTTTTATTCATTAATTTTTTATAAGGGAAAAGAAATCTAGTGTCCGGCTATACATTGCAACAATGCAACTGTTTAATTGCAGCGATATATCTCCTAATGAAATTCCTCATACTTGTTTCATTTCAACATGTTGCAGTAAACAAGAAGACCATGACAATGATGATAGCCTTTGACTATTAGTAGTTAACTTTGGTAGCCGATTGCAGATATTAAGATTTTATAATTACTTTGGAGGTTGTACCCCTGATGCAAAACAACTAAATTAGTGCAGCAATTTTTTTAAAATTCAAGTGTTCTTGAAGGAGGATAATGAATGAATCCTTCCTTAGCCATATTGAAGTGTCTGGTTGTGGTCGTTAGGTATTCCGTTTTTATGAACAAAACATTATATAAGCCAGAGCCGACCTGCTGATCTGTTTTTCCGTTTCTTTTTTTTATAAAGAAGTCATATCTTGTACTCTTCAAGACATTTTCCTCCTATAATTCATGACTGGGGTCCACTGACAAATTAGTCAGTTTTACATTCATATTGTCCGAAACGGTTGTTTATCTAGTGGTTTGGTAGTAAGACTCAACTCTTTCCCAATTTAAGTTATAGGTTTGAATCAACCCAAATACATCTAAAAATATGTTTGTCTGAAACGAAAAATCCTGGACAGCTAGTTAAACATACTGAATATCCAATGTGTTATTTACATTTTGCTCATATCCATACATTTCAACGTATAAATTACTTCCATTATGTGTGCTCCCATTTAGTATCTCATCTACCAGCATCTTGCAGTTTCCAGTTGGTAGAATCCACCGTCTTTTGAAAACTAGGGTTACAGCTAATGGAAGAGTTGGTGCAACAGCTGCCGTGTACTCTGCTGCTATTTTGGAATACCTTACTGCAGAAGTGTTGGAGCTGGCTGGTAATGCAAGCAAGGATCTGAAGGTAAAACGCATCACACCAAGGCATCTGCAGCTTGCAATTCGTGGTGATGAAGAACTCGACACTCTCATCAAGGGTACAATAGCTGGTGGCGGTGTGATTCCTCACATTCACAAGTCTCTCATTAACAAGTCCACCAAGGAATGATGTAGTCATGGGTTCCAGTGTTATTTACCGTGAGAGTTATGCAAATCGGTCATGATCTTCTTGATGGTTCTTTTCAGGTAGCACTGCTTCATGTCAGCTGGTTTCTTTCTTGATTCTCATAATTTTCTGTATTGGATAGAGACGTTCGGCATGGATATGTTAGAACTACAATATCAATTTAAGTTAAAATATTTAGCTATAGTATAAAAAATGCTGATTCATTCGTTATGATTGACTATTCGTTTCACTTCGGACGTAAGATTCTGGGAAAATGTTTGTAATTAAGGCCATTTTTATAGTTGATGGGTATTCTTGTGCATGTGCCGTGCACATTCTTGCAGTTATGATTTCATTTTCCTTGTCCCGCCATTTAAATTTCTGTACCTATGGAGCTGTTCCAGATATTCAAATGGCATATCAAAAGGACTGACAATTTGCAATCAAATTTTGACACAGTTCATGGATCGTCACGACAATTGTGACAAGTTTAACGATTAAAGAAGCAATTTCAATTGATAGCAGCTTTGATAGCCCAGTACCTCAACATCCAACTAGTTCAACTTTGTCTAAGAATTTAAAAATAGAACTCGCAAGTATTTTTGTATGTTCATTGAGAAGGGATGAGGATTAGCAGCATTCTTTGCTTCCATATAAATGGAAAATGATATACGTATAAACTTGTTATCCAGTAAAAAAATTATATATTTAAGACAGAATTTTAAGTGATGGAATTCAATATTATTAGTAAATACATTCTTACATAATGATATTTAATAAGACATAATTATTATTGTCATTATAGTTGAGATTGTTATATATTTATAATATATAATAATGTGCATATATTAATTGATTTCGGGTTAATAAATAGTTTAACAATTATTTTAACATTTTATATTCGAACTTTTCATCTAATAACATGTGATTTGATTTTATGCATATATGATTGCTCTACAAGAAACAATAACAATGAGTCCACATTTGCTTTCAACAAAGACAAGTGACCATCCTACCTCAAAAAATAAAAATAAAAAATCTAATAAACTGAGAAAATTACAGGTCAAAAGCTTAATTTCCTTAATCCTGGTGAATAGTTGAATCAATACCAAGAAATACCCTCAAACTAAGATAAAAAGGAAGATGGCAAAATAGCACACACCAACCCTACCATTCTGCAATGGTAAATACAAAAAAATGATGAAACACTCGCTGGTTTAGCTAGAGTTCCAATCAAAGCGGAACTCGAAAGCTCTCAACAAAAGCAGCTTCAAGCGATAAAGGGAAAATTAGATGGCTGAAACCTTTGGGATATTGACAGGGAACAGGTGGATCTCATCCATCCATGGATTCTTCTCCTTCGTAGGATTCACAGTCCTTAATGCCTTCCAAACAACACTATTACATTTGAATCCCGATCCAAAAGCAATTTGCCATGTTCTGTCTCCCTTCTTCATCCTCCCCTTCGCTTCTGTATAAGCCAGTTCATACCAAAGAGAACTACTAGAAGTATTGCCAAACCTGTGAAGGGTCATTCTTGAAGGTTCCATGTGCCAATCTGAAAGCTGCAAATTCTTTTCCAATTCATCTAGCACCGCTCTTCCTCCAGCATGAATACAGAAGTGTTCAAAAGCCAATTTGAAATCTGGGATGTACGGCTTTATCTTCATTTTGAATAGTTTTTTCCCAATCAATGTGGAAAAAAAGAGCAACTGTTCAGACATCGGCAAAACAATAGGACCTAATGTAGTGATGTTAGTCTTTAGCGCATCTCCAGCAACCGCCATGAGATCCTTTGACAAGGAAACTCCGATCTTCCCTGCGGTGTCCTCTTTTTGTGTAACACATGAGAAGCATTTGTCATCAGCACCTTTGTGGGTTCGAACAGTATGGACCAACTGATACTTTGATCGGCGTCTTAATGACCACTTGTTTGAGAGGAGTATGGCAGCACCGCCCATTCTAAACAAGCAATTTGAAACAAGCATTGATCTATCATTCCCAAAATACCAATTCAATGTGATGTTTTCCATGCTAATGACTAATGCATATGAATTGGGATGGACTTGAAGAAGATCTTTAGCAAGGTCAATTGAGATCAAACCAGCACTGCATCCCATCCCACCTAAATTATAACTGATAATATTACCCCTCAGCTTGTAGTGGTTGATAACCATAGCAGACAAAGATGGTGTTGGATTAAACAAGCTACAATTTATAATCAATATACCAATGTCTTTAGGTTTCACAGATGTTTTCTCAAAGAGTTGATCAACAGCACCAAACATTACTGTCTCAGCTTCTTTCCTTGCTTCTGCCATGCATGGATTAGGAGGTACCCTCAAAACAGCATCAGGAAGATACGTATCCTCTCCAAGGCCCGATCTCTCAAGAATTTTCCTTTGGAACTGAAGATTTTCCTCAGTGAATGTCCCCGTCAAACGGGACCGATCCATGAATATCTGTCTCGTGCATTTGCGGGCGTCTTCAGGCTTATAACATGAGAAATCAACAAGATAAACAGGACGGGGACGGGTAAGGAAATAAAGAGTCAATAGGAACACCATTAAGGCAGAACAAAGGACCACAGAAATGAGGTTGAATCTCAGATGGTTCCAAAGGTCATGGAGATCTTTAAGTGAAAATGTAGAAAGTTGAGCAGCAATGAGAACAAGAAGAGGTGACAAAAATAGATACATGCCATGAGTAATGAGATAATGGTATCCAAGCTTTACATATTTCAACTTCACGGATTTTTTGAAATCAGGAAGTTTTCTTGACGACGATGAAGATGGAGGGACCAAAGGCGTTTTAAGATTAGAATCTGACATATTTAGAGAATTCCAAGACACGGGTTTGAATCAAAACAGATCAAATTTGAAAATTGAATGAATTTGGGGGATCTAAATGGAATAGTATAACAAATTGAAGAAGGTACCCTTTCTCTTGAAGCAAAAAAGCAATAAAATTTGATATCAAAGTAAGCGCATTTTTATTGGAAATAGGATCTGAAAGATCAATCAATGTTAGGCAGTTGGGTATCGAATAAGAGAAATGAAAACTTCCTGGGACGAGAAAATTGAGTTTGATTTTATTTGTATTAAGATTTGAGACTGAAGAGTGAGGAAAAGGATATTTCAGAAAAAGGGATTGATGAATTAGAAGAATGAAATGAGAGACCAAAAGCTACAACTTTATCAGACAAGAAAACAGAAAATGCAGCCAGAGATCCCTGCAGATTGGATAAGCCTATCATCAGATTAACAACTAAAATATCACAAAGTTTCCATTAACGAAGCAAATATTCAGCTTTTTTTTTCCCCCTTTCAACTTTTCAAAATGAGATCTAGTTAAAGTTTTCCTTTTAGAAAATGGAAAAAACACAAACAAAAGAAAATTAAACACAAATTGCGAGAGACCCAGATGAATAAACTGACCTCAACTGACAAAGCTCGCAGCTAAATCGCTCCTTGTACTATGCCTGAGAAACCGATGGTAATGACTTTTGAGAAAGAGACGCAATGTGTGGAGCAAAGCAAAGGATTTTCAAATAGGTTTGCTTGTGGGGGAATTTTATTAATTTTACTAAACCATGTTAATTTTTGTTTCCCACAGCCTTTTTAATAGCAAAGGTTTGATTTTTATTTTCTTTTTTTCTTTTTTTTTCCAGCAACAATCTTTATGGATTAAACATTGATTATATAAGTTTAAACATCTAATCCTTTTTTTCCAGTAACAATCTTTATCGGATAAACGGTGATTACATTATTCTAATTCATTGTATAAATTTAAACCCATTAAATCTAATATTAACTCTAAACAGAATCAGACGTCATCGTTGATTAATATTTACACCTATTAGTCAAATTATGACATAAACGCGTATACTTTAGTTGAATTAGTATTTTTAGTATAAATGAGAACCTTTAATATTTAATTATTAAAAATAATAATTTTTAATTTTATCTAAATTACTCATATTATTTTTTATAAATAAAAGGATTAAAATAAAAATAAAAATAAAAAGCTGATTTATAAGTAATAACGAAATTACTAGTACTTCTCATTCTATTCCACAAGTTGATTTTGGAATGTTTGTAAACTCCAAACATTCCGATGCACAGAGAAGCAACAGCTAGCATTGAGAGTTCAGATGGAAACCACATGGTAGGTTTTGCTTTCTGCGGGCCAAGATAACAAGCAAAAGAGTACACCTGGTGCTTCTTCTCAAAATGATTCGAGGGTTTCAGTTTTTTTTTTTAATAACTGTCTTTTCATATTTTATAGTTTTGAATAAACCAATTATCAAAAATAGTTGCATTTTTACTAATGTGTTATATTTTTTAATTCTCAAAAAATAAAAATTCTAAAACGATTTTTTATCACTTTTGTTTAATATTTTTTTTTTAAAATGTCAAATCAATTTTGATTAATTACCAAATGAATTTTGTATTTCCTGATTTAACTTTTTGGGCGTAAACACGAGTTACAAACAAAAATAAATATCTACCATTTGATTCGATATTAAAATTTAGTTATTAACATTCTAATTGCAACAATTTAGTTATAATATTTTTAAATTTTACAATCAATTAATTTAAAACATTATATTTAATAATTATAAAATTAAAAAAATTAATAACCAAATTATAAAATTTATCGTAAGTTAACGATCAAATTATACTTTTTAAAATATACTAGAGACCAAATGAATTAAAAAAAACAAGTTTCATTATAACTAATCATAACATTATTGAATCAATTTAATAAAAATTAAAAATGTTGAATTAAATTTATCAAATTTAAAAATATTAGAAACTAAATTGTATTAATCGATAAAAAAGAGAAAATTAAACTGTAATAATTTAAATAGGTTATGGATTAAATGAATAAATAAAAAAAATTACCAATTATTATACAGTTAATTAAAAAACAGTCATATGAACATGATAAAACAAATTAAGATTTAAAAAAATTATTTTTTTTATCATCTCTTATTTAAAATTAAATAATATTTTATAACTAATTATAGGATATCATATTTAAAATATAAATTTAATTTTTAATATTAAAGACTAAATCTTAAAAATCAAAATAAAATTATGTAATATTAATTTGTGATTATAAAACTTATTAATTTTGATTTTAATTAAAATTGATAACTACAAAGATGAAAATATGCAAATATTACAATATTTTGGTAAAATTATAGCATCGATATTGTAATAGAATATAAATCATTTTCTTTCAAAAACATAGGTAAAAATATTGATGTAAATATTATAAATTTGATTTCAATATATATATATATATATATATATATATATATATATATATATATTGTTATTTTTTTAAATATAGTTTAAAATTTTGATAATATTGATAATATAGGAAACAAATATCTATAAAATAATTTAATTGAAAAAATATATTTTTATAGCCGCCAAGATTCTTGTACATGTGAGTTGTAATATTCTTAATCATATCCACGTGACTTGTAATATTCTTAACCATGTCCACGTGAGTTGTTTTATATTCTTACCCATGCCAAGAATATAATCATTATACATTTTTTTCATGTTTTTTCAACTCATTTTTTTCATCATTTACAAAATATATATATTAGTGAGTTTTCTATTACTTTTCTTACTCTTCTTTACGACTTCAATATAGCTAATTAGCTCTCTTTCTACTGACATCTTTATATATTTATAAAGCCCAAAGCCCACAACAACCAAACATCTAAGCTGTCGTCCAAAAACATATATTTATTTATTACATCTAATAATTTTTTCTTATTCCTCTTTATAACTTCAATATATATAGCTAATTAACTATCTTCCTTCTTAGCTATATATATATATATATATATATATATAAAGCACAAGGCCCACAACAACTAAACATCTAAGTTTTCAACTATATTATTGTAAAAATATATATTTATTTATGACATCTAATAATTTAAAAGAAAATACTATAATTAAATATCCAACTTAAAAGACACATTCTTTCGATTTTAAGAAATAAAAATGGTACAATATGAAAATATTATAACCTTATAATACAAAATGATAAAATTACTCGTTTCAAATATCATTTAACTAGCTCATATTCAAAGAAAAACTCCAAACCATGTCCAAATAATTGAAGAAGTTCTTTAAACAATCATAAAAGATAAACAATTAAAATGAAAAATAAGACCATGTTAGAGAACATAAGATAAGAGTTAAGGAAAAAATTTAAAAATCACCAACAAAATGAAATAAGTAACGATGATGATGAAGCTAACATTGATACTTATCTAACATATGTGACTCTTATTGTATCTGGAAGAGAACCACAACTAACGGTTTCATTTCTGTACAAATTTGAAGGTGCAAAACAAAAAAAAAATTAAAAATATGTTTGGAGATAATATTTGAAAAAAATGTATTATTTCGTTATTAAATTCTTTATTTATTAGAATGTATCTTCGAACAAGGCTTCTTCTCATCACTTTAAAAACATAATGTTCAACAAACATTAATTCTTTTACTAAATATTATAAATTGTCAATAAAAAGTAGTTATTTAATAAAATATATTTTTTGAACTTATTTTCATTAATTTTTAGTTCATTATAAAAATGACAACTAATGGGTGCATATAACATTTTTAACTTAAAATATTTATAATAATTAATAAATATATAAAAATTATAATTACTAATATTATAAAAAAATATGATTAATAATATTTTTTTATAGGAAAAAGAGTACAATCGCCGACACCGTGTGAGATTAAAAATAAATACTTGGACATAGAAATACAACAATAAATAATTGAATATGTTAATATGCACAAAGAAAAGCATCATAAAATATATAGGTGTACTATTATGTCAAATGGTTAAGTTGTCCATTATAAATTTATTGGTAACTCAAAAGTAACCATTGTATTTCTAAAATCATTAGATAATTCAAATAATATTAAGGATAACAAATATATTGAAAAGTTATTCATTTGTGTTATTAAGGATATTGATATATAGAATGTCATAAAACTAATAACACACAAATATTATATGTTTGTAAAAGTTAGAAAAAAATTTAAAACTATGAGCAAGTATGAGATGTGTTTGGACACCATGTGTTGTACATTGAATTTATTTAATGTTTGAAGATATTTGAAAGAAAAAAAAATGTTCCAAAAGTCATAGAAAAGCAAAGAATTTGACAAATTATATTTATAATCATGATTGGTTGCTTGCAAAGATACGAGATTTATGTGAAGGAGATTTAGTACGTCATGATACTACTCGCTTTACACCAAATTGCATTGTAATGGATAGCTTAATAAAAAAAGTGACACTTAAACAATTATTTAATGGTAATAAGTGAGGTAACCATCCACTAATCAGATCCAAAACTGAAAAAAGATCGAAAATTTAGTTTTAAACCTTTCATTTTGGATTTAAATAATTCATTTTAGAGTGCTACTACATATGTTGTTTATATTTATCAACCATTGTACACTAATTTACGTGCAAGTAACATTAAGGTTTTTTCTACAATGCATGTTGTCTACAAGTTAATAAATCGTGTAAAAGAAGTATTGCTCAACTAAAAAAGAACGAGGTAGGTAATTGATACTATAAACGATCGGTGTGACAACATGCTTTATCATCCATTACATGCATGCTATATGTAATAGTAATTAGTATATTAAATTTGTAAGTACATATCTTTATTTGGTGCTTTATTAACAATGATTACATTTATATATTATTTTATATCCAACTACTTAAATCCTAGGTATCTATATAGAATTTCATTAATGCTATGAATATAATGTTTCATAAATTAGATCCAAATTTTAATGGAATATCTCAAATTGGCAATGAAGTGAAAGTGACATACCTAATGTTTTATTATGAATATATTTAAAATTTTATATGATAAAATGATTTATTTTTTGAATTCTCTTATAAATGACATATTTCAAAGATGCAAAAAAAAATGGATATAAAGCAGTCATTGTAGGAAGGATAACAACTCTAAGTTTAATTATTTCATTTTATAATTTATTTGATTTTATTCAATGAGTTTTAAATGTTTTGTAACTAGTTTATTATATTTTAGTTGATTGGTGGGTGATGTATGGAAACAAAACCCTTATATTGAGAAACTTATCTCAAATCCTTTCACAAATTGCATTATCTTCGACATGTGAACGAAATTAAAATACATTTATCCTTATACACACAAAGCAACGTAATAGACTTGCTTACAGTAGATTGAAACAACTTGTATTTTTCTTCTATAATATGAAGTTGCAAGTAAGAAAAATGGAAGCATAAGAGGGAAATGTTTTCAAAACTAATTTTCTTGATTTGTTATATATTGCTACAAAAACAAGAGATAAAGAAAATGATCAATTATATCAATGATTCAAGCCAATTTTCATTAATGATGAAAAAGGGAACCCATATCCAAAAATTGTTGAAGAAGCTCATAGTATTGGTATTAATGTTGATAGAGTATTGAAAGAAGAAGTGAGAAGTGATGACAATAGTAGATAGGATTCCTTTGAAGTTTTAATGTGAGGTTCATGTGAAAAATCTAATATAGGACTAGTTTTTTCTATACGCAATAGCTCCATATCAGAAGGTGAGGAAGAAGATGATGATGATGAGCAAGAAAATGATAATGATAATGATGATGGTGATTATGGTGGTGATGTACAACAATATGGGAATGGAAGAATAAAGTATCATCTTAGCCTATTCATATATGAGAATACTTCACATATGTTATCCAAGATGAAGATCATAGGTGTAGACCTATTGGTCTAGGTATTAGAGTCATTAGAAAAAATTACATGAGAAAGACATGAAAGAGGTAATGTAAATACAAATGATTATGATCAGAATTCTATATCAAGTGATCTATCATCTACGAGAATTAATACTAGTAGTTGAAATGATCCAAATGCACAATCTAAACATTACCTACTTGATTATAGAATTAAACATGAGACTTTCAATATGGGTAACATTAATATTTAGTTTAAAATAATTTTAGAATGAATATCTTTAATATTACAAAAATTAGATAATCTTAAAATTTCTTAAAATGGATTTATTGTTTGGAGATATCAAGCTATAAGTAAAATTATTATTATTTAATGTCATGGTATGATTATTGTCCAAAATTGAACTTGACAAACAAATCTGTTTTAATTAAGTATTTGTATATATTTGTATTACACGTAATTTAATATATTTAAATTGTGTCATATAACATATATTTATAATACTATATAAAGATTTAGCTTTTATTTCATTATTATTTTATGTACAATATATGTATTATATATGACATAAATATATCATTTAAATATTAAAATTAACTAAACTAGTGTATTATCATTTATTTTAATATTTATTAAAATTTTATCAAATATTTTAAGTTTTATAATAATTTTCATAATTTGTGTAAATTTTTCAAATATTCATCGATATCCGTTATATCTTCGAAATTTCTTTAAAATTGAAATCTCTATATTTTCTTCCATGACTACAATGCAGACCATTTTATGTTTTTATGATTAAGATAATTCCATCAAATACCTACAGCAGTCACCTGCGAAATAAATACACTAAACTAGCAAAAAAAAAGAGAAAAAAGTAAGAATAGCTCAAAATGTTCCAATTTTTAATTTTTCATACCGGATACCACATTTCTTTATCTATATCATCGACCAAGGTAAAGAGTATTAATCATGAAGTAACAGAGTAACACTCAAAATATAATACTGATCGGTGGCTTTTTGTGTGCAAATTAGTACACATATATTTCGAAATATTTTCCACCAAACATTAAGTTAAATATAATTATATTAGAATAAATTATACTTAATTGAATTAATCGAGTAATTATTATATAATATACTTAGATAAAATTAATAATAAATATTTAATCAAATAATTTATATTTAAAATAACAATTAATTTATTTTATGTAATTTTCTTATGTAATAAAATAATTTAAAAAATTATAAAAAAATAACAGCTAAAATTTATAACAAAAATATCAATTCGATAACATTATAACAATATTGAATTAAATATCATTTAACATTAAACGAATTTAAATAACCGTAATTTAAATTAAATAATATTCAATTAAACCACGTTCAAAATAAAATGATATGAACTTTTTTTTATTAATGAGATTTTATAAAGTAAATTTCATATGTTTCATTTTTGTCGTTACAAGTTTTAAGGTAATATTTTTATTGTTAATTAAAAAATTTAAATAAATAATATTTAATTTATTTTTATATTTTTCTTATATTTTAAAAATAAAAATATACTTTTAATTTGAGATAAAAAAAATCAAGAAATATAATATTAAAATTTAAATTTTGACAAACTAAGTAACACTCAATGGTGGTTCTAAATTTCTAAGTAATTATACAATTTTTATTCTTTACTATATGATCTCACTTCACCGCTAAACACTAAATTTATACGGTCTTTAATAGCTCGAACTCCTGTACAGTTCTTGTCGACTCGAAACCAATAAGAATACTCTTCTTTACTGTTTTACCTGATTAATTCAGACTGATCAGAGCAAATGCAGTATCCTGGCTTGCAATGTTAGTCTCCAATCTATTTTAACTATAGAGAACAAGAAGGATGAAAAAATAATAAGCAAGCAATCCCCTCAAACAATACTTGTCAACATCACCGTACTCAACAGTTAAATGTCAGAAAATACAGAAAACACTAAAGGCATATCATACCAAGCTTCTATGAGTTTACAGAGCAATCCAGTTGATAAGAAATCAGATGATCCGCTGAATCTCAGCCTACACAACAAATGCAGTTTAGCATGTATGCACCTCCAAAATGATTAGTTGAAGAGCTCCATGTATCATAAGTAACATAAGAAGGAATGAAAAATAATGCCACAAAACATCCCCATTTAGAACTTGATTAGCAATATTATTTCTTGGTTTGTGTTTGTGTGATATGCTTGGTAAGAACATAGCAGTCAGGAGGAGTGATGTCGGTATAGTAATTTTGAATCGTCCCCGTGATTTCAAGCCCAAATTTCTTGTAGAAGTTTATGGCATCTTCATTATTTGTCTGCACATGCAAGTAAATCTGAGATATGTTTTGCTTGGAGCAAAGATCAAAAACGTGGTTCAGTAGCCTTGTACCTGCCAAAATCCCACACAATAAATATCAAGTAAAGCTAGAAGTACCAGTCTCCATAAAATTGCCAGCCCCTCTAAATCAACTATTCTAGCAAAGGTATCCGGTGTTTATGTTAGAGTTTTGGTTTGGATCGTGCAACTTTTGCTGCTTTTAATGAAAGCACTATTTTTGGACCAAGAAAGCAAAGCAAAGGATAACTTTTACAACTTACAATCAAGACATAAGATTAGCATTTATAAGGTCAATACCCAAAATACATGGAGGGTAGCTGCTTACCAATTGCCTAGTCCACGATATGGTGCTAAAACACCCAGTGTCATTATGTAAACACAAAAAGCACCACCTTCTTTCTTCTCAAGACGACATGTAATTGTACCAACACATATATCACTGAAGTATGCTGAAGAGGGCCAAAGGAAAATGTTTTAAACAAGCAAATTATCAGCAGATGTAAGAATGCTAAGTGTCAAAATGGTGATTCACAGCGTGGTAAAATGCAGCAGGATACAAAATGAATGTTGTTCTTGTGCTTTTACACAGCCATGTAAGTGACCACATATGTCTCCTTCCGTATATTGTATCTTGATGGGATGACCAAAAAGGTAAATAACATCTTTAGATGACATCTTAGACTCTCATTAAAACTTACAGATATTACGGAAGACTAGTTAATGAAGACACAGCATCTCATTACAAAACCTCTGAACGTTGTAGAACTTAGCAGATGCCCACTTCCCTGATAATAAAGCCTGAGGCCAAATGAAAATTGTGGAAACAGTTAAAGGCCTCTGTGAAAAGTTTATGACAATTTACATACAGAACATCTGGCCATCATCTTCACTTATAGTTCTAGAATAACTTTGCGAGACAAGAGTTCAGTAGAATATTAGTAAATAGAATCTTGATCAACTGCTCATTAGAAAACAAAACCCTTTTTTATACTGGGAGACTGGAAGTTCCTTCTTGGATTATGAGAATATCAACAGAGGGATATAAGATTTCAGGTAAAATGTTAAAACGGGGAAAATTGCTTCATTTTGAAATCATCTAACACACCATTACCAAAGTACAGATTATGTAGACCAAGTGTGTACTGGGTAGCTCAAAAAAATGGGAAGGTAAAGGTTAGTAATACTAATACTTTTTTCAAACTTGTCCAGAAAAAAACGGATCTTCTACCTCATTAAGCATCTTCTCTATTACATTTTAGGTCTTAACAATTAGACTCCCTTGATGGCTTTTTCATTTGTGATCTTTATTTAACACTCTCATTATGGTTGTCACAAGTGGCTGAGTAGACGATTGTGAAAGGATTTCATCTGTGGACTGAGTATATAGTTTTGGAGGCACATATAGTGGAGTTAGCTCATTGATTATGTAGGGCTACTATATTATATTTTAGGTCTTAACGCAGAATAACGATGAACCAATAACAAGTATTACATTGCAAGCAAGGAACCAGCAACAAAAAGGTAAAAATCCGAAAGAAGAACATAGCCGCAGAGAAAAGATAGATAATCCTCTAAAAAAGCAATAGAGATAAATGAATGTATAAACGAAGCAAAACTATCAAATTAGATACAAGTTCAATGGAAATCCCCGTATCATCGCAAAGAAAATTCAGAAGCAAACGACAAAAGAGAGAACAAGGAGAGAAATCGAACCTAGCTTGGTGAATTCGCCGGAAGCGAGGGCATCTACGTAGTATTTGTCATTGTAGCGAACAGTGAAAAGAGCTGTGTTAAGCTTCTTCAGCTGCATCAAATTCTTGTCTCGAACTCCGTCCAGAGAGAATTGAACTTCTCGCTCAGGCCCCATTGCACATTAACAGAGATTTTTGGAGAGGGTAAAGGGCTTTGCAGACGTAGATCAACAGAGGTTGAAATTGTACGAAAAATGCCTTGTGTAAATTTATAGGGTATTTTTCATATCTAATGTGAAAAACGGAAACATGTTTAATACATGGAGTCAGAAATAGTAATTCTATATATTCACAGTTAACATTAGTGTTGTATTCTTAAATTTGTTTCTAAATTTTATTAATTATTAATTTATTATAACGGGATTCATTATTAAATTAATTAAGATTCATATTAATGAATTAAAGATTTAATTTATTTTTAATTAAAGATGGAATGAAAATGAAAATGAAAATAAGAGTGAGAATGAGATGAGGATGGAATAATAGTCATTAAAGTTTTTTTAAGAAAAATGATAGCATACATTATTTAAGAAATTTGAGTGATAAGATATTTATAAAGAAGGTGTAATCTCTAATTATATGATGTATTTTGGGTTTTCTTTATAAGCATAATTGAAAGAGTTTATTGAATTAGTGAATTATAATCGTAGATTTGTTAAATTCGTAATTATGGTTTGAAATAAATCATATTTTATCGTGACGTGAGACTTCTTATATTAGATAGAATCAAAATCATTACTCTTTTGGATCATACGAGCTTGTGTTCTTAGAAGAATGTAAAGTTCTCTAAAGAGGTTGTATTATGCATATATCCTTGATCGTTTACAAAATTAAGTAATGATATATTCATAAAAAATATAATATTTTTAACGATATTACGTGTTTTGAATTTATCTTAAAATAAAATCACCAAAATTCTCCGTCAAAACGGACAATATACTCAAACCTCCTCGGATAAATATGAATATAAATATATGATACCAATGTTATCTATGATATTATAAATTTTAGAATATTATTTTTACTTGTTTAATTATTTTAAGAAAATAATTATAATTCAACTGCACAGAAACTCTAAAACATCTCTTTAAAATGATACCACCACATTAAGACACAACTTGGCGAGTCATACATCAATTTTTTTTGTTTAATGTAAACATTTGTACGCTCTTTTAACACATTTTGCAATATGAGACTTTTAAAAATTTATATTTTTAAAACATAATAGTAATAAAACTAATAATAAAAATTAAATTTAATAAAAATAATATTAATATTTATTATATTTTTTTTAATAAGTAAAATTTAAATAATAATATTTAAAGTAAAATTTATAAGTTATTGTTGAATCGCTGGCTGCTTCTTTCACGCAATGACTACAAGTGAGGCTATAAACATAATTTCTTATCTTTGGTCGATTCGATGACTTCACTCACTCACATCGACCGTGTCGGCGGACGGTGGTATTTTATGGTTGCGGGTATAAGTGTAGGGTATTTCCTCCATTCTTGAGGTTATAACTTTGATAACGGGTTGAATCACCTGCGCTGCTTCTACCAGCTTACTGACAATTGACTACAGCTTATAAACCATTTCTTATCTTTGGTCGCTTGTCGATATTGGGACTCCTCAACAGTTATAAATATATAAAAATTATAAAATAATTTTTTTATTTATTATATGAGGTAAAATAATAAATAATAATAAATAAAGGATTATAAAAATGTGTAAAAAAAGTATAACAATTTAATATATATTTTTAGATGTATAATAAAAATAAAGATTTTTACTGTTATTAAAATACTTTACAATTTATTTTAAATTTAATAATTAAATTAAATATAAAAGCATTCTGAATTATTATTATTATCGTCAATCACTTATTATGATAAGAAAAGATAATAAGTCAATCATTCATTGGGCTTTTGTTTTGTTGTACATGCATTTCGCCCTTTTATAAAGGAGTGTAATTAAATTTACAGTTATTAGATTTGTATTATTTTACATAATAATAAAAATAAAGTATAAAATTTATAGTTTTGATATATTATAAAATAAAATAAAATAAAATTATCCTACTTTTGTCCTAATAAATAAATATGAGTAACTGAACATTTTACGGTCTCATCGATTCTTTGACGATATTAATCGAAACTTTGATCACTATAATATATAAAACATATATTTTAAAATATAATATTTATATAAATATTTTTGAAAGAATATACTTATTTTTAAAATAATATGAAAGTTTTCTATACAAAATATGTAATTTATATTTATATATATATATAAGTATATAGGATGATATATAAAAAGTTTCAAACAAAAAAAAATGACGATTAATTTTTGATAAAGTGAAATAGATGTCTAAGAGAAAATTATCAATTTCTGGAAGGATAAAAAAGAAGAAGTGAAATTCTCTAACCCAAACAAGTTGGTAAAGTTATAAAAGTAGAACCGATCCTTCTCTCTTAGTTATCGCACATGTTTTTATAAGTTGCTTTTAAGTAATAAAACATCATAAATGGATTAACTGAATAGAGATCTTTGTGAATTAACTTCATGTTGGGTCCGCACACCTTCTTTTAACTTCGTAAAATATCAAATAATACAAATAAATGACTCTGTGATGAGATCTGTTCTAAAGGGATTAAAGAGTAGCAGCAGGTTAAAATTATTTAATTTTTGTTAATTTAAATTTAATCGGATTCGAATAATATTTGAAAGTTTTTAATCTAAATTTAATGCGATGATATAAACACTTTAAATTAATTTAAATTTAAATTAATAAAATTTTTTAAATTAAATAATATTATATCAATATTAAAATTTATTTATAAATTATTATCATATATAAAACCTGACATACATAATATTTTAAATTTAAATTGATATTTTATCACATAATTTATTATTTATAATCATAATTAAGAAAATCAAAATAATAAAAAATATGCATATACAATTGCAAAACTATTATAAAGATTTATGTTATTTTTTAAATTAAAATGATAATATAATCTAATTATAATATATTATAACATAAAATATGTATTTATTTAATTATAATTTAATAATAATTCGATCATGATTGAACATAGACTATAAAATCTGTTAATTCAGATCTAAACAAATTGTATATTTTTCAATCTAAATCCAATCTGATTACAAAATCTGTCAATCAAATCCAATCTAAATACGACAGATTTGAACAAATTTTTCATTTTAAATAAATTGATCCAATTATTTACCAAAACCCAAACTGATATATCCAATCAGTATTATCTATTATTTTTTTAAAAAATATAATAACAAAAGAAAAACGTGTATTTATATTTTCAAAATCTATATTTCTCTTTTCAAATGGAAATTCTCAATTTCATGTCTCAATTAGTGAAAATCAATTTATACCCTTTCTAATTCGCCTAATTTGAATTGAAACAATACTACCACGTTCCAAATTAATTCATGCCACAAAATGTCAATTTGAACAATAACAAAACGAGCTCAAATTCTTGGTTGCACGTATCAAATTATAAAACCAACAAGTCAGTTTATAGCATTAAGAAACCATCTGTAAATAAAATCGGAAATGGAATAAATTTAAAAAGTCAGTTATAAAAATCCTACACGAATGACAAATTATAATCAGTGCCTGACCAACTTTGCTGCCTCATATGTTACAATTGGAACTCAATATTCTATCAGAAATATGCTAAACTACGTGAAAATTGGAATTAGGAAAATACCATTTAAAGAGGGACAATAATGATAGTTCAAAACAATGGGGGAAACTAAACGTTCGTCATCATCTCAATTTCCCAAGCTATCCAAGAAACTTTGCAACTCCCTCAAACCTTCAGCAGAAAAGCTCCTCTGCACTCTTACACGTGGGACCACCAGATTTTCCGGAGGCTGAGGCTGAAAGCAAACTATAACAACCGACAAATTATCCCCACTCTTCCTCTTCAAAGCCTCATCAACCAAATCCTTGCTACACATAGCTGGGTCGTTGTGCTCCTGGAGCCTGCGTCGAGCAAAATCAACAGCATTTTGGCTCCTGAACACGTCCCATATCCCATCACAACCTATGATAATAAACTCATCTTCTTCTGTTAGATTCATGGTCATAAGTTCTGGTTCTGCACTCAGTGGGCCACCATCCTTGCCCTTCATTCCTTCCAGGTGCCAGTCTCCTAAAGCACGAGCAACATTAAGCTGCCCATTAAGATAACCATCATATACATACCCACCTGATGTTTCAATGCGCTGCTTCTCTTTAGTGCATATTGGCTTATGATCCCTTGACATTTCAATTGCTTTGCCACGCCGGCACAGTACTGCCCGACAATCACCAGCATTCGCTACCACCAATAATCTGCCATCAGAAATTATGATCAACATATAACTATTGAAATATGCAGGGAATGTATAATCTCAGGAAGAAAGTTTATAGGACCTGTGAGTAGATTTAACACACAAATGCATTAACTTCACAAATAGCACAGTCACACGCTAAGCAACCTTAATCCAACAAAGAATTATGTGTTGAAACCTAGCCCCAACTGGGCAAGCCTTGTAAATATAAAAAGGCAGGTTGGCATGGCTTGTAGACAGCAAATACAAATAATCAGAGAAGTTAGATAACCAACAGATTTGAAACTATTTCAGTAAGCACGTCAATTTATTTTCATTATTATTGTTTTAATCAATCATCAATAAAAAGCTACCACAGCAAAGAAGTTATCTTCCGTCTCAAACAACTCTGAATGCATAATTCAGAAGGTATGGAGCAGCAGCAATCAGCTAATCTAAAATGAACCACTATAACGTAAGAAATATTTGCAAAATTTACTTGTACAAAGAAATTCAAAATAAAGGTTACGATTTTACTAGGATCTGTAAAGAATACGAGATTATCCTCACAACTAAGGCAATTAATACAAGGAAGTATGAAACTGATAGGCTATGAAACACATATCAAAAACTTATAAGCAGAAAAAACTACCTTCCAAGAACTATAGCTGCCAATGCAGTGGTGCCAGAAGCGAGAGCAGCATCTGATGAGCAAGCTTCAGCAAAGGCACTATCAGTTTGGAGGAAAGCTGAAGCAAGAACCTTTTCAATATCCCCAGGGAAGTCTTCATCTTCAACTATGAGCTTGGGCAAATGGTAGCAAGCAAAATCAGCAGCATGCCTTCCTCCATGCCCGTCAAAGACCTGGTTACTCATTAGTAATGAACCATGACTTGAGTACAGAAGTATAGCTTTAAAATGGAAACCAAATATAGTACTTTGCTTCGCTTAAATATCAGAACTTAAAGTAAAAGAATATCTTAAGTGAATTCGTAACCACAGAATAAGGTAGTCTAAAATAATTAATGTCATATAGGTCAAATTAGTAGAGTCCATAAGAACCATAGCTGCTCAATCCCAAAAGTTAACCCCAATAAGTGAAGAGTCTCATAATTTTTATAAACTCTATCATAATATTATCTTTTTTCGACATGGGACTTTCATTTTATACCATGTCAATTTTATAAAGAGCATAAATACTAATAGCTATCCAATCCTACAAGGTTAACCCCAATAAAAATAAAAAGAAGAGACATACCCCGTAGAATGCACTTGGTACATCAGCAAAATTGCAAAGACCATAATTATTAACGAAGTTGTCGACACAGACATACACATCTTCCATGCTTGTTCGGAACCCAATATCAGTCCACGCGCCAGAACGGACAGTGGGCACGAAATCAGATTCACATTTCTCAACACGAAGTTCTGACTCTGTAGAAACATCTAATGTCTTCATCCTTATCTGCTGCAATTATATTGAATCCATACATAGATAAGAAAACCAGGAGATAATGATGAATAACATTTTCTCATTCTTTTGCTGAAAACTAACCGACTATTAAGCATTTCCAAATCAGATAAAGAATAAGTTCATATTTGATTCACTCGGTTTATAGAATAAAAACATAATGGAAATGGAAATTGTAACAGGAATGGAATTCAATGTAAACAATATTATTATTACTATGTTTGTTTGAACAATAAAATCAAAATAACGATAAATAGTAAATTTTATAAAATTATAAATGAAACAAAATTAAAAAATAAGAGTTTTTGATTTTTAAATGAAAAAAATAAAAAAAATGATTATACAAATCTACTAAAAAAAATAAAACATTCTTGCAAGATTTAGGAAGAATAAGTATTCATTCTGCTATTAGAATGCTTTACATTTTATTCCAGAATAATAGTTAAAACAATAATAGATATACCTAAATTATTTCCATAACCATGACCATGACTATTACTATTACTATTACTATTAACAAAATATTACCTAAACCCAAAATAGCTAAACAAAAGCTTGAATCTAATATTACCTTCAATAATTGAAACCCAGAAAAATGATGGTATTGGTACATATAAATACCAAATTAGTATCGAGACACTGTTGTCTTTTTAACCATTGTGAGACACTGTTGTCTTTAACTCAAACAGAAACCATTTTGCATTTTCGAAGAAGAATCGATAAAAACGATTAATCATAAGCAACATTGCAATAGTACCCAATAAAGTTGACTTACGAGAGACTGGTGGCGAATGAGTGACCTCTTGCAAGACACGGCAACTTCACGTTCGGCACTAAAACATTGCTTATACGTCGCATCCGGAGGATTCAGAGGCCTTTCACTTTCGCTGGAGCTCCCATTTTCAACACTAGACACCTCACTGTCTTCCATTGTTGCTCTCAAACTTCATACCCTCTAAGCTCAAAACTTCAATTCTGAAATTTAGAACCTCTTTTGTATTATTGCAAAGGCATTCACTTGGCCAAAATTTTCGCCTATTTGAAAGTTCAAGAAGACTCTGATAGACTCAGCAGTAAATCAAACGGTTTAGGAGGTTTCAGAGGGAATGTCAAGGCCTGACGATTCTAGGGTTTGAAGCTAAGGCTATCACTCAGCGAGTATCTAACAAGTTGGTCCAATCGGAATGTAAGGACAGACTTAAATCATTAGAAGCTTTATCAAATCGAAAGTTTTTTTTTCTTGGTACATAAGATATATAAGAAATTCAGATTTAGGGATTCAGGGCTTAAATTTTTAGATGCAGAGCTTGAAAGGGATTGTCTTGTATGGAATGTGAAAGAAGTTTCAAGTTAAGACCAAAATAAAATAGGGCTTTGGAAAGAGTCGAAATCGGAGAGACTCGCCGGTGATTTTACAGATGGAGAGATTTTGGGCGAGAGACGGTAGGGCATTGGTATTTGGTGAACGCGAGTTGTGAATGGTCCGTCTGTGCCCACCTAATCCAATTCAGTCAAATTGATATATTTTTTTTTATCAATAGTCAAATTAATTTAACCAAATCGAATTTTTAGGTTTAGTGTTAATGATTTATTGGTTATGATTTTAATTTAAAAGAATATATCCATTAATCAAAACATTATATATATAATCTTAATTACTCTTATCAGTAATATTATATTATAATATTTATAAATAATTTTTTTCATTTATTTATATTATATTATTAAGGGTTGGTATCAGACAACAACAATTCGATGTATGCATCGATGAAGAAGGTATGTATCTATCTTGTCCTTTGACAATTCTTTTTTTTAAATTTAATATTTATAAACTTATAAAAAAAATTATTAAAAACATATCTTTTTTCAAAATTTTAAATTTTTATTATTTTAAAATTTATTATAAATTTAATAATTAATATATATTTATATTCAAATAAAAAATATATTAATATATTTTTAACATAACAATCTAGAAATAAGTTGTATTATTTTAAAAAATATAATAAATAATATTTATAAAACTTATAATAATAAAAATAATAATAGTATAAAATTTGATCAGATGAAATTTAATATTAAATGGATATAAAATTTATAATTAAATTAAATTTTATTAAATATAAAATAATATATCATATTATATAATTATAAAAATATAATATTTATTTTTTTAATTATTTATGATATTTTTCTTCGGTACAAATCTCTATTATTATACAATAATAAATCCATCCTTTCATATTTCATCCCATCACTCTCGTACTAAAGTTTACACACCTTGTCAACGAATTTATAAGATTTGATTTGATATCTTAGTAACGTCATGCGATTTAACTTTTTAAACTGAAAGATTTTAACGTGAAAATTATAAATCTTGGCATTTTTTTTACGCAAGCAATACAAGATGCTTATTCGTTCATTAACTACTAACACGTGGTCTCCTTAATAATTTCACTTTTTAAATTTCAATTGTCAACTTCAATACGATTTTATTATGTAAAATAAAATTATACATATTATTTTCATTAAAATAATTTACTAATAATATATATATATATATGAATAAAATAGATATTTTATATATTTTTATTATAATAATAATAAAAATAAAAATTATTATGATAATATTATTATTTAAAATATTTTATTTTTATAAGTTAAAATTATTATCACATCATTATTATTATTTTTACACTATAAAAATTATCAAATATAATTTTTTTATATTTAATATATTTTTATGCCAATTAAATTTATTAAGATTATTTTTAATAATTTTTAAAATTAATAATAAATATCATTTAAAAATAGAAAATAAAATAATCACATCTTTTTTATGATAATTTTACACATTCACATACTATCCCATAATTATTTTAATATTTAATATTTTTAATTTAATATCTAACATGATTTTAATGTGTAATTTAATACATATAATTATATGATATATTTAGTATTTAAACAAAAACAATGAGATTTTGAGGAGAAAAAACTTAAATTAAATTTCTATATTCAATTTTTTACATGATTCTTCTTATTGGAACTAATAATTGAGAGAAATTACACGCGTGTAAGTTAAGAGTATCTTGTAACTTACGTTTATAAATAAACCATATTGAGAGAAATTCTAAACTGTATTATTTACAGTTTATAAATAATGTATATTTTTAATTTAAACATAGGTGATGTCTCAATTGAACAAGCCAATAGTGAATAACTGTTATATGAAAATTTACTCTTACAACAAGAAAAGAAAAATGAGAGTATTGTCTACGTACGAAGAAAACTATGCTAACAGTGGCATAGGTAACATTGGACATGGTAGTTCTACTAATGGCAATAATCATCATGATTATAATTCTAGTAATGCATATCGTGACAGTGTTGGAAGAGATGAACACAAAGGTGGTCGAATGGAGGAGGAAATAATTATGATAAGTGTCACTTATGTTCCAAGATTGGACATGTATCATTTGTTTGCTATACATTGAAAAACTTGATTGGTGGAAATCAATGGAATAAGGCTCAAGGCATTGGCAAAGAAAATGAAATAACTTATGTTGCAAATTCGTCTGAAAATGCTGAGATAAGTGACAATCCATGGCTATTAAGACAGGAACAAGTCGATGTCTCAACTCTTTCCTATGTCAATAATTATAATAGATCTAATGGTATTGTCATTGAAAATAGAGGTATGTTTCCAATAACTCATACCAGTACTATGATCTGAAAACACATTATAATACACATTTATTTTTAAATCATATCTTTCATTCTCCTGTTATGTCTGCAAAATTGATTTCCACCGTTAACAACCGTGTAAATTTCATAAGATTTTAAAACTATTTAAAAAAATATATTATCAATACATTTTCAAATAATAATTCTGTGTAAAAAAACATTTGAAATAGGGTTTCGTTCTAAATATCCAAATAATTAAATCTAAAATAAAAAAACGTATTACTCCAAATTAAATCTAGATAATTGAATTTTAATTTTAACTCTCATATTAAGTTTGCTATTAAGAGTAATGTATTCCTTCATATAATATTATTTATAAAAATCTTGAATAAAAATAAAATAAATTTATTTTAAGAAAGTGTTTTACCTATTCAATATTTTGTAAGCATAATAACGTTATTATTATATCATATTCACTATCAATCAGGCATGTTATAATCGATCATAGACAAATCAAGAATGACACAGAAGAGACAACATAGATATATGGACTGTAAAAGAAATATAAATAATACCTTAACAATATCCTAACAGAACTTTAAATAGTTGATTTTAAGATTGGAAAAACTTCGATAGTAATTACACTCCATAATTTATTGAATTTAAAACTAAAAACTACTAAAACATAAACATGTTCTTCCTCAAAATTGAGGGAAGAACTAAATAATTTCTAAAAGCTAAAAATATAAAATCTACAAAAAGGGGAGAGAAAATTACTGAAAACGCAACTTAGAAGCTTATTTTCTTGGTATACAGGGGGTCCTATTTATAGGAAAGAATGTGTGCAAAACTTGTGTTTTCGTCATGGCGCGATCAGATCGCAACCAGATTTTAAACCAGTTCAAACCTCCTTGTTCCGCAACATTCAATTATTATTATTTTTATTTTCTATCATCTCTTTTCTTCACTTTGGATGATATCAAATAAATGATATTTATTTAAGCTCCAAAAAGTGTGATAAACATGTTTCAAGTATTTTTTTTATTTTAATATTTATATATTAAAATACTTGTAAAACACTATAATATACTCATTAATCTGAACAAATAGATTTTTTTAAAATATAATAGAATAAAGCAAATACAAATCCATTTTATGAATTAAATGATATTAAAATATGATATATTTAGTACTTTTTAAACATCGATAAATTCATGATAATTGCTTTGTTGTCAAGGACACTCTTACGAAGAGGGTTCTTTTTCAAGGACTTGTTGAGGGTGACATGGACATGCTTGGATAGAGAAACCACAACTTGAGCTTTCGTAAGCAAACTACTTTTAATTAAAAGTTCGATAGGCATGATACATTAGTATATGTTTCCGAGGTAATTATTAATAAGGCATTAGCTAGTTAAAATATAAATGTAACCTCTACTGGTATATAAACACTTACAACTTGTGTTTTGGATAAAACACACAAATTACCTTTTTTATTCTCTAATGTAAATGTTTCCACTCATTTTTAACTTGTGTACTTTGACATTTGTTCCCTACTCTTATTATAAGCATTAATATGACATATATGTTTTGCTTATAGTAAATGATTGTACTAGATTTACTTAAATTTTCTTCTTACATTCAAAAGATCAAATCTATCTATTTTTCTCAAATTTAAGCAAATGATAGAATGTCAGTTTAATTTCAAAGTTAAAAATATACAAACTTACGAAGCATCATTTAAACCCCTACTTTGGTTCTTAAGAGTATAAGAGTTGGTTACAAATTGACATGTCCTCGTACCTCATCTCAAGATGGCACAACATAGTCTCGTCATAGAAGAATAATGGATATTGGACTTGCATTGTTATTTTATGATAGTATTTCTATGGTGTATTGGCCTTTTTTCCCATAACTATAGTATATATGCTTAATACGGTTCCATTAAAATTCTTAAGCAATGAATCCCTCTATTACCAAACTATCAATTTTGAGGGTCTTTGGTTGTCTCATTTTTCAATGCTTGCATCCCTTCAACAAGAATAAACTTAAAGCAAGGCTAACAATATGCAATTTTCTAGCTTATGCACCCAACCAATGTGGCTACTTATGTTTGGACATGAGTACGATCAAGATTATCACTGCTACACATATTGTCTTTAATGAACATGAGTTTCCTTTTGAACTTACAAAAAGTTCAAACTTTCCACTCACAACATCTACATCAATGCATATTTCCACTTGGTTGTTTGCAACATTATTTGGTACGAGTTTTTGTCCTATAATGACTAATATGTATACGGCTTCATAGGTTACAAGTTCACCAATGAGGAGTAGTTTCTCTACACTTGCTATAACTCATGAACTTTTCTCAGCTAATATGCAACCTTTATCTAATATGTCATTTTTAACATCTGTCACATTCGATGTGAATTTGGACTTAGTGATCCAGAATCTAAATCTACATAGTTGACATATGAGACAATTGCTAAGCCTTTTTAGTCATCTCATGTAATATGTGAACTAATAATTTCATCTACTTAGGCTCAAATTCCTAATTCAGATCATGATATCTCTTTAGAAGTAGTGATTCCTATGCAACCAAATATTAATGCACATGGCATGCAAACCAGATCTAAGATTGGACATTCCAAACTGAATTAAGATATAAATACTTGAAAACTTATAAATTATTGACCTAATTAACCTATAGGGGGTGAATAAATTATTTTTATTTTTTACGAATTTATAATTTAATAACCTAAACAAACTGGTTAGGCATGCAATCGCATGTAAGAATAAAATACTGAAATAAAATAATAACACATGATATTTTTAGGTGGAAACAATTTAGGCCACAATCATGACCTAAGAGGAAAACCATCGATCCATTGGACCACCTAACTTTACACTATGAAAATCAAATGTTCAAGTACAAACTCGGTCTTATGCTACCCTCCTTAGGATACTACCCCAATGTACTTTACTTACGAGCCCCTGCTCTGTTTTCACAATTTCCAATATTAGCATGAACGGTTTCTAGACCAATATTTCAATAAGCTTTCCGTCAATCAAATATGTTCTCAAATTAACTGCAAAATGATTAGCACAAAAACATAAGTGCCTATGTGTGTTCTACAACGGATTTAATAAAGAATAATCTTAACTAGATGATTCAAAATATATGTCATTTAAATCAAATCAACTAGAAAATTCTAGAACAAAAAGATTAAGCATAATTTTTGTAAAAATAACTTCTTTAAAATTTAATAATTAAATCAAATAATCATGATAAACTAATTAATACAAATAAAAACAATATATATATATATTAATTATCTTTTTTCAGATGAATTTAAAAAAAATTAAATATATATTTATTAATTTTCTTTTCTTACTATATATTACCTATAAAACAATATATATATAATTTATGAGATGAATTTCAAAAAAAAAAATATATATATATATATATATATATATATATATATATTAATTTCCTTTTCTTACTATATATTACGTATGAAACAATATATATATATATATATATATATATATATATATATATATATATATATATATATAAAAGCTGTTGTCATTCATATATTACCTTTATGATTCACTTCATCGTCTCCCGTAAACTTGTCGTTTTTGTTTTTTTTTCTTTTATTCGGCCACTTCGAAGGGTTTTTTTTCGACAGCTTTTTATTTTTCTTTTTCAACACTCTTTAACCCTAACCTTACGTGTGTGTATATATATATAGATAATAATAACCTATTAGCATTAGAATTAGAATATTTTAGGTTTCATTATTCAAGATCCATTTAAATATTTAATAAAAAAATTTTTAAATCACATCTTAAAAATATTAAAACACGTAAAAAATATATTTAAGCACCAAAAATAATCTTAGATTTATGGACATGTAATATTAAATGCATGAATATAATCTTATGTGTCGTAGTTATAAAAGATATACTTAAAATACGATTATTTGAAACTCGAGTATTTATTGGCCTTTTCTTGATAGACTTGATAGCAGACCTAACAACAAATTTACGGGTAAATATTTTGTCTAAGAAAATAGACAACACTCATCGTCCTTACAAACTCCTGATAAGTGTATTTTATATAGTTATTTTCACCTATTTTATTGATTATAAATGCTATGTTCTCTATATTTTTAGATAATTTTAGTTTAATAAATTAGTATTTACTGTTTTTTATATATTTTAATAAAATTAAGTAAATTGTATCGAAAACGTACTTAAATGCTAATTTGTACCAAAAAATAAAAATTTAAATAAAAGAGTTATTAATTGCAATTTATAAAAGTTGAAAATATAATTTAAATTAAAATCGGGCTTAATTTCAGTTATTAAAAGTTTAAAATTTAATTTAAATTACTAAAAGGGTTAGATTGCAATTAAACAAAGTTGAAAATGTAATTTGAAATATATTTGTGGGTCAAAATAGAATTAAAAAAATTTGAATTTTCTCGCGAGAAAAGAATCGCCTTTGACAAATCACGACGCCCATCACCCACCGTTGGATCATCAAAACAACGATCCAGATTTGGCGAGTGCAATCCAGATGAGACACAAGTGCGTGCCCAGTATTTCTCGCACGGCGCGGCGTGCCAGTGGGGCCCACCTACTACGCAGGCCGACGTGTAAAATGGGACCCACATGTCGGCTGCGCAGATTTCCCCGAGGCGCATCGCTGACCGTTGGATCTCTTGAACGATCCAGATTGAAGCGCGTGGAACCAAGCTGTCACGCACTGAACGAAAGTAACAATCGTGTGTGACGCGGGTTATGGAAGCAGCGTTCATCCTCAATTTTTACAGAATAAGAATCTGCCACGTGTCTCACTAATATTTAAGCAAATCATATTCTGACACGTTGCATGTTATCATGAGCGCGAGAGCGCAGGATTACGCCCACGTTTCAGCGTTGTCTCCTGTGTGACAATCCTTCGCACGTGGCATGCACTTTGAATTTCAAAAAATCAGAACGGCGGCCTTGTTTCACGCGTAAATTAAAATAATATTATATCGAATATCGATACGCGTCGATTCTATTTTCGATACAAATTCCTTACGCATTTAAAAAAAAGAAATGTATTATTTTTGGATGTATTTTTTTAGCTATAAATAAGAGATAGTTTTTAGTTTTAAAAAAAAAAATTTGTTTAGAATTTTTGTGGTATTTGGGGCTGGAGGGTGGAACACGCAGAAGCCATTTTTTGGCTTCTGCTGTGTTCTACATGTGCCAAATATTTACGATCTAAGTTGTGTTAATTTTCTTTCTTCTTCTTCTAATTTTTCAGCATCTGGTGTAATTTTTATTTTTATTTTAATGAAGTAATTTAATTTTTCTGGGGTTGCATTTGATTCAAATATATGAAGCTTTGATTTTAATTATTTTTGATAGATTTATAAGACGTTCGATTTGTTCGTTTTATTTTGTGCTTAATGCTTTTTGATTATTTATGAATCTTATCAAAACGATTTGTGGCATAAAAATAAACTTGAGAAAGATATTTTTGTGTATATTGCTCGTAAATAGAATGGCATGTATGATGAAGGATAGGAATATACACTAATTGTATGTGTGACCATTTGAAAACTTAAACGTAATGAATCTTGGTGAATTTAATTCTCATAGAGATATAGTGATTTAATTTAACAAGGTGTGTTTATACGGAGCTCGGAAGAGATGTATGGATAAAAATAGAAGTTTTCGGTTGACAAATTAAATGTACTAAAAAATATAAATCTAAAGAAAATAACATGATTTGAGTGGAATAATTTGGTGAAAAACTGCAATCCTAGAGTTCTCTTATTTTATTTTTAAACCTTTTCTTAATTAACGATTGTTTTGGATAAAATCAGAGAGATACAATTTTAGTACTCAACAAACTATAGTAACAAATCCTCGTGGGAACGATACTCTACTTACAAATCTTTATTACTTGTGACCGTGTATACTTGCACGATTTTCTGTGTATTGTAAAACACACAACAACTCCCCCTTTGGAATTTCCGTGTGGAAAAATCTCTCACTCACTACATGACACTTATAAAAATAAGATAAAAATACAATGATGTCCCACACTCCATAATTGAACTATCTTATGATTCGGTGAATCCATCTTCGCTACAACTCGATAAGCTTATAAGTAATTGAAATGACATAGGCAAAGCAAACAACATTTTAGCTTGAAAGCCTCATTGTATATTAGTTCAGTTTACATAAAAATAAGCGAAGTGTAAAGAATAATCATGTAGTGTGCATTCATACAATTAAGATTAATTAAATATGTTCTCTCCCTATATGCATAACAAAATAAAAACATGAAAGTAAAACATATTTTTCTCTCCCCCTTTTTGACATACGAATATGACAAAACATTAGACAAAGTAACAAAGCTAAACACCTCCTAAAGATATAGTAATGTAAAATAAGAGTAATGCAAAAGTGTAATGTGCTTTAAACTCCCCCTAAGTTCTATGAGTTTCTAACTTATAAACCAATTAAAAGGTAATAAATGAAAATAATATGTAAATGAAAAAATCTAATTATTTTTTTAAAATTTTATAAATAACCACATAAGGTATTAAACTCATTTGATCACAAACGAGCACACAATCAATTCAAAACTCATTATTTTTTAACTCAAATTTTGATTATTTATTATATAAATAGGCAAGTAGAGTAGAAGAGGTACACAAGCACATATAATGACATATTGACATTTACTTAAAAACAGTATATATGTTTAAACTCCACAAATATGCCAACTAAGTCATTTATGATCAATCAAAAAATACTTAAAAGAAAATAAAATATCACCTATCATGTAAAATTATAATCGAGTTTTCAATCTCACAAAATAAAATATATCTACTAAAAGAGGACTTAATTTTTTTTCTTTATTTTATATATGAGGTAGTGGTATTTTATTTTTATTTTTTTAACCTCTATTGACTCTTTCTTTTTGTGCATTTAATGTACAAGATTTATAAGTAGTCATTTTTTGCATAATCTTTCCTTTTTTTTTGCACGAGCCATAAACCTAGCATGATGACTTTCACACTAGTTGTGAGGTAACCCTCTCCGCTCACTGCGATAGCTTCACACATCACAGTAGGTGGCCCTTTCAATACCAGGTGCCTCCATACAGTAAGATTTTAAAAAGCAAGAATTAGTTTAAGTCTTAGAGTCTTTCAAGAAAATTCATAAACTTTAAGCATAACATATATGTGTGTTCGTGAGTGTGTGAATAAATTTATGTCAACATCGATCATCACATGTACAAGAATATGTGTGCATAAGTCAAAATTGTAGAATAATTTAGACAATAAATATCAAAATGAGTTGAGTCACTAAAAATAAGATTATGTATATGTAAGTATTAAATAAGTCTAGTACTGTGTTGGCCAGATAAGGATTCTACTTCTTTTTTTCTTTAAAGTTTAACTAATAAATAAATTAAAGACAGGAGATATTGCTCACTTAGGATCATTTAAGAACTTTAACAAAAATACCTAGATGAAAGAATAAAAATGGTCAAGTGATTAGGAAAAAACAACATTTCCTAACCCACATTTTCTTATATTTTGATTTCTCTATATCATTGGGTTGGGACATAACTAACTTAGGTTTCATAGGCATGTTCTTGACCTTAGTTGTACATTTCTCATTCATCCCAAATGAAGATGCAATATGCATAGTAGGTTGATGATAATGAGTCTTAGCATTAAAAGTACTTAATTTTGCTTGCTTCTTTGAACTTAAGACTTCATGCTTCCTAGTAGAATTTTTGAACAAGTTATTATAATTTTCATTCATCCTTGAGTATGATGTAGCATGCATAGATGAATGATGCTTATGGATCCTACTATGTGAAGCATGGAAATAATGATTAAGTTTAGGAGCATTTATCAAATATCTACATTTTGATCTTATATAACATTTTCTACCATAATGATGATAGACTGACACAAATTTAACAACTTGTCGTTTTTGTTTTTTCTTTTATTAAGCCACTTCCAAGGGTTTTTTTTTGTGGCAGCTTTTTATTTTTCTTTTTCAGCACACTCCTTAATCCTAACCCTATGTGTATATATATAGATAATGATAACCTACTAGCATTAGTGTTAGAATATTTTGGACTTCATTATTCAAGGCCCATTTAAAGATTTAATGAAAAAAAAATTTTAAATCACATCTTAAAAATATTAAGACACGTAACAAAAATATTTAAACACAAAAAATAATCTTAGATTTATGGGCATGGCTATTAAATACATAAATGTAATTTTATGTGTCGTAGTTATAAAAGATACATTTAAAATATGATTATCTGAAACTCGAGCCTTTGTTGGGCTTTTCTTGATAGACTTGATAACATGCCTAAAAACAAATTTACAGATAAATATTTTGTCCACGAAAATAGCCAACACTAATAGTTCTTACAATACTGAATCAAGATATAAATAAAATTGTTAGTATTTTGATGGAGATATAATTAGTGTGCACTATATATTAAAATGATAGAATAAGCTACAATGAGAATAAGTTATGTTGGGAATAAGTACGATAAGTCTAATTCATTTTAAAGTTAATTCACGTATTAAATAAAAATCATAAAAATATTAAAAAAATTTAAAAATTTAATATTTTTTTAATAAATATAAAATATTATTATTATTATTATTATAAGAAAATATATATAAATATAAATGAACAAGTTTGAGAGAGATGGTTGAAACTATTGAGTGAGAGAAATGACACGCGTATAAATTAAAAGCATCTTGTAACTTTCTGTAAGTCTAACATAACAGTTTGTAGCTTAGAGTAGCATGTATAAAATATAAACAGTATCATTATTAACAATAAGAAATTCAGTTTATATATACACTACCTTGCTATAGTTATTATGGGTGTACATGTTTCGGTTCGGTTTGATTTTGTCTAAATTTTTTTAAACTTAATTGGACCGGACCGTTTGATTTATAAAACGGTTCAGTCCGATTTATTTTTCGGTTTGGTCCGATTTTTTTATAATTTAATGAAAAATAATATGAAATTTTTAATATATTATTAAACCGGTCCGGTCCGGCTCGGTTCGAACGGTTTAAAATTAATACAAACCGGACCGGATCGTTTGATTAGTAAAATCGTTCGATTTGGTCCGATCCGGTCCGGATCGGTTTATGGACACTCCTAATTAATTATGTAATTTTATCTCGCATAAATTTAATTAAATTAAAATTAATTTTATTTAGTTACCTGGCCAAAAATGATCGATCTCTTGCTTTTTAAAGTAGTCTACAGCTCTCTAAGATCATACTCTAGTGTGGACTTCCTAAGCCAGCCTTATGGACATATCTGCATTATTAATTATGGGTCCTCAATACTGCTTCTAACCTCTTCAGAGACCTAGCTTCCTGGCCATTGGACTAATATATTCTATTTGTTTTTTTCTTTATTTGTTTATATTTATTTTTAAATTTCAATTATCCATTTTATATTTAATATATGTTGTGATTTAAAATTATTAATAAAAAAATATTTTAATACTTAGATTAAAAATATATGGTTTCTACCAATAATCTTCCTATTCTCCCGGCAATTATATGCTCATCATTGTCCCAAGAAGATTCCCTATAAACTTGAAAGCAAAATGTCACTACTCTCCCAACTCAAAAAGGAACTATATAGCTAGGGTTAATATCTGTTGAAAAAAAAAATGAAATTTATTAAAAAATAGATGTTGGGAATTGTGCCTTGTCCCACATTGCTTTTTTATAATATTTTAAAGAGGTATAAATAGTGAAGACTTTGTTATTGGGATTGGGCAAGCACCATTTTTATTAGTATAGAAGGGCCTGAAATGTGATCTACACGCGCCTTGGCCGTCCGTCAGGCCAAGCAAACGTCTTGGCAAAGTCCAGTCCGAGTCCGAAAGTGCGTGGTGGTATTTTATTTTTGGTGCAAAATATTCTTTTTAAGGAAATTTTTTAAAAAAACTTACAAAATGGTTGTTATATATATATATATATATATATATATATATATATATATTTCAGAAAAAAAATAACCGTTATGTTCCTTTATTACGAATATGGCCGTTGTCTTCTTAATTCAGAAAAAAAAGAGCCGTTGCTCGTATTTATTCACAAAAATATCCGTTACTCGTCTTTAATCTGAAAATGGCCGTTACTTTCATTACTCAGAATGGCCGTTACATTCTTAATTCCTAGACATTCGTTTTATTCATAATTCTTACACGTTTTCTAAAGCTTTATAAAGAAGGCTTCTCATTTTAACGGTCAATGAGCAATCTCATCTCCCTACGAAAACAATTCTCTACAATTTTAAGTATTCTTTTAGTTTTCCAGAAACATGAAATTTTACGGTGTAGCATTCAAATTTCATCGGTGCGGTGAAGTCCCGAGACAGAGTGCGATTACGATTTGTTTTATCCTGAGACGGCCGTGTTTGCTTACCGCAAATTAGGCGAGGCCGCGAACGTCTTAAAGAGAGCGACCCTGATCCGCGACTCGACCCAAGCGATTACTTTGAAGTTATCAAATATTGTTCCTACACCTTGTTTTTATAAACTTCGTCAACAATTTTAAGGCGTATTCAATACGCCATGTCTACCTTGAAATGCTAAGCTGATCTAAACAAACCATTCCGTTTTGAAGGATTACACTTTAAAGATGGAGACAAAAAATGTTGTTTTTCTTAACCATGAAAAAAGTTGTTTACTGCTCTTACTTCTTGAAAAACCAACACGGTCCCAATCCTCTCTTGAAGTAACTAAGGATTTAGACACCTGGATGAGAAAAATGATTTTCTCTGCAAAAATTATATTCTTAATGGTTTAGGCGATGACTTGTATGATTATTATAAGCGTGATAAAGTCGCTAAGGAAATTTGGGAAGCACGAAAAGAAATACGACACTTGAGGAACTAAAAAAGTATCTTTGTCGGTAGATACGTGAAGTTTCGGATGATTGATGGAAAATCGTTGGAAGCTCAATCACGTGAGCGTAGAAGATAGCACTGCGAAATAACTTCAAGGTATGACTTTAGATGAACAATTTCAAGTATTTGTTATAATAGATAAATTACCCCCTACTTGGAAAGATTTTAAGAATACACTTAGGCGTAAAACTAAGGAATTTTCTTTAGAAAGTCTTATAACACGCTTAAGAATAGAAGAAGAAGCTAGAAAACAAGACGAAAGAGATGAAGTACTTGTAGTCTCAAATAATAGTACCCGATAAGAAACCTTCTATGATTACGAAACTGGGTAGAATTATGAAAACTCATGTCGTAGTAATAATCAAAACCGCCACCACCAAAATAGAAATAGAAGCTATCCTCCCCAGAATGGACCTCAACCCAGCAGGAATAACACATTCATGTGTTATAGTTGTAATGACCCTCAGCCAGCTTGGTAGGAGGCGAACCAGGAATCGTCCCCGCCACATGACGAACCTTACCGAAGATCAACTTATTGCTATGATATCTGAAGTCGATTTTGTTGGTGGATCCGAGGGTGGTGGGTAGACAGCGGCTTCTCGCCCATGTTTGCTATGATCGAGACATGTTCAAATCTATTCGATTCGAGGATAAGAAAGTCTTCACTTTGGGTGACTCCACATTTCTACTAAAGTTCTTGAGAATCTTGGTGAGGTGGTTTTGAAGTTTACCTCTGGAAGAGCGTAAATCTTGAAGGATGTCCCGTATACTCAGATGAGAAAGAACTTAGTTTCGGAGCTATCTTCTTAACAAAATTTGGATTTACTCGAACTATAGGGCCGTTATATCTTATAACTAAAAATAATATATTTGTTGGGAAAGTGCACCGATGGCATGTTTAAATTAAATGTTGAAATCAATAAAACTTCTTCATTCCTTACATGTTGAGTTCTTTTAATATTTGGCATGCTAGACTATGTCATGTTAATAAAGCAGCATGTCAAGAATATGAGTAGTTTAGAACTAATTCCTAAACTATCTTTAAATGATTTCGAAAAATGTGATTTTTTGTAGTCAAGCTAAAATTACCAAAACTTCCACGTAAATCATTAGTTAGAGAATCCGAACCTTTAGAATTAATTCATTCTGATATATGTGAACTTGATGGAAATTTAACAAGAAATGGAAAAGCAGCTATTTTATAACTTTTATAGATAATTTCGGATTACACTTATGTATATCTAATGAAAAATAAAAGTGAAGCGTTTGACATGTTTAAAATATTTATGACCGTAAAGATTGAAAATCAACTTAATAGAAAAATAAAGAGGTTTGAAGTGATAGAGGCCGAATATGATTCCAATATCTTGATGATTTTTATAAAACTCGTGGAATCATTCATGAAAAACCGCACCTTATTCTCCTGAAATGAATGGCAAAGTGAAAGAAAAATAGAACTTTTCTTGAATCGTTGTTGCAATTTTATTAAACTCTCAGTCTTTGCACTCGTTGGTGAGGAGAAATTTTATTAAGCCTTTGCTATGTCTTCAAATAGAGTGCCTAAATCTACAAATAAAATTTCACCATATGAAATTTTGAAAAATAAGAAACCTAATTTAACTTATTTTAAAACTTGGGGTTGTTTAGCCTATGTTAGGATCCACGATCCTAAAAGAAATAAACTTGCAAGTAGAAGCGTATGAATGTGTATTCATAGGATACTGACTTTGAATAGTAAAGCTTATAAATTCTATGACTTAAAAAATCAAGTAGTTATAGAATAAAATGATCTTGACTTTTATGAACATAGGTTTCACTATAAAATTAAGAATAGTGGGGGCTAGATCTTAGTAGTTTACCTATAACTAGAACTAGTGAACAAAGCTGAAGAATTAAACAACGAAATTAGAAGAAGTAAAAACGAGCTCGAACCCCTTAAGGATTTTGGGTCTGATTTTTATGCTTATACCTTAGAGGAAGATCCCAAACTATTAAAGAAGCATTATCTTCTTTAGATGCCAACTTATGGGAAGAAGCCGTAAATGATGAAATGGACTCAGCCCTGAGTATAATAAGACTTGGCATTTAGTTGACTTACCTCACGGTTGCAAAACCATTGGATGTAAATGGATACTAAAAAAGAAATTGAAACTGATGGTACTATTGAAAAATATAAAGCTCGTCTTGTAGTTAAAGGATATAGGCAAAGGGAAAATGTAGATTTCTTTGATACGTTTTCTGATTACACGAATAACTTCTATACGTGTACTTTTCTCTCTCACGCTATCTATGATTTAGTAGTACATCAAATGGATGTTAAAAGCGCTTTCTTAAATGGTGATTTAGAAGAAGAAATTTATATGGATCAACACGAAGGTTTTGTTATCCCAGGGCAAGAAAATAAAGTTTGTAAATTAGATAAATCTCTTTTGTAGTGCAAAAACGAAGTACTAGCAATGTCATGAAAAATTTGATAATCTAGTTATCTCACATGGATTCAAAATAAATGAAAGTGACAAATGCATTTATTATAAATTAGAAGATAATCTTTGCACTATTATATGTTTATATGTGGATGACATGCTTATTTTTGGATCAAATATTTATGTTGTGAATAATGTCAAAATGTTGTTAAGAGCTAATTTTGATATGAAAGATCTTGGAGAAGCGAGTGTAATCCTTGGTATAAAAATAACTAGGTACGAAGGGAATTTCTCTAGATCAATCTCACTACATTGAGAAGATCTTAAAGAAATATAATTACTTTAACGTAAACCCGTGCATGTACTCCTTATGATCCTAGTGTAAAGTTGTTCAAGAACATCGGAGACGGTGTTAGACAATGAGTATGCGAGCATCGTTGGTAGCTTACGTTACGCTCGATTACCTAGACTAGACATAGCTTATGTTGTGGGACTACTATGTAGGTTTACCGAGTAGACTAGTATGTAGCATTGGAATGCTATTGAAAGGGTTATGAGATACCTTAAGAGAAGCTATGAACCTTGGATTACATTATAAAAAGTTTCCTACTGTTTTGGAAGGATACGACGATGCAGTTGGAACACTTTATCGAGAAGACTCCCAAAGCAACTAGTGGCTATATTTTTAACATAAATACCGGTGGAGACATTTCCTGGAAGTCTAAGAAACAAACAATATTGGCTCGATCTACAATGGAGTCCTGAAATGATAGCAACTGACTGCTAGTGAAGAAATTTGGCTAAGAAGTTTGTTGGTGAAATCCGCTTTATGGGAAGACCGAGACCGTCTGTTGTCTTGATCCACGGCGATAGTACTGCCGGCTATTGCAAAGATTGAACCGTTACTACAACGTAAGAGACGGCGACAGTCATCGTAAACGTAAATCTTGTTAGAGAATTTCTCTCAGCGGGAGCGGTAAGAGTGGATCGTATGCGTTTACGATGAAAATTTGGCGGATCCTTTGTGAAGGATTACCAAGAGAAAAAGGTTTTCAAAACCTCAAAAGGAATGGGATTAATGCCACTTAGAATGAAGAGTCACTTATGATGGTAACCCTTGACTTATGAAGTGGAGATCCCCGAAATAAGTTCAAGGGTAATAACAAGTCGTGAAGTAATATGAGATGTATCGTACTGTTAATCAAATCTCATTCTATATTGTTATAAGCATGAAGTCTGAGCGATGAAAAGGATGAGTTATTTGTTAAACTCTTGTGGGTTCTATACTACATGTGGAGTGGAGTACGTAGCTACGGGGTACTCTTGATAGACTTCCTATGTGAATGTGGAAGTGTGGCCGCTTCCTATGGAAATTTTTTGGGCAAAATTTACTGGGCGTTCACTATCTTTGGGATACACGTGTATGGCCGTAAAGCACGGGCTTTTTCAACTACACCTTGGAAAGGTTGTGTGTGTGATGATTGTTAGAGATAGAGTTCAAAACTACGAGTTACTCTAGTATATTCTAAAGCATCGACACTATGCGAAAGGTTCAAGTCGATAGACACCTTTTTGCTTATGCACAATCTTATAATTTTTAATTGATCGGTTGCTCGATGAAAATTATTTTATATAAAATTCAAGTGAGGATTGTTGAAAAAAATAAAATTTATTAAAAAATAGATGTTAGGGAATTGTGCCTTGTCCCACATTGCTTTTTTATAATATTTTAAAGAGGTATAAATAGTGAAGACTTTGTTATTGGGATTAATTGGGCCCCAAGGGCACCCACTTTTGTGGAAGGGAGAGGGACCTAGGCAAATGTGATACCACACACGCGCTGCTGCCGCCGCGCGCCATGCGTCCACGTCCGGCAAGCCATTGCGTGCCGAGCCGAGCCGAGCCGAGTCCGAGTCCGAGTGCGTGTGTGAGGTGAGGTGGTATTTTATTTTTTGGTAAAATATTCTTTTTAAGGAAATTTTTTTTCCCACTTACAAAATGGTTGTTATATATATATATATATATATATATATATATATATTTTTCAGAAAAAAAATAACCGTTATGTTCCTTTATTACGAATATGGCCGTTGTCTTCTTAATTCAGAAAAAAAAGAGCCGTTGCTCGTATTTATTCACAAAAATATCCGTTACTTTCGTCTTTAATACGAAAATGGTCAGTTACTTTCATTACTCGAATGGCGAATTTACATTCTTAATTCCTAGACATTACCGTTTTATTCATAATTGCTACACGTTTTCTAAAGCTTTATAAAAAGAAGGCTTCACTCTCATTTTAACGAGATCAATGAGCAATCTCATCTCCTACGAAAACAATTCTCTCTACAATTTTAAGTATTCTTTTAGTTTTCCGAAACAAATTTTTACGGTGTAGCATTCCGGTCTTCATCAGTGCGGTGAAGTCTGAGACAGATTACGATTACATGTTTTATCCTGGGAGACGGCAATTTGTGTTTGCTTGCACAAATTGGGCAGAGCCGCGAAACGTCTTAAAGAGAGCGACCTAGTCCGCGACTCAACCCAAGCAGTTACTTTGAAGTTATCGGTAATATTGTTCCTACACTGTTTTTATAAACTTGCGTCAACAATATCTCCTCGCACTTAAAAGACAAGATGAGGAGATGACTCCATGGAGGGATCACCTCTATACGGTGTGAACTGTTAGGATTAATAATTTAAAAGCCAAATTAAAAAAAAAAGAAAAGATAAAGAAATATTCAAACGTTTCAATGTTTGGGAGGAGTGAAGATCAAGCATATGTTTTTGGCTAACAATGTGGCAATGCTAGTAGCTAGTCAAATTAAATCAAATTAATAATTAAAAAAAAAATCACCAAAGACCCAATCTAAAGAAAGTGATTGGTTACTTAACAATGAATGAGTTATATAATTTAATAGTATATTTATTAAACAAGAGTGATCTTTTAACTTATATTTTTAACCATATATAATATTTTATTAATATTTATATTAATATTTTGATATTTATTATTATTATTCAAGTTTTTAAATAATGTTTTAAAAGTAATTAAATTATCTAAAATATATAAAAAAAATGTATACAAATAAATGAAGGTATTTTGATCATTTTCTTCTTTTATGTTTCCTTTTTTCTTCTTTTTTTCCTTCATTGTTATTAAATTTAGTGTTTATGTTTTAACGTTTAAATTTAAGAATTATTCTTTAGAGTTTAATAGATAAAGAAATTAAAAATTTATTTATACAAATAAATAGAGGTATGAGTATGAGAGAAAGAAGAGAAAAGGAAAAAAAAACAAGATAAGAAAGAGATGGAAAGGGAATAAGATTAAAGAAAATAATAAAAAAATAAAATAATTAAATTACTCTTATTTTTTTTAATGCATAAAATAATTTTTTATCAAATTAATACTTTTTTTTGAGTGTGGGTACTTTTAATTACTACAAAAAATTTGGACAAGTTACCAAAACAATATCATGGGTACCAAAAACGTTCTCATCTCTTTTTAAACTAGAACCCTGTTAGTCGTATCATTGAAAGAAAGATATATAACATTGGTCTAATTATAAAGAAAAAAATAATTTATAATATTTTTTAAAAATATTTATTATTTTATGTATTTCTTTTTCTTTTACCCATTTTTATAAGAAAATAATTCATATTAATCTAACAATCATTCCTTTGCCCTTAGATTCTATCAAATCCAATTTTATCTAAGGTTTCATCAAATCAAATCTAAGGTGGCTGAAAAATAATTTAGGGAATCAAAGAGATAAAATGAAATGAACAAGTGAATCAAATAAAATGAGCAAGTAATAGTAACAATTAAAGACATAGATGATAACGATTTAGTTATAATTTTGAAAAAATAATACAATTTTTTTTTTGTTTTATAACAAATGATAAATAGTAGTTTATTGATGAAGGAATAAAATTGTACTAAGAAGATGAAGATAGAATTAAATGTTGATTAATAAAGTAATATGAATTGTTTTCGTATTGAAATGAATAAAAATATAAAAAAAAACATAAAATAATAAATCTTTTTACAAAAATTATTTTTTAAAGGTGAATACTTTAATTAAATGGAAGGAATAGTAGAATACTAGTTTGAAAATATAGTTATAAAATGTACATTACATTTAAGGCTCTTAAATATTTTTATCTAATCTTTGAGTCCAATAACAAAATTACTCCCAATATTTAAATTTTTACAGAATTATCACCAACATTTATTACTAGGTATCATTGATATCATTTTCATTATGTCCATTAACAACATTTGTTTTTTTTTTTGACATTATTTTCATTAAAAATATATGTCACGTGATGTTAAAAGAACAAACGCTGTTAACAAAAATGAAGAAATATATATATATCACAAAATATTAGGATATTTTTGTTAAGAGTTAAATATTAGGATATTTTTGTTAAGAGTTAAATATTAGGATATTTTTGTTACCCAGGAACATGAAATGTGTATATTTAAGCCTTTTTTTTTTCAACAATTAATGTAACTACTAAAGTAACTAAACCTCAATGAATTCGCATATAAGACGAAAAACTAACCATTAAATAGCCCATTTTCTGCAAAAAATTCAATTGCATGACATAAAAGCAAGAATATTCAGTCATAAATAAAACCAATATACATGGGTTTGCAAATGTTCAGAGCAACAACGTAAGAAATATCAACCACTTTCTACAAACCCGTACAAGTGTATATGATTCTCAATTGAACTTGGAAAACTTCATATAGAACTTGCCACTCTGGCGAAGTTTAATGTAGTCTCTAAAATCCATGGGTGAGTAAATGGGTGGCTTGCCTTCTCTTTCTAGCAGCTCTGGACCTGGTCCAACCAATGTATCAAGTGAAGGCCAGTGTGGTACGGCTATTGATATTCTTGCTGCTTTGCTGTTCACACTTGCTTGATGCATCACGCTCTTGTACTTTTTTGTTAGTTAAAATCTTCAAACAAAATAGTAATAAAAATAACACATTAATTTCATCAATTTTATATCTATGTTACTTGGATTTTTTTAAGACACCGAAGAGTCATAAATTTTGAATACATATTAGGGTGTCAGACATGCAAATTTTTCTATTTTTTTTTTAAATTTATAACAAATTAAAATGTTTGAGCAATCACACTTATGTCCATGTCATGTCACTCCAAGTAACATAGCTTTATACCCGAAGACAGATTCATTTCTAGAAATTTATAAGTAAAATATGCAAATTTCATAAGATGTTTAAGAAGTTGGAATGAGATGGTAGTACCTGCAAATGGTCAGAAAGATTGACCAGGTAGGCATTAGGCATGGAATTAACAGTAACCCATTTGCCATTATGTTCAACTTGAAGACCACTAATTTCATTGTCTATCAGAAATGTGACCATCCCTGGATCGGTATGGTAATTCATACCAATTGCAAGTTCTGGTTGTGGACAAGGTGGGTAATAATTTGCTGCCATTAGTTGTAACCCACGCTCCAAATTCATTGCCTTGTATATGTAATCAGCCTCAAGTCCCAAGCTCTCTGATATTGCTTTCAGTACTTCTAAAGCTATTTCTCTTGTTCTTTTAGTGAACTCCAAAGAAGCCTCACTACAATAACACATAATAAAGCAACAAGAAGTTTTAGCTAGAAACTTCATCCTCCATAATTATATAAATTAATTACCTGAATTCAGCAGGCTTGTCAAGGGTGTGAAATTCAGGATAAACTATGACTTGAATATAATCCCTCCAAATATTTCCACCGGTTCCATACTTGATAGGGTCTAATCCAAAATTGGTTTGAAGCTTATTTTTCTCCTTTTCTGGGTCTACTCCATAGCTGGTTTCCAGCCTTTTCTTATCTTCCTCTGGTAATTGGAAGAATTTATGGCACACATCAATCATTCCATTCATCAAGCTCTCTGGCACCCCATGATTTATAAGCTGCGAATCAACACTCACATACATGCCACTAATTAGCAGAATCTTACAAACACATATGACATGGCAGAATCTTATTGCATAATTTTGCGGACTCAATTGCGAAATCCAATTATACTTTGCCACCTCATTTATGATTATCATTATGTAATATACTGGTTTTAAGGGATTCAATGAAGTTATAGCTAACTAACTCCAAATCACCTCTACCGTTTTTGGTGTGCCATTAATAGTTGGCAAACACATAGACAGAAGGGTTCACCATTTATGCAACAAGGACTCAACAGTTTTGCCCACGTATTTGCCTTGTAATGGCAGCACAAAAGAATTGAACTTATAACTAACTCTAATCTTATGCTTTGACAATGATGTAAAGAAAATAAATTAAAAAAACAGAGGGAGGTGCTCATAAGAAAAGAAAAGAAAAGAAAAGAAGAGGAAAGAGTAATCAATAACAGGACGGTTTTGGAGCGTTGTTCAGGAGAGCTAGAGGTGAGGAAAGAGTAATCAATAACAGGAACCGAGAACTGAGGATCATTGGGATCTGCAACCTCAAAAGGATTGGTGGTGCATGCATATTGAGAAGGGATAGATTTGAGGTTAGCAGATTCAGCTATAGTCTTGATGCTTGTTACTTTTGGAGCTTCAGGCTTATGATCAACAGTGAATGATGCATTTGGAGGCTTAACAAACGGTGCTGGAGCTGTGGCAGCCATTGATAAGAAGTAGGAGCTAGATAGCTACGAAAGAATACTACTATAGTACTAAGAATGGAATTCAAAGAAATTAAAGAGCCAAAGGGAAATTTTAAAATTAAAGAAACTGGTACTAATTACTGGTTGTGGCGTTGAAAGTTACAATTGTGGAATAAATGGTTGCTATTAAATAAGCATTAGGGGTCGATATCTGCTGAAAAATACATACATCACAAAGCTCACGAATTTAAAACGCGAAAATAAGAATGAGTGATCAGTGTTCTCCAGTAACCCATAGAAAAATATAATTGTCCATTCTCCTTCTTATCTTCAATTAGATAATTTGTCTTTTTCTTAAAAAAAAAAAAAAACTATTATCGAAAAGAGTCACACTCAATTCGTTTAAAACATTGGGAAAAATAAAATAAAATAGAGGCTACCAATTTAAAACGTGATAATGGTTTCCTACAAACATAAAGCTTTTTTCTTGGTAGTGACATAGATTTGATTTGAATTGATGGGTACATTACTAATAAAAAAAATATATCCCATCACAAGCATTAGCAAGACGATCTTAGTACTACTACCTAAAACGAGATAATAGCACAGAGATAAAATCAAAGGGAGCTTTATTAAAAAAAAATAATTAAACGGAGCCTTTAAAACATCTTACATTCAAATCGATGACAACACTTAGCGAAGGCTTCAGCTGAACTCTTAGTATTGTCGTTGTCTTGCGTCAATTCTGGCAATGAATTCAATTGATCGAAGCTTTAGGGGAAAGAAACCAAAGCTTGAGATGGGAGACCCCATGAAGATCTGAAGAGAAATTCTCGAGTGACAGAGACGAGCAATAATTGATTGGCATGCCGACATGGTGAACGACAGAGAAATATCCTAATAATCTTGATATAAGATTAATATATTATATTTGTAATAATTATATATTTTATAATAATAAGAATAATAATATATTAGCATAAAAATTACAGAATTACTTTATATTTATTTTTGACTTTTAAAATGCCCCACACCCTTCAAAAAGTAAGCCCACCCTAATCTAATGTCTAATATAAATAATATACGGTCAAACCAATTATATATAAAATCATAGAATAAATCAATAATTTTTTTAAATGCAGGTTTAATTTTCATGTTATATATTCATTTATCAAACAATAAATTGAGTATGTTTACAAGTGGTATAGCGATATTGTGATCCACGTGTATTTAAAATTTTAAAATAAATAAGTTTTTAATTTTACTCTATTTGATTAACTAAATATACTCATAAAATATTATAAAAATGAGTTGTAAAAATAAACATAACAAAAAAAGTAGAAAAAAAATTATAAATTTGAAAACAAATGCAAAACAAATTTAAAAAATTATAAAAAGTAATATTTATAAAATTTATAATAACACAAATAACACCTAATAATATTTAATATTTAATATTTAATATATCTATTTGATTATATTTCAATTTAAATAATATTTAAAAATAAATTATGCTTAAGATTTTTTTAATAAAAAAATACATATGATAGATATAAATAATATTATTTTTATAATTATAAATTTTAAGAATATTATTTTTATTATTTTTTAAAAAAATTAGAGAATATATATATATATATATAAAGTAAAAAAAAGGGGAAAAATTGCAAACAAAAACGAAAAAAGATTGAGACGGTATCAGGTTAAATATGAAACAAGTATGCAGGGTTACTACTAAAAGGTGTCCTGGTCCCTAGACGGTTTGCCTAAAAAAATGTAGAACCAAACCAGACTGCTCATATAGTTGCTTGAAACCGGAATTTGACCATTCGGTATCTAAAATGTTATAACCGAATCAGCTTGTCCTGGTTTGGTCCGGCTTTTGGGTTAACAGCTTTGAACGGTTTTTAACAATTGATAATAAATAAATATGATTCAATTTAATATGATATAATTTAATAGATGCAATTAAATATAATGCTCATTTATAATCATACATGATAGATATTATTGTTAAATACATAAATAAGATGTTATCAAAATCTAAAATAAAAAAAGATTAGACATGAATAAATGAATTCCAAATATCTCATTTCTGCAAAGAATTCTTAAACATATACAAACATCAAAACTCAAAATCAACAACAATACATCATTAGATAATAATATTTAAAACTTACCCATTATTAATCATCAATCGATCATTGTAGTGTCTTTAATGAACTTTACAATCAAACAAAATCAACATCTTCATAAATGTCTAGGTCATCATTGTATTCTGGTAAAGAGAACATTGTCATTATTAACGGAAGAATCTAAACCAATTTTGACTACATACTAATGTCTCTACCATTTTAGGATTCAAAGAACTCCTAAATGGATCAAGAATGCATACTTCCGTATAAAAGCTTCCATTCTCGATGCAACAGCTTGAAACTTGAATCGCTAACACATCACGTGCAGAACGGTAGAGATGATAGGAAACCTAAAAGAATTTGCCTTCCACCATTTTAATATATCAAACTTATCCAACATGACATTTTCACATGGGGTGAACTGTGATTATACTAAGGCAATTTGTAAAGATCAGATTTCAGACTAAAAAAAACTAACATACGATTCAGATTTCAGATATCAAACTAACAAAAAAATGACATACCATTCAGATTTTCAAGTTTAATTAACTTTCTAGATCAAACAAATACTGTGTAACAATTTGACGTGGGAATTGGAATCGATCCAACAGGTAAAAATAACTATACCTTCTAAACGTAAGATCACGCGAATGGGTATAAGAAAGGTGAATGCATCCCGATGATTATAATTAGCTTAAATTGAAAATGAGCATGTATACGTACATATTCTTGATGACATAGATTTTTTATTCTTCGGGTAGCACTGTACCTCTTGAAATTCATAATGATCAAACATTAATAAAATAAACTATATATATTTAATCTATAAAGAGAACTTAATTAAAATAATTAAGCTTTAAAAGAGGTACAACATACGAACAATTCAATCGAATTTATAAGTTATAACAAAGATTAATTAGTTTCCACTTTCCACTATTTAAAAAAAAATGAACTCTGAGAAAAATTGTTCAAACTTGAGTTCACGGTTCAAAGTATTCACTAATAAAAAACGACATACCATTCAGATTTTAGAATTAGATCTAGACTTACCATTCATTTTAATCAGAAAACTACTACCGGACTACCAATACATGAATTTGAGCTCCAAGTTTAATTAACTTTCTAGATCAAACAAATACTCATAAGAATTTTATGGAAATTGAATCGATCCAACAGGTAAAAATAACTCTACCTTCTAACAGAAGATCACACGATGGGTATAAGAAAGGTAGAATGCATCCTCATGATTATAATTAGCTTAAATTGAAAAATGAGTTATGTCATGTGTACGCATATTCTTGATGACATAGATTTTCATTCTCGGGGGTAGACTACCTCTTGAAATTCATAATGATCAAACATTAATAAAATAAACTATATATATTTAATCTATAAAGAGAACTTAATCAAAATAATTAAAGCTTTAAAAGAGGGACAACATACGAACAATTTAACTCAAGTTATAAGTTATAACAAGATAATTAGTTTCCACTTTCCACCATTTAAAAAAAAATGAACTCCTCGTGAGAAAAAATTGTTCAAACTTGAGTTCACGCTCAAAGTATTCAGACTAACAAAAAATGACATACCTTTTCAGATTTTAAAATTAAGACTCGTACTAACAAAAAAATGACATACTATTCAGATTTCGAGTTTAGAGTTCGACTAACAAAAAAATGACATACTATTGAGATTTCGGTAGTTCGTACTAACAAAAAACGACTTCACTGCTCGTGATATTAGACTAACAAAAAAATGATATACCATTCAGATTTCACAAGCTAAACTTCACACTAACAAAAAAACGACATACCATTCAGACTTTTGAGTTCGTACTTTAGACTTGCACTGTTCGGTTATTCAGAAAAAACTACTACCGACCAAGATCTAGTAGTATTAGACGACATACCTATTTCATGATTTTCGTCCATTGTTGTCATGACACGACGCGACGCGAGAGAGGTGGCAGCTTACGGTTGAAGTAACGTGTGAACAATGGCTATTTGTTGGTGGAATCAACGAGAGAACGGTGATTAGTCTGGTGGAATCAACACGAGGAACGATGGCTAGTTACCTGGTGGAAGCGACGATGGCCAAACCGGGCGTAGACGAAGAACTGCCAAAGCAAAGCGTAGCAAAGAGTGAGAGAGTCGAGAGAATTTTTTTGAGGGTTAGGGTTAGGGTTAAGCGTTAACGAGTGACGGCTTAACCCTAAACTCGAAAACAAACTATATATATACTAGGGTTTTATAATATTTTAAATAATTAAAATTATTTATTTAATAAAACCGGTTCGGTCCGGTCCCACGGTTATAATATTTTATAACCGGACCGAACCGTTTTAAAATCGGTTTTATTTAATACGGACCGGACCGGACTGTTTCATTTACAAAACTGCTCGGTTCGGTCCGGTTTGGACCGGTTTTTCGGTTTAAACCGGTCCGGGCCGGTTTTTGGACACCCCTAGTTACTACTGTACCTTTTATCAGTAGTAATAAAAGTATTAAACACACCATCATTAAGCACAAGTTTTAACTCAAATATTTAAGAAAAATAGGTTGATATGAAACTTTATCATTATTTTTATTTTAAGTTAGATTCTCAATTTATATTTCTATTATTATTTTTGTCAAGTTTTTAACGAACATGTTCTTAAAAATATGTCTAATTAGACACAAAAAAGTTGGATCTGTATGTAACTAAAACCAGAGAGTTTATTTAGAAACATGTGTTAAATTTTACATAAAAATATATGTAATTAATTATTCAAGTAAATATGAATCGAACAATTGGAGTCACATGATGATTGAAATTTAATCAATTGATCATGTGTCCAATTTGATTTTAATAAATATGATCACTGGCCGATCAAAATCAGATTAGTTGAACATGTATCCAACTCTATTCTAATAATTTTTTTCATCGACTTATCAAACTCTAACTTGTTGAATAATTAACGATTAAGTTGGACATGTATTTAAGTTGGACAATTATTCGATATAGTTAGGATGTATCCAACTTAGCTTCGACGAGTAGAGTTCGACGAGTAGAGTCATTGATCCACTAAACTTTGGCTAGTTGGACAATTATCCAATTTAATTGAACATATGTCAAATTTGATTTCGATGAGTAAGGTTACCAATCAATTAAACTTTAACCATTTTGACAACTATTTAACCCATTTGGACATGTGTCTAACTTGGTTTTAAATATGGGGTTATTTGCGCACCAAACTCTGGTTAGTTAGAAAACCGTTTAATTCTAACAGATTAAACTGGATAAATATGTAGTTAAAATTAAATCACAATTTTTCAATAAAAACTTATATTATTTTTATTACTTTGAGTAAAAAATAAATTTTTAGTTAATAAGTTTATCAAAGTGTATAACCCAGTACTCAACATACAAGCAATCAAAATGAATGCAGCACACGAAAAAGTGACGAGAAAAGTTTTCCAAGATCTAATAAAGATCACTCAATTTAAAGGCAATGCCTCCTTCCGTATAACCCAATAAAAACAAAATTATCATATTTTGACGGTGATGAATTTGATAATAAATTTTTTAAAAAATTATACAAATTTTCGATAAATTAAATTTATGAGAAAATAAAAATAGATAAAAAACATACAAATTTTGATAACGAAATTCGACCAATTTTTCTTACGTTTTCGAATTCGCTACAGATCTTTTTATTAAAAATGATAAATTATATAAATTGTTTATGATACTCACAACTCACAACTCAATTATACTCAAGAAAATTACTCTAAATTTTCTATCACTAAAACCTTTTTCTCTCATTTGAATTTTTAGTAATCCAAAGTACCTATTAGGATATTCTATTTATAGATACAAAAGCCTCTGTTTTATACATTTTGTCAATTAATTCTTAATTGATTTTTTTTCAACAAAAGAATGCACTATTTATTTAATTTGTTTGGATTGTTGGCTCGATAATCATTTTTTTTCTTTTTTGTTTTATTGTTATTTATTAGATCGTTTAGTACATGTAAGTTTCACCGACATAAATAAATGAAATTTCTCGTAATCTTCTTAATATGATAAATCAAAGTATAGAAAATGGTCATAGAATTCCTAATATGTTATGAATGCTACGTTGAATGGAAATCACACACAACTCACAAATACCCTAGTGTTGGGGCAATTTGGGAATGAGTACAAGAGGTAAATGTGTGTTTAAGTGATGATATGATCATGCGTGCGATAATCTCTGTTAGTTTATGTTACATAATTGACAAAAGTGGTATTTTTTTAAACAGTTAAATATGTTTAATGGAAATTTCGTTACATTTTTAGTAAAGTAGTATTTTTGTTACACTCTAATAATTCGACGGTACAAAAATTATTTAACCTTAAAAACCCACTAAGATTGCTTCAAATCTTATCATATTACTTTAAAACATCTATGGAAATGAAAATGAAAATTTTAGATTATAAGAAAGGATTGAAACATGATGTTATAACTAGGTGAAGTTCTACTTTTATAATGCTTGAAAGTGCTTTGTGCTACAAACGAGCAAATCCTGTAAAAAAAAGAAATGACAGATCTAAATCTAAGTTTAAATTGAAAAACATGCCAAAATTAAATAAAACACATACAAAAAAATCATAATAGAACAAGTTTATGTTCTACCTAAACTAAGATTTAAGCAATAAACTTTAACCTTTTAGAGTTTAGATGCAAGATTTAGACAATATTCTCTTTTCAAAGACTCTAATGGTATCTTATTCTTTTTTATCTTTTATGTTTGCGAAGAAGTTTTTCTCTAGTAGATAATTTTTTTTTGTATATTGAATAATCATCGTAAAATTAATATGTGATTTATTTTAATTCATATAGATTTTATTCTAATGTATTATTTCTTCACCTAAAGCTGATTTAAGATGATATTAGGTATACTTTATTATATTTTAACAAATTTTCTTCTTAAATCTAGTATTCTTGTTGGATTTTTTATTGTAGATCAAATACTCAATAACTGTAACCATTAAATATCAAATTTTTTTAAAGATTTATTATATTTTTAATTAGAAGATCTAAATATAGATAGAAACCAAAAAAAGACAAAGAAGAATATTTATGAAAAATTTACTCTTTAGATTACAAATTTATTGTTACGATTTTTAGGATGATTTGTTATATTTTTGATTATTTGATTTATATGTTATTAATGTACTCATATTTTAAATTAATAAAATTTATTTTTTCTTTTCCTTCTAAAATACTAATATCTAGATAAAAATACACAACAAACTATATTGATTTTATTAAACCTAATAAAACAAAATAAATAATAAATAAACTTACCCAAGAGACGGCAAATACCTATTAGAGGAGAGCTATCTATTCGGTATTACAGGCAAAAATCAAGGAGAAAAATGTAGAGAAAGATAGAAATGACAACTCCGGTTTTTGGGCTCAATACAAGTTGAAATTTTTGGAATTCACTTACCAAAAGTTTTATAGGCAATCAAGTTCTCAATTTGTTCTTTCATTATGAAATCTCAAGAAAAAAGTTGGAAGAAATTTATGAAGAATACATGGAAGGTGCTTCTTCTCAAAATGTGTGTACATTGCCCAGCTTGGATGGAAAACGATGATAATTCAAAAAAATAAGTACGTTTTGGGAGAGACAAAGATATATTGATGGTAAAGTTTATAATATTTTATATCTTATTATTATTTATAACTCAAAGTTAATTCATATATTTTAATATTTTTTATCTTTATTTAGAAACTTCAATTCTTTGGTGTTGAAGAACCTTTAGTGAAGCAACTAAGAGAATAACACGTAAACTATTGTGTTTTTTTTGATAATTATCAGATATATTTTATATTATTTCTGTTTTGATATTTTTGTACAAATGTATAGTATTTGTATACAAAGAAAATAAAAAGGAAACAAATTATAACATTATTAATTTCTACTATTATTCTTGTCTACCACATTGGTGCTGATTATCTACCACAATTTATTGCATTGTTGTCTGCATTGTTGTCTGCTTATTGTCTGCCATACTACTCACATGCCAACACTCCCCCTCAAGGTGATACATATATGTCTCTTATGCCCAACTTGTCAAGTAAGTTGTAAAAGTTCTTTACAGACACAGATTTTGTGAGTATATCAGCCAATTAATCTTCTGATTTAACAAATGGAAGTTGAATAATTTTTTCTTTAAGATTCTGTTTGATGAAGTTCCGATCCACTTCAACATCCTTTATGCGATCATGTTGGATTGGATTGTGGGAGATGGCAATGGCTGCTTTGTTATCACAAAATAAGTTCATTTCAGTGTTAGGAGCAACACCAATCTCAGTTAGAAGTTTTTTCAACCAAAGGAGCTCACATATTCCCTTGACCATTCCTCGAAATTCAGCTTCAGCGTTAGATAAGGCGACTACCTTTTGCTTCTTGCTCCTCCATGTAACAAGATTACCCCCCATAAAAGTAAAATACCCAGTAGTAGATTTCCTATCCTTGATATTCCCTGCCCAATCTGAATCTGTATATCCAACGACTTCCAATTGATTATTCCTTGAAAACATAAGTCCTTTCCCAGGGGAGGATTTTAAATAACGAAGTATTCGCATGACGGCATTCATATGGTCTTCACTTGGGCAGTGCATGAACTGACTCATGACACTCACATCATAAGCAATATCAGGTCGAGTATGAGATAAATATATGATTTTACCTACTACTCATTGATATCTCTGTTTATTTGCTGGTACTTGGTCCATATATTCTCCAAGTTTATGATTTTGAACCATTGGAATATCGACAGGTTTACAATCTAGTAGTCCTGCCTCTGCCAGTAGGTCCAGAGTATATTTCCTTTAGGAAATACATATGCCTTGTTTTGATCTTGTTACCTCAATACCTAAGAAGTATTTGAGCCCTCCCAAATTCTTCATTTCAAACTCATTTATAGTTGTTCTTGAAGCTTAGAGATTTCTTCTTTATAATCCCCTGTAATGATCATGTCGTCTACATAGACTATAAGGGCTGTTATCTTCCCTAATCGATGTTTTAGGAAAAGAGTATGATCCGAGTTGCTTTGTTGGAACCCATATTTCTTCATTGCTGAACTTAACCTACCAAACCATGCTCGAGGTGATTGTTTTAGTCCATACAATGCTCGTTGTAATCCTAATGTAACAGTATATCCTGGTGAAATATCCATGTAAATCTCTTCTTCAAGATCACCATAAAGGAAGGTATTTTTTACGTCAAGTTGGTGCAATGACCAATCTAAATTTGCCGCAAGAGATAACAAGACTCTAACGGTTTTTAGTTTAGCCACAGGTGAGAAGGTTTCTTGATAATCTATCCCATGTTTCTGTGTATATCCTTTTTCTTCAAGCCTCGCCTTGTATCGATCAACTAACCCATCTACTTTATACTTAATGGAGAAAATCCACTTGCATCCTACCATCTTCCTCCCTTGAGGCAACTCGCTTAATACCCATGTGTTATTCTTCTGTAATGCCTCAAATTCCTCTTTTATAGCTTGAGCCTATTTTGGATCAGATAAGGCTTCTTCAATGCTACTTGGAATTTGACACGAGGAGAGTGTTTATGCAAATGCCCTGATAGGTTTTGATAACCTTTGAGTAGATACATAATTTGCTATTGGATACTTGGATTGTCGTTCTTCTCTTTCTGGGGAGTATCGATTTGGAGGTTTGCCTCGATTGTGTCTGAAAGGTAAAACATAACCAACAGATGTATCTATAGCATTAGTTTGTAAAGGTGTGATAGGATAGCTTACCTCAGGAGTATTCTCAGTAGGAGGATCATTGGGTACTAGAGAGTGGAGGGGTACATCAACCACTTCATCTTTTGGAGATTCAATTACTACTTCAACTTCAGTTCTTGGAAGTTCAAGCTCGGGTCTAGATACTGGCTCCTCCATATTATTGGCACGATCCGAGTATGTTGGACTAGTGTCTAATATTTCAACATCAAGCCAATTTCGTTCTTCACCATAACTCTCTTCCTAAAGAGTGTAATTGGATACCGGTGATGGGAAAAAACATTCTGATTCGTGGAAAGTGACATCCATGGTAATGTAGGTTCTTTTAGTAATTGGATCATAGCATCGATAACCCTTTTTTTGTACATCATACCCCAAGAATAAACATCAGACAACACATGGATCCAACTTAGTTCGTTGATTTTTGTGGAGGTGGACAAAAACAACACATCCAAATATGCAGGGCGAAAGCATCAAAATAGTAGGCATGGGAACATGATCGGATAATACCTTTAATGGAGTCTGAAATTGTAAGGTCTTTGTGGGCATGCGATTCAGTACATACACAGGTGTAGTAATAGCATCACTTCAGTATCTACTAGGCATATGTGCACTGATTAGTAAGGCCCGAGCAGTTTCTAAAATATGTTTATTCTTCCTCTCTACAGTCCCATTTTGTTGTGGGGTTTGTGAACACGAGGCTTCATGGAGAATACCATGGCTGTTCAAGTATGTTCAAAATTGTTGATTAACATACTCTCCCCCATTATTAGACCGAAGGATCTTAATCTTTGTAGAAAATTATGTTTGGATCATGGTATGAAACAAGTGAAATGTATAAAATACTTCATCTTTATGTTTGAGAAGGTAAAGGCATGTCATTCGTGTACAATCATCAACAAAAATTACAAACCAACGATGTAGTTACCGGGGAAGGTCCCCAAACATCAGAATGTACTAAAGCAAAACGAATCATACTTTTATGCTTACTCATAGGATAAGATGCCCTATGACTCTTTGCTAAAATACAGGTATCACATTTGAAATATGAGTGTGTAATATTTGAAAATAGACTAGGTAGTAAATGCTTTAAATACCCAAATGATGGATGCCCAAATCGACGATGACATAGCCAAATCTATCGTTCCTTGTTACTAACGGTGTGTTGCATGTGATTGGCTCTTCCTGAAATGAGGTCGTCCACATAATATAACCCTCCTCTCTTAGTACCATGCCTAATGATCTCCTTGGTGAGAACATCCTGTAGGAGACAAAAAGTAGAATACATCAATACTACACAGTTAAGATCTGAAGTGACTTGACTTACAGACATTAGTTTGTTTGAAAGAGAGGGTACAAGTAATGTATTAGATAATGATAATAAAGGAGATAAAGTCAAAGTTTCGGCCCTTGTAACTAGATAAGTGACCCCATTGGTATTGGCAACACGGCTTCGTCTTGGCTGAGTTGTATTGGAGATATCTTTTGGGTCAAATGTCATATGATCCGTAGCTCCAGAGTCTAAAATCCAATCCTCATTATCACTACGAGTATGGAATGTTTTACTTGAAATACCTGGATCTTGAGAAGATTCGATCTGAGGAATAAGGGATAGTGATGTAGTATTGGTAGCCATAACAGCTTTCCCAGTGGTTTCCCTCTTCTTCCTTGTTTGAAGATCATTCCACCATTCTGGATACCTATGTAGTTTGAAGCAGTTTTCACAGGTGTGTTTGGAGTTTCCACAATGACCACATTTCATGTCAACAGACGGTGGATTTCCTGTGGATTTCTTGCTACCCAAAAAGGTTCTTGGTTTTAGTGGCATCGAATTATGGTGTCCCTTGATCCCTTTGTAAGCCATAACTGCTCCGGGTGTCGTATCTGCACCTGTGATCATCACGGTCTTCCTAACCTTTTCCATATGGATGAATCCATAGGCTTGTTCCACCGTATGGAATGATTTCTTCTAAAGCACATCACTTCGAGTTTTATCCAATCTATCATCAAGTCCATCGAGGAAGGTATACACTCGATCTTCCTGTATGATGGAGTTGTATTTTTGTATATCAATCGCATACTCCATTGGATTAGGACGACGGAAATCAATTTCACGCCACAACCCTTGAAGGTCATTGTAGTATTTTTCAATGGATCCACCCGCTTGCTTCGTACGAGTAACTCGACGGCGAAGATCATACACTCGAGACGTGTCTGTCCCATCATAGTAAGTGGTAGCAGCAGAATCCCAAACCTATTTCACAATTGGGAATCGGATAAAATTGCAATCAAGGAGAGGTCCATCGAATTGATCAACCATCATTTAACAATGGCATTTTCAGTGCGCCATCTCCTAAATGAGGGGTCGGTTTCAGCAAGTTGAGGTAAATCCCCATTAATATATCCTAGTTTGTCTTTGCTAGAGATATACATCTCCCCCACTTGGGACCACAAGGCATAGTTGGATCCTCCTAACTTGATACTAATGGAAGCAGTCGACGCTTCAGGTAGCGGAGGTTGTGAGCTGATCTAAGCTCTAATTAGAACTTCCATCATTTTTGCCATTAAATCTTCCAATATGAAATTGGTAGTTAAATCTCTAGATTCCGCCATGAAATCTAAAATTTTTTTCCTTCCTTTTTTTCCTTTTGTTTTCCTTTTTTTACACTTCGTACACTATATAAACATAAAAAAAACCAAAGTAACCCTAATTTCCCATTCGCGCAGCGGCGCCCTTCTTCTTCTGATTCCCTGTGCGAATCGATCAAGCTTTCCTCTTCTCTCAGATTCACCGAAATGGTGCAGCCGGAGGTTCATATGGTTTTATCCACCCACCTGGTCCTCCGTCTCCGTCTCTGTGATAGTTTGTACATCAGCCAATGGACACATCTACAAACTGTGATCTCAACGTCGTTTATCGCTGTGAGCTATAAGCTTACACGCAGCTACAAACTGAGACCTCAGCGTCTTTTTTCGCTGCGAGCTCTAGCCGGAAAGTCTGAGTTGCATTCTGTTTCTTTTTCGAAATGATAGTTTTCTATGGAAAACAGGTATTGTTGGATGCTACTTTCTGTCTTTTCTTCTTCTTCTTTGTTAGTTTCGATTCAGATTTCCAAAACACGAAAAATGCCTCTCTTTTTTTCCCTTTTTTTTCAATATTGTAATTAATCGGTTTTTTTCCAGCCAACTATACACAAAATAGCGATTCACATCAAGGGGCTTCTCGCCTAAAAGACGCTTACTTTGAATTTTTTTTCCAGAACTATAGCGCGACACTGTTAATCTCCGTGATTCATTTTTCTTCGAGGAAATAATATTGGTACAATTTCACGAGTAAATCAGAATTGCCACACTAGAAATCAGAGATAAAAAACCAGAGGGTAAGTGTAAACCAGAATGGTCACACCAAAAAATCTGAAATCAAATTGTCTGAGAACAAAAAACAACGTAGTAGGTAATTCCATTAGTAAGCAATACCTTACTCTGATACCATGTCAACTATTGTGTTTTTTGATAATTATCAGATATATTTCATATTATTTTTGTTCTGATATTTCTGTACAAATGTATAGTATTTGTATACAAAGGAAACGGAAAGGAAATAAATTATAACATTAATAATTTCCATTATTATTCTTGTCTGTCACATTAGTGCTGATTATCTGCCACAATTTACTGTATTGTTGTCTGCTTGTTTTCTACCATACTACTCACACGACAACAGAACCTTGATTTGATATTCATGAGTATTGGAGGGAAAATAATTGTCAATAAAATAATTGTCAATTTTCACAAGTTGTTGCCACAGCTCGTGGTATCTTGGCTTGTGATATCTTAGTTATTTTTGTTTCAACAATTGCATCAGAATCTATATTAAATATTAGTGGGAGAGTTTTAGATCAATTTTGGACTTCATATTTGGTTAATACTGAGACATTAGTTTTTACAACATATTGATTGTTAGATAAAAAAAGGTAATATAATATTTCTTTTATAAAAGTAACATGTTTCATGTTGTTATCATAATCTATATATTTTCTTTTGTAGAAAATAAAATACCTTTAGGATGATTTAGTGGAAGATGTTTTTGGGCAATGTTGCAAATGTGGCCACTACTTTGATTTCTAATGCTCGAAATGTAAGCTTAAATTTTGTGCTTTAAGACTTTAATGAGATGTTGATTATTTTTATTGTCGTATAGTACTACTTGACTATATTTTCAAGCATTAAGGTTGAGTTCATTGGATATGGGAATTGTTCTTAGCCGGTGTCCAAATTGTTGTAATAATGAGTTAGTAAATTACCCTATAGTCTATATAGCCTCTCTAGTTTTTTCAAAATTAGCACTTAAGCTATATATTATTTGTGTCAAAATATGTGTTTCTCTGATAATTATCATGTATATTTCATTAATATTTACGTTACGCTTTACAAGAGTTCTGATGTATATAAGGAAAGCGAAAATTAAACAATATCCGTAAAACCTGCACATCGGGTTTTTATGGCTCAATAATATTGTTATTAAACGCTCCACGTGTTTTACTCCATCGGTGAGCATTTGTAGCATACACCTTGTTTTAGCACACACCAACACTCCTCGCCAGTTGGTGCATATATGTCTCTTATGCTGACTTGTCAAGTGAAGTTGTAGAAGTTCCTTGCTAATCTTTTCTTGAATTACTGTTTGATGAAGTTAGATCCACTTTGGCGTGCTTGATGCGATCATGTTGAGCCCATCGATTGTGAATATGTGTAACAATGGTGCTTTGTTATCACAAAATAAGTTCATTTGAGTTAGGAAGCAACGCCAATCTCGGTTAGAAGTTTTTTCAACCAAAGGAGCTCCGCGTATTCCGCCGACTCATTCCTCGAAATTCGAACCCCTAAAGACCTTGGATAAGGCAACTACATACATTTTGCTTCTTGCTTCTCCATAGTGACAAGATTGCCTCCACGAAAGTAAAGTACCCGGCGGATGAGATTTCTATCCTTCATATTCCACTGGGCCTTGATCTGAATACGTATATCCAAGGACTTCAAGATTGACCATTCTTTGAAAACATAAGTCTTTCCCGGGGGGAGGATTTTAAGTAACGAAGTATTCGCGTGGATACAAATCCATATGGTCTTCGGCACTTGGGCGGTGCATGAGCCCGACTCCACGACACTCACTGACATAAGCAATATCGGGTCGAGTATGAGATAAATATATGAGTTTACCTACTAAGCAGATTTGATATTCTGTTTATCTGATGTGGTACTTGGTCCACGTATTCTCAAGAGGGTTTATGATTTTGAACCATTGGAATATCGACAGTTTTACAATCTAGTAGTCCTGCCTCTGCTAGTAGGTCCGTGAAGTATATTTCCTTTGGGAAAGACATATGCCTTGTTTTGATCTTGTTACCTCGATACCTAAGAAGTATTTGAGCCATCTCACAAGTTCTTCATTTCAAACTCGTTGTGGAGTTGTTCTTGAAGCTTAGATTTCTTCTTTATCATCCCCTGTAATGATCATGTCGTCTACATAGACTATAAGTGGCTGTTATCTTCCCTAATCTATGTTTTAGGAAAAAGTATGATCGAGGTTGGCTTTGTTGGAACCCATGATTTCGCCTTCATTCTTGAACTCGACCCTACACCAAACCACGCTCGAGGTGATTGTTTTAGTCCATTACAATGCTCGTTGTAATTTACATGCGAGTTTTTTTTTGATGTAACGGTATATCCCTGGTGGGATATCCATGTAAATCTCTTCTTCAAGGTCGCCATAGAAGGAAGGCATTCTTCACGTCGAAGTTGGTGCAGTAAGCCGATCTAAATTTCTTCTTGCAGAGATATAACAAAACTACTCACGGTGATTTTTTTAGTTTAGCCACGGGTGAGAAGGTTTCTTGATAATCTATCCCATTGTTTTTACGTGTATATCCTTTTTGCTACAAGCCTCGCCTTGTAACGATCAACTAACCCATGTCTAGCTTTCTATACTTAATGGAGAAAAATCACTCGCACCCTGTCACCATCTTCCTCCTCGAGGCAACTCGGCTTAACACTTCAGCTGTGTTGTTATACATCACAGTGCCTCGAAATTCCTCTTTTATAGCTTGAGTCCATTTTGGATCAGATAAGGCTTCTTCAATGCTACTCGGAATTGGACACGAGGAAGTGTTTGTGCAAATGCCACGATAGGTTCGATAACCTTTGAGTAGATACATAATTTGCTGTTGGATACTTGGGTTGTGGATTGCTTCTGCTTTTCAAGGGGAGTATCGATTTGGAGTTTACCTCGATTATTATGTCTGAAGGTAAAACATAACCAACGGATGTATCTATGCGCATTAGTACGTAAAAGGTGTGATAGGATAGCTTACCTCGGGAGTGTTCTCGGCGGGGAGGATCATTGGGTACTAGAGAATGGAGGGTACATCAACCACTTCATCTGGAGATTGAAGTACCTACTTGGATGCTGGTACATTCTTGGAAGTTCAAGCTTCGGGTCTGGGATATCTGCGAATTCCTCCATATGTGTACGATCCTGGATCAGTATGTTGGACTTGTGTCTAATATTTCAACATCAAAGCGATTCGTTCTTCACCATAACTCTCCTCTGAAGAGTGGAATTGGATACGGTGATGGGAAAAAATATTCGATTCGAGAAAGTGACATCCAAAATGAGTAGTATAGTGTCTTGTAGTAATTGGATCATAACATCGGTACCTTTTTTTGTACAACATACCCCAAGCATACACACCGGACAGCACACGGATCCACCTTAGTTCGTTGATTTTTATGGGGGTGGAGTAAAGAAACACATCCAAAAATTCGGGGGAATAGCATCAAAAAAGTAGGCAAGGAAGATGATCAGATAACACTAATTTTTAATGGAGTCACGAAATTGTAAGGTCTTTGTGGGCATTCGATTCGGTAGATGCAATTTGTAGGTGTACTAGCAATCACTCCGATTTATTTATTAGGCATATGTGCGCCGATTAGTAAGGCCCCAGAGCCGTTTCTAAAATATCTTTTAGATTTTTTTCTCTCCGCAAATTCCCGTTCTCGTTGTGGGGTTTGTGAGCGTGAGGTTTCGTGGAGAATACCATGGTTGTCAAAGTATGTCGGGATTGTTGATTAACATATTCCCTCCATTATCGAGACTCCAAGTATCTTAATTTTTTCGAAAATTATTAGGTAAGAACCATGGTGTGAAACATGTGAAATGTAGCGAATACTTCATCTTTATGTTTGAAGGTAAAGCCAAGTCATTCGTGTACAATCATGACAAAAATAACAAACCAAACGATGACCGATGAAACGTAATAGTACCGGGGAAGGTCCTGACATCGAATGTACCAAAGCAAAAGCGAGCTACACTTTTATTCATTAACTCGTAGGATAAGGCAGCCCTATGACTTTTTGCTAGATACAAGTGTATCGCATTTGAAATACGAATGTGTGATATTTGAAAATAACTGGGGAGTGTGTCTTTAAATACTAGAATGATGGATGCCCAATCTACGATGACATAGCCAAATCTGTCGTTCCTTGTTACCAACGATATGTTGCATGTGATTGGCTCTTCTTTGAACTAAGGTCATCCACACATGTGCCAGCCTCTCTCGCAGTACCACGCCCAAATGATCTCACTTGGTGAGAATATCCACGTAGAAGAGCGAAAAAAGTAGAGTACATCAATACTACATGGCCATTAAGGTACGAAGTGACGACTTACAGAACATTAGTCGGTTTGACGGCAGAAGGTACTAGCAAAGTATTAGATAATGATAATGAAGGAGATAAGATCGGCTGTTCAGACTCATATGGCGGATAAGTGACCCCGTTTCGTATTGGCAACACGACTCCGTCTTGGCTGGGTTGTATTGGATAGATCGTTTGGGTCAAAGCGTCGTGTGATCTCAGCTCGAGTCCAGAATCCAATCCTCTTTAGCACCATGAGTAGAGATGTGAAATGCTTTACTTGAAATACCCTGGATCCCCTGGGAAGATTCGGAGGCTACCGAGAAGTGAGGATAGTGAGGCATTATTGGTAGCCCACATTTGCTCGGCAGTGGTGTCCCGTTTCTTAGTGCTTGAAGATCATTCCACCGTCCGGATACCCACGTAGTTTGAAACAATTTTCCGCAGGTGTGTTTGGAGTTTCCTTGTACGGCCCACATTTCATGTCGAAGATGGTGGATTTCCCCCATTGGATTTCTTGCTACCCGCGAGAAGGTCCTGTTTTTGGTGGCATTAGATTATGGTGTCCGCTTGACTCCGCTTTAAAAGCACATCGCCTTTCCGGGTGTCGTATCTACACCTTTTGTGATCATGTACCGTGCGCGACCACTGCTTTCCCCCATGCGGATGAATCCGTACCTTGTTCCACCGTAGGAAATGGTTTTATGCGGAAAGCACTTCAACTTCGGTTTTATCCGACCTATCGTCAAGTCCGTGAGGAAGGTATATACCCGATCTTCCTGTATGATGGAGTTGTATTTTTGTATATCAACCGCATGACTCCATTGGATTGGGGCAGACGAGGAAATCAATTTCACGCCACTGACCCTTGAAGGTCATTGTAGTATTTTCAATGGATCACCGCGCTTGTTACGCCGTACGAGTAACTTTCGGCAGCGGTCAAGATCATGCTTTGCCCCGAGGCGTTAATGCAGTACCATCGTAGTAGGTGGTAGACATCTTGCTAGCGTCTCAAACTTGATCCCAAACTTATCTTTGCAGGGTTGGAGAGGTCGGGAATAAAATTTGCAATCGAGAGTGGTCCATACGAATCCGGGATCAACATCAATATATGATAAATTATTTATTGATCTGGACTACCACGTCAACATCAATATATAACGAATGAATAATTTCTCATCTCGATGTTACTTGCAATTTCATTTATTGGGTGTTCATAGAATGATTACTTAATGTGTTTGCAATTAAGTGATCTAATTTCATTTAGTAAAATGGGTAATTATATAAACTAATATGCCATAATTAATTTCTGTTTATATCAGAATAATTAATACATGTTTATATTTGAAAGGACATTTGTGGATCTGCAAGTATTTGATCTCATTTTGTAGTGTTTGAGCTTTAGATTTTACTTCTTATTGGAATTGGTCTTTTCAATGGTATGGTTTGACTTTCAAGCTCTTATTGATTTGTGTTGTTAACGTAGGTGTGGCCAAATTGTGTGACTGTTATGTATAAATTGAGGTCACTAGCTACTGAGTTTAATCCAAATTCCTACATACTATGTGAAATTTTCATTTAAATTATGTAATGTGGTCAATGCAAGAAACTAACAAATAACAATGCATCTGCAACCTACGGATGCATATTCACTCACGTGAGGGATGACAGTCAAAATCATTGAATACTTGAACAAGCAGTTGAAAGTACGAAAAACACATCATAGAGGTCGACTTCGCGTGTTTGCATCATAAAAGGATTACTATTTTATATGTTTTGAAATTTGGATAGTATTATTTTTAGATTTACTTGCTAGATTATGTAACTTTGATTCCGAGTATTTAATTTTGTTAACTCTTAAGTTGGGTTATTTACTATTGGCGTATTATTATAATTTATAATATGATGTATTGGATTATTTCTATTTAATTTAGTTGAAAATTCAATGGTTACATTCCATTCAAAATTTGATTTCAAGTTTAAATTTAATAGGTTGTGTAAGGGTTGATGAAACCTGACCTAATATATTCAGGTCCCATTTGGTAATGCTTGATCAATATCGAGTTGACTCAAACACGACATGTTTGACACAACCTTTCTTCAATACTTTGGTTGTGAGTGCTTTACTTGTGTGAGGTCCACTAACAAGCACAAACTCTTACCTAGGTTTGTAGCCCTTTTTTTTGGGATATGAACCAAACCAAAAGAGTTATCTTTATTATGATACACAATATTGTGTAGTAGGCATGTCATTTTCTATGAAATTGCTTTCCTTCTCAAACCTTCCACCACAATGCTCTCTGCTACCGGTATTGATCAATAATATCTTTTATCAAAGCCTTTCAGTGTTGCTCAGTTATTTATTTGTCCTGATTCATCTCTTGTCTCACTTAAAACACACTTTAACTCACTTTTATCTTTAGAACAAGCTATTCCTTTGTAAATCTTATCATTTTTTATAGTTTATAACATATGGATTTAATTTACTCAGAGGGGATAAATATGTTATTTTTAATTTTTATTAATTTATAATTTAATAACTTAAACAAACCAACCAAACATGTAATCGCGTATAAGAATAAAATGTAAAAATAAAATAATAACATACGATATTTTTAAGTGGAAAAAACTTAGGTCATAACCACGATCTAAGAGAAAAACCACCGGACCACCTAACTTTACACTATGAAAAATAAATGTTGAAGTATAAACTCGGTTTTATGCTACTCTACCTAAGATATTGTCCCAATGTACTTTACTTACGAGCCCCTGTTTTGTTTTCACAGTTTCTAAAATTAGGATGAGCGATTTCCAAACCAACGTTCCAATGAGCTTCTTTCCAATCATATACATTCATGAATCAGCTGCAAAAGGATTAGCACAAAAACACAAGTATCCGTATGTGTTTTAGAACAGATTTAATAATAAATAATCTTAACTAGATGATTCAAAACATATGTTATTTAAATCAAATTAACTAGTAAATCCTAGAGCAAAAAGATCAAGCACACGTTTAATAAAAATAGCTTATTTAAAGATTAATAATCAAATCAAATAACTATGATATGACAAAAATAATTATTTGATCTAACAATTTAACAATAAAAATAAAGAAGAAGCTATAAGAACATATTATCAAAATATCATAAACTAATTAGACTTATTAATCAATCAAACATAGCCACCAATATTTGATATATTAACTAAATAAAGAAGCTTAAAGAATTATGATCTTATATTTGCAAAAAAAGATAGAGAAATTAAGATGAGAATAATGCTCTTGTGTGGTTGATGAAACAATGAGTAATGAGTTTTATTTATAGGAAAAAATAAAACTTTTAATCCTATGTAATTGATAAATATATTTTCTATTACAAATATAATTAGTAATACTCACTAATTAAGAATAATCCTATGTAATTGATAAATATCTTTTCTATTACAAATAAGATTAATAACACTCACTAATTAAGAAGACTCATATTTAAAGAAGAGTTATTTTAAAGTATATTTTATGCCACCTTTAAGCCTATAATTTAACTTATATATTATCTAATATTTTAGGATATAGCTTATTTTATATTTAAGCAACAAAAATAATTTCAGATTTATGAATAAGTGTTATTAAATGCATGAATGCAATCATATGTGTCATAGTTATAAAAGATATACTTGAAATGCGATTATTTAAAGCTCAAACATTTGTTTGGCTTTTCTTGATAAACTTGATAGCAGAACTAAAAATAAGTTTACAGGTAAATATTTTGTCCACAAAAATAACCAACACTCATAATCCTTACAATCTTCTATTGACTTACACTATTCTTATCCCTCACATTTATATATAGTTTCTTCTTCCTTTGCTCAACCTTCCTTACCTACACCTATCAAAATATACATCACATGATTATAAGGCTCAAAGAGCTCAAGAAGTCCCCAAGTGGAAAAAAGCAATGAAAAAAGACTACGAAGCTCTAATTAATAATAACACTTGAAAACTAATTCCCTTGCCACTAGGAAAGAAGACTATTGGTCAAAATGGGTGTATAAAATGAAACTTCTTGATGATTTTTCACTTGATATGTACAAATTCAAAGTTGTAACTAAGGGATATCACTAAACACATGTCATTGAATATACTGAGACATTCTCACAAGTGGTAAAACCTTAAATAATAAGGGTGGTCCTTACTATGGTAGTTTATTTTGTCATGGAATATAAGGCAAATTGATTTTAATAATACTTTTCTTTATGGGGAGCACGAGGAAGCAATGTATATGGATAAAATTTTAGGGTTTATTGACACCTATCAATCAAATATGGTATGTAATCTCAGTAAAGCATTATATGGCAAAAACAGGCCCCCAAATGTTGATTCCATAAGATTTCTTCAGCCTTGGTGGATTTGCGTTCATAAGATCTAATTTGATAGTTCAATGTTTTTTCAAATTAATCTCATTAGAAAACCATCCTACTTGTATACATAGATACTATATTAACTAGAAGTAATTCTAGTTACCTAAAAGAGTTGATCAGCTTGCTTAACTCAAGATTTGTGCTAAAGGACCTAGTGGAATTTCTTTCTTTATGGGATTAGAGGTATACAAATTCAAGGATGGATTTCACTTGTCTCAACATAAGTATATGAAAGGGTTACTAGACAAAGCAATATTAAAATTTCTAAGACATTAAAGTCTTTCCAAGCACAACGAAACTCTTACACTATACAGAAACTTCACAATTGTACTTTAATTAATTTTTTCACTACTACAAAACATGCATACGGCCACGGTTATAAGAACCGAGGCCTAAGTGAGAGAGACCATAGGTAATGACCTATGACCTCGGTTTTTAATCGAGGCCATAGGATGTACCTTTGACCTCGGTTATTAGATAACCGAGGCCATAACGTGTATCTATGGCCTCGCCTCGGTTAGCATATAATTGAGGCCATAAGGTGTACCTATGGTCTCGGTTATTTGATAACCGAGGCCATAAGGTATACATAAATTAAAAAAAATACCATATGCCCTCGGTTTTTTAATAATCGAGGCCATAGGGTATACATAAATTACAAAAAATACATTAATTAATAATTACAATATTAAAAATCAATATAAATTACAATAAATTTATTAATTCAAATATTAAAAATCATATTATATTAAAATTAAAAGTATAATTACATTTGAGAGTTTATTATACACAAAAAAAACTTAGTATTACAAACTAAATTTTTAGTATAAATTACAAACATGGAAAAAAACTTAGTGTTAATTATCAACCTTGCTTGTGTAATATTTCTGTATACATCAGCAACGCTTGTGCTCAATGTAGCCGTAACCTGACCATATTATGGCCTTAATGTCGCGCTCCTCAATGTTCGCCTAGCATAGCGCTTGAAACGCCAGCTAACCTGCCAGTATGGTAAACATTCTGCCAGCCACCCTGCGATGAAACCTTGAGAACCAACAGTGAAGCACTAGTAGCATGGAGATTTAAATCAATTTAATAACAATAATTAAGTCTTTTAATGCTTACCAAAGACTTGATGCAAAGAAAATAACATTGGTATTACGTGTTGCATATATCTGTCGTGAGAAAAATTATTTTAAAAATTTGAGATTGCCTTACGTCAAGGAAAAAACTAAAAACAAACATAAAAGCCAGGGAGGATCCGCAATGAGAAAAAAAATCTATCACTTTCACATTTCAAAAGTCATTTTGACTAGTGTTACAAAGTGTAGGTTGAAAACAAAAATGTTTGAAAACAAAAAATGAAAAACAAACATTTCATCTTAAAAACTCAATGATATAACACTACCTTGTATTTAACATAGGAAACCTCGAAATGAAGACTAAAATAGCGAGAATATATAACAAAAAGTGAAACCTAGCAAGAAGAAAAGCACAACCCTTTTGTTATAAAATAAAAGACATGAGTACAATTAGTAGGATAGAGCACCAGGGCAGGATTCATAATTTTATACTTTGGTAACATGTTGAATGATGTTGCCCATTGGATAATGCTTTTCCTTAATGCATACGCTGGTAAAAGGTGGCCATCACTTGACTTTCTTTTAATATTTTATTTTAAAACAATAGACGCAACCAAATTAACAATCTTGTGAAGTAAATGTTATAAAGAGACCTGATGATTTTGCTACATAAACTTGATTAAATAAAAACGAAAGTATGATAAGAGAAAATACCAACATTATAGGGAAATTCTTTGCTCTGTATTAAGTCTGCAAGAGTAGCCTCCCCTTGACCTCCATGTGCTTGATATTCACATTTCTTTGAAGAAGTCTAAAACCAATTTTAAAGAAAATATTACAAATTGGGATTAGTTTAAATTATGGAATTGAATTAAGCAACGGAGAAAAACAATCAGCTTCTAATACAATAATACCCTTAAGTGATATCGTACTAGTAGTCATAACAAAAAAACATCGTATTCTGAAGCTCTTTTCAACACAAGGTCATCATCCTTATGAAAAAAACAAAAATCATAAACAGAAAGAAACAATTCAAGCCCTCTTTGTCTTTTCTATATACCCACTAAATTGGAACAACTTACTCGTCACCGGTACGTAGCACACCGAGCGCCCGTGTAGCTTCGCGGCCAGCGCAGCCTTGGCCATGGCGCACAGCGCGGCCTGGCGCACGGCCCGGTGCGGCGGTGAGCAACCGGCGGCGTCCCCAAATACTTTGGTTTTATATTTATAAAACTCTCGCAAGTGCACGAATCATTTCGTAGAAAATGATAAGTATACTGCCAAGGTCGATCTAAGGAAGGAATGTATGTGGTTTTTAATTTATTATTCAAACTTTTAAAAATGAAATTGAATCCTAAACATCCTGTCACGATATTTTGAGGTTTTGTGTTTTTTTTAATCTACTGACATAAAAATAAACATAGATATGGATTCAATAAAGATTTATGCAAATTTTATCTTTTATAAATAGTGGAGTACTTAAGGATATAATAATTAAGTTAATTATGCTTGCTCATATTCTTTAGATTATTAAAGATATAAACTGATATTTTTTTATTCTTTTTTTATATGAATAACACCTTTGGTGTGGTTAGATATTTTTTGTTAATTAAACAAATAATTTAACACCTATGGGTGGGATCGATAACTAATTTTGTTAATTAAATTAGTTTGTTTTCTAAGAGAATGAAAATGAACTATTTGAATGCCACCTTCGGTGGAGTTACACATTTTAAACTTTATTCAAGGTGTCTAAATTAAACCTAAAAATTTATTTATCTAATTACTAACTTTCAAGTTTTAAAACCATTATCAAAAATATTTTGTCAATACATTTTCAAATATTAATTCTTATAAAAACTTTGGAAATAGAGTTTCACTCTAACTCTTAGAGGCGTGTACCAGCCAAAATAAAACACTTACTCTAAATTAGGCAGGATAACTAAACCTTAAAATCTAATTTTTAGATTTAAGTTTGTAATGAAAAATAATATATTTCTCTCTAACATTCTTAATATAAAATCTTGAATAAAAATAAAATCAATTCATTTTAGAGATTTTTACCTATTTAATATTTATGACGCATAACAACGTTATTATTATATCATGTTTACAAACAACCTTTGACACAGTTAAATTTAATCATAGACAAATTAAATATAACATGTAAGAATAAAGCATAAAAAATAAGCGTAAAGAAAATAAAATCCTTACGAACTTCGATGCTTATTCCCGTTCTTTGGAAAACTTCTAGCGGAATTTACTTCTCCATTTATTGAATCAAAAAGCTAATAAATTACAAAAACATAACTAGTTCTTCCCCAAAGGAAGAACTCTAAACTAAGAAAGAAACTAGCTAAAACATAAGAAAAACTAAAAACTAAGAAATGGAGAGAAAGAGAAAGAAGAGAGAAGTGTGTTTTGAGGTGTGTTATGAAGTGAAGAGAAGGGGGTATTTATAGGTGAGAATGGAGAGAAAAGTGGGTGAAAAAATGTTAAAAAATGGTGAAGCAACGCGTAGTGCAAATGGTGAGGTCATTGATGGCGTCGGCGCTGGCGTCATAGGGCGGCTGCACGTGAAAAATGGGGCAAAAAATGGCATCGGTGCGTGCGGAGTGCGGCGGGCGCGCGCGGAGAAGAACAACGGCGGCGCGCGCGTGAATAGTGACGGCGTCTTTGCGTTCTTGTAGCGGAGCGGAGGAAGGCGCGCGCGTTTGCTCGCGGATGTGTGCGTCTTTGCCTTGCGACTCGGCTATGGCCCAGGTCTTGACGCGGGAGTGGGCTCTTTCCGGTAGCGCGATTTTCTCCTTTTTGACATTTTTGACCTTTTCGACCCATTTTGTCCAATTTTTATATTTGTTGACCTTTCCTATTTATTTATTAATATATTTGTGATGTATTGCTTCAGTGTATTCCTTTTTGAGTCTTTAAGTGACGTTTTTAAGCGAAAATACACGAAAAACAATAAAAATACCAGTGATTTCGAAAAAGACAAATTTATATAAATATATGATAAAACATATAAATATATATTTTTTAATCAATTAATGTGCATAAAATCATGGTAATTTTAGTGCTTTTTGAGCACTTCATCCTGTGCCATTTGAGCGCGGCCGCACACCGGCGCACGCGGCGCACACCGGTACCTGCGCGCACCATCGCGCCACGCGGTATCCAGCGTCGCGTCCCGGCGACCAGGGACCAACGAAAATGAACAACGACCAAGTGGACAGCGAACCAACGAACAATGACCCATCGAAATCGACCACCAACCAGTGAGCTGGGAAGATGAGGAAGAAGAAGAAGAGACGAGAAGATGAGGAGGAAGAAGAAGAGACGAGAAGAGGAGGAAGAATCACGAGAGGGGAAGAGGAAGACTCAGATCTGAAAAAATGAAATTTCAGATCTGAGAGAAGAAGGAAGAAAAAAAGAAAAAAATAAAGAGAGAATTAGGGTGGGCGTGGGATCAGAAGGAAAAAAATTAAAAGAGAGAGAGAGAAGGAAAGGAAAGAAAGAAAAAGAAGGAAAAAAAGAAGGAAAAAAAGAAGAAAAAAAAAAACAAAAACAAAAAACAAAAAAAATACAAAAAAATACAAAAAAAAAATAATATAACTTATGGCCACGGTTAATAATAAAAACCAAGGCCATAAACATATCTTATAGCCTCGGTTTTTATTAAACCGTGACCAAAACTCTATGGCCTCGGTTTTTATAAAAACCGAGGCCATAGGTCTGAGACTATATGTGAGTTTTGTAGTAGTGTGTGTGATGACAAGACCAAAAATTGCATACTTATTCAACATGTTATGTCAATTTATGCATTAACTAATAAATGATCATCTCAAGGCGATCATAAGGGTACCGAAGTACCTCAAAGGGACTTCAACCCATAAGGTATTTCTACCAAAAAAACTAAAGTGCAAGAAATTGTTGGATTTTCTGACTCTAATTAGACTTGTTGTCCTGATGATAGACGTAGTACTAGTAGGTATTGTATTTAGTTTGGAGGTAGTTTAATTTCATAAAATGCAAGAAAATAAAAGACTGTGGCTTAGTCCTCTACAGAAGCTTAATATAGAGGCTTGACATTGTCATCAATTGAAGTACTTTCCTTATAGTCCTTACTTCTAGAACTGCATGCAAAGTTGAAGCACAAACCTATACTATTATGTGATAGTATAAGTACTAAGCATTTAGTTTATAATCCAATGATGTACGTTAGAATGAAACATGTTAAACTAGATTTTCATTTTTTGAGGGATTTAGTGGTCGAAGGAAAACGGGATATTAGATTCACACCATCTAAATATCAACTTACAAAAATATTAACAAAGTATGCACCAAAATAAAGATTCTCTTCGCTTAAACCTAAATTATGCTTCCACCACCATGAGTTTAAGGGTGCTATTAAGATATGTTGATGTGTAATGTATTTAGTTATAACCTGGTTTATAATAGTTAGTTAGAGTGATAACTATAACTAGTAGGTTATTAGAACTAGTAGTAGAATACAATCATGGATATTTTACCAAACAGTTCTCTTTCTTTCTCTCTCCTCTATTATTATAACTACTTGTTATGTATTAAATTGTTAATATTATGAATACCTTGATAGATAAATTTTTTGTTGTTTTTACCAATAGCTTTCACATATTTTTTCAAATAAAAATTGGATTTTCATTATGAAAACGGTTTTTACCAATAGCTCTCAGGGTAAATTTATTTTATTTTCTTTGAGTTTTTGTTAGGTTTAGCAAAATTACCCTTGTGATGTATTTCTTCCTATATCTTATTTTATACAGATTTATTTCTTGTATATACTTATTTCAATGCGATTTTCTTCATGTTTTTGATGAGTTTTCAATCTAGATTTAAATTCGTTAGTTTTTCTTTTTAAATTTACTACTACCTTTGAGATTGAAGACATAGACTCAATTAGATTAACTGAAGGCATGAAAGTATTGTCACGAGCAATATAGGAAAACAAATTGAGGCCCATAAAAGATATTATTGCCAATGTTATCATTGAAATGATGAAAAAGAATGCTTCTGTATTCATGTCATTGTAAATTTTTATTTATTTATATCTTATGATTAGATTTTTTAATGTATTATATTAATGAATTGTTGCATTTCTAATTCTAAAAAAAAAACTATGACTCGAAGAAGAAGAGATTTTTCCTTTTAATATTTTTGTCCTTATTTTTGATATATATATATATTAATTGTAAAAAGTTACAGTTGGTTTTTTATACGTTTGACGTTGTCTTCGTTCATTGTTATTTTTTATTTATAAAGTAAAATTTATATTCTAATGTAAAAAATAGATTTTTAATGATAAATTTTTAACAAAAATATACACAATAATAGTATTAAAATAATTTATTATCATAATATCAATATTTATGTTTATATTTTTTTATAAGATATTTTACACTTACTACTAGATAAGATGGTTATGATTATGTCACTTATCTACGTATATACATATAATAATATTAAATTATGTATTATGATAATACAAATAGTTGAAGTTATATTTTTTGTATAAGACAATTTACTTACTAATAGATTTTTAAAGTATTACTTTTTAATAAAAATGTACACAATAATAATATTAAAATTATATATTTTAATAGTTATAATATTTGAACTTTTTTTTGTATATAACACTTTATACTTACTACAAGATTATGTGGTTATGAGCGGTGATTGACTTCTTATATAATTGACATTGTTATCATTTTTACTATTTTTTATGTTTATAAAGTTAGATTTATCTATAAAGTAAAAAATAGATTTATAAAGCATAATTTTTAAAAATAAATACACAAAATAATAATACAAAAATCATGTATTGTGATAATATCAATACTCGAATTTTTTTTATATAGGACACTTTACACTTACTACAAGATTATATGGTTATGATTATGTTACTTATCTACTCACACAAATAATACTATAAAAATTATGTATTGTGATAATACAAATACTTAGAAGTTTTACTTTTTTGTATAGGGTACTTTACATTTACCAATAGACTTTTAAAGCACAACTTACACAATAACAATATCAAAACTAAACATTGTAATAATATCAATATTTAAACTTTTTCTTTTATGTATATGATACTTTACACTTACTAAGAAATTATGTTATTTTAAAGTAGATTTTTAAAACACCACTTTCAAATAAAAATCCACAAAATAATAATATTAACATTATGTATTATGATAATATCAATATGTAAACTTTTATTTTTTATAGGAAATTTTATACTTACTACTAGATTATGTCATTTATCTACTCATATAAAAATAATAATTTCAAAATTATATATCGTAATAATACCAATACTTGAATTATTACTTTTTATATATGGTACTTTATACTTACCACTAAATTATATGGTTATGACTAAGTTTTTTTTGTCTATTAATATAAAGAGTAATGTTTTTTCATGAATGAAATAGTATGACACCTAGTATACAATGAGGGTAAGAAGTAATGAACTCTTTAAAAACTTGTCCTAAACTCGCAAACAACTAAAATTAAACATGTAATAGATATATGTCAAAAGTAATAAAATTAATCACAGAATATGAAAATTAATTTAAACAGTAGAGATAATAATCAGAAAGCAAAAGGTATGCAATAAGAGAAAGAAAAGAAAGCATGCAACACATATCAAAAGCTTTCTAATAAGAGTTGAAATCTTAGTATGTTGATACACACTCAATATAAACTTAGATTATGTTAGCAAGATAGTAAATCATACATAACACTAGATGTAATGAGAAAAACCCACATAGAATCTCTACTAGTATGGTAGAATCATTGGGTTTCTTATGGCAAATACTTAACAGCAAACAATTTACTAAATAATAAATAGATACAACTTGAAAAAAATATAAATGTAAATACATCTATCAATTGGGACCACGTTGCTCTAACTGCCTATTAGTACCCTCGCTCGGTACCTCCATAACTACCTGATCCAAAAACGGATCCAATTTTCCTCCATAGCTAACACTGCACACAACAATATGATTGGTAACCACTGATCAGTAACATGAAGAAGAATATGAGAAGCACCTTAACCATAATAGTGAACACACATTGTATTGGGAACATTAAGATAATACTAAGCCTAACCAAAATCACAATTTTGTTTAAAAGAGAAACTTAAAATAGTCTTAAGCTCTCAACACTGAAGAGTGCTATTTTACTAAAAAAATTAACATAAGCACTAAAATGCATTCAAAGTTGAATGTGAAATGGAATAAAAAATCAGAGAGAATATTCGTTGTATTTTTTCTTGATTAAAGAAGTGAAAAATGGGGGTATTTATAGAAAAAAATTGGTAATTTCGATCACCCTTGTGGTGTGTGTAAACATGCTTGCATATAAAGTATGCCTAACTATATGCGTGTATGCATTACTGATCATCAGTATTCAACTTTACATAGAGGAAGACAAATACATTAAGTAAAATAAACAAACTCTATGTTTTGCACACAAAAATTCCAACAAAGACTTTAAGGACTACATGACTTACATTCTTCCTTTTTGAAACATTGCACAACTAGGTACAGATGCACATCAATCATGAAATGATTATGAAGATGACCTAAAGATGTTTTTTCCTATGAAAAAGATCAGTTTCCAGAGCATACTCAAAATGAAGATAAGGAGCAGCATGATTCTTATACTCGAAGAGGATGATAGGAAGAAGGTTCCTCAACATCAAGAAGAGATAATAAATTAACAATATCATCTCTAAAAAAAGTGAAACTTTTCCCTTTGAGGACGAGGTTGGTAGAAAATTTATAAGCAACTAAAAGGGATAGGGCTACATAAAACATCCTAACAAAATCCCCATCATAAGAATAAGAAAGGCTATAAAGAGAAAGCCAAGAGACATAGACAAAAAAATCTTTTAATAGCTGAAAAGTCATGGATAACAACATGTCGCTCACAGAGACTACTTCAACTTTTTTTATACTGTGAGAACATTAGAAGCCATTTTTTTGTAATAGAGAAAGGGTAAGGGGTATAGGTATAGCAAAAAGAGAAAGATGACAAGTCTTTGGTGTGAAGAAATGAATAGTGGATGGTCATATATATAGAATCACACACAGATCACCAACCATCTTTCTAACCACCTCTCCAGTGTACTTGATGAGACCCTCAACGAGCGGGTGGCAAGGCTTAGTTACAAATGCACAATGCATCATTGATGAGTGCTCAAAAAACACTAAAATTACCATTATTTTATGCACATTAATTGATTAAAAATATATATATATATATTTATATGATTTTATAATATATTTATATAAATCTGTCTTTTCGGAATCACGGGTATTTTTATTATTTTTCAGGTATTTTCACTTAAAAAAAGTAACTTAAAGACTCAAAAAGGAATACTGGACGTAATACATCACAAATATATTCATAAATAAATGAGGAAAGGTCAACAAATATGAAAAAATTGGACAAAATGTGTCAAAAATGTCAAAAAGGAGGAAATCGTGCACGAAGCTGCCGAGCCGCGTTGGCCAACGCGCGTAGCACGCGCAGCGCCTAGTCCGCATGTGCCAGTGTTCATCTGGGCCCATTTAAGGCGTACCGCTGCATCCATCTGCCCCAATTCGAGCGCGCCGCCGCTCCACGTCTTCATGACATCATCAATGACGTCATCATTCACTACTCCATGTTTCCACCATTTTTGTCATTTTTTCACCCACTTTTTCTTCCTCTCCTCACCTATAAATACCCCCATTCTCTTCACTTCATACTACACCTCAAAACCCATCTTCTCTTCTCTTTCTTTCTCTCATTTCTTAGTTTTTCTTATATTTTAGCTTTTCTTAGTTAGTTTCTCTTAGTTTTAGAGTTCTTTTCTTTTTGAGAAGAAATAGTTATTTTTTGTAATTTATTTGCTTTTTGATTCAATAAATGGGAGTTAAAATTTCGTTTGGAGGTTTTCCAACAACAGGAATAGCATCAAAGTAATGTAAGGATTTTTTTCTTTGTGGTTTTTTTTATGCTTTATTCTTACATGTTATATTTAATTTATGTGTGATTAAATTTAATTTTGATGGCTGTTTGTAAACTTGATATAATAATAACGTTGTTATGCTTGCGAAATATTAAATAGGTAAAAATCTCTAAAATGAATTGATTTTATTTTTATTCAAGATTTTATATTAAGAATGTTAGAGAGAAATATATTATTTTTCATTACAAACTTAAATATGAAAATTAGATTTTAAGGTTTAGTTATCCGGTCTAATTTAGAATAATGCTCTTTTATTTGTTGGTACCATTTAAATGAACCATTTAAATGCCACCTTTAGTGGGGTTAGACAGTTTAAACTTTATTCAATGTGTCCAAATTAAACTTAAGAATTTAATTATCCGAGTACTAACTTTCAAGTTTTAAAACTACTATTGAAAACATGTTGTCAATACATTTTCAAATAATAATTCTTATAAAACTTTTGAAATAGAGCTTTACTCTAACTACCGGGCAATTGTACCAACAAATAAAAGAGCACTATTCTAAATTAGACCGGATAACTAAACCTTAAAATCTAATTTTCAGATTTAAGTTTGTAATGAAAAATAATATATTTCTCTCTAACATTCTTAATATAAAATCTTGAATAAAATAAAATCAATTCATTTTAGAGATTTTTACCTATTTAATATTTCGTAAGCATAACAACGTTATTATTATATCAAGTTTACAAATAGCCAGCAAAGTTAAATTTAATCACACATAAATTAAATATAACATGTAAGAATAAAGCATAAAAAAAACCACAAAGAAAAAAATCCTTACAGTACTTTGATGCTATTCCTGTTGTTGGAAAACCTCCAAACGGAATTTGTACTCTCATTTATTGAATCAAAACGCAAATAAATTACAAAAACATAACTAGTTCTTTTCAAAAAGAGAAGAACTCTAAAACTAAGAGAAACTAACTAAGAAAAGCTAAAAACTAAGAAAAACTTAGAAAAACTAAGAAATGAGAGAAAGAAAGAGAAGATAAGATGAGTTTTGAGATATAGTATGAAGTGAAGAGAATGAGGGTATTTATAGGTGAGGAGAGGAAGAAAAAGTGGGTGAAAAAATGATAAAAAATGGTGAAAAAGCGAAGTAGTGAATGATGACGTCATACTAACGTGGGGGGTGGCAACCTGCACCTAGAATGGAGAGTAGGCGCACTACGCACGTTGGCCGGTGCGGCTTTACGACTCCGTGCATGATTTCCTTCTTTTTGATATTTTTGACCTTTTTGACCCATTTTGTCCAATTTGTTTATATTTGTTGACCTTTCCTGATTCATTTATGAATATATTTGTGATGTATTGCCTCCAGTATTCTTTTTTGAGTCTTTAAGTTACTTTTTTTTAAGCGAAAATACCTGAAATACAATAAAAATACCTATGATTATGAAAAGATAAAGTCATATAAATATATGATAAAGTCATATAAATATATATATTTTTAATCAATTAATGTGCATAAAATCATGGTAATTTTAGTGCTTTTTAAGCACTCATCAATCATCGGAAGTGAAAGAAAGAGAGTGTGAAACCACAAACACATATTTTTTGATTTTTTAATCATTGAAGTGTAAAAAATAACACAAGTAAATTTCAAACAAACAAAGTAGAGCACATAAATCACATACATAAATACTACAAGATAATATGGAGAAAATAAGAAAGCGCTTAATCCTACACAAATGACTCAAAATAGTGATCAAACTGTATCATTCGTTTAAAATATTTATGAAGAGAAATAGCGTCAAGGTGTGGTATTTGTGTCATATGAGCATGCAATGTGTGTGAAATTTGAGCTATATTTTGTTTCGAAATCCTTGAAAAATAGGTCAAGTGATCCCCATACATATGGCTAGGTAAACTCTTTGAAGAAGATTTATTTCTTTCTACAATGTGCCTTAGATACATAATGCATCTATATTATACATACTTATATGAGCCACAATAGCTAAATCCTAATGGAACATATGGGGAGAGTGAGATGGAGAACTCTGGGTGTTACTCCATATATGTCTAGGACATTTCTTAGCAATATGGCTAGCAGTGCCACATAGATGGTACAAACATGTAGAAGAGTAGAAGAATTTGGGTCTTTGACTTTGTGGAGTAACACATGGAAGAAAAGAAGAAGAAACACTCATATTAACTCTCATATAAGGATGTAAAGTTAATTTTCTACATTAGGGTATCATATGTTGCGTTCACTATAATGGTAACAAGTAGGAGCAGAAGTAGGTAAGGGCAAGAGACTACTATTGGAGCGACAGAAAGAACTAGCCTTATATGAAATGTTCACCTTGCTAGATAAGAAAGGTTAGGATGCAACAGATGACCTACCTTTAGGAGTGGTTGCAATTGACTTCAGCTCTTATGTTGTAGACTTAAAAAACTTTGGCACCACACCCGCTGAAGTAGAGACCCTTTCTTCATAACCAATTTGTCTTTTATCATTAAAGGACTTGGTGCTGCTGACGATCTTATTAAGCTTATGAGAACCTGTTATCAACTTGTTAAGCATAGAGGATGAATAAGCAAGCTCTTACTAATTTATAAAGAGCTTATCCTTTAAAGCTTTAGTCAAATCTTCTTTTTCTTAAAGGAAAGATTCCAAATATACAATAGAATTATTAAGTATATTAAATCTGGTACGTAACTGCTTAAATTTTTCTTCATCCAATGTAAGAGTATACACCAAATAGTCTTTATCACTTTTGAGTACAATAATTTTCTTTTTTAGGTGTGAAATATTAGAAGAATAATCAAACTAGAGATTATGATTAACAAATAGATGAATGGCTTTACCAGTAACAGAATTCTTTAATTGTTCCTCAAGACTTTTTATCTTATCATGATTTGCATAAAATATTTCTTACAAATAAGAGTACCTTTTCTAAATGACATTACACTTGTTAGTGACATCACTTTGTTCACATTCGATTGAGGACTTTCTCTCTTCAAGAGTAGCTTTTAACGTGCTTATCTCATGCTTTTTCTCTTCAAGGCTTTTTAAAGAAATTTTCTTAGTTTTTTTTTTACTTTATATGCTCTAACAAGAGCTCATTGAAGTATCGAGCAACTTCTCTTCCTCATCATCATCATCATCATCATCATCCTCAACAATCACTTTTGAACCTCTAAGGCAGCAGTCGAAAGATCTTTTATAGTCCTTGAAGCCATAAAGGCCAAAAAGCTAGTCTCATCCTTATCATCACTACTTGTTCTATCCGAAACAATAACTTCAACCTTCATCACACACTTGTTTGTGCATTTCTACTTTAAAAAATAGTTTTCTATAATGTGTCGAGGCTTCTCACATTCCTATCATTTTATTTTGCTGACATAGCTTCTTCTATATTTCTTTGAGTCATTCTTATAGTCCTCATCATTTTTCACATATTTTGAGCCTTTAGTAATTTCGTAAAATTTTTGGCAAGTAATGCCATTTCCTTTTCATAAGGACTAGGATCTTCATCATTGACAATAGCCATGCTTGTGTCCTTATTGGTTCCACTACTCTTGGTAGTTTTGAGCGTAAATCTCTTTCCTTTACCAGCAATATTCTATTTTTTTCTGGGGAATAAGTGATGAAGTTTGAAGACTTGTAAGTGATGAACGAAAACCGGCATCGCCAATTCTCGCAAATACTTTGGTTTTAATATTTGTAAAACTCTCGCAAGTGCACGAATCATTTCGTAGAAAAATGATAAGTATACTCCCAAGGTCGATCTAAGGAAGGAATGTATGTGGTTCTTAATTTATTATTCAAACTTTTAAAAACGAAATTAAATCCTAAACATCCTGTCACGATAGTTTGGTTTTTGTGTTTCTAATCTAATAACATAAAATAAACATATATACAGATTAATAAAAAAAAATCATAGATACAAATTCAATAAATATTTATCTACAAATAAATATAATTACAGATTCAATAAATATTCATGCAAATTTTATCATTTATATTAGTGGAGTATTTATGGATATAATAACTAAGTTAATTATGCTTGCTCATATTATCTAGGTTATTAAAGATATAAATTGATATTTTATTGATTCTCTCTTTTTTGTATGAATACCACCTTTGGTGGGGTTAGATACTCTTTGTTAACTAAACAAATCAATTAACACCTATGGGTGGGGTTGATAACTAATTTGGTTAATTAAATTAATTCCTTTTTCTAAGAGATTGAAAATAAACCATTTAAATGCCACCTTTGGTGGGGTTAGACAGTTTAAACTTTATTCAAGGTGTCCAAATTAAACTTAAGAATTTAGTTATCCGAGTACTAACTTTCAAGTTTTAAAACCACTATTGAAAACATGTTGTCAATACATTTTCACATAATAATTCTTATAAAAACTTTTGAAATAGAGCTTCACTCTAACTACCGGGCGATTGTACCAACAAATAAAAGAGCACTACTCTAAATTAGACCGGATAACTAAACCTTAAAGTCTAACTTTCAAATTTAAGTTTGTAATGAAAAATAATATATTTCTCTCTAACATCCTTAATATAAAATCTTGAATAAAAATAAACTCAATTCATTTTAGAAATTTTCACCTATTTAATATTTCGCAAGCATAACAACGTTATTATTATATCATGATTATAAACAGCTAGCACAGTTAAATTTAATCACAGACAAATTAAATATAACATGTAAGAATAAAGCATAAAAATAACTGTAAAGAAAATAAAATCCTTACAGAACTTCGACGCTATTCCCGTTGCTAGAAAACCTCCAAGCGGAATTTGCACTTCCATTTATTGAATCAAAAATCTAAATTATTACAAAAACATTACAAGTTCCTCTCAAAAAGAGAAGAACTCTAAACCTAAGACAATTGAACTAAAAACTAAGAGAAAAACTAAGAAAAGCTTAGAAACTAAGAAAGAAACTAAAGAAAACTCAAAAACTAAGAAATGAGAGAAAGAAAGAAGAGAGAAGTGAGGTTTTGAGGTGTGTTTTGAAGTGAATGGAAGGGGGGTATTTATAGGTGAGGATGGAGAGAAAAAATGATTAAAAAAATGTTAAAAAAAATATTAAAAAATAAAAACGTGTAGTGGACATCTTTGAGGTCATCAATGACGTCGAGATGACGTCACGTGGGCGGCCGCACGTGAAAAATGGGTCAAAAACGCGTTGGCGCGCGCTACTGGGCCGCCGCTGGGCGCCAAGGCTGGTCGAGGCGCCGCGCGCGCACGGCGCGCGTGAACAGCCATGCGCGCCGCAGCGCGCGGCTGCATCAACGCGCGCGGGCGCGCCTCTGGCGCCGCGCGCGCGGCTCGGGCGCCTGGCCGGCTGCGGCGCGCGTTTTTCCGTCTTTTGACATTTTTGACCTTTTCGACCCATTTTGTCCAATTTTTCCATGTTTGTTGACCTTTTTCCACTTATTTATCAATTTATTTGTGATGTATTGCTTCAAGTATTCTTCTTTGAGTCTTTACATTGCGTTTTTAGGCCAAAATTCCTGAAAAACAATAAAAATACCCGTGAAATCAAAAAAGAGAAATTTATATAAATATATGATAAAACATATAAATATATATATTTTTAATCAATTAAAGTGCATAAAATCATGGTTATTTTAGTGCTTTTTGAGCACTAATCAGAAGCGATAAAAACTAAAAATTAAACTATCCTAAATCACTTCCGTGGATTGACACGGTTGCATTTAGCCTATGCAACAAGCCTTTAAACCCCTAGGTTGCCCTAGTGGACGAGTTTGAGTCTCGTGAGGGTTTTCAGTAATGATACCCACAAACATTGCACTAAATGTAAAAACAAAAGAAACAATAAAAACAAACAACTTAAAAATTAAATTTACAACAAAATCACAAATTATCAACATCTCACAAAAATGTCTCATACTTTTTAATCTCCTTTAAGATCATAATTAAAATCTCAAGCATAAGTTATCTTAATCTCTTTAAACAATCATGATTTATTATAATAATTAGTCGAAAATCATTTTCATATTTCATATCAAAAATGTATCAATTTAATTTCACCCAATTTCAGTGTCATGAATCAGAATTCGCTTCGACTCTATTCCTCACAAGTCAATACTCTCAAAACACTGAATCCTATGGGTTCAAACACTCATACTAATTTATATGCGAAAGAGTTGATGTATAGAAATGAACTAATATGTTCGCATATGTATAAAGAATAAAGGCTCAAAGTGTTATTTTAACATTGATCTCATGAAAGGAATCAAATGTATAAATTATAAAGATATCATATATAAAAATTATTTTCATGCATAAATCAAACTCATTAAGAAAGAATTTCAAGATATATGCCTTTTACAAATGAAGAAATTGCAATGACTTTTTGGGAATTACTTCTTATATCTTTCTTTTGTAATTAGCCTTTACTCACAACTTTGTAGGCAATGCGGTTTATAGTATGTAGATGATACTATTTTTATCTCTCTCTTATTTTTTTTTACGTAGATATTTTTCAATATGTGTATTTCTTAGAGTCAACCCATGTACAGATTGTACATATTTTGGATTTTGGTGAGTGGTTAATTTTGTGGCTTTTCTGTTTGATCTTGGTTTAGGTAACCCCAGATATGTCTTTTTTGTTTTTGTAGTAGTCATGCATAAATGAGATATAAGCATATACTATCAACTTCTACTCAAATCATTTAATCTAAGCAAAAATAATAATCAAAAATATATGATACTCTATTAAAAAAAAAAATTCATACATTCAATGCTAATACCTATAGAGATCATCTAAAAATTTGAAGAAATAAGAAATGTGTTTGGAGTAGAAAAAATATATATTTCACTCTGAATAAAGGAAATTAGGCTCAAATTATATCTCACAAAGGTAGTCTCCACTAAAAAAAAACTCATAAACACCGATTTTGGGTTTAATATAATTTCAACATCTAATCAAGAAATACTAATTATGACAAAAACTAACTAATTATCAAGAATAATTACAAAATATTTCATGATATGTTTTCAAAAATTAATCTAACAGTACAAAAGACTTAACTATTTACTTAAATTTGATTTAAAGAAATGATAAACTTTTGTGAAACTTTCTCTTTTTTTTTTTATTTTTTTATTCCAAAAATTACTAAATCACACAGAATAGAAATAAAACCAAACACACAAAAAGTATATTTTTTTTTATTTTATTTTTTTAATTAAGCATGGTAACTTTTCACCACCCCCAACCTAGAACTTACATTGTCCTCAATGTAACAACTGTAAATTAAAGATAAAGAGAGAAGAGAAGAAAGATTACCTATTTCCTGAGAATGTGCAAGTAGTAATGGAAAATGCAGGTGCATCCATCATATTCATCATTAAAGTGTATACAGACAGATCGCTGTAAACTTCTAACATCTCAACAAATATTTTTAGTTCTAACAATTTAAAAATTATTCACATGCAATTAAAATGAAATAAACAATAAAATTAAGTAAAGAAAACAAATAACAAACAAAAATTATTTTATATTTTTTTTTTATTTTACCTAAAATGATGGGTTGCCTCCCATCCAGCGCTTAGTTTAACGTCTTAGCAAGACGTATCTTTTTGGTGCTAAGGGTTACTCAGCCAAATGCAATCCATTTCAGCAATGTTGTTTGGTTCTTCTAAATAAGGCTTGCCACGATGGCCATTGACTTTGAACGTTTTTTGTGTCTTGGAGTCCAATAGTTCCACTACTCCATGTTCAAATACTTGAACTATTTTGAATGGTCCATCCCATCTTGATCTCAGCTTTCCTGGAAACAATCTCAAACGAGAGTTAAATAAAAGAACTTTCATTCCAGGGTGAAGAGTCTTAGGAACTAGCCTCTTGTCATGATAGCGCTTAGTACGCTCCTTGTATAATTTGGCATTCTCATAGGCTTCATTCCTAATTTCTTCCAACTCATGAAGCTGGAGTAATCGTTTTTCACCTACTTTATCTAAATCCATGTTTAACTCTTTAATTGCCCAATAAGCTTTGTGTTCAAGTTCAACTGAAGGTGGCACGCTTTCCCAAAGATTAACCGGTAAGGGCTCATCCCAATAGGTGTTTTTTAAGCGGTGCGGTGTGCCTATGAGGCATCATATAGCTTAAAGAACCAATCCTTCCTTACCGGACGCACAGTGCGTTCCAGTATTCCCTTAATTTGCCTATTGCTCTCTTGCACTAAACCGGAAGTTTGAGGATGATATAGAGTAGCTACTTTATGTGTGATGTTGTACTTGTTTAGTACTCCATCAAAGAGTTTGTTACAAAAATGGCTACCTCCATCACTTATTATAGCTCTAGGCGTTAGAACCTCTTGAATATGAAATCTTTCAAGAATTTCACAACAACATTAGCATCATTGGTTTTGGTGGGGATAGCTTCTACCCACTTGGACACATAATCCACAAAGAACCAAAATGTATTGAAAACCATTAGATGGGGAAAAGGACCCGTGAAGTCAATCCCCATTACATCAAAAGAGTTCAACAACTAAATTAGATGTCAAAGGCATTTCATCTCTTTTGCTTATGTTTCCTGTTCTTTGACATCTATCACATTGTGCACAAAACATATGAGCATCTTTAAAAAGAGTGGGCCAAAAGAATCCAGATCAGTAATATCTTACGGGCTGTCTTTTCACCTCCAAAATGACCCCACAATGAAGTTCATGACAAAAAGTCGAATGCTCTTATGTTCTTCTTCTCGTACACATCTCCTGATGACTTGATCTTGACCAATCTTGTATAAATAAGGGTCATCCCAGAAATAGTCCTTAATAGTTTTAAAAAACCTTTTCTTGTCCGATATGAAGTGTTAGGTCGCAAAACACCGATGGCAAGATAGTTTACAATATCAAGATACCATGGGTTCGGACCTATGAAAAATAACTGCTCATCAGAAAGGTTTCAACTATATCATCATTACTCTCATCTTTAAGAGAATTGAAGTCGAAATCAACCTAGACAAATGGTCGGCTACTAAGTTTTCACCGCCTTTCTTATCCTTGATCTCTAGGTCAAATTCTTGTAAGAGTAAGACCCACCGATTAATCTTGGCTTGGCATTTGGTTTACTTAATATGTATCTTAAAGCGGCATGATCGTAATGTACAATCACTTTAGATCCTACTAAATAAGACCGAAATTTGTCTAAAGAGAATACTATAGCCAAGAATTCCTTTTCGGTGGTGGTGTAATTCATTTGGGCATCATTGAGTGTTTTGCTAGCATAGTAGATGACATGTAAACGCTTATCCACTCTTTGTCCCAGGATCGCTCCTATTGCATAATCGAAGCATCACACATTATCTCAAAAGGTAAAGACCAGTTTGGTGCCATTATAACGAGGGGTAGATGTCGGTTTCTCTTTCAAGGTATTAAAGGAAATAAGGCGGTCATTGTTGAAGTCAAATTCAAGATCTTTGGATAATAAGTTACATAAAGGACGACTTATTTTAGAGAAATCTTTAATAAATCGTCTATAAAATCCTGCATGTCCCAAGAAGCTTCTTATCCCCTTCACGGATGTAGGGGAGGTAGTTTGGATATCAATTCAACTTTTGCCTTATCAACCTCAATACCCTTGTTTGAAATTATATGTCCCAAAACTATCCCTTGTTGAACCATAAAATGACTTTTCTCCCAACTAAGGGTTAGATTGCATTCAATGCATCTTTCTAAAACCAAAGTCAATTTATGTAAGCAATCATCAAATGAGTTCCCAAAGACAGAGAAATCGTCCATGAAAATTTCAATGAACTTCTCCACCATGACCGAGAAAATGGATATCATGCATCTCCTGGAAAGTGGCGGGGAGCATTGCATAACCCAAATGGCATTCTGCGAAAAGCAAATGTCCCAAAAGGACATGTAAATGTGGTCTTTTCTGATCTTCCGGTGCTATGGGTACTTGATAATATCCAGACAAGTCCATCCAAAAAACGGTAAAATTAGGTACTTGACTAATCTTTCCAACATTTGATCAATGAATGGAAGAGGAAAGTGATCCTTTTTCGTATATAAATTTAGTTTCCTAAAATCTATACACATTCTCCATCCAAAGTGATTATTCTAGTGGGCACTAATTCACTTTTATCATTTTTAACAAGCTGTTATCCCGCATTTCTTTGGTACCACGTACCCAGGACTAACCCACTTACTATCCGCAATAGGATAGATAATCCCTTCTCCTAACAATTTAAGGATTTCCTTTTTAACTACCTCTTGCATGTTTGGGTTTAGTCTTCTTTGGGCCTCTCGCATGTGTTTAGCACCATCCTCCAAGTTGATCTTGTGCATACACATTGTTGGACTAATGCCTCTTATATCCCCTATACTCCAACCTATAGATTTCTTAAACCTGTTTAAGCACTTTGATGAGTTCCTTTTCTTGTGGTTTGGTCAAGGTTGAAGAAATTATCACCGGATATGTTTCTCCTTCTCCCAAAACCCCATGTTTAAAGTGCTCAGGTAAGTCTTTGAGTTCAAGTTCGGGTGGATTGGCCTCTTTAACAGATGAAGAACTAGGTAGATCTAAAAGTGCACTAGATTTTGTCATCACTTCATTATTGTGGAGTTGTTCAAGGTACCCTTAATTTCTTCATCTAAATCTTCTTCAACCTTTTCAAGTGTAAGAACAGTTTCAAGCTTGTCTTCTATTCCTGGTTTGGAAAAAGGTGTTTTGGACAAGATTATCCAAAGGATCAAATTCGAATATTTCATCGATGGCGTAAATAGAAGGGAAAGGTGAAGAATCAAAAACTTTGAAATGAACAGTCTCTCCTAAGACCTGTCATTGTCAAATTTCCATCTTGGACATCAATAATAGTTTTAGTAGTTGCCATAAATGGTCTACCAAGCAATATTGTATGCTCTCTCATCCAATGCCGGATTTTCTTGCATATCCGGAACCACAAAGTCAACGGGTATTATCGGTTTGTCTACCTGTACCAAAACATCCTCAACTATTCCCTGGATATTTAAGAGATCTATCTCAAGTAAGTTGCGGGGACATAGTTGTGGGTTTTAAATCCCACAGATTGAAATTTGTGAGAATATAGAGTAGGGCATCAAATTTATACTAGCACCTAAATCAAGCATTGCCTTAGCAACCTTCCTATCCCCCATAGTTATGTTTATAATAAAACTTCCAGGGTCTTTCAACTTAGGGGTAGTTTGTCTTTGAAATCTGTACGCTAGAAATTTCGACACTACTACTCGTTCATTCGGTTCATACCTCCTTTTCTTAGTGTTCAACTCTTTGAAAAACTTGGCATATGAGGGCACACGTTCATGATCACTTCTAATAATGGTAAATTGATATTTACTTTAGAGAGCATATTAAAAAGATCATTGAATTGCTTATCTTGTTTGGACTCTTTCAACCGGTGGGGAAAAGGTACTTGCATCCGGTGTGGTTCTGTTGTCTTTTGAATTTTGGGAGTGTCGGATGACCCCCAATGAGTTTTTCGAGAAAGCTTGTGAAGTTTAACACTTGTTTCTCCTTTTTGCGATATTAGAATGTCGCCTTCTTTGTTAGAGATTTCAGGTACACCGGTATTGACTACCTTACCACTTCGGGCGGTTCTAACATCTTTTGCTTGTTCAGTTGGTAGGCAACTTTCCTGGTTCTTTCTTTTGCATTTGTTCACCAGTTGCCCAACTTTAGATTCAATTCTTTTAACCGAAGCCTCCATGGTGTTCAACCTTTGATTAGTCATCGGTTGGTTGTCACGACTAACTTGAATACAAGCATTCAAGCTATCTTCTCAAGGTTGGTTTAAAAGATTGGCTTGGTGGGTAAGGGTGGTTGTAGGTTGGGTGATTATGGGTGTTTGGATGATACTTTTGAAAATATTGGACTTCCTCTATGGCATCGACACTAGAATCACAAGTATTAGAATAATTATGAGTACCATGCCCGATTGAACAACACACTCCACATACCTCTTGATTTGAAATTTGGTGAGACGTGAGGAATTTCACTTGTTTAGTCAATTCAAAGAATTTGCAAGGTTATCTCATCATCAAAGCTGACTTCATTGACCTTTGCTTTCCTTCTACCACCTCTTTGTTGGGAATTAGAACCCAATAGCTCATAGAGATTATAGGTTTCCTCTGCGGTCTTTTCTCCTACAAAGACCACCAAGAAGATTATCAACCATGTATTGACTCAGAAGTGTCAATCCATCGTAAAAGACTTGGTTTTGTAGCTGTAGTGGAAAGCTATGATTTTGACATTGAGTGAAAAGGAGTTTGAATCGTTCCCAAGCTTCATGAAAGGACTCTTCATTCATTTGAGAAAATGTTGCTATCTTTGTTCTTAGATCAACAGTCTTTTGATGGGAATAGAACCTACCCATAAAAATTTCATAGACTGCCTCCCAAGTTTTAAGAGAACCCGACTGTAGAGTAATGAACCATGACCAAGCTTTATCTTTGAGAGTGTAAGGAAAACACCTCATCCTAAGTTGATCTTCACTAATTGCATGTAGTGGAAAGGTTTGGACAATAGCATAGAATTCTCGAATGAAATGCAAAGGATCTTCATTAGGGATACCGTAAAATGAAGGCAACAAAGAATAATGAATCTTTTTCAATTCATAATTCCTTGCAGCCTCTTGCAATTGGATGCCGGAAGTTACATTGCCAATGATTGGCATTGTATAGTCTTTCATCTTTTTCCGCCTATCTTCAGCATCTCCCATGTTTATTTGTAGTTGGAAATGATCCTCCTCCTATTGTGAATCAACATTTTGCTCTTAAAAACAATAGTAGATATCTCTAAAAAAAAATGCAAGGAACCTAAATTTTTTTTTTTTTTTTTTTAATTTAAACGAAGGGACACAATTTTTGAAACAAATGAATCTATTTTATTCGAAATATTTTTTTTTTTTTTTTTTTACACGCAAACTAAACACAAAGGAAAATACAATAATGGGTGACCTCCCATGTAGGACTAAAATTTATCGTCTTCTAGTAAGACGTTGCTTGGAGATTGCAGAATGAAAAACTCAATGTCTCCTCTTCATTGAATTCATCTAAGTTTCAATTTTGCCTTTCTGCAAATGTTCAACTAACTGTTCAACTTGAACTTCAACCTTTTTTATAGAAGCTTCCACAGAGTCCAACCGTTGATTGGTTTTTGATTGATTGTCCCTACAAACTTGAATAAAAGAATTCAAGTTGTCCTCCAGGGTTGGTTTATTTGGAATGCTTCGTGGAATAGGTGGGTGGAATTCTTTGGCTTTGCTGGTTTGAGCTTTGAGGGAAAGGAGGGTTATTTTGCCTCCAAGAGAAATTTGGATGACTTCTCCACCTGTGATTATAGGTATTTGAATTGGGATCAAACCTTGGTCTTTGTTGATATGCTCCCAACACATTAACTGCTCGAGTCCAGGTTGTATCTCCTTGATATGGACAAGCCAAGCACCTTGTCCCGTATTCTTTGTCTGAAACCATATTGTTCATTATTTGTGTTGGTTTGTGTAGCGAGAAGAGCAACTTGCTTAGTCGGTTGAACAAGTTGTTGTTGAACTTCATTACCGGAGTCAATCTCACGAACACCGGCTTTTCTCACTCTGGAGCTTTTCTCTCATTGGGAATTAGCACCCAACATCTCAAAGAGATTATACGTTTCGATGCGGTCTTTTCTCCTATTGCTCCTCCGCGGCGTTGTCGACAATGAATCGACATTGTTGTGTAAGTCCATCGTAAAAGAATTGGTTCTGCAACCGTAGGGAAAGCTATGATGGGGACATTGAGTGAGAAACATTTTGAACCTATCCCAAGCTTCGTGGAATGGTTCTCGCTTCCATCCGAGAGAAAGTAGCAATCTTTCCTCTCACTCGATGTTTTTGATGGGAATAGAATTTTCCCATGAATTTATTGTAAATTTGACCCCATGTCATCGTGAGAACCAGGGGAAGTGACATCAACCAAGCTTTAGCCTTATCCTTTAAGGTGTACGGAAAACATCTCATTCTAAGTGATCCTCGTTTAGAATACCGAGGGGAATGTTTGGACCGTAGCATAGAAATCTCTCATAAAGGAAAGAGAATCTTCATTAGGTAGCCCATAGAAGGAAGGAAGCATAGAAAAATGAATATTTTTAAGGTCATAATTCCTAGCGACCTCTCCCAATTGGATAGCGGCGATTCTTGCCGTGCCAATCACCTAGGTCTTGCAAACTCTTTCATCGTGGTTTCCCTAACATGTTGGTTTTCCTCCATTTCTTTTGGTTCTAGTAAAGGATTAAGACGTTCTATGTTTGGCTCAAAATCGAGGTTGATGGATAGGATCAGGTGTTGTTGACACTTGTTTAAATTTATGAATATTATTTACATATGGTGTTAGGGGGTTTCCTAAGGATCTCCTACCACGCATGTAATTATTTTTAAACGTAAATTTAAAACTCCTGTCAACAAAAATAAAGAAATTAGAAAATTTCCATGGCATTTAATACAAAACACTAGACAATTTTTTTTTTTTTTAATTAATTTTTTTAAAATTAATTTTTTTTAAATAACATAATTAGTATTAACCAAGAAAGTGTTCCTGCGAAAAGAATGGTGGTCATTGGCTTCCTTAAAAACCATTCTTCTAAATGTAACAACGCTCCTGCGAAAGACTAAACAAAGCGCTTCAAAGAACTAATTCCTGTATTTAACTCCCTTAGTTTTTTCCTTTTCATGCCTTTTATTTTTTTTTATTATTTTTTTTTACGAACGGTAATTTTATTTTACTATTCACACTATCTTATTTCTTATTAACTTAAAATTTTAAAAATTTTAATTTTTTTTTTTTTTTTACGAACGGTAATTTTATTTTACTATTCACGCTATCTTATTTTTATTAACTTAAAATTTAAAAAAAATTTTAAATATATATATATATATTTTTTTTTAACGGTAAAAACTTTTTTTTTTTACTTTAAATTTCAAATTTCTAAATTATTTACTTTTTATGCTATAAAAAAAAATTTAAATATTTTTTTTTTATTTTTTTATTTATTTTTTTTATTTTTTTTTATTTTTTTTTTATGAAATTTGAAATTTGATTAAATTTTATTTTATTTTATTTTATTTATTTATTATTATTATTATTATTATTATTATTATTTATTTTTTTTTTTAAGAAAAATATCACAATTATTTACAACACAAAAATATTTTTAAAATTTTGATAAATAAATTAAAAACGCTATTCCTTCACCAAGAATCCGAAAACTTGATGAGCTAAAACCTAAGATCGCCAATTCTCGCAAATACTTTGGTTTTAATATTTGTAAAACTACCATGAAGTCACATCTAATCATTTCGTAGAAAAATGATAAGTATACTCACGAGTCGACCTAAGGAAGAAATGTATGTGGTTCTTAATTTTTTATACAAGCTTTTGAAAACGAAATTAAATCCTAAACATCCTGTCACGATATTTTGGTTTTTGTGTTTCTAATCTAATAACATAAAATAAACATGTATACAGATTAATAAAAAATAAACATAGATACAAATTCAATAAATATTTATCTACAAATAAATATAATTACAGATTCAATAAATATTCATGCAAATTTTATCATTTATATTAGTGGAGTATTTATGGATATAATAACTAAGTTAATTATCTTTGCTTCATATTATCTGGGTTATTAAAGATATAAATTGATATTTTATTGATTCTCTTTTTTGTATGAATCTGGCGCTTTGGTGAGTTAGATCTTCTTTGTTAACTAAACAAATCAATTAACACCTATGGGTGGGGTTGATAACTAATTTGGTTAATTAAATTAATTCCTTTTTCTAAGAGATTGAAAATAAACCATTTAAATGCCACCTTTGGTGGGGTTAGACGATTTAAACTTTATTGAGGTGTCAAATTAAACTTAAGAATTTAGTTATCCGAAGTACTAACTTTCAAGTTTTAAAACCACTATTGAAAACGTGTTGTCAATACATTTTCACATAATAATTCTTATAAAAACTTTTGAAATAGAGCTTCACTCTAACTACCTAGGCGATTGTACCAACAAATAAAAAAGACTACTCTAAATTAGACCGATAACTAAACCTTAAAGTCTAACTTTCAAATTTAAGTTTGTAATGAAAAATAATATATTTCTCTCTAACATCCTTAATATAAAATCTTGAATAAAAATAAACTCAATTCATTTTAGAAATTTTCACCTATTTAATATTTCGCAAGCATAACAACGTTATTATTATATCATGATTATAAGCAATAGCACGCTTAAATTTAATCACAGACAAATTAAATATAACATGTAAGAATAAAGCATAAAAATAACTCAGAAAGAAAATAAAATCCTTACGTAACTTCGACGCTATTCCGTTGCTAGAAAACCTCCAAGCGGAATTTGCACTTCCATTTATTGAATCAAAAATCTAAATTATTACAAAACATTACAAGTTCCTCTCAAAAGAGAAGAACTCTAAACCTAAGACAATTGAACTAAAAACTAAGAGAAAAAACTAAGAAAAGCTTAGAAACTAAGAAAGAAACTAAAGAAAACTCAAAAACTAAGAAATGAGAGAAAGAAAGAAGAGAAAAGTGAGGTTTTGAGGTGTGTTTTGAAGTGAATGGAAGGGGGTATTTATAGGTGAGGATGGAGAGAAAAAATGATTAAAAAAATGTTAAAAAAATATTAAAAAAATAAAAAACGTGTAGTGGACATCCGAGGTCATCAATGACGTCGGCGTGACGTCATGAAGCGGCCGTGAAAAATGGGTCAAAAACGCGTTGTAGCGCTGTTGGTATTCTTGGCTGGCCTTGTAATAGCGCTGCCTTATGTATGGCGTGAACGATCTGCCTTATTTGCAGCAATGTAGCGAGCGACGTCAACGCGGCGCTGTGACTCTGGCCAATTTGGAAATTTCTTGTAGCGTTTTCAGATCTTTGACATTTTTGACCTTTTCGACCCATTTTGTCCAATTTTTCCATGTTTGTTGACCTTTTTCCACTTATTTATCAATTTATTTGTGATGTATTGCTTCAAGTATTCTTCTTTGAGTCTTTACATTGCGTTTTTAGGCCAAAATTCCTGAAAAACAATAAAAATACCCGTGATTCCGAAAAAGACAAATTTATATAAATATATGATAAAACATATAAATATATATATTTTTAATCAATTAAAGTGCATAAAATCATGGTTATTTTAGTGCTTTTTGAGCACTCATCAGTAAGTCACCTACCAACTCATTCATGGTGAATTATCCTAGCTTATACATTGGTTCAATCAATGTAACTTTATCATGAAAATGGTGTGGGAGACTAACAATGATCTTTTCTATCTGTATCTTTTCACTTATTGGTCTCCCCAAATTATATGAATTGTTGATGATGTTAAAGAAGTGAGCATAAAACTTGTTGAATGTCTCATCTTCTTCCATTAGACAAAGCTCAAAGTCTCTATTCAACTTCAAAATCCTGGATCTCTTCATAGTAGATGTACCATCATAGGTTGTCTCTAGAATGTACTAAGCTTACTTAGAAATGGTACAACTCTAAATTATTCTATATTCATTAGGCGTAATAGCTATGATGATTACATACAGCCCCTTGCTTTTCCATTTTGACTCTTTACTTTCTTCCTTGGTCTTTTCAATTATCAATTTAGAAATTATAGTATTGTTGGTAATGGTCTTAGTTGGATACCTCCATCCATTTTAAAAAATGAAACCAGACATGGTCCCTAAGCGACCACAAGAAGGCTGGTATTTGGGACTTCCAATAGGCGTAATTTAGCCCATTGAAAAGTGAGTGCCTATCGACATTGCCTCATTCTCCTGAATCCATTAGCAAGAAATGTGTGTGTGTATAATGACTTTAACTGAATCAACATCGGAGCGTTCAAGTCCAATATCGTGAGCCTACTTTTATACCAATTAAAAAAGTTTGGCACTCAGTACATAATTAGAGTAAAGAGTTACTAACTCTTTAAATACTTGTCCCAAACTTGCAAGCAATAGAAAGTAAACACGTAGTAGATAGATAATAAAAGTAATAAAAATTGATCATAGACCAAGAAGATTAGTTTAAATAGCCGAGATAATAATTAGAAAGTAAAGAAAGCAGGCAATAAATATCAAAAGCTTTCTAATCAAAGTTTAAATCTTAGATTGTTTATACATACACAATGTAAACTCAAATTATACTAGCAAGGCATCACATAATACATAACACTAGATGTAAAGAGATAAATCCACATAGAACCCCTTTCAATGTGGTGAAATCTTCATATTGCTTATGGCAACCACTAGTCAGCAAACAATCCATAAACACAAAAATTGATACAGCTTGACAAAAGTATAATACAAATACTTCTATTAGTCGGGACCACACTACCTTAACTACATATTCCTGCTATTGTTCATTGCCTCTGTAACCATTTGATTTGACACATGAATTCAATTCTCTTCCATAGCCAACACTACACACGATAGTGTGATTGGTAACCAATGATCAGTAATGTGAACAATAACGTGGGAAACATATCAACCAGAATAACGAATAAAACTGATTTGAAAATCTTAAGATAATACTAAGCCCAACACAAAATCACAATTTTACTTACAACAGTAAAATAGTTTTAAGTCCTCGCTACTTAAGAATGATATTTTACTAAGAGAAAAATGTAACTAAAGCACTAAAATACACTAAAAGTGAATTATGAAACATAATAAAAAATCAGATAAAAGTTTGACAAAATTTAGTCAACTTTTTTCTTGATTAAAGAAGTTAAAAGAGGTGATTTTTATAAAAAAAAATCAACCAATTCGACCACTCTTGTCAATCATTTCATCACTTATTTTACAAATAATAAATAATTTTTCTTTATGATAATTAACGAGCTTTGAAAATAAATTAAATAAAAAATTGTAAATTTTTTATTTTTAGAGCAAAAAGTACTAATGCCAGAATACTTTAAAACTTTACTTAACAATCTAATGCTATATTATTTCTAAAAATAAAAATAAGAGAGCATATATTTAAGTGATAATAGATCTACTATTAGTTCCAACTAAATTATAATTTGTAGTGATAATTGTGACATATTTACATGTAAGAGAAGGTATATATTATAATTAAAAATTATTAAAATAAATAATTTATATTGTTTTAATTTAAATGTCCAAGTAATATTAATTTCCTAATACATGAAATTATGATGACACTTTTGTTAAATTTTATTTATGTTTTTCCCATTAATTATATATTTAATTATCTTTTAAATAGAAACACTTTCTTTAATATAATGAAGAACTAGACGATCTGTACCACATTATAGAGGTGATGATTATTGATAGTTATGAAATGCGGGACAAATTGCATTCAATCATGGAGTGTAAAACCTTGGAAAGGTTAATGCAGTACAAAGCTCCTCCACATGGAGAAACTATTAAAGGTTTGAGGCCACATATTGATAAATAATCAAGCACAATTCCTTTTGATGATCAAATCTCTGGATTTGAAGTTGAAACCAAAGATGGGCAAAGGATTCAATTATCTATGTCTCCAACCTTCATCTTTATTGTTGGAGATCCTCTTATGGTACGCATGCCTAACAGATATACATATACTAATTTAAGTATGAACTTACGTGTCATATACATGTGTCAAATTCTAACTTAGAAAAACTCTATCTTAATTACATTCACTATTCACAATGTATGCTCGTTGGTAGTTAAAATTAGTATTACTTTCTTTCTTAAACAAAATTTGATAAATGATATTTCTTAAACAAAATTTGATAAATGATATAATTTCCGAAAGATAATTTTTTTATAAATATCTCTAATAAAATTAAAAAAGTTTCTTACTTTTTTGTAACGATTATAAAAATCTCTTCCAGTGATTCACTTAATGATGGTCTTAAGATTTATTTCAGTCATTAATTCGAATTATATTAAGTAACGTTTAATCTAAAAATATCTTTTAAGTCACAAAATTAATATCTTTTTATATCTATTTCAAAATTAGAATTATAGATATTTAAAATATATTTAAATATGAATTTTTAAATAAAAAAGTAATCATGTAATCTTTAAAATTATGTTTTAGGATACTTTAATCTTTATATTTTAAGATTTTAAGATTGTACTAGTTAAAATTTAGGATTTAACGTGTTATAAAGACATAATACCCCACCAATTTTATTTAGTATAATAATAAAATATTTCTTAAAAATTTAATTTATACCTATTTTTTAGCATTTGCTAATAAAAATTTCTGTCATTGATTCATTAAATGATTATGTTTTCTAAAAAAATAAATCATTCGAACAAACGGATAAAAATAGAAAAAAATACCACCTCTTCTGAAACCCATACTCTTTATGTTTGTGAAAAAAAATAAAAGAAAAATTTGTTTTCCAAAAACAATTTGAAAAAACAGAAAAGAACAAACAAAAACCTTATAATAACAGAATCTGAGTAAAACTAATAACAATATATCTACATGTAGGGGTGTCCATAAATCGGTTTGGACCGGACCAAATCGTAAAACCGGACCGGATTAGACCAAATCGAACGGTTTTACTAATCAAACGGTCCAGTCCGATTTGTACTAATTTTAAACCGTTCGAACCAAACCGGATCGGTTTAATAATATATTAAAAATTTCACATTATTCTTCATTAAATTATAAAAAAATCGGACTAAACTAGGAAATAAACCGGACCGAACCGTTTTATAAATCAAACAGTCCAATCCGATTTTTATTTCTTAAAACCGTTTCAAACGGTCCAATCCGATCCGAGTAATATGAACGGTCCGATTTGGTTAAAATATTTAGAAAAACCGGACCGGATCGGACCGGACCATAGACACCCCTATCTACAGGCATGGAGTAATGGAAGAATACATTCAGTGAAGCATCGAGTGGTGATGAGCTGAAAAGAAAATCGTTATTCAATGATAGCATTTGCAGTTTCAATAGACTGTTCCATAATCAATACACCAAAAGAGTTTGTAGATGAAAAACATCCCCAAATTCTCAAGGATTTTGATTATTTGGATTTTTAAAATGGTCTTATACACTTGAAGGGAACCCCATTGATTATAATAAACAAGTGTTCGTATTTTCTGGAAATTAACGTAAGTAATATATTGTTATCCTAATTAACTGGTCTCAACCCTTGCCTGGAATGCATCTGAATGTAAAAATGTGAGAGTGAAATTTAGGATTTTTTTTCACGCTGTAATTTGTCATTGTGTGTAAGCTTGTACGTGTGTGCTTTTTGCTAAAAAGTTCACAAGGTCGGTTAATTAGAAAAAAAAAATTATGCATGCTCTTAATGGATAATAGGTGTTGATTTCGACCAAATTTCTTACACATTTTTTTTTTGTAAAAATATTATTTTATCTTATATGCTTTATGAAATAAAAATATAGTTGATTTAGAACAGAGGGAATGTTTTGGACAAGCAAAAGTTTTCGTATATTTTGAATCGATTGAAACCTTTTATAATAAAACCTAAATTAGAGATATAAAATGAATTGTCTCATTTCATTTTATATCTCATTTAGTTTATCTAATGAATTTAAAGTGTTATATTGTCTTATTTAATTTAAATATTATTTTATTTTGTTTTATCTCATTTATATTTTAATAGTAATAGGCTTAACTTTAAACATAAGTCATATAATTTTTTTCTTATTAAACTTGCATTATAAATTATCATTTGGTCTATTTTATTATTTTTGTATTCTTACTTATCACATTTACACTCATTAGGGACAAATAAAATATCTCAATATTAATGTTTCATTACCATCTTATCTCATTAAAAATTAAATGATAAAAAATGAAATAAACTTTAAAAATTAATATATTGTCTCATGAATCTCATTAAAATCTGATATCAATTTACACCTCTAACTTAAATCACTGAACACAGTACAAAACTTATGCATATTCCCTATCGATCTTTCACGCCCTAGTGATAGGCCACGATGTTCAACAAGAGGCCATAAGCCAAACCCCAAGTACATGAGTCCTTAGTGGGGTGAGTGGGATGCAAGTTTATGTATTTTTTTCATGTTTTCAGCAATTATGTGTGAATGTGATTATGTTCATTTTATGTGTAATTAGAATTCCTTGTTTTGTGTAAGGCTTTGCCTATTTAAGCAGCCATTTGTATCAATGAAATGGGCAAACAAAAACCATTGTATTCATATTGTAGTACCTTTCTCACTCGAAGAGATAACAAAGTTGTATTAGGACCTATCACCTAGGTCCCCAAATACTAGGCTCATCCCATGCAGACCACCCAAATGTCATTGTTGTCAGTTGTACTAGCTTCCAACCACCCCATATGTCATTCAATTGTTTTGTGCCTTTTTTTTTATCTAGGGCATCCCTAATTATTTTAAAAATATTTTGATAACATTTCAACCACATTTTGGCATTTCATAATTGGATCTTTCAAACACTTTGGGTAATATTGCATTAAATTTTAAATGATATTGCAAATGTTGTATCTAAACCGTGTAGCTAAAGTCACTTTACTTTTACAAATTGAATATATTGATCATTTTGCTTAAAATTAATATACTTTAGTCACATTATATAATGTTACATTTGTGAACATTTTAGTCATTTAGGCTAATTATTGCTATTTTACTCTTTTTTTTTCTTTCTTTTTACTTTTTGAGATATTTTGCTCTTTAAACATCTACTAGCATCCTGCTACTAAGGTTTTATTCAATCTTAATGAAATTTTCCCAAAACAAGTGATCCAAAAAACTAAAATTGGTAAGAAATGATTAAAATGTCTAAAAATACAATAGTATAGTGACTAAATTGCAACAATTTTAAGAATTGTGACAAATGTGTTCAATTTGTGAAAGTAAAATGATAGAAGTGTTATGTTACCCATTAATTGCTTGCCTAGATAAGTTATTGTTTATGCTACTTCTAATCGTTATTCTTGCATTATTGAAAACAATTTGCCTTAATTGTTTTATTTACATTTAGAGTAGTTTAAAACGTCTGAATTCGAGGTATGATTTTTGTTAAGGGGAAATCCTTCTTGATTTTCTATTTGTTTTAGTACGTTTGCTTACAAATATAATTCGTTTAAATTGTATGTATATACATAAAATGAATAATTCATTGATCATAAATTTAAAGTTTCATATAAATTCTTAAATGGTTTAGAGCTTTTCTTAAATTTTGTTGGAAACAACGCAATTAATTTAAATTATATTCCATGTCCTTGTGAAAACCTTCAGAAAAGGTTAGGCATCCATAGAAGAACAAGAGAAAGATTAAGTAGCATGAGAGTGATGAGAGGAAATGCAAATGAATTTATCAAGAAAAGTTAGTTACAATCAATATATGTACATTATTTATAATGTGCTACAAATGGTATCAAGAAGGCCTTGACCATATGCTGACAACTGCATGTGATCATAACAAACCTAATGAATAACAAACTAACAAAATTCAGCAATGCATTCACGCTACACAACTGGCATCATGTTCACACTTGATGCTTAACGCCTACCTATAAGCTTATGGTCTTGAAAGAACAATGAGTTTAGTTCTCAATTCTATAAATCTAGCACTCGATAATGCTTTAGTCATTATGTCGATAATTTGTTCCTATGAAGGTGTGAAAGTTATATTTTATTATCTAACTAAGATCTTCTCTCTAATGAAGTAAAAAATCAATATTAATATACTTAGTTCTTGCATGAAAAATGGGGTGCCTGGCAATGTAACATGTGCTTATATTATCACAATAACCAACAGGGACTTCACTTAATTTCACCTTCAATTCAATGAGCACCTTATGTATCCAAATTAATTCACATACTACATAAACTAAGGCTCAAAATTCAGCCTCAGTTGATGAACGTGAGATGACTTTCTACTTGCTTGAGTACCATAACACAAGAGAATGGACAAGATAAACATTATATCCACCTGTAGACCTTCTATCATCACTGCTTGATGTCCAATCAACATATATGCATGTTGTGAGGCTTAAACTCTATGACCTATACATTATGAGGCCATGAGTGGATGTGCCTTTTAGATATCAAAGCAAGTGTTTCACAACAACCTAATGCGGCAATGTAGTGTTTATAAAAATTGACATAACTTATTTATCGAGAAGCTAATTCCAAGCTGAGTAAGAGTATAATACTATAAAGCCCCTACTAGTATATGGTAAAGGGATGCATTAGAAAGTGACTCACCATCATGCTTGGATAGTTGTTGGCTAGAAACCATGAGTGTAGTGATAATTTTGGCATCATGAAGTTGAACATGATCAAGTAAACCATGAATGTATTTGCCTTGACTCAACTGAAAACCATCTACATTATGAGTAACTTCCACTCCTAGGAAGAAATTTAACTCACCAAGATCTTCTAATGAGAAAATTGAGTTAAGCTTAACAATAAGAGCTGTGATAAGAATTGAATTATTACTAGTCACAATGATGTCATCAATATAGATGAGAAAGACAACAAAGTCATAAGCTATCATGAATCATCATTGATGAGTCAACATTGGATCCATATAAATTAAGATTTTTCAAACAACCACTTAACTTTAAGTACCAAGAGGAGCTCGTTTAAGGTCATAGATCACCTTTTTTAATTTACACATATTATGAGGAAACTGAGTACTAACAAAACTAGTGGGTTGAGCCATTTACACCTTCTTTTGGATGTTACCATTCAAAAATGTTATGTTAACATATAACTATCTAATACACCATTGTTGGGACAAGGAAAGGATGAGAACAATACGATTGGTTGTAGTTTTTACCACAACACTAAATGTCTCAGTGTAATCCACTCCCTTTGCTTGCTAAAACCCCTTACTAACAACCATGTACTTTTACTTATCCAAGGTGCGATCAGCCTTTAACTTTGTTTTAAATACCTATTGATTAATATAATCTTACTTCCAAAAGGTGGAGGAACTAACTCCTATGTGTCATTCTACATAAAGGAATCATACTCACACCACATAGCATATTTCCACTTAAGAATGTGAAGAAAAACTTTCATAGATAAAGGTTCAGATAGGATCTTTATGGCCAAAAGAACCTTGGGTTTGTGGATTCCATTTTTTGCTCGAGTTAGCATAGGATGTGTATTGGAAGAGAGTGGTGGTAAACTATATGAAGTAGACATTGGTAGATCAACATAAAGCTTGATACTTGAGGGATTGATAATAATTATGGAAGGTATTGTAATAGTGTTTCTAGTAGATGGGGTAGGAGTGATTTATAAAGCATTAGGTAAGGAGTAAGACTCAAGCAAAGTACTGCACTCAGGTAAAGGATTGGAAGAAGGTATGGATGGTGAGGAGGAAGACTCAAGAAAAGGTGTAATAGATGGAAAAACTATAGGCATAAGTGGGGAAGGTAAGACATGAGTAGACTTAGGTAAGAAGCAAGTTGAAGGCATGGATGGGATATTGGATGGTGAAAGATCAAGGATAAAGGAAGGAAAGCTAGGAAAGGTAGTAGGTAAAGTAGAAAATGGATTTCACACTTCTCTAGTGACTGAACCAAAAGGAATAGACACAAAAGTTGGTACAAAAATAGGCTAAGATAGAGACTGAATCATAGAGGTAGGTTGAAAAGGAAAATTTATCTCATTAAATTGAACATGTATGGAAACATAAATTTTCTTTGAAACTGGTTTAAGACACCAATAACCCTTGTTGCAAAATTCATAGCCTAAGAAACTACAAGGTAGAAAGCGTGGTGTTAGCTTATTATTGTTGTAAGGTCTCAAAAAGGGAAAATAAAGGCATCTAAAGACTTTAAGGTGTGAATAGTCAGATGTCATTAAATTTAATTAAAATATAACCCTAAATTTATTTTGTAGAAAATAAAAAAGTAAAAGTAACCACTTTATTGCATGCCATTTGGGATAATAAATACATAATTTTATCCATTTTATATATTTTAATTTTATATTCTTAATTAGTAAGCACTTATTTTAATTTTAATTGCATTTATTTATCTTTCTAATTCTTATTCTTTATCTTATTATATTAAAATAAAAATATAAGATTTTTATTTTCTAAGTTTAATATTATTAACTACTTATTATTAAAATTAACACATTAAAATTTTAATCTAAAATCAAAGATGTCTTTCAATTTTAAACATACTATAAAAATGACATTGATTAATCATTCTTTTAAATTTCGTTAAAGTCAATTCCATCTTTAAATTTTTAGAAAGGTCATGTAAACATTGAAGAAATTATTAGTATTTTTCAGGTATACACTTAAGATCTTATGATTTATTAAAGTATACATTTTAGTTTTTTTTCTTTTAATATATACATCTAAGGTTCTTTAATTATTTAAAAGTTTCATTCAACTCTAAATAATTTTTTTATGGGTAAATCCAAAATTTTGAAAATTTAAATACAAGGTTTTTAAAATGATATTATAAATTCAATTTTTAAAGTTAAAATAGCAAAAAAAAAAAATCAACAAAATTAACTTAGATTTGAAACACAAAAATATTCATATTTTTTTTTAAAATGCAAAAATTTAAAAATAATTAAAATTGAAAAATAAAAAAAAAGTTAAAATAAAATAATAATTTTAAAAACACAAAAAAAATATTTTTTTTATTAATTATAAATTTTTATTTTTAATTTTGATATTATTTTTTAAAATTCCAAATTTACCCTTAAAAATACTATTTTTACTTATTGAAACTTTTAAAGAATTAGATAATCTCAGATATATATCTTAACTAAGGTGTACGTTTTGATAAATTACATGACCTTATGTGTATGTCTTAAAAGATGTAGGACTAAAGTATTATACCTTTCGAAGAATTGCATGACCTGTAGACACTTTAACCTTTCAAAATGTTATAGAAATTGAACATATATTTAATACAATTATGAATATATGTTACATTTTATGACATTATAAAAAAATTGAACATGTGTTAAATGCTTGAAATGAGTTAAAAATAAAAATATATCAATGAAGACTTAATGCTTTGCAATACACTTAATTAAACCTTTTTCATATATATATATATATAAGTGAGGGTTAATTACTTTTTATGCCTAAAATGTTTGGGATAATTTTCAAAAATGTCTAAAACTTTTAAATCATTACAATTATACCCAAAATGTATGAGTTATCACAAAAATACCCAAAATTTTAGTGGCAAGAATTTTTCTAATAAATGCTAGATATGTGTGTTGCACATCCATTTTCTTGAGGACAAAAAATTAATTTTAGGTTTAGGCTATTTGAAAAAAAGTAAATGGAAAACTAAAACTCAAGAAATAGAAATCAAGACCAAAACCTTGAATCTAAAGCCAACCATGCCAAATAGAAATTTGAAACACAATAACAAATCTACTTTTTTAAACTCCTTCCAGCCTTGAGCCAAGTTAGCTTCAAAAACAACAATAAGAAAAACTCATCAATTGATTTGAATGAGTCTCAATCTCTTCCTACTTCTCCTTATTTCCCCATCGATGCCAGAGTCGTTGATTGCAAATGAAGCATAACATAGACTTTATAGTTTAGTAGTAGAAGAAGTTGACTTGTGTTCATAGCCTAGTTATGGTAATGGTTAAAAGATGACAGAGTAGGTGAATAGGATAATGATGAAGGAGATTGAATCATTGTTGACATCTTATATGATTATGAGAAAAAGGGATGTGATATTGAAGGAACATTAGAGATGATTTATTCATGAAATTAGTGATATTGAGTGATGGGATTCTATTTGGAATTGGATTTGCTTCAAAAAGTAAGGATTTCAAATTAAAAGTAGTATTGGGTAAGAAATGAAAAAAATATGAAGGAAGCCATAAATGTGAAAAAGGAAATAAGATAATCGACCATGTATTATGAAGAAGAAGAAGAAGAAGAGACCTAAAATTGCCTTTCTGTCATCAAGAAAAATGCATGTTCAATGCACATGTCTAACTTCTATTTGGAAAATTAACATTAGTTAACTTTTGAATATTTTTTTAGTATCTTATATGTTTTGAGCATAAGTGTAACAATTTAAACGTTTTGGACATTTTTAAAAATTATTCTATACGTTTTGGGTATAAAACATAATTAACCCAAAATGTTACGTGGACTTTTGTATATATTGATCAATTATGTTCAAAAGTATATTTTCATATTTATAAATAACAAATATCATTTTACATTTATTATTTAAAATCATAGCATTAGCATATATAATTATGATTTAATTGTGAGCAATTTATACTTTCACATGCTGAGACATTATTCATTGCACTTGATATTATAAGATAATTGGATTTATACATGTTTTAATTCATTGTATACAAAAAATTTCTCTAGTTTGATGAAACAGCTAGACATCATGTATCATATGATATATCAAAGCCTTCCTAAAATGATAAATTGATAAGTATGTAGAGAAGATTTGAGAAATGAAAAAAGATGATATAAACTTTCATTGATTACTTAATTGATAGTGCTAACAATAATACATATATTTATAAGGATATGGAATAACAAGATTTCATATGAGATGCTAACAAAATGCCTTTGCGTGTTAGCACATGGTGCATGGTGCATTCGATTAGCACTGACACGCACACTTGCACATGGTGCATTCTATTAACACTTCACATAGTACACACACTTGTACTTTATTCATACACTCAAAAATACAATATATACTTTCATCTCCCCTTAAAGTCATGGTCTATGCAACACTATGAGCTTAGTCCATAGTTTCTGAAATTAGTGAAATGGTAGTAGTTTTGTCATAATGTCTACAATTTGTTTCTTTGTTACAGTGTATTCCACAAATAGAATACCTGATAGTAAATTTTCACATATGAAATTAAAGTCTACCTCAATATGTTTGGTTCTAGCATGAATGATTGGATTTTTGGCTATATAGTCAGCACAAACATTGTCACAATAAGCTATTGGTGTTGTGTGAATGACTACGTGCAACTTTTGAAGTATACATTGGATCCATAGTAGTTTTTTGATCCTAAATGCTAGAGCTCAAAATTTAGCCTCCATGGAAGAATGAAATACTACTTTGTATTTGCCTGAGTTCTAGGAAATCATAAAAATACCTAAGAAGGCACAATGACCTCCTATTGATCTTCTATCAACTGTGCTTGAGGCCTAGTCTGTATCTTTGTATACTATGAGTGATAACTGATTGTACTTCTATAACATCACACCATGTTTCATTGTACCTTTTAGATAGCATAATAGTCATTTTTTCAACAATCATGCGAACTTTGATAAGAGTATGGAAAAATCGACATAGTTTATTAATTTTATAATTGATTTATGGTCCAGTGAGTGTGCAATATTTCAAAACACCCACTAAGGATTGATGTTGAGTGCCTTTAGTTTCAGGCAAGAGTTCTCTATTAAATGTAGACAAAACATTGGCTATTTAAAATGATGTGGAAGCTTCCTTAAGATCATTGAGATTGGCTTTTCCCAAAAACTCATTGATATACTTATTCTGACTCATATGTATTCCATTATCAGTCCTATTAATTTCAATACCAAGAAAATATCCCAAGTGACCTACATCTGTCAAAGAATAGTAAGCATTAAGTTTTGTAATAAGAGATTGAACGCGTGTTGGATTGTTGCCTGTGACCAATATGTCATCAACATATAATAAAATAATGATTAAATCATTTTACTAATATATATCATTATTGAGGTATTAGCATTTTTTTCTTAAATCCTTATTATAAAAAACTTCATATGAGTGTTATTTACCAAGCTCGTGGAGCATGCTTCGAGCCATAAATGATTTCGTTTTTGAGTTTGCAGACGTAATCTAGGTGATTTGGATCCAACAAACTACTAGGTTGAGTCATGTAAAGTTACTCTTGAATGTATCCATTGAGAAGTGTTATATTAACATCAAGTTACCTTATAGGCTAATTTTTAGAAAGTGCCAAGGTCATAATAACTTTGATAGATGTTTATTTAACAACTAAGCTAAAAGTTTCCTTATAATCAAGACCAGTAGTTTGTTGAAAGCCTTTTACTACCACTCTTGCAATAATTTGTCAAAGATCTTATCATATGTAAGCTTGGTGAAAAAAATACACTTTTTTATTATGATTTTTCCTTTTTTATTGTGCGGAAAAAAAGAACCCATGTATTATTTTGAGTCAAAGTTTTCATTCTGTGAGCATGGCTTCTTTCACATTTTTTTTTGCTCAATTAAGATAATACTAGTATTGTAAGCCTTTGGCTTGTGAATGCCACCTTTGGCTTGTGATTGTCATCTTTGGATCTTGTAGTTATAAGGTGTATATCGGCTATCTCAAGAAGTAGTTATTGTGGTAGATCAACAAATAAATGAATACTAGATGGATAAAAAATTATAGTAGGTTGTGAACTGACCAATGGTAAGGTAGATGTATTTGCATTGTTGCCAGATGATAAAGATGAACCAGATGACAATAAAGTATGATAGTTTATAGTTATGGGTTTTGATCGATCATATGAGATGGTGTCATAGTGTCAAGTAAAGATGGTGTAGACTTAGGTGTCATGGGATTGGTATTTGTAGAGGGAACATTGGTAGAAGGAATGAAATAAGGTGAAAGGGATATGACAGTGTTTGGACTACTAGACTTTGGTGCATATTGTGCATACAAGATATTTGTGTTATAGACAAGGTTGATTGGTTTAGTAACTGAAGGCATTTGAACAAAAATAGGTTGTGGAATGTTTTGATTTATGGTTTTAGTTGTAGCAAGGATTTTAAGAAATGGAAATTCATGTTCATTGGAAACTACATAAGTGGAGATATATACTTTATGAGAAACTAGTTCAAGGAATTAGAAGCCTTTATGATGAGTTACATATCCAAGAAAAACACAAGGCATGGAGCTTGGTTCAAGTTTGAGTTGATTATATGGTCTGAGATAAAAGTAACAGAGACACCCAAAGATTATGAAGTAGTCATACAATGGTGAATAAGAGAATAGAAGTTCATAGGGGCTCTTGTGGTTGAGAGTTTTGGAAGGCATTCTATTAATAAGATGCATAACTATTTTAACATTATATTACCAATATACAAGTGGCATATCCGCTTGAATCAATAAGGCCAAACATGTTTCTAAAACATGCTATTTTTTTCTCTATATCACCCTATTTTGGGAAGTAGTATAAAGGCATGATATCCTTTTAGAATATCTTCCTTGAAAGAGATGTGTTTCAAGACTATTTAGTTCACTACCTCCATCACTTTGGAGTTGTTGAATATGTGTCTGTGATGAACGAAAACTGGCATCGCCGATTCTGCCAATACTTTAGTTTTATATTTATAAAACTCTCGCAAGTGCACGAATCATTTCGTATAAAATGATAAGTATACTCCCAAGGTCGATCTAAGGAAGGAATGTATATGGTTTTTAATTTATTATTCAAACTTTTAAAAACGAAATTAAATCCTAAACATCTTGTCACGATAGTTTGGTTTTTGTGTTCCTAATCTAATAACATAAAATAAACATATATACAGATTAATTAAATATAATCTAATAATATAAAAATAAACATAGATACAAATTCAATAAATATTTATCTAAAAATAAATATAAATACAGATTCAATAAATATTAATGCAAATTTTATCATTTATATTAGTGGAGTATTTATGGATATAATAACTAAATTAATTATGCTTGCTCATATTATCTAGGTTATTAAAGATATAAATTGATATTTTATTGATTCTCTCTTTTTTATATAAATACAACCTTTGGTGGGGTTAGATATTCTTTGTTAACTAAACAAATCAATTAACACCTATGGGTGGGGTTGATAACTAATTTGGTTAATTAAATTAATCCCTTTTTCTAAGAGATTGAAAATGAACCATTTAAATGCCACCTTTGGTGGGGTTAAACAATTTAAACTTTATTCAAGGTGTCCAAATTAAACATAAGAATTTAATTATCCGAGTACTAACTTTCAAGTTTTAAAACCACTATTGAAAACATGTTGTCAATACATTTTCACATAATAATTCTTATAAAAACTTTTGAAATAGAGTGTCACTCTAACTACCGGGCGATTGTACCAACAAATAAAAGGGCACTACTCCATATCAGACCGGATAACTAAACCTTAAAATCTAATTTTCAGATTTAAGTTTGTAATGAAAAATAATATATTTCTCTTTAACATCCTTAATATAAAATCTTGAATAAAAATAAAATCAATTCATTTTAGAAATTTTCACCTATTTAATATTTATGGCATAACAACGTTATTATTACATCATAATTATAAACAATAACACAGTTAAATTTAATCACGACAAATTAAATATAACATGTAAGAATAAAGCATAAAACTCATTCTAAAGAAAATAACATCCTTTCAGTACTTCGACGCTATTCCCGTTGCTAGAAAACCTCCAAGCGGAATTTGCACTTCCATTTATTGAATCAAAAAGCTAACAAATTACAAAAACATAACTAGTTCTTCCCAAAGAGGGAAGAACTCTAAATTTAAGAGAAACTAGCTAAAACATAAGAAAACCTAAAAAAAAAAACTAAAAACTAAGAAATGGAGAGAAAGAAAGAAGAGAGAAGTGTGTTTTAAGGTGTGTTATAAAGTGAAGAGAAGGGGGTATTTATAGGTGAGGATGGAGAGAAAAAGTGGGTGAAAAAATGTTAAAAAATGGTGAAAACGCGTAGTGCACATGGTGAGGTCATTAATGACGTCAGCATGACGTCATGGCGTCGGCGCGCGCGGAGGGCAGCTAGGGCACGCACAGGCGTGCGCGGAAGGCACCAGCAGTGCGCGCGGAACTGGAGGAAGGAGCGCGCGGATGCGTGCGGACGTTGGCGGTGCTGCGCGCGCGGGATGGTCTGCTCCGTTTTGACATTTTTGACCTTTTCGACCCATTTTGTCCATTTTTTCCATTTTTGTTGACCTTTTCCCATTTATTTATTGATATATTTGTGATGTATTGCTTCAAGTATTCCTATTTGAGTCTTTAAATTGCGTTTTTAAGCCAAAATACCTGAAAAACAATAAAAATACCCGTGATTCCGAAAAGGACAAATTTATATAAATATATGATAAAACATATAAATATATATATTTTTAATCAATTAATGAACATAAAATCATGGTAATTTTAGTGCTTTTTGAGCACTCATCAGTCTGAAACTATCTATTAATAAGTGCTTCAAAGTGTAGGAAAATACTACAACTTTAATTTTGTTAGATAAAACATATATCAATTGAAATCTTGTGCAATCTTCAACAAAAGGCAAGAAATATTCCATTTCATGTATTGAAGTAACACTTGATGGACCCATAGGTCTACATAAACTATGGAAAATGGAGATTTAGATCTAGTATGTTTATAAGTAAAGGTTATTTTATGAGCATTGCCTAGTTAACAAACTCCACAGATTTTAATAAATCTATTAGGTAATATAGATTGATTGAGAGTTTGAGTTATTTGGTGCACAACTGAGGTATAAGGATGACCCAATTTTTCATAGAGAAAAGATCTATTAAGTGTAACTTTATTGTATTGGATGGTTTTTGAAATAACAACGTAACCTTTTAGCTTATATAATGCATTTTCAGTGCCTCCCATGAGTAGTATAGTCTAAATGAAGTGATCATTCACAGAGAAACTAGTGGAATGTAATTCAACTAATACATTATTATCCTCACATAATTGCATTAGTGAGATCAAGTCAAGTTGAGGAACAAATAACAAATTGTGTAAGCTTAGTGTTTGGGTGGAACAATTTATGATGGTAGATCTAGATTGATAAATGGGAATAGTATCCTCATTACCTAACTTGACAGAAGCATTGCCTGAGTAAGACTAAGGCTCTTGAACTTTATTATGATCATTAGTTAGGTGACAATTTACTCCAATATCCATAAAACCAAGGTTTGTCAAAAGAAATTGTTAAAGTAGCAATTGGTGCTAGAGGGCCTGAGATGGAGGAAAATAATGTTGATCATCATAGGTAACTAGCTGAGGTGTTGGTGAGAACTGAGGATGATCAATGATTGGTTCAGATTTGAGTTGAGTGAGAAGGATTCTCAGATCGTACCTGAGCCACATTCTTTCTTAGAGGAGTTGGGCCTCGAGAAGGTATCTATTGGATATTTGGGTTATCTTTCTTAGACTCCATGTATCTAACATAGCATTTAGAAAATGTGTGCCCAATTATTTTACAAATTTTGCACTCGATGTTATTGTCTTTGGGTGATGGTTTGCCTTTATTTTGATTAGAGGGATTACTTTTTCGTGAGACATTATTGCTAGTGGTTTGAGGGTCTTGAAAGAGATGGAGTTTCCCCAGCTGATGGATTTTATTGATAGGATTGTTTAGTGATTGTGCATAATGTTAGCACTTCACAAAGTTCACATACTTGCACTTTGTTCACACACTCACAAATACAATATATACTTTCAATAGAGGTGATGGTTCTTGACATTTATGAAATGGGGGACAAATTGAATTCAATCATGAAATGCAAAAACTTGGTAAGGATAATGAATTACAGAGCTCCTCTAATTAAGGAGACTACGAAAGGTTTGAGTCCAGACACTGATAAACTATTAATCACAATCCTTTTTTATGATCAAATATCTAGAGTTGAAATTGAAACCAAAGGTGGTCAATGGGTTCACTTGTCTATACCTCCCACCTCGTCCATCTTTATTGTTGAAGATCTGATTATAGTAGGTAATTATCTATGTACAACAAAAATAATATACTTGTTTAATTATTAACTTTGAGTAGCTTCGAGTAATCTTGACTAACTTTTATTATTATTATTATTTATTAAATCTATACAATTCATTTTTAGGATACACACAAATTCACTAATCATTTTAAACTATTGAGAGATGACTCAAGTCCAGAATACTCGAGTGATAGACTATTATTAGTTTTTAAATGAAATCATATTTAAGAGATTGTAATGTTTGAATCAAGAAATTCTCGTAAAAATACCAAGACCTAGAAATAATTCTTAATATTATTATAAATATTTTTCAATAGTTTAGGATCTTAATTTGTTAAAGTCCAGAAAAGATAACATGAATTTTAATTATATATTTTTGGAAAAATAATATTAATTTAATTAATTAAGACTATTTTTAAATTATAGTTCTTTTTTATTATGACTTACATTTTGTTTTCTTGATATTTTGTGGGAAAAATGACCAATTGTTTTTGGTTTTTAAAATTAAAATTGGATTTGTTTGATAATGTTTTTATTTTTATTTTTTAAAAGTAAAATAAAGTACAAAAAGTTGATTGTGTTCTATTATTTTAAAATTTTGACCCATATTCTTTTAGTTTCACTTTCTTACGAGACAAAGATATTAAGGTTAATTTGATTTCTAGAAAATTATTTTATAAAAAGAATAAAAGAAACAGAATGATAATACTTTTTAAAAAATTATTACTTTTGTAATATGCATGTTTTGTTAAAAATTTAGTTTTTTATCATGTTTTAAAATAGTTATTATGGAGTACTTAAAATTTTTAAAAACTTTTCATTTAATATTCATAATATTTTAAAAATTTAGTTCTATTTTAATATCCATATTATCAAATTTAATTTCCTTTTAATATTCTTATTCTTTGTTATTTAATGTATTAAAAAACTAAATGGTTAAATTTATTTACACATTTTGGATATTATATGAAAATCATTTCACAACACGTTGAAAAAGTAAAATTTTATCAAAATACGAGTAATATAAAAGTACTAATTAAGCACTTTTTTTTAAGACTATTCGTTAATGTAAGCACCTTTTTTAAAACCTACTCTTTAATGTTTCAAACACAGACCATATTTTGAAAATGTTTTCTTAAAAATAAAAAATAAAAAAAGACAAAAAATTATGTTTTAAAAAGCACTTGAATTTTTTTAAAGTAGAAAACAAAAAAGAAGCATGAAGTAATAATTATATATTTGTAGGCATGGTGTAATGGAAGAATGCACTCAGTGAAACACCAAGTGGTGATGAGTGCAAAAGATGATCGGTATTCAATGGGAGTATTTGCAAGTCCTATAGAAGGTTTCATAATCAAACCTCCGAAGAGAGTTTGAAGAATGAACAACATCTCCAACTTCTTAAGGATTTTGATTGTATATATGGATTTTTTGAGGTCTTTTTCGATTGAAGGAGGAGCTATAGATTCAGATAAACAAGTATTTGCATTTGCTGAAAATTAACATACAAGTAATTCTTAACTTACTTAACAAGCATGTACTAGAAGATATTATGAAGATGTTAATTAAAGAAGATACAAGTGTTAATGTGGAAAATGAAAGCTTGCAGTGCAGCTTTGTTAGTTAATTTTGTAAGCCGGTAGCATGTTATTTGTTAGAGAGTTTCTTTTGCATAATTGTACTTACAAAACTACAATAAAAATATCACATCTCATTTGTATCTACTATACAATCAACATCTCTTATATCTTTGATATATATCATAAATTTATGATATTTAGATTTTTTATTATATTTAAATAATAAATATATATGATGTGTAATCCAGTATCAAATCATTCAGACAGAAAACTTTCTCATCTCTCACTTTTTCTTGCCCGTGTTTATGGCATAAGAAACACTTTCTCAACTAAACATTCACATTATATTGAAGTTTTGAAGTTTGTGGTAACTTCAATTATAAACAATTGTGATGATGGGAAAAAAGAGAAATTAGTCCTTATTTACTAGAATTAAAATGAGACGAGAATTAATTATTTTTTATTTTACTTTTGTTTCAATTGAAAATTAGGAAAGGAACAATGGAGAGAAGAAATCTAAATTCTTTTTTCTCGTAATGAATTCATTCTCATCTTAATTTTTTATTTTAATTTTACTCAAATCTCAAATATAATCTTAAATTTTAAACCCTAAACCTTAAACATCAAATCTCAAAACCCTAAACTCTATTTAGAAAAATAATAATTTTAACCATAAATCTTAACCCACAAATATAACCATAAATCTTAAACATCAAATCTCAAAACCCTAAACTCTATTTAGAAAAATAATAATTTTAACCATAAATCTTAATCTACAAATATAACCCTAAACCCGGAATCCTTAAATCTAAAAACCCTAAACCCTATTTAGAAAAATAATAATTTTAACCCTAAATCTTAATCTACAAATATAACCCTAAACCCCGAATCCTTAAATCTCAAATCTCAAATCTCAAACCTCAAAACTCTAAACTTTATTTAGTTTAATAATATATTTTATTTTTAAGTAATAATTATTTAAAAAAATATAAATAATGTATTTTGTCTAAAAAAAATCAAATAATATTATTTAAATTTTAATAAATACAGGGGTATTAAGATAATATTCAGTGTTTTCCATTTCATTTCAGTTGTAAAAAAATACTGTAATACTGATTCCTTCTTTGAACTCAGTGGTCAAACCAAATAAAATTGTTTTCTTTCTATTTCATTTCATTTTATTTTATTCCGACTCTGATTTTATTCTACGAACAAAATACTACCTTAATGCTCATCAATGTAGTAATTCTAGTGCAAATTCTTCAAGTCAAGCTAATTGATGATTTTTCTCTTTGTACAATGTTATAGTACGTATCAAATTACATGATAAATTCTTTATTATTTGGAAATATTAAATTCTTCAAATTAAGGCTTGAATCAATGATTATGTTCTTGAAAATTCCTCTTCAATTAAACTCTGATGCTCGTCTTGTCCAAAATAAAATATCTGAAAGAAACATGACGAAAATTAAGCTTGGTTGCTAGCTTATGACATGCATGAGCGACAATGTACTCAATTAGATGTCAGGATTTAATACATCACGAGATCCTTGGATTGTTCTTGAAAATAACTTCACCTCTAAGTCTGATGCAAAGGTAGCCCAAGTTTTTGAAGAACTTCAGCACCTAAAGAAATGTAATCAGACAACTTTTGAGTACATTATCAAGATTAAAATGTTGTTAAACCAATTGTTAACTGTTGGATGTCTTGTGAAAAAAGAACAGTAAATCCTAACAATGCATGTCTTTTCAACAACAATTACTGAAAATTGTTGAGTGAAAAAGTTACTATTTATGATGCAAACTTTTGTATAGTCATGAGAGTATAATTGAACGTAGAAAGGCAGTGCAGATCTCACCATTTCTAGTGTACACATGAGTGTTAAAACTCTTCACCAAATTTTTATTGAATCAAAAGCACCGAAGATGCTTGTTTTGTCAAAAATGATGTACTAAAACAATCTAATTAAATGAGTTTCAACAATAGAGCTCTATCACAACATATCTCCACAACCACAACCTTATCATCAATATCCCTAGACTTTAGGCATAGGTAGACGTCGTGGAAAATCAATTGATAGACATCAATGCTGCTTGCATGTTGATGCAAACTTGATAAATCGAAAGTTTGTTCTAAATTCCTAATCATTTTCTTCGAAAAGAAAAAATAACTTTTTTGTTAAATCATAGGCTTCATGTTCCAAATGTTGCCAAGAATTGGAGAATTTCATTTATAGCATGAGATAACCTAGGAAGCAATCAAGTGCTAAAATGAATTATCTTGTCAATTATGAAACAACCATATTGGATAGATATCACATGGTTTTAGACTACTAACATTTTAGGATTTATAATAATTGCCTACTCGTCCCTTTTGCTATGAGGTGGTTTAATCTATAAGTTGATGTCAAAATGTTCCATAACACGGTCGTTGATCTTGCAAAACTCAGAATATCAAGATGTATTTGCAAATTTTTGGTTGACTGATTGTCATTTCTTACTATTGTGAAGAACAAAAGAGTAACTTATTAAATGATTAGAACTAAGTTATAAAAAGGACCAAGTAGACTTATAGGGGCAAATATGTTTTTTTTTAATTTTAATCAATTTATAAATACATAACCTAATCACTACAATTAGACATGCAATTGTGCGTAAATAATAAAGTATAAAAATTAAAAATAACACATGAGATTTTTAAGTGGAAACAACATACGAAAAAACAATGATCTAAATGGAAAACTACTAGTCCATCGGATCACATAATCTATCCACTATGAAAATTTAATGTTCAAGTATAAACTTGGTCTTATACTTGCCTTTTTAGAATAATGTCCCAATGTACTTTACTTACGAGCACATTTTCTATTTTCACAACTTCTAAGATTAGCGTGAGTGAATTTTGACCAATGTTCTGATTATTTCCTCATAAATTAGACATGTTCGTGGGTCAACTTGAAAACAAGATTAGCATAAAAACACAAATATTCGTATGTGTTATAGATAGATTTTGATAAGTAACAGATCCTAATCCTAGTTCAAAACATTGATCAATAGACGTGGAACTAAGATTTCTAAAACAAATAATAAAGTAGTAATCTAGGTAATGATATGTAATAAATCTTAATCCTAGTTCAAAACATTGATCAACAGACGTGAAACTAAGATTTCTAAAATAGATAATAAAGCAGTAATCTAGGTGGTGATTTTTGTATCGATACTAGCAATTAAGAATACCAAGTACTGAATATGACTGAAACAGTTGCAGAGTGATGTAGCACAAAGATGAAAGCAATTGCTCTCAAAAATTTATATTTTGTGTGGCTCTTAAAATTGAGCAAAGGTTTGAATATATAAAGAATTTTGAGACCCTAAACCTAGATCTCAAAGGAAAGGTCTAAAATGCCCTTACGTGATTTTAAGGCACTTGAATAAAACCAGGGATATAAGGTACTTCCACGCAATCGTCAAGTTAAAAAATGATTTTTAAATCCAGTTAAGTGCTAGCTTGATCGATTAATCCCTCAGTCAATCAAGATGCGTTAAGTATTTTGACCTGAGAGTACCTAATCAAAGTCGATCAATCAAGTAAATGCAGAAATAATCCGAGAGGGACTTTACAAGAGTTGATCCAAGCTCGATCGATCGGTACCCTTTGTCAATCGATTAATTAACATTATGATTATGTGCTAGTGAATGCTAGAGTGAAACACTATATGTGATATTTATAAACAATATACAACAAGTATGATTATCTGAAACTAGAGTGTTTCTTCAGCCTTGCTTGATTGAATTAATAACGAGCCTAAAAATAAGTTTACATACAAATGTTTCGTCTATAAAAATAACCAACATTCATAGACCTTACAGACTCCAGATTTGGTATTTTCTTATGGAAAAACCTCTCTCTCAACATATGACTCTCATAGAAGTACAGTAAAATTATATTGATGTCCTAAATTCCATAATGAAACTATTCTATGATCCTGTGAATTCATATTTACTACAACTAGAAAATATTGTATGTAACTAAAACCACATAGACAAAGTATACGTGAACTTTACTTTGAAGTCTCATTGTAAATTAGTTTAGTTTTCATAAAAATAAGTGAGATGTAGAAAGAAATCATGTAATGCATGCATTCACATCAATCTATTTCACCATAAAACATAATGATTTAAAGCATTTTCTCCTAAATATGTTCTCCCCTTATATGCATAACAACATGAAACATGAGAATGAAGATATGTGAATCACTCTATCCCTTTTTAACAAACGAAAAGGACAAAGCATTGAGAGAAATTACAAACTTAAGAACAATTGAAAAATATGTATGCAAATATGCCATGGAGTCAAACTTCCACTAAAGGTAAGATGTAATGAAATATAAACTCTTCCTAAATTCTATGACATTCACGATGTAATACCAATTTAATAATGAATAAATAAGGAGAAGATGTACTTAAAAATTTAAAACTAAATTATTTTATTTTATTTTTAAAAATAAATAGCTACATGAAGCAATAAATGCATTTAGTAACTAACAAGCACAAAATCATTTGAGAAACTATTTTTGCTCAAATTTTGATTACCCATTAGATAAATAAGCAAGAAAATAGACATGACACACAAACATATTAGCATAATAGGACATATAATGATTGGTATTAACTAAAATTAGTATATATTTTGGAACTCTACTTGTATATTAATTAATTCATTTATGACCAATCATGAAAGATCCAAAATAAAAAACATCACATATCATACAAAACTACAATTTAGCCTTCAATCTCACAAAATAAAATATATTTATCAAGAGATAACCTCAATTATTATCTTTCTATTTTTTATAAATAAGGCACAATATTTTTCATTTTCTTTAACCTCTTTGTGCTTGTCAATTACAATGTTTTATAAGCTAGATGCCTTTTGCACAATCTTTTTGAAGTAGGTTTCGATATGTGCGTGCCATAAACATAGCATTATGACTTTCATAGTAATTGTTAGGTAGTCCTCTCTATTCACTATGGTAACTATACACATCATACTAGGTAGCCCTCTCAATACTAGATGACTTTCTACAACAAAATTTTAAAAATGTAAGAAATAGAATTCAACACAATTTTATAGTCAATGCTAACTCAAGTCCTAGAATCTTTCAAGAACAATTATAAACTTCAAGCATAACATACATGTGTTTTCATAAGTGTGTCAATAAGTTTATGTTAGTATCGATTATCACATGTAAAAATGTATGTGTGAACAAGTCAAAATTATAGAATCATTTACAATAAAAGTCAAAATGAGTTAAGCTACTGAAGACAATGTTATATGTATGTAAGCATTCACTAAGCCCATAACTTTGTTTGCTAAAAAAGATTATATTTATTTTATTTTTTATTTTAACAATTGAAAAAATAAATGCAATTCTATGAAATTGTTCATCTAGGGTCATAATCCTAATTCAAAACATAGATCAAAAAACATGAAACAAAGATTTTTAGAACATTTAATAAAGCAGCAATATAGGTAGTAATTTTTGTATCAATACTAGCAATTAAGAATACCTAGAATTGAATCTAACTAAAGAAATTACTCTCAAAAATTTATATTCTCTGCAATGTTAAAAGTGAGCAAAAGTTTGAACACATAAAGAATTTTGGGATCCTAAACCTATATCTCAAAGGAGAGCTTTGAAATACCTTTTAAAGCACTTAATTAAAATCAAAGTTTGAGGTAATTTCACACAAGGTTAAGATAAAAAAATATTTTAAATCTTGTTAAGCGCCCGTTCAAGAGTACTCAATTGAAAGTTAATCATCACATAAATGTAGAAACAACACAAGAGGGACTCAACAGAAACGATAGAAGCTCAATCAATCGATACCCTTAGTCAATCACTTGACTAACGTAAATTTTAGTACAAAATATAATTATAAGTGTTGTAAATATGTGATAATAAATGCATGAGCATAACACAAAAGTCTTTTTTTTTACTTTACTTAATAGATTTGACAATCAACCTAAAAACAAGTTTACATGCAATCATTTTTTTTCACAAAAATTACTAACATTTATAGACCTTACATTAAAGTATATTGGTTAAATAACTCTCTCAAAAGTTTAAGCTATTAGAAAAAAGAGTAACAATACTTTTATACATCTATTACTCTCACAAAAATGTTAGCTCTATATACTATGTATGCTAAACACTGACAATTCAATAGTTGGGATTACTGATGTTTGAGCATCTTATTTTCAACTCTGATATTGTTTTAAAAGTTGTTAGAAGAAAAATGAACTCTCTTACAAACTTAAATTTTTGAGTAGTGCTAGATATCACCTCAAACTGCCTACCTTGTAATGAAGTGACGTGATGTGATTGACAACTAATTTAACAAAAGACTACAAAAGTTTTATTTTGATTAATAAAACCTTAATATCTCATTTGCCATTATCACAAATTTGTAATAGAAATCATCTTCCTTCACTTTTATAATTTGAAGTGCCCATGTGAGAAACAAAGGGATAGAATTCATCTAACATAGTTGTACTTTCATCATTTTAGTCAATCCATCCTAAGGAGGAATGTACAAACATGGAGTGAATCTGGAATCTAAAATTTTGTTTAGACTTGTGTTGGGAAAATCGGATATATTTTCCCTATTCTAAGTAGTTACTATTGGAAATGAATAGTAACTATTTAAATGAATAGAACTCAAACTAACCCAAAAAAATAATGCTATTGGAAATATAATACTAAAACAAACTAAAACAGATATTGAAACAGAAATATTAAAGCATAAAAATAATAACAACAGAAATTTAACGAGGTTCTGTATAAATGTTACCTAGGTCCTTGGGTGTCGTTGACCACTTCCACTATCTCCAAATGAATAAACTCCAAATTACAACTAATTGGAAAAAATTGAGCTAATCAATTACCCTTACAAAAGAGAGGAAGATTCACAAATTTTGGGATGTTTTACAAATGGTGAATGAGGCTTTATTTATAGCCCAAAATCCAACATCCATCTTCATTCCTAACTAATGTGGGACTTTTCTAATTTGCTCACTAAGGAGCTATATAACAAATCTCCACCTTAGCGACTTAGTGATTTTTTAAATGATTTCTTCAATCACTAGATCAGCAACGCCAGTGCCAATTCAGATTTGTAGGATGTTAATCAAGTTCAGACAATGTTTGAACTTGATTTCTGTTACCACCTTCGTCATCATATTTGCGGGATTCTCTGTCGTACTGATATTCTGAACTAGTACTCCACCTTTTTCAATAATCTCTCACACAAAATGATAACGAACGTCAATGTGCTTTGTACGTGCATGATAAACTTGGTTCTTTGCTAAATGAATAGCACTCTTACTATCACAAAATACCTTAATATGTTTTTGACCAACTCCCAAGTCTTCAAGTAAACCTCGTAACCAAATAGCTTCCTTTAAAGCCTCTGCCTCTGTAGTAGACAAAACAACTGTGGACTGTAAGGTAGACTTCCAACTAATTGGTGCTCTAGCAAGAGTAAACACATAACCAATAGTTGACCGACGCTTATCTAAATCTCTTGCATAGTCGGAATCACAATATCCGACTGCACATTGACCAACGGTATTATCCTGTTGAAATACTAAGCCAACATCTATAGTATTTATAATATACCGTAGAATCCATTTCACAACTAACCAATGTCCTTTACTAGGATCATGCATGTACCTGCTTATAGCACCAACCGCATGTGACATGTCAGGTCTTGTACACACCATTGCATACATCAAGCTACCAACCGCATTTGCATATTGTACCTTTTCCATATATTCTCGTTCTACATCATTCTTAGGAGATAATTGAGCACTAAGCTTGAATTGAGGAACTAGCGGAGTACTTACAGGTTTTGTCTGTTCATTCATACCAAAACGTTGTAGTATCCTCTTCAAATATTGACTCTGGGTCAAACTAAGCTTCCTCTTCTTCCTGTCTCTGCTTATCTCCATACCGAGAATCTTCTTGGCTTCTCCCAGATCTTTCATCTCGAATTCCTGACTTAGTTGAGCCTTCAACTTTTCAATTTTTGCTTAGCTCTTCGATGCAATCAACATATCATCGACGTATGATAACTGTATTTTATATAGTTATTTTCATCTATTTTATTAATTATTATTGTTATGTTCTTAATATGTTTAGTTAATTTTAGTTTAATAAATTAGTATTTACTGTTTTTTATATATTTTAATAAAATTAAATAATTTGTATTGAAAACTTACTTAATTGCAAATTTATGTATAAAAAAATAATTTAAAATAAAATAGTGGTTAATTGCAATTTATAAGAAGTTAAAAAAATATAATTTAAATTAAAGTTGGGCTTAATTTTAATTATTAAAAGTTTAAAATTTAATTTAAATTAGAAAAGGGCTTTATTGTAATTAAACAAAGTTTAAAATGTAGTTTGGAATATATTTGTGGGTTAAAATGCAATTAAGTAAAGTTTACATTTCTGCGTAGGTGAGAAAAAGCCACGTGCCATAAACCAAGCGCACAACGTGGACCGTCCGATCAGTAAAGAAACGGCTATGATTCGAGCGTCTCTATCAAACCCGACCAACTCGCGTGGGTGCAGGTTTCTTTGTCTTTCACGTTGCTCGGTGCCCGAGTGGGGCCCACCTGCCGCGCAGGCCGACGTGCAAGTGGGACCCACGTGTCTGACCCGTCTAGCCGTTGTACCCCACGTTTCGCGCGCCCTAATCCCGTGCGACAATCTATCGTGTGTCCGTTTCCTGAAACTAATGAGGTACTGCCATGTGTCCCACTATTTATTTCAGCAAATCATATTGCAACACGTGGCAGCGTGTATTGAAAACAAAATCAGAAACGCGCAACTCTCTCCCACTCAAATTTAAACGCTTTTTTGATACCAGTTTTGTCCCCACGCGTAATATTTTATTATTTTTGCCATATCTCTCTATTACGCGTGTATTATTTTGTAATATTTTAGATGTAATTTTTTAACTATAAATAGGAGATATTATGATAGAGTTTTAAAAGTTTTTTTTGAGATTTTTTAATTTTTGTGTTGTTCGGTTCTGGACTATGGAACACGCAGAAGCCATTTTTGGCTTTGATAACTGTATTTTATACAGTTATTTGCATCATTTTTAGTAATGATAATTGCTATGTTCGTTTAATATTTATTAATTTTTGTTAAATAAATTAATATTTTCCTTTTATTTGCTAAAAATACATTTTTAATAAAATTAAATAATTTGTATCGGAAATGTACTTAATTTCGTATTTTTGTCCACAAATATAATTTATGATAATATAGTTTCTTAATTACAATTTATATAAATCGAAAATATAATTTAAATTAAATTTGGGCTTAATTATAATTATTAAAAGTTAAAAATTTAATTTAAAATTAGTAAAGGGCTAAGCGTAATTTAAGAAAGTTTAAAAATGTAATTTGAAATATATTTGTGGGTAAAAATATAATTTATAAAAGTTTGAATATTAGCGTGAGGGGAGATGAAGTCCTGTATGACATCGCCTCGCCAACGTGGGCCGTCCGTCGAGGATCAGCGGCTGGTCGCGCGTGTCCATCAAGCCCGACCAAGGAGATTGGGGACGAGAGATATTCGTTTTGCGCGGTGGCGTGCCGATGGGTCCCGCGTGTCGCGCGGCGGCGTCGAGTGGGCCACGCATGTCGTGGCAATTCCCCGAGGAGATCGGCGGCCGGGTGGATCAAAATCGACGGTCGTATTGAGCCGCGTCCGTCAGTGTCGCGCGGGCGTAATGTGACAATCCATTGTGACGCGTTCCCGTACAATGGCCGGCGTGCGTCTTCGATTTTACGAGAATAAGAATACGCCCGTGTCCCGCGAAAATTTAAGCTAATCGAGACGGTGACACGTGGCTGGCATTTACAATGCGGCGACCGCTGACTGGATCCTGTTCCGTTTCCGGTAGTTGCCTCGGTTTCGGCCCGCGCCAATCCTATGTCTCGCCCGTTCTACGTGCGGCCGGTTTGTGTACCCGATGATGTGATGCCACGTGGCCTTTGGAAATCTTTCGGTAGAATCGGTGACGACACGTGGCATGCAATTTGAATTTAAAAAAATTAGAGCAGTGACACTGTTTCAGCGTAAATTAAATAAGATTTTCGATACAAAAATCGTCTGGCGTGATTTTATTTTTTCGATAAAAATTATTACGCGTTTTCGATAAAAAAATAAAATAAAAATGTAATATTTTAGATGTATTTTTTTAGCTATAAATAGGAGATAGTTTTTAGTTGTAAAAAGAGTTTTTTTTTGGTTTGGAGAAGAGTTTATTTTAGTTTAGAAATTTGTAGTGTTCGGTTTTGAATTTGAGAACACGCGAGGCTCATTTTTGGCTTTTGTTGTGTTCTGCGTGTGCCAAATATTTTCGTTTCTTGATGTTTTAATTTTCCTTATTCTTCATCTTATTTTTTTAATCTTTTGTAATTTTTATTTTAATTTAATGAAGTAATTTAATTTTTCTAGGGTTGCATTTGATCTAAATTTATGAAGCTTTGATTTTAATTGTTTTTTGTTATAGATTTATAAGACGTTCGATTTGTTCGTTCTATTTTGTGCTTAATGCTTTTTTGATTATTTACGAATTTTATCAAAGCGATTTGTGGCATAAAAATAAACTTGAGAAAGGCATTTTTGTGTATATTGCTCGTAAATAGAATGACATGTATGATGAAGGATAGGAATATACCTTAAATGTAAGTGTGGCCATTTGAAAACTTAGAAGCTAAGGAATCTTGGGGAATTTAATTCTCGTAGAGATATAGTGAATTAATTTAGCAGTGTGTTTGTGCGAACTCGGAAGAGATGTATGAATAAAAAAAGAAGTTTTCGGTTGACAAATTAAATGTACTAAAAAATATAAATCCAAAGAAAATAATATGATTGTAGTGGATTAGTTTGGTGAAAAATTGCAATCCTAGAGTTCTTTTATTTTCTTTTTACCTTTTTTTTCATATCAACGATTATTTTGGATAAAATCAGAGAGAAATAATTTTAGTACTCAACAAACTATAGTAACAAATCTCTGTGGGATCGATCTTTACTTATAAATGTTATTACTTGCGACCGTGTATACTTGCACGAGTTCGTGTGTTGAAAAACACGCAACAGGCTTCTGTTGTGTTCTATGTGTGCCAAATATGTTCGCTACTTGATGTTTTAATTTCCTTTCTTCTTCCTTTAATTTTTATGCATCTTTTGTAATTTTTATTTTAAATTTATGAAGTAATTTAATTTTTCTAGGGTTGCATTTTATCTAAACTTATGAAGCTTTGATTTTAATTATTTTTGATAGATTTATAAGACGTTCGATTTGTTTATTCTATCTGTGCTTAATGCTTTTTGATTATTTACAAATTTTATCAAAATGATCCATGGCACTTAAATAAACTTGGAAGAGGCATTTTTGTGTATATTGCTTATGGATAGAATGACATGTATGATGAAGGATTGGAATATACCCTAATTGTATGTGTGGCCATTTGAAAACTTAGAACGTAATGAATCTTGGTGAATTTAATTCTCATAGGAATATAGTGAATTAATTTAACGAGGTGTGTCTATACGGTGCTCGGAAGAGATGTATGGATAAAATTATAAGTTTTCGGTTGACAAATTAAATGTACTAAAAAAATATAAATTAAGAGAAAATAACATGATTAGAGTGGATTAATTTGGTGAAAAACTGCAATCCTAGATTTCTTTTATTTTCTTATTAAACTCTTTTCTTCTTTTTCTAAATCAACAGTTGTTTTGGATAAAATCAGAGAGAAATAATTTTAGTACTCAACAAACTATAGTGACAAATCTCCGTGGGAACGATACCATCTTTGTTAGGAAATCCATCTTTCTTTGCATACACCCATTTGCAGCAATTGCCTTCTTGCCCTTAGGTAGTTGTGTCAACTTCCATGTTTTATTCTTTTGAACGGATAGAAGTTCTTCATCCATGGCTTCCTTCCAACTTTTAACTTCAGGGCTTCTGATTGCTTCTTTATATATGGAAGGAACATCATCATACACAACTGAAAGTGCACAGGCCACCGTATTCTTAAACTGAGTAGGTAGGTCTTCAAAATCCTTGTATCGAGCAGGTACCTTGACATTTTTTCGTCGTGGCCTATCAATTGTAGTTTCTTCTTGTTGCTGTAGAGGTTTTGGGGTTAAAACCTCTTCATCTGATTCATCTTCTGTCAATGGAGGATCAGCTTCTGTCTTATCTTCACTAACTGGATTAACAATTTTTCTTTCAAACTCCACATGTTTCGGAGTTTGCTCCACCTGCTCTAAAGTGCCATCAATCTTCTTAGTTATCTTTCTCAACAATGCAGATTCATCAATGGTAACATCTCTGCTAAATACTATCTTTTTTCCTTTCAAGGCACCATAGTCGATATCCCTTAGAACCAGAAGGGATCCCAAAAAAATGGCTTTTTTGGCTCTTGGGTCTAACTTTGATTCTGTTACATGGTAGTATGAAATTGAACCAAACACATGTAAGAAATCGTAATCTCTAGTAGGTTTTTTAGACCATACCTCCATAGGTGTTTTGCCTTCAAAAGTAGACGATGGTAGACGATTGACGAGATGACATGCATATGTCACAACCTCAGCCCAATACTGCTTACCTAAACTAGTATTTGAAAACATACACCAAACCTTCTCCAACAAAGTTCGGTTCATACGTTCTATAACTCCATTTTGTTGTGGTGTTTTTTGAATAGTGAAGTGTTGCAATATCTCTTCTTCATCACAAACTTTCATAAATGGATCGTTTGTGTACTCAGTGCCATTATCAGACCTCAGATGCTTGATCTTTTTACCAGTTTGAGTCTCGATCATCTTCTTCCACTTGAGAAAAATCCACAACACTTCATCCTTCTTCTTCATGAGATACACCCAAACTCTTCTGGAGAAATCATCAACGAAAGTGACATAATAATGTTTGCCACTCATGGATGGAGTTCTTGTTGGCTACCATACATCAGTATGGATGTAATTCAAAATACCCTTTGTATTATGGAGATCATTGCCAAAGCTTACTCTTTTTTGCTTCCCCAATACACAATGCTCACAGAATTCCAACTTGCCGGTTCTCGTACCTTTTAACATCCTTGCTTTACTAGAATCTGCAAAGCTTTTTCATCGGCATGTCCCAAACGTATATACCACAACTTGGTAGTTTCTAAATCTCTTTCTTCCTCTTAAACTACTATTGATGTTATCCCAATAACCGTACTACCAAGGTAGTAGTACAAGTTATTCTTCCGAACACCTTTCATCGCCACAAGTGCTCTAGAAGTAACCTTCAATGCCCCATTTTGTATGGTCATAATGAAGCCTTTTGATTCTAAAACTCCCACAACAATGAGATTCTTCTTCATATCTGGAACATAATGAACATCTGTCAAGACCCTGGTTAAACCATCTTGATTCTTCAAACGAATTGTACCGATTCCCAAAACTTTGCATGGATAATCATTACCCATGAAAACAACTTCACTGTCTAGTTCTTTAAAGTTAAAGAATCACTCCTTGTTAGGAGACATATGGAAAGTACATGCTAAATCAAAAATCCAATCACCAGGATGGGATGCTCCTAACAAACCAACAAATGCAAAATCTGAATTTGAATTGCTTTCAGCTACACATGCATCAGATTGCACAACTTTTCCTTTCTTTTGCAGCTTCGGAAAATTTTTCTTCCAATGGCCTTTCTCATGACAAAAAACACATTCATATTTACCAAGTCTTCCTTTTGATAGAGATCTACCTTTCTTTCCTTTCTGTTATGTTTACGGACGTCCTCTTACAGACAATGCCTCTGCTACTTCATTCCTGCTTTCTCTTTTATCTTTCTTTCTAATTTCATAACTATACAAAGCAGTACAAACTTCCTCAAAACACTTTATCCTTTCCAATGAGTAAGCTCGTAATAAGATTATCAAACTCATTAGGAAGGGAGGCTAACAACATCAAGGCTACATCTTTATCTTTAAAAGTTTCATCCATATTTAACAAATCTGCTACTAATTGATTAAAAGCAGTAATATGGTCGTTTATTTTAGTACCTGGAAGGTATTCAAACCGAAACAACTTCTTCTTCAAATAGAGCCGATTCTATCCACTCTTCTTCATGAACTTGTTATCCAACGCCTTCCACAACTTACTTGTGGATGTCTCCTTCATGAGCGTGTAATTTTGTTCTCTTGAGGGACACAAACGAATTGTACCATATGCCAATCAGTTGATATTTTTCCATTATACTTCATTTGTTCCATCTGGTTTCTCTTCTTCAATGGGGATGTCTAGACCTTGTTGAAATAGACCATCTAGAACTTTGCCTTGCCACATGCCAAAATGACCGATTCCATCAAACTTCTCCAGCTCGAACCTTGCATTCATCACCATAGTTCTGCCTGACGTGGATGATTGGCCTTTATTTGAAAGAAATTTTTCTTCCTCCATTTCTTCAAATTACAACAACTAGTAACTATATTCCAATAGCAAACAAACGAAATACAAACAAATGCCTAGGTAGAAGACCTTCAACTCTGATACCAATTGTTGGGAAAATCGGGTATATTTTCCCTATTCTAAGTAATTACTATTCAGTTATGATTTAAATGAATAGAACTCAAACTAACCCGATAAAATAATGCTATTGGAAATATAATGCTAAAATAAACTAAAACAGATATTGAAACAAAAATATTAAAGTAGAAAAATAATAACACCAGAAATTTAAAGAGGTTCGATATAAATTTTACCTAGGTCTTCGGGCGTCGTTGACTACTTCCACTATATCCAAATGGATGAACTCTAAATTACAACTAATTGTGCAAAATTGAGCTAATCAATTACCCTTACAAAAGAGAGAAAGATTTACAAATTTTGGGATGTTTTACAAATGGTGAAGGAGGCTTTATTTATAACCCCAAATACAACACTCATCTTTATTCCTAATCAATGTTGGACTTTTCTAATTTGTTCACTAAAGAGCTATATAGCAACTTATTTGCTATCGTCATTTGAGATGTTCTAAGATTGTATTGCATTAATAGACACCGTCAACAATCCCCGAAGAAAGGAACTGCTTTAGTATTGAAAATCTTTGTAGAATAAGGTCCATTCTTATAACTAGTATCATTTTTTTAAGTTCTGTTTTGTTTAAGTTAATATTATTTTTTAATTTATTTTTCATGAAAACAAAAGTTTATTTGGTAACAAGTTTTATTTTATGTTTACCAAAATATGAAAAACAAAAATCGCGTTCGATAAAAATGTAGTTTTCTTATTTCTTTTTTACTTTTCGATACTTTTTATTCTCAATTTGCTTTCAAAATTATTGAGAATAATAATTAGAAAGAGATGGCGATATGGTCTTTGTGAAAATAAGATGTTAGAGCATGTGATTGGAAATTTTGTCGTGAAAGTTTTGAAAACCTCTTCCTTCTCCTTCTCCTTCTCCTTCTCCTTTTTATTCTTTTATTTTCAAATTAGGTTAAAAGTAGAACTTATTACGATTTAAAAGAAAAACATATAATTAAATTAAATTAGTTATCAAATAATATTTTGTTTAAAATTTTGACTTTTAAACATGAAAAACATAACACATTACAAAACGTGTCTGAAATGATTTTTAATTTTATTTATGTTTTGTTTTCGTATTTATCCTTTTGCGTTCGTTTTGTTTTGTTTTGTTTTGTTTTGTTTTGTTTTTTTAAAAAAAGTTTATCATTGTCATCCTTTTACTGTTTGGAAATTTGGGACTAAGGTAGAATTAACGATGGAGAAATTATGACAATTCAACCTCAGTTTTTTTAGTATGCCGATTTTCTTCCACATGGGAGAATATTTTTCATTCGGTAACGCAATAATAGTAAACTTTGATGTAATATGTCTTTGAATATCTAAAGGTATTGTTATCCTCTTTGTTAATAATAGGTAATTTGATTATGACATTTTTGTTTGCGTCTCGGTGCACATTTTTGAAATTATTTGTGATTGTTTTGTAACTAATTGTGGTGTTTTCAAATTTAAGTTGTTTTGAAAATTTGTTTTATTGAATAATAATTTCATTTTTTTAAGTTTAAAATCTGATTAGAAATTAGTTTTATTTTTACTCTTTCTATTATTTTTTAAACTTAAAAAAAGTTTTAGAAATCATATTTTAAGTTCATTTTGGGTTTGTTTTTAAATTTTTACTTTTTTTAAACCGAAATTTTCAGAATGAATATTTTTTGTTAATTAATTTTATTTTCAAATTTAAAATTAGTTTGAAACTCAATTATATTTTTATTAAAATTTCTTTATATTTTCTAAAATGTAACGTTTGGCTTACTTGTGAGGCTAGATTTTTCGTTTGAGGTAAGAAAATAATTTTTGAAAACCAAATTTTAAGTAAACTTTTCATTTAAGTTTTTAATTAATTTTATATTTCTTTGTTGTAAATTACGGTGAAATGACACAAAAAAAAAACAAAACATTTTATCAAACAAGTTTTTTTTTCTTTTCTAAATGAATTAAAAAAAATTAAATTAATTTAAAACACAAAAAAATAGAATTTAAAATTCGAACTCGTTACAAAAGGTTTTTTGTTATTTCATTAATTAACTTTACAACTTTTTTATGATTTAAGAGATAATAAAAGTAGAAAACAAACTGTTTTATCGAATCATATCTTTTTACAAATAATTTTAAAAAATAAAAAATTAATTTTAAATACCAAAAAAAAAAAACAAAAGACAAACAAAAGCAAATATAAATATCTCTAATTGAGAAACAATTTATTTGTCGGCTGAAAATGTAAATTATCCTACTGCTTTTTTTGGCTTGGTACGCAGTGAAAGGTTGATCAATCAAACAAAAATGATAAATCATCATTTTTCTTGATGATTGGCTTGTTACTATGCCTACCACGTTTAATATAATAAATAATTATTAATTAAAATAATCAAATTTATTTTTTAATTTATAATTAACTAAAATATCAATTATAATCCCAATTAGCTTTTGAACAATATTTACTTGCCTAATCTCTCTATTTTACTTTGTTCTGGCTTTTGGACAAATAAATAGTTTATCGGTAATTGTTATTAACAGAATAATGAGATATATTATTTATTAATAATATTGTATGCTTTTTAATGATAATAATATTATTATAATATATAATTATTATTAAAAATAAAATAAATATTTCATATATTTTTATTTAATAATAACATAAATTATTTTAATAATATTATTATTTTTAATTAAGAATTTGACATTTATATTTTTCAATAAATGCATTAAATTTACTCAAAAGAAAAAATAATAATAAATAATTCGTCATGTAATTATTTTCCTGTATCGAAAAGAATAAATGGGGCTCTATATTCAATTAAGATTCGTATCCCGATCCATACACGGATAATGGTTCGATACATTTTAATGTATATTAAAATAAATATCATGAATACATATTTATTCATTATTTAATTTCATTAAAATACATATAATCTATATATCTAATACACGTTGATATTGCTTATTAAAAATGATAATACACATGGATTGTAGGCATATATCATAGGAATAGTTCTATACGGTAATATTGTGATACCATTTAAATAATTATTAAATTTGTGATAATATATAATAAATAATATTATAAAGTAATTTTTAGTTATAATAATCAATAAAATATACTTGAATATTATCAAGTAAATAAAGAAAGTCGTGTGAGCATGAAAACGTGAACATGTAAGTAGTAAGATTCGCTTTATATTGGGTCTAGGAGGCTAGCTTTGAACGTATTATGTGTTGCTATATATGAGGCACTAACCACAACTACGCAACTAAATAAAAGACAAAAAAAATAAAAGTAATAGCGTTGCTTTATTTCTATCTTATGATTAGCTTAGATTGCGTGCTTGACCATAAGGATTTTCATGGAGCGAAAAACGACAAATGTTGATTTAGGTATTAATATTACATTAAAAAATATATATTTTTAATTTTAATTTATTCCTTAAATTATTAAAATATTTTTTAATCAATTATTTTAATTAATAACTTTTTTTTAATATTTATATTTTTCAATAAATGATTTATGAGATAAAGTTAAATTTAATTCATCTAAATTTAATACCAATTCAATCAACTTAATTTACTTTTAAATAAGATGAATAAAGCAATTCATAAGCTAACATATTAAAAAAAATATAACAAAAATAAGTAATATTTATAATTTTATTTAAAATCAAAATCATTAGTATAAATATTATATTTTTATAAAACAAAGAAAAATAAAATAAAATATTTTTAAATGTATTTTTCATAATGTTAACTTTTTACAAATACATTATTTAAATATACTTGTGAATTGTTTATGTGAATTAATTTATTTAAGCTTATGATCTAATTGACTTGGATCATTTTAACTTTTGATTCGACTTAAATGAGATAAGTTGTCCATTTAGTGGTTAGAAGGGATATTCATCATATCAAAACTATTTAATTTAATATTATCTAATCTAACTAATTATCAACTAAATAGATTAGATAAGAACAATCTCATCCGTCAATTGAATAGATTGATTGGATTAATTTGATCTATAATGTGTTTTGTGTCATTTTTTATTATGTATACTTAATTTCATCTACCATCAACATATAAATATATAATGTATAATAAAATCACATTTATTACAATAACAGTAAAAAAAATACGATTTTACAATATTACAATATTAAACTCAATAAAAATAAAAAAAAATTAAATATAAATTTAAGTCAAAAATATGAAGTATAAAAACTCAACGATATTAGAATATTTCACCACTTTACAACTTAATAAATGAAAAAAGGTGTATAATAGAAAATGGGAAAAATCTTAAAAGAGCGACATATAAACATTATTTAATTTTAATGGGTTCGAATTAAATTCTAGTGAATGGTAGAAAATACAATCCACCATCTCGATCTTAACGAATTATATACAATATAATTCAATCATCAGTTCAAAACCATAAGGATGAACATTCTATCATAATTCTCAAGAAAAATATTATCACAACTAATGCTTTTGGAGTTTCTCATACTCGTGAGATTCTTGAAGAAAATGTTGAGTACTTAATCTAGGAGGGACATGATAATACTATTAAGAATTAGATTTATTCATTCATTTTCTAGAGTCATTTGAAGTTTCTAATTGAATAATTGGCATGCTCTTAGTAAAGCATTCAATGATGATTCTCAAGGACGATTGATGAATCTAAGATGAAGATTGCAGTCTTTGAAGAAAGGTAATGTGACACTTGAGCAAATCATTAGCATAGTAAAGGATCTTATTGATCATTTACTTGCTATTGATGATTCAATTAGTGAAAGGGAGCATATGTTCTATGTTCTTGAAGGATTGGATTTGCATTATTTTTCACTTGTCACAAATGTAACTAGTAAGAAGATAATCATTTGCTTTGACTAGTTGTTCATACGATTGGTTGTTCATAATAAACAATATGAACGTATGAATGCATTTGATGTACCTCTTGTTCAAGCTAATTACACTAAAAGTTTCTCAAAACCTCCTTACCCAGCTCTATCACAATCTGCTCAATCATCTCTTTGTGGTAATCAATCTACCTCTAAACCTTCTAAGATTGTTAAATTTTACAACATTCAATGTCAAATTAGCAAAAAATATGGTCATATTGTTGTACAATGTTACTTTAGATACACCTAGTATAAAAACAATGGTGATGCAAAACCTAAAATGAATGCACCTAAAAAACATTGTATACACTTTAGATGTTATGACTGATGATCTTGCCACTGAGGTTACTACTTTTCCTCAAGAAGTTTCTCCTACTTCTCACAAGGCTTACTCATCACAAGCATTGTTAACAACTACAATGCTCACACCTACTACTACGCAACAATAGTTCATAGACACAAGGGCTACACATCACATTACTTCAAATGATTCAATGCTTCAGAAAGTAAGGACTTACACAAGTTATGCTTCTATGTTACTTGGTAATGGCTCCAATATACTTATTACTCATATAGGTAGTACCTATTTGTTTCGTGGTTCTTGTGATCTTTAGCTCCAAAACTTGTTGTGCGTACCGCAATTTGAGAAGAACTTCATTTATGAAGATAATAATGTTACTATGGAGTTTTTCTCTAACTCATTTTGTATAAAGAATGTGCAAAAGGCTTAGCCATCTCCATACTGATTTTGTTAAATAGGTAACTATTAGTATGAATAAGGAGCTTACTCACACTAATACCTCTAGTCTTTGTAATCCATGATAGTTAACTAAGACACATAGGATTCCTATTATACATGTTCACCCTTTTTCTTTGTATCCTTTTAATATTATACAAATTGATTTATGGAGGCCTTTTCCTGTTACTTCACTACAAGGAATGAAATATTTTCTCTAATTTGTTGAATATTGCACAATATTTATATGGATTTATGTTCTTTATAGCAAGACTTAGGTTTGTTTTTATTTTTTTTATTTTGAGCCTTCATTGAAAGGAAATTTCAAGCTAAGATTAAAATGTTTCAAAGTGATGGTGGTATTGAACTTAAAAGGTTGGAATCACACTTCTTTGATCGTGATATACTGTGTATACTTTCTTGTCCTTACACAACATCTCAGAATGTTCAGGCTCTTTATGAATCTAGTCCATTTGAGTTGTTTTTTTTCTTCATAAATAGCCAGATTACATTTATTTCAAAGTATTTGGATGCTTATGTTATCATTTCCTTAGATTATATAATCACAATAAACTTGTAACCATATATTTGGCTTATTTTTTGTTGGCTATATTGCTCAATACAAAGGGTTCTAGTGTTTAGAACCTATCTCTAATAAGATCTTTGTGTCAGCTCATGTTCGAATTAGTGAGCATATATTTCATTTTCTACAGTCCATTTTAGTTACTTCATCTACTTTTTAGCATGTTAGTTATATTTCTTCTATTTCTTTTTATGTCCAGATTCCTACTAAAACTACTACATAGGTGTATAATTTTCATCAAAACACTTCTTTTTGTATACCTTTGCCTATAAATCCAATCATGTGTATGATAGTGAGGCTTTTCCTACTTTACTTGTGCTTGGTATGTCTTAGTCTTTACCTTTTGTATCTTTGAGTACTTCTTCTTCTCTTTCTAAGTTGGATTCTCAGTTATCTTCTTATACTTCCTTGCCTTCTTCACCAAACTCTATTTCTTCTTTGTTTGAACCTATTCACTCTACTACTTTACCTATTCAATTGGGTTCAATTGAACCTTTTACTATTTTTTATCCTTCTAGTATTAATTTAATAGTTAACTTGCCTATTTCTCCCCAGTTAGGTCTTCATCAATTTTCTACTAATACTAATACTCATTCTATGATAACATGATCTAAGCAAGGCATTTTTAAACCAAAAGCCTTACTTTTTGTGTCTATTCTTCCATAATCACTTAGTATGGATTTTGTTCTTAGCATACCAGAGTGGAAAGCCTCTAGGTAGTGGGAACATAATACATTAATACAAAATGGCACTTAAGAGCTTGTTTATAAACCAAAGTTAGAAAGGTAATTGGCTATTAGGTCTTCAAAACTAAACTGCTACCTGATAGATCTCTTGACAAGTATAAGTCAAGGGTTGTGACAAAAGGTTTCCAATAGATAGAGGGACTTGATTATAAGGAAACATTATGTTATATGGTTAAACCCACTACTATTAGGATTGTGCTTAGCTTGGCCTTTGCTCAAAAATGGTTGGTAAGGCAGTTAGATGTCAATACTATCTTTCTAAATGTTGACATCTATAAGGAGGTATACATGTCTCAGCTATAAGGTTTTATGAGTAATTAGTTCCCAATTATGTTTATAAGCTTATTAGGGCAATCTATGGATTGGAACAAGTTTATCGAGCTTGGTTTATTAAGCTCAATGGATGTTTAATTGATTAGAGTTTTAAGTGTTATAACAATGATGCATCTATAATGATCTATGATTGAGGTGGATTGTTTATTGTCATATTGATCTATGTAGATGACATCCTGGTTATAAGGAAATGATCCTATGTTCATTAGCAACCTTATTACATGACTCAATAAGGTGTTTTCCTCAAAAGGATTAGGTGATGTCAGTTTCTCCTTAGGTATTGAAGTTACCAAAACAAATGATGGTTTGCATTTATGTAAAGCTAAATACACCAAGAAATTACATGATAAGGTTCAAGTAAAGGACTCAAAGCCTAGTCCTATACCAATGGTTATTAGTACTCCTCTCTCTAAAGAAGATGGTATTCCTATTGCTAATGCCACTCAGTATTATATTATTGTGGGAGCACTTTAATAATGCAATCTCACACATCCTGAGATAAGATTTTAAGTAAATTAAAATTTTCAATTATTGCATCAATCTATTGATAAACATTGGTTAGCTACTAAAAGTCTTCTCATGTACTCGAAAAGAACCCCAAATTATGGAATTACCTTACTCAATCTAATACACTTGGCTTAACAACCTATATTGATGTAAATTAGGCATCTTGGGTTCATGACAGAAGATTAACAGGTGGATGCTACATCTATCTTGGGCAATCACTTATGTATTGTTGCTCTAGCAAGTAGAAGGTAGTTTCTAGGTCCAACATAGAGGCAAAATTTCGATTTCTTGCTCATATAGTTGTTAAGGTAGCTTGGGTACAAAAGGTGTTGCAAGAGTTGAAGGTTTATCTCTTTGAGCCACACACTTTATTTTTTGATAATATCAGTGCTGGGTATTTGGCCAAGCATATAGTATATCATGCTAGAGCAAAACATATTAAGATTGACTTCTGTTTTGTTCATGAAAAAATAATTTTTGTTGTCTTATTGTTGCCTACGTACCAACGCAAGAATATATAGTAGATGTGATGATTAAGGCCTATGCTGGTTCTCATTTCTAAGAGTTTTGAACAAAATTAACAATCCTGCACAAGACTAGGATTGAGGGGGCATGTTAAGATGAGTATTAACTAGTATGTGCTTGTACATGTGATCATAAGCATGTGTGTGTAGTTAGAATAAGATTCCTTACCTTATGTGCATATGTGATCACAACCGAATGGTGATGTTATCACTGTGATCTTTTAGCTATGAAAATAATGTATTACTCACTAATGATGTAAGTTATTTTCATTAATTCAAGAAGTGTATTCATGGATCCATTCTTTATCTCTTTCTTCCTCTTCCATTTATGTTCTTATCATAGAATGTGTATTAATATTAGTAGAAAATCGATGAAGACCTAACTGGAGAGAAATAGGCAAGTCAACTATTAATTTGATATTAGAAGCATCAGTTGTGATAACAGTTTTCTTGAAAACTAGTAGTGGAGGTACAAAAGTTTCTTTAATAAAAGATTGTACACCATAAATTGTAATTACCTATTGCAATTGCTCCTTCGAAATCAAGAAATTAGAGCCATTGAGTTTCATTGAGAAACGCAAATTAATAAGATAAGTCAGTAATGAAATAAAGGAAAGGAAGATGAAGGTTGAGGAAGAATAGATGGAAACGAAGCTGATTTGATCAAAGCAGATGAGTCTTCATCATCTGTTTTGATTTTTTTTGGTGTAGCAAAAGACATTGATTCATCCATATATGAATAGCTCTCATATCATGATAAGAACATAAATAGAAGAGTGAGAGATAGAGAATGGATGCATGAATATATTTCTTGAATAATTGAAAAAAACTTACATCATTAGTGAATAATACATTGTTTTTATAATTAAGAGATTAGAGAGATGATATCAACATTTAGTTATGATCATACGTGCACATGGGCTTACGAATTTTATTCTAAATAACTACACTAATATGCTTATGATCACACATGTGAAAGCACATACTAGTTAGTTACTCATCTTAACATATACAATACGGTTCAATCATGGGTTCAAAATCACTCAAAATTAATTAATTATTTCACATTTGTCAAGTTCACGAGATAATAAAAAAACTTTATGCTCTTAATTATTAATTTATTCTAAACTTTTAAAATTATAACTATTAATACTAACGAGTTTGTAATTCAATTACATATAATTTATTTAGACACTTTGAAAGTCTAGAATTTAAGTCCTAATTACCAAAAGTTATACTATTAATTATTATTTGATGAAAAATTATAACTTAATTAGTGATTTGATTGTAAGATTAACTTATTTCAATTTTAAGTCACACAATTAGAATTACATCAAGTATCATTTGGTGTAAAAAAAAATTATAAAAAGAAGAAGAAAATCACTCTCAATTGATCATCAAAATATTATTTAAATTTTCTCTTTAAATTATTACAATTTCATCATCCTTGATGATCAGCATCTTCAAATGGGAAAACGAACAAACAAATCCCCGTTATCCCATAGGAACATATATTGATCAATTAAAGTTCTTAACCAAAGAAAGTGCTTTCTCAAGATTCTTGGCCTTAATTGCAACATACTCTTTCACAGTAACAGAACGATAAAGAGGAACAAATTTTGGCGAAGAATCCAAACAGTCCTTTGATAAAAAAGGAGACACAGAGAAATCAGCAGGTGGACTATAGAAATAAGCAAATGAGAATCTTTGCCTTGATTTGTTCACCACCACACGATGAAGAACAGTACGAAATCTGGCATTGGAGAGAATATGAAGAAAGTCTCCAATGTGGACCACAAGTGCACCTGAGACAGGCCTCACTGGAACCCAACCAACTCTCTCTTTGAAGACTTGAAGACCACTTGTTTGAGTTTGTTTGAGAAGGGTTACAAGTGAAGTGTCTGTATGGGGACCTAAACCCAAGGCTTTGTTTGGATCTGGACATGGAGGATAAGAATTGAGTTGTATAGCAGTTCTACAAGTCTCGGTTGTATTAACACTTAGCCAACTCTTCACTTCTTGTTCTGAGATTTTCAAGATCTTCAACAATATTATTCTCATTAATTTCTCACATAGAACCTTCATTTCTTTCTGACAATTGTCCATTATCTCGCTGTAAATGTAATAAATACATGTCAAAATATTTCTTAATAAGAAGCATACTACCAAGTATCAATATACTACAATAATAATAATAATAATAATAATAATAATAATAATAATAATATAAAAATCCTCTTGGAACTCATTTATGCAAACATTATATGTGTTGTAATAGATACAAAATAGAAAGAAAAAAAATCACAATTTAAATGAATTTATAAATATTCAAATTACTCCTCTATTAAAGTTTTTAAAATTGAATTTATAATAATATAATAATATAAAGTTTTTTTATATTTATATATGAATTTATAAGATTTTTAATAATTTTATTACATAATAATAAAATATACCAGCTGTTGCTTTTAATTTTTTAACTTCTTGATTGAAATTATTCAATGGATCTTCTTTTACATTTTTTTTATATTTCTATTTGCTTTTTTCTTTTCAAAGATATTAGTTCTTTCTTAAAATTATTTAACAATTCTACTGCTAAAGTACAATATATTATAGTTTTTAAATTTTGTGTATTGGATGATTGTAACAATTCATAAATCCTATAAATAGAAGATCGATTAAAATTATAAGTATTCAATCTATCGTACAATCCTAAAGGACTGAACAAAGTTTTGTTACGTGGGATACAAATAGTTCTATCTTTTTCTCAAAAAATACCATTTAATTTCATTTTTTTGAATAATGTATTATTAGTTGTTATATTATAAAAATAAGGATATTTATTTTCATAATCATTAAAAATAAGTATTTAATTTCATAATTATTTAAAAATATATTTTAATTTCAAGATTAAAGTGTATTTTTACATTAAAATATCAAATTTACATAAATAATAACGGCTTTATTTTGTATAATGATAATGATTTCTTCTCGTTCCTATAAATTATAAGACTAAAATATTTTTTTTTTTAATTTGAACTTCTAAGATTTTCTCTCTATGATAGTTGTAAAAAAAATTATTGCTTTTTATTTTTTGTATTTTAATAGACTTTATATACAGATAAATAATCTTTCAATCAATTATTCTAAATAAAAATTTATGCATTATATTTAAAGTTGTAATTTTTTTTATCATATTTAAGATATATCTTTATAATTTTACGTGTTACATAAGTATCTTACGTCAAAATTCTAATGTCATGTGATACTGTTATTAATTTTGAATGAAAGATTAATTATTAATTACAAGAATATAACTTACGATCTCTTAGAAGTTGTAAGGATCAAATTCATGGTATTATGTATCACATTACATGTAGTATCATTTAAATGGTGTCGTTTCAGTGTATTAAATAAGTGCAATTAACTCTTTCCATTTAACGCAATATTTTTTTTACTTTTTCCCTTAAATTACGTACATAAAATTTTGGTGGAAAAAAAAATACATAAATGAAGATTTTACAAGTATTTAATTAATTGATTTTACAAGTATTAAATAATTGTTATTAACTCTTTCCATTTAACACAATAGTTTTATTACTTTTTCCCTTAAATTACTTACATAATATTTTTATTACTCTTACCCTTTAAATTACGTACACAAAATTTGGTGGTAAAAAAAATACATAAATGAAGATTTTACAAGTATATATTTATACTTGCAAAAATGGCCTGTAATATATTTGGACGTTAGTGCAAATTCTCTATTTAAGAGCTTCATGTAATGTTTAGTTTGTAATTTTTTTTATCGATCCTTATTTTTAAAATTAATGAGGTGGCTTATGTTATGTTTTTTAGAAATCTATTTTCCATTCTTCCTAGGTTAATTAAACTAGGAGTACCTATGATATAAAATAATAATAATTATGTTTCCTATGGAGAATAAGACAATGAAAATAAAAAATTCTTATGTTTCCTTTTTAAGTTTATGCCAATCTATTAATATTTTTTAATAAATTTAAATTCATATATGAATTTCTAAATTTACTAGAAAACACAAATAGTGATCTATACAGTGTAGAGGTCAAAGGGATATGAAAAGACAAAAGAAAAATCTCATTCGAGAGATATTATGATATTATAAGAATTAATTATAAATTTAAAAATAAATTTAATTATTTTATTTAATAATTATTTATCATATCAATTATAACTGTAACACAAATGTGGTGACGTAAAAAGTGTTAAAAAATAAAAAAAATACTCATAATTTATAATCATAAAAATAACATTATTTATGATTATTTTTATTATTAAAATAATATTCAATTAGACATCGTTTAAATAAAATTATAGTCATTTAAATACGTTCAATACATTGTTAATTAAATCTCATTTAATATTATTGAGTGTTATTTTTATTTTTATAAGTTTTAATATGTTATTTTTGTAATTAAAAAAAAAAGTTTTGAAACATTTTGTTTCAAATAAAGAAAAAAAGGTAAAAGATTTTGCAAACATCCATTAAAAACAACAAACTAGTTACTCAAAACTGCTTGAAAACAAAATAACAAATATGAAGACAGTAAGACACATAAATAGACCAGAGAGGCAACTTTATTATTTTGTCTACGTTGAACGTACTTACCAAAAACGTTCAAAGTCATGGGGCCAAAGTGCCTTAGCATGATTCATCGGAGACCCCATGATAGTAAACCCTTCATGCCACATATGTTTCAAGAAAAAAGACGATATCGGAGCCACTCCATACCCAGTAACGTCGGTCGGAGATCTAAGGGCCTTCATTTTATTCTCCATTGAAAGAGAAAACAACCTTTCAGTCTCAGATAACACATCCTCTATGAGTTTCATTGGAATGCCATGGTTAGTCAATTGAAAAACTCCCCAAGATTCTAAAGCCTGGGCTATTATTTTAGGAGCATTCGGATCATCAAAGTCAATAACGGGTACAGAAGCCAAATCATCTGAGGAGGGCCCAGATGATGAAAAGCCATTTTCAAGATCATTTTGGGTCCAACTATGAGATTCTGGAACTTTTGGAATTGAGCGAAAGTCGAGAGGGACGATACGTTGAAGGTCAAAAGGATAGTACTCACTTGAATCCTCTAAATGAGCATCCATTATCACTTGTTTTTAAGATGAAAAAAAAGGACGAAAAACTCATTAAGCGAAAACGGAGTTTTTAATGTTGGCCGGTTTTCACGTTTTGTGTTATATATGTAGTAGAGGTCGAAGGATGAAGGTATATATATATATATATATTACTAATAATCCAGATTAATTAAGAGATTAATTTAATTTAATTTAATTTGATTCAACTTATATTAAATGCATATAAATTTATTCATATATTTATATACTATATCAATTATAGTATATTATTAGTCAAAATTTTATACGTTAGATAATTTTCCCAATTCTAAAATTATTTTGACATGCCACACTTTATAATTAATATTACTATAAATATACGTGTAAATTTATTTCTATTTAGCATTTTTCTTAAATTTGTAAGTGTGGCTTTTTGGGTTTTACGGTGTCTGCTTATGTTTTGGAATTATTATTATATAAAAATATATATTTTATGATGCATGTATCAATTTCCATAATAACATAATATAATTAATATTTTTTTAATAAATAATTCTATAATTAATTACTTTAATATTTCACAAATATTAAAATAAGGAAATTAACTTATACATAGAGGCATATATAGCTTTACTTCAAAAAAAAAAATCACATTACCTTGCATAAGACAAAATAAGGAAATTAACAAACTATTTGAATGTGTAGAAATTTATTAAAGTGTCTCCCCTTTATGAATAAATTAAGAATATAAGTTCATTTTTTTTTTATCTTTTTAATAACTGCACTTCTCAATAAATTATGGATATAAATGTTATATGTTTCAAAAAAAAAAAAAGACTTTCGTTTCAAAGATTTATAATCTTTCCGAAAATCTCTACCATTTTTCAAAGAAATTTACCAAAATTTGAAAATTCCAAATTTTCTAAAGAAATTAAAAATGAGATTTGATAGGGATTAGAATTGGAATGAGAAAGGAAAGTGAGCTATGTCATGTTATTATTCATATAAATATATATAATGAAAAAATAAGAGTGAGAATAATAAGAGAAAAAGGAATAACAATCATTCAAATAGAAAAGTGGTGAAATAAAATAAATAACTAATATTTAATTGGTGTTAGGTATGAAATATGAATAAAATATTATGTATTATTTATAGAAGTGATAATAAATTAGTTAAATATAAATCAATTAATAAAACTCAAATAATAATTTAAATTGTTAATGATAAATAATATTTTAACTCAAATATAAAATTTAGAGATAAATAAATAATATTTTAACAAATAATAATCACAATTTAAATAAATTTAAATTTAAATAATTAACTATTTTATATAATTATTTTAACTATTTTATATTAATATATGAATGTAGTTAATAAATCTAATGAGTCTAATCAGGAAATGAAAAAAAAAAAGAAAAGGAAAGGAAATGATGGGTCTATGGAAGAATTCTTACCATATGTACATACTTTACATAATAGGGTAAAGAGTTTTAATTAAAGTTTCTTTTAAGGACTAGATACGCACATTTAACAAATAAATAAAAAAGACTAGATACAGCCCACAGATGTGAAGTGTCCAACTCGTGCTCTTGATTATTTCTATGTATCAAAAATTGAAGAGATTATTATAAAAACAAATCCACCAACCCCATCCATAATTAGTTTTTGATATATTAATAAAAAATATTAACGAAATATAAATTTATATTACCTATATTTTTATATTATGTTATGTGTTAATATTATTTATAAATTTTTTAACTTTTAAAATAAATATATATAATATAAACGTAAGATAAGTAAGTATTAAAATGAGTAACTAAATACATGTTATATAATAAAAATAATATCCTCTGAGATAGATATGAGTTAATATTAAAAATTATTATTTTATTATTATAAATTTTAAAGATATTAATTTTTAGATAAAAAAAGGAGCATAAATTTTCAAAAAAATATAATTTCTCACATTAATTGTCTTCCTTCTTTTGTTCTGTACCTACCACTCTAATTAAATTGTATATTCTTTTTTTTTAAAGATGAATTATTTTTAAAATATATTATACATAAATTAGATTATTTTATATCTCTATTTTTTTTTTAAATTTACATTCATTTTAAATTTTATTAGTATAGAATACTAAGCCATCATATATTATAAAAATAATAAATAATTTCCGGTAAAAACTTCAAAATGCTTGCCTTCTTTTGTTGTATATATACCTAGCTAATTACCTACCACTCTATTTAAACCGTATCTTCTCCATTTTTAAAATACAATCTCCAAATAGCATAGGAAATTGCCATCTGGTGTGTGCGTAGAACATGACTGTGTAAATTTTTATTATTTTAAAAGGTAGGTTATTATCACACTGGTTTTCTAACATATGCAAATTTTACGAATTTATAAAATGAATTTTAAAAATTACTTTAATTGGCATAGATAATAGAGGAAATTAGTAACCCTAAATATTAAAATAATTAAAATAATATTTCAAAATATTAAATAAAATTCAATTAAACGATATATTTTATGATTATTAGTGAAATAATAAGTGAGAGCAAGAATCAAGATAAAATATTATTGCTACAGTTCTACTATTTATAGAGTAGTTCAATTACATAATAGTGCACTAGTATATAAGCTATTAACTAGCACATAAATGTATAATATAATTGTATAACAACTAAGTGAAGTAGTCCTATACATGTGTCCTATGACAACATATAGTCTAACACCCTACTTCAAACTCACGGTGATGAAGCAACATGAGTTTGGTTTTCAAAGGAATGAATATAGAATCACCTAATGGTTTTGTGAAGATATCACTCATATGCTCCTTGGATAGGATAAACTTCACATCCAATTTGTTCTCCACTACCAAGTCTAGGATGAAATGGAAGTCTATCTCCACATACTTCATCATTGCATGCATAATAAGATTAGCAGTTAAATATTTGACATTGATATTATCTATAAACAAGACAAGGACATGAGCTTTCACAACATTCAATTCTTTTAACATGGACTAAAACTACACAACTTTAATTGAGGTAAGAGCAAGGGCTCTATACTCGACTTCTATACTTGATTGAGCCACAACTTTATTCTTAGAGGAAGACAAAAACACAATATTATCTCCAAAATACACATAATACTCTTATATACTCCTTCTATCATCAAGACAGCTAGCCCAATTAGAATTTGATAAGCCTATCAAGCCTAGCATATCAAACTTTTTTAGCAAAACTCTTTGGATCATAGATCCTTTGAGGCATCTCAACACTCTCTTGACTGCAAGCCAATGAGTGTTAATTGGGAAGTGAAGGAATTGATAGAGCCTACTCACTGATTAAGCTATTTTTGGACGTGTCATGATAGAATATTGGAGCCCTTTACAACACTTTGATACAAGGAACCATCTTCTAACTCATTTCCAACATGCTTAGACAAAACAAAAGAAAAGATCATAAGGGTTTTGAGAGGTTTAAACTAGTCCAAGCATGCATGTTTGATCAGAGAGGGAGCATATTTTTGTTGAGAAAGAAGCATAAAAGTGGCCCTTCTATTTACCTCAATACCAAGGAAAAAGTGCACAAAGCCAAGATCTTTTAAAGAAAACTTGTTATTTAACATCATAACCAATTTTTGAATGTAAGCACTATAAATTCTTATCATAATAATACCATATACTAAGATAGTGGTGATCTGATCATTATCAATTCTAACAAACATCGAAATGTCTGCTCTTAATTTACTAAAACCAAAACCTGTCAACCAACAACACTACTTACGATACTATACTCTAGGCGCTTGCTTAAGTCCATATAGAGATTTTTTGAGTTTACAAACCCACTAAGGATGCTATTTATCTTTAAATCCAAATGGTTTTTTGATGTACACCACTTCCTCAAGATCACTATTGAGAAAAGGATTGTTAATATTAAGTTATTGCAGATCATGATCCATTGATAAAGCCAAATGAGCGTTACTTTGATGGTCCAAACATTCATAATAAGAAAGAATGTTTCAGTATAATCGATCCCTTCCACTTGATCATAGCCTTTGACAGCCAACCTTTCCTTATATTTATCCAAAAACCCATATGCCTTAGCTTTGTTCTATATACATATTTGCTTCCAATAAGATCTACATTATTAGGAAAAATTTATTAATACCCAAGTACCATTGGTCATAAGAGCATTAAACTCTCTCTGCATTGCCTCTTCCCACTTAGAAATGCCTTTGTTTTCTATTTAAGAAAATGGTTCAAGTAAGATTATGGACACAAAAACCTTAGGCTTGAGAGAACCAATTCATGATCTAGAGTCAAAGGATGAGAGCTAGTAGAAGTTATGTGTTGAGGAGTAAAAAGCTTAATGAATAATTCATATAAGACCTATTGGTTTTGAAATAAAGGTAAATCTATTAGGATAGGCTCAATAAAGTTTTCAAGTTGAGATATAGATTGAGTGTGTAAGTTGAAAGAAGTACTAATTAGGGTAAAAGAAAATTTTATGATAGACAAAGGTATACTAGTTGGGGTAAAAAACTGACTACTAGCAGACTATGTATTAGAGACATCTAGTGAGCAAAGAGATGGAATAATGAAAGCATTATTAAGACCATTGGACAAAGTTATGGTCAAAGGTTTGAGTAAAGTGAAGCATGGGTTAACATTAGATAGGTTAGGATGGTCATACATGGGAGTAGAGTTTGCAATAGAAGGGAAAGTGTCTTCAATGAAGACAACATGTCTATTAGTTATAATTTTGCCAGAAGAGGAGTCAAGTCAAAGGTAGCCTTATTGTTGAGGTTCATATCCTAAAAAAATGCAAGGAATAGACCTAGGTTTTCATATCCTAGAAAAAACCAGGTGGCTTTTTGTAAAGTAGCATATAAGGTATTTGGTTATTATGACTTTTGATAGATAATCTATTCATGGTAAATACAACAACCTAAAAGGTATATATCCAATATTTTTAGGGATAAGCCACAATATTAAGAATTTGCGTAGGAACGGACGGGGACGGTTATACTAATAACCATAATTACCTTGCATTAGTTTCGAGTATATTGGGTTAGTAATCATAAATTATAAGCCGATAACAATTTTCACACTATTTAACCACATTTTTTTATTTTTTAACATTTATTTAAAAATATATTTAGTTTTAAAAAAGAAAAGTTAAAATATTTCTTACTCTACTACGTTATTTAAAATATTAGACATTAAATTTTATTTTTTAACTATTTAGCATATTTTTATTGTATGTTTATAAGTACAATAAAAATATATAAAATTCAATCTAATTATTTTAAGTATTATGTGTTTTATTAGTAAAAGTGAATTTTTTATATGTATATAAAAAATAATATTAGTATATGTTTGGTTTCGATTAACTACAGTTTTTGTATTGTAATAACCATTCACATTCCATGTCTTATCGGTTATGGTTGTTTTCTGAAAAAATCTTTAGATTTTTGCAGATAACAACAATTTTAATTATCTATAATTAAAATACCCATCTCTAAACCACATTAGAGTAAGAGTGTCTAGCCACGTTCACAAACTCTTCTGTTTATAATTTCTACTATCCCATTCTACGTTGAAGTGTGAGCGCATATTTTTCTATGCAAAACTCTATGAGATGTCAGAGTAGTAGTGATGAAATGAAACTCATCAACACCATAGATTTGATAGCCATTACAAAATTTCTCTCAACCATTTTAAGAAAATTCATAAACAAACCTTGTGCTTCATCCTTGGTTTTAAGGGAAAAAATATATATAAATCATGAATAATTATCTATTATTAACATGAAATACCCTGCACCAATAATAATAGGTACGGGGAAGCACCACAAATCAACATACACCAATTCAAATCAGATAGAAAAGGAATATAAGAATGCTTAAATGGAAACTTTTGAGATTTTGACATTCCAAAGGCAAAACAAGCATGACTAGTGTCATCTATTGTACAAGAAATAAATTGAAAATTCATTAGTTCTTTTATAACAAGTAAAGAAGGATGTGCCAATCAATTGTTCCAAAGAGATTTCTTTATTAAAATAGAAAAGATATTTGGATGACTAACAGAAGACAACTCACGTAAGTTAGAAAAAGACTATTGAATTTGATCTTTGAGAGAGTATAGACCCCATTAGCTATTCCTTGAGAAAGAATTTCCTTAGATTTGATATCTTTCACAAAGAATTCATGTGAGTGAAATTCAACAATTACATCATTATCCTTATACAACTTTTTATAGAAACAATATTACTAAATCCATTAGGTGGGTAAAGGACATCACACAATTGTAAAAGACTTTCACGGTTGGAAGGTTTAAGAACACTAAAGCCATGACTTTGAATATGAATGGTAGAGCCATTACCTATTCCAATAGGCTTAGAACTTTCATAGGCTTGATTATATTGCCCTCTGATTGGGTGAGATAATGAATGGTTTTTAAGTCTATTAACCAAGAATTATGTACAATGTTAGCAGATCCAGTGGTAAGATGAGCTAAAGGCATACCAAACTTGAAAGATTGTTGGTTTTGAAGCATATCTCTTAATTGAAAACAATTATTGACTACATGACCCAAATTTTTACAAATTTGGCATTGGATTTTAGGTTAATAACTAACATATTTATTATATAACCCCCATTTTCTTGTTTTTGAGGCTAAAAAGAGTCACCCTTATAAAGGAAGTCATGAATATTTCAACCAAAAGAAGAATACTTGGAAGCATTATAGTTCTTAAAACCATTACCTTGTTACCTTGAATTGAACCTTGCAACATTTGCTTACATCTGGCTAAGTAAATTAGTATATCCTTTTTGAGTAAACATCCTTCTCTCATAATACATTAATTAGCTTTGAAAGTCCTCAAAGCATAAGCATAGTCATAGAAGAAACAAATGCATTGTATGCAGAATCAAGACCACTTAGAGCATAAAGCACTAGATCTCTTTTTGAGAAAAGTTCACCAATAAATGCAAGATTATCAACAATGGTTGTAAGATGTATAGTGTATTGTTTAATAGTCTTTTCATTGTTGGCAATTGTTTAGAATTCAAGTAAAAGATCTATGTTCTTAGCTTGTGAAGAGACATACAAACTTTTTTGAAGAGAGTTCCATTGTCTTATTGCACTTGCACCTCGTGGAAAATAAATATACATTGAGCCATATAAAAACTCTTGACTAACTTGTTTAGTTTGTTCCAATATCAACACTGAAGGTTAATTCATAATGGTTGACTAAGAAACCGATCATGAGATGGAATTTATTCATCAATGACACCTTATAAACCATATCAATAATGATCAAGAGGATTTGTTCTCGCTAAGTCAAGTAATTAGTATTATCAAGTTTGAAGGTAGTGCTAAGGTTAGCATGAGAGATAGCTATACCAAAGAAGGATGAAACAATTGATTGATGACCTATGGTTGCTACTTCTCAAGATTAGATGGAATTGTAGCTTTGAATGTGTTCTTTGTAGATTGCATAAGTATGGAAGCCATAGACGAACTCTTCAAAACCTCCAACAAAGATTTCTCTAATACCATATTATCATTAGTGAAACAATGAGTGAATGAGCAAGAATCAAGATGAATTATTATTAATATAGTGCTGCTATTTATAGATTAGTGCATTTGTTTACAAGATATTAACCAGAAAGGTACAAACAATAATGTAATTGTATAACAACTAAGTGAATTAATCCTATACATGTGTCCTGATAACATATAGTCAACATTTTAACATTGAACGAGCCTAATAGGCGTACATGGTTCAATTTGAACGGTGCTTAATTAAACAACGTTAAATGTGAAATGATGGATTTAAATTTTTTAATAATAAAAATATGTGAGCTTCATATAAAACGTGTTATTTTTATGGTTACAAATTTTTTAAAATTATTTTTTTCTTTCCTTCTTAAATAGCATTTATTTAAAAAAAAAGTCATACATAAGTGAAAGATGAGGAGTCTTGTATCATTGGATCACCATAATGCATTTTATTATTTTCATGTTGTTTTTATTTACTTTTAACTATCAAAGGTTTGTTTTCATAAATATATATATTTTATATAAAAATACACATATTATCTATTAAAGCATGTTTGTTTGAAAGAAATAGAATGAAATCAGAATTAATTTCTTTCGATTTTATGTTTGGCTAGGCTAAAAAGTAGAATGGAATAGAATTGATTTCTAAAAGAGAAAGAATCATAATTCCTTCCCTCCCCTTAAGAAATCATGATTCCATTTCCATCTTCTTTTTTTCCAATTTTAGCCCAACCCCAAATATAACACTAAACCATAAACCTCAAATCCTAAAACCTGAAACCCTATTTAGAAAAATAATATTTTAACTTTAAACCTTAACATACAAATATAACCCTAAACCCCAAATCCAAAATCCCAAAACCCTAAACCCTATTTAGAAAAATAATAATTTTAATGTCGAATTCAAGCATTAAATCATGCACACCAGAAGACAAAGCAAAAAGCTTTGTAAAACTAATTTTCATTAATGTTATCGGTTGTCCCTCCATTGCAAGGCTAAAGTTTTCTTTTATAAGCAACTATACCCAAGTCGTAATTCAACCTTAGTGGGCTATTTAGTAGTGAAATATGCCTAATCCAACCATAAATAATAAAAGATTAAAAATACATATGAGACATTTAATATTCCACCATTCATTATAAATAAATCACTACCCATTAAAGGGCCATATTTAAGTAAAACAAAACAAAATTGCTTTGAAAACTAATCCTTGCATTTGATATTTCAAATCTATCCCATGTGTAGGATCATGAGAGTATTTTTATGATCTTGGGAATATTTATTGGATATTGAGAATCTTTAGAATACTTGTACACATATTCTGGGTCGACACCTCAATCTCCATTATCCTTCTATTAAACAAAATCGGAAACAAACAAAACAGAAAAGGTGCAACAAAAAATTTAAACCCTCGGTAGTTGATATTAACGATGAAAATTGAGTTCAAAAATGTGTTCTAAAGAGAGGCCTACTCATATTATGAGAATTGATACAAGCTTCAATTTTTTAAATTATAATAGTCGTTTCGATACCATATTCAAAAGTTATGTCCATTTAAAATTGCAGCTCTGATTTATCAATTTTTTTAAAACTATGAACATAAGCACTCTTCTTTTGTTTCCTACACTCTTCTTTTGTTTCCTACACTCTTCTTTTTCCTGAAGAACAAAGACTGATTGAACACAGAAATAAAGAAGAAGACAAAGATACAAAGATTTCAAATAGAACTATGAAATGAAATCCAAACACAAAAATAACATCTACATGTACCTAAAACCATAACCTTGATACGCAACAAAGGATTATCACTACTTTTGATAAGTAGAATTCAAGCATTCAATCAAAAACACTAGAAGAAAAAACAGAAAGCTTTGTGAAACAAATTTTCATTAATGATATCAGTTATCCCTCCATTACAAGGCTGATGTTTTATTTTATAAGCAACTAAAACCTAGATGTAATTCAACCTTAGTGAGCCTATTTATTTGTGAAATGTGCCTAATCCATCCGTAAATAATAAAAGAATAAAAACACTTATTATAGTTAACACATTTAAAATTGCACCATTCACTAAAAAGAAATTACTAACCATAAAAATGCTCATAATTAAGTAAAACAAAAAAACTACTTACAAAACTAATTCTTGCATTTGATATTTCAAATCTATCACATGTGTAGGATCATAATAATATTTTTATGATCTTGAGAATATTGTTTGGATATTGAGAATCTTTAGAATATTTGCAAATCTATTCTGGGTTGGCACCTCAATCTCCATTATCCTTCTATTGAACAAAACCGGAAACATACAAAACAAAAAACGTGCGACAAAAAGCATAAACCCTCGGTAGTTGATATTAATGATGCAATTTGGGGTTGAAATATGATATGCTAATGCAAGGTCTTCTTAGATTATGCGAATCAATAAGAGCTTCCATTTGATAAAAGAAACTATTCTTAAAAAAATGTACTTAATATAGAAATTTTTTAATATTTATTAGTGTACAATAAAAACTAACAAAAACTAAAATAAGAAAATAAAACAAAATTCAAACAATGATCGAAGCTTTTTATATAAAACTACCAAAATGACTATTTATTAAAAAAACATATTTATTATAAAAACATTTTGATACTTATTAATGTATATAAAAAAACAACAACAACAATAACAAAATGATTATGCAACTTTATAATAAAATTAAAATGAAATAAAAAAATGACTATTTGTTTTTGTGTCATTATTTTTTTATAACAAAATAATTAAATTATCACAAAAAAATACAAAATAATTAAGCAATTTTAATTGACATAATTAAGAGGCATGTACTATCATATGATACAATATTTAGGTCATTTTTGATTAACAGTAATAAAAATAATAATAAGAATGAATCAAAGTATTCTTATATTTGATTTAACTTTTAATCTGAAATAGAAGGTAAAGTATTTTAACAGTAACATAAATTCTTATTCTTTTTACACCCCTATGAAATAAATTGAAATGCTCAATTGTTCTCGCATATTTATATACTTATTTTTTTCCTCACCTTTTTTAATTTAAAATCAAAATTTTTTTAATTTTACTTCATTTATAACTTTTTTAATTTTATTTTAATATTTATGATTATTTGATTTCGATTCAAATAAATATAATAATAATATTATTATATTATTGGATTCAATTCTTATTACCACTCTTATTCCCATTACATTTTTATTTGAAAAATCCAATATGACCTTAATGCATGAAATGAATTTGAGACAATAATATAAAATATTGATGCATTATTTAAGACCTTAAATTATATTAGGTAATAATATTGTTACAATTTAACTTATTATATTATTTCAATAATAATTTGTTAATGATAAATTTATATAAACATCCAAGTATAATTAATCATAAGAATATAATATACAATTCATATATTTTTATTATAATAACAAAAAAGTGTCAAAATTATTACTCTAAATAAATAAGAGTGCTAAGCCCACGTAATTTTGCCCTCAAATTTGCACTTAACCTAAGAATTATATTACATGTGTAAATATTTTTTCAAAAAATTAAAAAAATTAATTTTTAAGAATATGTGTCACGTATTTATTAATTTAAGTAGCATTCTAATCACATACAATCAAAGTGAAATGCTATAATCACAGGCACTTGTTTTTGTACATTTAGACAAATTATTTACATGGTAACATGTTACGTAATTATCTAACAAAAAATTATTTATCTATTTTTAAAATAATTTTCACGTGTGTTATAATACAGTGATATGACTATTATAAAGTTGTATAAATTTAAATGTTATTAGTATATCTCTATCCATGGATGGCTCGTGTCTTAGGGGGATGAGATAGCCACCTTAGAACCCGATTATAATGGGAGTCTCAATTTTTTATGACACATTTTTATATTTTAAAAAATAAATAATTTATTAAAATAAAAATTTAAAAATATATTAATTTTAAAAAATATTATGTATTAAAATAAATATAATGATAATGATAATATCAATAAAACATAAATTTTTATTATATCAAAATAATACATAAATTTATTACCCTTTAGTTATATATAATTACATTTTAATATTATTATTATAAAATAAAGAATAAATATTAGTCATATAACCTACCTATTAACTAATAATATAAAAAGAAACGATGGTTAATTCTTAGTTTTATTATTAACTAATAATCTTCGTATTTTTTAATTAATTGAGATTATGTAAACTAAAAATAAATTAGTAAATATTATAGAAACATATTTTTTTATTAATTTTTTGTATTGACATAATTTATATGTATCTCTTATTTTTTTTAAAATTCAAAATGTATCTTATTTATGAGTCCAATTCTTATATATCATTTTGATATATCGATATTTGTATCACTAATATGCGTTAAATATATAGATAAATGATACTAAAAGTGTAGTCTCTTGTTACATAAAATATAATTTTTTTGTTCACGTGTTAATTAATCATTGATGACATATAAATATTTATTTATTTATTTTATTTATATTTTAAATATTAAATTGTAGAATATTTTAAATTTTTTATTTTATTTCAAAACTACCTACTCCTTGTCCAATGTTTTCTTTTCTCTCTCTTCAACTCACGCTCCAATCTAATCACGTATGTACAAAAATAAATATCTTTTGAGCAAATGTTTAATAGTAGTGTTTAAGGTCAACACTTATTTTTAATGTTTAGTATGTTGTTCGATCATTTATACTTGTCGTTGGATTTATCTATTTTAAAGAAATTTCTACTTTAAATGCATTTATAATTTTTTTTAACATGTGTTCGAGACCTTGAAGGGGTCAAAATAAAAACATGAACCCTTGGGATTCAAAATATTCTCAAAAATACCTCAATTTTATTAGTCCAAAAATAAAATTATAATATCTTTTTAATAATATTTAAAAAATATTTTCTCTTTTATATACTCAATTTTTATTTTATTTTATTTTCATATCTGAATTTGTTTTTATGTCAGTAATCTAATCAAATTTATAGACGGATAAAATTTAAATAAACCTCATTCTATATCATATCATAAGAATGGCCAAAGATAAACGAAAAGAAGGCAGAAGGGCATGTTATATGATACCTGCTAATTAACTACTGACGACGAAGTTAGCTTTATTCTTTGAGATGTGATCTTATTTAACATAATGATACTGTTTATAACAAAAATTATAAAATTAGTAGAGATAATCAGTCCTCTCCCACTCTCCTTTCACTTCCTTTCTTTTCTTTTTTTTTTTTAAAAGAAAGAAAAAATTTAGATATTTATTGTTTTTTCTTATTAAAAAAAGAGTCTTATTATATACTATCGACTTGTATTTTTTCTTTTCTTTTTTATTAAATTATGTTTTTTATTAATTTTTTTAATAAACACATATTATATTGTATGCATACATAATTTTAGACTTATTTTTGTTAATTTTGATATGTTTTGTTTATATATTTAAATTTAAATCTTATATTTTCGTTTAATTATTCACTGAATAGTAACCTTGAATTGAAAATATTTTATCTTAATAATAAAAATAACCATACATGTTTAGAAAACTGAAAGAGTTAAAAAAAAATTTAAATCGTGTTATAAATAATTTTTATTAATTATTATAATAATTTGATGTATTTATATTTTATTAATTTTATTATTTTATATTTTTCGTTCGAAACAAGGAAATGTAAATATCTCAAAAAAAAAATTGATACAACTTGTATCTTATCTCATTTAATAGGAATTGAAATGTTAATGGTTTTATTTTAATTATGAATAAGTTTATTTATAATAAATTTATGATAAATTATAAATAATGTGATATAATATTAACGTTAAGTAATATCAAATTTATATAATTATAATATATACTAAAATATGATTTAACTTTTCAAGACCATTGAATTCCAAACCTATGGAATCTCTGGCTATTGTATTTTTATAATTTTCTCAATAATGTTCTGTCTTCGAAAAGCCAATTTAACTTCCTTTTCTTATTTTAGTCTCATGTAGAAAAGTCAGGTCTTTTTATTTATTATTAAATTTTTTTTTTTGGCTAAATGGCGCTCTATAGCAGTTTGGAGACTCATTTCAGTCCTCTTGAAAAAGATAAGATCGTGCACAATGAAATCATTTCTTCATATACGAATATAGATTTCATCACAAATATTACTGTTTTCTTAAATGTATTTATTAAATTTTGGATTTTTTTTACATGGCATGATCAATGATATATATATATATATATATATATGATCTTAATTTTTAACTATAATAATAGATTTATATTTACAATTATAAGAATCAAGACCTAAATGAGAAAGACTGATCTTGATTTTTAAATAACCGAGACCATAAGATATGTCTATAACCTTGGTTTTTTTTATAAAACTAAGACCATAAATATATCTTATGGTTTCGGTTATTTTGAAAACCTAGGATACAGATATACTTTATGGTCTCGATTATTTTGAAAATAAAGGCCATAGACATACCCTATGATCATGATCTTTCAATAATTGAGGTCATAGGGTGCCATAGACATATTTTATAATCTTGGTTTTATGAAAAATTGAGCTCATATACATATTATTTAACCTCATTTTTCAATATAATTAAAATAAATTGAAAATTGAAAAAATGAAAGCCGTTATATTAAAATTAAGAGTGAAATTATATTTAAGAATTTTTATATACAATAAACCATAATAAAACCTTATAATAACTAGCTAATTAAAAAGTTCTAAATTATGAAATACATGCAAAAAAATTTATTAATATTAATACTAATGAAATTGTCCACAATTTCTTAAGTAATTACCAACAAGGCCACTAAAAGTGCCACTAAAAACGTGCTGGTATTGGTGCTGGCAGAACTGTAATGGTGTTGGCCCTGGCGTTGGTCTGTTAGTAGTGCTGGGGTTCATGTGTTGGTGGTAGTAGTGGTGGTGTGCTGTTGTTGGCATTAGTGTGTTGCTGGTGTTGGTGTGCTAGCAAGTGTCTTCTTATTGGTGGTGTCTTTGGTCTGGGTCTTATTTCTTGTTGCAGGTGTGTTGGTGTGTTGCTTCTCATCAATTAGTCTAGGAGCTTTACTACAATATCTAAGTACAATAATGATAAAATAGAAGAAAGATCGTAAATGAGAATGCTCATAGCAAATGATAACACACCTACAAAGAGAAAAAAAGAGCTTTTACTTGAGAAAAGATGAACAAAAATAACTTGATAGACAAAAGGGGCAACTAAGATGCCTACCTGAAAAACTAGATAATAGTACTTTTACTTAACATGAGTAAACCTAGAAACCTACCTAGAATTGTATAAAACAAATCCTAGGCAAATGCTTCATAAGCAAGTGAGCTTGTTAATGTTACTACATTATTTGCTCATTACTAAAAAAAATTTACATATGAAACATATAACAATCTCAATGTGCTTTATGCGTTGATGCAAGACAAGGTTTTGTGCCAAGCACTAATAACAACTTCACATGCTTGAAAAAATCAACATCACTATTAACAACACTATATTACAAAACTAACATTGAATAATGTATCCTTATAGCCAACGGTAAGAAACTAAATAAATAAATTGATAAACACCTAAGCAAAGATATATTTTAGTTTTATAAGGATTATGAGATTATGAGATATATTTTAGTTTTATAATACTTTATAAATATATTATGAGATTATTTATAAGGATTGAATTATACAGTTAAGTTCCTATAAGATATATTTTAATATTTTAATATCTAATAATATGTAATTTATTTATTAAATAATTATGTTATAAATAAAAAATAAAAACTACTCTATGTATGCTTTTTATTCAAATTTAAACTTATTTATTTATTTTATTTTTCTGGTATTTACTATTGCTCATAAAAGAAATTTTATGCAAACAAGAATCCATATTTTAATTGACCACAACATAATTTTCATAAAAATATATTTTAAAAATTACATTTATATATTCAAACATCAATATAAAAGGATAGAATTTAAACTTACCCTTCTCAAGACTCCCAAGAAATAAATAACATTGCAAATAACTTAATTTAATAAAAAATAAATACAATTGTTATTTTTCAATTTATTCTCCTATAATTTATTTCATTTATATTAGGATCCATTAAGTATCATTACACTAAAACAAGAAGATACTAATTTCACGGAATTTAAGCAATGGTTTTGTAAAAACCGTGCCAGTACGTTTTAGCTATGTTCTTTTAAAAATTGTGACCGTAGCGTGTATATATATGGTCACAATTTTTATAAAAACCATAGCTATAGGTATTAATATAAAAAAAAAAAGTTACCAATAAAAAAAACCAACAGTAACTAATTAAAGAAACAAAAAACAAACCCTATCTTAATATCTTTCCCTCACCCAGCTCCCAAAACCATAAAGTATATTGTATTGATAATTATAATTTTTATTTATTAGTATAATTATTCAATTGATAATAACTTTTTAATTTGAATAATTGTTCAAAATGAATTTCTATATCCGCGCATCAAATTCTAAAAAAATTGAAAAAAAAAAATTTGTTGATTATTCTAAAATATGTTATCTTATCAAAAATATTATCAAATTGATGTCTATCTGTTTTTTTATAAGTTTATCATAATATTATTTTATTTATATTAAAAATATATATAATACATAAAATAAATAAGCAGAGTAATGTACAAAAACAAAATACAAGAAATTTTATGGGTAAATAGAAATTCTTCAATGAATTTCTATTTTCTATAAAATCAACTTAGAAATAAAAAATAAACTTTAAAACAATTGTTTGTTAATTTATATCTTTAACTTTAGTTATTATAATATACTTTTAAATATGTATTATTATAATTGATTGTATATTTTTATGATTTTAAAGTATTGAAAAATAATGTAGCATGAAACTTTAAAATGTTTTATTATTTGTTTGATTTTATATGATGTTTTCTTTATTATTTAAGAATTCATTATTTTTATACATGAAAGAAATATATATGTTTTTATATAATTGAATTTGTATGGTATGTATATTAGCTTATATATTCCTAATAATGTTTTGTTGTGTTTTTTATATTTATATAGGTAATTATGATAATATATACTTATACGTTACATCAATTTTATATACATGTACTTCACGATTTTTGTTGAAATTATAACTATAAATAATACTTTAATCACGATTTTAACCGAAAGAGTGGTCATATCTATATTTATAGCCAAGATTTAAAAAAAAAATCATGACTACGTATGTACTTTTAGCTATAGTTTTATAAAAAACTATGTCCATGTAGATAACAAATATTAACATTATCGATGCAGCAGGAATCGTTTCTAAAAGTATACTTTTGACCATGGTTTTAGGTATAAAAGACACCCTATAATCACTTCACTTTTGACCATGGTTTTAATCGTGACTAAAAAATTATAACTACGGTTAAAAAGCGTGGTGAAAAGTCTCTCCTCTTGTAGCGTTAATAATCACGTTTTTAGTTTAAATATTAAGTACCTTCATTAATTCAATATAAGTCAAATACATTTTTTTGACATCACTTGAAATAACAAATCTTAGACATGAATTATTAATAGTACTAGTCATTTTTGTTAATAATTAGAGTACTAAGCCTTAACTTCTAGTCTATTATCTATATTTAATATTTTACAGCTAGATGCCTAGATGGCGTGTAAAGCTACGAGATGATTCTTACTTATTTTGTCTTACTTAGCAGCCTCGTACACATTAATATATACAGCACGTTAAGTGTATTAGTTAATCTCTAATGAATTTTTTAGTTTTTTGAACATGCTTAATTTACTTCTTTCTTTCTGTTTTATTTGTTTTTCTATTTTTTATAAATGTTTCCGTTTTGAGAGTAGTATGCATGATATATATATTGTCTCATATGCATAATTTTAAGGCCAGATATGAGTATCATTTGAATGGTAGAGTCTTCTTGTGTTTGAAATTTGTTTTGTTTTTTTCTATTTATAAGTTTATATTATATTGTTGTGTTCTTATGATGCACCTTTATGTTTTAGATCATTTTGTATAAACCATACATAAATATGATTGTTAGTATAACTTATTGTATGCATTATTTGCAATCTCTTCTTTCATGTATCTTTCTATATGTTTACATGCATGCTTGTTGTAGTGAGTTATTGTATGTTTATCACTTGGTAGATTGGGATGTCTTTTTGTATGTGTGTGTATAGTATGATGTCAGGTTACAATGTTGTTGGGAAAGATAGTTGAATCACTAAGAGTGTGTTAACTTGAAAGATAGTTGGACTCATAGTCAACTCCTTCTTAGGGATTCATTGGCATATTTATGTGATGTTAATGTTTGGGGAAAGATTGTTGAGTCTTTAAGAGTGTGCCAATTTGGAAGATACTCAGACTCTTAATCAAAATCTTCTTTCAGATTCATTGACACATTTATGTGTCATTGGTGTTTGACCACTCATCTTGTCGTTATGTTATGTGCACATTGCAAAGTCCCATATGCCCTCCCACATCACGTATGAACGTAGGGATCTGTGCTATGTTGCATTAAGGAGATTTTTTTGTCTCCACTACTCTTGGTTTGAGAACCTCATTGTGAGAGTGAGCTATGTTAAATGCATTGAGCCCTCATATCTCTTGTTGTATGAAATAAGAGATAAGTTGTTTAAGTTTGAGGGTAGTTTTCAATATTGGGTGTTTCCACACTTCTAGTTACTGATATGTAGTCATTGATCACACCACTTTGGGTGGTATGGGCTTTGGAGGAGAGTTATGTTCATGTGTTGAACTAGGTTATTGTAAAGGTAGTAAGCAAGAGTAGCAATAGAGAATTAGGATAAAGATCCTAATTGATGGAGGTAATATTAGCTTTATTTCTTTTAGACTTGTAACTGTTATATTGATTAGTGAATTGTTTGTTATTGAGTGATTTTTTTAAGAAACCCGAGGATGTTACTACATAGATAAGGTCGCTATATGAGTTTATTTCATTATATCTGGTGTTATGCAAGCTTGAAAGTGTGGCTAGTATAATTAGAGCTTAAACGGTGAATATTCTTACATACAGAAGTTTAAACTTTGATTAAAAAGCTTTTGATATTTATCAATTACTTTTTATTTATTGAATTCTACATCTATTGCCTCATTATACCATCTATCTTTGATTATATGTAATACAGTTGTGTTTATCTATCTTGTGCTTTCCTCCTTGTGATTTGGATGTTTAAGTTGAGTCTTTTAGGAGTCAATATCACTTTAGCTTGATTGTGGATCAAGTCTTGAACTCCTTCAATATTGTTATGCATGATGAATATGTATGTTAGTATAATCTGAGTTTCTTTTATATAAGTTCTAACATACTAGATGCATACCTTGATTAGAAAGCGTAATTAATATATGTTGTTACATGATTTCTTTCTTTCTATGTAGTATGCCTATAGTTTTCTAATCATAGCTTATACTATAGTAAATTAATCTACATATTCCCTGATTACTTTATCTTACTTATGTCTATTATGTGCACGAGAGTTTGACGTGAGTCTAGAAAGAGTCAGTATCTTCTTACCCTGGTTGTATCTCAGGCGTTGGGCTCTTTATTTGGTTTGATTTGTTTAGATTTATCGCATACTGTGAGAGTATAATTAGCATGTACCGCATATGTTCCCTCATATGAAGTCTTAAAGTTATTAAAAATTTCTCTATTGTTTAGTATGCATTATTGTCTCACATGCATATGTATGTTGTTAGTCTGAACAAGAGTCTGTGAAACACATCGTTACTAATGTGTTTATTGCATATTACTATTTTCATATCTACTGAGTGCTTTAGTTGTGTATTGAATTAAGTAAGTTATTTTATACTTCCATTGTGTAAGTTGCTTAGTTCACGTTTGTGAGGCAGGTTGAGACGAATTGATATAGAGCTTGCGAAAAGATTCCATAGGTGACGTCTCCACCTCTTATCTAGCTCCCGTTTACTTATTTGAGTAGAAAGAATAATTGAATTTCATACAATTGTTCCTACATATGTGATTCTTCAATTTGATAGTAAGAATAACTACAACAATTAACCTTAACAAGGTTATAAAAGAAATTGATATTATAATATGAAGAGAAAAGTGCTATAACCCTACTATATATCAATAGAAAATGAGAGTAGATTTCTTGATATTAAATAACTTCTTAAACATATATCAATAATTTACGTTATATATAGATAATATAAATACAACAATTATACAACAAGAAACAATATGTATTTTAGTTGTTAGAAATGCTAAAATGTGTCATTATAAAAGTTTATTGAACAACATAAAAAGTTAAAATATATTGAGATCTACCAAAAATAGAAACCATATTTAAAAAATATAATATATTAAGAAAATTACTAGATGAAGACGATTTAGAGTTTAATAACAAGAAAATTCTTTGTTAAAATAAATTCAAGAAGATAAGAGGTTACTAAAAATAAAAAATTGCTTAAGATAGTAAGCTCAAAAAAATCTTATAACTCCAAATGCTAATAAGCTTAAATATGCAACAAATATAAAACTTAAAGACCTTAATAAAGTTATAATTTTATATGAGTAAAACTCATGGTCACACTTTAGAAGATTGGAAGAATATAATAAATAAATTCAAAATTTTTTAGAATTAAGAGTAATTCAACCAAGCATGAGTCAACACTCAAGCCTAATATTTTACTAGAAAATGAAGTTGAGAAAAGGTAAGAAAATAAAAAAATGATGATAAATTTTAAATCACTAAATAAAGAAATAATAGATGATAGTTACTTTATCTATAGAAGAGAAAAGTTATTGGCCTTAATGAAAGGAAAGAAATATTTTTATAATTTTAATTGTAAGATTGAATTCTCATAAATTACATTAAATAAAGAATCTCAACTATTAATAATCATTAGCTATCCACAAAGATAATTCCAATGTAATGTTATACCATTTAGATTAAAATAGACACTAGGAATATTTCAACAATATATAGACAACATTTTTAAAGAAAATCATCCATTTTATTGTGTCTATATTGATGATATATTAGTCATTAATCATAATATCAACTAGTATTATCTTGACATATTGAAATCCTAACAAAATGTAAGAAAAAAAAAGAATAATTTTATTTGAGAAAATAGTTATATTAACCCAACAAAAGATCAAGTATTTAGGACTAGAAGATAGAAAACACCACAATCAATCTCATGTACTAAATAATATAGAAGGATTTTTTAGTGTCGTCATTGACAAAAATCAATTACAAAAATTTTTTAGGATGCTTGATTTACACGAAAGCATATATTAGGAAATTAACATAAATAAGAAAACTTTTACAAGTAAAATTTAAGGAAGATTATGTTTAAAAATGGACTGATCACAATACTCAATATATAAAAAAGGTAAAAGAAAAGGTAAAAAAATTATTAATACTTTATTATTTAGGATTAGATGATAAAATGATATATAATAGAAATGGGTGTTTTATATAAACAGTAGGGAGCCACATTAAAAGCAATAGAAAATGACAGCAATGAATACTTGTGTATGTGTGCTTCAATAGTTGAACTAAACTACCATAGTAATAAAAAAAATATTAAGCTATAAAAAAGGAAATAAAAAGGTTTGCTATATATGTAATATCTTTGAGATTTATTATTGAAATAAATAATAATTTTTTTATATTTCTTGAGAACTAATTTTACAGGAGATTACAAATAAGAAAAATTAATCAAATGAAAACACTAGTTCAACTATTACAAATTTAATGTTGAACATCTACTAGAAAAAAAAATAGTTTACCTAATGCTTTAACTAGAGAATTAGTCCTATTGATGGTTTTTACAATGCGAGAAAATATGAATAATATTGACATAGAAATCAAGATCCAAGAAAAGAAAATAAGAGTTATAAAAGATCAATTAAAGATTTTATACCTCAAAAAGTCACTCATATGTAAATAATAGGAATAATATAGTTCTCCGATAAAGAATGGGATTAAAATCTCAAAAGAAGAAGATAAATCCTTATAACAAACCAAAATAGACTATGATAACCCTCAAAAGCTTTATGGTTTGAAATTACAGATAAATAATAGCTCAAAGAAAAGAATGAAGAAGAAAAAAAAAGTATTATCTTATCTACAATGAACCAGTTCCAAGAATATGTAAGACATAGCTAAAAGCAAGTAGAGAAATAAGTGGATTCTTTAATGTAATACACAAAACATTCATTAATAGAATTGAAGCAGAAGGAAATTTTGCCAATTTCAAAACCCCTAAGCTTCTTAGACCCAATGATGTAGTAGTAAGCTTCGAAGAAAACTTTGCACAAGCACTTAAAAACCAAACATTTGCAAAAAGAAAAGATGACAATGCTAGGAAAGATACAAAGACTAGTAATCTTTAGAAAAATAGATGATATATTTTTTATCCCTGAAGAAGAAAAGGAAAGAAAAAGAAGCATAAACTCAAACCAATGACTAAATCTTTATAACTTAGCAAATAAATCAGGAAAATATCAACTTGAAATTGTGAAATTTTTCATAAAAAGAAAAAGTCCATACACTAGGAAGAAAACCAATCACATGCAACAAATTCAACATTACTAAGGAAATAGATCCAAAACTTGTTTACTAATTATTTTATTGTGAATTAATTAAAAATATTTATCCAAATAACAATTTAATGGAATTTATTTATTTTCTTGAAATTTTTTAAAAAGCCATTAAATCTTTTAGAACTAGAGCAAAAGTAAATGTATGTCCAGCATTTTTGAAGGTTTTTTTAGTTCTTTAATGGAATTTGTATAAAGGAGAGCCTATTAGTCTTTATCATTTTATTAAAATATGAATGATATCTTTAGCAAGAACAGTAGACCAATCCAGAGTTTTACTAGAAGAAGAGTTTGATGAAGAAACTCCTAACTAGACCAATCACGTTATTGTGTGAGATCATTATAACTTCTAAAATCAAGATAATTATTTTACAAATAAGGTTATAATGATCTCACATGATAACGTGAATATAATTCAAGAAGATATTGAAAAAATTATCAATTATGAAACACTAATTAACTACAATGAGTTGGACGTAACTGAAGGTACCAAATAGTAATTTTGTCAATCGGGAAAAAAACAAATTAGGGACCAGAGGTACCTTTATTGTATAAAGGATAGAGATAGATCCACATCTTCATTATCAAGAGCAAGCATGTCGACAAATGATTTTTAATAAATAAGTGTCGATATAAATTTTTAAAAGGAAGGAAGAGATAAGATAAAATGTAATCATTATCTTTCATGCATCTTTATTTTAGAATAAGAAGGAAGAAATAAAGATAAGAAGTAATCCCTATTCTTTCACGTGTCTTTAAGTTAGGTAAGAAAAATAATTACTCTTATGTCTATAAAAGTGTTCTTTTATAAGAAAGAAAGATAGAGCAAATTCAAACCATAGAACTTAAATGCTCTTTTATTCTTAGAAAAATTATGCATAGCAAAATCCTATAAGGTAAATTAGCATAAAACTAGGGTTATAATGATATTATTTTCTTAATAAATAAAAGTTGCATTTCACACAAACCTAATGTCTTTCTTATTTTTTAAATAGAGGTATAGATTCTATCATTGATTGAATAAAAAAATTCAATTATTTCTTGATTTATAATAAAATATTATTATTTGACATTTGTTATTAAAGTATTATTATTTGAATGAGAATAAAACAAAAATTAAAACTAAAAACTAAATAAAACATAAAAAATATTGGATTGGTGTTGAATAACTAAAAAATAATTTAAATAACTCTAACTCCCTGTTAACGAAATCATATGTAAATTAAGTGATAAATTTAATTAAAAAAATATACAAATTAATTTTGTTAGTACAGAATCCTTTTCTTAAAAACAATACGACAAAGAAAGCTACTCATAAGCTATAGAACTAAATTACTCAAATTAACTAACTTAAAAGAATACGATGACTCTTGGTACGATAAAAAAAAAATATAAGTGTTAATACGAAGTAACTTATCAAACTTATCTTTACTTTCCCATTTATAATTCCATACTGGGAAAGAGACGGATACATAACTGTAAAATATGATGCACTTTATTACTTTAGCATAGTAATTATTGAGTAATTATTGGATTGAGTGTTAAAGGAAACGTTTTACATTTTATAAGGACAGGGGAACAACAACACACCAACCAAAACTAGCATCTAATATTATGCAGAGAAATGCCAATGTCATCTAATTTTGCACTTATTAGCACCGATATATTTTATATAGTGTATTGTGTCATAATTGTTTTGAAAATTAGAAAAATGATTCAATTTTTTAGATAATTTTGACTCATAATAAAATCTAAGTGATGTGAGTACAAATTTACGTGTCTCTATTATTCCTCGTGAATCCACTACCGTGGGATTTTCCATATATCCTTTCTAAGAGGAAGCAATTATAATCCCCATTCAGGTAGCAATGGAGAGCTCGGGATAAAATTAAACTTACAACAATTGGCTGCCTTAGGACCATCAGACTAAAAATAAATACAATCCCAAATCGCAGCCATTTCCTCTCTTACCACTCCTTCACTATTCCCACAAAGATGGGGAAAAAAGAGAGAATGAAAACATGGGACAGCCTCAGTTTAGTTGTTACTTATAGCAGGTGGTTGAAGTTGCTGTGTGACAATTTCAGCGGTTTTTTCAGCCATAAGCTGAAAGACTGGCTGCACGCTCCAGTCGTTGCCATGCTTCCTTTTGCTTCTCAGCTGCCAAGCTTAATGAAGCTTCTTCCTCTTTATGTTGATAAAGGCATGAAAGGAACAGCTCATCATCAATCTCCAAGAACATCTTTCTAACATTAAGAGTTAAGTTGAGCACTGCTTGGTTCCAGTGATTCTGGGAATTTGTTTCTAAGACTGGTAAGATGATGGGAAAAATCACTTTACGATTCTTTACGATTAAATTCACAATATGATCGTTGTTCCAAAATAAAAGAGTCCTTTCAGCCACCTGAAACAATTGCATAGAGTTTATCTCCTTCTGGTAATATATGTGTAATACAAGTTCTAGACTTCTATTATTACGTTGATCACCAAATTTAGAACTAAAACTACAAAGCTCAAGATGACACATCCAAGTATAGGGGAAAATTCTACTCATTAGTTTTCAAGTGAATCCTTCATTTCTAATTTAGGACATATTTACACTGAAAAGTGACAACAGCCGGCCATAGAAATTTCTACAATGTACTCATTCCATTGTGTTGGTGATCACTGATCAGGCATACCAACCAGTTTCATTACCCAAGGCCTCAACGACCACAAATCAAAAACAAAAACGCTATAGATTTCACAATTACGAAAACCACAAAGGAAAAGAAAAAGAAACCAGGATGTATACCTGAAAGTGGGAGCTATTGATACAGCATCGGATTCGCCTGAACAAAGGAACCATGAACTTTTGGAATTCCATCATGCTAACTAATTCCAAAATTTCTTCCAACTCACTCAAAAACATTACCTCTTTTTGACTATTTGTTATGGGCCAGTACTTCAACAAACCATTTATTACAACACTTACTAACTTTTGATCCTTCTCAATAAACTGCATAATGCAGTATGATAATTGTTGAAAGTAAAACCCCAAAGATTTTGGCTTGTGGAGAGGAATCAAAACCCTCCACAAGAATATCTTGTGCTCCTCTTTCAAAGGCAATGCAAATCCACTAATTACACTCCCATATATTTCCAACAACTCGGCAACCCCATTATATCTCTCGGTCTCAAATACAAATCGATAGAATACATTGTTAATAGACTTGCGTATAAATGGCCTATGAACCATGAACTTTCCATAAATCTTATGTAGAACAGTCTTTACACAGTCTCTTTCCCTGGGATCTTCAGACTGGAACAAGCCCAGCAATCTCAATATAAATGAATGGTCTATGTAATTTTTTGCTATCTTAGCACTCAGACATGAACAACTAACGAATTTAAGCAGTAACTCGTACACGAGCTGCAAATGTGGCCAAGCAGGATCAAACATAGGCTCATCGTCATCATTTTCGCCACCGCCACCATTCGTTATCGACCGGTAATTTGGGGGAAATACTCTAAAGAGATTCACAGAACACATTCTACATATTGCTAAAATGGCTGGCTCGCTAAATTTCAGTGACCCAGATGCTAGAAACTCCACAAGTTCAAGTAAAATTTGTCGCTTAATATCTTTGTCTACACAATTCTTACTTGGGTCTGTGAAATCAAAAGTGACACAACAAAGGCTCACCTTGCTGAGAAAGAGATTCATCTTCTCCGTATTGGGCACGTCCTTGAATGGCACCAAGGGTTCAATCCCAGACCCCAAGCTCGCGGGAAACACAGTAGATGACGGACACCGTGCAACGTTCGGACGAGCCGAAGCTGAACTCGGACCGTTTGATTTAGACGCTCCTTGTCCAGAATTCGAAGGACCGGTCCGGAAAGTAGACCGGGGTGAGCTTGATCGAGGTGACTCGGTCCGACCGCCCGATTCGGATTTCAACGATTTCCGAGGGAGTCTGCTGAGAATTTGCTTGAACATGATGACAACGACGAAACTATCAAATACCAATTGACGACAAAGTGTCTGAAATCAAACCCATCTGGTCCAAATCTGATAAATTCAAAGAGTAGAACCCTAGACTAGATCTCGTTCATGGATCTAGATGAAAATTGGGACAAGGAGAACCAATGTACCGAATCCACGGCTTAGGAACTGGGTATAAGGGACGGCTGTTAAATTGCATCGAATTAGGCTGAAATTTCAGATTTTGACAATGTGGGTACTTTTGATACTTGAGAACAAGCCCTTATGATCAATAACGAACAAATTCAAATTCAAAATTGGGCCGCCATATTACATGTGAAACAGGTCATTATTTCTAGATTCTCAATCACATTTCTGAAGGAAAACAGATACTGGGAAAGTGAAACGAGTATTTAACATAAATTCGTAAAACAGAGATGGAAAGATTATTAGAGCGCAAAACAAGGAGGGTTATTTCAGAGATGGAGATCGAAAAGAAAAAAAAAATGGGTTAGAAGAACCCATGAGATTTTGATGATTGGCTTATTATTCTTTGAGAATCTCCATAACGAGAATGAATGCAACAATGTTTTTGTCTTTGTTGGGTTCTTTCCTCGGTGGATGAGAATATTATGGCATTTTCTCGGGGAATGCAGGGTTCTTCTTACTTCTTAGGACAACAGCCAATCGAACCCAGATCCATAGTTTAATAAAACAAACCATCTTCAAAAAATAATAATAACACAAGCAATTGGTGTTTTGAAAATAATATTCGAATCATGAGCATATTGTTAGATTACAATTCAAAAATTAATTTGTCCATATCAAATTATATACACTTTATTTTTCCTTAGAATAACACAATTATTTAATATAATTTTATTTTTATTTTTTTAATAAACATATTAATTATATTATAAAAACATAAACATATATTTTTTAAAAAATTAAAATGAAATCTCATATATGAAAAAAAAATTAATAAAACAAACAATTTGTGTTTTGGAAATAATTTTCTAATAGTGAGCATATTGTTAGATTACAATTTACAAATTAATTTGTCCATAGAAAATTATATAATATTTTTTGTATTATGTATAGATAATTTAATTATTTAATATAATTTTATTGTTAATCTACTTAGTTAAAAAATATTTATTTATTTTTAAAAAATATTAAAAAAACATACTATTTACATTATAAAAAATAAATAAATATTTAAAAAAAATTAAAAATAAAATTATATATATAAATTTTGACTAAAAGATAAAAAAGAATTGATGACTTTGAGCTCAAAATGTCCCGCCCTCTCGACACACGCAACATATATCATTCTCTAAAACAATTGGTCATAATTATTTAATATAATTTTATTGTTAATCTAGTTAAAAAATATATATATTTATTTTTAAAAAATATTAAAAAAACATATTATTTACATTATAAAAAATAAATAGATATTTTTAAAAAAAATTTAAAATAAAATTATATATATAAATTTTGACTAAAAGATAAAAAAAATTGCTGACTTTGAGCTCAAAATGCCCCGCACTCTGGCCACACGCAACATATATCGTTCTCTAAAACAATTGGTCATACTATGAAAGAGCGGTGAATATCGGCCTAAAATTGTTTGTTTTTAATCTATTTGAATTTGATTCGATTTAAATGTATTATAATATAATTAATTTGAATACGAAGAAATTGAATTTATTTTGAATTAGATAAGCATATATTCATATTAAATTTTATATTTATTTATGAATTATTGTCATATATAAAACACGATATATATAAATTTAAATTTTAAATTTATATCTTTATAACAAATATTATTAATTATAGTTACAACTAAAAAAATAAAAAATATATCTATACAATTATTAAATTATTATAAATATTTATATTTATTTTTAAACTATAATAATATAATTTAAATAAAATATAAAATAAAATATTTATTTATTTATAATTTAATAGTAATTTAGTTCGAATAAGATACAATTGATATAAAATTTATCAATCTGAATTTGATTCGAATTCAATCAAATTGTATAATTTTTAAATTGAATCTAATATAACTATAAAATTTATCAATCCAATTCGATCCAAATCCGGCAGATCTAATCAGATTTTTCAATTCAAACGAATTGATCGAATTATTTACTCATTTCTAACAAAGTTAAACATGCATATTTAACCATTGATAAGTAAAATTATGGTTACCTATAAACATATGATAATTGATTTTGAAAATAATCTTCATTGATAAGGCGTAAGATGATAATAGTTATTATAATATCGAAACTATAATTAATTGAAAGTAGACTTTTTTATTATTATTATTATTATTTAAATTTTATTGAAGATTTGAAGATAATGAAAATCCAAAATCTTATAAGCATCTAAGGACTCTTTTAATTTAAATGAAGATTTTTTAAATCAAATTTGAATTGATTGATATATATATATATCAATCAATCAGGGAGAGCAAGAGAGAACAAAAAGAGGGAAAACAAAAAACGAGGGAGATGAGCGACGATGAGAACATGTGGTAGAGATAAAAAAAGAAGAAACAAGCACGCAAAGAACTGGAGAAAAGAAAAAGAAAAAGTAGATTGCAGCACAACAGAATAACGTGAAAGTATATTCTTTTTCAATCTTTTTTTTCAATTCATCTTAAAAAATTATGTTGATTTCGTTTATGTTAAATTTAATTTTTAACATGAACTAATTTTTCTTTATTCTAGAAAAAAAATATAATTTAATTCTGAATTATACTTGATTTTTATATTAATTTGAATTATTTCTCTTCATGTTTGTTTGATTTATTATGAGTTTAATGTTTCTAATTAACTAGCAATTAATTAGATGATTTTAGTTTTGTGATCTTGATTTAACTGATATTTTATTAAATCATCTAGTTAGAGTTTTTCAGTATTGAATCTGTTGTAGGATACAATTTGCACTTATATTATTATACTAACTTTCCATGTGTAAGGTAAACATGTTCGATTACTCGTGTGACTCGAGTTTATCGAAACATTTGTATAGATCTGTATACCCTTTCTTGTGAAGACTTTGAAAGAAGTGACGGCTTATAAGTATATTACTTGGGGAATCGTATATGATAGTTAGTTTAAATCATGTCCTTGTAACTAAACATTATTTTAAGAGAATGTAGTTATGTGATCTGAATATGTGATTTTCTTCTTAGGTCATTGTTATGACTTATGTTATTTTCATCTAAAATATCATATTATTGTACTAACTTTCCATGTGTAAGGTAAATAGGTTCGATTACTCGTGTGACTTGAGTTTATCGAAACATTTGTATAGATCTGTATACCCTTTCATGTGAAGACTTTGAAAGAAGTGACTGATTATAAGTATATTACTTGGGGAATTGTATATGATAGTTAGTTTAAAGCATGTCCTTGTAACTAAACATTATTTTAAGAGAAGTTAGTTATGTGATCCGAATATGTGATTTTCTTCTTAGGTCAAGGTTATGGCTTATGTTATTTTCATCTAAAATATCATATGTTAACTCTTTATTTATTTTCACATCATTTTATTCATACACGATTATATGTTTGACTGTTAATGAACTTTTAATTTAACATAATTCAATTAATTAACTATTTATATCTTTAATTTAATTAGATTCATAATTTTAAAAAATTTAATATAAATAAATATAAAAAAACAATATAGTTTGTATTCTTCCTTTAACCAATTTCTTTAATTTTCAATTTATTTCTTTACGATTCATTTCAAATTTCACGATAAATTAATAGATTAGCCCAGAGTTCAATCATATTTGGATCCTTGATGCATTTTGTATTAACTTTCATAGGGATACAAAGTCTTTCTATTAACCATCATAATTAAAGACACGTAAATATAAAGTTATAAGCTAGGAGATCTATGAACTTATCTATATTGTGAATGTGATTAGCATAAACATTTTGTTTTTCTTGAAATACATAACACTTATACATAGACGTGAATATTATGCCAATTTAACTTAAGATCAAATTATTATATTTATTTATTTTATCACACTTTTCAAAAAAATTAACTATTTTTTCTCATGCATTTGCTATTGATTGATGTTACATGTATTAGCATTATCAAAAGTGGGACAAAACTTTTGTATTGCAATTTAACAAGTGAAATATCTTGGCAATTTATTTTTGCCAAGAATAACGTAGTGGTCAACTAAGTTAGGAAAATTTGGTATTTTAACCCACTAGTTTTTTATTAACATTTTAAAAGTCTATTAGTTTACCAAAGTAGTACTCTTTAATTGACATTAATTTTTAAAATACACATCTATTCACTTTTATAGTGGTGATAATGGAAACTTTTGATGAGATATTTTAGTGATGACTAATTTGTTTATATGTGAGTCTTCATATGATGAAATGAGTGTGACATAATTATTATCAACCATCATTTCTATAATTGGTTTTGTTATTTGAAGGCTTGTACAGTAGTTGGAAGGTTTTTGTGACATAAGACCAAACATAAAAATAATGAGACTTTTAATATTTTTCATAGATACAAATCGTTTTGATTGATAAGAATTGATTAATGATAAAAAAAATTCTAATATAAATTAAAAAATTAAAAATTGAATAAATAAAGATGTAAAAATTACCTTTCTTATATATTAAACCAAAAGAAATAACAAATTTATTTTAAACATAATGAAATTGAGATATATTTTTTAGAAAACTTTGAAATAAAATAAAATAAAATTTCTAGGATTTCATTATGTGTCTTGTTTGCATCTTATCTGATTGAAGCATATAATAGGATTTTTCATTCCATTCGTCCATTTAACGCATGCATGGCACTTATGTTATTTGTGTTAACTTTTCAAATTATTCCATATATGGGTTCGATAACTTAATGAGAGTTGATTGAAACGTTAGTTTAAGTCCATTCACTTAACATGGATTGTGAAGAAAAGAGATGTGACACGTAAGTAAAGTATACAATGACGTTATCATTGTAAGGATAGTATAAAACTTCTTGTACATGAACATTATTTTTTCATAGTGAAAAGGTTAGGTAGTCCCAGTGCACGGATGGTTTTTTTATTAGATCTTGTTGATTTAGATTATTTTCAATTAAAATCATGTGTTTTTTTATTTAATTTAACATTTACTATTGATATGCAATTGCATTTTTAATCGTTGGGATTAATTTATTGATTTAAATGTTTAAAGTTTTTAAAATAACATGTTCACATCCTCTAATATTATTAGGCCTATATTATAAACTTTTACAAAAACTAGCTAGAAAAAGTTTTCAATTCAATTGTTCCAAACTTTAATTTATGAATTCCAAAGTTAGAGTTGTGGTTTATTGAGTTTTGATGTGTTTTTTAAGTCTAATTTCAATAACTCAATGAATTCCTACACTTACATAGAGTTTTCATCCCCTCCTACTACAACTTAAAATAATTATAAAAGTAGTTAAAATCAATTTTGATACAATAATTTTCAATTCAAATATAACAGCTAATCATTAGATATTGAAAAGATTAAGTTCAAGATTATTGAAGAAAATCACATTTTGAATAATCCGTTGAATAAGGCGAAGTCAATGAATTGTTATTTTCTTTATGATTGGTACTTAAAAATAATTTGAAAACTATGTATTTGGAGGAGACAACAAAAACGTAATAAAAGTTTGAATTTATAAAGTTTTAATTCTTTTGTGAGTTACATAGTTTAATTACTTAAGCAAAACTCCTTTTGAATAAGTTTAATGTGATTTATGGTTATTGAATACACAAAGACTTAAACAATGCTGCTTAAGTTGTAGCTAATTAATCATCTTATAGCTGTGTTGAAGGTTCTATTTCTATTTTTATTTTATCCTAATAATTTTATGTTATTATTTATATTGAATCTTGAATCATTAAATAAATATATTAGTTTTTAAGAGAAAAATCCGTTAAAAGTGATCGATGTTTATATATTGTTTATTTGTTATTTCTTGCATAATTTAAATTAATAGAAAAAAAAATAAAAATTATTTAAGAACTCAAATACATGACTTAATCATTTAAAAAACATAAATTTTTTTCTTAAATAATAAAAATAAGAGATAATATTTTTATCTTTCTTATTATTAAAATAACATGTATATTTCTATTTTACATATATTTAATATTATTTTTAATTAAATAATACTTTATTCGATTCAAAATTGTAAATTAAAACCAGATAAAAATAAATGTTATTACTAAATAACTAGACGAATCACTTTATATTACGTTAATTTCAAATCCTTTTTATTTAATATATAAAACTAATAATAATATTCATTAACTTTATCTAACACTAAAATTACTAAAATATAATTATTTATAATAAAAAATCAAGTTATATAATTATTTATAATAAAAAATCAAGTCATATATTATTTTAAAAGCAATAAAAATTACATCGTAATAACATTATCACCTTAATATTATTTACTTAAATATTTAATAATATTTTTAAATTAATATATTTTTATTTAAATAACTTATTTTTTTAAAATAAAATAAAACAAATATTATAAAAAATTAAACTCTTTATTAAATCAAAGTATAAAACCGACCATCTTACCTACTAAACAAACTAGTTAATTACCTATGACTTGTATGTAAGGCAACGAATCTAGTAAAGAAAAGAGAGTAATTAGTTGGTTATCTTTTAGTTAAAAAGATATCCTGTAAGAATTTTTACAATTACAATTTTTACGACCAACGGAAAACAAATTGGAGAAACAGACAAAGGATAAAACTTTGAATATTATCATTTTGCACAGAAATAGGTTGGTATTGGAGCTCGAGAGGGGTGGTATTGATGTTTTCAACACAAAGAAGAAGAAGACCCTTTTTAATATTTGTCCCTCCTCTCGACTCGTGTAAAGTTCGACCTGTTCTGTAACCATCGGGTCGCCGATTCAAATAACGAAAGCTGACGGTATCTTTTTGTTTATTTTATTTATATTGATTATAAAGATGTGCATAAGAAAACAACTGGGTAGTGGGTAGTGGTTACCGGTCAATTTCAATACGACAGCGTTTTGTTCACCGCTGTTTCTTCTTCTCCGCCGCTGCAATTGCTCAAAACTTCCATCTCTAGCTTCATAGGGTAATCTATTCTTAAAATGTATGTACTTTTATTGGTTTGTTTATGTCTTTATTCTTAACTTGAAGTAAAGAAAAAAGAACGAATTTCTTGAGGGATGGGTTTAAGGAGATCTTTTTTGGAATTGTTTTGGGTAGAATTACGGAATCTTTGATGGTATTGTGTGTTGGAACTGGTTAATTTTTGATATGCGAGACTTGATTGGCTCTTGATGATTAGTCAACAGTGGGATTTCTAGGGGTTTTGTAGTTTTAATGGTAGAGTGCTGGATTCAAGAGTTGGGGTAATTTTTTTTGTTCATTGTATCAAATTGTACTCCTTTCTTTTATGAGGGGAGCCCAAGGCCTGAATTCTGTTTGGTTGTTGAGAAAATTGATTGGAAAAAGGAATAAATTTAACTTTTGTGTGAAATGTTAGCATGTTTTCTGTCTTATGATTAAACCTTTTGGGTTTCAAAAACTTGGTATTTTATATTAATTAGGTAATGGTTAATTTAATGGAAATCGGTGCCTAGAATTGTTACTCTTAATATGGGGCTCTAACTTCAGTTCTTGGAGACTATTTTATTTAAACCTTTTAATTTCCTCGTAGTTTGTGTGCTTTGTTGTTTGGTAAATGTTCTTATATATGCTCTTCTGGTTATTTGACACATTTGCATCCAAACAGAATTGGTTTTTATAAGTTCTCCATATCTTGTGCTGCAACACGGTATGTGCCTTTGTAGGATTTGACAAGTCTTCAAGACAAGCTATATTGTGTGGTCTAAAGAAGTTGAGGAGGAAGATAGTTAGATTATTTTTTGATATACAATTCTATGATTTATTTAAACAGCACGATTTGGTTGGGTTAGATGGAAATCCCCCCATCAAGACTAGCCCTTGAAAGTCACATAGACACTCATCCTTTGTTAATGGAGCGGTCGGAAAATTATGGAAATGATCATGTGATTGACATAACGAGGAGTGCGGATGCAACATCTAGTTCCTCTCGTAGTAGACCTTTCAATGGGGTAAATGCATCCCTGCAGGAAGACAGACCTTCAACTAGTGCGAGACTATCAACTTCTCGACCTTCAATTTTTGCTTCTAATGGATCAAACTCTAGGAATTCCTCATCCTTAAGGAGAGGGGAATCTCGCCGACGAAACAGAAGTCCACTCAACCCTGGACTTTGGATATCAATTGAGCTAGTTCTCACAATTAGCCAAATTATTGCAGCTATAGTTGTTTTATCTTTGTCAAGGAATGAGCAACCGCAGACTCCGTTGTTTGCATGGATTGTGGGATATGCATCTGGTTGTGCTGCTACCATTCCATTTCTTTATTGGCGCCATCGTCATCGTAATCAGGTTTTAGAACAAGATACAGTCCAATCCCATCAGAATTCTCAGATTAACGTTCCTGCAGGTCCATTTTCTCTTTCAGTTAATAGGACTGCTGAAGGAGAAGACGGTCAGACCGCTCCATTCCCTAGAAGAAGCAATCGTTCAGGAACACTGAACACAAGGTATGACTTTTTATTTTTTGTCGGCACATTAAGTTTTTTTTCTCAAGCAATGTTTCAGTTCCTCCAATTGAGAGACACGTTCACTTTTGCAAAATACAATAATATGCATAAGTTTTGTTTACTTTCCCATTCTCTTTCAATATTCTTTGCTATTGTAGATTTACTGAAACTTAAAAGATGCATAATCTTCTTCCCAACACCAAGAGAAAAATGATGTTCTGAACTTTAAGCCAAGTATTGGTTCTAGAGAATGCTGTTACCTATTCTCCTTTTTCTTTATTGGAGTTTAATGTCTCCTAGTAGTCAATTATTTCTGCTCTCTCTCTGCCCCCCCTCTTTTCATTCCTTGTATGGACATTAGTACTGCTTGTTTGAGGAGTATGCTGGTGCTAATTTGACTGATGGCTTACTTTTTCTTAGCAGACATAAGGTACTTGCGGAATACTTTAAAATGGCCTTGGATATTTTCTTTGCTGTTTGGTTTGTAGTTGGCAATGTGTGGGTCTTTGGAGGAAACTCATCTGCCAACACGGCACCTAATTTGTATAGGTATTTCTCTGATTCATTAGATTTGAGGTCTTCATTTTCTGCCTCTTATAGTAATCAGTAACTCATAGTAGTATGTTGGCTCTACAGGTTATGTATAGCATTTCTTGCCATTAGTTGTGTTGGATATGCTTTGCCTTTCATTCTGTGTGCATCAATATGCTGTTGTCTTCCTTGTATAATATCCGTCCTTGGTATGAGAGAGGATCTCTCACAGACCCGAGGAGCAACCCCTGAAGCTATTGATGCTCTGCCAACATACAAGTTCAAGTTCAGAAGAAATAAAACTGATGATGATAGAGATAGCAATTCAAGTGCCTGTGAGGGTGGTGTTATAGCTGCTGGAACTGAAAAGGAAGATGTGATCTCTGGTGAAGATGCGGTAAGTATGATTTAATGAATTTACATAATGTAGATTTAAATCCTTAATCTTTGGAGCTTAATGCAGAGGAAGTATACATGTATCAGGTTCTTAAATTATAACAGCAATATAAGTGATTTGAAATTCCATTCTTTACTTGTTATCTTTGCGGCTTTAGTTTTGCTGTCAGTCAAGTTCCTGATCTAATTGGAGACAAGAGAAAAAGGTTTGAACTTTTGAGTGTTTTTGACCGAATGCTTTAGCTAGGTTTCTCTCCCAACAGTAAAGGAAATAATTTGAAAGTGGTTCAGCACGTTAAATTTAACCACCGTATGTAGTTTTGTGAAACGGGCACCATTTAGTGGGTATCTCCGCTAGTAATACTATATATATAAATCCTAAGGGATCAAATCCCAACTGAGATGTAAACTTGTCACAAGGTACTCGAGCTCTGATACATATATATGGGAGCCTCATAAGATCGGTGCAAGAATGATGTCTTCTTGAAGCTGTTTTTATTTTACAGAAAAATTACTTCATTTATTTCTTAATATCAGATCCATTTATATATACATTTGTTATCCCTAATATACTGCTGGAAGTCATTAATATACAGTTGCAAATCACTCTAAAAAGTAGGAAACTAACATCCAGAAAATAGGGGTTGGTTCCACCTTGAAAATCAGGAAACTGGACTTTTAAAATCAGGGGTTGGTTCCACCCTGGAAATCAGGAAACTGATCATACTCCTAGGTCGATTTCCTACACTCCCCCTCAAGCTAGGTGATATATGTTTTCCAAACCAAGTGTTACATTTAATTCTGTGAAATTAGGTCGAAACAATGCTTTGGTTAAGATATCTGCTACTTGTTGCCTAGATGGAACATAATTGAGGGAGATCATCTTGCCTTCAATTTTCTCACTGATGAAGTGTCTATCAATTTTCACATGTTTAGTTCGATCATGGTGGACTGGATTTTTGGCAATTGCAATTGCTGACTGGTTGTCACACATGATTCTAATAGATTCTGAATGTTCAACCTTGAGTTCATATAGTAGTCGTTTTAGCCAAATACCTTCACAGATGCCCAAAGCCAATGCACTAACTCACCAAGATCGCTACGTGCTACCACTGCTTGCTTTTTGCTACGCCATGTCACCAAATTTCCCCAAATAAATGAGCAATATCCAGATGTGGATTTTCAATCACTGTGAGATCCACCAATCAATCACAAGATAAATTTCCAATCTTATATTAATTGTTTTCTTAAACACGAGCCCCTTTCCGTGATCCTTCTTCAAGTATCTTAGAATACGGCCATCGCTTCCAAGTGATCTAGATGGGTCACAAGAAACCGACTAACAACACCGATCGAAAAACTTATATCCTGGACGTGTATGGGTCAAATAAATTAACTTACCTACCAAACGTTGATATTGCCCCTCGTCGCCTGCCAATTCATCAGTTCGAGGCATTAGTTTGGTGTTAGGGTCCATGGGTGTTTCAACAGGTTTACACCCACTCATGCCAATCTCACGCAAGAGATCTAGAACATATTTGCATTGAGAAACTGAGATTCCTTTGGTACTGCGTGCAACCTCCATCCCTAAGAAATATTTCAAATATCCCAAGTCTTTAATCTCGAATTCCTTGGATAATAGCATCTTAAGTCTCTTTATTTCTCCTACATGATTTCCTGTAAGAACTATATCATCAACATATACAATCAAAGTTGTGATTCTCCCATCTGCGAAGTGTTTGACAAATAAAGCGTGGTCTGCATGTGTCTGAGAGTATCCATCCTGTTTGAGGACCTTGGTGAATTTTTCGAACCATGCTCTAGGTGACTGTTTAAGTCCATATAGTGCCTTTCTCAACTTGCATACATTTCCTTGTGTATCTTTAGTCTCAAAGTCAGGAGGCACATCCATGTAAACTTCTTCGATCAAATCTCCATTTAAGAATGCGTTCTTGACATCGAGTTGAAGTAGTAGCCAATCCTCATTAACTGCAATAGACAGCAAGACACGAACTGTGTTAAGTTTTGCTACAGGAGCAAAAATCTCTTGATAATCAATTCCATATGATTAGGTGAATCCTTTAGCCACTAGTCGAGCTTTATATCTATCGATATTTCCATCTGCCTTCTGTTTTACGGAGAATATCCATTTACAGCCTACTGTCTTCTTTCCAAGTGATAGGTCTGTTAACATCCATGTATCATTCTTTTCAAGTGCATTATATTCTTCTAAGGTTGCCTTGTGCCATTCAGGAACTTTTAGAGTTATTGACAGAATTAGGAATCTTGATGTTGTTTAGGGATGTCACAAATGCCTGAAATTTTGGGGACAAATTTGCGTAAGAAATGTAACTTTGAAGAGGATGTTGAGTACATGATCGAACGCCTTTTTCTTTGTGCAATAGGAAGATCTAACTCAAGGTCAGAACCAAGTTTTGGACTAGATTTTGCTTCATCTTGTAATCTTTCAGATTCAGTCTGGCTCAGGAGAGTTTCTTGGCTTTGCTGATTTCGTGTGGGCAAGCTAGGATTTCTCTTTCTTTCATAAACTTTTATAGCATCATTAGGAAGGAGAAGATATCGAGGATAAACAATGGGAGATTGATCAGGTTTGGTTTTTGAAGGAGAATCTGGAATGGGTATCAGGTTGGAAGAGGACAAGGTTGTGGAGGGTAAATGAGATGATAAATTCGGTTCAATGAGTGATGACCAATCCTAATTCTGCAATTCATTAGTTTGATTCTCCCCTTGAATTGCAGAATTAGAATAGAATGGAGTTTCTTCGAAGAAAGTAACGTCCATGGAATGGTAAAACTTACGAGTGATGGGAGAGAAACATTTGTAGCCTTTTTGATTGGCTGAGTAACCAACAAAGATGCATTTAATGGCATAGGCATCAAGTTTGCCACAATATTGTGAATGAATATGGACAAAAACAGTGCAACCAAAAACCTTGAAAGGAATTGGTGACACAAGTTGTGAGGTAGAATATTGACTCTGAAGCACTTGTAAAGGTGAATGAAAGTTGAGAACTCGAGAAGGCATTCGGTTGATCAAGTGTGTTGCAGTAAGAATGGCTTCACCCCAAAATTTTTTAGGAACATTGGTTTGAAAAAGTAAAGTTCGGGCAACCTCAAGTATATGACGGTTTTTGCGTTCGGCTACACCGTTTTGTTGTGGTGTGTCAACGCAGGAGCTTTGTTGGACAATACCATGTTATTTGAGATATCCACTAAGATCAGAATTAAAGAAATCCCTAACATTATCAGTTTTTAGGATTTGAATATTGACATTGAATTGAGTTTGGATCATGGCATGAAAAAGTGGAAATATGTGCTTGGTTTCAGATTTGTCTTTCATAAGAAATGTCCAACATAATCGAGTATGATCATTAACTAACAGTAAGAACCATCGAGCACCAGTAATACTGGGAACGCGACATGGCCCCCAAATGTTATCGTGAATGAGGGAAAAAGGGTGACTTGGTTTGTGCATGCGTGGTGAAAAAGTGTTTCGAGTATGTTTTGCCAACTGACAAACTTCATAATGAAATAAATTAGGATTTTTATTGATGAATAAGGATGGAAACAAACGTTTCAAATACGAAAAATTTGAATGACCTAGACGAAAATGCCACATCATGATTTCACTTTCCTTATTAGTATGACTATGAGACTTAAGATTATGACTCAATTGACATTGATGACTAACAGAATGATTTGAAGGAGTGTTGATATCAAGAACATAGAGGCCCGCACATAACTCAGCACCGCCAATCATTTTCCCCGAGCTCAAGTCCTGAAAAACACAAGATTTAGCCAATAATTTAGTTTCACAATTAAGGTCATGATTTAATTTACTAACTGATATGAGATTGCAGCAAAATCCAGGCACAAATAACACAGATTTGAGAATGAGGTTGTTTGAGTGGCAAATGGTCCCTATTCCGACTACTGTGGTGCGAGTACCATTGGCGACACACACTGTTTGAAGTCTGTTGCAAGGTGAATAGGTTGTGAAAAGTGATTGATCACTTGTCATGTGATTGGAGGCACCTGAGTCTACTATCCAAGATGAGGAGGGAAATTTTTCAGCATGCTTCGTTGAATTACTGGAAATATGTGTGGAGTTATTCCTGTTGCTACTAAATGTGGTGTTGATATTTGCCTTTTGTATAAGTTGTTGGAGAAGTTCTAACTGTTCCTTAGTGAATGGGATAGGATTACCAGAAAATGCACTTGAGTTTGAAGGCTGAGTTTGTACTGATGGTTGGAGAGACTGGAACTGAAAAGATGCAGGCCGAAATAGCTCTTCTTGAAGACCGGTACTATCAAAAGGAGAAGCAGAAACATTAATAGCTGCATTGTTAAATAGACCACCAAAAGGATTATGTTTAGGAGCAGGATCAAGAATGGATCCAAGCCCAAAGCTGCCTGAATTTTCCATATTGAATTCAGTTCTGTTACTTGTCTCTGGAACCTCTTCATCAATGTCATCTTCCAGTGTACTAAGAACATTTAAACTTTCAGTTTTTTCATAGCTCTCATGCCCAAAAGCTGAAACTTGAGTTGGAAACTGAAAAGGTGCATTCCTTGCCTGAGTATTTGACATCATACTGGGTGAACTTACAAAACTAGTTGAACAAGAGGCTAAGAGCAGCAGTTTATGAGCCTAAGGCTCTGATACCATGAAACTGTTTTTATTTTACAGAAAAATTATTTCATTTATTTCTTAATATCAGATCCATTTATATATACATTTGTTATCCCTAATATACTGCTGGAAGTCAGTAATATACAGCTGCAAATCACTCTAAAATTAGGAAACTAACATCCAGAAAATAGGGATTGGTTCCACCTTAAAAATCAGGAAACTGGACTCCTAAAATCAAGGGTTGGTTTCACCCTAAAATCAAGGGTTGGTTTCACCCTAGAAATCAGGAAACTGACCATACTCCTAGGTTGATTTCCTACACTTCTCGACTTGGGAAGATTAACATTATTTTGCAGCAAGTTTTGGTCTATTGACAATTTTGTGATTGTATGCAGGAATGTTGCATCTGCTTGACAAAGTACACTGACAATGACGAGCTGAGGGAGTTGCCTTGTTCTCATTTTTTTCACAAGGAGTGCGTGGATAAGTGGTTGAAGATCAATGCGTTGTGCCCCCTTTGTAAAAGTGAGATTGGTGAGAGCAGTTCAGGGTCACCTTCTGAGACAAATGCTAGCCAACAGTTAGGAGGAAGCCAAGGTTTGCTCAATACGGATATGTAATCAGAGAAATAAATTGGTTTCTCTGGTCGTATCTGATTTAAATTCCTCCATTCCATTTCATATCGGGTGAAGCATGCATGGACAACTGCCCAACAAAGCAACGAAAAGTCATGTTTAGCTCTAGTGTTGGCTGTAGGGTAAGAAGTGACCTGGTGTATTTACAACACTACATAGAAATCTAAAGAATAAAGAGAATTTGCTTGTATTTAGTGATCCTTGGAGGTTTACTGTTTATATACTATTCCCTTTGGTTCTAGACTACAAGATACTTTATTAGTTCAAGTGCCTTTAAGAAGACATGGTATCAATCCAATAATTTCATAACACCTCCATGTAGTTGAAAATGATTTGTTGTATTGTTTGTTTTATTACTTTTTGTAAGTCTACAAATTTCCAATTAGTTGCTTCAAACACGTATTCTTTAGAATATATTTGAATTTTGCGTTCTAATATAGTTGTTGAAAAAATTGAATTGAAAAAGGGTATTTTCTTGTTATAGGATTTTTTATCTTTGTCATGAATCATTGGGTTTAGACATTATTTCGGTGATTTTGAATCGTTTCAAAATGGTAGTAGCATACCTTTTTTGTGATTTTGTTATATTAAAGAATTGTGTGAATTGTTAATTCTTGTGCAATACACTTTGAATCGAATGGATAGCTTTAATATTTTTATTTCTGATAATTAAGCATGTGTTGTTTCTAGGCTAGGTGATAACTGGTATCTTCATATGTAGTATTGAAGCTTACTAATAATATATATAAAGTGTGTATAATTGAATTGATATTTTTGGTCCAAATTTAATCATGTATTATAAGATGTACATGTTATTTAATACCTAAATTTCTTTGTATCACAACTTTGATCACATTATGATACTTGAAAGCATTTAATGCTTAAGAGTTGGGTATATGTCTTGAACCAATGTTTAAAGTAGATGGTGTATAACTCTGATATAAAAAAGATTTCACTTATAAAATAATTCTTTTATACATGTATTTTATTTTTAACATGTACATTTTTTTTACAAGTAAAATAATGTTTTTCGCATGTTCAAGAATATAGTATAAGTATAATTTTTTTATAATATAAAAAAATGTTTCTTAAGAGTGGAAAATAAAATCATGTAAATAAATGAGTTAAAAAAAGTTAAGTGAAAAAAGAAAAAAAAAATATATATATATATATATACACGTACGTATGCATATATAGTATGAATAAATGGTGATATATTTCAAGTTCAAGCAGGATTTAAAATATCAATTGAAATAAGACATCTTTTCTTTTTTAAAGTAATTTCCATTTATTATTGTTATTTAAGAGAATTATATAATAAAGTGTCCATATGGACAATTAGAAGAAAAAAAGAAATAATAGGATGCCATTTAGCATATAAAGCAAGGTAATGGGCTGAAAAGTTTGCACTTTGAGCATAGCATTAAAGTGCGCTTTGATAGCATAATGTCACGTCGTCCAAACTGCCCCTAAAAATCCAAATGTTGGCTGCCTAAAGGATCTAAGACATGGAAAGTTCTAGAGTTCCCTAGAGAAGTCTAGAAAGGGCTGGAGTTGGACGGACTCAACTCAAGCTTGAAGACCCTAGAATGTTCTAGAGCACACTGGAGGGTGCTAGAATGGGCTGGAATATTCTAGAATGCGCCGGATGGTTCGGGAAGGATGTAGAAGCCGCTGGAAGCTTACGGAACATCCCGGAAGGTGCATGAAGGAGCTAGACAAACCTAGAAGACTCTAGAGTTGGCTAGAAGATCCTAGAACCTCAGGGCAGTTATCGCACATAGAACTCTCTTGTATATTCTAGAGCTAGAAGGATCTAGAGAAATGTGGCATACTCTTAGGTTTGCCACACTATAAATAGACCACTTGGTCTTCATTTGTATTCATCTTTGGGAATTCTTAGCATTTGTAACATAAACTCTCTCAGAAGCAATACAAAGCATTCTTTGCAAACTCTCTTTCTATTCTACATTTCGCTTGAAAGGCTTAGCGCGCAACGGATCTGCATAAGTCGCATCGATCGCTACTTGAGAAATTAAGGTCGTGACGGTTGGTATCAAAGCATTAGGTTGAAGCAATCTTACTCTTGGCATAACGAAGAACGTTGGGTCCATCTACTCCAAGCGTTGATGTTCCACCTATGGAACGCGGACGTGAGGAAACCCGTAAACCATCGAAAGGAATCTCGAGCCAAGTCAAAAGACATACTTTCTAGCTTGAGGCACGAGTTGGGAGTACAGCAGACGCCTCGTGAGCTGTTTGATCGAAAGTGGACAACTTGTGAGCTTCTGCAAATGGCTCGAGTGCCGAGGGATGTGGAGATCCAGCAGCCGGTAAGATGTCACTCAACGAGCCATGGGGGGCATGCGGCAAGAGATTGATGGGTTGAAAGCCGAACTTGCCAAGGGTAAGAGATCTCGTCTAAAGAGAACTCGCAAATGTCTTCGCTAGGGTTGAGGATACGGTGGTGATCTAGCTCTTTGTAAGCCGGCATGAGCGCGGAACCAGCACAACCACCGACTGAGGCTACAGGTGGATGTTCCCCAAGCCCAAGACCTTCAATGGCTGCGTTAGGAACGCAGTGGGGAAAGTGGAGAACTTCCTATGGGGGCTAGAACAATACTACGAGGCTATCGCATATGGACGGACTACCGACGTAAGATCCGAATCCGGCCGTATGTATTTGTCCGACACCGCTATGCATGGTGCGAGGCGGAGACACGTGGAGACGTGCAACCCAGGGTTTGCACACCGACACCTTTCAAGACTTCAAAAGGGAGCTCAAGACGCAGCTCTTCCCCGTAAATCCCGAGGAGGAGGCAACGGGCCGATTGCGATGATGATCAAGCAAACGGGTAGCATGGGGATTACATGTGAAGGAGTTCACAACCTTGTTGCTGAAGTCCCCGACATAACCGACAAGGATGCCCTATTCTTGTTCATGGACGGTCTCCACGTCGGGCTAATCCTGGAGCTCAAGCGACGTGGTGTCCAAGACTTATCTTCGGCCATTGCGACCGCAAAAGCTTTATCGACTACTCCACAAACAAGCGAGGGCTCCAAAGCCACGGATAAGAAGTTTGGTGCGGCAGAAGAGTAAATGAGGCCATGCCAAAAGTCGTGGTTCCAAAATCATAAAGGCACTCCTCATTCAAGCCACGGGATAAAGGGGAAGGAGAAGGAGGATCGAATGCCTCAAAGCCCCGTGTTACGTGCTTCATTTGCGACGACCGCATTCGGGGCACGTGAATGTCCGAAGAAGAAGGCCTCGAGGTTGCCTTGGGCTGCTTCCACTCATGACCGGGATGGAGGCGAGTCGGACGCAGTGCAAAGATGGGTTCTTTGCACCTACTGGGTGCAATTCGCAGCGGCCCCAAAGACTCACCTAAAGGCTTAATGTACGTGATGCCACCATTAACGGGAAGGTTGCCAAAGCATTGGTCGACACAGTGCAGTATCTCACAACTTTGTTTCGGTGGAAGAAGAAGCGACTCGGCCCTAAAAGGTTGTCAAATGGAGTGGGTTCTGCGAAGTTAACTCAAGAAGACTACCATTTACATGGAGTCGCTCGCGCAGAGTTAAGGGTCGATGTACGGATCGGCCGGGACTTATCGCGGGCACCGATGGATGACTTCACACCAGTATTCGGCGTGGAGTTCTCGGGACTGTGTAAGAGCTTTCGGGTGCCATACTCAAACTCCGTGTGCATCACGATGGTTCGAAGGCTCATGCGTGGTACCAACGGACAGGGCCACCAAACGCACAACCCAAGCTCTCTCGCACTTCAAATCAGGGATTCAAGAGGGGACGAAGAGAGTTACTGACCATCTCAAAAGAGTACGAGAGGAGTCGCCAAAGTAAAGCTTGCCAAGCGGAAGTGGCAAGTTGCCTTAGATAAGTCCCACGAGGTGATGTTGGAGGGCGTCACCAAAGCCAAGCTTGCCGGACGTGTTTGCCCCGTATAAGTCCCATGTGAGGTGATGTTTGGGCACCAGCTGCTCGCCGACGACGTGCAAGCTACCCCGTAGTCCACAAGGTGATGTTTGAGGCGTCACCAGTCAAGCTTGCCAACGGAATGCAAGCTACCCCGTATAAATCCCAAGGGGTGATGCACGGCCTCACCCAAACGGTTACCTCCAAGTGGAGGTGAACTACGTGAAGTCGAGTTGGAGCTCGACACGAGACCACCACATAAATGAGCCCCGGCCGTGGAAAAATCGAGTTACGCAATGACAAGGGCTGGTGATTGCGCCGAGCCGAAAGTGGAAGACAAAGATACACCCCCAGGTCTGCTAGAACCGCCGCCACGCTAGAGACCGGGAGAGTGTCTCTATGGATTTCATCACTACCGCCAAAATCGTAGGGCTGGCAAAGATTATCGTGGTGATTGACCACTTCAAAGAACACGCGACATTCATATCTCCGCTCAACTGACCGCACGGTAGATGAGGACGGCACGTTTGTTCCTTAAACACGTTGCGTGAAGCATTGGGGGATTCCATCCAATATAGTAAGTGATCGAGACCCACGATTCACAGTGGAAATTTTGGATGGAATTGTTCTGCCGCTGGGATCGACTTGAACTTCTCTCTGCTTTCATCCTCAAAGTGATGGACAGGATGGAGCGTGCCAATGCTTTACTGAGTCAGACCAGATGTCAGCAGCCGAGTCCACCGCAAGAGTCCCTTCGAATTGTCATGTGGCAGCAATTTCCGCCCTCATGCCTCGGCCACGAGTTATGAAGGAAAGAGCCCACCAAGCTTTCAAGTTTTCCAAGGCCTGTACGAACATGAGCGGAGTGGCCGAGCCTATCCGAATAAGGCATCTAAAAAGAGGAAGAAATGGGTGACAAGAAGGAGGATAGTAGAATTTCGTAGCTGCGATTTGGTCCTTGTCAAATTATTGCCCCAACAATTCAAGTCCTTGTCAAGGTTCATAAGCGGGTTGGTGCGAAGCGGGGCGACCATTTCCGTCCTTAAGAAAGCCTGGAAGGTGTCATACAACCGCAACTCCTCCAAAGCTTAAAATCTATCCCATCTTTCATGTAAGTATCAACAACCCTTTCACGAGACAAGGAAGACATTTAGTCGGGAGAATCCAAGAGGCGCCTACCGCGGTGGTAACCTCCTCGACAGGAAGTGGACTCGATTTTGGCAGGCCGGCTGATCCGACGTGAAGGGCGTACTCAAGTTATAGTGGAATACTTGGGTCAAATGGAAAACGCCCCGTATGTAGAGACAAGTCGGGGAACCTCGAGGATTCCTCAGTGGCAATTCAAAAATGCTATGCTTAGAGGTTTCAACTAGGTGCGACGGGCGTCGCGACTTGAACTGGGGGGAGGGTGTCACGCCCGCCCAAAATGCCCTAAAAATCCAAATGTTGGCCGCCTAAAGGATCTAAGACATGGAAAGTTCTAGAGTTCCCTAGAGAAGTCTAGAAAGGAAATTTGGGAGTCGGGACGGACTCAACTCAAGCTTCGAAGACCCTAGAATGTTCTGTGAGCACACCCGGTGGAGGGAGTCTTTAGAACGGGCCGGAATATTCTAGAATGCGCCGGATGGTTCGGGAAGGATGTAGCCGCCGTGGAAGCTTACGGAACATCCCTAAGGTGCATGAAGGAGCTAGACAAGCCTAGAAGACTCTAGAGTTGGCTAGAAGATCCTTAGAACCAGGGCATTGTACATAGAACTCTCTTGTATATTCTAGAGCTAGAAGGATCTAGAGAAATGTGGCATACTCTTAGGCTTGTTGCCACACTATAAATAGACCACTTGGTCTTCATTTGTATTCATCTTGGGAATTCTTAGCATTTGTAACATAAACTCTCTCTAGAGCAATACAAAGCATTCTTTGCAAACTCTCTTTCTATTCTCTTTGGAGTTACATTTCGCTTGAAAGGCAGGCTTAGTGCAACGGACGGTGTTAAGTGCCGCACGATCGCTACTTGAGAAATTAAGGTCGTGACAATAAACTCAAATAATGACGAACATCAGCAACTAAAATGCCATTTTAGGAGATGTCAATCCCAACACACTGAATTTTGGCAACAACTTGTGAATGACTTTGTAGGTCAACGTGACTTGAACCCATTTCAAAAGCAAATTTAGAGGCTTCTTGCAATGCCAATAATTCAGCAATAAGTAAATTTTATACTCTACCTTATCTTGCAGACTTTTCACGAATGAAGCTTCCCAAAGAATACACAACAATGCCAAGAACCAATGGACATTTCATTATCACACCAAGAAGTATCCGAATTGAATTAAATAAAATCAGGACGTTTGAGATGATGCTTGAACACAGAGACCTCTTGAATTAGTGTAAAGGGTAAAGGGTAGCAAATCATAGTACAAAGACTTCCATAATAGACATCATTTTCCCACTTATTTTGAGCTTTCCATATAACCCACAAAGTACATAAAAAGAGCTCAGAATCATCTTTGTTCAATTGTAAGAGGTGGAACCTTTGCTGTCCATATTTTCATCCAAAGAAAACCAGATAAAGATTGGAATTGAGGCCCAACATTTGAGGTACTTGCATTCAATAGAAAATTTGTTCTGGTAATGAGATTATATGCACTCGCAAAAAATTATCAAATGAGTAAGCTCACTCAAAGGAATGGACATAATTTCATCCACCACTAGAGGAATATAGCACTATTTAATTAATTTTGACCAAATTCAAGAAATCTTAGTTTGATTAATTAAATTTCATATATATAACAATTATTTGAATAGATTAATTTAAAAATTATCGCTTTTAAATTAATAAACTAATTATAATAATTAGATATGTAATTGCATAACAATAATAAATATAAAAGATAAATAAATAATTCGTGATATTTACGTGAAAATAACATAAGTCATGACAATGATTTGAAGGAAAAATTATTGATCTATCGTACCATCTAATCTATCAAATATAAAAATTACATATTCAATATAAATTAAATCTTATATTATGTTCACACCAATAATACCCATTGTACTTTACTTATGAACCTCTATTTTATTTTTATAGCCTCTAAGAATAATGTGTACGAATTCTAAGTAACGTTTCAAGTAACTCATTGTCAATTAGACATGTTCATAGAATAATTTACAAAATGGTTAGCATGAAAATACAAGTATCTATGTATATTTTAGATGGATTTTAATAACAAATAAATCCAAAACTAATAGATTCAACAAATAAATCAATTAGAGAAAATCTCTAGCAAACATTAAACAAAATATGTAGATCAAGATTAACAAAAATAGTTCATTTAAATCTTGATAATTAATTCAATAGATCAAACTTTACTTATGATGAATTAATGCAAACATGAAAGAATCTTAGACAGAAAAAGCTATATGATCATAAAAAATAACAAGTAAAAACTATAAAATTCATGAGAAATAAAACTTTGTAATTTTTGTGTTCTTGTGAATTTTATGGTGTATTGTAATAATAAACAATGAGTTGTATTTATAAGAAAAAATAAGATCATAATCCTAGATCATTGTATAAAGACAATCATACTCCATATAGAAATAGAGTAATAGTCATCGAATAATCATAACTATCATTTTCATATATTTCTCATTCGATATCCAATTAAGGTGAATCAAAGTTAGATACAAAGAGGATTTAATGGGATGTAATCTTTATTGAAATACAATTTTACAATTCGGACAATTCCTAAGCCAAAAATAGCTCTCAATATACATATAAAAATTTGGGATTTTAGGTTATATTTTATGTTATATTTTAAATTATATATCAACCTATATTTTAAACTATATTCCATAATGAGAAACTCAAATAATTCTAAGTGTTAGTGCAATATGCTCATATATGCATTAATATAATTCTAAGTGTGATAATGTATAAATTACATCTAAAGTATAACAATTCAAAACAAAGGTGTTTCTTCTTCTTTACTTAAAGAACATGATAACGAGTCTAGAAAACAGTTTATAAATATGTTTTATCTATTAAAATCGCCAACACTTAGAATACCTTACAAACTCTCCCTTTAACATTTTTTGTGATAAAATCAATCTTTTATTACATTATACCCATAGAAATAGAAAGTGTTACATTAACTAGATTCATAGTGGAGTTATCTCATGATTTGATGAAACCAATTTTAATGTATCTTGAAAAGCTTATATATAGTTGAAATCATATAGAAAAACACTACAACTTGGCCTAGAAATCTCATTATTTACTATTTAAATTAAAATAAAAAAAATAATTCAAAACCATGTAGTACATGCATTCACACCAAAATAATAACAAAACATGAAAATATGAAAATGATTATCCTGAGTGAAATCTCCCCTTATATGCATAATGCAAACATGTGTGTATGTGGATGTGAAACACTGGGATATATAGCTAAATTGTTCTCCCTCTTTTGACATGTGAAAAAGAAAAAATATGTAGGATAAATTACATAAGTACAATTGTGAAATATGTATGCAAAAATGAAAAGCTAAACTCCCTTTGGTTGATATTGTGAATAATTTTAAAGAAATAATTTTGGATTAAAAGTGTAGATTTTTTGGATTTAAGGAAACAAAACGTAAATAGAGTAATATATTTTTCAAGATCATTATTATATTTTTACATTATTTGAATCATAAGTAACACCAAAAAGAAAAATCTCTATTAAAGGTAAAGAAACTGTAAGAAGAATATGATCGAACTAAATTTGTGGACCTTGAAACTAAAAAGAGATTTTAAAAGGATGCATAGGTAAATAAAAATGGGCATTCTTTTTGAAAAGCACCAATTCCTTATTGTAAATGATGAAATAGAAAACCAAGGATGTGGAAGATTTGTAAATAATTCTGAGATTTGAAAAGGATGTAGAGGTAAATAAAAATGGGCATTCATTTTGGAAAGCACCAAATCCTTATTGTAAATGATGAAATAGAAAACCAAGGATGTGGAAGATTTGTAAATAATTCTGAAGTTGGTATTATGTCCATTGTAATAGAATTTTATGAAAATGTGCCTAAAGGTGTTAATGAAAAAGCCTTGGATAGGGGAGTTTTTGTACCCTTTAGTGAATCCACCATTAATTCTTACTATGGTATGTGAGATGTATGTCAAGGGGAGTATAAGGCTTATTTAGAGCATGTAAATTATAAGAAAGTAATAGAGACCTTAACATTAGGAATAGTAGAGTGAGATGTTACAAACGAGAGGCATAAATCATTTTATGCTAAAGAGTTAGCAAACATCTCCTGTGTTTAGTGATATTTTCTCAACTCAAAACTGATGCCAACTAAGGATTATAGTATAGTTGATAAAGAAAGGGTTTTATACTCTTCACAATCCAAATCTTCAAAACCTTGGATGTTGGGGTAATTATGAAGCAAAGGATAAGCTTGTCAGTAAAGAATCACTGGATTAGTTAATTTTTCCCACAACTCACACTTTGTGCTAGAGTTGGGGTGAGAATTCTTACCGATGAAATTTTCTTCAACCAGATGACTTATTAACCCTGAAATATGTGGAAAGCCTACCAAGCCAAAAAAAAGGGCCTATTCTTCAAGGATGCCTTTAAATGATAAGTTTGATAAGTTATAAGAAAAGGTTGATAAAATGGAATCCTATCAAACACAACAGCAAGAGTGGCTCAATGGACACATGTGCTATCAGTCCAATTATATGAATACTATCTATGAGATGCAATGGATGCCACTAGCTAAATTTGTTACGATTGTAGTTATTTAGGGGGAGAATCAAAGTATTTAGGTGACAACTTTGTTTCTAGGCCACCAGAAGCCGCTAAAAAGGACACACCAAAAGACATAGAGAACTATAGCTCCACGATCACAGTTATTTATTTGTTTTTCCAATTTGTAGGTTTAGTTTTTTTCTTTCATTTTATTTTTATTTCTTTTCATTATTTTTTATTAGTAGTTGTTCTAATTTTTTTTTATTTTGGAATTCTATTATGTATTTTATTAAACCTCTTAATTTTATGATTTTTTGGTGATGTATTATTTATGAGGTACATATTAATTCTCAATGTATGTTTTCACTGATATATATGATATATGAAATGAGAATATGAACTTAATGCTCAAAATTTCATAATTCTCTGTTACTAGCATTGGAATATTGGAGACAATGTAGATTTTAGGTTGGAGTTAGGAAAAGTTCCTTTATATTTCTATTAAGAGTTCAAACAAAAATTCAACACAATTTTTCAAAATTTTTATTTTACTTTCAGTTTTTTATTATATTTTTTCAAGTTTTTCGAGCCAATTTATACGTCAATGATAGAATTATAATTGTGATAACTTTAATATATAGATGATTCTAAGTTTTACTTCAATTAAAGAATGATTTGAATGAGATCTGAACTTAATGTGAAACTCTTATGGTTAGCAGTAAGAATGATTTAATAATCTAAGTACTTAAAGTGGTTTTATGTATGAATGTTTTATAGATATTTTTGAGGTCTCAACAAACTCTATAACTTACTTTGAAAAATACTAAAGGCTAAATTATAATATACATAATACTTAGGAAATAATTTAGCTATTTTTGGACGGTTTGAGTCTTATCGAGCATATCACTTGTATATTTATCACTAGTATTCCTTTTTAGCTTATATAAATTACTTTTATTTTTTTAACATGCTATAACCTACCCTTTTATGAGCCAAGAAAAAAAGTATCACACCCTTCTACTTTTTAAGAGGATTTAAAATAAACACATATTTGATACGAACTTCTATGAAAGAAGGGTGAAAATTTCAACAAAAATTGACTAAAACCCAAAAAATATTGAAAATAATAGAGGACCTAAATACAAATATATTGAGGAGGGGTCTAAATGTTAAATTGGAAAAGTTAAGGGTGTGCTAGGACATGAGTATATATGCACTGTGCACAACACTCTCATGATGAATTTGCAGAGAACTGGAAATAGTCTCACGTCACAGTATGAGTCGATGCGCATCGTAGTCTGCAATTTGGATATGCACTTAGTCTCCAAATTTTCAACACATGTTTATCGAAACCTTTCCAAATTTATTGTATTAGCATTTTAATTTTTTAACCCTAATCCTAATTACATTGCAATTCTTTTACTACATATATATAGCCAGGGTTAACAACAAAAGCAGTCATAGATCATAGATCATAGATACATAAATTGACAAACCAATTATGTAGATCTACATAAAAAGTGAAGGCTAGATACAAGATAAAATTCAAAGAAACAATTAAGGAGTTGAAATTCAACCATTGATATTTATCATTAACTTGTGCTTCTTTTTCTTCTATTATTTTAATTATGATTCTTTTAGCATTCATGCCTAACTAATTTATATATGTGATTTATGGGTAATTTCTAAGCCTTAGACTATTATTTTAATTAATAATGGGTTATGATGATTTTTAGATTCAATACTTGATTTTTGATGTGTTCAATATTATATTTAATTGTCATAGCTATACATGTATGAATTAAGTGATCAATTAATTTATTTTATGTATATGTTTAACACTAGTCGAAGGTGTTAGTCCATTATGAGTATATAATTGATAATATCTTATTCAAAGCAGTATCTTGTTGCTTTGCTACATTGTGACAAGTAGGGTTGATACATTTGTTAGAGATTACTAAGAATTATAATCTTGTGTAGTTTAGTCATTTTCTTTTTAGAACATAATGTAATGAATGAACTATCTAGCTACTAAATTAAAGTTGTTATGAGTTAGATTGATTTGCGATTGTATTCTAAATCAATTACATGGTAAGAACATATACATTTGAAGTCTTGTTATAATTGTATAGATTTTTCAAGCTAAAGTTTAAAATTCAAGGATAGTTTTAATATTGATTCATGATATAATTGATTAGATTATAGGTTGGTAGTGAGTATAGTCACATAATTACATGTTTCTCTTAATATGTGAGCCCATGTAGTTTAGTTATTGTTTTATGTTTTACTTTTAGTTAAAAAAAATTCAAAACCTTTTTACTGATTAATTAGTAAGCTAATAAATAATGATATTTATTGTAGTAATCCTCGTAGGTTTAACAACCTTTATTCTTAAATTACTTATCATTTGTACAATTTATTCAAGTGTATCAAATAGCATAATCAACTTCGTCATCATCTGAGTTATCACTATCAATAAATTGATATGTAATAAAAATTTCTAAGAACAACACTAAGTGTATTTAGTGTTAGCCATAATATCAATAATAAATATGAAAATAAATAAATTACATAATATTTAGGTGAAAACAACCTATGTCACAATAATGATCTAAGAAAAAAACTACTGGTTCATTGAAATACTTAATCTATTTCTTATAAAAATTAAATATTTAAGTACAAAGTCGGTTTTATATTACCCTCACACGAATAATGCCCAATGTACTCTACTTAGGAATCTCTACTTTATTTTTACAGCCTTCAAGATTAACGTGTAGAGATCCAAACTAACATTTTAATTAGTTTCTTACCAATTAGACACGTTCTGAGAATAACCTGTAAAACGATTATCACAAAAACACAAATACTCATGTGTATTCTAGATGAATTTTAATAACAATTAAGTTATAAACTAGTAGATTTAACAAATAAATTAATCAAATAAAATCTCTAGCAAACATAGAACACAAGTATATCAAGATATATAAAAAATAGCTTCTTTAAATCTTGACAATTAATTCAATAAATCAAAATCAAATGTACTTACGATGAATTAATACAAAGAAGAAAGAATTCTAGAAAGAATATGCTATATAATCATAAAAAAAACTAGAAAATTTGTGGGAAATAAAAATACGCACTTATTGCATATTTGTGAGTTTGTGTAATGTGTTTTGACAATTGACAATATGTTGTATTTATAAGAAATATTAAAACCCTAATTATAGATAATTGCCCAAAGATATCATCCTTCAAATATGATAAATAATGCTAATTGAATATTTATCATTTTTATATCTTTATCATATGATATGTGATTGAGATGAACCAAAATAAGTTACAAAAAGGAATGAATGGACTAAAACTTTACCAAAATACAATTTTTTTTAGATTATTCTTAGAGGAAAAATAACTCAATATATATCTAGAAATATAAAACTTTGGACTATATTTTAATTATATTTTAGATGATATTTTAAATTATATTTTAAGTTATATTTTAACAATAATAATATGCCACTGAATAATTTATAAAAATAATCTTAAAGGTGATAATATTTGAATTATATTTAAAGTGTGAATATCTAAAATTTAAGTGTTTTTTTCGATAGAACGTCAAAATAAATTTAAAAACTAATTTATAAATAAATATTTTGTTAAAAATGACATATATTCGTAATATATTACGATAAAGAAAAGTAAGAAACATAGTGGGTATATTAAGTACAAATATCTGGCCGCACTCAAACTATTATATGTAAAAGTCTGACAGCAATGAAATTGAAATGCCAATATCCGGATTATATATATACCGACATGCAGCAATGAAATATATATAAAAAAAATTTACATTCTCACAAAGCTAGCTGACTTATAAGACTAGCTATATTACATTTTTTTAATAAAACATAACTCCTAATTTGTAATTAGGATTTAAATGTTCAAATTTTTAACATATTTAAATTGATTTTACGTCTTAATTAAACTACAAATTTATTGACAAAATTAATCTTACATTCTTTATATTTGTGTTTAATTTAAGATAATTTATAAATGAAATTTGTGGGGACATTTTAACGTTTCTTTTGGGAAACATGTAGAGTTTAGATAGATTTATTAAGTTGCCTTTCAGTTTTATTTTTTATTTTATTTTATTTTTTTTTAAAAAATTAGAGATTGTATTTTAAAATAGAGTTAAACACGTTGAATATAATAAAGAAACAATATTAAAATTTATAATAATAAAAATAACTTATTTTATATTAATATCATATATTTTTTTAATTAAAAAAATTCAACATTTCATTTAACATTCACACTATTTAATTAAATATTATTTAAATTAAAATATAATCATTTATATTCATTTAATATTAAATACTTTTAATTCAATTATATCCTGTATAATTGAAGTAATATTTTTATTATTATAAATTTTAATATTATTTTATATAATTTGTTTTGATTTTTTTATTTTCTTTTTCTAATCAAAATCTTCCTTTCTAACTTGGGAGGAAATGTAGAAAACCTAACTTTTTTTATATTTTTTTTACAAAAAAAAGATTTAACTAAATAAAAAAATAATGACATATTGAAATCTTATATCTTCTCCAATTCTTAATGTAAGGTGGATGATACTTCTTTGAATCTTACCTTCATTAAATCTTCAAATCTTATGTAAGGGGGATGATACTTCTTTAAATCTTATCAATGATATATCAGCCAATGAACAAATATCACTCTATCTTCAAATCTTACGTAATGTGGATGATACTTCTTTAAATCTTATCTTCATTGGGTTGAATTTACTTTTGATAAGGTTAGTTTATCCTAAAAAAAAATGACGGTGGTAAAGAAATAAATTTCACATATTTAAGATAATTTTTTAAATAAAAATAGAATAAAAATAACACTAAATTTTTTAGCATGAAAATTTTTTCAAAATAAAAGTAACAATTACGAGATCCGTAAATCATTTAAATTTTTTATTATAATAAGATGAGATTACACATTTCACCGATGAATCTCTCACAAAAAAATATAATAAATATGTATTTTCAATTTATGAGTAAAATTTTACAAATTGATATTCAATTTTTTTTTTAGAAAAGAACTCCTTATATTTTCTTTCTCTCAATTTTTGATATTAATTAAGATTAAGAATAAAGACTTTTACGAAAGGAAATAATAAATCCTTCACGCAAATTCTAATCCAATATTTTTAATTTTTTATTTTCTTCTTTTCTCCGACGTTATCATTGTTGATTACTTTTATTTATTTATTTATTTTTTTTTCTCTTCTCCAACGACATCTTTGAAATAACTTTATTTGTAATCCTATTCTTTTTCTGAGCCGCATAGTTTGCAGAAAATTACTAAAATTTCGTAACCCCTTCTCATATAAACTTAAATAATTGATATCAGCTATATATATATGTGTATGTATTCATTCATAATATATTAATGAAAGCATCGTGTTAATGATTATTATTAAATTACAAGCAATGGTTTACAAGTTTCTTCTTCCATCTAATTTCAATAATACTATTTTCATAGAAATTTTAGTGTTAGCCATAACACTTCTCCTTTCATATTATGTTTTAGTACAAAAAAGCAGAGCTAGAAAAGACAAATTATTACTAGCTCCTGAAGCCTCCGGTGCATGGCCAATTATTGGTCACCTTCTTTTGTTAGGAAGAAAAAATACATTAATACCTCCCCATAGAACTTTAGGAATCATGGCTGACAAGTTTGGAGATGTGTTCAACATCCGACTCGGGATGCAACGAGTTTTGGTCGTGAGTAGCTCTAAAATCGCCAAAGAATGCTTTACTGTCAATGACGCAGCTATATTATCACGACCGAAACAAGTTGCAATAGAACACATGGGCTATAACTACGCCAGCTTTGCTTTCGGACCTTATGGTCCTTATTGGCGTGAGATTCGTAAGATCACCACTGTAAATCTACTTTCAAATCAACGACTGGAAATGTTGAAGCACATAAGAATTTCTGAAGTGTCTAGTTTTATGAAAGAATTGTATAATGATTGGAAAGCTAATAAAGATGAGAGTGATGGCTTAGTTTTAGAGGATTTGAAACAGTGTTTTCAAGATTTGAGTCTCAACATTATTCTTAGGGTGGTTGTAGGAAAGAGATACTGTTTTAAATCAAATAAGTGTGATGATGATAAAGAAACAAAGAGGATTCAAAAGGCAATAAGGGATTTTTTTCATTTGGTTGGACTATTTGTTCCAGGAGATTTCTTTCCTTATCTTAGATGGTTGGATTTGGGAGGATATGAAAAGAACATGATAAACACTGCAAAGGAATTAGATTTTTTTCTTGAAAAGTGGCTTGAAGAGCACAAGCAACAACAAAGTAATCACCAGGACTTCATGGCTCAAATGATATCCATACTTCAGAGTTCACACATTTCTGATTTTGACGATGATACAATAATCAAATCTACAGTCTTGGTAAGTATAAAAATTATTAGTATGATAATTTGATCATCTATTTTCAACTAATATAGGTAAGAGAAGATGATAATTAAAAAGGTATAAACTTTGGATATTCCACTTTGCCCACCACGTTAGTTTTTTCATCTATAAAGTGAAAATTTAATAACTAAATCGTTCATTAATTTATTTTTTTATTGTTCAATATATCATCTATAAAGTGAAAATCATCTCAATTACGGATTATCAAAGTGTAAAAATAACTAATAAAATAAATAATTTGGTATTTAAATATCCATTTAGGACCTATTTAAATTAAAAGTAAAAATAAATTTTAATATATCTTTATTGTTTTTAAATTTTGAAGGCATTGATTTTAGGAGGCACTGACACAACATCTGTAACTTTAACATGGGCAATATCATTGTTGTTAAACAACCCTCATGTGTTGAAAAGGGCTCGCAGTGAACTGAATGCTCAAATTGGAAACAAAAGTGTTGTTTGTGAGTCTGATATGAACAACCTTGAGTACATCAAAGCAATTGTCAGTGAAACTCTACGTCTATATCCTGCAGCACCACTTTTAGCACCTCGATCTTCTATACAGGATTGTACAATTGGAGGCTACCATGTCCCAAAAGATACCAGATTTATCTTTAACGCTTGGAAGATCCAAACTGACCCGAATGTATGGCCCGACCCATTAAAGTTCAATCCAGAGAGATTTCTCACAACCCACAATGGTTTGGATGCCAAAGGGAAACAATTTGACTACATCCCATTTGGGAGTGGAAGAAGAATGTGTCCAGGTTTGTCTTTTGGACTGCAAATGATACATTACACATTGGCTAGTTTTCTTCAGGCATTCGATATATCCACAGTACCCTCTACTTTACCTGTAGATATGACAGAAAGTTTTGGACTAACAAATATGAAAGCATCCCCACTTAAGGTTCTCGTCAAGCCCAGATTAGTACTGGAGGGATAAATCAAATTTTCTAAATATGCTTTCGATCAATTTTGCAATAGTATATGATTATTGTAAACGTTAAAAATGCATAAGTTTGTACTCATTATTGTATATGTATAAGTTTGCAAGTGTCTAAATATACGAGTGTATAATTATTAATTAAAAAAAATAACTAAAATAAGATTTGTAAAACTTCTAAGTAACATTTATTATATTTAATTATATATTTTTATTATTAATAAATTATACCATTCATAATCTCATATTTAATATTATTTAAATTAAATTACTATCATTTGAATCTATTCAATTTTAAACTCATATTTAATATTATTTAAATTCAATGTTTAAATATTATAATATAAATTCGTGAATTCTATTAATTTTAAAGTAGAATTCAAGCTTTAAAATTTTAATATATATATTATATTAATTGATATTCTCACAAAGTAAGCTTACTTTTGAAATTAATCTTACATTTTTTCAATAAAACATCACTCATGTATTTTTAATTAGAATTCAAACTTTAAAATTTTAACATATTTAAGTTAGTTTTACGTTGTTAAGTTTAATTTTTAATTTATAAATTAAATTCGCGGGGACATTTTTATGAACGTTTATTTTGCTAAACATGTAGAATTTAGAAAGATTTATTAAGTTGCCTTTTCTTCTTTATTTTTTCATATTTAAAAAAAAAATACTTAGAGATTTTATTTTAAAATAGAGTAAAATATGTTTTAAAAAATAACTATTAAAATTCATGGTCATACAAATAACATAGTTTATATTAAGTTCACATAATTTTATGAGTTTAAATTTATCATTTTATAAAGAAGTTTTTTAATTGAATTTTATTTTATTTAAATTATGATAATTTAAATCCATTTAATATTAAATAATTTTTAATTAAATTCTATTCAATATTTTTAAAATGATAATTTTGTTGTTATAAATATTAAAACTATTATTTTATATAATTTCTATTTATTTTGTTCTTTTTTTTTCTAATCAAAGTCTTCCTTTATAATTTGGGAGGAAAAGTGAAAAACCCTTTTTTTGTTTTTTAATCAAAAAGAGACTTAATTAAATGAAGAAATAATTCAAACTAAGAAATCTTAGCTTCTCTTGTGTAAGGCGGATGATCAATTCTTTTTTAAACCTTATCTTTTAAAAATCTTATCTTCTTTGACTCTATGGAAGGCGGATGGTCAATTTCTTTTTAAACCTTATCTTGTAAAAATCTTATCTTCTTTAACTCTATGGAAGGCGGATGGTCAAATATATTTTTTTAAATTCTTATCTTCTTCAAATACACATCAACCAATGAAATGAAAAAAATAACACTTGAATCCTGACATAGCGCAATTCTTATTAAATATAGAACTTTTCGATTAAACATGATAGAAAAATGCTGTGATTACTAGTGATTAACAATTTTTTTTAATTTTCTTTAAAAAAAAAATAAATTATTTATATTCTAAGTAACTTGATAGTGAATATTCTTACATGTATAGCTGTCAAGGGTTTATCGATCAAATTTACGTATTTTTAAATATTATAAAAAAAATTCATTATTTTTAATTAAATATAATTTGTATAATATTCAATTAAATTTATGTTATTAGTAGTAGCCCAATAAACACTAGGTTTTGAACTTATAAGTATATTGTTATATATTACTCCTTAATGAGAAAATTAGAAAAGTACTACATTGATTAGGAATGAAGATAGGTATTGGTTTTGGGGCTATAAATAAAGCCCTCATTCACTATTTGTAAATCTTTTTCTCTTTTGTAAGGATAATTGATTAGCTCAATTTTGCCCAATTAGTTATAATTTTGAAGTTCATTCATTTGGAGATAGTGGAAGATGCCAATGACCCTCGAGAACCTAGGTAATATTTATACCGAACCTCGTTAAATTTCTGGTGTTATTATTTTTCTGATTTAATATTTCTGTTTCAATATCTGTTTTAGTTTATTTTAGCATTATATTTCCAACAGCATTATTTTGTCAGGTTAATTTGAGTTATATTCATTTAAATCATAAGTGAATAGTAACTACTTAGAATATGGAAAATATACCCAATTTTCCCAACATATATGTTATTTACTTTTGTAAAATATATGATAAATTTTTCTAACTAACTCATATAAGGATAAAATTTATTGGTAAACCAACGTAGATTAAGTTAGTGAAAAATTAGTTAATCAATAATTTATTTATACGTTGAAAATCAACATTAATACAATAAATGAAATGATTGAAGGATTTAGAAAAATAAATAGAATAGTTGAAAAATGTAGAAAAATAAATATGATGGTTGAATAATGAATAAATAAGGTGATTGAATGATGAATAAATATGGTGGTTTAAAGTTGTAGAAAAAAGAAGTATGCAGATAATATTTATGTGGTTAGAATTATTTCTTAGTTTTATATTTGTGTGGTGTAGATTTCATGGTGAGGATTATAAATAGTTTACCTTGCATTTGGTTTATTCATTCAATCAAAAATAAATAAGTCTTTGTATTCTTAGTTTGAGTGTGAATTGTGAGCTTTCTCTTTAAGTGTTTGTATTTCTCTTCAATTTGTGAGTTGTCTTTGAAAGGTGTTATAGTGTCTTTTATTGTGGGTATCATACAAGTAGTTTGTTTACTTATTTGGATCCAATATTAGTAAATTTAGAGTTCTGTATTCTAAATTTTACTTAACAATTGGTATCAGAGCGAGACAGCCAGAGATCATTTTTAGTGGAGCTATCTTGAGTCATGAGGAGTTTGGTACTATGCAAGTTTATTATTCAAGCTTATTCGGTATAGTGGAAGTCTTTTCGGTGTATGTTGTCAAATGCTGGTTTAGGCAAGCAGTATTGGGTTAAGGTTGTGACATATGCATGCCATCTCGTCAACCGTCTACCATCGTCTGCTCTTGAAGGAAAAACGCCTATGGAGGTATGGTATGGAAAACCTGCTAGAGATTACGATTTCTTACATGTGTTTGTTTCAATTGCATAATACCATGTAACAGAATCAAAGTTGGATCCAAGAGCCAAGATAGCCATTTTTTTGGGGATCCCTTCTGGTTCTAAGGGATATCGACTATGGTGCCTTGAAACGAAAAAGATAATCTTTAGCAGAGATGTTACCTTTGATGAATATGCATTGTTGAAAAAGGCAACCAAGAAGATTGATGGCACTTTAGAGCAGGTAGAGCAAACTCTGAAATAAGTGGAGTTTGAAAGCAAAATTGTTAATCCAGTTAGTGAAGATAAGACAAAAGCTGATCCTCCATTGACAGAAGATGAATCAGATGAAGAGGTTTTAACCCAAGAACCTCCACAGCAACAAGAGGAAACTGCAGTTGATAGGCCACGACGGCAAAATGTCAAGGTACCTGCTCAATACAAGGATTTTGAAGACCTACCTGCTCAATTTAAGAATACGGTAGCCTGTGCACATTCAGTTGTGCATGATGATGTTCCTTCCATATATAAAGAAGCAATCAGATGCCCTAAAGTTGAAAGATGGAAGGAAGCCATGGATGAAGAACTTCTGTTCCTTCAGAAGAATAAAACATGGAAGTTGACACAACTACCTAAGGGCAAGAAGGCAATTGGATGCAAATGGGTGTATGCAAAGAAAGATGGATTTCCTAACAAAGATGGTATTCGCTACAAGGAAAGGTTGGTGGCTAAGGGCTATGCTCAGAAGGAGGGAATCGATTATAATGAGGTATTTTCTCTAGTTGTAAAACATTCTTCCATTAGAATTTTGTTGGCCTTGGTAGCACAGTTCGATTTGGAACTAGTTCAACTTGATGTGAAAACCGCGTTTTTACACGGTGACTTAGAAGAGGAGATCTATATGTCTCAGCCAAAAGGGTTTATTGTTGCTGGTAAAGAGAATTAGGTTTGTAAGCTGAACAAATCATTGTATGGATTGAAGCAATCTCCAAGGCAGTGGTATAAACGATTTGATCAGTTTATGTTGCAACAAAAGTATACCAGAAGCACACATGATCATTGTGTGTATTTTATGGCTTCTGAAAATGAATCTTTCGTCTATCTCCTATTGTACATCGATGATATGTTGATTGCATCGAAGAGCCAAGCAGAAATTGAAAAGTTGAAGGCTCAACTAAGTCAGGAGTTCGAGATGAAAGATTTGGGAGAAGCCAAGAAGATTCTCGGTATGGAGATAAGTAGAGACAGGAAGAAGGGGAAGCTTAGTTTGACCCAGAGTCAATATTTGAAGGGGATACTACAACGTTTTGGTATGAATGAACAGACAAAACCTGTAAGTACTCTGCTAGTTTCTCAATTCAAGCTTAGTGCTCAATTATCTCCTAAGAATGATGCAGAACGAGAATATATGGCAAAGGTACCATATGCAAATGCAGTTGGTAGCTTGATGTATGCAATGGTGTGTACAAGACCTGACATTTCACATGCGGTTGGTGCTGTAAGCAGGTACATGCATGATCCTGGTAAAGGACATTGGTTGGCTGTGAAATGGATTCTACGGTATATTATAAATAATGTAGATGTTGGTTTAGTATTTCAGCAGGATAATACCATTGGTCAATGTGCAATCGAATATTGTGATTCTGACTATGCAGGAGATTTAGATAAGCGTCGGTCAACTACTGGTTATGTGTTTACTTTTGCTAAAGCACCAGTCAGTTGGAAGTCTACCTTGCAGTCCACAGTTGCTTTGTCTACTATAGAGGCAGAGTATATGGCAGTTACGAGGTTTGCTTGAAGGCTTGGGAGTTGGTCAAAAACATATTAAGTTGTTTTGTGATAGTTAGAGTGCAATTCATTTAGAAAAGAACCAAGTCTACCATGCACGTACAAAGCACATTGACGTTCATTATTATTTCGTGCGAGAGATTATTGAAGAAGGTGGAGTACTAGTTCAGAAGATTAGCACAATAGAGAATCCCGCAGATATGATGACCAAGGTGGTAACAACAATCAAGTTCAAACATTATCTGGACTTGATTAACATCCTACAGATTTGAATTGGCACTGGCGTCGTTGATCTAGCAATTGAAGAAATAATTTAAAACCACTAAGTCGCTAAGGTAGAGATTTGTTATATATTGCTCCTTAGTGAGAAAATTAGAAAAGTTCCACATTGATTAGGAATGAAGATGGGTATTGGTTTTGGGGCTATAAATAAAGCCCTCCTTCACCATTTGTAAATCTTCCTATCTTTTGTAAGGGTAATTGATTAGCTCAATTTTGCCCAATTAGTTGTAATTTTGAAGTTCATTCATTTGGAGATAGTGGAAGTGGTCAACGACGCCCGAGGACCTAGGTAATATTTATACCGAACCTCGTTAAATTTCTGGTGTTATTATTTTTCTGCTTTAATATTTCTGTTTCAATATCTGTTTTAGTTTATTTTAGCATTATATTTCCAATAGCATTATTTTGTCAGATTAGTTTGAGTTCTATTCATTTAAATCATAAGTGAATAGTAATTACTTAGAATAGGGAAAATATACCCGATTTTCCCAACATATATGTTATTTACTTTTGTAAAATATATGATCAATTTTTCTAACTAACTCATATAAGGATAAAATTTATTGGTAAACCAAGATAGATTAAGTTCGTGAAAAATTAGTTAATCAATCATTTATTTACATGTTAAAAATCAACACTAATATAATAAATGAAGTGATTGAAGTATGTAGAGAAATAAATGAAATGGTTGAAAAATGTAGAAAAATAAATAGGGTAATTTAAGGATGAATAAATAAGGTGATTGAAGGATGAATAAATTGGGTGGTTGAAGTTTGTAGAAAAAAGAAGTGTGTCGATAATATTTGTGTGAATAGAATTATTTCTTAATTTTATATTTGTATGATGTAGATTTCATGATGAGGACTATAAATAGTCTACCTTGCATTTGGTTTATTCATTCAATCAAAAATAAATAAGTCTTTGTATTCTTAGTTTGACTGTTAACTAAGAGCTTTCTATTTAAGTGTTTGTATTTCTCTTCAATTTGTGAGTTGCCTTTAAAATGTGTTATAGTGTCTTTTAGTGTGGGTATAACACAAGTAATTTGTTTACTTGTTTGGATTAAATATTAGCAAATTTAGAATTGTGTATTCTAAATTTTACTCAACAATTGATATCAGAGCGAGACAGTCAGAGATCGTTCTTAGTGGAGCTATTTTGAGTCATGAGAAGTTTGGTACTCTACAAGTTTATTATTCAAGCTTATTCGGTATAGTCGAAGTCTTGTCGGCACGATGTGTGATCTTTAAGTAGTTGGAGGAATCAAGAATCTTAACAACAAAAACTATAACACATGGGCAATATGTATGGAGTCTTACCTACAAGGTAAAGACTTGTGGGAGGTTGTTGGTGTGACGAAGTTACATAACCAGTAACGGAAGATGCAAACGACATCTTACGGAAGTGGAAAATTAAAGCAGACAAAACAATGTTTGCTTTAAAGACCACAGTTGAAGAAGAAATGTTGGAGCACATTCGGGATGCCAAAACACTGAAGGAAGCATGTGACATTCTTGTTACACTCTTTTCAAAGAAAAATGATACAAGACTACAACTTCTGGAGAACGAGTTGTTATCGATAGTGCAATGTGACGTGTCGATTTCCCAATATTTTCACAAGGTAAATTCATTATACCGCAAAATTTCAGAGTTAGATCTGAAAGCTCCTATTGGGGAAACTAGGATAAAGAGAATAATTATCCATGGTTTATGACCTGAATATCGAGGGTTTGTTACCGCTATACAAGGATGGTCGACACAACCATTTCTTGTTGAGTTTGAGAATTTACTGGCCGGTCAAGAAGCTATGGCTAAGCAAATGGGAGGAGTCTTACTAAAGGGTAAAGAAGAAGCGCTATATACCAGCAAAAGCATAGGCATTTTCAAGTAGTACAATGGAAATGGATATAAAAATGATGGCGACAAAAGAAAATTTCCTCAAGGAAATGGAGGCTTTAATCCTGGGAGAGCTTGGAAAAACCGCAATAATAATAGAAAATTTGATGGTGAATGTTACAAATGCGGGAAGATGGGTCACATAGCAAAAGATTGTTGGAGTAAGAAAAAGCATGTTGAAAGCAATACAGCTACTTCCAGTTCTAAGGAGCATAGCGAAGATGGTTGGGATGTCGTAATATTATTCGCTACAGAGGAAGAAGAATTAGCTCTTACAGTGATAACATCAAAACAGATTGACTACAAGAATGATTGGATCGTAGATTCGAGCTGCTCAAATCATATGCTGGGTGATAAACAAAAGTTGGAAAACATGTTTGAGTACAATGAAGGTCGTGTAGTGGTGACAATTGACAACTCAAGGTTATCGATAGCCCACATCGATAAGACGATAGTTATGTCTCGATATAATACTAATCAAATACCACTACAAGTTGTTTATCATGTCCCAACAATGAAGAAAAACTGCTATTTGTGGCTCAATTGATATCATCAGGCCACTATGTCTTATTCGATCTCCGAGATGTGAAGGTGTATCTTGAACTCAAAATATCAAAAACACCGACAATGGAAGAACAATGATTGGAATTAGTCTACGTGATGTCAGTAGAATCTGCATATGTAGATAGGACAAGAAGAAATGAGACAACAAATCTATGGCATATGCGGTTAGGTCACGATAGCTATTCCAAGCTAAGTGTAATGGTGAAGAAGTCGATGCTTAAAGGGCTTCCTTAACTAGACGTGCAAACAGACACGGTCTGTGTAGGATGCCAATATGGTAAAGCTCACCAATTTCCATATGATGTATCAAAGTTTAAAGCAAAAGAACCATTGGAGTTAGTTTACTCTGATGTATTCGGTCTTGTTAAGCAACCATCAATTGGCGATATGCGATACATAGTGACATTCATTGATGAATTTTCAAGGTATGTGTGGATTTTCTTTATGAAAGAAAAATTTGATGTATTCTCAAAGTTTAAAGAGTTCAGAGAGTCAATTGAAGGAGAAGTTGGAAAGAAAATATGTTGCTTGTGCACAAACAACGATGGAGAATATAGCTCAAGCGAGATCTCTCAATACCTAAGGGAATTTCGAATATGTCATCAGTACACTTATGCCAACATGCCACAACAAAATGGTGTAGCAAAGAGAAAGAACCGACATCTTGTAAAAATTTGTCGGAGTATGCTACATGAAAAGAATGTACTTGAGAGGTTTTAGGCTAAAGCGATGAGAACTGTAACCTTTGTGATCAACAGACTTCCTTAACCAAGGTTATAATTTGTTTCGAGGCTTGAGGAAGGCGAAAAGAACTCGTTAACATACCTCATATTAGAGATTGAGTCTAAGTATCCTTCCACGGTAGAGTATGGGACGCAAGAGTATATTCTAACAACTATTAATAAAAGGTATAGCTCATAATCTCATAATGAATATTGTCGAACATTGTTTAAGTTGAACCAGTGTCATTTAAATATGTTCAATCTTAATTTCATCTAATTAGACAATGTCGTTGAAGTTGAACTATTGTTATTTAAATTCGTTTAATGTCAAACTCTATTTAATTTGATCTCATTAATATTAATATATAATATTTTTATTATTATAAATTTTAAATATATTATTTTATATAATTAAAATACATATATTATTTATTAAAAATTAATTCTTATTATAACAAGTTGATTTATACTAAATTATCTCCGGTTGAATTACAAAAAAATTAGAGTACCGTAAAATAATACTTGTTATATCAAGTTGTAAGACACTCATTTTTATTTTCACTTGTTTAAAAAAATAATCCCACTAACATGTATTTTTCAAAAGTTTAAAACATGAGTATCGTAAGATTCATATCAATTTATAGGAAGCATTTTGAGTTTGAGTTAGAATCTAGTCATAAAAAAAATTTAGAATAAATTATAATGTACACATTCGGAGCTCGAAACCATAAAGTTGTAAGGTGTACATGCCAAAGGGTCAACATTTTAATCACCATATGTGAATGGAAGAAGAATTTGTCCACCTGTGTCTTTAAGACTCCAAATTGATAGTCTCACAAATCTAACTTATTTAAGTGAAGTTTCGTTTACGAAATGAAATCAAAATAGAAATAAAAATAGAATATAATATAATGGAAAGGAAATAATTTTGTTTAATTTGAACACTGAAATTAAAGAAGAAATCAATATTATATTTTTTGGTTTATAATTAGAATAGAATGAAAAACATTATATATTACCTTAATACCCTATATTCAGTAAAATTTAAATAATATCATTTAATTATTATTTTTTTATCAAACAAAATAAATTATTGAAATCATTATTTTTCTAAACAATTATTACTTAAAATAAAATATATTATTAAAATTATTATTTTTCTAAAAGGGTTTAAGGTTTAGGGTTTTGAGGTTTAGGATTTGGGATTTGGGCTTAGGATTTGAGATTTGGGGTTTAAGGTTTTGAGATTTGAGATTTATGGGTTAAGATTTAGGGTTAAAATTATTATTTTTCTATATAGGGTTTAGGGATTTAGGATTTGAGATTTAGGATTTAGGGTTATATTTGTGGATTAAGGCTTATGGTTAAAATTATTATTTTTCTAAATAAGGTTTAAGGTTTTGAGATTTTGGATTTGAGTTTAAGGTTATATTTGTGGGTTAAGGTTTAGGGTTAAAATTATTATTTTTTAAATAAGGTTTTGGGTTTTAGAATCATGATTCTTTAAAATGGTAAAAAGAATTCAGATTCTTTCTCTTTTAGGAATCAATTTCATTCAATTCTTACTTTTAAGTCCAACCAAACATAAAATTGGAAGTAATTAATTCTAATTCCATTACATTCTAGTAAACCAAACATGGGGTTAAGACTAATCTTACATTTTAAAAATACCATAGACATGCAACTTAGCTTACTCCAAATGGCAACACAATCATTTCGATTATCGCCACTTGGTCAATGTTCTCGACACACATCATCACCTGATTTGTCCATTCTTTCCACCCATTTGTCATGTAATCCATAACCACGAATCGCAGGTTGCCACATGTCGATGAGTCAACATCACACTTTGATTGGTTAATCATTTTCTCTATGCCATGTGGCTTGTTCCTATTGATTGGTATTGTTAATTTTTTATTTTTCCATCTTAGCCTTTGATGTGAAGTGGATCTGATGATTTAGATTCCATAGAGCTAGATTTATCCCCCTAATTGCCCCATAAACCCTAATGAGTCAAAATTAACATAATTTTTTATCGAAATTTGGAACTAAGAAGAGAGAAAAACATAGAAAAAATTTAATAAAAGATACAATTTTTGTGGATATTTAAGAGAATATTAGTACTACAATTTAAGAGATTGATTGTATTTCTTCTTCATCTTCTCCTTGGTGGAGATTTAAGAGAATATTAATACTACAATTTAAGAGATTGATTGTATTTCTTCTTATTCTCCTTTCTTTATCAATTTTTATGTCTTTCTTCATGAAAAAATATGAGTTTTACGAAAAAAATTATGTCTAGTTAATTTATTAATCCAAGGATCTTATGAACCCAATTTTCACCATTATTATTTTACTAACATGCATAATTAATTATTTGGGAAACAACTGATCTATTTTACTGATGATATAATATTTTACTCCAATTATTATTTTAATTTAATTATATTATTTAATCTAATTTTTATGTTATTAATTATTTGGTAAACAATTAATCTATAGAAATAATTAAATAGATTTGAAAAAATTATTTGTCTTGATTAAATAACATGTATATTTTTTAGGCAGAGATGTATGATTCTTATATATGTGATACATAATTGATAAACTTAATGAATAGTATGCAATATAATTAAAATGAGAGTGTGATTAGGTTAATTAATATATGGTGCATTTGTAGTTTGCTTAGAGAGAAATACATGTTATGTTAGATTCAATTGATCATGTTATTGATTGATGATTATATTAAGAAGATTTTAGTAATTCCCCTGTATAGAAAATTGAGAGATAAAGTATTCCTAAATATATTCTTATATATCTTCTTAGTTTTCAAATATGAGGTAATTAATTGTTACTATTTATTTTTAGTTCTTTTAATTCTATTTTCTTAAAACATAAAAACACAAAAAATTGATTTTTTTTGTTTGTTTTAAAAATTAGTTTTTAATAACGTAATATGCATGAAAATAATATTTTCTTATCATTGTATTACTTATTGCGATATATATACTTACGTATTCATTGAACACAATTCGTGTCCAATCACCTTATCATTACTCATAAAAAATATATTCATCATACCCCAACTTTAGAATTTTACATTTTTTTATATTATTTTTTTTGAAGACTAATAATTTTTATTTTTTTGTAACTTTTAGTAAAAAATATTGAACCGAACTTTTAGTAAAAAAAATCATTTTTACAATTCTAACACTATTACAAAATGGGTCATTAAAGTCGGTTCACGCGTTGAACCGACTTTAAAATATATATTGATTTTTTTTACATATTGTACTCATTTTTTACTCTACTATTATTACCTGTATTCGATCACATATAGCATAAAAAAATCAAAATCTATTTAACAAAGTTTAAATAATAATACAAATAATTGAAAAATTAAATATAATTAATTACTTGATAATTAAATTTATTACAAAAAAATAATGTATATACAATTCATATATATATTTAACTTAAATTACAAATAAAATGATGTCATCAAAGTGTCATAAATTTTGTGATATTATCACTTTATTTCAAGGAGAGAAAGCTTGGTTGCTTAAAATCACTAACATAGTGACAAGGAAAATGGGCAAAAAACAACTGTTACATATAACAATTCATTCTCCTATATATATGAGCAGGTAAACATCAATCAAACAAGCAGTCTAAACTTCAGAGACATATGAATGGGAAAATTAAAGCATTATAAATATTATTATGGTGTTGTCGTTGTTATTTAAGATCATCATATTCTTCTTCCGATGTTATAATTTAAAAAAGTGTTTTGTCCATTCTTCTTTTAAATCATCAAAAATATGCATATCGTAGCCCCACTTGTTCCAACCAAAGAAATATACGTAATTAAATTCAAAATAAGAAATTCACAAAAAATAACTTATATATGTTAAAAGATTAATAAAAGAGATTATCACATCAACACTTAGTGATATAATAATAACCTTATCTGTTCGAAATCATATTAGCATTTTATTAATCTTTTGTCTATAAATATGAAGCTATTTGGAATCAAGCTGGTATTTTTAATGCTATAACGAGCTCTAAATATGAAGTCAAGTGTAACTCTGATTTGTTACTTGGCTTGGTTGAGTTTTGGTGCCCATAAACGTATTACACTAGAATCATGATTCCATGGTGGTTTTCCTGTACTTGGCTGGCCAGTGACTACCATGATGTTGTCATAAGGAAAGTAGGCAAGAGAGATAAGATAAAGTTTTGGCATAAAACAGGTCCATAAAACAATACATTCCCCTATATACATGAGTACATAAACATCTATCAAACAAAATATTCATCAAACAAAGGACTTCAGACATAGGAATAGAGAAAGTAAAGCATTATAAAAATTACCATTATATTGTCATATGTTATTCAAGATCATCAGAATCTTCTCCTGATTCTTCTTGTGATGATATAATTTGAACCATGTGTTCTGTCCATTCCTCTCTTAAATCATCAAAAATTTGCAGGTCATAGTCCGTCTTGTTCCAACCAAAGAACTACATGCATTTAAAATCAAAATAAGAATCTATTTTCATGAATTCACAAAAAATAACTCATAAATGTTAAAAATGAATATTGGTAAAAGATATTACCACATCTTTAATTGAAATTTTGATATTTGTGATGATTTCGCTCATAAACTTCATGACATAATAACCACACATGACTCCATCATTTTGTTATGGAACCTACAAAAAACAAATGTACATGATTTTCCATATTCAAACATCTTTACTATTCAATAGTAAAATTAATAAAATTATTAATATTCGCTTGTACATACCATAATTTTATGCCATATAAGCTTATAAGATTTTTAAGGGCAATGCCCCTAAACTTGTTCCAACCCTTCCATGCATTATCAAAGTTTAAATCAATTAGTTTTTTTATTAAATATTACAAAGGACAATAGAAGAAAAATAGCTAGCTATAACTCTTACATTTCAACAAATGCTTTTATATCTTTACTTAGTTCTATGGAAGCTCAGTCACAGTACCAATCATGATTATTGAACAGATCAAGGATTTCCAACATCCAATGATCTTGGCCTTGTTCAAACCTTAGTGGCCAAGGGATTATCAGTTTTTGATTTCTATTAAGCGTTAATGCCTTATCACATAATTGTTTAGCTTTGATGCTAACATTATTCTCTTGATATTGATTGATATATGAAGAATCATAAAACATTGCTAAATATGTAAGTAATTAAAAGAAATATATATAAGTAATTAAATAATATAAATATAATTATATATGTTCTACATAAATGAAAGAAATTTACATTTAATACATATACATCGAATCATACTAATTTCATTATTACTATTTCTACAAGCAAATTCGATGAAACTTTCAACTTCAGAAATGTATTCCTACTCAATTTTACACTTTGACATTCAAGATTTATCCATTTTCTATTAATGTCATTAAGCATATTAAATATGTATCCAATCAATATATTTCAGGTATTATTATATATAAATTCTCTAATTATTAGAATATATACTAAAACATACATAATATAAAAATTTATATTTTAATCATTTTAAAATTGTATTATTTTTACTTAATAAAATATAATTATTTATATGTAAATAAATTTATTCACGTACGGTAAATATTCTAGTCCCTCAAACCCATAACATCCATATATTATTTCCATAGAAAATCAGTCAAACAAATAATATGTATAATACAAAACATACATAAATCAAAAATTTATACAAAAAATAATACAAACTGAATAATGAGTGTGTAAGATTAATATAAATACTTACAAGAGTAAATGAAGTGACAAAATGAAGAAAAAAAGTGTGTTTTGTAAGTGAGAAAATGGGTATAAAAAATTTGAGTATTTCGCTCAAAAAAATAGGAGATTTAGAAGATAATTCGGAGGTGGTCGGAAAATGCGAAAGAGTGGAAGAGGTGAAGCTCGTTTTGAGTTTTTTTGGGTGTTGCAAATTAAAAATGATGTTCTGATGGAGAAGAGAGAAAAGAAATGGATTAATACACGTGGATAGCGTCGATTGAAGTGTTGAATAAAAAAAATACACGTGGATCGTCGGTTGACGTGTTAAATTGACGCTATTCACGTGTATTTTTTTTTATTTTAACACTTTTTAAAATTGAAATTAAACAATACAAACTTTTTTATTTTTTTGGTTAATAAATTTTTAAGATTTTAATTAACTATAAATCTTTTATATTTTTTTGAAAACTTTTCTATGCTATGTTTTTCATGCTATTCAAATTCAATAATTACGTATGAAAAACATGTACATAAAGTTAAGTACATATCCAAACAAATACACAAAATTCTATAAATTCTATAAGTTTAAAAACCAATTGACTAAAAAAAAGAAGAAAAAGTTATAATATATATCTCCAAATTCAATTTTAAACAGTTCAAATAAAATAATGATTTATAAAAAAAATTGTATATAATAAAAAAATTAATTATATGGATAACATTGGTTCTACGTGTCAACCGATGTTATATGTAGCTTCGATTTTTCATCGAACCGATTTTAAATCGATTATAAGTTAGTTTTATCCAAAAATTGATTTTACATATCAACTTAAATGTCAAATTTTATAGTATTGTAATTAAACTTCAAAAAAGATGAAAAGAACTTCATTAAAGAGCCAAAAAGGATAGAAAATGTATTAATATTTAAATTTGCTCCTAAAATGATATATTTTAATAATATAAAACATAAAAGTATACTTATATACTAAACTTTCATACCTTTAAGATATCAATTCTCTTTTAAAAGACATGGTAACATTTTGTTCCCCCTAATTTTTTTATGAATTGGGCTGATAATTAGATAATGTATGTTGGGATTTTTTTGTTGTCACAAACGAACCTTAATTCGTACAAGTAAAATTAAATAATGAAAAAGGTCAAACATGGTTATTCATGAAAGTTTAATAAAAGAAAAAAACATTATCTTTAAAGTGATTCAGTGAAGCAAATTGTGTAACTCTAAATTAATGTTATTTAAATAAAATGAAAATAATTATAAACAAAACATTTATTAATAATATTAAATATAACATCAAATGATACGTGATATTTTACTTTAGACGGAACATATTACCTTACATCTCTATCACTTTACATCGAAGACGATTACCTTACAACTGTTGTAGGAATGCATATTTTGCGTTTTTGCTTATGGTTAGCATATAAATAATTAAATTAATTTTAAAATAACATATTAATTAAATATATATTTATTTAATTTATATACACTTTTACCTAAATAAATATATATTATTTATTATATGTACGTACATATATGCTATTTACTATATAAATAATAAGAACCAAATCCCTTTGTATCAGAATTTGACATTATGATAAATGAAAACATTTGATGCATAAAAGTTAGGACATTTGTCTTAAACCAGTCTTAAAATCAACTCGTGTTATTTCTATACCTAAAAGAACGATTTATGACGTCACCATTTTTATGTAATTAGAGAAAAATGAGGGTGAAACAATCAGTCAATTTCTATCAAAAATAATGTTAATAGAATATGGATTATTAGGTAATTATTTATATTATGATATATGTTATAATTGTTTTAAAAAATAATTTAATTTTATAGGTAATTTAGATATTTGTTATTATATAATTAATTATAATGATGCTTAGATATCATAACTTTTTTTTTATCATTAATTAACAAATCGACAGACACGTATATGTCCCAATGAGCCAGAATTGAAATTGACATATTTTGATATTTCGATAAAAAAAATTTAAAATAATCAAATGACTAGTTATTCATATGGAAGATAGAGTAAATATCTTCAAAACATACGAAAATTGTGGTTATGGAAACTTGGATAAAACTTTTAAAATTTTGAAATTTATTAAAAAAAATAAAAAGTTAATACATTAAAATTTATAATTATAAAAATAATATTTTTTATATTTTTACTATTAAAAACATTTAGTATATTATTTCATTTTTAACATCATTTAAATTAAATTATATTTACTTAAACTCATTAAATATAAATATCTTTAATTAAATTTAATTAAATATTATTATTAAAATTTTAAATTTTAAATAAGTGAGCTTTTATAATATATCAAATTTATTTTTTTAAAAAAAAGTGAATTTCTTTGATAAAATTAAATTTTATTAACAAATATAAAAATATAACTTCAATTAAAATTTATACATCTAAATAATTAAATTTAATAAATAAAATTTAATGATATTTGTTGGCATGCATATGGGAAAAAATCTCAACTTTCATTTTTATTCTGTTTTTAAAGGTATCATGATGAATGGTTGAAAAAAATGTAAAAACTATACACCGTATTCCTTTTGTATTATGCTTATTAAAAAGCATGTAATTCATTCTTGAGAAGAAGAAAAAAAAAACAATTTTTTTTTCTATTTTTCTATTTCTCTTTGCCGTTTTCCTTTTTAGAATGTCAATTAAAACAAGTAAATTGATATTTTTAGATTATAAATTATTAGTATCAAAATAATTAAATATTATATACTTCATAATTTAATACTCTAAGATTTTTAAAAATAAAAATATTATTTTAATATTAATAAAAATTGATCTGATAATAAAATTATCTTAAAATAATACTAAGAATAGTATTTAAGATATTAGCATCTCAATTGGTATTTAAAACCGGGTTTAAATATTACCGATACTCGTAATTGTAAACGACTCAATAGAAAAAGGTTCATTTAGATAAATATAAGATTTAAATTTTTTAATTTTAATTATAAATATATGATTAATATAATAATTTCAAAAAAAAAACAAACAATTACATGATTATTGACATTAATTTGATTTTTGAGATCCACTTTATGTCATAAATATTTTTCCATTTAGATTAAAATCGTTAGAGTTTTAAAAATAATATGAATATATTTATAATGAATTAAAGTAGAGTGTAAATTTTATTATTTCAATTATATATATAGAATTAGGTTATTTTTAATATAATTTATGATAGTTTGTTGTAACAGTTAATAATATCATAAATTTACCATTTATTTAATCAATATATTTTGAGATATATATATATATATATATTTTTAATTTTCATAATACACATCATGACTTTAATTCATTTCTACTAATTTGTCCTTACTATATTTTTCTTACGGTAATAAGCCAAATACATTTTTAACATAAAACACAATTAATCCTTCTTTTTTAAAATATTATCTTCTTTAGATATTTGTTCATGATATATCAACTAGGGAGAGAGGGAGAAGATATCACGTGAATTCAAATAGCCTAATATTTACTGTATAGAACTAGTATATGCGATTAACTACATATAAATAATATAATGTATATATACGTTCATTTTGAGAAGTAAAAAAAAAAGCATGTATCATGTTATTGATGATCATTAAATTATAAGCAAAAATGGTTTATCAATTTCTTCTTTCATCTAATATGAACAATATAATTCTTCTTTCATATTATGTTTTAATACCAAAATAAAGAGATAAAATTGGCAAATTATTAGCTCTTGAAGCCTCCGGTGGTGCATGGCAAATTATGCGATTTTTTTCTATAAAAGACATATCCTATATAATAGTTTAGAAAAAGGGTTGAATTGTGTTTTAGTTTAAAAATGGACAAAATTTAACCTTAAACTTGAAAGCCCATTTTTTAGTCAATTTTATTTAAAATAAAAATAAAAAAAAGAGTCCTATTTTACAAAATATAATTATTATAAACATAAAAAAAATATTAATATCTTAATAAATTTATAATTAATTTTAAATATAATATAATACATTATTATTAATAATAATTATTATAATTATAATTATATTTAATAAATAATTATAATATTAATTATAATTATGATATAAAAAATAATATTCATAAAAATAATTAAATTATTAAAAAAAATTGTTAAGCTTTTATATCCAATTTTATACAAGATACAATACAAACATAGAACATTATATCACAAATTTTACGTAAAAATATTATCTAATATAATATAATATTATTTTTATTATTATTAATATAATAAAATATATAAATTATATCTAATTAATTATATTTTAATACTTAAATAAAATTATTATTAATAAATATTTGTTATATTAGTAATAATAAAAATTATAATAATATTAAAGATATGTGTTACAATTTAATTTATTTTTATTTTTTTTAATCGTAAATAATTTATTTTTTAAAAATGTAAATAATTTTTATGAAAAATTATTGTAACTATTTAGTAAAGTTTTTAATAATTTAAAATTTTATAATTTATTATTATTATTTTAAATGATTTTATAATAAAGTTTTGATAAGTTATTTGTTATAAAAAAATATTTTTTATTATATAAATATAAATTATTATTTATTAAAAATTGGTAGATATAGGTATTTTATTTTTGGTTTTCTTTTAGAAAATAAGATTGTATCATCACGATCGAAACAAGTCACGATAGAGCACATGGAGTATAACCACGCCATGTTTGGTTTTGCACCATACAGTCCTTATTGGTTTGAGATTCGTAAGATCACCATCGTACATTTATTTTCAAATCAACGGCTTGAGATGTTAAAATATATAAAAATCTCTTAAGTATCTACTTTTATGGAAGAGCACCAAAATGGATGGAAGACTATGTTATTGGTTTTAATCTTTTTAAGAGTTACATTTGGCTTATTTCATGATACACGATGATCTTGTATGCTTCAATGAAACAATAAAGAAAAGAAAATGGAGGGAAGCAATGGATTTGGAAATAGAAGCTATAGAAAAGAATGAGACATGAGAGATTGTAAGCCTACCAAAAGGAATAAAACAAAATGGTGTTAAGTAGATCTTCAAAACATATCTGAATGAAAATGGAAAAGTAGATAAGTGCAAAGCATGGCTAGTGGTCAAGGGTGAGATTGATTATAGTGAAGTTTTTGAACTAGTGGCTCGTTGGGACACTATAAGACTGATCATAGCTCTAGTTGCACAAAAGGGTTGGAATGTCTTTCAGCTAGATGCCAAAAGTGTTTTCCTTCATGGAAATTTGGAAGAAGCAGTGTATATGGAGCAACCAGAAGGCTATGTTTGCAAAGGAGAGGAGCACAAAATCCTGAAGCTCAAGAAAGATCTCTACGGTTTGAAACAAACTCCAAGGGCTTGGTTTTGTAGAATCGAGGGGTATTTCATGAAAGAAGGGTTTCATAAGTGCAGTTATGAGCATACATTTTTCCTAAAAATGGTAATAAATGTTAAATTCTAATTGTCAGCTTATATGTTGATGATCTAATGTGGAACTATGCAAAAAGTTCAAGGAATCAATGTTGTTAGAATTTGACATGAGTGACTTAGACAAAGTGAAAATACTTCTTAGGAGTTGAGGTCTAGCAAAGTTATAAAGGGATACACTTAAGCGCAAGGAGATATGCTAATAACATCATCGAAAGGTTTGGAATGGGAGATTATAATCAGGTAAAGAATATTATTGTTCCAGGCAAAAAATTGATGAGACATAGTGAAAAAACCAATGTAGACTCAACAATGTTTAAACAGTTGGTTGGTAGCCTAATGTATCTAACGGTTACAAGACCATATATTATGTTTGTTATCTATCTCATAAGTAGATACATAGTAGATCCAAAAACATCTCACATGGCAATAGCAAAATGAGCTCTCAGATATGTTGCTATACTAATAGTGATTATGCTGGATATATAGAAGACAGAAGAAACACTTCTGGTTATGTGTTTCTCCTAAGTGATGGTGTAGTAGTATGGAGCTCGAGGAAGCAATCAGTGGTGATACACTTCATAACTGAAGCAAAATATATTGTTGCAACAACATGTGCGTGCCAAAGCATCTGGATGAAGAGAATTCACAACAGCCTCGATATCCTTTCATGTCAATGTGTGAATATTTTGTGTGACAATAGGTCATCCATCAAATTCTCCAATAATCCAATTCTTCATGGAAGAACTAAACACATTGATGTAAGATTACATTTCTTACGTGATCTTGTTAGAGAAGGTGCAGTGGAATTAGTCAACTGCAAAACAAATGAATAACTAGCTGATATCATGACAAAGCCATTAAAGTTAGAGACCTTTTTAAAGTTGCATGATCAGTTGGGTGTTCGAAACATTGAGGATGTAAACTAACTTACTTTCAGTAAGTGCATTTTACGGTTGAAATTTTTACGCGTATCGAGAAAATGAGCTTCTGATTTTCAAGAGCAAATGATTTGATAAATAAACAAAGATTCTCATCAACTTGTGACTGAGTCCTATGGAGAGTTAGCACAATTATAGCATTATGTATAGGGAAATTTTATTGTTCATTGTTTGTTTTCTTGTAATACCTATAAAAGGGCATAATTTCAACGTAATAAAATGAAGAAATGGTTCAATTGTTACCCTAATATCCAACAAAAAAGAGCTCAAAATGAGTTGAACAACCAAATTGGAAACAAAAGTGTACTTTGTGAGTCTGACATGGACAAGCTTATGTATATCAAAGCCATTGTCAATGAAACCGTACATTTATACAGTGCAATACCACTTTTAGGACCACAATATTTTAAGAAGGATTGTACAATTGGAGGCTATTATGTTTATAAAAGGCACCAAATTTATCCTTAATGTTTAGAAGATCCAAATTGACCTAAATGGATGGCCCAACACATTAGAATTTAAGATAGAAAGATTTCTCACAACCCACGTAGGTGTGGATGCCAAAGGGAAACACTTTGAGTACTTCCCATTTGGAAGTAGAGGAAGAAGAATGCATCCAGATGTATATTTAAGATTGCAAATCACACAATATATGTTAGCTAGTTTTCTTCAAGCATTCGATATATCCATAATATCATCTACTTTGCATGTAGATATGACAAAAAGTTTTAGACTAACAATTATGAAAGCAACCTCACTTGATGTTCTTGTCAAGCCCTGATTAATGCTGAAGGAGTAATACGAAATTTCTAAATATACAATATCCAACTAATTGTCTATTAGTGTAATAATATATATTTTTTGTGAACATTGACAAGGCATAATTACTTCGAACACCTTATTGCATGTGTAAGTTTGTGAGTGTAAAATTGTTATACAAAAACCAACGAATATGTAGCTCAATGAGTTAATTTTTTTAAGCATTCTTGGTTAGTTTTTTGAACATTTTCCTTCAACAAAATTTTATCTTTGATTTTTTAACTGCAATGAAATTCGGATAAAAATATAATATATATTTAATTATGGGAATAAATGTGTCAAAATATAACAAATCATACATAACATCACATTAAGTTAAATTTAGGTGAACAAATTACAACATTAAATTTAAATTTATATGAACTAAAACCGTGATTTATATTTAAAATGAATAAATAAATAATATTTTATCTACGTCAAAGAATGTTCATATATGAAATTAGCGTTTTCTCAAATAAAAAAGAATTCAAACAAGAAAATATGGCCGGATTTTTCAAAAGAAAAAAAAAGAGAAGTAGAAAGAACTCTTACTTTACTAAGAAAAAAGAGATACCAATCATTTAAATCAGAGTATTTATATTTATACTCATGGGGGCAACAATCCCACTGTGTCTATTTTTAGGCATAAGTCCCGAAATCAAATTAGGTAAGGAAATGAATTAGGTAAGGATCATCCTTTTCTTTTCTTTTTTCTTTTTTCTTTCTTTCTAAAAAACAGTGGATGAAGAATGTGTCCACCTATGTCTTTAGGACTCCAAATGACAAATTCACGTTGGTCAGTTTTGTTCAAGCATTTAATATCCGTACTCTTTGATTAATAATCATAGATTCTTTCTAGTGGTAAATTTGTTTCATTAGTAAACAATGCGCATATTTATTTTGCATTGTTCATCTAGTCCATCAGATACACACTTTTAGCCATGCAACTCTTTGGTTCCGTAGAACCCTCAAAATTAAGAACAGTTGGGGGGATGTGAATGGGAACCCATAAAAAACATCAATAATAGCTTGACATCTAACTTGAGATGCTAAACATTTTTGTATCAATTTGTTGAAATAGTTATTTTTTTTTCCAAAGAATAGAGTTTTTTCTTTTTCTTTTTCTTTTTTTAACAAAAACATTTTAATAGTTAGTTACTAATATTTCATTAGCCATTAATTGTTTGCAGAAGCATGTTCAAATCACAACAAAATATCATCATTTGTAGACGAAATACAACTTAATTTTTATACCTTGCAAATGGGTTCAAATCACCCTACATCCTCTTTAGCCTAATTAACATATTCTTTTATTGTGTTGCGCTTCAAACTAATTTCATTTCTTGAAGCGTAGATAACTGTAAAAAAAAGGATTCAGGGTTTCCAAAAGTGGACTTTAAAGGTCATGGTCTTCCATTTCATCCAATAGCATACACATGAAGAGCAGTAACATGTACAGATTATACCCATGCAAGCTGCATTACAGTACCAAGGGAGGCTGTCAACCATTGGATACCAAAGCTTTTCAGTCAATTCAATATGCTGATCGTCACAACAAACCAACAAAAACCCAAAAGGGATAAGGGGAAAGAAAGAAATACAACTTCCAATTCTGATGAGTTCCGAGCAAACTGCAAGGCCGCGAAGGATTTTGGCCGATCAAATGAGAAGAAGCCGGAATGTGAGAAGCATCATCTGGGAAGGGGTAATTATACAACCACAACTAAACTATATACTCTCACAGCCAATGGATAATGTTATCTACTTCTTGCCCACAAGCCAAACTAAAATGACACTGTTTCTTCTATCAATTAAGAGATGAATGGGGAATCTGAGGCTTTATATGAAACCTCAGCAGTACTGGGTACGTGCTTCAGTTTGGATTCAGCATAATGGGCTGTTGAGCCAGATTCAAAAACATCTCCAATGTCCAAAGTATCTGGAAGACTTTCAGAGGAAACATCAGTGTAGCCCTGTCAAATGGAATACCTTCAACTTACTAAATCCGAGTAAGATAAGAATATATAAATTATTCCATATCTGAACTGTCACCCAAGTTTGATATTTACATCTGACTAATGTTTCTAAAGTTGAATCCCACTGGAAATAAATAATTTTCACCATGTCCATAACCATTATTATCGTGGCCAAAATACTGGATATTGGATTAAGAGGAGACACATAATAGAGGGCTAGATGCTCAAGAGTTCCATTAGTATAAAGCAGCAGTTCCGATTTTGTATGCCATTTCAAACCTCAAAATTGCAGACCTAATATGCATATAAAGCTAACATATTTTAGATAAGACTTCCACAGCTTTAAAGTCTCAAAAAACTACTGCTATAAAGTTATCACTAAATTGGGAAACAACTTCTACTTAACCCTTTTTTTTGTTGAATCAATCATTAACTACAGCATTCAAGACGACAAGCTTCTTATTTCTTAATTTAAATTTAGTTCCCATAGTATGCTCTAGATCATTAAATTTGGCTACTGAAGAAAATATTTGTTGAATGGCTCAAATTTATAGAAAAATCATTCATGGTGAAACACAATGTATGCACCCTCACTTCCATATTAGATCAAGAACTTCCATATTAGATCAAGAATGTTTAACAACGTTGGATACAAAAAAAGCGAGAGAATTACCTCAAGTTGGTTCAGCACATCAACAGAGGCTTCCAGGTCACCGTTATTTGCAAGATATACATCAGTGAGAGACTGATCGGATATACCCATAAATATCATCCGAAGATATTCCAAATTCATGTCAAATTCTTCATCTGACATCTGTTTTTCTGCCATTTCATTAACAGTTTGTGATGACGAACCATAGAAACCCTCACTCTTGGCAGGATACACCCCTTGAGTCACTTGTTTTGCTGCACCATGGGCATCGCATTCTAGGGAAGCTTTATAGTGCAGTTGGTCTTGAGGAAAATGTTGAGAGTTTTCAGACCAGATAGCCTCATTAAACTGAATTGTTGTCACATAAGTTGTATCATCTGCCCCTCTTTTGGAAAGTGGAATGTATGCTGCAGCATATGGATTCAAATTAGACAATCCTTGCTTCATATCTTCAGTTGTGAAAATATCACCTATGTTTCGAAATAAAAAATTGAAATTAATTATAAAATGACAAAAAAGTATGTCTAAAGTAGAAGTCCAAAACTTTAGTGAAAACTAGATTTCCAAATGGAATGAATCAACAATTGCTGAGCATACAACGAAAGGAAAAAATGACATTATGCTACCAATTCTGTAATCAAAGATGCATTTAATTAGCACATCTAAGACCTCAAGACACCAAAACTAACATTGAGTATGTATAAGACCTCAGATAAAATCTGGGAAAAAAGTGAAGATAGATAAAATGATTTTTGATCGAGAAAAAGATTCCTAGTAACCGACCTGAAGCTCAAGCTAGGGTTTATCTGCCAATGGAAAATCTTACAAGATATATAATTCATATTTGCAAACTAAACCCAGACTACTGACCAATGGGGGGGGATGCACTAAGTATCTAAAACATATCCAATTTTCTCAACAGAAGAATCTATCAGGAAAAGAAAACTTAAAGATCTAAGTATCACTTCTAAAGAATTCCAAAGAGGGTCGCCACAGTCAATATTTAATAATTGTTCTACCCTAAAAAGAAATTCAAAAAAATGTAATTTTTAACAACAACCCCATATTATATATGTGATCAAGAATCAAAATTAGGGAAAAAATTTAATCAAAATGAAGAAAGAAAGGAAAATTTCACATAAATAAACCAAAACATAACAATAAAAAAGAACAGTAAAATAGTCCAATATGTATGATTTTAGAAAATCAGAAATCTGAAGAAGAGGAAAAAAGCATCAATTGAATAAGAAGTAGAAAATCATGAACTTTAATAGCATTTGAAACTCACAAGTGAGAATCGATCTATGATCACAAAAGCAGCGTACAAAAAAAAAACCAGAGAAACCGCGAAATCCTTTCAGATCCCTAGGAACGCATAGAAAGCGGAGCTTGAAAATGGGAAGAAGATTTTTATTGCGAATGGAAACGAGCAAACTCTCTCTCTCTTGGACGATATGAGAATTTTTTAGAACACGTGGACGTTTTTATTTGGTTTTCGCGTTTAAATATTTTTTACCAACCGTATTTTTTTTAGAATAATTATACTTGTCCCTGATCTGAAAAATTTACTACTACGCATGGATTAAAATATGGCTTACATTTTCCAAATTTACTACTACGCATGGATTAAAAAAAAATTATTTTTGATATAATATGTTGTTGAAATTTTATTTCTTATTGATTTAAAACTATTTTCTTAAAGCTTCAGTAGATATTTTTTTTATTTCTATTTTTTTAGAAATAAAATTGTTCTATATTTTTAGAATTTTTTACTTAGTATTTTTAAGTTTTTCTTGTATTCTTATATTATTTTAAAGAAAATAAGAATATCATCGATATATATCACACAATTTTTATATTATAAATCCATTTTTGGGATTATATTTAATACAAAAATATTACATTTTATTGATAATATTATGTTGGTGTACTAAAGGCAATCAATCAATGGTTTTAACTCTTCTGTTAATTTAATTTGTCATAATTTAGATTCAAAATCAAATTTACTAAATGTTTTTACTCTTTTAGTTTGATTAATTAATATATTTTTTATAGGAATAAAATATCTATTAAGTTTTAAATTATCAATTAATCTTTTGTAATCAATAACTATTAGGACTTTTTTTTCCTTTTATTTCATTATGGTTTCTTACCATGAAAGTTGGATTGGAATGCAAACTTTTAGTTTCTTCGATTAATTTTTTATTTAATAATTCATTTATTTGAATATCAAATTCATCTATATTTTATCTAGTACAACATTAAGATAACGTAATTTTAAAGTACAATATTCAGGACTTCTAGACCAAAGTTTAAACGGGTTTTTATTAAAATTTTCTTCCATAACCAATGAATTTCTTCTAATTAGTTGATAAATAATGTATAATCACTACGTTTGATTGGCATGAATTCTTTATTAAACTTATACTTATGTTGTTGTCAAAGTGAGATTTCTAAAAAAATTTTATCTAAAGCAAAAGATATGAAATTATAATTTATTTTTATTAGATAATAATTTGTTATAAAATTATTTCCTATGACAAAATCTCCATGCATATTAGAAAACATAATATTTTGAGAATAATAATTTTTTTGCTATTAAACCAAATAGTTATCTTTTTAGCTTTGTATTAAATTATGGTTTCTTTTACATCTATTCCTCTAATTAGAATATAATTTTTTATAAGTATTCATTTTTATGATGGAATTGCATTAAGTCTAAGATATATTGTTGTTTTTATATCAATTAAAATACACAAGCTATATAACTTATAGCCTACAAAATTAAAATAACCTAAAACATAATTATAATTTTTTTTTACCATAGCTTAATGAGAAAATTATTTCTTTTTTACCTACTTGTATATGATAAATCTTTACTTGAAAGATTTCTTCTTTTTGGTAAGTTTCGGGTAATATTGAAACTTGAATATTTTTAAAAACAATAATTTTATCATTATCTTCAAGTTTAGAAGATGATTAACTAACTATTTCCTTTTGTTTAAAGTTTTTCCAATATTGTTCAGGATATGAAGTTTTTCGATCTTGAATGATTGAATTTTTGTTTCTGAAGTATACTTGATTTCCTAATACTTGTATATCCGTTATTGAAGGATTTTTATGTCTACGATTATATATAAGATTTGTAAATAACCATTATTTTGATATTTTTAAGTCTTTTTAATTAATAAGTCGGGGTTGAATTTCTACTTCATAAGATTTCAGTTCGAATAATTTTACAAAAAAAATTATTAACTTTTTTTGTTGAAGTTTTAGAAAATTTTGTTAATTTAAGAATGATTTTCCACTAAATAGCTAAACTATGGGATCTACGATCAGTACTTAAATTTTTAAGTTGAATATTCATTTTTATTAAATTATTTATATTATGATTCGTTATAGATATAAAGAAATTTAATCTTATGTTAAACCAAACAATTTCATTTTTAAGTAGTGTCTATTTTTTGTCTAAATGAATCTATAATTGTGATATGTATTAGATCTATATTAGCATATTTGATTTCTAGATATTTCCTTTTCCATCTTTCTATTTTTTTTTTATCAAAAATATGTATTTTAGCTGTTTTGTCTTCTATATATTTAGCATTGGACTTTTCAACAAATTGTTCAAAAACTCTTGTTGAAAAAAATTTAAATTGAACATCTTATATATATTTTCTTTTTAAACCTTTTGTTTGATTCATTTTATTTTCTCAAGTTGTTATTAAGTATAAGTTACTTCTTCTCTAATCACAACTTTTAATTTTATACTTTGTAATACTTTAATATGATATTTATTTATTTTTATTTTAGAACTTGATTGTTCTTTCATCGTAAATATCATTTCATTTCTTCTTTAAATGATTCATTTTCACTTTCTACTTCATATATTATTATTTTTTATATTATAGATTTTTTTTTCCATATAGAAAATCTAATTAATTTGTTTCTAAAGTTTTGATCATCTTTTTTGCACTCTCTTCTTTTTAGAACACTCTAGTGCATAATGACATTTTTCATTACAAATATAGTATCTGCATTTTTTCTTTTAAGATTTTTTATCTAGATTTTTGTTTTTAATATATTTTTTTCTATTTGGAAAAGTTTGTTATTTTCTTCCAATAGTTCCATCTAAATTTTCTTTTCTTATAGAATTTTTTAATTCCTCGTATAAGATATCCTATTTTTCAATCTTCTTTTGATATTTTATCACAACATTGTTGACTATATTTTGTATTGTTAATTTTATTTTTAACTTGTTATTCTGCTTTAACCGATTAACATTGTTCATTTATGGACATAGTTAATTCTAAAACCTATACTTTTTACTTTATTTAACCTTTTTAGTCAATCTAGATATCTTTTAATAGTTCATTCATATCAAGAATTTGATAGTTTATGAAAAAAATAATTTAATCAATATATGTATTGGGAGGTTCTATGAGAAAATAGTATTTTTTAAATAATTGTACGTAATCTTTAAATTGACAAATATTGTAGAATTTTAGTTTTGATAGAACATAATTAACATTCACTTGAACCGTCGGTTCTACTACTTTTCTTATCAAATTTTAATTTGATAAAAAATAAACTAATAGTCTAAATAGAAATATTTGATGTGTCATATTTGAAAATAGAGATTAAAAATGATACGAAAATAAAAAATAGAAGTAATCTAAAGATATCATACGTCATATTTAATTACTATGTATGATATTTTGCATAAAATTTTGAAAAATTTCTATAGATAAAATAGTTTTTTATAATTTTAATATTATTGTATCATTATCTAAATAATTTATCTATTAAGTATTTAATTTGTATATTTAGTCAAAATATTATTTATCTAACTTGAAAAAAATATTTTTTATTTCTACATTATTATCCCATTCACGTGGTTAGCCTTATATGTAATTTTTACTTTTTTATTTTCAAGTTTATGTACATTCTAGTAGTAATTGATAGCAATCAAAAATGTAGAATCAGTAAAGAATATAAAATATAAGTTATAGTTTGCACTATTACTGGTTAAAATGTTTTCATGCAATGAATTATTGTTAAAATGAGTGATAAAGCAAGTTTCTTAACATAATAACGATAATTTGGTTATTTTATTATCTTTATAGTATTTAAATCATTTTATTTAAAAAAAATTATAGTAGGTAAAAAGAATAAATATTTTTAAAAATATTTAAAATTGAAAAAAAAAATTTAATTATTTATCTTTTTATTGTTATTTTTTTTATAACAAAATAATTAAATTAATATAAAAAAGATTAACGTTTCTCTTATTCTTTTGGTGCATAGTGGTGGAGAAAACATTTCCTAATGCACTTAAGCCAAAAGAGTTTGAAGTCATTTCTAAAAAAAATTCTTTTTTCCTTTGATATTATTTTCATTTTGTTTTCTTGACAACCCCATAATTTAGATGTTGACAAAAAAAAAACCCATAATTTAGAGCTTTTAGTTAAAGACACCGAAAGTTCAATTGTCTTTTCATGGAGTAGCTTTCTTCACGGCTTCATTGCTAGCAACACTACTTAATGGATCATCTCCCCTACTCTCAAGAATTGTAACATCATTTGCTATACGAGAAATATACGATAAAAATGTATATAAAGTTGCATAAAAATATACTTTTATAATGTATAATTATATTTATAAACTATTATTGTTACATAATATGACACATTAAAAATAGATAGAAGAGATTTGAACTTCTCTTAATTTAGAGCCTCAAAACCAATTTAAAAAACTCATAGAAGATTGGCCATTCTAGATCTTGAAGGCATCAAGGGAATAAAATCATCTATTTTGATTTATCTTTGAGATACACTACGTGAAGAGTATAGAGAGATAAGAAGAAAGAATGATTTAATGTTGTATTAGTGTGTTTAGAATATACATAGAGAACTCTATTTATAGGATTGTAACAAGTGTAGTACAAGTGAAATAGTGGAAGTGTAGTACAAGTGAAATAGTGAAGTGTAGTACAAGTGAAATAATACAAGTGTAGTATAAGTGAAGTGAATTACAATATCAAATATAACTTAACACACTATACGTCGAATTAGGTTCTTTTATTACTTATTTCAGTAAGTGACGTAACTTGTTCATGAAAATTAGAATCAATACCTGCATCTTGATATGCCTAGCCTATGACACACAAGACTATTTCACGACCAAAAAAGAAGCACAAAAAGAAGAAAAGAATCACATCATATCAATTGTAATTGAACCACAACTTATAGCAAACACTAACATACAACATTTGAATGTACAATTATGGAAATCAATCGATTGCCATATAACAGACAAATCTCAAGCCATTATTACAATTTGTGGACAGATACACTAAACCCCTAATACTTAAAATCTTCTAAAATGGAAATGTGGAACAAGCTTTAGGAGGTTGCTAAGTGCTAAGGTGTAGCGTGCATCCACAGAGAAGAAGCTGATTTGCCATCTCCTAACTTCCTTAGCCAAAGAATTCCATGTACAACAAATCCACAAACAAAACCAAGAGCTGCACTTGAGCCAACAAGTGAGACGGCGGTACAAATGAGCATGACAAAGGACTCCTCCTTTGTGTTCATGTCCCTGCAAGCCATAGCTAGTTCAATACCAGCAAACAAGAGTAGAACTCCAAGTACTCCAACAGGAAATTGATTCAAAATCAAAGCCAAAGAGGTTCCTAACACTAAACCCAGTACTGTTTTGGCTACACCCAAAAGAGCCACACATGCACCACTCCTACCACCAAACTTATACTGCCCAGCTAACCCACCAGCTCCATGACAAGATGGCATAGCTCCAAACCAACACCCAACTATGTTCATCAATCCCACAGTCACAGAGATTGAAGTTACTGAAAATTCCTTCTCTGGAAAGAGATCAGAGGACAACTTACACACAGCTATAACTGAATTCAATACTGATAAAGGAAGCTGTGGAATTGTACCCTTTAAAAATCCATTTTTCCAAGCTTGTTTAGAAATTTTCACAACTTCCATTTTTGATGGTCCAAATTTAATATCATGTATAACTTTAGGCTTCCGAATGAAAACTAAGATCAAACCCAATACAAATACCATAAATGCTGAAGGTAGTGAAGCTATAATTTTTTTCCATTTTTTTCTCCTGTTAGGACTTTCTTCGTACACTTCATGTTCACCATGACAACTTACTTCTTGTTGATGTTCTTCACCTGCACCACTAATTGTAACTATAAAACAAGCACAAACAATAGCCAAAATCAACCCATCTAAACCAAACCAATCTCTTTCACCTTTAGACTTTGATTTTGGAAGATCTTGAACTTTTCTTATGTATTTAACTGCAGTTAATGCAAATGATAAGCCTTGTGCTAATTGAATTCCTCTAACAACACATAAAGGAATTAACTTGTACACTAATTTCATCAACCCTGTTATACCCAGAACAAATAAGATACTCCCAGTCAAAATTCCAGACGCCATAATTTCTGGGACAGTGAAATTTGGATTTGATAAAGCCACAGCTGCAATAGATTTCATGGGTTGAACTGGCATGGGAACACCATATATGGCACCAGTAATTAGGTTGTAAATCCCAGTGAAGATCAATGTTGTGCCTAGATTGAGGTCTCTGGCTAGTGTTAAAGCCAAAACTATTGGTATATAAGTACCAAGATCACCCATGGCTCCATTTAGTTCTGCCCATTTGGATTTGAATACCAAATTGGCTTTGAATTGTTGGATGATTTTTCTAGGACGATTTGAAGTGGGTGAACTTGAAGTGTTTTGAGGTGGGTTGTGGTTGGGTTGGGTTTTTGGGGTTTCAGAGTTCTGTTGCTCCATTGAAATACAAATACTAATACAAATACAAATGTAATGTTGTATATTAGAGAAGACTGTAAATGAAGATTCTGTATGTTAGGACTTATTATATAGAACCCTAAGTCTACTGTGTTGAGAGTTTGGGAATCTCAGCTGTGAGATGACTAGGTAGTTATTCGCTAATCATATTGTTTGATAAGTTGAAAAAGTAAGAAAATATTTTTAAAATAAATTAATTTTTAAAATAAGTATTATATTTAACAATATACAATTAGTAATCAAGAATTTTTCTTCCGTTCTGTTCCGTTCTGTTCCGTTCTGTTATTCTGATTAGTCCTTGATTTGGTGGTTTCTGTTATTGTCTTTTTTACAAAGTCAGCGGCTTCCGTTTTATATTTCACGCTACCCACACGGCACCATCAAGTTGGTTTAATACGCAAATTATATGAAAAAAATTATAAAATTAGCAAATCCAAAACTTATAACAAATAATATTCTACGCTGCCAACACAGCACCTTCAAGTTGGTGTTAATAAGAAGATTATTTTCAAAAATTATAAAAATATTCAAATAACATTAATTAAGAATTTAATTGGATAAAAATGATTTAAAAATTAGCATTATAAATTTATATTTATAATATCATTATTGATGACTCTCATATATGGAGTGAATAAAGTTATAATTTATGTAATTTTTTATTTATTTATTTTTTAATAATTAATTAAATAATTTAAATAAGTAATAAAAAATTAAATACGTTGCCTAGGAATTGACGTAAAAATTAAGTTTGATTTAATTCAATTACAATTGCATTAAGAAGAATTTAACTGAGTTATAACTTTTTTTTAATATAAATTAAGTTTAAAAGAATTTAACCAATCTAATACACATTTATTATTAATTAAATGATATGTTACTTATAACAAATAACATTACTTCTCCCTTTTCTTGGTTGTAAATTAGCATTAAAACATATTACTTTAATTTATTTGATTTTAAATGATGTATTAGAATCATTTTAACTTTTAAATATAGTATTATAAATAAGATTCGTTATTTTAATAGTATTATAATTTTATTTTTGATATATTTTTATCTTGATTTTTGAAGTCATATTTTAATAATATCATTATTTAAAAAATATATCAATTTAATGTAATTTAAAAAATTTTACACACAATATTTAAAGAATATTTTTAAAAAATCAATTAAATAATTATCTTAAAATATCTTCTAAAAATTATTTAATTTATTTATTATCCAAAAATTATATTTAAATATCACACACGCATTAATATATAATTCTATTTTTGATATATATTTTTTATCTAAATTTTTGAGTTAATATCTTAATAGTATCTTTATTTAAAAAATTATCAATTTGATATAATTTATTATTTAATTTAAGATTTTTCATAAATATAATACACCTATAATATTGGAAAAATATTTTTAAATAATTAATTATCTTAAAATATTTTATAAAAATTATTTAATTAATTTATTATTTAAAGATTATATCTTATTAATATTAAAAAATTAATTTAATGATAAATTATATAAAATTAATATTTTTTAAATAAAATATTACCAAAATATTATCTCAATAAAAAAATGCCAAAACTATAATACTATTAGGATAATTGTCATCGAAGATCACTTCTTTTTAGAAAGAGTATTTACTACATTTACTTTTAAAAAATGTAATGATATTCAATGCTTCATTTACAATTAAAAGAAAAATAATTAATGTTATTCTTTTTAAATAATTAAATAATTTTTAATATAACATTCAAAAATAAATAAAATTGATTTTTTAAGTTATTTTCACTATATTTTACTGCAAAACAATTTAACCTCTAAAGACTTTTATTTTAAATATAAATGTTAAAAATACATAAATTAAAATATATTTTATATTTAGATTATTTATAGAGTGATGTATGCTAAAATTAGTTTATTTTTAAAATAATTTTAATAAGAATATTTTTTTTATATCATATATTATGATATATTTATAACTAATATTTGCTCTCTACAACAATCTTTGGCATTTACATTAAAAAACACTTTTTTAGGTGGCGAAATATTATTTATTATTTATATATATTTTATATTAATTAAATTATTTATTTTTATAATTTATTATTAAATATTTATATATTTTAAAAAAATATTACATATATTTATGTATAACTTTCTGGCCAGCATTGTCAAGGGTAGGAACGGGACCCCCCGCGCTGATCTCAAAGTACAAATTTATCTTTTCTGCAGAAAACTTTTTGAGATTTGAAATAGAGATGGAAGAATCTAAAAGAACTTATATTAAATTTAGTTTTTTTGAGACATGACTTTATATATATATATATATATATATATTAATTTCTTTATTTATATAAAAAATATTATTTATTTTCTTAATTTAAAAAAAATGATATTTAGTTATTATATTTATAAATTATGTAAAAAAATATTTAATAATTTTAAATCTATTTAAAAATAAATAAAAATTAAAAAAGGATAATATATTCATTAATTATGCTTGTAATTTTTGGTTTAATGAGTTTGTGACAAATGACAAAAATATAATCATTAATATTTTTTAAAATTTTTTTTTTATAAGTAAAATTATTAATAAATATTATTTTAAAAATAAAAATGATAAGTATATTTTTAAAATTAAAATACTAAACAATAATTTTAGTAAAAAAAAAGGAACATTATGATATATATATAATATTTAACTAACGTGATAGTATAAATTTTTTAATTTTTTTACTAGGTGACGAAAACTAGTATGATAACAATAAGATTAGAAAGATTAGGATGAGAAGAATTCTTGAATTCAAAAAATCTGGAGGTTAATTTTGAAATAATTATTTAAGATATAAGATATAGAATTTTTGCATTGAGCAAAAGATGATTATGAGATTTTCAAATATATTCAAAAGAAATACAAATAGCAAGGATAGATTTATAGTGAGATATCTCTAGATGACCAAAAGAACTTGTAAGTTGTCAAAAGTGAAGATAAATATATGTCAAGTTTAGATTAGTGTATAAGTGTCGTTAGCCTAGAGGGAAGAAATAAAATGATAAAAAAGGACAGGAGATATTATTTAATTGAATTCTTTGAGATATTAGATCTAGTACAAAAAACAATAAAAAATGTCTCCAACAAATAACTTTAACTATTTCATGGATTTTTAAATATCATAATTTTTTTTTTCAAATAGAAGAACAAATCTTAATAGATAATCTTTTTTTAAAATTAAACATCCATAAGTAGTTTTAGTGCTAAAAATACCTTTAGAGTTAGGAACCAAACCAAAAGTTTGAAATATCTTCCATCGGAGGATGTAAGTCTTAAAATATAAAAACACATATTAGTTTCCTAAATTTAAATAAGTTGAAAATCTCTTTCATTAGATTATGTAAGAAAAAAGATCCTTAATCATATTAGGGATATTAAGTAATTTATCCAAAGAATTAACAGGAAAAAGATATTTAAAATTTGAAGACGCATGAATCATTTTCAATTTTAAAGCAAGCACTTAAATTAATTAAATTTAAGAAATCACATATACTTTTCCGAATCCAATAGTAAGAAGAATGTATATTATAATTGAGAATTTTTTTTAGGATATCTATGTTTATATTAAAAGAGATTAAACCAAACTTCATTATTATGATTAAGAAATTTACATCTTAATGTAGATAAAAGATTTAAATTAATATCTTTAAGCTTTCAAAAACCAAGACTTCCAATTTCTTTAGGTATATAAATAAAATCCTAACTTTTAGAAGCAATATATCTAGAAGAATTGTATTTTTTAAGAAGAGTTCAACCAATTTTTTTTTTATAATTGCATCACCTTTATAAATTAATTTAGGTAACTAAAAATTACTCATGGAATAGAAAGTTAAATTCAATAAGATAGATTTGATATAGATAACCTTACCAACTTTACATAAAAGACAAGATCTTTGATTATTAATTTTGAAAATTAGAGTATCAATAATCTTTTTAAATTTCCTATGGTAGAATAAAATATGACCTAAATATTTCATCTCTAATGACAATAGAAATTCCAATAATATATTGAATTTGGCAACTTAAAAAATAAGATATATTTCTTGATGAGAAGATATAGGATTTAGATAAATTTACTCTCCAATTAAAATATTTATGAAGATTCTTATTACAAAAGAGAATGAGATCATATGCATATAAAAGATGGCTAACAACAGTGACATTATCCGAACAATATTTCAGCTTTAATAATAAAAAGATAACGAGAAATAAGATCATCTTGACGAAGTCCTCTTTTAGGTATAAAATTACCATAAGGAATTCCATTCAATAGAATTGAGAAAGAGATAGTGCTAAGACAAGCATAAATTAACTTGCAAAATATATCAAAATAACCCAACTTTCTTAAAGTTTTAAAATTTTGATCCCTAGAAGACCTCCCTTACCTTGTTTCCTCTTGATAGTATATACCATTTCTTGAACAATAATAACATTTTAAAAAATCCATATATGGGAGACAAAAGTAAATTAACATGGGAAATGAACTTATCAAGTTTGGTTTTGAGTATGTTTGTTAGGATTTTGATATGAATTTATAAATCACATTGTAAAGACTTATGCATGCCAAATACCCATCTTTAAATCTTATTATCGTCAACCTCACGTTGGATCTTCATTTTAAAAATGTTATTAGCTCAATCCATACAAGAAACTTTCACACAAAACTTAGATGTGTAACAATATCAAAGTTTGATTGTAAAATAGAAATCTCTCTAGTAGCCAGCACTTTGGGAAGTAAAGTAAAGGATGCGACATGCAAAGCATCTTCCCATGTACCAGGTGTCGTGACATCCTCAAGCCTACCAGTTTGTCATTAGTTTGTGAGTGTTAGAAATATTAAATGATTGTATTATATTTCGTATATTAAGAAATATACATGATAACTTTATATAGGAGTTACAAGTAGACTAGATATACATTAGTAGATATAATATATATTAATATGTTAATAGATATACATTAACAGTGAGATTAAATCCAAATAGGATGAGTTGGTTGTCTGAATTGCTTCTTTCATATCATCTGATATATCCATTGTTAACTATACTAACATAAAATATATATTATCGGCAGCTATTAGAAGATAACACTTTATTTTTGAGGAATTTTAAGGAATAGTATTAACAATCGAGGAGGAGAAGGATTTGAAAAAGAATAACGAAGGTGGGACAAACCTGTGAAAACATGTAAAAGAAAACTACAACCATGCATGCTAGTGTAAACATTGAGGAAGAAAACAATGTTTGAACTTACATGCATGAAGGTTCTAACTGTTGGTGTGTGCTATAACAATGGCAGACACAAATTCTCAATGGAAAAAAACATGGAGCATACAACAATATTAGTGGAGCCATAAAACCTGGATGTGCAGGTTTTATGGTTATTGTTTAATTTTCGTTTTCCTTATATACATATATCTTAAACTCTTGTATAAATAGAACAGAAAATAATAATGAAATACAATGATAATTATCAAAGAAACACAATATTTTGACATGGTATCAGAGCAGGTTATTGCTGATTAATGGAATTATCTACTGATTTCTGTTTTTTTGCTAATGTCTGATTCTGATTCTGAGTTCTGCTTGCTCACCGGTTCCACCATATAGTTTCTTTTCTGGAAAAGAAACAGAACAAACTGATAAACAACTCTTAACTTACATTCTGTGCATCTGCTTTGTATCTACGGGTGGAGTCACAGATTGTTCGCAGTCTCTCTTCGTAGCCGTAGGCAACCGCACCGGGTTCCTACCTCCGTGAAACTTGAAACGCAGCAACACATATTGTGTGTTTTGTCTCTGTGCGTGTGGCTGGTTGGAGCCGTAAGTCTATCTGCAGTTCTTCTAAGCTCGGACAAGCTTGGAACGAGAAGGAACTGCACAGAGGCTGCGTGAAGAAAGAGTTGTTGTGAAGCCACGCAGAAGAAGTTGGCTGAGGAACGCAGAAGAAGCTGCGTGAATTTGGTTGAGAAGAAGTTGCGCGAAGTTGGGTGAGAAGAGGCTGCACGAGCTTGGAATTTTTTCTTAGGGTTTGGAACGCGCAGAAGAAGCTGTCTGCACTCGAAGAAGCCGTGCACTCGGAAAGAGGCCAGTACTCGGAGGAAAGCTATGAGGAAGCGCTCGACCATCTTCTTGCGCGCAGGAAGAGGAAGACGGCGCCTGCGAGAATGAGAAATTAGGGTTAGGGTTACAAGTTTTTGATTAAAATTTAAAAAACAGTAATTCGTATAATTTAGTATCTTAGATTAAAAATGATATCTTTTAATTTAAAAAAAATAACCAATTAAAAATAAATTATATTATTTTTATATTTTTATATTAACATATTACTTAAAAAAATAATATTTTGATTAAAATTTATTTAAAATAATATATTTTATCTTTAATTAATTAAATTTTTTAAAATTAAATAACTAAATAATATTAATAACCAAAACGTTACAAATACCATAATATATGGTACCTCTCCATCCAGCTCCCTAGAACTTAATGTACGTAATCAACTCTAAGAAGCACCAATGACAAGTGGTTATTAATAAAAAAAAAAATCAATTGGAAATATAAGAGGCTGGGTGAGGCACAACTTGAACATCTTTGTCAATGTGACACAGCATAATGAAATCCTTCTTTTCTAATTCAGAATTTAAAATGACATTAACTATAAAAAGATTGAGGGATTAAATACATGCTACATTTTGTAATCCAATGGATGAGGTTTTTTCTTAAAACACTTTTTTTCCTTTAAAATAATAAACTCGTTAAAATAAAATAAAATAAAATAAAAATAATCCATGAAGAAGGATATTGTACCACCACAAACCAAAATTCTTAAACTCATGAACAATCAATTTTAATATTAGTTATTGATTTCGTTGGTAATACTATTATTTTTTTATAATGTTTTATAAAAATAAATGAAAAATTATATAAATATTTTCTCTCTCCCAAACATTTTAGTCACAGTTGAAAACAACATAAAATATTGTTTTTTTTGTTTTATATAATATAGTTTAGAAGGAGGAGGAGGAGTAGGAGGAAGTGAATATTCAAAATATGAGCATGATGTAGCTTTGTAAAAATTAAATACAACTTAGACTTTATAAACTTCTACAGATCATCCATTAATGTCAACTAAAATTGGTTATTGTTTATAAACTTTTAGAGCATCTGACTTTAAATTTGTAAAAAAAAAATTATGAACATGACGGCTCGTGCCTTAAGTAAATGATGCGGTTGTCTTAGGCTCCTACAATTTTTTTAATACATATTTAATATTTTAAAAAAAAAAATTTATTAAAATAAAAGTTTAAAAAAATATTAACTTTAAAAAATATTATGTATTTAATTGTGGAAGTATTACAACTAAACAATTTTTATTTTAGAAGTAACTATTGAATTACTTATTTTATATTTATAAATAATTAGTGTTAGTATTATTAGATAAATTTATCATTAATAAGTATTAGTTATGTAAATAACAGTTTACATGTTATTAACTATTAATAAAAAATAAATAAAAATTAATAATAAAAAAGAAACAATTATTATCTATTATTTTTTTTTACATAATGAAAAAATATCTTACTTCCAATTTTACACAATGATTATAAGTATTTGAGTTGATTAATAATCTCCATTTTTTATAGATTAAATGAGATCATGCAAAACAATAACAAAAAAATTATAAAAATGTCTTTTGTTAACACTTTTCATAGGCTTCTCTTCTTGTCTTTTTTACATGTGCATCTTCTTTTTCTTTACATTCAAAACGTATATTGTTCATTGTTAATATTGGCCCAAAATATTTTAGTCCAAAACCCATATATCCATATGAACCTAATTTCCCTCTCTCCCTTGTATATATATATAAGCCGTTGGTGAAGAAAAGAGCATTATAGTTCGACCGAAGTTGGAAATTCTCTAAACTGCACTTGAAATCTTGGGATGACTTTCAAAAGCCATGGCAAGTTTTATTGAGGGAGAAAAACATGATGATGATGCAATGACATATGTGATAACTGTATTTTATATAGTTATTTTCATCAATTTTAGTAATGATAATTGCTATGTTCTTTTAATATTTAGTTAATTTTTGTTAAATAAATTAATATTTTCCTTTTATGTGCTAAAAATACATTTTTAATAAAATTAAATATTTTGTATCAAAAATGTACTTAATTTCATATTTCTATCCACAAATTTTATTTCAGATAATATAGTTTCTTAATTACAATTTATAAAAATCGAAAATATAATTTAAATTAAATTTGGGCTTAATTATAATTATTAAAAGTTTAAAAATTTAATTTAAAATTAGTAAAGATTTAACTGTAATTTAAGAAAGTGCAAAATGTAATTTGGATTAAATTTGTGTGTCAAAATACAATTAATGGAAGTTTTAAATTCTGCGCAGGTGAGAAGAAGCCACGCGCTATTATTCAAGCGCGCAACCCGGACCGTCCGATCAGAAAATAAACGACTAAGATGCGCGCGTCCAGATCAAGCCCGACCAAATCGCGTGTGCGCAGATTCCTTTACGCGGTTCGGCGTGTCCGTGGGGCCCACTTGCCACGCAGGCCGGCGTGCAGAGTGGGACCCACATGTCGGCTGCGCAGAAATTCTCCCGAGGCGCATCGCTGACCGTTGGATCTCTTGAACGGTTCAGATTGAAGCGCGTGGAACCAAGCTGTCGCGCACTGAACCGTTCGTGTAACAATCGTGTGTGACGCGGGTTATGGAAGCAGCATTCATCCTCAGTTTTTACAGAATAAGAATATGCCACGTGTTCCACTAATATTTAAGCAAATCATATTCTGACACGTGGCATGTTATCATGAGCGCGAGAGCGCATGATTACGCCCACGTTTCAGCGTTGTCTCCCGTGCGACAACCCTTCGCACGCCCGTTTCCTGCAGCCAATGAAATTCTGCCACGTGTCCGCATTAAATCCTCGCAGCGAATCAAACGCTGACACGTGGCATGTACTTTGAATTTCAAAAAATCAGAACGGCGGCCCTGTTTCACGCATAAATTAAAATAATCTTATATCGAATATCGATACGCGTCGATTCTATTTTCGATACAAATTCCTTACGCGTTAAAAAAAAGAAATGTATTATTTTTGGATGTATTTTTTAGCTATAAATAGGAGATAGTTTTTAGTTTTGAAAAAGTTTTTTTTAGTTTAGAATTTTTGTGTTGTTCGGTTTTGGACTGCAGAACACGCAGAAGCCATTTTTTGGCTTTTGTTGTGTTCTGCGTGTGTCAAATATTTGTTCTATGTGATGTTTTAATTTTCCTTCTTGTTCTTATAATTTTTCTGCATATGTTGTAATTTTAATTTTTAATTAATGAAATAATTTAATTTTTCTAGGGTTGCATTTGATCTAAATTTATGAAGCTTTTATTTTAACTATTTTTGAAAGATTTATAAGACGTTCGATTTGTTCATTCTATTTTGTGCTTAATGCTTTTTGATTATTTACGAATTTTATCAATACAATTTGTGGCATAAAAATAAACTTGAGAAAGGCATTTTTGTGTATATTGCTCATAAATAGAATGACATGTATGATGAAGGATAGGAATATACCCTAATTGTATGTGTGACCATTTGAGAACTTAGAACTTAATGAATCTTATTAAATTTAATTCTCATAGAGATATAGTAAATTAATTTAACGAGGTGTGTTTATACGGAGCTCGGAAGAGATGTATGAATAAAAAAGAAGTTTTCGGTTGACAAATTAAATGTACTAAAAAATATAAATCAAAAGAAAATAACATGATTTGAGTGGATTAGTTTGGTGAAAAATTGCAATCCTAGAGTTCTCTTATTTTATTTTTAAACCTTTTCTTAATTAACGATTGTTTTGGATAAAATCAGAGAGATACAATTTTAGTACTCAACAAACTATAGTAACAAATCCTCGTGAGAACGATACTCTACTTACAAATATTTATTACTTGTGACCGTTTATTACTCTCTCCCTTATATATATAAGCCGTTGGTGAAGAAAAGAGCATTATAGTTGGACCGAAGTTGGAAATTCTCTAAACTGCACTTGAAATCTTGGGATGACTTTCAAAAGCCATGGCAAGTTTTATTGAGGGAGAAAAACATGATGATGATGCAATGACATATGCTTCATGCCCAAAATATGTAATTTCTTAATCTTGAGCAGATTTCCAAGCAGCAGCTTCTCCCTATAATTTCAGATGCCGTCTCTTGCCGTTGCAGCAGCCGTCTCTTGCCATCGATGGATTTTCTTCCATTTGTATGTAATATTTGATTTAATAGCAAGTTTGATAATTTATCTTGTTATATATATTTTTAGTAAATTAGAGGAAATTATTTTGTGGGTGTATTTGAGTTTTCTTAATATATTTTATGAAGCTCTCTAAATATTGAGTTTGTATCTCCTTTTGATTATTAGTTGATTTTTCTCGGTGTGTCATCGTTAGTGAAGTAGACTTTTCACATTGAAAAGTTGAACCATTTAAATCATTGTGTTCTATTTATTTTCTCATTGCTTATTATTTTAATGTTACCCATTATTATTTATTTGTGCAACCAAATTTGACTCAAACTTCCCTTCCACAAGTGCTAATTTATAACAAATTGGTATCAGAGCATTGGATTATTCTGTTATTTATTGGAACTGATCAAGTTTGCTCTTTTGAATTTATTTTGAGCTTCTGGTTATCTAATTGGTTTTCATACTTTCTGGGTTATGCTTCTGTTTATTTAATATTGGGTTTTTTTGCCATGGCGGCAAAATATGAAATTGAGAAATTCAATGGTAGAAATGATTTTAGTCTTTGGCGTATGAAGATGCGGGCCGTATTAGTTAAAGAATGGTTCGTTAAGACACTTGAAGGCAAGGATAAATTGCTAGAAAAATTAACTGATGAAGAAAAAGATGCATTGATGAAAAAGGCTCTCAGTTCAATTCAATTATCCTTAGTTCTACTGGGTTATGGCTTAAATTTGAGAATTTGTATATGACTAAGTCTTTGACAAGTCAATTATATTTGAAGCAGGGTTTGTATACATTCAGAATGTCAGAAAGTACACCTTTATAGGATCACTTTGATGAATTTACTAAAATTATTCATGATCTAAAAAATGGTCGTGTTAAAATTGATGATGAGGATCAGGCCTTAGTTCTATTATGTTCTTTACCTCATTCATTTGAACATTTTGTTGATACCATGCTATATAGGCAAGACACTATTTCTTTGGAGGATGTTAAAGCATCTTTGAATTCTAGAGAGTTGAAGAAAAAAGTGTCTACAAGAAACAATGATAATATCAATGGTTTATTTGTCAGAGGTAGAAATCAAGAAAAATGCACAAATAATAATAGAGGCAGGTCTAGATCCAAATCTAGAAAAAGAAAAGATAAATGCAACTATTATCGTCAGGAAGGGCACTGGAAAGTAAATTGTCCGAAACTCAAAGGTAAAGGAAATTCTGCCACAACGTCTTCTGTGACTAATGATGTTGTTGGTGTTACAGATAGTTCTGGTTCCGATGGTGAAAATGTGCTATCAGTATCCATTGGTTCTCTTAGAGATGTTTAGATCCTTGATTCGGGTTGCAATTACCATATGTGCCCCAATACAGATTGGTTTGCTTCTTATCAGTCTATTGATGGGGGTGTTGTCTTGATGGGAAACAATATGTCTTGCAAGGTTGTTAGTATTGGTACTGTCCGAATTAAGATGCACGATGGTATTGTCATAACTTTGAAAGATGTTCGCCATGTTCCAGATTTGAAAAAGAACTTGATATCTTTGGGTACTCTTGATTCATAAGGCTACAAGTATGTAGCTGAAGGTGGAGTTTTAAGAGTTAGTAAGGGTGCTCTCGTTGTTATTAAAGGGAAATTGTCACGTGGTTTCTATATACTTTAGGGTAACACTATTATTGGTAGTGTTTCAGTTTCATCCTCGTTAGATCAAGATTCAGATACTACTCGATTATGGCATATGCGGCTTGGGTATATGAGTGAGGCAAGGATGTCTATTTTAAGAAAGTGGGATTTTCTTGGTGGTCAGAAAATTGGGAAGCTTGATTTCTGTGAGTATTGTGTCTATGGAAAGCATCGTAGGGTCAAGTTCAGTATAACCATCCATAAAATGAAAGGTACCGTTGATTATGTTCATTCAGATCTTTGGGGTCCTTCTCGTGTTGTGTCTAAGGGTAGTGCTCGATATATATTGACTTTTATTGATGACTTCTTCTGTCATGTTTAGGTGTATTTTTTGAAGAACAAGAATGATGATTTATCAAAATTTGTAAAATTCAAGGCTTGTCTAGAAAATCAAACAAGCAAGAAAATCAAGCATTTGAGGATTGACAATGGTTTGGAATTTTGTGAAAGTCAATTTAATGAATTTTGTGAATAGTACTCTCTTAGAAAGAGCTGGTTGTATGCTATTTCAAGTTGACTTGGATAAATCCTTTTGGGTTGAAGCTTGTAACCATGCCTATTATTTGGTGAATCGGCCTCCATCAACTGCAATTGAGTTGAAGACTCCATTTGAGGTATTCTTTGGTACTCTTGCTAATTATTTTGATTTGAAAGTTTTTGGTTGTCCTACTTATGCTCATGTTAATGATGGTAAACTTAAGCCTAGGGCATTAAAATGCATATTTTTGGGGTATCCTTCTAGGGTGAAGGGTTATAGATTATGGTGTGTTGAACCCAAGTCACCTAAATTTTTGATTAGTAGAGATGTTAAGTTTGATGAGTTTTCCATGTTGGAAAAGAAAAAAGAGTCTATCATTGTAGGTAAAGACCATGGTGTTAGTGAGTAGGTGGGACTCCTAGTCAAGTGCAAGAGGGCATTTCATATCAGCCATTTGTGGATGAGATAGATGATTCTGCTCATGATGTAGTAGAAGGGCAACATTAGCAACCATATAGTATCGCTAAGGGTAAAGGAATAAGAGAGATTCGACGCCCTCATAGGTATATAGATACATACTTAGTTTCTTTTGCATTGTTTGTGGTAGAGTCTACTGAGGTGCATGAACCTTCTAGTTATCATGAAGTTGTCACTTGTGATGAGTTTGTTCAATGGTTGGTTACTATGAATGAAGAGATTGAATCACTTCATAAGAATCATATTTGGAAATTGGTGAAACCGCCTAAGGGCCAGAAGATTGTTGGAAACAAATGGATCTTTAAGAAAAATGAAGGTATACCTGAGGTTGAAGCAGCTAGGTTCAAGGCACATGTTGTTGCAAAGGGTTATTGTTAGAAAAAAGATATTGACTTTAATGAAGTATTTTCACCTGTTGTAAAACATAACTCTATTGATGTGTTTCTTGCTATGATTGCATTGTTTGACATGGAATTAGAATAGCTTGATGTCAAAACAACATTCTTACATGATGAGCTTGAGGAATAAATATATATGAATCAACCAGAGGGGTTTGTTGTTCTGGGTATGAAAGATCACGTTCGTTTATTGAAAAAAAATCTATATGGGTTGAAGCAATCCCCTTGATAATGGTATAAACGGTTTAATTCTTTTATGATTGATCATGGTTACTCTAGGAGTGATTATGATAGTTGTGTTTATCATAAAATATTCCATGCTGGTTCATTTGTCTATTTGTTGCTTTATGTTGATGACATGCTTATTGCTTCTAAGAATAAGTTTGAGATTCAGAAGTTAAAGTCTCAACTTAGTGGTGATTTTGAGATGAAATATTTGGGTGCAACAAAGAAAATTTTGGGCATGGAAATTTATAGGGATAGACAAGTGGGCAAGCTTTATTTGACTTAGAAAAGTTATATTGAAAAGGTTCTTGAACGCTTTGGTATGAAAGACTCTAAACCTGTGAGTACGCCGTTAGCTGCGCATTTTAGGCTTTCTTTGAATTTGAACGACTATTATTTGGTAATCTGAGGAATTTCATATTTGAAGAACTTGTTTTCTATTTTGATCCAAGGTGAAGATTTGTTAAAATTGGCCCAAAACCTTTTAGCCCAAAGCCCATATATCCATATAAACCTAATTTCCCTCTCTCTCTTATATATATAAGTCGTTCGTGAAGAAAAGAGCATTATAGTTCGACCGAAGTTGGAAATTCTCTGAATTGCACTTGAAATCTTGGGATGACTTTCAAAATTCATGGCATGTTTTATTGAGGGAGAAAAACATGATGATGATGCAATGCCATATGCTTCATACCCAAAATATGTAATTTCTTAATCCTGAGCAGATTTCCAAGCTGTAGCTTCTCCCTATAGTTTTAGCTGTCATCTCTTGCCATTGTAGCTGCCGTTTGTTGCCATTGGTGGATTTTCTCTCATTTGTATGGTAATATTTGAACCACTTAAATCATTGTGTTACATTTATTTTTTCATTGTTTATTATTTTGCTCTTACCCATTATTATTTATTTGTGCAACCAAATTGGACCCAAATTTCATTTCCATAAGTGCTAATTTATAACATTCATGTTTTTGTTTTATATAGATTTCTTATAACATTGTATACAATTTGAATTTTTCATTTTTTTAATTTTAAAGTTTTCTAACAAAAGCATCTAAAATCTATCAAATTCAAAAGAAAGTTTTAATTATTACTTCTCAAGAAAACAAACATTTATTTATATCTTTATTTGTTCAAATTTTAATTCATTATTTTAATATCATTAATCAATTCTTATCAATCATGAGTATGTCAGTGTATAAATGTTATTTAAAAAACTATAGTCAATTAATGAAATTTGGATTTATAAAAAACATTTAAGGACTCATTTTAATGTTTCTATTGGATATTAGTCCTTAATTCAAGGAATAAACATAAGGATCTTAATTTAAGAAATAAAACAAGGACCTTAATTTAAGGAAGAAAACACTGACCTTAATTCAATGAATAAAACAAGGATCTTAATTCAAGGAATAAAACAAGGATCTTAATTCAAGGAGTAAAACAAGGAATCCTTAATTCAAGGAGTAAAACAAGGAATCCTTAATTCAATGAGTAAATCAAGGAATGCTTAATTTAAAGAGTAATTGAAGGAGTAAAATTTCCTTATATATAGCTATATAATTGTAATGAAAACATGAAGAAAATAATACAAACTAGAGAACTCTTTTGTGTAGAGTTATTTTTTGTTTTTCAATATGGTATCAAAGGAGGAAAATTAACTTGCTTAGCATCTTCAATCTTTGAAATGGCTGAAGACAAGCCGCTAGGATCAGAAGCTGAAAGTTCATCGGTGCTTTCCTTCATAAATATGCATGAGATGGATGTCAACCCAAATCAAAGATTAAGCTCAATCTTGTTGAATGCGTTTAATTACTTGCCTTGGTTAAGAGTAGTGTCTCTGGTTCTAGGTGGAAGGTCCAATTTGGGGTTCATAAATGGAAGCATCGAAGTACCTAATGTTTCCTCACCAACCTATGAATCCTGACTTAGCAAGGATCAACTGGTTATGTCATGGCTCCTAAATTCCATGGAATATAAATTAGCTGAAATATTCAGTTACTCTGAATCCACATACCAACTATGGGAGACGGTTAAGGAAATTTATGGCATTCAAAACAATGTTGCACGATTTTTTCAATTAAAGAAGGACATCTCAAATCTACAAAAAGATGGCAAGCCTTTTGTACAACTCTTAGGAAGCATGAAAAACATGTGGAATGAGTTGGAAATATATCATCCTCATACAATCGATCTAGCTCTGTTATGAAAGAGAGCGGAAAAAAATAAGATATTTCAACTTCTGTCAAGTCTCGATTCAACATATAAAGATATACGATGCCACATACTTATGAATACTGAACTTTATTCCTTCACCAGTGTATGTTTGACAATTCAATGTGAAGAAGTAAGGAGGAAAGTCATGAATAAGGGTACAATGGTTAGTGCACCTGAGGCAAGAGCCTATCTAACCAACGAGAGGAAGTACAAAGGTAAGCATCCAAACTTAAAGTGTCAACACTGCAACTATACGGGCCATATTAAGGACACATACTGGATTCTACATCCAGAATTAAAGCCTGATTTTATAAAGGACAAGGGTTTACAGAAAGTGAATCGTACTACACACCGTGCAAATCATGTTTTTGCCTTTACCTCTAATGGGTCTAATCCATTCAATAACTTCATAGCGAATCCAGTTGAACTCATGAATGAGTTTATGTTGTATCTTCAAAGCAAGACATGAGGAGATAGAATTGACTGTGTGGATATCATAGAAGAAGGAAACTCGACAGCATTGCTAGACAAGTTTGTGGGTTTCTTGCCAGATACAAAACTCGTACCACAAGAGGACATGCAAGGTATCATAAAAGCCTTTAAAAATGCTCTTAAAATAAATATGTTGCATGGTTTTTGGGTTGTAGATTCAGGTGCCACATATCATATGACCAACCATATGTCAAAGTCTCATAAGTTTAAAAAATTAGCAAATCCTTCTCAAGCTTCAATTACAAATGGTGAGAATGTAAAGGTTTTAGGAAAGAAAAAAATAAAATTAATGTCAAATGAAATTGAGTCGGTGGCTTTATATGTACCTTCCTTCCCCTTCTAACTTCCATCGGTAGGAAAAATCACAAATACCTTGAATTGCTTAGCCATTTTTTCTCCTCACAATGTCATTTTTCAAGATTGTGCCACCAAAAAGACGATTGGTGAAGGGTTTTACTTAGATGGTCTCTATTACATATCCAAGAGCAATCCCAGAGGGTTTCAAGCCAAGTTTAACCCTATCCAAGATAATCAATTGTGGCATCAATGTTTAGCTCACCCTTCTCCACCTATTTTTCAACTTTATTTCCAAACTTAGGAAATGATGCAATTGCATGTGAAACTTGCCACTTGTCTAAGGCCACTAGATTGCCTTTTAATTCATCCTTGTTTAGGGCTAGTAAGTGTTTTGAACTAGTTCATTTAAATGTATGGGGACCAACTAATGAATCTTTTAATGGTTATAAGTATTTTGTGATTTTTGTTGATGATTTCTCTCGAGTCACATAATTGTATCTTTTAAAGTCTAAGAATGAAGTTATGGAAGTATTTAAGGACTTTCATAACCTTGTTAAAAATCACTTCTCCTCTAAAATTCAAACCTTAACGTCTGACAATGACACCAAATACATGTCCCATATCATGAAACAATATTTGAGCATTCATAGCATTATGCATCAAACAAGTTGTGTTGGCACACCTCAACAAAATAGTGTAGCTGAACACAAAAACCAGGACTTACTTGAAAAAACTAGAGCATTAATGCTACAATTCAATGTACAAAAGAGATTCTGGTCCCAAGGGGTTATGGTAGCTGCTTACATCATTAATAGATTACCCATCCGAGTCTTGCATTTCAAGTCTCTCCTAGAGGTTATGAAAGGAAGGAAAATTAACCTCTCACACCTTAGAGTCTTTGGCTGCATCTGTTTTGTACATATTCAATCTCATCATCGAGATAAATTGGATCCTAGAGCTGTTAAATGTATTTTTCTTGGTTATTCATCTACACAAAAGGGATATAAGTGTTATGATCCCCAACTTAAGAGATTATTTATGTCTAAAGATGTTCGATTTTATGAAACTAACCCTTTTTCCAGCAAGTCACGTGAAATCACAAGTCAATGGTATGGCATCTCGGATGTGTTTCCATTACCAAGAATCGAACTTGAGGCTCCACAACAACAAGATCCCATCCATGTCAATATTGATGCATCTCTCATTGAAAGTAACAATGAAGGGTCTCGTCTTGATGGTACACTGCATAAAGATGGTGACAATCAAGATGATCCTCATAATATGGTACAAGATGTGAACGAGTGTGAGATAACTCTTCCTACTCCACGACATAATCCAATGCATGTTAGGCAACCTCTCGCAAGACTTCAAGACTTTGTCACCTACAAACCCATACATCCCATTTCAAATTATATGTCATTTAAGAGAGTAACACCAGCCCATGCCACATTCCTCAGCACTATATCGAGTTACAATGAGCCTCAAAAATTTCATGAGGCCAACAGCCAAAAGGTGTGGAAGAAAGCCATGCAAAAAGAACTTAAAGCCCTAGATCAACACAACACATGAAGCATCACCAAACTTCCAAAAGGCAAGAAATTCATGAGTTGCAAATGGATCTATAAGCTCAAATTCAAGTTAGATGGATCAATTGAAAGGTATAAAACAAGATTGGTGGCTCGGGGATTCACTCAAACATTCGAGGTGGATTACAAAGAAACATTTGCACCTGTTGCAAAAATGAACACAGTAAGAGTGATATTGTCTGTGGTTGTAAACAAGGGGTGATCCATGTACCAAATGGATGTGAAGAATGCATTATTGCATAGTGATCTCAAAGAATAAGTCTATATGAAATTTCTACCCAAACATCCTCAAAGCAATGAATTGGATTTAGTGTGCAAATTGCACAAATCCATTTATGGTCTGAAATAGTCCTCACGAGCTTGGTATGCCAAGCTGTCAAATTGGTTGTGCTGATTTATGAAGATGATCTGATAATTACAGGTGATAATACTAACGAGATTTTCAACCTCAAACAGTCCCTCAGACAAAGGTTTGCAATTAAAGACCTTGGGATATTGAAGTACTTTCTTGATATAGAAATGGCAACCTCGTACAAGGGACTCTTTCTTAACCAAAGGAAATATGTCCTAGATTTGCTCAACGAAGCTAACATGAGAGATGCTAAACCAGCCATTACCCCTCTTGACATCAAGCTTAAACCTAGCTTGAAAGACACGCCACTCACAGATATAAGTTATTACCAGCGAATGGTTGGTAAGTTGATTTACCTAACAATCAATAGACTTGACATCACATATTCTATAAGTATTGTGAGCCAATTCATGCACTCCCCGACACTTGAGCATTTGACCCTTGTTAAAAGAATCTTACGTTACTTAAAAGGATCAGTGGGTCGTGGTATCATCATGAGGAAGAATGACAACACACAAATCATGGGGTATTGTGATACTAATTGGGAAGGGAATGCAATTGATCGTAAGTCCACCACTGGCTGTTGTACATTTTTTGGTAGAAACTTGGTTACATGGAAAAGTAAGAAGCACACTATCATCGCCAGATTAAGTGCTGAAGTTGAGTATCATGCAATGGCTTCAATTGCGTGTGAGTTGATATGGCTTAAAGGTCTTCTGTGTAATTTAAGTGTTCCTACAACTCTTCCTATGTCCTTATTTTGTGACAATCAAGAAGCCATGTATATAGTATCAAACCCAGTGTTTCACGAGAGGACGAAACACATTGAAGTTGATTGTCATTACGTTCATGAAGAAATTCAATCATAGGTGATTCAGACACATTATACAATAAGCTTCAACCAATTGGCTGACATCTTCACCAAGCCCTTGGCTTCTCATCAGTTTCAACAACTTATGTCCAAGCTTGGATCCATAAACCTTCTGGATCTAGCTTGAGATGGAGTATTGGATATTAGTCCTTAATTCAAGGAATAAACACAAAGACCTTAATTTAAGGAATAAAACAAGGACCTTAATTGAAGGAATAAAACAAGTATCTTAATTCAAGGAATAAAATAAGGATCTTAATTCAAGGAATAAAATAAGGATCTTAATTCAAGGAATAAAATAAAGAGCTTAATTCAATGATTAAAACAAGGAATTCTTAATTCAAGGAGTAAAACAATGAATTCTTAATTCAAGGAGTAAAGCAAGAAATCCTTAATTCAATGAGTAAAACAAAGAATCCTTAATTCAAGGAGTAAAACAAGGAATCCTTAATTCAAGGAGTAAATCAATGAATGCTTAATTTAAAGAGTAATTGAAGGAGTAAAATTTCCTTATTTATAGCTATACAATTGTAATGAAAACATGAAGAAAATAATACAAACTAGAGAGCCTTTTTGTGTAGAATTATTTTTTGTTTTTCAACAGTTTCACCTTATGCTACAAAAGACCTTATCTTTGTTCGTGAATATACATAGGATTAGATATTTTCTTCTTTTGTTTCCTTCTGTGCTTTTGTTTTTTAATCCTATTCATCCATTTTCATATCCAATATATGAGTTAAATTTGAAGCTATTAATTGAAAATATTTTTTAAAATAAAACATGTATGGTTAGAAAAAATTCTCATAAAAAACAACATTTATAACACCTTTTAACACTAATAATCAACCATAAAAAATAATAATATTTATATCAATTCATATATTTTTATTATAAAAGCTCTAATAGATACAGTTTCAATTGATCTTCAATCAATTAGATCCGTTAAATGTTAAATTTTGACAAATTAAACTGTATTCAAAGTTATTATAGTGTTATTATTATTATCATAAATTTTAAATATGATATTTTATTGATCTCAATATACATGATAATATTTTATATATTTGTAATAGTATCTTCGTGAGAAAAATTTACATTAAATTCACACGGGTGTGAAAAATTAGAAAAAACCTAACAATACTAACGATATAAGTGGAGTTATGGTCTCTATCTCCTAAAACAATGTAACCACTTTCTAGAATGGATAGCTTTAATGATTTTATTTTCATAAACTATATACATTAATCATATTTTTTAAAATTGATGTATTTTAATTACCTATTTTTTTCAAACAAAAATATTTTATTGATATAACATTAGTACATATTTAAACTATATTTTTGGATTAAAGTGAAATATTTTGAGTTACTTCATTTTCCAATAAAGAACCATCTATTTTTGCATTATTTGACTACTATGCCAATTCATGAGCTACTATGTTACAATATCTAGGAATCCAGTTGAAATTTAGAGCCTTAAAGTCTCTGAAAAGTAGTATTACTTCCTGTAGTGTTGCTCAGTTGTGTTTGAAGTACAGAGGATTTCATTTTTAAGCCATCTGACTACTTCTTAGCAATCTCCTTCTATTATTGCTTCTAGAACTCTGGTTACTTCTGCTATTCCAACGGCTAATGCGAACGCTGTGGCTTCAGCTGTTTGAACGTCTCCTATCTTTAGTGTTTTGTAGCCATATCCCCACAGTGTTGCAATATCGTTGGCTAATGGTTTGAGAAAGCTATATCCACATTGAGTTTTAGGTAATTGTCATGAGGTCTCTGCCATTGAATATAGGAACTTGTCGATTGCATTAGAACTTCCTGTGTCACTTGTGAGGAAGATTTGATCAACAAGTCTATATCCTCTCTAATTGCCTTGTATTCCTAAAAATTGTTTATGATTCTCCACTGTTTGATTTAGCTGAAAAGTTTTTTTTTCATGAATATCCATTTGTTCATAATCTTCCATATCTGTGCCACTGTGGTTATGATTGCTAGTGTCAGTTCTTCCTGACTAAGTTGACCTTTTCCTAGTAGCATGCATGGTGGATGTAATATATCATTCTCAAATTTTTGTTTGCTACTATACCTGTAATGTCATAATTTGTGATTTGGTTGCCAATTTTCCCAAAGTTCATGGAACAATTAACAATTCTTAAAATAGTGGTTTAAAGTCTTCAGTATTCAATCCACATAGAGGGCACTGCATGTCTTCTATATTCTTGAACACGCTTAGATTTTTCCTTGTTAGGAGGAAATTTTCATATATCTCCAAAAGAAGATTTTCAATCTTTCATGTATCTTAAGTTTCCATTGCTGCTTCCTGTTAACATTAAGAGACTTGACTCTCCTCAATTAAATGATGACAACAATGGAAAGCAAATGGAGGAAATCAAATACCATATTAAACATGTTACCCTTGCCATTAATTAGAAGACTTGGCATAACCCATCATCTCACACAATGATGGCAAAAAGAAGAAAAACTTGACCTATTAGTTCAATAATAATGGATTGCTTGTCTCTTGGCTCCTCAGCATCATGATCGAAGAGATACTAAGTATGACAATGGCCATTGACCAATCACTAAAACAAATTTGAACATGCTTAAAAGAACAATTAATTCCAAACACATTTGAGAAGCAATAAATTTTAAAAACATTATTTTCTTTGACAAAAGGTTCCTTTTTATAGAAGAATATGTGAATAAATTCAAGTTAATTTGTGATAATTTGGATGCCATCAACAAACCAATCTCTGACACAAAAATGTCTTCCATCTCCTCCAATGCCTTGGTCCTCATTATCTAGATCTTTGGATGGAAATGCTTGTTAAGCCGCCATATCCTTTTCTTAATCAGTTCATTCTATTTTTGTAGAATCATAAGCAAATGCTAATTGCATAATGTGTAGAGCAAAAGAGATTAACTAATCATACTTAAGCTTTCTTTGAACAAAGTGGACGTAATAAATATAATAAAAGAAGTCGCTTTAAAGGAGATATGAGAAATGTACGATGTCAAATATGCGATAAAACTAACCATTATGTAATAAAGTGTTACTATAGGTATGATAACGCCTATCAGCATGAACATACGCCTGAAGCACTTGATGTCTTTACTACACAAGGTAGGAATCACCCAAATTTCTATGTGAACTCTAAAGCCACCACGTATATGACCAATGACATTGATAAGCTAAGGTATGTAAAATCATCTAACGAGGAAGAGGCTATTTATGTTAGTAATGGTAATAAAATGACAATTTCACGTACAGGTGATGCATTCCTAAAGACCTCACATAGTAATTTAAAATTAAAAGATGTGCTTGTTGTTCCTAAACTAAAAAAGAATCTATTATATGTTAGTCAATTAACTCATGATAATACTTGTATATTTGAATTTGTTGCTAACGGTTATGTTATAAAGGATAAAAGCCAACGAATCTTAGCAAAATGGTGTAAAAAGGGACACTTATATGCACTTGAAGAAGCAAAATTAGAAGCTCTTTTTTCAATAAAGTCAAAACAAGCTTTATCGGACATTTGTCATCAACGAATGGGACATCCTCATTCAAAGCTTTTACAAGTTCTTAAAAATAAGAAAGTTATTAATATAATAAAAATTCACTTTCCACTAGCTATCAATTAGAAAAACAATGCAAATTCCCCTTTAATGATTCAAATAATATTTGTCAAATTTCTTTTTTTTTCTGAGAAAATACACTATGATTTATGAGCCCTTCTCCAATGTCTTCCGTACAACATTTTTGCTATGTTATTTTTATTGATGATTGCATCCATTATACTTGGTTATATCCTCTTAATTATAAATATGGTTTTTTGAATGTTTTTTAAAGTTTCAAAAACTAGTTGAAAGTTAATCTAATAAAAAATTAAAAAAAATTCAAAGTGATGATAGAGGTGAATTTACTTCTAACTTTTTTATTGACAGACTTGCTCAATGTGGTATATTTCATCAATTGTCTTGTCTAGGCACACTAGAGAAAAATAGAATTACTGAAGGAAAGCATCAATACATTGTGAAAACTGGTCTAACTATGATATTTCATGTCAATTTACCTTTAAAACTTTGTGTAGATGCTTTTCTTACGACAATTTTTTTAATTAACAGACTTTCATCCTCATCTTTTAATAATGAAACATAATTTTTTTAAAATTATATAAAAGGAATCTATATTATAATAGTCTAAAGATTTTGGGTTGCAAATTTTGAGTAGTTAAATGTTGACCAGCATTGTTGAATTAAGGTTCTAAATTGTGCTAAAAATCCTACCTTCTCTATTACCTTCAAAAGTAATTTATATTCCATTTTATCGTAAGCTTTTTTCATGTTAATTTCCATTCCCTACTCGTCTACATTTATTCTTCTTAAGAGTATGACATATTTCCTATGCTATAATTATGTTGTTTGAAATGACTCTATCGGGTGCAAACAGGTGCAAAGGTTCCTGGTAAGGAGAATTCATATTTGAGAGATGTGGCTTGATTATGTTGGCCAAATAATTTTATATTAGTTTGTAGTTGACTGATAGATGATATTTAATCCGTCCCTTTACAGCGGGACGAGACCTACTCTATGTAGCACGAGATTGTCCTATTTGGTTCATAACTACAAGTTCAGAGGGCCCACGATCATGACTTGATAGTTTAATGGGACCTCACAGCTTTACTTATAGGGATAAACCTCAAAATGCATCATATTGTTTAGAAAGTGCCTACCCTTTATAAGCACAATATAGGACATGTGTAGGCACACTACATCATGTACCTCAACTTAGAAAGTCTTAAGTTTTTGTAAGAACGTAAGCCCACGTAACTCAATAAGGCCATGGATTTGATACTAATAAATACATGACGATTAATCTATCCCTTTATAATGGGAAGAAACTCACTCCATATGACACAAGATTGTCTACTTTGGTCTATAACTACAAGTTTAGTGGGCCCACATCCATAACTTGATAGTTCAATGGAATCTTATGACTTTGCTTCTAGAGAGAAACCCCAAAATGCGTCATAACATTTAGAGAATGCTCACCCCTTACAAACACACCATCACTTAACTTCTTAAGCATTGTGAGACATGTACAAGCACACTGCATCATAAATAAGAAAGAGATTAGCAAAATTTAGATTAACTAGACTTACTCTCTGGAGAAACAAACACAAGAAAATTATTATCTAGGCAAGCACTCCAACAAATATAGAATAAGACAACCCTAGATATGTTATCTATCTTTATACAAGCACTCTAGAAACTCTATAGTAGAGACTAGCCTAAAGATATTCTTCTATCTCATAGATAAAATGACTTCAACTTCAAAATGGAAGAAGGAATAACTATTCCTAAAATATCAAAAATAAGAGAAAAAAGAAAGAATATAAATTCTTTAATATTACTAGGTTGATTATTTTCTAGGATATCTTATACAAGCATAGGACCTAACTATTTATAGTTAAAAAGTCACTAGAATAGTTCAAAAAGTTTCTATGTAGAATTCCAATAATACACATAAAAAATAACTCTAAATGAAAGTTTCTATGTAGGACTCTAATAGTAATTAAAATTCTAAACAAAATAAGCTATTAATTTAGTTGAACTCTAAACAAAAACCCTAAAAAAATAAACTACTTTCTCTTTTTTAATCTTATCCCGTATTATTCCCCTCCACTTATTTAAAACTCGTCCTCAAGTTTTCTTTAAATAAAGATGATATTACTTGTAGCATTCATGGATCTTAAAAATTGATTTTTCTTGTTGTTCCACTTCCTTGATTAATATTAGCCAAATATTGTCAACATGCTCTCCTTTAAAATTAATATTTTCAACAAGTTCAAGAATAATGAAATATGACTCAGTATCTTGAAGATTATTTGACAACTATTGTTACTTTGAAAAATAATTCGTTGTGATATCAAATAATTGATTGCATTTGAAAGTAGTGAAGACACTTGATTCTTTAATTTCAAGAACATTTACAAGTGCTATGATATTTGAATCTTCTTTTATAGAGATAATTTTGAGATCTTGAACTAACTCACCTTATAAAGATATTTCTTCTTCAAATTCTTCCATCTAAACTTGTATGATCTCTAATATAGGTTTATTGGTCTCAATAATATGATTATTTTTGTCTTCGACCAAAACTATCTCACAAACCTTGTTTTCAAAAGATTTCTCTTCCACTTTTAAAGCTTTAGGTGAGTCTTCCTTTTTTGACGGCTCATATTTAACTTAGTATTAGATCATCTTTTCCACTCAAACAATATCTTGATTTTCAGTTTTTTTCATAATCTTTTTGAATAAGAGCTTGATTGATATTTTTTTAATAATGCCAATAATGCAAACAGTGTATTAAGAGCTTGATTAACCTGTTGACGTAATTCTTAAAATTCTTTTCATGAAATATTTTTATTATGCTCCATTGGACACACTTGAACCTCGCTCTGATACCACCTGATGTAGGATGGAAGCACAAATGCACTCAAATCACTTAGGAAATAAGAAAGAGATTAGAAAGTTTAAACTAATCAGACTTATTCTCTATCAAGAGATCCTCATATTTGTGTTATGAAACAAACACAAGAAAATTATTATCTAGGCAAGCACTCTAACAAATCTAGAATAAGACAAGCCTAGTTATGTTATCTATCTTTATACAAGCACTCTAGCAACTCTAGAGTAGGGACTAGCCTAAATCTATTCTTCTATATCACGGATAAAAGGACTTCAACTTCAAAACGGAAGAAGGAATAACTATTCCTAAAATATCAAAAATAAGAGAAAAAAGAAAGAATATAAATTCTTTAATATTACTAGGTTGATTATTTTCTAGAATATCTTATACAAGCATAGGATCTAACTATTTATAGTTGAAAAGTCTCTAGAATAGTTCAAAAAATTTCTATGTAGAATTCCAATAATACACGTAAAAAATAACTCTAAATGAAAGTTTCTACGTAGGACTCTAGTAGTACATAAAAATTAAAATTCTAACAAAATAAGCTATTACTTTAATTGAACTCTAAACAAAAACCCTAAAAAAATAAACTACTTTCTCTTTTTTAATCTCATCCCGTATTAATGGCACTGCACAAGCTGATTGACCTATTGTGACTTATTTTAGTAGGGTTGTCTCTTTTTGGAAGAAAAAAGAATATTGTTTCATTTAAAATATGATTCATACTATCCTCGTGAAGAAGTCCTTTATGGTTCTTATTACACCTGAGGCTACAATGGACCAAAACTTTTTGTAAAAGGTCATTGTCGTTCCATCTTATCTTGGGAATTTTGCCATGGGCATATTCCAAAGAGTTGTTTTTATTTTAGCCTTAATTGGTACATTGGTTAGTTCTATATTTGCATATGTTATAATGCAATTTGTAAACAAACCCTCTGTATCTTTTGGTAAGTCAGGTTTGGAGGAAGTATATATGTTTTTATAGTAGTTTATTATGTGATGGTCAATATGTTCTGTATATCATAACTAGTCTCCTTCAGGCTAGAATCATATTTTTCTTCCTATTGTAAACGTAGAAAAATTATGTTTTTGTCACCATGAAGCAACCAATTCTCACGTGATTTCTGCTTCCAAATTAACTAATGTCTCAATAGATACTTTGAAACTTGTTCTTTGCATTTTTGTTCTTCCTCAAAATCGGTCATTCAGCAAGATTGCATTTAGGGTATTATAGGGGTTTTTAGAGTAAGCTCTATCGGATCTTGGGGGAAATTATCTCATGAAATATCAAGTATTATAAATATAGTATATGTTTGTTATTTATTACAAATGTAACATAATTATACAGAGTTAAAGATCGATTTTGTTCTTAAAGTAAAAACAAAAACAAAAATTTATAATTATACTATATTTTTAATATACAACAAACATAAACTATATTTATAATTGTTAATATTATACCAACCAAATTAGATAATTTCAGAAGGATCTTGATCTTCCACTTCTAAAAATTTCATGTAAACTTTTTTGTTTGCATGTCAACAGTTTCATGATTATTTTTTTGAAGATTTTATTCATTTCTTACCAATTATAGTTTTTTTTTCATAATTTTTTGTAAAAAACACTCAGTGTGATCGAATTAAATTTCACTAGCAAATGTTGATAGAAGTTTGAAGAGGAAGATGTATCAAAAAGTTTTAAAAAAAATAAGAAATAAAATTATCAAAATAAAATGATTGTAATTTTAACAAATATAATTATAAAGTAGCTAAAGAATATCAATTTAAAATATAATGATTCAATCCACTATTAGAAGAAAAAAAGAAGATAAAATCATAAATTAACAAGAAAGATTGAAATTAAATATTTATGAACAGAAACTATAAAATTGCAAATATATGAATGTTTAAGAATGACCAACAATTCTATCATAGGATACAATGGTAGTCAAGCAGCGAACAAAAATGTCAGAGATGCATTAATCTAAAAAAAAAAGTTGATGCTGTAATTTTATTTTTATTTTTTTCCTAAATATAATGTTGTAATTTACATGACCATCTTTGATATATTGTCTAACTTTAACGTGACATCTTTCAAACACTAAAATATTTGTTAAGAAAAAATAAACTCCGAAACATAAGTGAATTTTTCCATAGTCACCAAGACCGTCCTGATCTTGACAAGTATATGATTGACCAGCTTGAAGAGGTTGTAATCCGCCAGAATGATTACACCATTTGTAAAGACATTTGATGAGTAATTGCCGAAGAGAATTGTATATGATAACTAAGGAAACCACCTCAGCCTAAATCAAGTAGTTATTTATGGAGTTTTAGGTATTTGAAAAATCATTGGATCAATACAAGAAAATATAGAAAAACAGGACTCAGAGAATGGATGGGTGATGGTCAGCGAGTGTGATCCTCAATCACACCTCTTCCCACAGGCACAAGGTTATTCCCCACTGGTGCTAGAACTAGTTAAGATAAAACTTAGAAGTGGATTGATCGCATTTTTGTGCTTGTTTTGGATATCCAAAATTACTTCAATGGTATTTATTGTTCAAAGGCACTAATCATTTGAAAGCAGTTATCTTCAACATAGCCAAACAACTTTTGAAGTGTTTGTGATACAGAAGAAATGTTTGTAGAATTTAAAAGGGTTCGTTTGAAGTGTCCATAATATTTTGAGTCATTTATATTAGATTACATACAACTAATCCTATTCATACCAAAAATAAAATCTTGAAAAAATAACAAAAATAACACCTCTTAGGTCTACCTTATACATTTTCACTACTAAAAAAAAATACTACGATCATTTAGATCTATTCAATATTAAACGTTGTTCAATTGAACCTCATTCAATGTTATTAGGGTGCTATTTTTTGTAATTTTCCAAATATCTTCAATCTCGAAAATGAAGAAAAAGCCAACAATTCAGAGAACTTCTTTCCAGTAACGAATTGATTTGTCATTACCACAAGTAATAAATGCTGCTTCAGTTGGTGAGTGCTCCAACCAACGAGGGGCACCAATATGATTAGAAGGCCACCTTGCCACCTTTTCTGCGGTTAAAGCATCCCATATAACAATCTGCAGCAATCAAACTTAACTATCACCTGAAATCTCAACTTCTTAAAGGAAATGAAATGGCCGCACTAAAAGCACAAGATGCAGAGCAAACCTCATTGCTATGATCATCTATGGACAGAACAAACTCTTCTGTATCATTGAAAACAGCCTGGACAGAAAAAGTTCAGAGCAATTCATAAATTGGTTGCACAGATCTGGGAAATATGAGAAAACCAGCCCTAGTTTAAAATATTGGTTTCTCATTTTTTGCCAAGATAGCAATCATAGCACAACAGCCTATTTGCTTGTGTAATGTCAGAGTAACTACAAATTGTCTGCATGATGATCCAAGCAAACTTAGTAACAATGAGGAAACAGCGGTCGTCTGTGATTCTGTTCAACCTAAACTGGTAACCAATTATTTTATCTAAAAACAGGCAACCAATTTGGCATCATGATATTTTGCCTATTCACGTTAACCTGTCTGTTTGGCTACCTATATATCAGCATATTTCCTAAACACACATTTCAGCTGACCAAATACACCTTGTTAAACAATATTGCTTCAAGAAAAGAAACTGCATTTGAAATCTTAGATCCCATGACCATCTACAAAACTATTGGCACACAATAATCTCCAGGATGGTGCACGAAAATCATTCATGGATTTCAAACTAAAAAGTTGAATACAAAAAATAAAAATAAATGAAGTTTGAAAAACATTTGAAGAAAATTAGTTGAACGTCAAAAAATGCATTATTTCAATTAAAATACCTGACAGCGGAACTGTTTATGTGTAGCTCCAGTGTATTGCTTGACCAATCTTCCAGTGCCAACTTCCCAAAGCTTCACAGTAGAATCTTTTCCACAAGAGAGAATAAACCTAGAAATTGAATGTTTTGAATCATTTTAGGAAACATCCAAATGAAAAAAAAAATGTATCTTACATATTTAACAACGGTAAAATGCAAAGAGTTTTTTTATTTTTTACCAAATCTTGGGGCAGGGGAATCAAACCAGGGAATTTCTTACTAGAGGTTGGTTGGCAAAAGAACAAAATTTTTTTGGTCAAAAAAATACTTTATAATGCATGTTGAATAATACATTTACATGTAGGTATGTATTTTTAAAAAAAATATTTTGTGGTCTTACTTTTGATCCTTGGTAAAAATTGCACTTGTGGCCTCTTCTGTTCCATGTGCCCCAACTATAACACGTGTACAGTTGGCAGTTACTCCATCCCATACACGTATTGTACCATCTTTAGAAGCTGTAACATACATGCCTCCTGAGGCTGAATACCTGACCTGATGAGCAAATGCTTTAAATCAGTTGCCTTCATGACAATGGATTAATCCATAGACCATATAGGAAACTAAACCTTAAACAATAAAACCAATGGGTATTCAACATGCCTGATTTATTGCTCCATTGACACCAATATCTGGAACATTTGAAGATAAGTAACAATGGAAGGTATTGACATCGTATAAGTGAGGAATTGGATGATCAGTTCCTGTCGTTTTAATTTTGATTTATCAACATCATAAGCACACAACTCACTACAATAATTAACCAAGGACGATTTATCATACAAGTGCTAACAGCATGCTTTTGACATTCAACCTAAAATGTGAACTGGTCTAATTGCATTGTTCTCAAGATGCCCCTCTTGTCAAACCAAATGTTCTAATATACATATAAGCATTGTTTTCAACACTGCATGTAAACAACAAAAGTAGGTCTATAACCGATGGTTTGCATCAACGAAATCTAAAGCAATAACATATGAAATTTATATACTGTAAATAACTTGAGAATAAGAGTATATTTGTAATTACTTCGATATAGATAAATTTATATCCTCTATTATGATTTTATAGAAGCAGACTGGCATATCAGATACGGAAAATTATGTCAAAGAGTTACTTTATCACAGCAAAAGGGAAAATAAAATAAAAAGGTATGTGACTCATAATATTACCTGCCAGAAGAAAGTCCCCAGAGGGATGAAAAGAAACAGAGCGCACGTTGTGTGTATCCTGGTTCATTACAAACATACCAATAAAGAATGACATCCTCTACTTAAATGTTGAATTTCTGCAGCCAAATTCAAAAGACACAGAGATACCCCGTGTGCGCACACACACACAAAGAGAGAGAGAGAGAGAGAGAGAGACAACCTGGATAACTCTGAATGCCCTTTTTGCAGTCACCTTGGACAAATCAAAAAACCTAAATAGCAAACAGTATGATTATAATTCCAAGTTAAATTTTGTTCAGTTCACCACAGAGGCAGTATTGCTCAAGGGCTTTATCGGGAAATGTGAGAGATGAAATGAGTAAAAGACAAGAATTATTCATTCTTATGCTGAAATTCTCAATGAAAGATGAAGAGAATGATAATGGCTATTAAAATTTAAAACATATTGCAATGTATGCACGTCTTAAACAATATCATATACATATATGATCACCGATATGTATAGGTCAACTTAAAAATATCAATAAGGAGCAACATACTTTATTGTATGATCTTTGGCCCCAGATATAAGAATGGTGTTCTGCGGATGGAAATCTAGATCATTTATAGGCTGCAGTTGTATTGGGAAACAGGGAAAGGCATTAATATCAGGTCAATAGGCAACTTCTGATAACCTTCTAATTACTTTCAAGTGAACAAGGAAAGAAGTATATAAAAAGAAAACTCCTTAACTAATTTTATTGTTCTTTCATGAAATATCCTCGATTCAGATTAATTAATCAACGCTGACCGAGTAAAATTTCTATGGAAACATACAATCATTTGATAACTTCAAGAAACCTAATAATTGTCACAGCATTAATTTTGACCGCCAATGACATTTGCAAGTTATGTAATTTTGAAAGGAAAAAAAATCAGTTTATGCATAGATGATGCAGAAACTATACTACATACACAAAACAGAAAAGCAAGAACATGCAGTTAAAAAATGAAAGCTGGCATGTCAAACAAATAACAAAAATAATAATAAATAATTTAATAAAGCAACCATATAAAGGGATTAGCAGAGAAAGTGATTACAAGTTTGATAAAAGAAAAAAATGGGAAAAGCAAATGCCAAAAGATATGAGGGTTGTAAAAATATAACGATACAAGAAAAAATTCATTAAATAGAGAGAATTATCAGATAAAATCTAGTAACAATTAAAAGGGCATAAAGAAAAAATCCGTAAAAAATCTAAAAAAATCTTTTTTTACCATATCATATCATGTCAAACAACCGTCAAAACAGAAGGGTCACATTCCATTACATACGATTGTATTAGAGGCATAGAAGAGAACATACTTTGGTATATATGGAACTTCCATGTGGTACAAACAAATTAGATTTACCTGCATGTGGTCATAAAAAGTTCGGATGACAGGTCGAACAGGGCCATCCCGTGTATCTGGAAGCATCATTTGCTTGACTTTTGCAACCTACAAAAAAAATGACCATAAACGAAATAGAAATAACCCAAAGATGAAAAAGACTAAATCATATTACAAAAAAGAACAGGGACCTCAAAAAGCTTTATTGATGTATCAGAACTACCAGTAGCAACAAATTTCCCATCTGAACTAAACTTTGCACATCTGGCAACATTCTGGAAAATTTAACTCATCAGACAAAGTTTTAAAGAAATGACAAAAATATCTGTATAATGCTTGTTATAGTAAACCAACACAAACAAGTTATTGTTCAGAATAAGTTTATACTATTAAAGATAAACCTTATGCTCTGAAAGGTGCCTAGTTTCATGTTTTCCGAAACTCTTTGATGAGCCTTTTGTATCCTGCATAGCACTGTTTAAAGACAAATGTCAATGTCAGCTGTTTAGATTTCCATGCTTTTCCTCAACATAATATAATAGAACATAAGGACATAATCCAACAGTGGTTATGCTTTTAATGTCTTCTTTTACCTTAAGCTGAAAGCTGGCCAACTCAACAATGTTTCAACAATTTATTTTTTATGTTTGACACAGTCTATCCATCATACCTAGTGAAATGGTAATCATGACTTCTTCAAGGCCCAAGTTAAAGGAATAATAGATTCACCTTCAACATTAACGCCAAAAGAATCCAAAAGAAGACATGGCAAGAATGCTACCTTGATAACTTACTATTATATGTGGAAAAACACTAAAGAATCAACCCTTTAATTTTATAAAGACGCTCACAGAGACATTTCAACAACTAAACTAAAGAGTTTTTCACTTATATGTCCACTTCTTAGCAAAGGGACTTTTTTACCTGTGGCCAAAAAAAGTGGGCGTGTAAGGAAAATATGGTGTTTGTGCTAAAAGGTGGGTACATAGGGTAATTTTCTCTGAAATAAACCAAATGGTTGAACAGATCTTTCACAGTTTTATAAATAGTTTCCACAGCATATCCACCCATACCTAGTAAGACAGTAGAGAAATACAGAGAGTTAGGTTCTTTGCTAATTCCAACATATAGGTTATTTACTAACTCCAACATGTACCGTTTCTCTAGTATTTTCTTCAGACACTTTTCTGTCTTTCTCTGCTTGAAATTTTCTTGTTAAATCTGTTGGTCCTTGGGACTCTGGCCTTGAAGGAATATATAAATTATCCAAAAATTCTCAGAAATTGTCATTAAGGGAGAGAAATGTCGGCAATAGAATAAGCTTCAACGTTGGAAAATAGCTCCTATAAAAAAATGTCAAACAATACAAAGAGCCTAAGTCTTTGAAGTTTTGTACACACAATTTCGTAAAATTATACAAGAACTCTTACAAATAACCACTATAGAGAGAGAAAGAGAGAGAGAGAGGGAATGGGGAATATGAGCTAAATATAATCACCATGTTCCCTAAATTTGGCTTGCTCAATCCATGTAGGTATCTATAGAAAAAAAAAAAATATATATATATATATATATCCCTACGAAAGCCTTGTATTAAAAATAAAAATAAATTAGGTAGCCATTATTTGAGAAACTCACACTAGAAAGTAACTACCTGAAATCAACAGCAGCAGTACGAGGGGGTAATGAACTGTAAATTACAGATGAAGAAAACCCTTTTAACATCTCATCTTTTTCCACTGCAAGACCCTGTTATTACTTTAGAACCAACAACCTTATAATGTTTACCAAACTTGTTTACAAAACTGGTAAGAAGGTGTACAAGAAAGCCAAAATTTGGGAATTCTAACCTTAGCAACCAGTTCAAGAAGTTTATTAGGGGGAGCTTCAACATTCAAAGGTGTCATGGTTGCTGAAGCAACTGCTCTTGCAGCCTATATAAAGAAGAAAAATCAATGGCAAAACTTAGACCCACTGAGGTAGATCAACGATATCGCTATTTCGTTTGTATACTTTTTTTCTCTCTATTTTAAAAACTTAAATAGCATAAACCACAATAAAGATTACACAAAGTAATTAACATTGCACCACTTGAAAAATAAATAGTTAGGAAACCAACCCTCCCAAAGCTTAAAAAACTATTAGAAGAATGGCCAACAATACTTTCATATATTTCATCACTTCTCTGCAAGTGTTGACTTTGTGCCATGCATACTAAATACTTGTAATTCAACAATACTCTTTTAAGATGTTAGAAGTAGTTGGGCAAACTAAGCTATTGGGATGATACTTCTATACCTTCTATGATTCACTGCTCCAAAGAGCTTAATTAGACAAGTATCAGTTGAGTCAATACAATAGCTTCAACCTTCCGGAACTAAACCTCAGATTTGACAACCAACTAAAAAAAAGGGACAACACACTTTAATCTTTATGTTGTTTTCCTACTTTTGCTTAGAAACAAAATAGAAACTTTTAAAACATAAATGCTTGCCTGATTGAGATTGTTGTCTCGAAGATGGGAGACGATGAGAGCATTAACTTCTCTGTAGAGCTTTCCCTCTTGTAAAGTCTGCTCCAAGCTGCTTTCCATCTCTTCAACCCGAACCCTAACCCTAATTCGTTATAGATAATCGGTTTTCAGTTTAATTCCCATCCTCTTTCTTGCCTAAAATAATGCCATTAGGACTTTGGTCCTCAGTTTAACTGTAGTCAACTATAATTTTTGCAAATTTTGACTGCTATGTATAGAGAATAGTCGCACACAGAGTATCAAGTCAACTTCTGTCTTTTTTTTTTTCTCTCGATAAGGTCCCAACCAAAGAACACCCAAATTTTTAGTGTATTCCTATTCATACTAATTATATTATATGATAGGTAAAAATATCTTTAAAATAATAAAAAATTTAATTTTTAAGAATTATATTATATGAAATACTATAATTATTATTAATATATACTTAAATTATATGTATTTAGTATTCTCAACATGTTAGTAGTTATAGAAATATATTTTTTGTCTGAATAGTTGAAATGTCTAGCCTGTTTTTAGGAGAGAAGTTATTGATCGTTAATGATTTATTGTTAATAAGGTATTCTAAATCAGATATACCATAAATATAATAAGTTTTCTTAAAAAATATAATTACTCACCATCTTTTTAGAAACCAAGAGTTAACATAATAATGAATAATTAAAGAATTAAAAACTATTATAATATTTGAACAAGACTAGAAATTTAAATCTATAAATTAACCTTAAATATCACTCAATAGTTTTTATAAAAATATAATATACACTTTATATAAGAGTTATTTATGCTTATGAAATGTTATTTATATGATATTTCATGTTATCGAGGTGAAAGGTAAATGACTTCGTATATACGGAGAGGTAATTTGGAACATTCTTGCATATATTATATATATTTTTATAAAAATAAAGGTATACCTGAGGTTGAAGCAGTTAGGTTCAAGGCATGTGTTATTGCAAAGGTTTTTTTAAAAGAAAGATATTAACTTTAATGAAGTATTTTCACTTGTGAAACATAGCTCTATTCATGTGTTTCATACTATGGTTGCATTGTTTGACATGAAATTAGAACAACTTGATGTCAAGACATCCTTCTTACATGGTGAACTTGAAGAACAAATATATATGCATCAACAAGAGGGGTTTGTTATTCCAGGTAAAGAAAATCATGTTTATTTTTTGAAAAAGTATTTATATGGGTTGAAGCAATCCCTTAGGTAGTGGTATAAGTGGTTTGATTCTTTTATGATTGATCATAGTTATTCTATGAGTGATTATGATAGTTGTGTTTATCATAAAAGATTTCATGATGGTTCATCTGTCTATTTATTGTTTTATGTTGATGACATGCTTATTGCTTCTAAGAATAAATTTGAGATTCAAAAATTAAAGTCTCAACTTAGTGGTGAGTTTGAGATGAAAGATTTGGGTACATCAAAGAAAATTTTGGGCATGAAAATTTACAGGGATAAACAAGTGGACAAGCTTTATTTGACTCAGAAAAGTTATATCGAAAAAATTCTTGAACGCTTTGGTATGAAAGAGTCTAAATCTGTGAGTACGTCGTTAGCTACGCATTTCAGGCTTTCTTTGGATTTGTCACCACAGTCAAAAGAAAAAGAGTGATACATGTCTCAAGTTCCATATTCTAGTGTTGTTGGTAGTTTGATGTACGTTATGGTTTGTACTCGTCCAGACATTTCACATGCAGTTAATATTGTCAGCAGATATATGGGTAATCCTAGTAAGGGTCATTGGCAAATAGTGAAATGGATACTTCGGTATTTGAGAGGTACATCTAATTTTGGTTTGGTATATGATCGAAGTTCTAATACCAGTTGCAGTGTTATAGGTTATGTGGACTCCGATTATACTGGTGATTTGGATAGAAGAAGATCTTTGATAGGTTATGTCTTCACTCTTTCTCATTGTGCCATTAGTTGGAAGGCTACTTTACAGTCTACAGTTGCTTTATCTACGACAGAGGCAGAATATATGGCAGCACCAGAAGCAGTGAAAGAAGTCATTTGGCTTAGAGGTTTGGTTTGTAATTTGGGTTTACAGTAGGATACTTCTGTTGTATTTTGTGATAGTCAGAGTGCGATACACTTGACCAAGAATACTATGTATCATGAAAAAACCAAACATATTGATGTTAGATATCACTTTGTTCATAACATTGTCTCTCAATGTACTATTGTTGTCAATAAGATAGTCACTACAGAGAATCCAACTGATATATTAACCAAACCAGTTCCATTTAACAAGTTCAAGCATTGTTTGGACTTGATTGGTGTTTGGAATAGATGATCACCCTTCGGGGCTTTGGACGACGGTTATTTGGTAATTCGAGGAATTTCATTTGAAGAATTTGTTTTCTATTTTGAACCAAGGTAAAGATTTGTTAAATTTGACCCCAAAGCCCAATGAGTAATTAAACCCCTGCACTTCTATATATATATATATATATTAAGTTAAGCTTTATGTGTGAGTTGTCGACAAAGAAGCTGAGACATTTAGTTTGTCTCTGTGTATTCGACTTCTCAGATAGGAAGTTGTAAAATAAAGTTATATATATTAGAAAGATCAGAACCTTCACCTGTAGAGAACTGAGAACAGAAAAGCCAAATTGGAAGCTGAAAACAAAGCCATCTCTAGCTCCATTCTCGTCCAACCACTAGCCAACAGTTTAGTTTTCACCAACTCAATGTGCGCCTCCACCATCTTCGCTGTCCCTATTTTTCGATTAGCATTTTCACCGTCCATCAACAACGGAGCTGCTATTTGTTTGGCAGTTTAGAGAAGGGTTGAAAATATGCAATAAGTGGTTGTTTTATTTGTATGGTAATATTTGATTTAATAACAGGTTTTTTATATTGTTATATATTACCAGTAAATTAGAGGGATATTTTCTTGATATATTTTAGATTTTGATATATTTTGTGAAGCTATCTGAAAATTGGTGTTTGTATATCCATTTGATTATTAGTGGATTTTTCTCGGTGTGCCGTTGTCAGTGGAGTAAAATTTTCACATTGAAAAGTTAAACTACTTAAATCATTATGTGTTATCTATTTTCTTACTACTTATTATTTTACTATTATCCATTATTATATATTTATGCAATCAAATTGGACTCAAATTTCACTTCCATAAATACTAATTTATAACATTATGTGATTTCTTATACTTGTATGAATTTTTCTCAATGGGTTTGGACAAAGAAGAAAGGCCTTTACCTTAAGGTCCTTGATCACTCCACTGATTTTGCGAATAGTGCCTTAATTGACTGTAAAGATAGTCGAACCAGGTGGTACCTTGGTTTTGCAAAGAGTTTAAGGCTCCATATTGCACGGTCACACTTATGCCATCCTTGCTAGTGGTTTGCTAGGCTAAACTCGTCATTTTTATGTGATGTTTGTTGTTAGTTACTGTGTTTGTGGCATAGTAGTATTTTTACTTTTATTTTTTCCTTTGTTTTGTTTCGTTATTGTTAGTACTGATTTTTAGCCTTTATGTTGGTTAATTCTTAGTTTTGTTTAGTATCTAGTAAGGCGTGTTTTTTGTTGAAAATCAACACTAAAATAATAATTGAAAAGGTAGAGAAATAAATGAAGTGGTTGAAGAGGTAGAGAAATAAATGAAATGGTTGAAGGTTGTAGAAATAAATGAAGTAGTTGAAGGTTGTAGAAATAAATAAAGTAGTTGAAGGTTGTAGAAATAAATGAAGTGGTTGAAGGTTGTAGAAAAGAGAAGTGTGTAGATAAGATTTGTATGGCTAGGATTATTTCTTAGTTTTATATTTGTGTGGTGTGATTGCATGCTGAGGACTATAAATAGCCTACCTTGCATTTAGTTTAATCATTCCATCAAAAACAAACAAGTCTTTGTATTCTTAATTTGAGTGTGAGTTAAAAGCTTTCTCTTTGAGTGTTTGTATTTCTCTTCAATTTGTGAGTTGCCTTTGAAAGGTGTTATAGTGAGTATAATACAAGTAGTTTGTTTACTTGTTTGGATCTAATATTAGTAAATTTAGAGTTATTCATTCTAAATTTTAGTCAACAATTGGTATCAGAGCGGGACGGTCAGAGATCGTTCTTAGTGGAGTTATCTTGAGTCGTGAGGAGTTTGGTACTCTGCAAGTTTATTAGTCAAGCTTGTTCCATATAGTCGAAGTCTTGTCGACATGATGGGTGATCTTCAAGTAGTTGGAGGAATCAAGAAGCTCAACAACAAAAACTATAACACATGGGCAATATGTATGGAGTCTTCTCTACAAGGTCAAGACTTGTGGGAGGTTGTTGGTGGTGATGAAGTTACACAACCAACAGTGGAAGATGCAAATGGCATCTTGCGGAAGTGGAAAATTAAAGTAGGCAAAGTGATGTTTTCTTTAAAGACCACAATTGAAGAAGAAATGTTGGAGCATGTTGCGTGTTTTTCAACACACGAACTCGTGCAAGTATACACGGTCGCAAGTAATAACATTTATAAGTAAAGATCGATCCCACGGAGATTTGTTACTATAGTTATTGAAAGTACTAAAAATTATTTCTCTCTGATTTTATCCAAAATAATCGTTGATTTAATAAAAAGGTAATAAGAAAATAAAAGAACTCTAGGATTGCAATTCTTCACCAAACTAATCCACTCCAATCATATTATTTTCTTTGGATTTATAATTTTTTAGTACATTTAATTTGTCAACCGAAAACTTCTTTTTTATTCATACATCTCTTCTGAGCTCCGTACAAACACACCTCGTTAAATTAATTCACTATATCTCTATGAGAATTAAATTCACCAAGATTCATTAAGTTCTAAGTTTTCAAATGGTCACACATACAATTAGGGTATATTCCTATCCTTCATCATACATGTCATTCTATTTACGAGCAATATACACAAAAATGCATTTCTCAAGTTTATTTTTATGCCACAAATCGTTTTAATAAAATTCGTAAATAATCAAAAAGCATTAAGCACAAAATAGAACGAACAAATCGAACGTCTTATAAATCTATCAAAAATAATTAAAATCAAAGCTTCATAAATTTGAATTAAATGCAACCCTAGAAAAATTAAATTACTTCATAAAATTAAAATAAAAATTACAACAGATGCAGAAAAATTAAAGGAAGAAGAAGAAAAATTACAACATGAAGAAATGAAATATTTGGCACACGCAGAACACAACAAAAGCCAAAAAATGGCTTCTGCGTGTTCTGCAGTCCAAAACCGAACAACACAAAAATTCTAAAACAACCCAAAAACTCCAACAAAAAAAAACTCTTTTACAAATAAAAACTATCTCCTATTTATAGCTAAAAACTACATCCAAAAATAATACATTTCTTTTTTTTTTAAAACGCATAAGGAATATTTTTGTATCGAAAATAGAATCGACGTGTATCGATTTTCGATATTATTATTTTAATTTACGCGTGAAACAGGGCGCCGATTCTGCGTTTTTTTGAATTCAAAGTACATGACACGTGTCGCTTTCTGATTCGCGGACACAATTAGTGGGACACGTGGCAGCATCTCATTCGCTGAAGCGCATGGGCGCACGCAGACCTTGCCGCACGGGATTGGAGCGCGCGCAACGTGACGCAACGGCTGGAAACGAGGCGTGATCCAGCGCGGTCGCGCGCATTGTAAATAGCCACGTGTCCGACTTTGATTAGCTTAAATATTCGTGGGACACGTGGCAGATTCTTATTCTCGTAAACCGCCTGCACGCCTCGTACGGATCGCGTCACACAGATTGTTACACAAGCGCTCGGCCGGCGCGATGGCGCTTGGATGGACGAGCTTCAATCCGGGACCGTTGATCCGATCCAACCCGGTCGCCGATCGCCTCGGGGGAATCTCGCGGCGACATGCTGGGGCCCACTCGACGCCCCGACCTACGCGACACGTGGGGCCCATCGGGGCACGCCGAGCCGCGCGAAGACCGTACACGCGATTTTGCCTCGTCCGGTCGCACGCGCGCCAAATCCTCGGGACCGTTGAATCTTTGATCGGACGGTGGGTGATGATTTTCGTGATTTGTGCGAGTGTGATTCTTTTCCTGCGCAGAAAATTCAAACTTTTGTTAATTATATTTTGACCCACAAATTTAATCCAAATTACATTTTTGTACTTTTTTAAATTACACTTTTAGCCCTTTGCTAATTTTAAATTAAATTTTTAACTTTTAATAATTATAATTAAGCCCAAATTTAATTTAAATTATATTTTCGATTTATATAAATTGTAATTAAGAAACTATATTATCATAAATTATATTTGTTGACAAAAATATGAAATTAAGGACATTTTCGATACAAATTATTTAATTTTATTAAAAATGTATTTTTAGCAAATAAAAGGAAAATATTAATTTATTTAACAAAAATTAATAAATATTAAACGAACATAGCAATTATCATTACTAAAATTGATGAAAATAACTGTATAAAATACAGTTATCAGAGCATATTCGGGATGCAAAAACACCAAAGGAAGCATGTGACACTCTTGTTACGCTATTTTCAAAGAAGAATGATACAAGATTGCAACTTCTGGAGAATGAGTTACTATCGATGGCGCAACGCGACATGACGATTTCCTAATACTTTCACAAGGTAAAGTCATTATGCTATAAAATTTCAGAGTTAGATCCAAAAGCTCCTATTTGGGAAACGAGGATAAAAAGAATAATTATTCATGGTTTGAGACCCGAATTTCGAGGGTTTGTTACCGCTATACAAGGATGGCCGACACAACCATCTCTTGTTGAGTTTGAGAATCTGTTAGCCGGTCAAGAAGCTATGGCTAAGCAAATGGGAGGAGTCCAATTGAAGGGTGAAGAAGAAGCGCTCTACACTAGCAAAAGAAAAGGCACTTTCAAGCAGTACAATGGAAATGGATATAAAAATGATGGCGATAAAGGAAAAATTCCTTAAGGAAAGGGAGGATTTCGTCCAGGGGGAGCTTGGAAGAACCGGAATAACAATAGAAAATTTGACGATGAATGTTACAACTGTGGAAAGATGGGTCACATGGCAAAAGATTGTTGGAGTAAGAAAAAGCCTGTTGAAAGCAATATAGCTACTTCCAGTTCTAAGGAGCATAGCGAAAATGGTTGGGATGCCGAAGCATTATTCGCTACAGAGGAAGAAGAATTGGCTCTTACGGTGACAACATCAAAACAGATTGACTACAAGAATGACTAGATCATAGATTTTGGTTGCTCAAATAATATGACAGGTGATAAACATAAGTTGGAAAGCATGTCTGAGTACAAGGGAGGTCGTGTAGTGGTGACAGCTGACAACTCAAGGTTACCGATAGCCCACATCGGTAAGACGATAGTTACGCCTCGATATAGTACTAACCAAGTACCACTTCAAGATGTTTATCATGTCCCATGAATGAAGAAAAATTTGCTATATATGGCTCAATTAACATCATCAGGCCACTACGTCTTGTTCATTCCCTGAGACGTGAAGGTGTATCGTGATCTCAAAATCTCAAAAACACCTAAAATGGAGGGGCAACGTTGGAATTAGTTTACGTGATGTCAGTAGAATCTGCATATGTAGACAAGACAAGAAGAAATGAGACAGCAAATCTATGGCATATACGGTTAGGTCACGTTAGCTATTCCAAGCTAAATATGATGGTGAAGAAGTCGATGCTTAAAGGGCTTCCTCAACTAGACGTGCGAACAGACACAATCTGTGCAGGATGCCAATATGGTAAAGCTCACCAATTTCCATATGAGGAATCAAAGTTTAAAGCAAAAGAACCATTAGAGTTAGTTCACTCTGATGTATTCGGTCCTGTTAAGCAACCATCATTTCGCAGTATGCTATACATAGTGACATTCATTGATGACTTCTCAAGATATGTGTGGATTTTCTTTATGAAAGAAAAATATGATGTATTCTCAAAGTTTAAAGAGTTTAGAGAGTTAATTGAAGGAGAATTTGGAAAGAAGATCCATTGTTTGCGCACAGACAACGGCTGAGAATATAGCTCAGGCGAGTTCTCTCAATACCTAAGAGAATTTTGAATACATCATCAGTACACTTGTGCCAACACGCCACAACAAAATGGTGTAGCAGAAAGAAAGAACCGGCATCTTGCATAAATTTTTCGGAGTATGCTACATGAAAAGAATGTACCTGGGAGGTTTTGGGCTGAATCGATGAGGACTGCAGCCTTTGTGATCAACAGACTTCCTCAACCAAGGTTAGAATTTGTTTCACCCTTTGAGAAACTATGGAACATGAAACCTATAGTTAGCTACTTTCGAGTATTTGGCTGTGTATGTTATGTATTTGTTCCTGATCATTTACGGAGCAAATTTGACAAGAAAGCTGTTAGATGTATCTTTGTGGGATACGACAGCCAAAGAAAAGGATGGAAATGTTGTGATCCAACGAGTGCAAGATGCTACACTTCACGAGATGTGGTGTTCGATGAAGCATCTTCTTGGTGGTCCTCAGAGAAGGAAGCATTGCCAGACTCAAGAGAATTTGGAGATAAGTTGCAACAAAAGATGGAGAAGCATACTATAAAATTTCAACCAAGTTTAGATGAATCCAAAGATCCAAACAATGATGGTGCCGAACAAAGAGTAACTCAGAATCCTTGGCAAACTGGCATATATCAACAACTAAATGAAGAAGGTGGGCCTAGTGAAATAGAAGAATCAACTCCACAATCTCAGCTCGGTAGGTCAACAAGAACACGAAGGCCAAATCCCAAATATGCCAATGCAGCCATAATTGAAGAAGCAATAGAACCTGAGACATTTGAAGAAGCATCGCAAATATCTGAGTGGATGACAACTATGAGAGAAGAGATCGATGCACTTCAGCAAAATCAAACTTGGGATATGGTACGAAAGCCAAGAGATGTGAAACCCATATACTGCAGATGGGTTTACAAGATAAAGCGTAGACCAGATGGGTCAATCGAGAGATACAAGGCACGATTGGTAGCTCGTGGTTTCTCTCAACAGTATGGACTAGACTATGATGAAACGTTTAGTCCAGTGGTGAAACTTACAACTATTCGAGTCCTACTTGCACTTGCAGCAAACAAAGATTGGAAGTTGTGGCAGATGGATGTGAATAATGCTTTTCTTCATAGAGAGTTGGATCGGGAGATCTACATGATCCAACCAATGGGTTTTCAGAGCCAAGATCATCCTGAATATGTGTGTAAGCTGCGGAAAGCACTCTACGTATTAAAACAAGCACCCAGGGCATGGTATGGTAAGATTGCTGAATTTCTAATACAAAGTGGTTATTCAGTAACACCTGCAGATTCCAGCTTGTTTGTTAAAGCCAATGAAGGAAAGCTAGCTATTGTGCTAGTGTATGTGGATGACTTAATCATAACTGGTGATAATGAGGCAAAAATTCTTCGGACAAAGGAGAATTTGTTAGTCCATTTCCAGATGAAAGAACTTGGCCAGCTCAAGCACTTCCTTGGTTTAGAGGTTGATCGCACACAAGAAGGAATATTTCTTTATTAGCAAAAATATTCTAAAGATTTGATAAAACGGTTCAGAATGCTTGAATGCAAACCAATTTCGACGTCGATGGAGCCAAATGCCAACATGTGTGCACACGAAGGAAAAGATTTGGAAGATGCGACAATGTATCGAAAATTGGTAGGCAGTCTGATCTACTTAACCTTAACTCGGCCTGACATTTCTTATGCAGTTAGTGTAATGAGTCAGTACATGCAAAATCCAAAGAAGCCACATTTGGAAGCAATTCGACGAATATTGAGATATGTGAATAGTACAATTGACTATGGTCTTTTATACAAGAAAGGTGGAGACAAAAAATTATTTGGTTACTGCGATGCAGACTATGTAGGAGATCATGACACCAGGAGATCAACAACTGGGTATGTGTTTAAGCTGGGTTCTGGAATAATTTCTTGGTGTAGCAAAAGACAACCAATAATATCATTATCAACCATTGAAGTTGAGTATTGAGCAGTGGCAATGGCAGCTCAAGAGTGTACATGGTTGATACAGCTAATGAATAATCTACATCAATCAGTAGATTATGTAGTACCGTTGTATTGTGACAATCAATCAGCAATTCGTTTGGTAGAGAATCTGGTCTTTCATGCAAGAACTAAGCATGTTGAAATACACTTATCAATTTATCAAAGAAAAGGTTCTGCAAGAAGAAATTGAAATGAGGCAAATCAAGACAGATAATCAAGTTGCAGACTTGTTCACAAAAAGCTTAAGCATTGGCAAGTTTGAAATGTTTCGCCATCAGCTTGACACAGTAAAAATAGTGAGAGTTGGTGTTGAGGGGGAGTGTTGAAAATCAACACCAAAATAATAATTGAAGAGGTAGAGAAATAAATGACGTGGTTGAAGAGGTAGAGAAATAAATGAAATGGTTGAAGGTTGTAGAAATAAATGAAATAGTTGAAGGTTGTAGAAATAAATGAAGTAGTTGAAGGTTGTAGAAATAAATGAAGTAGTTGAAGGTTGTAGAAATAAATGAAGTGGTTGAAGGTTGTAGAAAAGAGAAGTGTGTAGATAAGATTTGTATAGCTAGGATTATTTCTTAGTTTTATATTTGTGTGGTGTAGATTGCATGGTGAGGACTATAAATAGCCTACCTTGTATTTGGTTTAATTATTCCATCAAAAACAAATAAGTCTTTGTATTCTTAGTTTGAGTGTGAGTTGAGAGCTTTCTCTTTGAGTGTTTGTATTTCTCTTCAATTTGTGAGTTGCCTTTGAAATGTGTTATAGTGAGTATAATACAAGTAGTTTGTTTACTTGTTTGGATCTAATATTAGTAAATTTAGAGTTGTTCATTCTAAATTTTACTCAACATTTTTATCTGTTTTGTTTTGCATTGAGATGTTGCTGGACAGTGCATTTTATGAGGCAAATGTTAGAGCTGCTAGGGTTGACCTCCCCTTTGAATAATTTCGCTATTTGGGATATGGTGTAGTGAATGCCCGTTATGTTTTCCTCGACATTATAGTTTAAGGTAGTTGTACTGTGGATCTTTTACTGAAATAATAAAATCTCATTTTCTGTCCAAAATAAAATATTACCTTTAAAGTGAAAATGAGTTTGATAAAAAAATGAGCAAAAATTTAGAGAATCAAGAAATTGGACTACTCCCTAACATAAGACCTCTCATGATGGTTCTGTATCTACTAAAGCCTAGAGTATTCTGATTGATTAAAAATAATATTAGTTTTGTTAGTCAAAATAAGAGATGTCTAATTTAGAAGAAAATTCGTAGAAGTTGGTTCTCATATTGTTAAAGATGAAGGTACTTTAACCTTGTTTGAATGAAGAATGGGAAAATTAGGTAACCTAATTTTGGTTAATGAAGAAATGTTTCGCATATAAAATGGAAACTTGAAGGATATAAATATGGTTTCATTTCTTAATTGTTAATCATTCTAAAAATAGAGAAAAACTTGTATGAAAAGTTTTTTGAGTGAGAATTTTGTGAGAAAATTCTCTTGCGCTTGTAATTGTTTTTGTTTTTTGAGTGTATGAGAAAATTACTGAGAATGGTTGTAACAATTTTCATATAGTGAATCTTTTTTCTATTTGTCTTTTGACAACAAAAACTGTTTTTCTCTAATTTGAAGTTTCCAGTATAATTCTCGTGTTGTATATTTTATATTTTTATGTTTTTTTGATATTTTATTAAGGAGGATCTTAAGAGGATGAATTTATGATTATACAATTTGATTTAAATTTCTTAACATAAAGCTTTCCAAAAGTAGAGAGCTTGTTAATCACAATGCATTCAAGTTTTATTTACAAGCATTTCTGATTTCAAAAGTGTTAGTGATTTTAGAATATGATTTCATCTCTTTTTTTTCAAACAAGTCACAGAGCAAATTACAGAACCATGATGATCATAATAGAATACTTGAATGTATTAGATATCCAACAGATTACTTGTTGCCAATGTAAATCTTGGCAAGGATAGATATAACCAACGTGGAATGCTGCGTATTGACATTTTTACTTCTTATATCATACAGATCAAAGGAAGTGATCCACCGTTGAAATTCCTTGGTGGGACGACTTCTAAGGTTTCAATTAAATAGTAGAGGTATACATATCCTTTTTTGCACTAAGCTAATTTAGATTGCCAGGAGGCTCGCACAACTGAAGGAGAATGAGTGTCAAACTACTGTTGAAGATTTCTTGTATCTATTAATCATATACAAGTTCTTTGAGATGATAAGTTTCTTTGTTCCAAAGATGCATCTATAATGGGAGATTGGAGATATGACCGTCAAAGGACTGGGAACTGGAGTCAATACATTGCTATGAAGTATTAGAGATGATGAGAGAACATGTCACCAAAGTCATTGGATTAAGAGCAAATTCTAGTGTTATAGATAATTGGATTTTAGGTGTGCAAATAAGTCACTTTTTAAAAAAATATAAGTAGTAAATTGGGTATATACTTGGGATGAACTACTCCTAATAGATGAACCTATTGGGTTAGAACACAAGACTTAACAAGTGGTATTAAAACTAGAGTCTAATTTGTACTGTGTGAACACATACAAAGTGAATCTCCAATGTGAAAATTGACTCATGTGGTTCAAGTTTGAACGAATTATGTATTCCTTGTTAGATCATGATAAAAATTGTGCGATATTGTTATAGACTCATTTGGACACTCAAGGTTTGATTAGGTTGGTATGAGTTTTTTGGCTATTTTTTACTAAATTTGTGAACTCGATGAAATATGAATGTTCGTTTGGAAGATACGGTTAAATAACTTATCCTTGGTAATGAGGTATGGTTGGAATCTAACGGAAGTAATGTGTTCTCATTCAATAAAAAAATTATTAGTAAATCCCATATTGAAAAAATATGAGTAATAAATTAAATATATAATTAGAATACAGTGTTTATTTTAATAAGTTAATCTATTGGGCCGGAAACCAAATGCATAATTTTAAAACGCAATACTTATTCTAGGTTAATCTATTAGTTCGTAACCTAAGGAGAAATCCGGGGAATGATTAATATCACAAGACGAAATCTTTGTCAAGTATAAGTGGCATCAATCTTATTTGGCTACTTTTTGAAAGCTGCCTTGTTGAGACTTCACCTGGAGTCATAGAACCTCTGTACTGTTTCAAGGGATATGCCCTTCTGGATTTAGGCATCTTTCATTTGGCCAAGTTTGCTGCAAACAATCTGAACCATACATGGAAGAGAATAGGCAGGAGAAGAAACCTAAAAAGCTGATATGTCATGTGACATGTTTTGACCTGAAGCAATGGTGACAGGTTTTGACTTTGTGAGGATAAAAGTAGATAAAGTTTGGTGATAGAAAATTAAAATTTATATAAATTTGTTGATAGATTTATATAAATAGATCGGACGTGATAACTACGTAAAATGATTTAATCAATTTTTTTTATAAAAATAATAGATTATTATAAATGATATAAATTTGATAGTTGATTTTAACAATTTAAAAATTTTACAGTAAATTTATATAAATAAGTAAAATTTGGTGATATATAATGAAATTTATACTAAATAATATGATACCACTAGATTTAATAGTTTGCTTTGTTAAAATTTGATTTTATGAGATACAGTTTATTTTTTTATTGTGTTATTGAGTTTACTGGTTATATAATATCATCCTCTACTCAAGGCGAAAGAAACCACACTAGAAGTTAAATGAAGAGTTAAAAGAGCTACCGAAAAAAAAAACTCACAAAAATGACAGTTTTCCATCAAATTTGTCATTCATATATATTACACCTACTTTCATATGGTTTCCTCTATACGTTTATGTATCTTATTTACATCTTTTTGTAGTTGTGATCTTCAGAGATAAATATTTTTAGTTATGTACTATCTTTCGATTTAATGAAATAGGCTATATATGCTTATTAAAAGGAAATATAAAAGAATATGAGGAAATTTCAAATTGTACCCCATGTGAAAAAAATCACAACCTCATATGAAACATTCTATTTGCCAACCAAACTGAGTAGCTGGGGTTACAATATTGTATTCTTGTATTATGAGTAAAGACAAACAATATCAATACATTGAAAGAAAATAACAATTTAAATGGTTTTATAAGTGCTTTAGTTGAACTTTTTTGGTTGGAACACCATAACTCTTATTGATGGTTTATGGAATTTTCAAGAGGTACTACAAAGCTGAGCTTCTGCACATTGGTGACGATCGATCATAATCAAAGGAAGTAAATCCAAATAAATTAACTAATACCCATGTGGACTTTAGCTAACTTGGTAGACGTCTTGTGGCCTTTCGAGAACTATAATGACTTTTAAGATACTAGAGACATGATATGTTGTTATACAGGGGATCCATGATTGTGCAAAAAAAGTGGTATAACCTCTTCACCACATTGGCAAGTGGCAAGAACAGTAACCACTTTGAGTTAAAAGGGAGAACCTTATGGTTTAGTGACGTCGACTCATCTGAAAGAAGATAATTGTTAAGGATAAAAGTTAATAACATGCGTAATTTTCGGGTTGAAAATATTAAAATTACGTAAATTTGTATTTAAATGATTGATACGAGATGTTATTAAATTTTTTGAAAAACTAATATTTTTTTTCATTTCTAAAGTTATTTAATCATATATCACATCATAATTTATATGAGTATAAATTTAAGATTTATTTCTCCTAATAAATTTAACCATATATCTAACAACATTTCTTTTAAATCATTTTTTATTAATTTATCTGATATTCACTTCAAAGTATTGGAATCTCTTTAACTATAAATTCATTTATCAAGTTTGTTTTAATTTAATTTTTATTTATTTATTATTTTAAGTTTAAACTGTAAACACTTATTTTAAGGTGGAATATGAGGTTGAGATTTGAAATTGAACTTTTGACAAGGACACTATATATTTACCTATTAATTAGGCTATGAAAACGTTATCATTATATCTTAATTTAATTATTTTAATGGAAGAAACTGCTGAAACTTTAGACTCACTGGTTTAACTTTGATGAGTCATGAGATCATGAAACTTAATTTAATTACTTGAAATAACAACAAATTAATTAACATTTTCTATAGAAATAAGATATTCCACAAACAATTTGTTTGCACATATTAAACGTTGCTTGGCAATTTGGCTAGCTTGTTAGTCTCGTAGGAAAACATTCACAGATGATAAATATATTATTAATTTTCTAACTTTACTTTTTGTTCAACCATATATGCGTCACGACAATTACATTATGTTGGCACAATCAAGGCGGATTTTTAAGGTCGAAGAAGTATGGATTTCATATTAAGCAGAATGAGACTATATAGTTGGTATAGAATAAACAACTTATCAAAATTTTCTATTTTTATACTATTTTAATTTTATCTTATTTGAATTTGAAGATTCGAAGATTATCGATTTAAATCTGATCTAATAATATAATAATTTTAAAAAAATATATAAAATTAAATAGATCAAATTAATATTTAAATTGAAATTTATTTATAAATTATTTATTTAAAAGATCAAATTAATATTAAAATTTATTTATAAATTATTATTATATATAAAAAAATGATATATATCACATTTAAATTTAAAATTAATATATTGTTGTGAAATTTATTATTTATAGTCACAATTAAGATAATCAAAAGAATAAGAAATATATTTGTATAATTATTAAATTATTATAAACATTTATATTTATTTTTTAAGTTAAAATAATAATCTAATATAATTATGGTATATATAATATTTAAATATAATATATTATAAAATAAAATATTTATTTATTTATAATTTAATAATAATTCGGTGCGAATTGAATATACCGAGTTATAAAATCTACGAATCTGAATACTATTCGAATCTGAATGAATTGTTTACTTTTTAATCCGAATCCAATTTGACAATAAAATTTGTCAATCAAATTCAATCTGAATCCTGAAATTTAAGGGAATTGATCGAATTATTTATTTACCCATAATTGGTCCTCAATATAGGATATTGTTCAAATCTAAGAAGCTAGATGTGTTCTTGTTTAAAGAGATTTATTGAGTGTAAGAACAAATCTTACATTAAAAAAATATAGAGAACAAATTGGATATATAATTATGATATACTACTCTTCCTAATATGTTAACCCTTTGAGTTGAAAAATTAGATCTAATAAATAGTACTAAAGGTAGACTTAATTTACATCACATTAGTTCATACAAGATGAATCTCTAATGTAAAAGAAGACCTCCACCATTGATCCCAAGTCCAAAAAAATGATGGGTCTCATGTTTGATTGTAATGAAAATTCTTTACGGTGTTTTAGACTCACGTAGATTCTTAACCTATGATTAAATTAGTATGTTTTTTTTTTACTTTTTATTTCTTACGTTAATGAACTCGACATAATTTGAATATTAGGATGTAACTTAATGGATGGTACTCAATATATAAGCATTATTTGAGTTTAAGAGGGGTTAGATGTATTCTTATTAGATGGAGGATTGAAAATACATACAAATCCAAAAATATCACCTTAAGATTAGTTAAAGAGATCTTTTAAAGTTAAGTATTGTTTTATGCATCATGTGAGTCAAAATTGTTAAATTTATTTTTTTATTTCATAAATATCTTTCGTATTAATTATTTTTAAACATATTAATAAAACTATTTTTTTTAAATTAATTTTATTTCCAATCAAACCCAATTACAAAGTAGCTTCATTTAGGTTTATAAGATGATGATCCAACATGTGCTCCTTATAAAAGCAACAGCAAAAACATATTAAGTAACAATATGTTTATTAAGGTAAAAATATATCTTTTCACCACCAAATTATGATTTTTTATTGCAAAAATATCAATAAAATTAAAAATGTTATAAAATGTACATTGAAGTTCAATGGATGTTACCTAAGTACCAAAGACAGATTTAGAGCTTCAAGTAAAAAAGGGATATTATAAAAATAATAAAAAGTGTTACTATTTATTTCTTAATTATTATTTACTTTACTTTAAATTTAATTAAATAAAATCTAAAAAGTACAATTTCATTTTATACTTAAATTTATTTATAATTATGTAAATATTAAGACAAAAAAATTCTCTTGTAAAAAAAGGAGAGGGGGTCACATGCCATTCCTTATTCGTTTATATATCTACCTTATGATGAGTATCATCGTTGTTTGTTTGTTAAAAAAATTAACAGAATTACTTTAATTATGATGGTACTTAGGTGACATTTTCAATTAATTTTTTTATAAAATATAACGATAATAATACTTATAAAAACACCTAAAATTTGGTAAAAATTTCACAATAATTTCAAATCTTATAGTAATATTATAATAACCACTATAATCCATGATACAATAATGCCCATAAAAGAGAGCAATAATAATAACATTCTGCACATAAACTTTTGAGACCTTCATTATATGGCATTTGGATAAGCATTAATTTTGTTCTCTAACTCTTTTTTTAATTGAACTAATTTAGTTCTTTCTGGATTCGATCTATTGTTCTCAGACCTTACAATTGAACTAAAATAATTTGGCTCCAATCAAAATTTTTTTTTATTGGACCCATTTGTTTCCCAGTCTTTTAATTAAACTAATATGATACCTAACCTTTTAAAATGATACAGATTTATTGCTTTCAAATTTTTTTTTTAATTTGACCAATTATGTGATTTTCATGTTATATAAATAACAAAGATAAAACACTTCCATCTCATGTCCCTCACTAATATTATTAAAAAAATTTAAAAAATTGAATATTTAAGAAAAACATGAAGAAGAAAAAAGGTAAGGATTAAATTGAACAAAATATTTTTTTAAAGAAAAGTTAGATACCCATTTGAGATATTAAATTATTTTTTAAAATTGTATTATATATCACATTGATAAATGTATAAAAGCTTTGTCAACTTTTAACATTCGTTATTTATCCATTACCTGCTTTCCCATATTGTCAACCTTTTATTTATCTTCTTCTCAATTCTTTTTTCCATATAAAAATATATAAGAAATAATCTCAGAGAAATTAATAAATTAATGGCAGTTGTTCTTCTGAAATTAACTAAACCTTTAATATCAAACTTGATTTCACGGTTAATCTTCTCAGTTATAGGCTCGTATATTGTGTTATTGATACAGGGATTTAAAGTGCCAGGGCAGGCAGTTGAGGTAATATTGGAACATTGATCTCTTTGGCTTTTGATACTCTCAAAGAAAGTTTGATGGGTTCAGCTGGCATTACAAGCTATGCAATTTGGGATTTAATGGAGAAAACAAAAATTTATTTTTGATGGTATTTGTTCATTGTTGGATGATTTGCCTCTAGTTTTTGAAGGGCTCTCTCAGATGATATCTACCATTGTTTTTTATTTGTGGAATAATTTTAAGAAAGCTTTAGGATATGTTGCTGAAAATGCCTGACTAATTAATTTGTGCAGATCATCATTTGCTTCTCATAGCCTTAATTATCGATAATTAATTTGTTTTTACATGTGTTGATGCAAGTTTGTAATAATAGGAACAATATTAATGATAACTTGAAAGTAACTGTTTGGGTTGAGTCGCGGACTAGGTCGTTCTCTTTAAGACGTTTCGCGGTTCTGTCTAAATATGTGCAAGCAAACACAGCCCCGTCATCCCCAGGATAAAACAGTCCAGAATCTTTTTTTCTTTGTCTCAGAACTCCATTGCACTGATGAAGACCGGAATGCTACACCTGAAAAATTTGTTGCTCAGAAAATTGAAAATAACTTAGAATTGCATAGAGAATTGTTTCTAGTGAGATGAGTTTGCAGAGATTGTTGTGTAGAAACTGAGAGCTGAGGTCTTCTATTTATATGTTTCAGAAACCGTGTGGCAATTATGATAATAACGGTAATATTTGGGAATTAAGAGAGTAACGGCCATTTTCTGAACAAAGACGAGTAACAGACATTTTTGTGAGTAAATACGAGCAATAAATATTTTTCTGAATAAAGAAGAGAAACGGCCATTTAACGGTCATATTCTGATAAAAGAAAATAACGGTTGTTTTTTTTAGAATATATATATATATGACAACCATTTTTCTAAGTGGAAAAGTTTTTTCTTGTAAAAAAAATATTTTTCAAAAAAAAATTAAAATACCACCTCACCTCACCTCACACACACGCACTCGGACTCGGCACGGTTGGTTGGACGAATGGCGACGACGGTGACGCGCGTGCGTGTGTGATATCACATTTGCCTAGGTCCTCTCCCTTTCCACAAAAGTGGGTGTCCCTTGGGGTCCAATCCTAGTAACCAACTATTCACTATTTATACATCTTTTAAATATTATAAAAAAACAATGTCGGACAAGGCTTTACTAAATTTTTTTTATAAACTTCATCTTTTCCAACAACATGTAATTGTAAATTATATATACCACGATACTATGACAAACAGTTTTTAAGTTTGCTTTTAACTACTTAAAATAAAGTTACTTAAATTTTTAAGTGATTTATACATCAACCAACATAAAATCTTAAGTTCGTTCTACAATAAAACCGAATTAAATTCTTAAGTCGATTATAGGAAAATGATGTAACTCTTAAACATGATTTTGATTAGTTTTTATTAACCTTCTGCATGTTTTAAATCACATAACAATATAAAATAACGAGAATATGTTTAAAAGGATTTTTTAAATATTTTATTCATTTAAAAATTGATTATTATTTACTTAAGAACCATTATAACAAAAAATAAATTACATACAATGTATATATATAAATTTAATTTAATTACAATATCATTAAATATTATAATTAAATATACATGTAGATGGTATATTAAATATGAAATTACATATATTTATTATTATGTCTTATTATTTACAAGATAAGCCCATAATATTCTCCTTTTGACTCTTCTTATGATCTTATGATTTGTAGCATGTTCTGACTATTGTTTTCATAAATAACTATTGTATCCCGTTTTATTCCAATCAAATAACTATATGTAATTAAACTTAAAATAATAATTTAACATCATGAATACATTAAATATATACCAATAAATATGCATGTATTATAACCAATACATTTCAAAATTTATACATGTAGCATTGGTTGATAAGTAAAATTAATACTACATGTCACGTGTAACGTTATACGTAGAATCAATGTTACATGAAAGATGATTATTTTTTTTAATTTATTAATTAATTTATGTGACACTATTTTTTCTATAAGTCTAATATATGTATCGAGTATACAACATGGACGTTAAGAAACAACACTAGCAATATTTTCCAACTTTTTTTAAGCATCAAGTAAAAATAATATATTCTTTTAAATAACTATAATTCATACGCTCGTAATTAGGATACTAACTCTAGTCCTTTAAACATATCGAAATGAATTTTATGTTATTGATTTACAACTCATTGGCAAAAATAATATATATTAGCTAACTATTTTTTAATTGATGTGACATGTAATTTATTTTCAACTCTAAAATGATTAGTTCAATACAAATATTATTTATTCACAAATGATTTAAATAATCCAAACACATTCATTAAATGTGTAAGCATAAATCATATAAATCAATGATAAAGGCTACATTGAGTATGAATAAGTGGTAGAGGCTCACAAATTATTTAAAGTAATATTAATTAATTAATTTAAGATGTTTATATATAAACTTTATTATATTCTATGTTTTATTTTAAATAATTTCTATAAAAAATTACAATGAAATGTTAACATAAACACTCTAAATTTTGTATATGATAAAAAAAATTAATCTTCAACTCCCAAATTTTTTTTATCTCCACCCAATACACAAAAATTATTATTCAATACAAATATGATTAATCGTAAATAAATTGACTAGATTTAACTCATTTATTAAATGTATAAATATAAACTCTATGAATTATCATCTAAATAATTATAATAATTATTGGAATATACTAATATAAAATCCATACATAATAGAACTATTAAAATGATTATTAAAAAAAATATTTATTATAGTAATATTTTAATATTTATTGGTATTAAAAAAATCAACAAAACATTATAAAAAATGAAAATGAAAAGAACGACCACCAAAAGCTTGAATTCTAGTTTTTGGACTTTTCCGTATTGGTTATTCGAATTTTATAAGTATATATAATTATATTTATTGTTAGCAAGAATAATTGAAAAATTTATCTTAAAGTTTTGTAAATTGATTTATATTTATAATCTAAAATAAAAAGTAATTAATTTGTTACTAAAAAATAAATATAATATAATAACTATTTTATTAGTAATATAATCCAAACACAATATAAATATGAATAATTTAATTTAATATATATAAAACTTGTATAAATTTATTTAATAAATAAGTCTAATAAAATAAAATATGTATATTAACTTTTTTAATTAATATTTTTATTATTATTTAAGAATTTAATATCACATAAATACAATAAACAATTTAATTAATCTTAATAAGTATTTTTTACTTAAAAATAATATTTCTTAATTTACTACTATTTAATTGATATTATATATAACATTATTTTGATACAAAAATAATTAGTTCAATCCAAATATTATACGTAATTAAATGAATTGAATGAACTTAACTCGTCCATTAAGTGTGTAAGCATAAATCACATTAATTATTATTTTTACAAAACTTAAAAAAATCATTTATAAAAAATATATTAAGTATAAGAGTATTTTAATATTTGTTGGTGAAGAAAAATATTGAGAGATATAATGGAGAAATTATGAAGTATTATTTATTTCTTTCTCTATATTTTTTAAATGTATTTACAACAATATAAATAGGACTATAAGTTAGACTAATACACTATTATTACAATCTGTACACCACTATTATAGTATATACACAACTACTATTACAACATGTACACAACTACTATTATCTAAAATTCTACAAATCTACAGTACCCTTCAAGTTGGGTGATAGATATTAATCATTCTTAACTTACAACTCAGTTCTTCAAAGATGGTTCGAGATAATACTTTGGTAAGGATATCTGTAATTTGATGACGAGTATATGTATATAGGAGGTCCACAATTTTGCCATCTAACTTTTCTTTAATGAAATTATGATCAATTTCTACATGTTCGGTTCGTCATGATGAAGAGGGTTTTTGCAATTCTTATTGCAACTTGATTGTCACAATGTATGCTGATAGATTAAGTAGTTGTGAAGTGCAGTTCATTGAGTAGTCTTCTTAACCACATTCCTTCACAAATCTCAGAGTTATAGCTCTGAATTCAGCTTATGTACTACTTCAAGCGACTACTGATTATTTCTTACTTCTCCAAGTTAGAAGATTCCCTCATACGAATGTACAATACCTAGTGGTAGATGTACGATCCACTATAGAGCCTGCCCAATCAGCATCTGCAAAGACTTCAATTTTTCTGGTGGGATTCTTACTGAAGTACAATCATTTTCCTAGTGTCATCTTAAGATACCTAAGTATATGATAGACCGCTTCCATGTGTTCATCAATGAGACTGTTCATAAATTGACTTACAACACTGACTAAAAAACCAATATATGGTCTAGTGTGGGATAGGTAAATGAGTTTTCTCACTAATCTTTGATAACGACCTTTGTCCATAGGTGCACAGTTTTCTTTGATTCCAAGTTTTACTGTAGGGTGTATCGAAGTTTATACCGATTTACATCCCATCATTCCAGTTTCTTTGAGAACATCAAGTATATATTTCCTTTGAGATATATATATATGTCTTTATTTGTTCGAGATACTTCCATTCCTAGGAAATATTTGAGATTGTCTAGATCTTTGATCTCAAATTCCTTGGCTAGGAACCCCTTGAGTTTATTCATTTAAGCTGTAGAATTACCTATTAGAACAATATCATCTACATACACAATTAAGATAACTATTATTTTATTGGAAAAATGTTTGACGAAAAGTGTATGATCTGATTAACATTAATTAAACCTATATCTCTTCAGAACTTTAGAAAACTTATCGAACCAAGCACATAGAGACTACTTCCATCCATATAAGGATTTCTTAAGTTTGCAGACTTTATTGGTTAGACCATGAGATTCAATTCCAAGAGGAGTGTCCATGTAGACTTCTTCTTCAAGATCACCATTGAGAAATGCATTCTTGACATCTAATTGGTAGAGAGGTTAATCCAAGTTAGATGCTAGTGAGAGGAGAACATGAACAATATTGAGCTTTTCTATATGTGCAAAAGTTTCCTGATAGTCAATCACATATCCTTAAGTGAATCCCTTAGCCACAAGGCGATCCTTGAATCTTTTTAAACTGTTGTCTTTTTTATGTTTGAATGTAAAGATCCACTTACACCCAACAACTCATTTTTCCGGTGGTAGTTCTTTGATCTCCCAAGTCTTGTTTTTCTCTAAGGTACTAAGTTCTTCAAAAATGGTTGTCTTCCATTCAGGTAGCTGAAAAGCTTCATGAACGAAATTTGGAACATATATCTTATCAAGGTTGCTGATAAATGCCTTATAACCTGGTAAGAGACTTTTATAGGAAACAAAGCTGTAGATAGGGTAGTTTGTACAAGATCTTACACCTTTTCTTATAGCAATTGGAAAATTCAAATCATTAGGAGGCAACTTAATAATATGAGGTTCAATGATGTTACCTTATGAATTGTCAGAGTAACTTGTACTCAGGTTGGACGTTTGGACTGGCTCAAGATATGCTCGGTTCTCCGTTCTCTCTTGAGTTCTTTTCCTCTTGAAGTAGAGAAGAATATCACTATTTGGGATAGGAAAGTTTGGATCTGTTGGTAGAGGAGTTGAGGGTTTATTGGGATTATTAGGAGCATTTGTTTGAGACACTAATTCACTCTCTGGACTTTGCGCAATATGATTTGAGATCGAATTTGTGGGAGACTGGGTGGTAATGCTATTCCAAAGCTGTTATTCATTGCCTATGTTCTCCTTCTGAATGACAGGTTTGGAATAGTATGGATATTATTCAAAGAATGTGACATACATTGTATTATTGAACTGTTTTGTAATAGGAGATAAGCATTTGTATCTTTTCTCATATGATGAATACCCTAGGAATATGTATTTAATGACTCTGGGATCAAGTTTACCTCTATCATGTGCATAGACATAAGCAGAACATCCAAATATTTTAAAGGGAAAGTGGGACACGATTCGAGTGTGTGGGTATTACTCAAGTAGAGTATTGATAGGTGTTTTGAAAGTGAGGACACGAGAGGGCATCCTATTGATAAGATATGTAGCTATAAGGACAGTTTCCCCTATAAATATTGAGGGAGATGAGTTGTGAACATAAGAGATCTAGCTACCTAGAGAAGATGCATATTCTTTCCTTCAACCACTCCGTTTTGTTGAGGTGTGTCAATACAAGAGCTTAGATGGATAATCCCTTAACTTAACAAATAATCACTAAGAATGGAAGCAGAATATTCTTTAGCATTCTCAGTTTTCAATACTTGGAATTTTGTTTGAAATTGGGTTTGAATCATAGTATTGAAATTTTTAAAGATTTTATCTGCTTCAAATTTTTCTTTTATGAGAAATAACCAAGTGATTCGAGTATGATCATCAACAAATGAAATGAGCCAACGTGTCCCTATTATATTTTTGATTCGAGAAGGTCCCCAAATATCAGTGTGAATTAATGAGAAAGGATGTGTTTTTTTATGTGGAAGAGAAGGATATGAATTTTTAACATGTTTTAAAAATTTACATACTTCACATTTGAAATCCTTTGAATTTTTATTTCTAAAGGATGAAGGGAAAAGTTTTTTCAAATATAGGAAATTAGGATGACCTAGGCATTATTGATTTAACATGATTTCACCATCATTATTGGACTTAAGCTTTAACAAAGCTTTATTCTGATAAGAAATCTCGAATACAACTTGGAGGGCTTGTATTGCTAGAGGGTCTTTCACTTTTAAGGAGATAGAGTCCTGAGCACTCTTTAGCACTCCCAATCATCTTCCCCGAATCCAAGTCCTAAAATACACATAGATTATGAACAAATTTAGCCACACAATTTCCCCCGAGTGAGTTTAGTAATTGATACAACATAACAATCAAGTGTGGGAACAAGAAGGACAGAATTTAGAATAAAGGAATTTAAATTTTTTGCTGAACCAATCCCTGTTACTTTGGATACTGAGCCATCGACAATTCTGACAGTGTGTTATTCTTGGTAGGTTTTAAGATTCATGAGAAGAGAAGCATAACCCATCATGTGGTCTGAAGCACCTGAATTAACAATCCAAGGTCTCGTAACCTGTTTCACACTAAGAGCATTGAGGGTGTTACCTGATTAAGCTACAATGGCAGATGTTGTGGGCAAGGATTGCCCAAATATTTTCTAGAGGAGATCAATCTGTTCCTTGGGTTATGGAGGCAGTATTTCCATGGCTTTCTTTGTTGATGTACCATGTAGAGGATGGCCTCCAATCAAATGGCTTTCCATGAATTTTCCAGCAGGTTTCCTTAGTATGACCAGGTCTACAACAATGGTTATACCAAGTTTTTCCTCTTCGGGGATAATTGTTTGCATTCTGAGATTGCTGATGTCCTTGAATAGAAAACACAAACCTTTCTCTAGTCACTGAAATGGAAGATTGAGGACCCATCATCACCTTTTTTTGACTCTCATCTTAACGAACTTCGGAGAAGGCTTCACGAATGCTTGGTAAGGGTTTTGTTCCTAGAATTTTGCCACACACATCATCAAGATCTTTATTGAGTCCCATCAAAAATGTGAAAACTTGTTTCTTGTCAATAATCTGTTTATACAAGATTTCGTCTGTTGGACATGTTTATTCCAGAACCTCAAAGAGGTCTAACTACTGCCAATATCGAGTGAGAGAGTTAAAGTAGTGGGTAATTGATGACTCTTCTAGACGAAGATCATGGAGAATGCTTTCGGTCTCAAATAGTTCAAACATATTATCAAAATTGGAATAAGTATCTCTAGCGGCATCTCATATTCCTTTGGCAGTATTGTAGAGAAGAAAGTTCTCTCCAATTTTGTTCGTCATGGAATTTATCAACCAAGACATCACTATATTGTTCTCTGATTTCCATGTTCTATATTTTGGATCGTCTTTGTTCGAGGTTGCTGCATCTCTTGTGAGGTAATCATTTTTCATCTTTTTACATATTAACATCATGACGGATTGGGACCACCAAAGCTAATTGTGCTTATTTAATTTGTGACTGGTGATGGGCAAAATATTGTTCTCGATGGAACCTCCATTGGAACAGATCACAATAGGTTTTCCTACAGTCATTGATGCTTGGACTATCGTGAAAATGATGTTATTTCAATTTGGGATGATTGGATAATTTGGGCTGGGATGATTGGGCTTATTAGTAACTAGGCTGTCAGACGATTGGTCTGATTGGGCTTTATTAGTTACTAGGTTGAGTCTGAATCACAATCTGATTGGGCTAATATGAGAATATCGGTGCTCGAACTATTGTCGACACGTGGTTATGAACCATCAGATCGTGATTGACTAGTGATGGTGGCAACTGGACAACTGGATGGCAATGGCAAAGCACCAAAGTGGAAGATGACGGCGACTGGGTGCCTACAGAATGAGAAATGGGTCACGATGAACCAGGTGACTAATGGTGCTTGGGTTTCGCGAGACTGATGACTAAAGTCTCGCAATATTGAGGTTGAAGTCGCGTGAGACTAATATTGATGTCGCGTGAGATAGAGGGACTAGTGAAGAAGGAAATTAGTGGTACTAGCTCCGATCGTGCAGAACTTTATTAATTTGGATTTCAAATATGCTCTAATACCATGAAGAAAAATATTGAGAGAAATGGTTGAGAAATTCTAAAGTATTATTTATTTCTTTCTCTATGTTTTTCAAATGTATTTACAATAATATAAATAGGACTATGAGTTATACTAATATAACACTATTACAGTCTATACATAACTACTATTACAACCTATACACAACTACTAGTACAGCCTGTATACAACTATTATTACAGCATGTACATAACTATTATTATCTAAAATTCTACAATTCTACAGTTGGTATAAAAAAATTATGGTATTTTATATATAAGATCTTGTTTTATCTTTAAAAGTGTATAACGGATCAAATACGCACAATTTAGTCGATTTGTAATTTGATCTAATCCATACGGTTTATAAATTTTATAATCCGTAATCAATCCACACATTGTAATCATCAAATCCAATCTATTGTATAGCAAATTAATTCATATCAATCTTTACAATCCATTAAATGATATTTTTCATGACCATATAATTTTTTAAAATAAAAACTTATGATAATTATAAATCTACAATTATAAATCCACACATTTGTTTGATTAATATATTTACGTTTGTTTGAATTTGAGAATACAATATATATTATGTACCAAATAAAAATGAATAGTCAAAGAATATTAAAATATGATGGCTGTATGATTGAAGTATAGATATTAAAAATTAAATCAGAGTAAATATTATAAAAAAATTCAAAAGACTCGTCTAATTTAATTATTTTGTTATGAGTTATTGTATAATAATTAATAGCAAAATTATTTAATAAAAAGTTCATAGGATTTATACAAAAAAACTAAAATAAATATTTTAATATATACCAATTGAATCAAATTTATTTAACTTCAAAAATATAAATTCATAATTTAATTCATATCTATAAATTTTAAATTTTTTTATCAAATTTAATATGAGATCAAAAATTAATATCGTTCATAATTTGTTGGTAGATTTTGCAGATTGATTGTACACCCATATTTTATTTTTAGGTGACGTTTGGTTCACAGAATGAGAATAGAATGGAATGAAATGTAAAGGAAACAATTTTGTTTTGTTTTATCACTGAAATAAAAAAAAGAATCAGTATTACAGTATTTTGTTTACAACTAGAATGTAATGGAAAACATTATATATTACCTTAATACCCCTATAATTAGTAAAGTTTAAATAATATCATTTAATTGTTATTTTTTCGTCAAACAAAATACATTATTGAAATCATTATTATTTTTAAATAATTATTACTTAAAAATAAAATATATTATTAAAATTATTATTTTTCTAAATAGAGTTTAGGATTTTGAGGTTTGAGATTTGAGATTTAAGGATTTTGGATTTAGGGTTATATTTGTGGGTTAAGGATTATGGTTAAAATTATTATTTTTCTAAATAGAGTTTTGAGATTTGGGATTTAAGGTTATATTTGTGAGTTAAGGTTTAGGGTTAAAATTATTATTTTTCTAAATAGTGTTTATGGTTTTAAGATTTGGGATTTAGGTTTAAGTTTAGGGTTAAAATTATTATTTTTATTAGGGTTATATTTTAAATTGGAGTAAAATTAAAAAATTTAAGATAAGAATAAAATCATGATTCTTTAAGGGGAGAATTTTTTTTAATTCTTTCTATTTTAAGAATCGATTTTATTATATTCAAACTTTTTAATTAATTTTTATTTTATTACATTCCACCGTAGTCGACTATGTTTGAAATATTTGCTAGACATAAAATATAATTTTGGAAAGACAAAAATTGATTTATCTTAAAAATGAATATTGACCGTCAAACCACCTGTTCTTGACTAGTAATATTAACTAATCAGACTTTTATGTTGATCATTGTTGACGGGTTTAACTCCAAAGTTGACCAAACGATGGAGTATACTTCATGTTTTATAGGATTTGGATTTTGCATTTTGCTGATATCTAATTTTTATCTTAAAATAAAATTTAATATCTAATTTTTTAAAATATATAATTTTATTTTAAATTTTTTTAAATTTAATATATTTTAATCTCTAATCTTTTTAATAAAATAAAATCTAATCCCTAATTTTTTAATAAAAACTGTTAAATTTTAAAGGTTATGAATAATAAATTAAGGAATTATAAAAGTTTTTGAATTAAATGTTAGTACCCATTGAAATACAAAAACCTACCTCATATATTCTATAACATATTAAACACTTTTTTTAGCAATTTATATTACATAGTCTTAACTTCATTTGATGAAGCGTACTTCATTTTATGGAGCTAACCTTGAATGAGGTCTGACTTGAATCATATAACTGCGTTCTTATATACAAGATTATTTTAATAACAAAATATGTTTTGATATCTAATTCAAAACCTTATTTAAAGTTTAAAATCCAAATTAAAATATAAAATATAACCTTAAGTAAAACAAATTAAATTTAAAATTTAAATACAAATTAATTAATTAAAAAAATATAATTATAAAAGAAAACAATATTCAAAAACCGTTACTTTTAACAAAGATATACTTCGTGAGACTACCGAGTGCATTTAATGAAAATTATTTGTAATATTGTTTACTATTCCCTTCATTTGAAGATTAGCGTATTAATTTTTTTGCTATTTTTTAGTTTTTAAATATATTTTAATATTTGTTTTTGATTAATTTTACATTCTACTCAATATCTCTTATTTGTTTATCATTTATGAGCTAATTAACTTCTTCTATATATTTTTTTTTTCTATTAATCAACTTAATTTAAGATTTTTTTTCTTATTGTTAATTTTATTTTATGTATTTTTGATAATTCTAAGAATGATAAAAGTTTTTGGCTAATTTAAGTTATAGATAAAACACTTATCAATGATCTTTATGATATTAACTTTTCTTATAATAACTAAAGATTTGATAAGTATGGTTCTCTATTGAATTGTATGTATAAATTATTTTTATATTGATTTAATCTATTTTTTTCTACAAACAAACGACATATTGTACATTATTTTATACACAAAATTCAAAAATTATATACTATATTAATTAATTAAAACAGAACCTATATAATTTTTTTTATGAATATCAATAAATAATATGAAGTTGTTGAACTCCTAGTTGATGATGAAAGAAGAAAAAAAAATTGTTGAGTTCCTAATCGATAAAAGAAGAAAAAAATGTTGAAGATAACGTAAAAGGAATCAAATATCATTAAAATTGTATTTACTAACAAAAAAAATGATGAAAAATATGTTGTTAATATTTCTACAAGAGGAATGGTAAAAATTACTACAAATGTCTTTAATTAAAGACACATGTGTTCTAATATATAAAAAATATATAATAAAATAAAATATTGTATTAAATTGATATATTTTATTAAATATATATATCATAATATTTTTAAAAAATATATATAAAATAAATTTATGATTTATTAAAATAACGAACGTTAGCCAAACTGTACAACTTTATTCACTCGTCGCTTTAGGTCGGCAACTAGGGTTGTGGGCTCATCGAGCTAAAATTGAGTTATCCTCTTTAAGAATGAAGTGATCGAGGCTTGGGAGTATATGTGAACAATGTGTAATGGGTATTAGACTTTGTCCATAAAGTTTAGTGCATGCAAAGAAATTGGCACAAACTTTTGTCATTTGTCATTTGCCTCAATTGCTCCTAATAGCCCGTTTTAGATCACCTTAGAATGTGTTTCTATGTAAGATATATGTTAATTTTGTATTAGCACTGAAATTATTTATTATTATTTGAGCATACGATAACATAATATTTTATATTAATAAAATGTAAGATTAATGTAATAAATTTAAAAAATAAATAAATAAATACTCAACTAATGATATAGGAAAAAAAGTAAAATGATTAAAGATAAATATATTTAAAGAATAATAAACAACACTTTTAAATTAGAAGATATGTGTTAGATCTTTATTAAAAAAAAATTAATTAAACCTTTTAATTGCTAAAATTTAAAAAGTATTTATTAAAATGAAATGTCATATAACCGATAAATTTTATAAACAAATTTCATATTGTAATATTTATTTTTTTGATGAATTAGTACGAGATATCCTTAATTAAATTAAATGATAAGTGAAGTTATAAAAAAATATTTATTAATAATAACTATAATTATTTATAATAAATAACATATTGAGTGTGAATGAAATAATTCATTTGTGATATCTAAAATTTACTAATTACAAAGACAAATTGCTTAGCACTTATAAAAAATAGCTTTGTTTTTGGGACCAAATGAATAAACAACGCTTTCTTAATCCTTGATTCTATGTGCAGCTTATTGGTGGATGAAGCAAGCAAGCAACTACCAGTCTACCATATATGGTGGAATGTAAATATTGGAGAAAAAATGGTCGACTAGTTGTGAACTTGAGATGGATTAAAAATAAACAAAAGAAGATATGAAAGGGTTAGGTACACGTATGAAGTTTATTTATTTATTTATTTCTTTATGATAAATTCTTCTTATATATAAAGTTTTATTTTTAATTATTTAAATAAAAAAAATATTTTTTTAAAGAATTAAAAACAAAATTATATATAAACTAAAGTGTTATCTTATGGTAAACTTTTTTTTTTTAAATTATTCCATCACTTTAACTTTTAGAATTTAATATGTTTAAATTTGAATTACGTGGCTGGGTATAAAATTAAAAATCAAAAATTCAAAATGTGTGTGCTTGAAAACTTATTATCACCTTTTCACCCTTTGAATTATCTATTGCTTACTCCACAGCGAAGGCTTGTATTATTAATAATTTTCTTTCACTATAAAAGAAAATACAATTTCAACTAAAAGAAAAAAAAAAGTATAATTCCAAAGATCAGTGTGTATCCTCCTCTTTCCACTATCTTCCTTCAGTTATGGCAGCAAAGCTTATGAACTCTGTTCAGTATGACCGTTACGGTGGAGGAGCCGTTAGTTTGAAGGTATTTTCTTTTAATTTTATTATTATTATTATTATTATTATTGTTTTCTTCAATATTATGAAGAAACAAGATTAAGAGATTAAAAACAACACAAGAACAAGAACAAGAGAGATGAAAGTTTTGGAATGATCTTGAGAATGAAATTAATCATTAACCCGATCATAATCTTGTGTTTGTGGGTGCGAATCTCACAAGTAATTTTGATAATAACAAAATTTTATCATTTAATTTGCAAGTAATCAAACGGACGAAGCCACGTAGAAGTCGGATGTGACACGTGTCCCCTTTAACTTATGTGCAACTTTTTTTTTTCCTTTCCTCTTTTTTATTTTTTATTTTGCAAAAATGGTTAGTAATTTCTCTCTTGGATATTTTAGTAAAATTATCTCGGACTTGTGTTATTTTAATTTTGTAATCCTTTGATAATAATATATTACTTTTGTTTCCTTTAAGTTAGGTACGTTCAATCCAGGAATTATTAAATGAAGTAAATTTAGTATTTTTTTTAGATAATAATTTTTCAAGAATAAAATTGAAGTTTTGTTCAAAATAATATTAAAAATCCAAAAAAAAAAGAAGAGAAAATAATAGGAATTGAACATTTAAAACTTTTAAAGACAAAAATAATATTTCTTTTATGTTTATCTCATATATTTTTTTTATTAAAAAAATTCAGTATATAATTTTATTTTAAACGTCGTATAATTGGATATAAATCAAAATCATAATCAATTAATTTAACGTCATCAGTGAAAATAAATCGTTCAATATTATTAGATATTATTTTTATTTTTTAAATTTTAAGAATGTTATTTTTTATAATTTGTTAACAATCGACTCTCGTACATTTTTTCGAATAAAAATAAGTTATCTCCCGTTTAAGTCTTTCTATTTTTTCTTCACTAAAAAAATATTAATTTTTTTTCTCTCCTAATTTGTAAATGTAAATAATTTTATAATAATTTAAAATAATTATATAAATGAATTAGAGATTCATGAATAGCATACTATTATAAAGAGTGAGAGGATAGAAATATTGAGATGAAAGAAAAATATTTTTTTTTAAGAAAGAGTGGGAGTTTTTTGGTTTTTATTTTTAAATTCAAGGAGAATCCAATTATATACATTTAAAGTTATTATTTTTAAATAAATTAAACATAATTTATCTTATTTAAAAATTAATTAATAAAATAAGATGAAAATACTTTTATTGAAGAGTTAAGGAATTAAATAACTCTAATTTCAATCCATCTCCTATGTTACATTTATCTTAACAAGAATATATATCATTTTTCGTGGGTTCAGACTTATGAAAATAATTTTTCATTTTTGTGAGACATTGTAATTGTTTAACCTTTCTCAAATGCTTTTTCATTTTTCTCTTTTATCAATGTTCATCAATTTAATTATTATTTGATACAATGTCTCGTACATATTTATTTGTTTATTTTTCGTTTCCCTTTAAATTTAACTATCTCGTGTTAGTTATATTATATAATCTTACATTATTTATTAGATATTTAAATCTTTTTAATAGTCTTTTTGATTTTTTTATATATACTAACCTAAGTAATTTTATTTTTACTACCACTCAATTTTTAGATTTAATTTTTTATTTAAATTAGCAACAAAATAATATACAATTAACACATAATATTAAGTTGTGTTATTTTATTTTATAAACATTAAATTTTGAGATTTGATTTTTTTAATTTAAATTAGTAAAAAAATAATAATAATAGATATTTAACGCGTAACATTGATAGTCTAATGTTTAAAAATCATTGAAATTTAAAAATCATTGAAATTTGCTAACAAATATAACTTCTACTATGATTTTTTTTAGACAATAAAACTCCATTTTAGATTATATTAATTATCACATGGTACCTTTGAATACAATTTTTTTTATTCTAGTTATTATTATAGTTCAATTACCTAATTTTTTCATGATAATTTAAGCTATTAATTTTGAAAATCTAATACAAGGATTGATTATTTATTTTTATGTTGTTACTTTTTTAAAACTAATATAATTATTAAAAAACTAATAAACCTAATTAATCAATTTCGAAAAGCTATTAGAACTCACAACCCATTATCTTTTAACTTGAAGGTAAAATAATGTATACTTTAACACAATTGGTGTGAGGTAGAATAACCTGTGGTGTATGATAATAATAATTGGGTTGACATGATAAATTTAAGAACCATTTTAGATTATATTACTAGGTTTAGTAACACTTCTCAGTGGTTGTAAGTTGTAACTTGTTCTATAAAGCAGTATTTCGATTCAACTTGCTCTATTAATGCATCTTAATTCATACTTTTTTGCAGCATGTTCAAGTTCCAATTCCTAGTCCTCTCAAAGATGAGATTTTAATAAAATCAGAAGCAGTCAGTTTAAATCCATTTGATTGTAGAATTCAGACAGGCATGCTACGGCCTCTTTTTCCTTCCAAGTTTCCTCACATACCCGGTAATCTATATATATACTTAATATATAGGTGTATTTATTTTTTCTCGTTGGGTATACAAATAAATTTTTAGAATATTGCATGAGATGAGATGACTGCTTTCATTTCTATCCTCTAATTACTTTTGAACCCATGTTATAAAATATTTTATATTTATATATGTGTTTAAAAGTACAAAAATCGTTGAAGCTTCAATGATTCCAACGAAGGATGATCACCAGAGTAGCACCTAGGGGTGTCCAAAAACCGGCTCGGATTGGACCAAACCGTAAAACCGGACCGAATCGGATCGGATCGAACGGTTTTACAAATCATACAGTTCGGTCCGGTTTGTATTTATTAAAACCGTTTTTCAAACAGTCCGGTCCGGTTTAAACCGATCGAATCAGACCGGATCGGTTTAATAAATATATTAAAAAATTTACATTATTTTTCATTAAAAATGTCAAAAAAACTGAACCGAATCGGATCGGATTGGACCGAACGGTTTTATAAATCAAATGGTTCGGTCCGATTTGATCCGAGTAATATAAATGGTCCGATTCGGTCCGATATTTTTTCCCAAAACCGCACCAGATTGGACCAGTGGACACCCTAGTAGCACCAACAAACTATGTTATGTTTTCAAGAAAATTTTTGGATCGTCGATACTATTTTTTAACATGTATTCTTAAATTTTAAATACATAATTCTTGTCTCATTTAACTTTTAATGAGATGATATGGTAATGAAATGGTACTAATTTAAATATTTTATATGTCTCTAGTAGGCTTAAACGAGACAAGTAAAAATACAAAAATAATAGAAAATATAATACATGATTATTTATAATGTAAATTTAATAGGAAAAATGATATAACATATGTTTAAGTTAGGCCTATTAGGACTATACAATATAATTGAGATGAGATGATATTTAAATAAAATAAGACAATATTGTATTATGAACTCATTAAATACATGAAATGAGACATTAGATAGACAACTCATACATCTCTAGATGCATCCAAAGCACATGCATACATAATATTATTTCTAGTTGTCTAGCTAGCTACCCAGTGTACATTACCCAAAATTAAATGTGCTTCAACTATATTTTTGGGAGTAGCATCACATTTTTCTCCCATAACACCAACAAGTTAACAATTTCCACTTTTCAAGCATCATATTTTCGTGATTACTAATTAGGAAAAAACTCTTAAGATCATATAGTTGAGCTAGCAAGCACCTCAATCTCATAATTACGAAATTTAGTTTTCCACAATTCATATCATTCTTCTTATTTCTCATTCTAAACAATAAGTATTAGAAAAATTAGGATAGGTACTATAGAGAACTAACAAGCAGAAGCAAACTGATTCTAAGATGGTACAACTCCTAGAGAGAACGAGTCCAAGGAATCGCAACTCCTAGATAGATAGAAAATAAAAAACACTTTAGTAATTTGAGATCCTATCAAATCCACAAGAAATCTATTAGTACTTTCAATGAATCGATCCTACTTTGAGTAAAAATCGAATAGGGTCAAAGATGGAAAGCAATGTAAGAGGTCAAAAAGAAAACTGCTCATAAATTTTCGGTATAGTGATTTTACCTTCCTTATATTTTCTAGGTGCAGGGATTTAGAGAACCTTTTACATCAGAGTTATGCTTCAAAGTGCAATGTCATACTCTCTTTTTTTCCAAATAAGTCAATACGGACAAAATATAGAATATAAAGAGTTTTAGTATGAATAACATTAGAATATAAATAGTTTTCTCTTAAATTTGTATTTCATATTTTTCTTGCTTAAGTCTCTTATGTACAAGAATAATATATTTATATTAAGAAAACTGAAAGGAAAAACATGCTTTGCTCCACTAGCAGCTGCTACACCCTTTCCCTGCTTCCCTTTACTGTTGTGCCCACTATAAGCATGCTGCTGCCCTACTTCTGCAACACATGTCAACACGTACATAGATATCTTTTATGCACAACTTGTCAAGCGAGTTGTAAAATTTTCTTGCAACTACCATGATGCTGCTGATGCACCCTGCTACTCCAATCATGATAATTCTTCATCCCTTCCTCAAGTTGTAGTTTAATAGATATCATGCAAACTCAACTTGAACATTAACTTGTTAAATTGAGAAGTTGACAGGCTAAGGACTCATTTGTTCTCACCATATTTTTCAACCATCTCATACCACAACCCTTTGAAAAAACATGTAATTAGCTCTTATCCCAGAGTTCATACAAATGAGGGCTAAATCAGCTGTTAGATCTTATGTTGGATAAGCAAGAATTAAAGCATTGCTCTGATACCATGACAAAAATCAGAATATAAAGGGTTTTAGAATGACTAACATTAGAATATAAAGAGTTTTCTCTTGAATTTGTATTTCATATATTTTCTTGCTTAAGTCTCTTATGTACAAAGTGTTAGGAGAATCACAATTTCAATTCGAACTTAATCAAGGTCTAAACAACAGAATTAAACCTATTCTCCTTCTTTGTGTGAATCTTTTAGGAAACAAATAAATAGAGCTTAAAATGAAACATGCACAAAATCAACACAAGCAATTTACGTGGAAAAACCTTCCTGGTGTAGGAAGGAAACAACCACGGCACTCCTCTCTAAAACTTCCACTATCAAGAAACAATTGTACAAAAGTTCTCTCTAGGTAAAACTAGAGACAAACAATCAACAACATCATCAAGAATACACTTCTTGGAAACTAACAATTATTTCAAGAAGAATAGAGAAATCTAACCCAATTCGTAGTCACTGTTCACTACTCATAATTTCTCAAACCGGTGAGCCAAATCCAAATCCCACCGCACAGATTAAAGAGTCTTGAGTCGTGAACCTGACTGCAAAATTTCAGCTTAATCGGACCATAAACGGCCTTCGATCGGAACACTTGATGAAGACTGGATGGAGAGGGAAAAATCGAAAACCGAGAGCGGAATTTTTTACCACCGCCTTTTCTACGCACACCTTTTTTCTTTCTCTCGTCGAATTCTGCACACAACAAAACCTAAAATGGGTTTATTAATTAAAGAAATGAAATGACACAATTGCCCTTCTTACTCCATGGGCTTTGCCACATGAAACTTCAGCAGGCTCACTCCAAATAAGAGGAAAACTCTAACAAATCTTCCCTTTTCCGATTAGATGGAGGGATCTGCCATCCCTAAGAATTGAACAACAAACTTCAAGTTTTTCTCTTGACACCGCTTTTGTCGGCATGCTGTATCCATTCTCATCAGTATGTATTTTCTCAAGTTTAAGCAACTTATTGTGTTCTTCTTGCTTCACCCTGTAGACCCACTTGTTCTTCAAAGCTCTCTTACCCTTAGGCAACTTTACCAGCTCAAACGTGTGATTGTCATACAGTGACTGTATCTCATCTTCCATAGCACCAACCCAATGTGTTTTGTTTCCATCTTCCATCGCTTATGCATAACATTGAGGTTCTCCTAAATACTGTCAATAACACATACTCATCTCAGTATCATATCACGTGTGGAAGGGACGTCGGTCTCTCGCACCTCCGGTGGAATTTCTCGGTTCTAGCAACCGATCGCAGTCCGGTGATCTGTTTTAGCTTGCATATCTACATCATCTAAAACCATGTTGGTCATCTTGAACATTTTGTTCCATCCTGTCGATAAAGGAACCGGATCTAGGTCCAATCAAATCATCGCTATCTTGATGGACTCCTTTTTCTATCTTCTCAACATCTTGTATAGTTTGATCTTCTATAAACACAACATCACGACTCCACAGCTTCTTCTCAACTTGATCATAAAATATGTAGCCAAATTCATCCAGACCAGCAACCAACAAAGATACATTGTCGTGTCTTCATATCGAGCTTAGATCTACTCATCTTTTGGTATATGCACAGTAATGCTTTGCAACCAAAACACGAAGATGATCATAAGAAACATCTTTGCCGATCAAACTCTGTTTGGTACATCAAATTGAAGAGGAACACATGGTGTGAGATTAAGAAACATGTACAACCGTATTCAAAGCCTCACCCCGAGAAAGATCTTGGCAACTGAGCCTACGAAAGAAGACATCTTACTCTTTCAACTAATGTCCGTTTCATTCTCTCACCAACCCATTTAACGAGGAGTCTTGGGAGGTGTCTTTTGATGTCGAATGCCACGATGCCACAATACTCATCAAAAGGACACGAATACTCTCCCATTATACTGTTACGATGCATGATTGCTTCCCGATTTGTCTTTCCACTAAGGCTTGAAATCATAAACACATCTAGTACTTGATCTTTGCTCTTCAATGTGTACACCCATAACTTTCTTGAACAATCATCTACGAAGGTCACAAAAATAACGCGCACCGCAAAGTTTTTGTCTTCATAGGACCACATACATCTGAATGTACCAAATCAAGTATGTATTGTTTTCTTGAAGGAGGAACTCTTGAAAGAAACTCTATTTTGTTTCCTCGCTAAACAATGAGTACATCTTCTTAAACAAACATCATTCATTCCAGAAAGAAGATTCTTTTTAGTTAATATCGCCAAACCTTTCTCACTCACAGCAAGTCTTATGCCCACATTCGATGTGGGCATGCACAAAGATTAATAATGCCTTTAAAGAGTCTCGCTCAAGTATATACAAACCGGAATGTTTGTTCCCACGAGCAACAACTATAGCACCTTTAGTAAGTTTCCATTGACCATTACTAAAGGTATTGCAATATCCTTCATCATCAAGTTTACCCGCAAAAATCAAGTTCAAACGAATTTCGGGAATATGCTTTACCCTGCAAGTAGTCTCGTGCCATTATTCATCATCTCCAAACACACATCTCCAATACCAATGACTTTAACCAAGCCATCATTACCCAACTTCACCGTCCCAAAGTCACCGCCGTATAGGATGTAAAGAAGTCTCGAGACGTAGCATGAATGGAAGGCTCCACTATCGATAACCAACCGACCTCGTGACATGCAACATTGACAACATCTTCATTATAAGCAACAAGAAAGTCTTTCCGAACTAGCGGTGGCAATTCGATCATTTTCTTTACTAACATCACCCTCTTGTTTTTGTCTTTATTCTTGTTATCTCCGCTTCAACTGCCTACAATATTTTTTGATGTGCCCTTTCATTACCACGGTGATGACAATCAATATTAGAAAACCTAGACTTGCTTCTTCCTTTTCTTTGTTCTTGAAACCTCTACTTTTACTCCTCTCTTTCTTTTGTAACCAAAATCTCATTGATCGTCGAGAAGACGTGTGATTTTCTTCTCATTTCTTCATTCAAAACACTACTCTTAGCCGATCCATATTGATTACACCATTTGGAGTGAGTTACTTAATGACATTCTAAATGTTTCCCAAGAGTCGGCAACGTACTCCAATAAACACAAGCCTTGAATCTCATCATCAAACTTGATACCCATTCCAGCTAACTGATTGATTATTCCTTGGAACGTATTCAAGTGATCTGTCAACGGAGTTCCATCTTGGTACCTTAAAGCCATCAATTGCTTTATAAGAAACATTTTATTATTTCCTGTTTTTCGAGCATACAACTCTTCAAGTTTATTCCATAGTGACCGTGCATGTATTTCTCCACTAATGTGATTCAAAACATTATCATCTACCCACTGCCTTATATACCCACAGACTTGTCGATGTAACAAAGTCCATTCTTCTTCAGATAACTTTTCTGGCTTTTCATAGGCAAACACCGGTAAATGAAATTATTTGACATAAAGGAGATCTTCCATTTTTCCTTTCTAAGTATGATAATTAGAACCATTCAAAGTAATCATTCTACTCAAATTTTCTTCCATTATTCAACACAAGAAATTCCACAATAATAACCACAGCTCTGATACCACTTTGTTAGGAGAATCACAATTTCAATTCGAACTTTATCAAGTTCTAAATGGCGGAATTAAACCTATTATCCTTCTTTGTGTGAATCTTTTAGGAAACAAATAAATAGAGCTTAAAATGAAACATGCAAAAAATCAACACAAGCAATTTACGTGGAAAAACCTTCCCGGTGTAGGAAGGAAACAACCACGTCACTCCTCTCCAAAACTTTCACTATCAAGAAACAATTGTACAACAGTTCTCTCTAGGTAATACTAGAGGCAAACAATCAACAACATCATCAAGAATACACTTCTTGGAAACTAACAATTATTTCAAGAAGAATGGAGAAATCTAACCCAATTCGTAGTCACTGTTTACTACTCATAATTTCTCAAACCGGTGAGCCAAATCGAAATCCCACTGCACAGATTAAAGAGTCTTGAGTCGTGAACCTGCCTGCAAAATTTCCGCTTAATCGGACCACAAATGGCCTTCGATCGGAACACTTGATGAAGACTGGCTGGAGAGAGAAAAACTGAAAAACTGAGAGCAGTTTTTCTGGTGTAGCTGCTGCCTTTTCTGTACACCTTTTTTTCTTTCTCTTCAGAATTCTGCACACAACAAAACCTAAATAGATTTATTAATTAAAGAAATGAAATGACACAATTGCCTTTCTTACTCCATGGTCTTTTAAGCCACATGGGCTTCATTTGAGCTTCTCCAAATAAGAGGAAAACCCAACACAAAGATGATATATTTATATTAAGAAAAATGAAAGGAAAAACATGCTCTGCTCCACTAACAGCTGCTATACTCATTCTCTGTTTCCTTCTACTGTTGTGCCCACTATAAGCATGTTGCTACTCCACTTATGCAACACACGCCAACAAATACAACCCCTAATTTGTTCATAGTTAACGCATGGAAGCAAAGTATCTGATATGAACGTGTGATCTTCTTTTTGGCTAATGAGTTTTTTTTAATAAATTATTATTATTTTTTAAATGGAGCAGGTACCGATGTGGCTGGAGAAATAGTAGAAGTTGGACAAGGAGTCAAGAAATTCAAAGCTGGTGACAAAGTTGTAGCTTTTCTCAGCAATAGAGTGAGTGTGGAATCTTTCAACTTTTGTTATTTTCCATGTCTATGAAATTTCTTATTTTCAACTATTCAATATGTTCAAGGCTTGAAAGTATTTAATAATGTACTTGACTGTTGTGGCATACCAAATACAATTCTGTCTGAGGAGGAGTACCGTTTCTTTGAGTTTGGACCCTAAATACATTTTTTTTGGGAGATGTAGGGAAGAATGTCTCAAAATTGCATACATAAGTCATGTACAATTCGATAGAGGGAGACATGGTTTTGTTTTGTGAACTTGTATTTTTTGAATGTAAAATGAAAGGTACATGAGAAAATTTCGTGTTGAAATTACAAACCAATTGATCTGTATTTCACCTGCAATATTATTCACGTCTTATTTGATCGTTAATGCTATGACCATGTATGTTAGTTCTGACATATGCTACTCAATTACAGAGTGGAGGTGCATTAGCTGAATATGCAGTAGCAAAGGAGAGTGTAACAGTTGCCAGACCACCTCAAGTTTCAGCAGCCGAAGCTGCAGGCTTACCTATTGCTGGTCTCACAGCTCACCAGGCCGTAACTCAATCTGCTGGTGTCAAACTTGATGGAACCGGAAACCATAAAAACATTCTCATCACTGCAGCCTCAGGTGGTGTTGGTCACTATGCAGTTCAACTAGCAAAGCTTGGAAACACACATGTTACAGCCACTTGTGGAGCCCGTAACATTGAGTTTGTTAAGAGTTTAGGAGCTGATGAGGTTCTTGACTACAAGACTCCAGATGGTGCAGCCCTCAAGAGCCCATCCGGTCGAAAATATGATGCAGTAATACATTGTACAACAGGCATTTCTTGGTCAACTTTTGAGCCAAATCTGAGTGAAAATGGAAAAGTTATTGATCTTACTCCTGGCACAAGTTCACTTCTTACCTTTGCTATGAAGAAACTTACTTTTTCTAAAAAGAAATTAGAGCCATTACTAATGGCAGCAAAAAGTGAGAACTTGGAATGTCTTGTTAAGTTGGTGAAAGAAGGAAAGCTCAAGACAATGATTGACTCAAAACATCCTCTGAGTAAGGCTGAAGATGCTTGGGCCAAGTGTATGGGTGGTCATGCTACTGGAAAGATCATTGTTGAGTCTTCATATTAATATGTTTTGATATAGTGAATGCGTAGTTGAAGTGGGATCGAGTTAAGGACCATACATGTTTATATAGTTATTATATGTGTGCCGTAATAAGTCATAAACCATATATAGAGGCTTTATTTGAGACCTGGTAGTGTTTGTATGCGTAGAGCTTTGTATGACGTGCAAATACCTTATGAGCTGCTATTTAAGCAAGAAGAGTCGAGAAATAATTTTTACCATAGCCATGTTTATGAGTAAAATGTTTATGTTAATTCCTAAGGTTGTTGGTGGTTTTGTATTTATGGGCAGTCAAGAGAATGATTACTTATTCTCAATCACTTATTTCAACAGTTATTAGTATGGTGTTCTAAGCTAATTTAAGGAGAGAGAATTTGACTTCTTCTAAGCTGTGAGAATGAGTCATACATTAGAAAAATATGAAGAACAAACTAAGTATATAGCTATGAAGATCAACTTTTCTTAAACCCAATACTTATCTCTAAAACAAAAGACCAATTTCTAGTAATTGAGTTTTTGACATTTTGGTTACAACCTAAACCCAATACTTATCTCTAAAACAAAAGATAAATTTCTAGTACGTGAGTTTTAATAAAAGTCATCTCTTACCGTTACTAAACCCCCAACTTATTATTCCATCTAAATAAGGTGTCAAAAGATGATACCGATGATAGTTAAAGATGCAAATAATGAGGACAAAATCTGGTGTTCGGGTTCTAAGACCCAACACTCTTGATACTGAGCACAGCCCGATAAAAATGAAAATAGCCCTAGTCATGAATAAATGATTTGATACTAAAGCTTTCTTGTTTATTTATATATGCCAAAGAGTACAACCATAGAGAATTTTTTATATTTTTATTGAAATATCATTGTATTAATTGATTCATCCAATCACTAATATAAAAGAGATCAAATACATAATGAATAAAAAAGGCTCAACAATATTTCACATAATCAAGTAATATATCCGTTAACTTCTACATTATAATTTTCATGTATTTGGAAAACTAGGGTTTCTCCCCCTTTTCATGTATATGAACGAAATAGCCCTAATTTATTATAAATAAATAAAAATAGTTTTTTGTTTGTTTGTTAAACTCATTATATTATATTAGTATAAAAGTCATACATTAAAACTTATTTCATGATTATTATTAATATCATAATAATTTAATTTCATGTTTATAGTCATAGATTCATAACATTCTTTAATAAATACATATATCATACATAATAACGATATTGGATATTAGCTCTTAATTCAAGAAATAAAATAAGGTCATTAATTCAAGGAATAAAACAAGGACCTTAATTCAAGGAGCAAAACAAGGAGCTTAATTCAAGGAGTAAAACAAGGAATCCTTAATTCAAGTAGTAAAACAAGGAATCCTTAATTCAAGGAGTAATTGAAGGAGTAAAATTTCCTTATAAATAGCTATACAATTGTAATGAAAACATAAATAAAATAATAAGAGCTCTTTTGTGTAGAGTTATTTCTTGTTTTTTCAACATGGTATCAGAGCAGAAAAATTAACTTAACTTGCTTCTGCTTTATTATTATCTTAGCATCTTCAATCTTTGAAATGACGGAAGACAAGCCGCTAGGATCGGTTAAAAGTTCATCGGTGCTTTCCTTCATGAATATGCATTTATATGGATGTCAACCCAAATCAAAGATTAAGCTCAGTCTTGTTGAATGAGTTTAATTACTTGCCTCGTCAAGAAAGCGTTGTCTCTCGCTCTGCGTGGAAGGTCCCAAGTTGGGTTCATAAACGGAAGCATCAAGTACACAAGCTTCCTCACCAACCTACGAATCTTGGCTTAGTAAAGGCTCAACAGCTTTGGTTATGTCATTTCCTAAATTCCATGGAACGTAAATTAGTCAAATATTCGGTTACTCGACCGTGCATACCAACTACGGAGACGGTCGAGGAAATGTATGGCATGAAACAATGTTGCACGAAGTTTTTCAATTAAAGTAAGGACATCTCGAATCCGCATCAAGATGGTGCTCTTTTGTACAACTCTTAGGAAGCATGAAAAGCATGGAACGAATGAGTTAGAAATATATCGCCCTCATACAACCGATGGTAGCTCTGCTACGAAAAAGAAGCGAAGAAGATAAGATATTTCAACTTCTCGATCTCGATTCAACATACGAAGATATACGATGCCACATACTCATGAATCTTGAACTTCCTTCCTTCACCCAATGTATGTGCGACATAATTCAACGTGAAGTTAAGTAAGGAGGAAAGTCATGAACAAGGATACAATGGTTAGTGCACCGAGGCAAGAGCCTATCTAACCAAACGAGAAAGTACAAAGGGAAGCATCCAAACTCGTTGTCAACACCGCAACTATACAGCCATATTAAGGACACATGTCGATTATACATCCGGAATTAAACCGATTTTATAAAGGATAAGCGGTTTACAGAAAGTGAATCGTACGCAATCGTCTGCAACTCACGTTTCTACCTCTACACCTCTAACGGTTCGATCCATTCAAGAAACTTCACAAATAATCCAAATCAACTTATGAATGAGTTTTTGTTGTATCTTCAAAACAAGATAGGAGGAGTTAGAATTGATCGTGTGGATAGCATAGAAGGAAACTTGACAAGATTGCTAGGCAAGTTCTGCGTGTCATGTGATACAAAACTCATACCACAAGGGACATGCAAGGTATCATAAAAGCCTTTAAAACGCTCTTAAAATAAATACGTTGCATGATTTTTGGGTTGTAGATTCAAAAAGCACAGATCATATGACAAACCCGTGGTCAAAGTCTCATAAGTTTGAAAATTAGCAAATCATTCTCAAGTTTCAATTGCAAATGGTAGAATGTAAAGGTTTTAGGAAAGGAAAAAATAAAATTAATGTCGATGAAATCGAGTCGGCGATTTTATATGTAATTCTTCATTTCCCTTCCAACTTCTATCCGTAGGAAAATCACAAATACCTTGAATTCGCTTAGCCATTTTTTTCTCCTCACAATGTCATTTTTCAGATCAGTGCCACCAAAAAGACGATTGGTGAAGGATTTTACTTAGATGGTCTCTATTACATATCCAAGAGCAATCCCAGAGGTTTCAAGCCAAGTCTAACCCTAGTCAAGATAATCAATCGTGGCATCAACGTTTAGCTCACCCTTTCTCCACCAATTTTGTCAACTTTATTTCCAAACTTAGGAAATGATGAAATTGCATACGTGGAAACTTACCACTTGTCTAAAGCCACTAGATTTCCTTTTAATTCTTCCTTGTCTAGGGCTAGTAAATGTTTTGAACTAGTTCATTCAGATGTATGGGGACCAACTAATGAATCTTTTGATGGTTATAAGTATTTTGTGATTTTGTTGATGATTTTTCTCGAGTCACATGGTTATATCTTTTAAAGTCTAAGAATGAAGTTATGGAAGTATTTAAGGACTTTCATAACCTTGTTAAAAATCATTTCTCCTCTAAAATTCAAACCTTAAGGTCTGACAATGGCACCGAATACATGTCCCATAACATGAAACAATATTTGAGCATTCATGGCATTATGCATCAAACAAGTTGTGTTGGCACACCTCAACAAAATTGTGTTGTTAAACGTAAAAACCGGGACTTACTTGAAAAAACTAGAGCATTAATGCTATAAATGAATGTACCAAAGAGATTCTGTCCTGCTGGTTATGGCTTACATCATCAATAGATTACCCAAATGAGTCTTCGATTTCAAGTCTCCCTGTGAGGGTCAGCTTAAAGGAAGGAAAATTAATCTCTCACACCTTAGAAGTCTTTTGTATATGTTTTGTACATATTCAATCTCATCATCGAGATAAATTGGATCCTGTGAGTCATTAAATGTATTTTTCTTGGTTATTCATCTACACAAAAGGATATAAGTGTTATGATCCCCAACTTAGGAGATTAATCAGTGTCTAAAGATGTTCGATTTTATGAAACTAACCCTTTTTTCAGAAGTCACATGAAATCATAAGTCAAAGGATGACATTCGATGTGTTTCCATTACCAGAATCGAACTCGAAAGGCTCTACCAACAACAAGATCCCACCCATGTCAACATTGATACATCTCTCACTAAAAGTAACAATGAAGCGGTCTCTTGCTTAATGGTCCACTGCATGAAGATGGTGATAATCAAGATGATCCTCACAATATGGTACAAGATGTGAACGAGCGCGAGATAACTCCTCCCGCTCCACGACGTAATCCAATGCGTGTTAGGCGCAACCTCCCACAAGACTTCAAGACTTTGTCACCTACAAACCCACACATCCCATCTCAAATTATGTGTCATTTAAGAGAGCCTGACACCAACCCATGCCGCATTCTCAACACTATATCGAGTTACAATGAGCCTCAAAACTTTACGAGGCCAATAGCAAGAGGTGTGGAAGGAAGCCATGAAAAGAAGAACTTAAAGCCCCTAGATCAACACAACACACGAGCATCACCAAACTTCCAAAAGGCAAGAAAGTCGTAGGTTGCAAATGGATTTATAAGCTAAAATTCAAGTCGATGGATCAATTCGAGAGGTATAAAGCAAGATTGGTGGCTCGGGGATTCACTCAAACATTCGGGAGGTGGATTACAAAGAAACATTTGCACTGTTGCAAAAATGAACACAATAAGAGTGCTACGTCTGTGGTCGTAAACAAGGGGTGGTCCATGTACTCAAATGGATATGAAGAATGCATTCTTGCATGGTGATCTCAAAGCAGTTAAGTCTATATGAAATCGCCACCCGGCATCCTCAAAGAATGAACTAGATTTAGTGTGCAAATTGCACAAATCCATTTATGGTTTGAAACTCACGAGCTTGGTATGCCAAGCTGTGTTCTTACTAGCGTTGGTTTCAAAAGAATGCTGATTCTTCACTATTTGTTCGCACAGAACCTATGGGGAAAAATTGGTCAGGCCGATTGTAGATGATCCGATAATTGCACAGGTGATAATGCCGACGAGATTTTCAACCTCAAACAACTCCTCGAAAAGGTTTGCAATTAAAGACAGGATATCAAGTACTTTCCGTATAGAAATGGCAACCTCAAGTACGGACTCTTTCTTAACCAAAGGAAATATGTCCTAGATTTGCTCACGAAGCCAACACATGAGCGATGCTAAACCAGCCCATTACCCTCTGACAAAGAAGCTCAAACCTAGCTTGAATGGCACGCCACTCACTGATATAAGTTATTACCGATCGGTTGGTAAGTTGATCTACCTAACAATCACCGTACTTGACATCACATATTCTATAAGTATCATGTGAGCCAATTCATGCACTCCCCCAACACTTCGAGCATTTAACCCTTGTTAAAGGATCTTACGCTATTTAAAAGGATCGCCGGGTCGTGGTATCATCATGAAGAAGAATGACAACACACAAATCATAGTATTGTGATGCCGATTGGGCAGTGTGAATGCAATCGATCGCAAGTCCACCACCGGCTCTTGTACATTCGGTTTCTGGAAACTTGGTCACGTGGAAGAGTAAGCAAACCTGTCATCGCTAGATCAAGTGTCGAGTTCGAGTATCGTGCAATGGCTTCAATCAGCGTGTGAGTTGATATGGCTTAAAGGTCTTGTGATTTGTGTGTTCCTACAACTCTTCATATGTCCTTATTTTGCGACAATCGGCGGCAAATGATGCATATAGCATCAAACCCGGTGTTTCACGCAGAGACGAAACACATTGAAGTTGATTGTCATTACATTCGTGAACAAGTTCAATCACAAGTGATTCACATTATACAAGAAGCTTCACCAACCTGGTGACATCTTCACCAAGCCCTTTCTCATCAGCTAACGACTTTTGTCCAAGCTTGGATCCATAAACCTTTTGGATCCAACTTAAGGGGGAATATTGGATATTAGCTCTTAATTCAAGGAATAAAACAAGGACATTAATTCAAGGAATAAAACAAGGACCTTAATTCAAGGAGTAAAACAAGGAGCTTAATTCAAAGAGTAAAACAAGGAATCCTTAATTCAAGGAGTAAAACAAGGAATCCTTAATTCAATGAGTAAAACAAGGAATCCTTAATTCAAGGAGTAAAACAAGAAATCCTTAATTCAAGGAGTAAAACAAGAAATCCTTAATTCAAGGAGTAAATCAAGGGATGCTTAATTCAAAGAGTAATTGAAGGAGTAAAATTTCCTTATAAATAGCTATACAATTGTAATGAAAACATAAATAAAATAATAAGAGCTCTTTTGTGTAGAGTTATTTCTTGTTTTTTCAACAAACGATTTATTCAATAAAAAAATATAATAATGCATATAGATGAATTTTTTGTTTTGAAGATATACTTTCTTGGAATATTTATGAGATTTCTTAGTTTTTGGATAAAACTGGTATTTAGGATTCAAAGACAAATATAATTGTTTGTTGAACAATTTTTGGGCATATAACTCAACATTCTAACAATTTGGAAGTTACTTTCTCTTTCTAAAGAAACAAATTTAAACCAAATGCATGGTAATAAACTTATTGGATATTAGTTTTTAATTTAATGAATAAAACAAAAAAAATTTAATTGAATGAGTAAATCAAAGAATAATTAATTTAAAGAATAATTAATTTAAAGAATAATTGAATAAACAAAATCTCCTTATATATAATTATATATAATTGTAACAAAAATATTAAAAAAAACAATACAAACTTGAGAACTCTTTTGTATAGAGTTATTTTTTGTGTTGAATTATTTCTTATTTTTTCAACAAAATTAGAGAAAAAGACAAAAATAATGGAAACAAAAAAGTAGATATATTTACCCATAATAAGAGCTGAATTACTAAATTGATCATTTTTACATAAACAGCTTAACAACCTCGTTTTCTTCGAACAATTTTACTTTTTAATCCTTCAATTATTTATTTTTCATTTGTATTCTAGATTCTCCTTTCTATCAATACAACCATCAGTTTTCTCTCACTTTTTCTTCCAGTCTCAATTTTCATCACCAGTCCCGATTTGCTTTCTCATCATTCCTCGATGATACATGATATATCACGATGTTTAATGATTACATGTAGTTCCTTTTCGGCCCATGCGACTATTTTTGAATTTCTTGCACTATTTTTTAGATTCTTTCCTCTTTTTATTGATTCCTTAGTCCATACAAATTCCATCAATAATGTGCTCAAATACGAATCCCTTACCTTCACAACCCTGATGCATCTACAAAGGTAAAAGTTGGTGAATATTTAAGTTCTTTCAATCCTAAGTCAAAGCATCTTGTGGTGTTCAATTCCACCAAATTCGATTAAGCTTTCTATCATCTCATAAAAGCTTTTAATGCAAGTAATTTTTTTTTATTATGAATAGAAGTCTGATGTTGGTAAGACAATAAATAGTTATGTTGCCAATCTTGTGACGTCTAGTATGCAAATTGAAATTTAGACAGATTTGTTGATTCTTTTTTATAGTAATTTAGGCTAACAATGTTTATTGTGGCATAATAAGATGTGGTTTAAGCAACATAGCATTTACTTATGATCTAGTAGCTATAAGGAGGATGGTGATGTAAATTATGATGAAAATACGAGTAAATGCACGATGATGGTGAGTAGATGTTATATTCGAGATACTAATTCCATGCATTGAATATTATATGGTTTTATTAGAATTCTACTTTATAAGTAGACACTTCCATTAAACAAGATTATACTATAAATTTTGCTTTTATATTATAAATAATATCAATTTTTTTATAAACATACTATCAGATAAATCTATTATATTCACATGTATTATTATACGTTACAATCACCCACTTCTAGCGACCCACGATGAAAGTTTATAATATATGGACATAATTAATCTAGAGGAGGTAAATAGTTTATTTTTAATTTTTACTAATTTATAACTTGATAATCTAAACAAAGTGATCAATCACGCAATCGCGTGTAAGAATAAAGTACAAAAATAAAATAATAACACACGATATTTTTAGGTGGAAACAACCTAGGCCACAACCATGACTTAAGAGGAAAATCACCGGTCTACCGGACCACTTAACTTTCCACTGTAAAAATCAAATGTTCAAGTACAAACTCGATCTTATGTTACCCTTCCTAGGATACTACATCAATGTACTTTACTTACGAGCTCCTGCTCTGTTTTCACAGTTTCTAAAATTAGCGTGAACGGTTTTCAGACCAACGTTCTAATAAACTCCCTACCAATGAGATCGTTCACAAATCAACTGCAAAAAGATTAGCAAAAAAAAAACACAAGTGCCTATATGTGTTCTAAAACGGATTTAATAATGAATAATCATAATTAGATGATTCAAAATATATGTCATTCAAATCAAATCAACTGAAAAATTCTAGAGCAAAAAGATTAAGGACAAATTTAATAAAAATAACTTCTTTAAAATTTAATAATTAAATCAAATAATTATGATAACATAAAGTTATCTAATAAAAACATGTAAAAATCTAATAAAAAAGAAGTCATATAAAGATAAAATATATCAAATAAATTTATTAATAAATAACTCTGATATGATATTAATTTGATATTAATCAATCTATTTAATTTTTTATGATATAATTATTTTCTCTACTATCATCACATATATATATATATATATATATTGATTACCTGTCTAAAATATAGCTTATATATATTAATTATGCTCTCATCTTCAACTATATATATATATATTAATTGACTTTACTTTGCCGCAAGAAATCATGAATATACCGTACCTTTTTTCAATGTCTACGTGAATATGCATTTGTTTGAATACTCATATTTATTACTCATATTTTCTTTAGCTACTATGGTTTGTGGCAATTCTTTTGTTCCATAGCTTTTTTATTTTTCACCACCATAATTAATTCAACCCTAATATGTCTATATATAATAATAATAATAATAATCTAATAATATTAGGGTTAAAATATATTTTGAATTTAATTTTTCAAAATCTATAAAAAAACTTAATATTATAAAAAAATATTTTTTAAAACACATCTAAAAAATAATTTCATAAATTGATTTAAGTTTAAATAAATATTTTAGCATAAAAAATAATTTTAGATTTATGAACATTTTCTATTAAATGCATGAATGCAACCCTATGTGTCGTAATTATCAAGAATATATCTGAAGTATAATTATCTAGAACTCGAGCATTTGTTCAGCTTTTTTTAATAAACTTGATAACAGGCTTAAAAACAAGTTTATAGGTAAATATTTTGTTCACAAAAATAGCCAACACTCGTAGTTCTTACACACGAGATAAAACATTTTACATTCACACGTATTTTTGTATATAACTTGTTACATCCATTGTAGTCCCTACGATTTATCGAATGTAATATATTACATTTATTTATATCTTTGTACTTAGCTTTTTATATTTACATTTACATTTTTGCATAACATGTTACATACACCTCTTACGTAGTTACCAACGGTTGCTATCGAAACACCAATGATATGTTACATTCACATATATTTTTACATGTAATATATTATATCAATCTTTATCTTTGTATATAATATATTATATCTATTTTTATTTTTGTATTTAATAATTATTATATTATTTTCATTTAATTCGAACAAGAATTTATCAAACCATTCATTAAAAGTTTATTACACCATCGTGTATACCTATTTAAAAAAAAGTTATATTAATAATAAAAAAATAATTAACTAATCACATCAATTTAATAGTGGTTATAAAAAGTGTTAAAATCAAATATATAGCTAATATGTTATATTTAATTTAATTTTTATATATAACATTTTATATTATTTACATTTGAATATAATATTTTACATCGACTCGGTTCAAGTGTCCAGAGCTCCAATGAAAATGATAACAGAATGGCCAGATCTCCAATGGATAGCAAGAGGTGTGATGAGGTTATTGTTGAATTCAATAAATACTGTAACTCATTCAACAAATACTGCACCGATGTCAAACGCCTCTCAATATATACGGCGCCTACCAAACAACTGTAAATCATGTAATTCAATAATGGTGGTTGTTGAAATAGTAATTAATATTTGTCTATATAAACAATGTAAATACTCGATACATAATTAATAAAATATATACGGAGAAAAACGTTTCTTTCTTCTCCTGATTATTTCTTCAAATATTGATTTCTTCATGGTATTAAAGCCAAGTCGTTGCTTTATAAAAATTTGAAACTCTTGTTCTCTAAAACAGAGATTTCTTTCTGTGAAAATATTTCTTCTTGTGAAAAAAAATCTCATTCAAACACCCTTACAAATATTAATTACAAACATCATTTTTGAAGCGATATTTGTCCCACCTAATTTTACCAGATTATTCTAAACACAATTGTGAACATTTTGGTAAACATAGAGTAGAAGAAAAGTGCAACACGTGCCCCCACGCGCCGCCTGAAGTGAAGGAAACATTTTTCACTCGCTCCATGCACCGCCTGGAGGTTGAAGATGATGACGTGTCATTCGGCTCGGCGCAACTCGGCTCGAGGGCGTAGCCGACCTGCACAGGCTCAGCTTAGGTTGGTTCAACCAGCGGTTCAGTCTGAACCCGATTTTCTCGGTTTTTCACAGTTTTTCCATTTTTGGCCGGTCCGGTCCCTTTTAAAGGTCTCAACCCGTTTTTTTTCGGTTTTGGATTTCTAAAACCGGCCTGGTCCAGTTTTTCATGTTTTTAAACCAATTTTTACCCGGTTTTGTGGTTTTTTATCCGGTTTAATTCATTAAAAAAAGGAGAAAAAAAATCAATTCTAAAATTATTACACCATTTTCTAGTTTGTTTACCATAATATCATGACATAGGTTATAATTTCATTACCTATGGAGCAATCAACTCCAATTATTGTACAATCGATTCAGTCTGAAGGTGTGTTTAATGCTGTAATTGTTCTTACTGAGACTAATTATGATGTTTGGTCTCAAATAATGGAAATACATATTACAGAGAGAGAAAAACTCTCTTATATTCATGACAAAAATTTACAACCAGAAAAAACATCAAACAATTATAACAAATGGTATGCAGAAAATCAAAAGGTGAAGAGATGGATCCTTATGTCAATGAGTCCAGAAATCATGAAGCGATATTTATGCATACCTACTACTCTTGAAATTGGGGGTGCTTTGGCAAAAGCATTCTATGATGGAAGTGACGAATTACAGGTATTTGTCTTAAACCAAAAAGCATTTACTTCCAGAAAAAATGTAAAATCACTTTCATAGTATTATGGAGAGTTGAATAAAATTTTCCAAGAGCTAGACCATCGTGATAAGGTGGTAATGAAAGACCCTAATGATCTAATATCATATCAAGAGTCTGTTGAAAGACTAAGGATACATATTTTTCTTGCTGGATTAGATGATGAATTTGAGCAAGTTCGCAGAGAAATTTTGCGAAAAGAAACTATCCCAAATTTAAAAGGTTGTTATTCCTTAATTTGATGGGAGGTAGTACGTCAAATCTCATTGAAGGAAAAATCTGGAGACGTTGATGCTTCCGCCATGATATCTAAAAATCGTTCTTTTTCCAATCAGCAAGAACGAAGGGTGATTGATAAATCATCATTTAAATGTACCCATTGTCATCAATGGGTCATACTAAAGAACGATGTTTTGAAAATGTGGGATATCCTGATTGGTGGGATCACAACCATGACTCTAGGAAGAAAAATCCACAACAGATGTCTATTGCCACCATTGCTGAAACAACAAAAGATCATGTTGCAAACTCCTTAGCAAATGTTGGTAAGATGCTTAAATCTTTTTCTCTTATTTTTAATAATACATGGATAATATATTCAGGTGCAACTGATCATATGACATTCGATTCTAGACAAATCTCAAAACCATCCTTACACAAAACTGTTTGCACTGCCAATGGTAACACAACCCCAGTCATTGGGGAAAGATCTTTGTCTCTCACAAGTACTTTGAATTTAGACTCAGTACTAGTTGTTCCACCTTTAGAGTATAACCTTATATCTATTTCTCAAACAACCACTGCTTTATCTTGTTTTGTTATTTTTTGGCCTGACTTTTGTGTGTTCAAGGACATTCAAACAAAGCAAACGATTAATCGTGGTGTTAGGCAATGAAAATTATATTATTTGAACTTGGATTCAACAAATCATGCATTGGAAGCAACTGGATCTAAAAAGGATGAATCAAATATATGGCTATGGCATAGGAGATTGGGTCATGCTTCTTTTGGATATTTAAAGAAATTATTTCCAAGTTTATTTTTGAGCTTAGATCTTTCTACTTTAAAGTGTGATGTCTGTGAACTAGCAAAAAGTCATCGTTCCTCATTTCCTGTAACCTTAAATAAAAGTCCATTTCCTTTTATGGTTATACATTTTGATGTATGGGGTCCTTCCAAAGTCTCTACTTTGGGAGGATCACGTTGGTTTGTTACATATATTGATGATTTTAGTATAATGACTTGGATCTGTTTAATGAAATCTAAAAGTGAGGTAAACTTATTATTTAGACAATTTCATAAAATGGTTTGTACTCAGTATAAAACACAGATTCAAGTTCTACGTAGTGACAATGGAGGAGAATATAAAAGTTCTAAGCTTCAAGATTATCTTAAATCAGAAGGGATTAGTCATCAAACTACTTGGGTTGATACATCTCACCAAAATGGAATTGCAGAAAGAAAAAATTGACAATTGTTGGAAGTTGTCCATGCCTCATTAATCGAAGCTCATATGCCTTTATCTTATTGGGGATAAGCACTTACTTCTGCTGAATATTTGATCGATCGGGTACCTTCGAGTCCCATTAACTTCCAAACACCACTACAAAGCCATCATTGAAGCAATTGTTGCACCAAGTGTACCCAACTTACCTCCTCATGTCTTTGGGTGTGTGGCATTTGTACACCTACATAAACAACAATGTAGCAAGTTGGATCCACGAGTAATATGTTGTGTTTTTATAGGATATACCATACAACAAAAAGGGTATCGTTGTTATCATCCTCCTACAAAACAAATGATTACCACCATGGATGTTATTTTTCATGAAGATACAATGTATTTCTCGTCTACACTTGAATTTCAGGGGGAGTACAACTATGCTGAAATTCAAACACTTACATATAAATTGTTTCCTTATGAAGAAAGACAAATTATATGTGAGGAAAATAAAAATAACTTGAATTCAGATGGTAATAACTCTCAATATAGAAAAGACTCAAGGGAAATGAAATCAAGTCCTCATCAACTTCAAGATCATCAAGCAAGTTCCTTACTACCACAAAGTGAGTACGAGTTTCGTTCTCCATAAGTTGCTGATATAACTAACCAATCATTTGCAGAGAATGTTCCAACTATTGAACTAGCCAGAAAAATACTTCCATCACGTCCAAACAGAGGTATTCCTAAAGCCATGTATGAACGTGAGATTTCTAGTAAAGTCAAATATCCCATGAGTAACTATATGTCTAAACATCGTTTGTCAAAATCAAACTTATCATTTGTAAATCAATTATCTGCTGTATCTATTCCTAACAGTGTGCAGGAAGCTTTAGCTAACCCAAAATGGAAAGATGCTATGAATGAAGAAAATAAGATCCTTAGAAATAAATAGAACTTGGAAATTTATCGATCGTCCACCAACAAAGAAAATTGTTGGATGTCGATGGACATTTTCAGTAAAGTGTCAAGCAGATGGTATGATTGAACGCTATAAAGTAAGATTGGTGGCAAAAGGATACACCCAGACATATGGGATCGACTATACATAAACATTTGCGCCTGTAGCCAAAATTAACACTGTTCGAGTCTTGTTATCTCTAGCTGCAAATTTAGATTGGCCATTATATCACTTTGATGTAAAAATGCCTTTCTACATGGAGATTTAATTGAAGAAGTCTATATGGATTTACCACCAGGAATCAAGAAATCCAAAATCCATGATGAAAAGATGTGTAAATTAAAAAAATCACTGTATGGATTGAAACAATCCCCAAGAGCATGGTTTGGCAGGTTCACAAAATCAATAAAGGCATTTGGTTACAAGCAAAGCAATTCAGACCATACTTTATTTTTGAAAAAAAGGTATGGTAAGATCACTGCACTTATTGTATATGTTGATGATATGATAGTAACAGGAAATGATCTTGAAGAAAGGAAAGCTCTACAAAGTTATTTGTCCAAGGAATTTGAAATGAAAGACCTTGGTTACTTAAAATATTTTCTTGGGATTGAGGTTTCTCGATCAAAAGAAGGAATCTTCTTATCTCAAGGAAAGTATGCCTTAGATTTATTAAAAGAAACTGGTATGTCGGCATGTCAACCAACTAATACACCAGTAGAGGAATGATTAAATTTATGTATCAAGGTTGATCAAGTTCCAATAAATAAAGAAAGATACCAAAGGTTTGTTGGAAGGTTGATGTATTTGGCACACATAAGACCAGATCTTGCCTATGCTTTAAGTATTGTCAGCCAATTTATGCATAATCCTGGAGAACAACATATGAATGGAGTTATTCGTATTTTGTGGTATTTAAAGTCTGCTCCTAGAAAAGGAGTATTGTTCACTAAAAACTCATAGTTCCAAAGAATAAAAGTATATACTGATGCTGATTGGGCTGGATCAATAAATGATAGGCGATCTACATCAGGCTATTTCACTTTTGTAGGGGAAAACCTTGTAACATGGAGAAGTAAGAAACAACATGTTGTTGCCCGTTCAAGCGCAGAGGCTGAATACAGAGGCATGGCACTTAGGCTTTGTGAGGCCTTGTGGTTACAATCTCTCTTGAAAGATTTGGGATATCCTTCTAAAGAATCAATTAAGGTATTTTGTGACAATTAAGCAGCATGTGATATCGCTTATAATCCAGTTCAACACGATCGTACAAAATATGTTGAAGTTGATCGGTTCTTTATTAAGGAAAAGTTAGAAGAAAATTCATTGGAATTACCAATAATTAAGTCAAAAGATCAATTGGTTGACATCCTCACTAAAGTAGTCTCATATCGAGTATTCACAGAAGTTTCAGTCAAGTTGGGCATGAAAGACATCTATACACCAACTTGAGGGGGAGTGTTGAATTCAACAAATATTACAACTCATTCAACAAATACTACAACTCATTCAACAAATACTACATCGACGCTAAATGCCTCTCAATATACACGGCGCCTATCAAACAACTGTAAATCATGTAATTCAATAATGATTGTTGTTGAAATAGTAATTAATATTTGTTTATATAAACAATGTACATACTCGATACAAAATTAAGAAAATATATCGAAGGAAATGTTTATTTCTTCTTCTGATTATTTCTTCAAATATTAATTTCTTCAATATAAGCAATAATCATTCTCTTCCACAATATCCATCATCAAAGCTATTAGAAAACTTGATAAAGTCTAAAAACACAGCAAGAGAAAATGATTAAACAATAAATAAAGATAAAGTCACACAAAAGTTGAACTTTCATGGAAGCATTTTGTAGATTTCATTATACATTTCATAGAGAGGTAGCTAAATGGTTTTTGTGGCCTAAGCCAAATCATAAAAAAAAATGCCTTATCTAAATGTCTTTTGTATCCCAAAATGTCAAACTCAGGGTTGGTTTCAAGAACCTCATGACTACGTGTTTTATAACCATTGACAACTTATAATACTTTCTTGATATTTCTCGTGTCATGTAAGTAGTTAGATTCATCTAATGTAACGGAGAATTTGGATTGATTGGGATCTTTATAGAGAGAAAGAAATTCTCGAGTCATAAGTAAATTGAGAATGAAGAAAGAGAATGAAGAACGAGAATGAAAGTGGACCAAAAAAGTAAACTAAAATGCATTCTCAATTATTGGTTATTAATAAGAGTGTACACGATTTTATATATCAGTTTGTATAATTAATATAAGAGTAGAGTTTGTTACGCATTGTGATGGAGAGATTCCATATCTTAAAACCTGAACAACCTTCACACTTAGCACACCATTCACTCTCATATGCTAAATATATTCTTTTTACAAACACGCATAACCAGAACCAATTTCTACCCCAGTGTTATATAATCATTTTTTTAATAATTACACTTTTATATAACTGAGACTCCAAATACATACATTTCGAATGTTTAAGTGGGTTAAATATCATTAAGATACATGCTCGTTAGCAATAATTAGTTTTTTGAAAAAATAAAAATTTCATTTATTAAAACTAATAAGGCATAACTTGCGTAAAAAATCATAAATCTAAACACTTTAATAACCGGAAAAAAATTCGAGCTTTTATCTTTTATTATATTGTCATATTCTTTGATCTACTATTTGATTGCTTCAATTAATATAATGATTATTATTAATATTTGGCTACCATATTTATCATTATATTGAGCATTATTAGGAATCGCAAACAAAATCCTAAGTTACTTAAACATAGGATAATTCATAGGTTTATATAATAAAAATTTGGATCACTCCACATAATAGGTTAACATTTTAGGATGAAACTTCAAGTTCTTTATAAATAGTATTAGAATCAAACGTAAACTTAATTATTGTGAGCACTTATGTGAATCTCTCAACTATATGGGCTTTATTTGCATGAACTCAAGACTCTTTATAGGCTCCATTATGGTGAATCCAAGGTTCATCGTGGACTCAATAGGAGTTGAATTACACTAAAAATCATGAAGATAAGTCATATCTTTGACTAACGATAAGTGGATATTTCAACGAATATAAAATATAAAGATAAGGATTTTTTCAATCGAAAAAAAGCTAAACACAGTATAAAGCATAAAGATAATGTATATCTTTGATTGAGGGAAAATTGAATCATAAAGTGTTTCTTCTAAAAGAGAGATTGTTGGGAGCTGCCAATAAAGTCTCACATTGCTTATATATAAAATAATTAATGGGTATAAGGATTTGGGTTATCCTATTTATGGCAAAGGACTTACTCAACTGCTTCTTCAAATTATCAATTCTTGAAAAATTTCTGCCAACAATCAATATGTCATCAACATAGAGAAATAAAATGATAAAGTCATCATCAGAGAATTTCTGCACAAAAACACAATGATCAGAAGTAGTCTTCTTGTAACTGACTCAAACTTCTTATACCATTGTCTAGGTGCTTGCTTCAACCCGTAGAGGCTTTTTCTTAACCGACATACGTAATCCTCTTTTCCTTTAACCTCAAAACCCTCTGACTGCTCCATATAAATCTCTTCCTCTAACTCCCCATGAAGAAAGGCAGTTTTCACATCCATTTGCTCAATTTCTAAATCCAAGCTTGCTGCTAGACCTAGAACAACACGTATAGAAGACATCTTCACAACAGGAGAGAAAATATCATCAAAATCAATACCTTTTCTCTGACTGAATTCCTTGACGACCAGTCTAGCTTTGTATCGTGCTTGTGAATTGTGTCTTCTTGCTTCACCCTATAGACCCACTTGTTTTTCAAAGCTCTCTTACCATTAGGCAACTTTACTAGCTCAAACGTGTGATTGTCATACAGTGATTGCATCTCATCTTCCATAGCACCAACCTAGTGTGCTCTGTTTCCATCTTTCATCGCTTCTGCATAACATTGAGGTTCTCCCTCATCTGTCAATAACACATACTCATCTGTATCATACCGTGTGGAAGGACGTCGGTATCTGGTAAACCTCCTGGGTGGAATTTCTGGTTTTAGCAACTGATCAGTACTCTGGTGATCTGTTTCAGCTTGCATATCTACATCATCTAAACCATGTTGGTCATCTTGAACATTTTGTTCCATCTGTACTGATAAAGGAACCGGATCTAGGTCAATCAAATCATCGCTATACTGATGGACTTCTTTTTCTATCTTCTCAACATCTTGTATAGTTTGATCTTCTATAAACACAACATCACGACTCCTTACCAGTATATGCACAAATGCCTTGCAACCAAAAACGCGAAGATGATAATAAGAAACATCTTTGCCAGTCCAAATTCTGTTTGGTACATCAAATTGAAGAGGAACACATGGTGTGAGATTAAGAACATGTACAACTGTATTCAAAGCCTCACCCCAGAAAGATCTTGGCAATTGAGCCTGCGAAAGAAGACATCTTACTCTTTCAACCAATGTCTTGTTCATTCTCTAAGCCAACCCATTTAACTGAGGAGTCTTGGGAGGTGTCTTTTGATGTCGAATGCCCTGATGCCTGCAATACTCATCAAAAGGACCTAAATACTGTCCCCCATTATCTGTTCTGATGCATCGCAATTTCTTCCCAGTTTGTCTCTCCACTAAGGCTTGAAACTGTTTAAACACATCTAGTACTTGATCTTTGCTCTTCAAAGTGTACACCCATAACTTTCTTGAACAATCATCTATGAAGGTCACAAAATAACTGGCACCGCCTAAAGTTTTTGTCTTCATAGGACCACATACATCTGAATGTACCAAATCAAGTATGTATTGTTTTCTTGAAGGAGAGGAACTCTTGAAAGAAACTCTATTTTGTTTCCCTGCCAAACAATGAGTACATCTTCTTAAACAAACATCATTCATTCCAAAAAGAAGATTCTTTTTAGTTAATACTGCCAAGCCTTTCTCACTCATGTGAGCAAGTCTCTTATGCCACAATTCTGATGTGAGCTCATCTGTCACAGCATTAATAATGCCTTTAAAGAGTCTCATCTGCAGTATATACAAACTGGAATGTTTGTTCCCACGAGCAACAACCATAGCACCTTTAGTAAGTTTCCATTGACCATTACTAAAGGTATTACAATATCCTTCATCATCAAGTTTACCTGCAGATATCAAGTTCAAAAGAATTTCAGGAATGTGCTTTACCCCTCTAAGAAGTAGTCTCATGCCATTATTCATCTCCAAACACACATCTCCAATACCAATGACTTTAACCAAGCCATCATTACCCAACTTCACTGTCCCAAAGTCACTTGTTGTATAGGATGTAAAGAAGTCCTCTCGAGACGTAGCATGAATGGAGGCTCCACTATCAATAACCCAACTGACCTCGTGACATGCAACATTGACAACATCTTCATTATAAACAACAAGAAAGTCTTCTGAACTAGCGGTGGCAACTCGATCATTTTCTTTACTAACATCACCCTCTTGTTCTTTGTCTTTATTCTTGTTTCCCAAGAGTCTGGCAACGTACCCAATAAACACAACCCCTGAATCTCATCATCAAACTTGATACCCATTTCATCTAACTGATTGATTATTCCTTGGAATGTATTCAAGTGATCTATCAACGGAGTTCCATCTTGGTACCTTAAAGCCATCAATTGCTTTATAAGAAACATTTTATTATTTCCTGTTTTCCGAGCATACAACTCTTCAAGTTTATTTCATACTGACCGTGCATGTATTTCTCCACTAATATGATTCAAAACATTATCATCTACCCACTTCCTTATATACCCACAGACTTGTCGATGTAACAAAGTCCATTCTTCTTCAGATAACTTTTCTGGCTTTTCAGAGGCAAACACCGGTAAATGAAATTGTTTGACATAAATAAGATCTTCCATTTTTGCTTTCCAAGTATGATAATTAGAACCATTCAAAGTAATCATTCTACTCAAATTTGCTTCCATTATTCAACACAAGAAATTCCACAATAATAACCACAGCTCTGATACCACTTTGTTAGGAGAATCACAATTTCAATTCGAACTTAACCTAGCTCTAAACAGCAGAATTAAACATATTCTCCTTCTTTGTGTGAATCTTTTAGGAAACAAATAAATAGAGCTCAAAATCAAACATGCATAAAATCAACACAAGTAATTTACGTGGAAAAACCTTCCCGGTGTAGGAAGGAAACAACCACGACACTCCTCTCTCAAAACTTCCACTATCAAGAAACAATTGTACAAAAGTTCTCTCTAGGTAAAACTAGAGGCAAACAATCAACAACATCATCAAGAATATATTTCTTGGAAACTAACAATTATTTCAAGAAAATGGAGAAATCTAACCCAATTTGTAGTCACTGTTCACTGCTCATAATTTCCCAAACCGGTGAACCAAATCCAAATCCCACCGCACATATTAAAGAGTCTTGAGTCTTGAATCTGCATGCAAAATTTCAACTTAATCGGACCACAAGCAGCCTTCGATCGGAGCACTTGATGAAGACTGGCTAGAGAGGGAAAAACTGCTCAGTTTTTCTGCTAGCTGCTACCTTTGCTGTTACAATTTTAACAACTCTGCATAATCCTATCTCATCAAACCCTAAATGACATAATTAACCCCTTCTTACTCCATGGGCTTTTAAGCCACATGGACTTCATTTGGACTCCTCCAAATAAGAGGAAAACCCAACATCTAAGTATAAGGTCCTCGATTATGGTTTAATGACATAAATTATACTAGATAAAATTTGGATGAACAAATTACTATAAAATAAGATTTAGATAAAGAAATACAATACATGTACAAGTTTTTATTCAAAACAACTAAAAAAACAACAAAATTTCTTCCAATAGTGTTCATATAGAAGAAAATCACTCTCTTGAATACAAAAGGAAAGCAAAGTAGCTATCAAGGATTTTTCCTTGTTAAAAATCGAAACATTTTATTAAGAACAAATTGTCACTTTTACCAAGGATTTATTTCCTTATTTAACGATGAAAACATGGATTTCTTAAAGGAAACGTTTCATTGGTACCGCTTGAAGAGGGACAAGCTTTCTTAGTAATATACCAACCTTTTCATTCATGTCTATAGCCTTAGGATCTAAGCTACCTTGAACCTTCCAGTCAAAAAAATGAAGGAGAGAGGCTAGAACAAGGTGAAGCAAACTTTGAGCCAATGGTTGGCCTGGACATTTTCTTCTTCCCGCTCCAAGTGGAAGAAATTCAAAGTTTTGGCCCTTATATTCAATATTTGAGCTTAATAACCTCTCAGGCTTGAAATATAAAGAGTCATTTTCCCATGATTCTGGATTTCTTCCTATTGCCCATACATTAATGATAACTTGAGTATCTTTAGGAATGGTATAACCCATAAAGTTGGTATTTTCTATGGTATTCGAGCGATTAATGGGCCAGGAGGATGTATTCTCAGGGTTTCTTTTATCACAGCTTGCAAATAAGGAAGATTATTTGTCACTTTCTTCAACCTTCCTTTTGAGTCCTATGACTTGATCAGCAAGCTCATCTTTAACCATTCTCATTGACTCAGGATTGCGAAAATAGTTCTGTCATTGCCCATTCAACTGTACTACTCGCTGATTCTGATCCAGTCAAAAACATTTCCTGTAAAATACGACTATATTAATGAACACAATACACTCTAATGGTATGTTTTATATATAAGATAATGTTTTATATATGATTTTTAATTTATTATGATTAAATAATTTATTTTTTTATTTTTGAATTCTTGTGTAAAATATGCACCAATATTTAATAACAATTTTAAGTTAATGATTTTTTTTAAACAAATATAAAAATTTAAGGCATTAAATCACTAGTGATTCGTATATATATAATTACGTACCAATATAAATATAAGAATGTTATGGTCTAAAATTTTATGTGCGAGGCCATCAATATGAGCTTGATGCTCTAATAACACATCTAAAAAATCTTTAGTGACTCTATTCTGAATGAGCTGGCTTCCATCTTTTCTTTCATGAATCCTCTCTTTCACAAACCTTGAAAGTATCTCCAATGCCTTTTCCATATCTCAAATCATATTTCTCTTAATTTCTTGAGGTAAAAAGTCTGTAACATGATAGAGTAAAAATGGTTACAAGAGTACAAGTATCAGTAGCCTCGGCACAACCCGTGGTGTAGTCACGCACATCACTCGTCAACATCAATTGGGTTTCAGTCTGAGCAATTATTGGGTGCAAGGGGGGCAAAAATCATAAGCAGAAAGGGGGACCACGAACGGTGAGAAATGCAAGCAGGAAGCACGAACGAAGGTGTCACTAATTCGGTTGAAGTGTCAGAATTAATTAGGAAATTCCCTTCTAAATCGAGGCTATATAATGAGACGCAAGAGAAGAATAAAATAACAAGAATTATATATCAATTGTCTCTCTTTCTTAGTTCTTCTTCTTTCCCCAAACCCCTCTGAAATTTTGTTCTTAACAATGGTATTAGAGCCGGTTCCAGCTATGGATAACCGGAATCGATCCAATATAGAGACCTCAGATGAGGAATCTGATACCCTCGAGCGAATAAATGACATCTTACAACTGGTGTGGATCGAACTGCGAGCTCTTCGCGTTACCCATAGTTCACCATCGGCTCCCTATCTTGGCAATCAGAGGAGTAAATCGTCTGAAACCTTCGAGTTGAGAGCTCTTCGTACCTCCCACAGCACACATCTGAATCCAAAATTCATATCCATATCTGAATCAAATCCATACCCAGCAACAATTGTTCAAGCCGATATTTCTAACTTCAAAAACACAGTTCAAATGTTCACTGCGTCTTCAGAAACCTTTAAACAACCCTCTATGTTTTCAGAAATGTTCGAACACCAATCATCACCTTCACCTAAACCTCACCCTCGTACCTCACCTGAGATCGGCTAGAGATTTTTAACTCAACCCACTGGTTTCCCCGCGATGAGAGAACCCCAACCCATAGAAATCAGAGACAGTAAGAACTGCATTTTTGGGTTACAAGAAGAGGGAACGAGGATGTATACAAAACCCAAGGTGAGGTTTGGTGGATCTCTCGGTGGATTGCCAACGATTGGGCTTCCATAAGTGGTCCATGAGCCGGCCCAAGAAACCTGCTTATCTCTTAAGCGTATTTCCTCTCTCTCAGATGAACGGATTCACAATGGGCTTGGACTTAGCCCATCAGTTGGTCATATAGCCCCTACACACGTAGAGACCCAGGATCACCTCGGTTCTTCTTCATCCAGCTCCCTGAAAGAAATCAGAGCAATGGATAGGTTTGTCAACCGAGATGCACACGAGCAGAGAAGAAAGATATTATGTCACTATTTCAATTAGAGAGTCATCGACAGCCATCACGGCATGCGACCAAAACCACTTCACGAGGATGAGGGTTCAATCAGAGAACCTCGAAACAATCACATGAGGAAGCTTCATCGTGCTAATCAACTCTTTGAACGCACTCCTCTACCAATTTTTGATAACCAGATAGGAATTTCCCTGAAGAATGTTTCCTCCATTCAGAAAACAGTGACTAATCTTCCAAGCTTAAGGTTAGAAAATCAAATCCATACCAGTAGTATACATAGTGTGTATGAGTTGTGTTATGTTCCTGAGACCATTAATCTGGTGAAATTGTATGAGTCCTACCTATAGCATCGATAGTACCATAAAGGTAATGTTATTCAAAAATGATATGCCCGCGCACCGGTTATAGCTCCAAATTTTCTCTTGATCTGCTCTACGATCATGTTAACAAGTTGGCGAGAGTTTCAACTCTCAAAGGTAGAAGCAGAGACAGAAACCCCATTGATTTTAACCTCTAGTAAGCTATACATTCTGAAATGGTGTGAAGAATGGAAAATTTCCTTACAGGGGTTCCAATCCATGTTATCTGAAGATGTGGAGCCTAACATTTTTATCCATTATCTGAGAACGTGGAAAATTGCTTATGCATTGAATTTTTCTATACAAAAATTCTTACAATCTCAAGACAAAGTCATAATGATGACCTGGATTTATGCAGTGGTGCTAGTGCTACACACATCTTTCATCTGTTTTCTAATACTAAGGCTGGGATGGGGCTTAGTAGGAGCTGCTATTACATTAAACACATCTTGGTGGTCCATTGTTATTGGCCAATTGTTGTACATCTTCATTACTCACCCAGATAGTGCTTGGACTAGTTTCTCATGGTTTGCATTTTCTAACTTATATGGATTTGTTAAGCTTTCTTTGGCTTCTGCTGTTAGGTTATGTTTAGATTTTTAGTACTTGATGGTGTTGGTGGTCATCAAAGGCCATTTTTCAAATCCTTTGATAGCAATTAATGCCATTTCAATCTGCATGAACAAACAAGGATGGGACACCAAGAGTGCACTTGGGTTTAATGTTGCAATCAGTATGAGAGTATCAAATGAACTTAGGGTTGATAACACCAAGGTAGCAAAATTTTCAATGGTAGTGGTTTCTATAACATCTGTGGCCATTGGAGTCAATTGCATGACTGTTGTTTATGCCACAAGAGATGATGTTGGTGAAGAAGCTACCCAACTCGCAATCTTAATAATTCATACTTCTACTTTATCCTTGAGAACAAGGATTCTAAAAGGGGAAATGAATGATAAGAGTAAAAATGGTTACAAGAGTACGAGTATCAGTAACCTCGGCACAACCCGTGACATAAACATAATAAATTAAATTAACAAGGATTCTAAAAGTTCCCTCCCTCACAACTTTTATAGGCCCAGAAACTGTAATAGGAGCACGTTAAAAAACATAATAAATTAAAGGGTGGAGTGTCTACATATCAATTTGTTCAGATTAAATTTTGTTTAGTATTTTTTGTGATATTGAATTACAAATTTAACTTTTAATCTTTTTTTTTATGTTTTATATGTATGTTTATGTTTTTCTATAGTTATAAACTTTAAAAATTAATATTTAACCAAAAAAATACTCAAAAAAATTTATTAAAATTTTTGATTTAAAACTAAACAAAATTTTCAATAAATATTAAACAAAATTTTCGTTGTATAATATATAATATTATCGTATATTGAATAATAAAAATTTAATTAAAGTTTGATAGAAATATTTATTAAAAAATTTGACAAATTTTTTAATTAATTTTTTCATTAAATAAATATCTATCAAAAAATTAAAACATATATATCACATCTATTCTATTATATTTAACGAAAAATTAAATAAAAAATTAATTTTATTATTTTTTAATATTTTTTTTAAGGAAAAAAAACTTAAAAATATATATATTTTTTTGAATAAAAAGATTAAACAACTAATATCTAAACAAAATTATCTCCGTGAACTTTTTCAAAATTAAATGTAAATCAATCCCTCCCTTGTTAAAAATAATATATTTAAACTATTTTATATAAAAAAATTATTCATATTTTATTATATTTTAATCATATAAATAATTATATTTTAATAAAAAATAATTATAATAATATAATTTATTTTTTATTGAACTTTTTTTTTGAAATTTTGGATTAAAAAATTTATTTTATAATAAGAGAAACTAAAAGAAATTAATTTTAAAATTTAGGAACTTGTCTGAACTTTCTTCCTAGAGAGAAAAGCTTCATGTTTGGGTTCCTAATTTCGATGGTTGGGTGGTTATTAAAGTTATTTTAAAAAGTAAATTAAAAGCTATGTAAATTTTATGAATCTCAATTTTGTAGGTATAAGAAATTGACAGATTCATGTGGTTGTTGGGTCCATATAGAATTTATGTAAAAAAAAATATATTCTTTTATATAGGATAAATCAAATAACACACCATAACAATTTTTTATATATATAAGTTTGTGCATCATCTTACAGTGTAATTACAATATGATACATTTAAAATAGATCAGTATAATATTTAAAATATTCATTAAAACATTGTTTATTGTTCCTCTGGTTTTGAAAAAGCCTTTCCTCAGTTAGTAAGATGCTTGTAGGAAGATAAATGTACATGAGTTTTAACATATCTTCAATTATATTCTCGAGTTTATATGATATCAAAAATATTTTTAGATTTTAACGGTTTTAATTTTCCATTCATTACTATTTATATTACTATTCTTAGGCTCTGAAACTAAATTTTGGAGATCAATACAATTTTTAATCAGGTGTTAATATTGACCTTGTTGATAATCTTTGTTCATTTATTGAAGGTACTAATTCGTCTAAAAAGTTTATTATTTTTTTATATAAGTCTAATTTTTTTCTATATTTATTACAATTGCATATCATATTATGTTATTCATTATGTTGGTTGCTTAATTCTAATCCTAAATCTATTAATTGTCTTTTAAAATTAAAAATTATTCTTTCATTTGTTAAATCTAATAGCTCTAATTTATATACTAATGATTCGATGTTCATAGAGTATTATCTTAATAAATCATGTGTTAAATGTATATTATTTTGTCATATTCGTAGTATACAAGTAGATTTTTCTTGTCTACATATAATATATTTATAATCTTCAAAGAAGTCATATCCAAACATTAAGTTGTTGAATTCCTCTTCTTCTATTCTCATATATTTTTGACTAAAATAGTCTTTTAATGTCCTTGAAACAAGATAGTCTATGATGCTTGTAATAACTTTAATATAATTTGTATAAATATCTAATAAGGTGTTAAATCTTTTAAAATTTTCAAGACAAGTTTCATAATCTTTATTTTTAAAATATTCATTTAAGTGATAAAGATAACCTTTATCAAATGTTTCTAATAGAATTAGATTTTTATCTTTGATCTCCATTGGAATTATTAGTTGTTTATTTCTAAAAACAATTTTCATTTCCCTGTTTTAGCAATATTATGTTTTGTTGTAAGCAAAAATTTAAACATTCAAGATTCTTAACTAGCTTAAATTTATAATTATTATACCTGAATTTGATGGGTCCACCATGGTCTTCCCTTCTATTCATCTTCTTTTATTACACCTATTATGTCTCAACTTTGCTAAAACCTAAACACCCTTTTGGTAATTGTGAGCTTTCTACATCCGTACATAAATGGTGTCCAATAATTGACTTACTAGAAAAGAGTAACTGAACTTCATTTTATTCATAGAATAATAATTATTACAACTTAAGGCCAACTAAGAACCTTGAAAGGGGTGTTTAAGGCCAACTAGGTATAACACTATTAGTTTTGATATTTCTAGATAGAGAGGTTTTCTATGCTAGAGTGTTTCAGAGTAGAGAGCTCTAGATTTCTGTGTATTCGTGTGTGTGTCCCTGAAATGATAATAAGGGTTTCTTTTATAGAACAAGGAATTATTGTTTTACCCTTGTTTTAATAATTCATTTACTTTTCTACTTTAAAGGATAACCACTACTTTTTTCTTTGACATATGCTGCTGACTAAGATGTAGGGTCTACATCTTTATTTCTTTTGTAGTCTTATGATGACAGTTTTTTTTTCTTATTTTTCTTTGTCATTTTCTACCAACGGTTCCTTTGATGATGATGATGATGACGCATCTTCATCTTCTCGATCTTTGATGCAGAGAATGCATTAGTGGTCTTTGGTGGCTTTTCTGACATAGAAGCAAAATACCTTCCTTGTTTCTCGACCAATTTCTAGGTTGTTGTAATTAAAATTGGTTTCATATTTGATGATTTTTTCACCATCTTCTTCTGAAAGAGTCATACTACTATGGGAAATGATGATGACTTTACTAGTAAAATAATTTACTTTAATCTCAGTAGAATTGTCAATCTTCATGAGTTCATAGTAAATTTGGCTTAGCATTTGACCTCTTAATACACAGAGTTATTCTGTGTTGAATTCCTTTTCTTGAAGTGCCCTTGGTTTGGGAACTTCTCTGTTTGTGTTGGAAATCCTTATCTTGATGAAATGGTAGACTAATACTTCCTTCCTCATTCCATTCCATTAATGAACTGAAAAATCTAAGATAAATAGGTTTATCACTTGCTTTAATTTTTTTTCTGAAATTCTTGATTGCTCTTTTAAAATTTTATGGGAAATAATTTAACTCACTTAAATTAATTCTTGGATATATATTTTCTATTAGCCCTGCAAGAAATGCTTTATACACAAATATTGGATCAACTCATTCCAATATATTGAATTTACTTCCTACAGGAAATTCCTTGTCTGTAGTATAGAATTTCATATCTTCAATATGTTCTTGGGTAGATTTTTTGGCCAAATTATAGACACTCAACCATTGTGGTTTGTTGAGGTTTCTATATTGGTCTTTTTTATCTTCAACGATTGAAGTAGTTTTAGGAGATGTCTCCTTGAATAGTACTAAATGCTTTACTATTTTTGATGTCTCTGAAGGAGATGTTTCTCTAAATAGCACTGGAAGCCTTGCTATCTTTCCAAGATTTGTCAATCTACTTGGAGCTAATAGTTGTTATTGTAGTGTTGAAGAATAATTTCTTACTATCTCTTCTAGAGTTATTAGTTTTGGTGTTTTGTAGTTGGCATAACTACCTTCAACTTCTATTTTGTTGGTAAAGGCTCTATATGTTACTCCACTAATTCCTAGAATAGATTTGCTAGCTTCTGACAAACTTTTTTTTGTTCTTCTTTTTCTACCTCATCTTCCTAATTGAGTTTTGTGGTTTCATAAGTTTTTTGTGAACTATTAGGTTCTTCCTTTTTTAATGGAGATTCCTCGTTTGATCTTCTGGTCTCTAGAAGTTTTTTTGAACAATTAAGTTCTTCATGTTTCTTTCCTGTCTCCATAAGAGATTTCTCAAGATATAGCAGCTCGAGTTGTTCCTATGGGATTTTTATCTCCTTTTCCTTTATCTTGATTTTGATATCAAGATGTTCCATTCCTGAAAGCATAAAAATAGTTAGAGGTGTTAATTCTCTGGTTAGGGTATCGAGTAAGCTACTTTTATGACCTGAAAGATGTTCAACATCAAAATTATAATGGTTGAACCATTGGTGCCATCTAACTAATCTTCCTTGTTTTGTAATCACATGTAATATTAGTTCTTAAGAAATAACCAAAATTCTTGTTATATGTTTTAACAATGAATCTGGAGCTTATGACATATATTACAAATTTCTTAATAGCTTTTTTAACATGTAAATATTCCTTTTCATTGCTATGATAATTTAATTATAAATCTTGAAAAAATTCTGATATATATCTACAAAGATATTCATCTTTGTCATCTACTCTTGTTTTAAGAACTACTCCCCAATATTCATGTGAAGTATTTGTTTCAATTATGATCTTATCATCTGGTATTAGATGATATAAAATTGGTAAATTTTTTACCTGTGCTTTTACTCTATCCATATACAAAGTATCTTCTTCTGTCTATTTCCAAATATGATTTTTTTTCAATTTTGCTTGTAATGGTTTTCTCATTTCTCCAAGTTTCTTGATATTTGCTTCTGCATATGTTAAACATCCTAAAAATCTTTGTAATTGGTTTTTATCTTTTAATTCACTAGGAAAACCTTGAATATTATTTAGTATATGAGGTTGTAGATTATGTTTTCCATCTTCAATTTTCAACCCTAAGTATTTAATTTTTTGTTGAGAAAGTACTGCTTTCTTTTCAAAGAGTAAGATACCTTCTTTTCTACATTCTTGTAGAATATTGATAATATCCAAATAATGTTTATTTAATTCATTACTGAAAACCAAAATATCATCTATGTAAACACAACAAATATCTTGTAATTTCTTAAAAATGTTATCCATATATCTTTGAAAAATACCTGAAGTTTGTTTTAATCCAAATGGTATAATTGTCCATTGAAATTGTTCTTAGGGGATACTAAATGCTATTAATTTTTGGGATTCTTCATCCAGTCTTATTTTTTAAAATCTGCTTTTGCAATCAAAACTCGAGAAGTATTTCTTTCCTTTCATTAATGATAGTAGTTCTTCATTTTTTGGAATGAAGTATCCTTCGTCAATGGTTTCTTTATTTAGTGCTTTAAATTTTATTACCATTCTCTTTTTTTTCTTCTTCTTTTCTCAACTTCTTTTTCAACTAAGAATGCTAGACTAGAGTGAGGTGAATTACTTGATATTATGACTTTTAATTCTAAAAGTTCTTGAATTTGTTTTCCAAATTTAATCATATCTTCTAGAGTATAAATGATTGGTTTTACTCTTATGATCATGTTAGGATCTCTTAATTTTATATTGACTATTGTTTTAGATTTATTTATTTTTGCATCCAAAGAATTTTCTGAACTAATTGTTTTTAATAGTTTTCTAATGCATGTTAGGGCTTTGTTTTCTTCTATTTCATTGAGAAAAGAATTTTATTTTTCTTCTATATCTAATGAAATGTTTTCTAGATAAGGTTTTTGTTAGTCTTCTATCTCACCATGTTTTTTCTTGTTGCATAAAAGTTGGGTTTGAGATAGTTAAAGCTTTTCTTACATTAGAAACATAGATGGTATCTCCTTCTAAGGTTGTGAGACTTATTTTGTCGAAATTTTGTGTGAAAGATTGATATAAGTTTAGAAAATTATTTCTTATTAACAAATCTACTCCTGTTTATTGTTGATATATGATAGGAATGTGAAAGTTTTCTTCTCCTATCATTATATCAATATCTTTTAATACCTTATTGAGTTTTATTGTAATATTATTAGCAATTCTTACTATTAAATCTTTTGATTCTTGTTTCCAGTTGTCTTCTGGAAATACATATCCACTGGCTACACACATACTAGCTCCTGTATCTATATATGCATGTAAATGATAAGTGTTATAGTCTTTAAATTTTAGTCCTACTTTAATGTAAGTACTATTTGGATTTGTAATACTACACAAATCATTCATCTTCTGATGAAGAATATTCATAATTTGAGTGTTCATATTCTGAGTCAGTTATTTCTTCCTCAGTTTCTTCTAATAGATAGATATTATAAGTATCATCTATATTAGATTCTTCGATTGGTTTTAATTTTATTTTGAAAGCTTCTTCTAAGATTTTTTCTTTTTATATAAATTCTTTTTTATGTTGAAGTTTGCTTGGACATTCGTTAGCATAATGTTCTTCTTCGTTACAGATCCAACATCTGCATTTTTTCTTTTCTGAAGGGCAATAATTCCTTTTTTTAGAAGGTTTATAATTCTTTCTTCTAAAATATCTTTTCTTGTATTTTTCTCTATTAAATCTCTTTTTATATTTTTGGGAATTGTTTTTTCCTAAATTTATATTTTTAAAATTTTTTAAATATTTTATTTTTATATTTTTGTTTATAAGATTTTATATTATATCCATATTTCTCTAGTATTCTAAAATCTCTTGTATCACAACATATTTTATCATTTCCTCTTATTTGTTTATATTCTTTTCTTTCTTGGCATTTAATAATGATCCAATCTTTAAGACTTCTTATTCTTCCTCCTAGAGTATCTGGTATAGTTTTTTTATTCCTTTGTTCCCAATTTTCTGTTAAGGTTCTATATAATGTTCTAGGTAATTTTTGAAAAAATATTTATTTTATAAGTTGTTTGCATAGAGGGTGGTAATTTATGGTAATACATTTTATATTCACAAATAAAAGAATATATGTAACACATGTTACAAATTTTCATATTTGTTAGATGTCATTTAGCTTCATTGATTTCATTTTCACTGGATTCATTAATAATCCTTCCTTTATCTTCTTCAAAAAATTCTTTGTATATTTTATTTATTACTGTATCCAAGTATTCTCTTCCTATAGAAGCATTTCCTTGCATTAACAAATGTTATTGATCTGTCAAGTTTGAAAACCAAACATTAACATTTCTTGTCATTTTATGTGCTATAAGCACTCTACAGGTTGAAGGATTTGTTTGGATAATTTGAGAAGTTTGTATGAATACACTCATTCAACTAGCTCATTCATCTAAGGCTTTTTTCTTATCTCTTATACAATCTAAATCTAGAAGTTCAGATTTATAATTATCACGAAGTTTGAACTCTGGTGGAATACTACCTCTAGTTCCCCAATGCAACATTTCCTCCATTTTAGGTGGTTGTCTTCTTCTATACGTAGTATCAAGTTGTTCTGATCTTGCCTATTCCTTTCTTCCCTATGTGGGTCAGATGTTCATTCTTGGTAAGGGACTAGTAAAGAAATTGGTTTCATATGACCTTTTAAGGTCATGTTTTCTGGTGCAGGATTAATTTCACTGATTATTGTCATATCATCCTCTTCTTTATTAGTACAAATTTTTTCATTATAATGTTCTTCTATTTCTTTATTGGTTATTGTCAATAAATTGACCAAAATTTATATATCTCTATTTTCAGGTTCCATGACTTTTCTTTCTAATTCTTTTTTATATTCCATTAAATTGGAATTATTTCTTTATTCTTAGATTGTTCCTCATTTTTCGTTGATTATTCATATGTAAGTTATATACATCTTATCTTAGTTCTAAAAATTCCTTATACATATCTTGTTATAGATTATTATAACTACATTCTTTTATTTCTTTTAGTAATCTTTTTGTATATTTATTATTTCCTGTAAATATTTTGTGTTTGATTCTTGGACTAAATCCATTTTCTCTGTTAATAATTATACAATTTCAAATAATGTTGCTTGATTTTTTGCTACACATATTAGGCTTCCATTTACTTCTAAATGCATATTTTTTATTTTATCTCCAAACATTATTTTTCCCTAATATATAATCATGAACTAAGCCTTCATTATTTTAACTTCATTTTCTAATTTTTAAATTTTTTTTGGTTAGAAGTTTATCCTTCATCGTCTATAAAAGTAAATCTTGGTATACTATTAGTTTTAACAACATTACTTTTTTTTCCTGTTATCAGGGTTTTTCTTTAATATCTAATTTCTATTCTTCTGGTATTTTAAAGTATGTTAGTATTTTTGGTTTTATTATTTGTCCAGGTTTTTTAAAAGTTTTGTATATTTCTATAATTTCATTTTATTCATATATTGAACTATTATGACTATTTGTTAAAGAATATGCTACTAGATAATGTATTGAAAATAGATGGTTTCCTTCTTTTATTAAATATCCTCTTTCAAAGTCATAAGCTATATTTAATACTTGATTTAGATTTTTATCATGTATATTTATAACAAATCTAAGATATGTTGTAAATTTTAGCTTTTGGTATCCTAAATTACCATGGATCATTCCTAATAAGGCATCATGTCTATTTACTATTCTGTTATCTAATAATGCTATTTTTATTGGTGTATCTATTCATTCTCTAAAATGAGCTTTTATTAATATTTGAATTCCTCCTAAATAGATGTATCCAATTTTTTCTTTATTTTTACGAGGAATTTTTGATAGCTTATTTAATATAGTTTTTTTTATCAATTAATGATATATTATATATCTCATTTGCATTTGTAATCTTACTACTCATTTCTTTATTACTTATGTCATAATATATTATAATTTTTTTGGAGAATAATTTTCTTAATAAAAATGATGGGTTTTTAAATCGATCTTCTTCTTTAATATTTAACTTTGCCTTTTGAATTTCTTTAAATTTCTTTTTACTTATTATTATTTTTTGTGAAAAAGATCATGAAATGTCTTCTGTTTCTTGGTTTTATTTTATTTTTTCATTTTGAGAACGTTTTTTTAATTAAACCTTAGGGATATTTTTTATAACTGTTAGATTTAACCTCCGTTATGTTTTCAGGAGTATTTTTGTATTTTTTGAAACCTTGGGAGTATTTCTGAAGATTTTTTGAAACTTGGGGGTATTTTTTATCTTTTTTCACTAAGAATGAGTAAATAATTCAATCAATTTATTTGAATTGAAAAATATGATCTTATCTCTCGAATTTGGATTAGATTGGAATAATAAATTTATAGTTAGATCGGATTCAAATTGACATATTTTATAATTCGTTATATCTAATTTAGACCGAATTATTATTAAAATTATAAATAAATACATATTTTATTTTATAATATATTATATTTAAATATTATACATAATATAATTATATAAAATTAACATTTCACCTTAAAAAATAATATGATTGTTTGTAATAATTTAATAATTATATAAAATAGTTTTTATTATTTTAATTTTTAAGCTATTATTATAAATAATAAATTTTGTTTCAAATATATTAATTTAAAATTTAACTGATGTATATATTGTATTTTATAGGATAATAATTTATAAATAGATTTTAATATCTATTTATCAAATTAAATTTAAATTAAAAAATTTTAAATTTAATTTAGATATAATAAAATTTAAATTTAATTTAGATATAATAAAATTTAAATAAATAAAAAATAAATAATTTTAATATACTCCTCACTCCAAGTTCGAACATTTGACAGCTAGGAAAAGATGATAGATAACTGAAGAAAGAGACGTGTCAGTATATTATCCATGTACTCTATCAAAAACAATGGTGACCAGGACATTAGCCAGTAGTAGTCGCACGCGCAAAAGTTGCATGCACTTCCCTTCAGGATATTTTCGTCAACTTAGGTGTAAATGTTTGTACGTACATTTCTATTACCACCTAAAACGAAGGAATGGTTTGGATATATTTGCTAATCCCAAATATTATTAAAATTGTAAAAATATTGTGAGTTAGTTTAGATTTAAAAAAATTAAAAAATTAATCTATTATATTGATTCTTAAATTTAAAAATTTAAAAATATATATACTTTTTTATTTAATAAAAATGTAAAAAGAATAGAATGATTACTTTTTTATGTCACTTTATTTGTATTATTATGAAATTTTATTCATTTAATTTTTTTAAAAATATATATATAAATCATTCAATTTTTAAAATTTAAATACTTTTTTAATATAAATATGATATAAAATATATATTTTTATAATAAAAAATGACAAAACTTTGAAATTAAGTGGTGAATAAAGTATCATAATTTTCAAAATCAACTTATTTATGTATTGTTTTTTATAAAAACTATGTGATTAAAATATTCAAATAACATAAAAAAATAATCTTTAGATAGAAATATCGAAGAGGCTATGTCGTGCATGAATTAGAGCATTGTGTAAACTCGTGATTTGTGCACAAATTGTACCGTGTTATTCTTGCCTCGTGGGCTTTATGATGCCATGCCATGCCTGAACCAACAGGTCATATTTAACGAGTCAATATAGCCCATAGCATGTGTGTTAGCCCATTATTTGGTAAAAATATTAGTAATGGGACTTAAAATCTCATGTATCAATGTTAACTCTATCTACTAGATTATATACACATTTAGTAATATATATTGATATATTTATATATTTAATTATAATTTAATTTTGAATTAACAAATCAATCACCGGTTACAAGTTGTGTCATGGTGTTTTTTCTCTCTCTTATTATGCCATATCATGTCTAATATTTAACGAGTCGTATCGTATTGACTATAGGGTAATTTTTTCAAAAGACAATATTATAAAACTAAGAGTTTTTTCTTTAAGCAATTAGCACTAACGCGTTTTATCTTCCTAAATTTCTAATAATTTTTTTATTTCCTTACTATACTCCAATAATTCTATCTAATTTCTCAATCCATGAGCTTGTTGTAGAGTAAGAGACCTATGCGTAACAAATCATCAACCCTTTATTTTTTACATTCTTATTGTTTAAATTAAACACTTGTTTATATATGTAATCTATACTTAAATTGATATAAAATTAAATATTAAATACTTGTGTTTTGGTGCTATTTAAAATTTAGAATTAAATGAATGAATATTTTATTATTATTTAAAAAAATTTAAAATATTTTTAAATCTAAATTTTAATCAATTATTAAACATAAAATTTAATGCAATAATTTGATTATTAAATACAAATATGTTTTTAAAAAATTTTATTGATCCATAAAACTAAAATATAAAATATAATTTTTTAATCTAATCTAAACCAATTTGAAGTGCTAAGATTTAAATTTTATTAGATTAAATTAATTCTTATTTATAATAACCATCGCATACCATACACCTATATGTTTTGCAGAGTCATCTATTACAAGTTGGAAGATAATTATTATTATTATTATCATTTAAGACTTATATTTTATTTTAGAATTTAATATTTAGTATTTAGAGTTTAATTTCGTACATTATATATTTAGCGATAATTATGTATTATTTTATTTTAGAATTTAGATCTTAGAGATTAGAGTTTAGATATTGGGATTTAGAATTTTGAGTTAGAATTTTAAAGTTTATAATTTATGATTTTGAGATTAAAATTTAGAATTTTGGTTTATAAAATATTACGTAATTGCCCATATATATTAAATTGGAGCCATGCTTCAAATAAAACTCTATAAAAGATATTTTGAATACTGATTGAGTTTTTGTTCGCTCTCCTTGGAAATAAGGATATGGGCAAAGAGTTAATGCATGCTGTTCATTACACTGGTTATGGCGGAGGACCTTCTGGATTAAAGGTTATTCACTTTTCTTTTCTTTTCTTTTTTTTTTATCTAACACTTTATCTTCGAATTAATGTTTTCTATATCTAAGTGAAAAAATAATTCCTAAATTTTAACGTAATATTTCACATGTTACAGATTATTTTTATGAAATTTAATTGGGAAAAAATTATTTCCTGTTGATGTTGTGTAGTCCCCTTGTGTTGTGTTGTTTTCTTTTGTTTAATTTTTTTTAAATTAAAAGAATTTTCAACTAATGATTTAATAGCCTTTTATTTATTTATGTTTTCTCTATCTATCTCTAACTAAAATCGTATTGGTCTTCTTCATGTGGTTGTTATGGTTGTAAAGGAATTAACATCATTTGTATTAGGAACAGAGAAATACTGGGTTTAACTTCAAACATGTGGTTTAATTTGGTTCTGCTCTTTTTCCTTGGGAAGCTAATCTTTGGTTTTGGATTTCATTGAATCTTATCTACACTTTATCATGTTATGTGTTTTGAGCTGATACGTAGTAATTTTTAGATGAAATAGTATTTGCAGCAGCTCAAAATGTGGTTTCAAATGAAAAGGGAAAACACATCCAAAAGACTTGGATGATAAATGTATAAAGTATAATTATCCCTTCTCCAACGGCTTAAACTTTTGGAAGAATTGTTAATGAACTAACTTTTTACATAATATCAGAGCTGGAAATCTTGTATTTAAGGTCCATTAATTTCAATTGTTGACTCGCAAATATTTGGTATATATAGTGCATAAAGTCAACACTTATGAGAGAAAAATAAATGTATAAAAATATAACTAGTCATTTCCCATTAATTTAAGTTTTTGGTTTGGGAGAGTTAGCGACAAATTAACATCTAACACCTAAGCGAATCATTACTATTTAATATTTATTGTTTAAAACAACATATGATGTTTTCGAGGTTTAATATCTCCAATTATTTAATTGTAAATATTTGACATACATGGTGCATAGAACTAATACTTGTGAAGAATGATAAATGTATAAAAATATAATTGGTCTTTCTCCTTAGAATTTAAGTTTTTGTGAGAATTGGTGACAAATTAACTTCTAACACGACCACTAGGCAAACCATTACTATTTAGTATATACCATTTAAAACAGGATATGAAATAACTACTCTCAAATCTTCGATCAAACTTATTTACTGTTTAGACATATGAAACTGCTGAATGGCACATTTTCTGTTTCATTTGTTATGATTGATTAAAAATAATATTAGGTTTGTTAGTCAAAATAGGAGGTGCCTAATTTAGAAGAAAATTCATGGAAAGTGGTTTACCATATTGTCAAAAATGGAGGTACCTAACCTTGTTTGAATAAAGAATAGGAAAATTAGGTAGCCTAATTTTGTTGAATGAAGAAATGTTTGGCATATGAAATTAGAACTTGAAGGCTATAAATATGGTTTCATTTCTTCATTGATAATTATCCCAAAAATAGAGAAAAGCTTGTATGAAAAGTTCTTAAGTGAGAGAATTTTGTGGGAAAATTCTCTTGGCCTTGTAATTGCTCTTGTCTTTTGGGTGTGTGAGAAAATTACTGAGAGTGTGGTTGTAACAATTTTCCACATAGTGAATTTTTCTCTGGTTGTCTTTTGACAACGAAAGTGGTTTTTTTCTAATTTGGAGTTTCCACTATAATTCTTGTGTTGTGTATTATCTATTTCTCTGTTATTTGATATTCTACTAAGGAAGATCTTATTTGATATTCTACTAAGGAAGATCTTGAGAGGAAGAATTTGTGATTATACCATTTTATCCAAATTTCCTAACAACTGGTATCAGAGCCAATTTCAAAGAAAGAAGGAGAAATGTCAGGAGTCAAGATTAACATTGAGAAATTTGATGGGAGAATCAATTTTGGCTTGTGGCAAGTACAAGTCAAAGATTTGTTGATCCAATATGAGTTACACAAGGCGTTAAAGGGGAAACCAGCCCTTGTTACTGGTATTGAGTCCAGTAAAACCAATATAAGTGATGAAGATTGGGAAGATCTTGATCTAAGAGCTGCAAGTGTAATTCGGCTTTGTTTGGCCAAAAATATTCTTGCAAATGTGCATGGAATATCTATGACCAAAGAACTCTGGGAAAAGCTTAAAGAATTGTATCAGGCAAAAGGCGTTTCAAATCGGGTGTATTTGAAAGAGCAGTTTCATACTTTGCGTATGAATGAAGGAACTATTATGTCTGACCATCTAAGTGTTCTCAATGGTATTGTCTCTGAATTGGAAACCATTGGAGTTAAACTTGATGATGAAGATATATCTTTAAGGCTCATTTGGTCTCTTCCATCTTCTTATGATCACATGAAACCTATCTTGATTCATGGAAAGGAGAAAATAATTTTTTCAGAAGTTACTAGCAAGTTGTTTTCTGAAGAAAAAAAGGCTGAGTGGTGAAATAAATGTTTCGCTTGAAAACTCAACATTGGTAGCTGACAACCGAAAGAAAAATAATTTCATGAAAAAGAAGATAATGTGCTGGGGTGTGGACAATCTGGGCACCTCAAAAGAAATTGTCCAAAGGGTGGAGCTGATCCTGCAAGAAGCTCAAATACCGACGGTGACGCTAATAGTATGTCTGTTTTCAAAGACTATAGTGATACTCTTTGAAAAGAGCGTGTACATCCTCATGGCATGCCGCTAGTCTCTAAATATTGCCATGAAAGAGGGTGTGTTACTGGTAGCGGGTCCACAAGTTTGCACACCGGCATTGGCTTGGTATAGATGAAAGATGTGTGGTGGAAAGGATGTCGATGGCTGATAAACTCTCGGAAAAACCAAGTGTGAGAGTTGCACCATAAATTTCAGCAAGTTTTTTTTCGACATGAGATGATGTGAAATTCTTAGAATTGATGATTAATTCTAAGTGGGTGTACTTTTTATGGTAGAGTATGATAATTCTCGGTGTAGAGAATTATGACTGTTGGAATAGACTGTGTTGTAGTGGTAACCATGTTTATTTTTAATCAAGGTGGAGATTGTTATGATTGATTAAAAATAATATTAGGTTTGTTAGTCAAAATAGAAGGTGCCTAATTTAGAAGAAAATTCATGGAAGGTGGCTTACCATATTGTCAAAAATGGAGGTGCCTAACCTTGTTTGAATAAAGAATAGGAAAATTAAGTAGCCTAATTTTGTTGAATGAAAAAATATTTGGCATATGAAATGAGAACTTGAAGGCTATAAATATGGCTTCATTTTTTCATTAATAATTATCTCAAAAATAGAGAAAAGCTTGTATGAAAAGTTCTTAAGTGAGAGAATTTTGTGGGAAAATTTTCTTGGCCTTATAATTGCTCTTGTCTTTTGGGTGTGTGAGAAAATTAATGAGAGTGTGGTTGTAACAATTTTCAACATAGTGAATTTTTCTCTGGTTGTCTTTTGACAACGAAAGTGGTTTTTCTCTAATTTGGAGTTTCCACTATAATTCTTGTGTTGTGTATTATCTATTTCTCTGTTATTTGATATTTTGCTAAGGAAGATCCTAGGAGGGAGAATTTGTGATTATACTATTTTATCCAAATTTCCTAACATCATTGGTTACTGCTCTTAAGGTCTTTGATTCTTCGATTGACCACTGATTAAATTATGTATCGGCATTAATATTCCTACTTTTTTTCTGAGCAAAGACAGACAAGAAAGAAAAAGGGCAAACAAAAAAAAAAGAGCATATTGCTATTTGATTTGTAATGCAAGATAAGCAATTGACTAAGCTTTACTGAGAAGTTTCCCTGTTGTGATTGATAAAATTTATGCCTTTTACAGCATGTTGAAGTTCCAGTTCCTAAACCAAACAAAGATGAGGTACTGCTAAAGGTAGAAGCAGCAAGTCTCAATCCATTTGATTGGAAAGTTCAGAAAGGAATGTTGCGCCCTTTGCTTCCTCGCAAGTTCCCATTTATACCAGGTAAATTATTGTGCTTAGTTGTGATTGATCTAGTGATCTAGCAGTAATACTCACCACTCCCCTTTGTCACATCACATGTTTGAATTACATTAGTACTATTTAATCTAAAAAAAATTATCTTGCTTAGTTGCTAAAATTTAGTAGAATTTTCTTGACACTACTAGTGCTTAGACCACTTTACAGGTAGGATTTTTTGTACGCATTGGCTTAAATATTTTGTTCAATTATGTAATTTATATTCTTAGCTAGCAATGACTTGACATTCGGCAGAAGCTTACTGTTTACTAATTTACTCTATGGATCTGTCCAAAGTGGCTATTGTCACAACAACAACTGCCCTATATCCTGTTATTTCTCGCTGTTCAGGAGTGTGTTTGGTTTTATTTGTGAGGGATCTTAATGTACCTTCTTTATTGACCTGATTCTAGAAAATCTATGCCAAAATGCTTCATATATTGAACAATTGCATTCTAGGCAGTATATTATGACACAGCTGCAATTGCAATAGAAAAAAGAAAGTGTAGGAGATGGCTACGTCGTATAGGATATAGCTATGCCTCTGTCTGCCAACCTCTAGATATGCATTACCTTATGAGACCTTTACTTATACTTTATCTGAATATGATGTCCCCAAAATAAAAGAATTGTTCTTTAAAATATTCATCTACTTGTATATTGTTGATATGACATATTTGAAACATTAAAATTGTGACTGAAAGGTTTCTTCTTGGAACAAGGTACTGATATGGCAGGAGAGGTTGTAAAAGTTGGTCATGGAGTCCAAAATTTCAAAGCTGGTGACAAAGTTGTTGCGATGATTAACCCTGCTGTAAGCTCTCACTTGTAATTTTATAATTTCTAGTTTTGCCTGGCTATAAGTAATCATGATCTTGTAGGAATCTGCTAACCAATCTTATCAAACATATGTTTTTCCTTCCTGATATGTATTCTGCTGCTTCAACATAATGATTGTAATGTGTAAACCTGACGACAGTCAACAGATTTTAGGCCTTAGTTGCATCCAGGGTCTTGATTCTGTTGTGTTTTTCTCAACGTTTTTGAAATTAACGTTTATAAACTCATACACCCTTTAGTTGCGGTTCAAACCTTCATCACTTCAGTGCTCACTTGGAGCATTTGTGATTTCAGTACAAATTTTTTCATAACTTGATTATAAAATTTTGGTATGCGATGTGTATTGCAAGCTATTCCAGATGTTTTCTTTCTATGCATATATTTCATTATATATCTACGAATCATAAATATGATTTCCCTTGTTCTTGAATTATGTAAATGAATTTAAAGACTGGAGGTGGACTGGCTCAATATGCTGTGGCCAAGGAGAACTTGACAGTTACAAGACCACCTAAAGTTTCAGCTGCTGAAGGTGCAGGCTTACCTGTTGCTGGTCTCACAGCTCACCAAGCCCTCACTGAAGCTGCAGGGATCAAGCTTGATGGAACAGGAAAGCAGGCTAACATTCTGATCACTGCTGCATCTGGTGGTGTAGGTCATTACGCCATTCAACTAGCAAAGCTCGGAAACACACATGTGACAGCTACATGTGGAGCTCGAAATGTGAAAATGGTCAAGAGCTTAGGAGCTGATGAGGTTCTTGACTACAAGACACCAGATGGTGCGGCTTTAAAGAGTCCATCAAGTAGAAAATATGACGCTATAATCCACTGTGCTACAGGCATTCCTTGGTCAACTTTTGAGCCTTGTTTGAGTGAAAATGGTAAGGTTATAGATATTACTCCTAGTCCTAGTTCTTTTATTACCTTTGCTATGAAAAAACTTACTTTTTCAAAGAAGCAATTAGTGCCACTGCTCTTGTTTCCCAAAAGAGAGAACTTGGATTTTCTTTGTAACTTGGTGAGAGGAGGGAAGCTAAGGACAATGATTGACTCTAAGTATCCTCTTGAAAAAGCTGAAGATGCTTGGGCTAAGAGTATTGATGGTCATGCTACAGGGAAGATTATTGTGGAGCCAAAGTTTAATTAATATAGATAAGCTTATTATGGAGGGTACTACCTATAATGCTTTCAAATTCTGAACTCATTGAATGATATAGCTTTTGGTGTGACATTGGCTAGAAAAAGTATATAAACAATAATTCTTCGTGTTTTTTGACTATAAAACTGAAATATAGTCTATTTATATTTATTTCTTATTAAGAGTTTAAATTATTTCCTGATTTCCTTAGTTTTGCTCTCTTTTTTTTCCTCTTTTGGTACCATTTGATTGTTGGTTTATACAGATGAATTACTTAAATCATAGCATGATTTTGATAGATTGTTTAGTATTAATAAGGGTATGGTTACTACACCAAATAAGCTAACTTTTTGAGGTCAATTTTATCATTGAGAAGGAATAACAGTTAAGTTATCAGTATCTACTTGGAAAGGAATCCTCTGAAAGTAATTGCATTGATCTTGTTCATGAGTTTTCTAATGATATTGTGAGCAGATAAAATGTACCTTTCAAAAAAAATCTTGTATTGTAACCACCATATTTTTTCAAGCATACCGACAACAGTAAAAGTGAAAAGTTAGCAAGACATACCAACGGGAATGATTAACTTTGGTGGTTTCGAAATGATGCAAACGTAAGTTTGAAGATCTAATTTTTCTAAGAAATTTCAATTAAGATTCCAATTCACATATTTCTACTAAGATTTAAGAATATTATATCTAATAAATAGATGTTATTCATCTTCAAATTTCATCTTACATAAAGGATAAGATTAAAAAAATGAGCAAATTGTTTCTTTGTACCTAGAGCTCTTGAAAGCAATTTTCAAATAAAAAGTTTACGTGAATCTTAGTTTTTTAAAATAACTGTCAAAAATTGTATTGATTAGGAAAGTTTTTCGTTAATTTCATAAACATCTTTGACAGATGCCTTTTATCAATTCTAAACCATTCAATAAAATCTTTGTTGACTAAAGAAGGTAGGACTTGATTTAAAATACTAAGAATTTAGGAATCTTTTTAAACATTAATGTCTAAACAATTGTTGATTTTCAAGAAAATGTCATCCTTGAGAACATTCCTCACCCATAAAAGACATTTTTAAATGAAACAATTTGAAGGTTTCGTTCAGCTATTAAGAAAAGATGAACATTGTAAATATTTATCACAGAAAATTTGAACCCATAATTTTTGAGGTTGTTTAAGAATATCTTATGTGGCTTTTGTTAACATGACTATTGAAATCTTCCATTTGTCTAATACTAAGACCACCAAAATCTATTGGCGAATAGATTTTGTCCCAAGAACAAGAGATAAAAAATATTGCTTATTAATATTATCAATCCATTAAAATTTTATTATAATATTATAATTAGAAGAATAAATGCTTGAATGTAATTGGAACATGTTCATAGGATAGATAGAGATATTTGGAGAACCGATTTAACATGCATAGTTTTTCTTGCTTATGATAAGAATTTTGCTTTTCAATTATCCAAATGGGTCTTTAACTTTTTGTAAAAGACCTTGAAATTCCTATTTCTTTTTCCTACTAATGATTAAAGTATGCTTTAATTAAAGAATTGGAATTTAACTTTCATAAATATACAAAATATCATATAATTACTTGTTTTAAAGGAATAAATATATTTTTGGAAAAGAAGATGTTTGATTTTTGGAAATTAATGGATTGACTTGACCAGTTATTCAAAATTTGTCTTATTCATGCTTAAGATAAATTAGCACGCAGGAACAAAAGAATATAATTTGTATAAAAAAAGGTGAAAATAAAAGATGCATTCTTGACAATCTTTACTTCATGATGTGAAATTAAAGTTTTAGCTCGAGAGATTATTCTAGAAAGACATTCAGTTACAAATAAAAATAAATATAGAGAAAGAAGATCACCTTGACGAAGACTATGTTGAGATAATATATGATCAAATGATGAACTATTAAGCAAGATAGAAAAGCTTACCGTGGAGATACATTCTCAAATGAGAGTACGAAGTTTTTCCAAAAAACCCATAGTTCTCATTATTTGAATTAAAAACTTTCATTCCACTTTATTATTAGTTTTTTGTAATTTCAATTTAATTCTTATGAGTCCCTTTCTTATAGAATTTTCTTGAAAATAGTGGATTAACATTTTGAGCAATCAACATATTCTCAACAATCCACCTTCCAAGAATTTGGAACGAGGAAATATAACTACATATGATATCTCTAAGTCTTTTGACAATAATCCTAGAAATAGTCTTCTCACCAAAGTAGAAGCATGAAAAAATTTAGTGTTATGATCACCATCTTTGATCTCCATTTTTTTAGATTTTTGGTGACATAAAGAATCCCAACAAGCTAACTATTCATCGAACTTAAAAGCAAGAGCCTTTTCAAGATTTGGATCAAAAGAGGACAAATTCCTTGAATGAACACATTTCAATTGAGCATCAAGTATTTTAAATTTACTTTGAATATGACCAAATTTATCTCTATTCCAACAAGATAAATGCAATGAAAGTCATTTGAGCTTTTGCATAAATCTTTGTACGGGAAATGGGGTGAGACCAAACATCCTGAATAAGACATTCATAATCCTTAACTCTTATCCAGACATTAAGAAATCTAAAAGGTATTTGAGTAAATAATTCACGTACACCCAAAAGACAGAGTATGAGCGGTTGGATTTGCGATGGCACGATCAAGTTGTTTGTGGGTATAATCAAATCCAATTCTTTTGTTACACCATGTAAATTGAGAACGAACACTTTCCAAATCAATAGAACCATTTGAATTCATAAAATTGATGACACGATTATTATCATTGAAATAAACATACTAACCACCTAATTTATCATAGGAATGAATAATTTCATTAAAATCCCTAACTATTAACCAAGGATCTTAAATAGAGTTGAGTAAATTATGAAGCTCATCCTCAATGATATGTTTAACCTTATAATAAGAAAGAATGTAAACAAAACATACTAAATAACTATTAATATTGTTAAATGGGTAACAAATTTGAGTAATCACAAAACATAGCCTATTTATTGAATTTGTAGCTCTAAACTTGACTCCCAACGCAACAAACAACCATCACTAAACCATTTGTAGGAATACAAAAACTATTATAATAACTTAAGGCATTAATAAGATAATTTGAAGCATTATCGTTAGCTTTGGTTTTCATTAGCCATAAAATAGAAGGTTTGTATTTCTAAACCAAATAACATAATGCTCTTTTGGTACAATGTCTCACAAAACTCCGACCATTCCAACACATAAAACTCATGGCACCTTTGTTGGCACGTTTAAGGATGCCTCCTTACCTTCGATATTTTTAACCATAATCTCAGTAATACCAGTACCATCTTGCTCAAATTGCTCCATTAAAAATGTGACTCCTCTCACAGACATTAACTGGTCATTTAAACAAATGAGTGAAGCAGAATGAGATAATGAAGCAGAATGAGATGGAGAGCCATTACCTTAGTCAGTTGCCACTATTTATTTTTTCTTCATGAGAGTAATTTTGATAGCACCTTTGTGCTTGACCAATGTGCCTGAACCACTGGTAGCTAAAGAAGAATGCTTAGGTGAATAAGTTGTAGGCAAGTGTTGTGAAGAAGATTGAGACTGATCAAGTTGTTATTGAAGATGGGCTGCATGATATTGGAATAACTTGAAAAAACTATGTTCAGCTAAAGTTGTAATGTGAAAGAAAGTTTGTGGTAGATAGAGCTAGTAATGTGTACCATTTGAGCACGCCTAATGTTTCTATGCATAGAATCCATGTTGATATTAATATAAAAACCAATCAATTGGGCAAACATTTTGTACCTAAAGTTATTATCAGAATAATCCTCACCTAATTTGAGAAGCCAGGTAAGAACAAGAGCAGTAAAATCATTGATGTCCAATGAACGAGCTTGAATGACCACATTGTGTACCTCATTATGAAAACGAGTTGCTTTCTGATAGAAAGTTTATTTTAGGATAAAGAATAAGAATCATTGATTACTTACTTAGATTTAGGTTAAGCTAGCCACCAATTTGGATAGGTTGGAATTGGAATAAAGGAGAACGAGAAATACCAATACTAGACTGAGTAGTGAGTTTGGCTAACTAGTATTGGGTAATTGGAGAAGGAGATTCGTAACTAGCTCTAAGTTATTCCCCAAAAATGGGAACAAACACATTCGGTGACACCTAATGTTGTAGATTGTTATAAAGCTTCTTAATTTAAGGAGCAAATTAAGGAGCAAAACATGCAGCAAAACATGGAGCAAAACATGGAGCAATTCATGGAGCAAAACAAGGAGTTTAATTCAATGAGCAATTTAAGGAACCATTAATTTAAGGAGTAATTCAAGGAGTGAATTTTCTTATAAATAGATGTGTAATTGTAATGAATTAATCATCCAAAGTGTTCATTCCAATTGAGAGAAAAGCTTAGAGATAAAGCATTTGTGAGAGAATATTGAGAGTAATTTTCTTGGGTATAATTGGGTTGTGAGTTGTGAGTGTTGTAAACACTTTGTGTAATTTCTCCCATTTAAGTAAAAAGATGTGCAGCAGGTCCGGAAACGTAAGCAAGATTGGCCGAACTCCATTATCAAATTTTGTGTGTTATTTTTCTATTCTTGTTTTCTCTTAAATCTGACTTATCGGGAATTTGCGTTATTTCCCAACAACTGGTATCAGAGCTATTGGTGGTGATTTCTGTCAATTTTCTGCAAGGTTACTATTTACGTGAATATTGAAAATTTTATTGACGATATTTGTTCGTTGACGGAGGTGTTCTAATACACGGTGATTTACAGAAATAGTCAAAAACGATCCAGAGGAACTCAAATTTTAGTGGGAGCAATGGCCGTAGATGAAGGAAGGGTGAAACTCGAGAAATTTGATGGCACAGATTTTGGGTTTTGGAAAATGCAGATAGAGGATTATCTGTATCAAAGAAATCTATATCAACCTCTCTCAGGGAAGAAACCAGAAGCTATGAAGGAAGAAGATTGGAATCTTCTAGACATACAAGCCCTTGGAGTTATTCGATTGTATCCGTAATGTTGCCTTGATATAGCAAAGGAAAATACCACGGCGGGTCTTATGGAAGCTCTCTCCAATATGTATGAAGCCGTCGGCCTCGAAACAAAGTGCACTTGATGAGGTCTTTGTTCATTTTGCGGATGAATGAAGGCGCAGCGGAAGCCCAACAACTCAATGAACTCAACAAAATCACAGCCCAGTTAAGTTCAGTGGAAATTGAATTCGATGAAGAAGTACGAGCATTAATACTTTTGTCTTCTTTACCGAAAAGTTGGAATGCTACTTGTCACTGTGAGTAGCTCGTCGAGGAAAGCAATAAGTTAAAAATTTGGACGATGTTCGTGATTTGGTTCTCGGTGAAGAGATCCAATGTAGAGAGTTAGGTGAATCGTCGGCTTAGCCGGTTTTGCATACGAGTCGAGGAAGAAATTCAACCAAAGGGAATGGACGTGGCGAGCAGACTACGAGAGGTAGATCGAAGGGACGGGGAGGTCCAAATCCGGGAATCTAATAATTCTCATGGCTCGAAGACTATCGAAAGTGTTGGAATTGTGGAAGAATAGGACACTACAAAAATCGGTGCAAAGAAAGGTAAGGGACAAACAAGTGAAGGCGAGGCAAATGTTACTTCCACCTCAAGAGAGACGATGCATTGATATGCTCTTTGGAGAGCGAGGAAGAATCTTGGGTGTTAGGACTGGAGCATCGTTCCATTGCCTGCTTCACAAAAAGAATTCTTCGAGAAATATGTCCCAGGAAACCTTGGAAAGGTATATCTTGGTGATGATAAACCATGTGCTATTATTGGAAAAGGTGTAGTGAAGATTAAGTTGAACGGATCTGTTTTGGAAGGCGAAGGATGTCGGGCGTATTCCCGATCTCGGAAAGGAACTTAATCTCGGTGGGGCGGTTGGCCGGTGAAGGCTACACTACGATCTTCCAATTGGTGATGATTGGAAGATTTCAAAGGGTGCAATGACAGCTTGCTCAAGGCAAGAAAAATGGCACTCTTTACAGCTTCGGTAGAGGCACGTTTTCAATCACGGTTACGTGAAGGCAATGAAACACCAAATCTGTGGCACCGGAGACTAGGCCACATGAGTGAGAAGGGATGAAGATTATGCACTTTCTAAGGGAAAACTTCCAGTGCATGAGTACATGAGATAGACATGTGCGAAGATTGCATACTTGGAAAGCAAAAAAGAGTCGGCTTTTAGACAAGTTGTAGAATCCCCGAAGAAGGAAAGGCTAGAGCTTATTCACTCTAATGTTTGGGGACCAACGACCGCCGTCTCATATTGGTGGGAAACGCTACTTCGTGACTTTCATCGATGATCACTCTCGGAAGGTATGGGTTTACTTTCTAAAGCGTAAGTCTGAAGTATTTGAGGCTTTCGGAAGATGGAAACTATGGTGGAAAATGAGACAGGGTTTAAAGATCAAAAAGCTCGAACCGATAATGTGGTGGTGAATATGAAGACACGGATTCAAAATTTACGCTATGAGCACGGGATCGAATGGAAAGAAGCTGTGGCGGCACGCCTCAACACAATGGTGTAGGCGAGCATATGAGCAGAACGTTGACGAGAAAGAGCCGGGAAGCATTCGTATACGGTCTACCTGCAGAGCGGTTACGGGCGAAGCGATCGACACGGCGGCTTACTTGATCAAAGCCGAGGCCTATTTGTTCCATTAGAGCATATAATACCGAGAGGAGGTATGGAGCGGAAAAGAGGTGAAACTATCACATCTAAAAGTTTTCGGTTGTGTAGCATTTGTGCGCTCCGGTGATCAAGGCGGGAATAAGCTTGATCCCAATCCAAGAAATGCACGTTCATCAAGGCTATGGTGAGGATGAGTTTGGCTACCGCATTTGGGATGACGAAAAGAAGAAAGTTATCGTAGTAGAGATGTGATTTTCAACGAAAGGGTGATGTATAAGGACATGTATAAAATAGAGCACCAATGACTCGGAGGCGAGAATGAGTCGGTATTTGCAATATGCGAGATGATGTCCCAAATACTTCCCGCAACAGAACCAATTGTAACAAGTCCTCGGCCGGAGGAACTTATTGGACAAAGCGGTACACGTCATTCCGACACACCACAACTCTTTACTCTAGCTCGTATTGAGAAGGTCTTCTCGACCTCGTGTGCCTAACGAGATACATGAACTATATGTTGCTAAGCCGATGGAGGGAGCACGAATGCTATGATGAAGCTTGTCGGACTCGAGATTCCAACAAGTGTGAGCTTGCTATGAAAGAAGAAATGAAATCTCTCATCTCCAACCCAGGACGTGGGAAAGAAAGGCACTTCCACAACAAATGGGTGTCTCGGGTGAAAGAGAGGCATGATGGTTCCGAGAGATACAAAGTCCGCCTAGTTGTCAAGGGTTTCAACGGAAGGAAGGAGTTGATTACACCGACATTTTTGCTCCGTTGTGAAGCTTAATACTATCGGATCGGTATTGAGTATTGTAGCCATCGAAGATCTTCGTTTTGAATAGTTGGATGTATTTGCATTTCTTCACGTGGAGATTTAGATGAAGAGATATACGTGTACCAGCCCGGAAGGTTTCTCGAGAGAAAGAGGGAATAAGAACATGGTGTGCGGACTTAAGAAGAGTTTGTATGGCACAGAAACAAGCCGAGACAATGGTACGAGAAAGTTTGACGGCCATTACGCTGAGGAAGGTTTCCGGAAGTGCAATGCGTATGTTGATGATATGTTAGTAGCGAGGTTCGTATATGGATGATATTAAAAGGTTGAAGCTGACAATTGTCGAAGGAATTTGACATGAAAGACTTGGTCCGGCAAGAAGATTCTTGGAATGCAAATCACAAGAAATAAGAAGAAAGGATCCTTGCGTTATCTCGGGCGAGTACATCAATCGTGTTTTGCAAAGATTCAAACACGTAGGCGATGCCAAACCGGCTAGCAAATCCTTGGCCGGTCGTTTTCGCCTATCCGAGGATCGGTCCTCGAAACGAGGGAGAGAGAGAGAATTCATGGCTAAGGTTCCTTATGCCTCGGCCATTGGAAGTTTGATGTACGCATAGTGCATACGAGACCAGGCATTGTACGAGTGGGAGTTGTTAGCGGTTATGTCAAATCCAGGGAAAACTCATTGGGAAGCCGATCGAGTGGATTTTGAGGTATGCGAGGCACCACGGAAAGTGCTTGTACTTTAGTAAATGAGAGTTAAAAGTACAAGGGAGTACGTAGAAGCCTTGAGCTTTGGAGGTGAAGTTGATCGCACCGAAGAAGCACTACCGGTTATATATTCTTGTTGGAACTACAAGCTGTTAGTTGGATGTCACAAATACGAGAAAATTGTCACTCTATCCCTTACGGAGGATGGGTATGTAGTAATGGCAGAAGCTAGTAAAGAGATGATATGGCTTCGTGGTTTGTTAATTGGTGGGATTCAAACAAAAGAAGAATGTTCTGCGTAGTGATAGTCGAAGTGCAATACAACTTGGCGAAGAATTCATCATTTCATTCTAGAACAAAGCATAATGGACTTCGTTATCACTTCATCGGATCTACATTGGAAGATGATGTGTTATCGGAGAAGATTCAAGGAAGCAAAAATCCAGCAGATATGTTAACAAAGGTGGTGACTATTGACAAACTGAAGTTATGCTCAACTTCAGTTGGTCTGCTAGAGTAACAAAGACTAGAAAAGTTGCTGCATTGATCAAGGTGTGAAGATAGATTGAAATCAGTCTTCAAGTGGGAGATTGTTGGAGATTGTTATAAAGCTCCTTAATTTAAGGAGAAAAACATGGAGCAAAACATGGAGTAAAACATGGAGCCAAACAAGGAGCAAAATATGGAGCAAAACAAGGAGCAAAACAAGGAGCAATTCATGGAGCAAAACAAGGATCTTAATTCAAGGAGCAATTTAAGGAACCATTAATTTAAGGAGTAATTCAATGAGTGAATTTTCCTATAAATAGATGTGTAATTGTAATGAATTAATCATCCAAAGTGTTCATTCCAATTGAGAGAAAAAGTTAGAGATAAAATCTTTTGTGAGAGAAAATTGAGAATAATTTTCTTGGGTGTAATTGGGTTGTGAGTTGTGAGTGTTGTAAACACTTTGTGTAATTTCTCCCATTTCAGTAAAAAGATATGCAGTAGGTCCGGAGACGTAAGCAAGATTGGCCGAACTCCGTTATTAAATTTTGTGTGTTATTTTTCTATTCTTGCTTTCTCATAAATCTGACTTATCGGGAATTTGCGTTATTTCCCAACACCTAAATTATTTACCCTCCTTTAATAAGCACTCTTTGGTACGATGAGAAAGAATGCCACAAAGCGTACACAAATTTAGCAACCTTTCAAATTTGAAATCAATCCAAATTTTGTTGTTAGTCGGTGTGACACCATTGCAGCATTTCTTAGTAATTAAACAACGAGTAGCAAATGGTTGGTTAACTTCTATTTCAACCCTACATTGAAGATAATTTATTGTAACGAAGAGTTCTTCATCTGATTCCTTCACGTAAGATCTATGCAAGTGTTGGCTATATTCGTGAATAAAACATACAAATATAATTTAGTTTCTAGATGTGTCCCTCAAGATTATTTTCAAGTTGAAAAAATTATCGAGCTCTAACAATCACAATTCAAATATATCTATCTTCTTATGCACATTATATTTCATATTAGACACGTAGAAACATTTCGATATTAAACTACTCGATCGATCGATGAAGTTATATAGATCTATTGAGAATCGATCAACTCAACTTTAAAAGTCCTAAATTAATTATTTAATTGATTAAATTGATCGAGAATTGACTGGATCGATTGAGTTATGTACTCAATCGATCGCATATGTTAGATCGATCGAATGGCCAGAGTTTTGATTCTAAAACCAATTTTTAACTCAAATTGAATTAACTTTTTATTATATTATCCTTTTTCTTTAAAATTCTTTTAATGGATTTTATGGACAGCACAGTTATTAACTTTGACCTAGTGCTTTAAAATATATTATATGTATAAACCTAAGCACGTAACTTTATCAACCACATAAGAGCATTATTCTTTTCATCTTAATCTCTTTTTTTTGTTTTACAAATATAATATCATAATTCTTTAGGTTTTTTTATTTAGTTAATTTATCAAACATTGATGGTTGTGTTTGATTGATTAATAAGCTTAATTGGTTTGTGATATTTTGGTCATATTTTTTTATGGTTTCTTCTTTATTTTCATTCTTGAATTATTGGATCAAATAATCGTGTGTATCGTATATAATTATTTGGTTTGATTATTAATCTTTAAATAATCTATCTTTATTGAACTTATACTTCAACTGATTATTCTAGGGTTGTTAATTAATTTTGATTTATCTAATATATATATTAAATCATCTAGTTAGGGTTATTCATTATTGAATCTGCTTTAATTAAGACACACATTTGTACTTGTGTTAATCTATCAAACATTGATAGTTGTATTTGATTGATTAATAAGTTTAATTGGTTTATGATATTTTGATCATATGTTCTTATGGTTTATTTTCTATTTTCATTCTTGAATTATTGGATCAAATAATCGTGTGTGTTATATCATAATTATTTGGTTTGATCATTAATCTTCAAAGAAACTATCTTTATTGAACTTGTACTTAAATTGATTGTTCTAGGGTTGTTAATTAATTTCGATCTATCAGATATATTTATTAAATAATCTAGTTAGGATTATTTATTATTGAATCTACTTTAAGACACACATTTGTAATTATGTTATTGTGCTAATGTTTTAGGTGCTAGTAGAACGAATTCGATTGCTTGTGTGATTCAAGTTGTCAGAACGTTGGTCAATATCCAAACACCTTTCTTGTAGAGGCTACGATGAAAGTAGTGACTTATAAGTAGATTACTTGATAGTTTTATCTTGATGGAAAGCATAAGATTTGTTCTTATAAATTGACCTTATTTTTATAGTGGATAATTAGATAGTTCGATAAATCGATAGCTTTTCTCCAAGGTCATTAGTACGACCTAGATTATTTTCACCAAAATATCCTGTGTATCAATCTTTATATTTCTATATTATATTATTTATAAGTAATTGCATGCTTGATCATATACAAAAAAAATTAATTTATCTTAATTTTATTGATTATCTATTTAACATCTAAGTAATTAGTTACTTTAAAAAACAAACAAAAAAAACTTTCACTCCACTTGAAGTAACTTTCTAGCAAGATTGGTAAGAGTAGCAACGTTGGAGTTTTTCATTCCAGCAAAATGAACCGTAAGCTCTTATCCAAAATGTTGTATAACTGAATTCAAGTTCTTGCAAGGTAAAAGTGTGATCCCACTCTTTAAGTACTAACAGATGATTATTAACATGCCACACTCTGGTAGCCTAAATACCATCTCTATCTTTAGTTAAAGTGAATGAAAAGGACAATATATTTCTGTGCTTATCGAGTTGAGACACAACAATGTTGAGTAAAATTTAGAATGAACAACTCTAAATTTACTAATATTAGATCCAAACAAGTAAACAAACTACTTGTATTATACTCACTATAACACCTTTCAAAGACAACTCACAAATTGAAGAGAAATACAAACACTCAAAGAGAAAGCTCTCAACTCACACTCAAACTAAGAATACAAAGACTTATTTGTTTTTGATGGAATGATTAAACCAAATGCAAGGTAGGATATTTATAGTCCTCACCATGCAATCTACACCACACAAATATAAAACTAAGAAATCATCCTAGCCATACAAAACTTATCTACACACTTCTCTTTTTTACAACCTTCAACTACTTCATTTATTTCTACAACCTTCAACTACTTCATTTATTTCTACAACCTTCAACCATTTCATTTATTTCTCTATCTTCAATTATTATTTTGGTGTTGATTTTCAACACTCCCTGTTGTGTGTTTTGCAACACACATAAAACGTGCAAGTATACACGGTCACAAGTAATAAAGATTTGTAAGTAGAGTATCGTTCCCACGAGGATTTGTTACTATAGTTAGTTGAGTACTAAAATTGTATCTTTCTGATTTTATCCAAAACAATCGTTGATTTAACAAAAAGCTTTAAAAATAAAATAAGAGAACTCTAGGATTGCAATTTTTTCACCAAACTAATCCACTCCAATCATATTATTTTCTTTGGATTTATATTTTTTAGTACATTTAATTTGTCAACCAAAAACTTCTTTTTTATTCATACATCTCTTCCGAAACTCAGGTACAAACACACCTCGTTAAATTAATTCACTATATCTCTACGAGAATTAAATTTAATAAGATTCATTAAGTTCTAAGTTTTCAATGGCCACACATAGCAATTGATTGGGGTATATTCACATCATACGTCGTACATGTCATTCTATTTATGAAGCGATATACACAAAAATGCCTTTCTCAAGTTTATTTTTATGCCACAAATCGTTTTGATAAAATTAGTAAATAATCAAAAAGCATTAAGCACAAAATAGAATGAACAAATCGAACGTCTTATAAATCTTTCAAAAATAATTAAAATCAAAACTTCACAAACTCAGATCAAATGACCACTAGAAAAATTAAATTACTTCATTAATTAAAAATTAAAATTACAACAGATTCGAGAAAAATTAGAAGAACAAGAAGGAAAATTAAAACATTCAATGAAAATATTTGTACATGAAAGCACAATAAAAGCCAAAAATGGCTTCTGCGTGTTCTGATCAGCAACCGAACACCATGAAATTTCTAAACTAAAAAAAAAACTCCTTAACTCTATCATAACATCACCTATTTATAGCTAAAAAATACATCAAAAAATAATACATTTTTTAAACGCGTAAAAAAAATTATATCGAAAACAAAACCCGACATTCCCTTAAAATCCACGGTCACACGCGAAAATCAAAAACATATTTTAATTCACGCTTGAGACAAGCGTCCGTTTATGCATTTTTTTATTCATTGTCGTGCCACGTATCAAAAATCTAATTACATTTTTGCCAAGATTCCCTGTGGCCGTGGCGGCCACATCATTGGTGAACAAGGCGGTTGCACGCGAGAACGGCGCACGGGATTGGGCGCGGGAAAAAGAGTGAGGCAGCAGTGGAAATGGGGCGTGATCCAAACGCGGTCGCGCACGTTGTAAAATACCACGTGTCGAGAATATGATTTGCTTAAATATTAGTGGGACACGTGGCGGATTCTTGTGCAGCAAAACCGAGGATGCACAGCTCACATAACCCGCGTCACGCGCGGTGGCGGCAACGGTTCGGTGCGCGACGAACGGATCACGCGGCTCAATACGGGACCGTTCGAGATCGACGGTCGGCCGATGCGCCTGGGAAATCCTTCGCGGCGACGTGTGGGGCCACTCGACGGCCGGCACGCGCGACACGTGGGGCCCATTTGCCCGGCCTGCGCTGTGAAGATTTTACACGCGATTTTTGCCTCGTCAGTTTACTTCGCTAAATCTAGGCAGATTGATGCTTCGATCGAACGGTGGGTGATAAATGTCGTGATTTGTGCGAGTGCGATTCCTTTCATGCACAGAAAAGTCAAACTTTTATTAATTATATTTTGACCCACAAATTTAATTCAAATTATATTTTGCACTTTCTTAAATTACAGTTAAGCCCTTTGCTAATTTTAAATTAAATTTTTAAACTTTTAATAATTATAATTAACCCCAAATTTAATTTAAATTATATTTTCGATTTTTATAAATTGTAATTAAGAAACTATATTATCATAAATTATATTTTGTGGACAGAAATATGAAATTAAGTACATATTCGATACAAATTATTTAATTTTATTAAAAATGTATTTTTAGCACATAAAAGGAAAATATTAATTTATTTAACAAAAATTAACTAAATATTAATAGAACATAGCAATTATCATTACTAAAATTGATGAAAATAACTGTATAAAATACAGTTATCACTCCCCCTCAACACCAACTCTCACTATTTTTACTGTGTCAAGTTGACGGTGAAACATTTCGAACTTGTCAACGCTTAAGTTTTTTGTGAACAAGTCCGCAACTTGATCATCTGTCTTGATTTGCCTCATTTCAATTTCTTCTTACAGAACCTTTTCTCTGATAAAGTGATAGTGTACTTCAACATGCTTAGTTCTTGCATGAAAGACCAATTCTCCACCAATTCTTGGATTGATTGTCCGCGATCTGTGATGCTTGCATAATCTACTTGATTGATGTAGATTATTCATTAGGCATTGTATCAACCATGTACACTCTTGAGCTGTACAGCGGCCTGCTCGATACTAAACGATTGGTTGATAATGATCTTTTTGTTGGTTGTCTTTTCTTACACAGAAATTGTTCGAACCCGAACTTTAAACATGCCAGGTTGTTGATCTCCTGGTGTCATGATCTCCTGCGTAGTCTGCGTCGCGATAACCAACTAACTTATTGTCTCCGCCTTTCTTGTCTGAGACCGTAGTCAATTATCTTTCTTCCGTATCTCATTATTAGGTATTGCTTCCAAATGTGGCTTCTTTGGATTTTGCATGTCTTATTTACACTAACTCGCATAAGAAATGTCGGTGCCAAGTTAAGGTTAAGTAGATCGGTACTTTACCAATTTTCGATACATTGTCGCATCTTCCAAATCTTTTCCTTCGTAATGCGCACACATGTTGGCATTTAACTCGCGTCAGTCAAAATTGGTTTGCATTCGAAGCATTAGAACCGTTTTATCAAATCTTTAGAATATTTTCTTTGACAAGAAATATTCCTTCTTGTGTGTGATTAACTTCTAAACCAAGAAAGTGCTTGAGTCACAAGTTCTTTCATCTGAAACGGTGACAAATTCTCCTTTGTTCGAAGAATTTTACGCCTCATTATCACCGAGTTATGATTAAGTCATCCACATATACTTGCCTGATAGCTAGCTTTCCTTAATTGGCTTTAACAAATAAGGCTGGAATCTGCGAGGTGTTCTTTGAATAACCACTTTGTGTTAGAAATTGACAATCTTACCCATACCGTACCCTGGGTGCTTGTTTTAATCCGTAAAGTGCTTTTCCATGACTTACACACGTATTCGGGATGATCTTGGCTCTGAAAACCCATTGGTTGGATCGTAGATCTCCAGGATCCAACTCTCCATGAAGAAAAGCATTCTTCACATCCATCCACCTGACTTCCAATCTTTGTTGCTGTGAGTGCAAGTAGGACTCGAGCAGTTGTAAGTTTCTCCACTAGACTAAAGCGTTTCATCGTAGTCTAGTCCATACTATTGAGAGAAACCACGAGATACCAATCGTGCCTTGTGTCTCTCGATTGACCCATCTGTCTACGCTTTATCTTGTAAACCCATTTGCGAGGATATGGGTTTCACATCTCTTCGCTTTTGCAGGATCCCAAGTTTGATTTCTTTGAAGTGCATCAATCTCTTCTCTCATAGCTGTCATCCACTCAGATCTTTGCGATGCTTCTTCAAATGTCTCAGGTTCTATTGCTTCTTCAATTATGGTTGCACTGGCATATTTGGGATTTGGCCTTTGTGTTCTTGTTGACCTATAGAGTTGAGATTGTGGAGTTGATTCTTCTATTTCACTAGGCCCACCTTCTTCATTTAGTTGTTGATATATGCCATTTTGCGAAGGATTCTGAGTTACTCTTTGTTCGGCACCATCATTGTCTGGATCTTTGGATTCATCTAAACTTGGTTGAAATTTTATAGTATGCTTCTCCATCTTTTGTTGCAACTTATCTCCAAATTCTCTTGAGTCTGTCAATCTTCTCTAAGGACCGAGAAGATGCTTAGGTGAACACCACATCTCGTGAAGTGTAGCATCTTCCAACTGGTTGGATCACAACATTTCCACCCTTTTCTTTGGCTATCGTATCCCAACAAAGATACATCTAACAGCTTTCTTGTCAAATTTTGCCGTAAATGATCGGGAACAAATACATAACACACACGACCAAATACTCGAAAAATAGCTAAGCGTAGGTTTCATATTCCATAGTTTCTCGAAGGGTGAAACAAATTCTAACCTTGGTTGAGGAAGTCTATTGATCACAAAGGCTACAGTCTCATCGTCTTGACCAAAACCTCCCAGGTACATTCTTTTCATGTAGCAAATACCGTACTTAAATGATTTCTACAAGATGTCGATTCTTTCTCTCTCTACACCATTTTGTTGTGGCATGTTGGCATAAGTGTATTGATGGCCGATATCGACATTCCTTAAGTATTGAGAGAACTCGCTTGAGCTATATTCTCAGCCCATTGTCGGTCTTGAGCAACAAATCTTCTTTCCAACTTCTCCTTCAGGTTGACTCTTTAAACTCTTTAAACTTTGATAATACGTCAGATTTTTCTTTCATAAAGAAAACCCACACATACCTTAAGAAGTCGTCGATGAATGTCGCCATATATCGCATACCGCCAATTGATGGTTGCTTAACAGGGACCGAATACATCGAGTGAACTAACTCCAATGGTTCTTTTGCTTTAACTTCGATTCCTCAGTATGGCAATTGGTGAGCTTTACCATATTGGCACCGCATTTAATCGTGTAAGCATGCACGTCTAGTTGAGGAAGCCCTTTAAGCATTGACTTCTTCACCATCATATTTAGCTTGGAATAGCTAACGTGACCTAACCGCATATGCCATAGATCTGCTGTCTCATTTCTTCTTGTCTTGTCTACATATGCAGATTCTGCTGACATCACGTAGATTGATTCCAATCGTTGCCCCTCCATTGTCAGTGTTTCTGAGATTTTGAGATCATGATACACCTTCACGTCTCTAGGACCGAACAAAAACTTGATGAGCAGAATCGGGATTGTCAAAAACTTTGATGCCATCCCCGCAACGGAGTCATCCCCGGCAACGGCGCCAAAAACTTGATGAACGAAAACCGGCATCGCCGATCCTACCAATACTTTGGTTTTATATTTATAAAACTCTCGCAAGTGCACGAATCATTTTAAGTAGAAAATGATAAGTATACTCCCAAGTCGATCTAAGGAAGGAATGTATGTGGTTTTTAATTTATTATTCAAACTTTTAAAAGCGAAATTAAATCTAAACATCGTCCTGTCACGATATTTTGGGGTTTTTGTGTTTTTAATCTAATTGCGGAAAATTAAACATAGATTCAATAAACATTCATGCAAATTTTATCTTTTATAAATAGTGGAGTATTTATGGATATAATAACTAAGTTAATTATGCTTGCTCGTATTATTTAGGTTATTAAAGATATGAATTGATATTTATTGATTCTCCCTTTTTTGTATGAATACCACCTTTGGTGGGGTTAGATATTCTTTGTTAACTAAACAAATCAATTAGCACCTTTATGGGTGGGGTTAATAATTATTTTGGTTAATTAAATTAATTCTTTTTTCTAAGAGATAAAAAATGAACCATTTAAATGCCACCTTTGGTGAGGTTAGACGATTTAAACTTTATTCAAGGTGTCCAAATTAAACCTAAGAATTTAGTTATCCGAGTACTAACTTTCAAGTTTTAAAACTACTACCGAAAACATGTTGTCAATACATTTTCGGATAATAATTCTTATAAAAACTTTTGAAATAGAGCTTCACTCTAACTACCTAGGGTGATTGTACCAACAAATAAAAAAGCACTACTCTAAATCGATAACTAAACCTTAAAATCTAATTTTGATTTAAGTTTGTAATGAAAAATAATATATTTCTCTCTAACATTCTTAATATAAAATCTTGAATAAAAATAAAATCAATTCATTTTAGAGATTTTTACCTATTTAATATTTAAGCATAACAACGTTATTATTATATCATTTTTACAAGCAGCCAACACGTTAAATTTAATCACGGACAAATTAAATATAAGATGTAAAAAATAAGCATAAAAAATAACTGCAAAGAAAATAAAATCCTTACAGAACTTCGATGCCATTCCCGTTGCTAGAAAACCTTCAAACGGAATTTGCACTCCCATTTATTGAATCAAAAAGCTAATAAATTACAAAAACATAACTAGTTCTTCCCAAAGAGGGAAGAACTCTAAAACTAAGCAAAACTAGCTAAAACATAAGAAAAACTAAAAACTAAGAAATGGAGAGAAAGAAAGAAGAGAGAAGTGTGTTTTGAGGTGTGGTATGAAGTGAAGAGAAGAGGGGTATTTATAGGTGAGAATGGAGAGAAAAAATGGGTGAAAAAATGTTAAAAAATGATGAAAACATGTAGTGAAAATAGTGAGGTCATTGATGACGTCAGCATGACGTCATGGGGGCGGCTGCACGTGAAAAATGGGGTGAAATGGCATCGGCGCGCGCGGAAGGCACCAGCAGCGCGCGCGCGCGTGAACAGTGACAGAGCGCTGCGGTGCACGCGGATCTGGAGGAAGGCGCGCGCATCTGCGCATGGACGGGCGCCGTGCTGCGCGCGAGGTGGGCTGCTCCGGGCACGATTTTCTCCTTTTTGACATTTTTGACCTTTTTGACCCTTTTTGTCCAATTTTTCCATATTTGTTGACCTTTCCCCATTTATTTATTAATATATTTGTGATGTATTGCTTCTAGTATTTCTTTTTGAGTCTTTAAGTGACGTTTTTAAGCGAAAATACATGAAAAACAATAAAAATACCCGTGATTATGCAAAAGACAAATTTATATAAATATATGATAAAACATATAAATATATATATTTTTAATCAATTAATGTGCATAAAATCATGGTAATTTTAGTGCTTTTTGAGCACTCATCATGGCCTGATGATGTTAATTGAGCCACATATAGCAAATTTTTCTTCATTCCTGGGACATGATAAACATCTTGAAGTTGTACTTGGTTAGTACTATATCGAGGCGTAACTATCGTCTTACCGATGTGGGCTATCGGTAACCTTGAGTTGTCAGCTGTTACAACTACACGACCTCCCTCGTACTCAAACATGCTTTCCAACTTCTGTTTATCACCTGTCATATGATTTGAGCAGCCCGAATCTATGATCCAGTCATTCTTGTAGTCAATTTGTTTTGATGTTGTCACCGTAAGAGCCAATTCTTCTTCCTCTGTAGCGAATAATGCTTCGGCATCCCAACCATCTTCGCTATGCTCCTTAGAACTGGAAGTAGCTGTATTGCTTTCAACAGGATTTTTCTTATTCCAACAATCTTTTGCCATGTGACCCATCTTTCCGCAGTTGTAACATTCACCGTCAAGTTTTCTATTGTTATTGCGGTTCTTCCAAGCTCCCCCTGGACGAAAGCCTCCCTTTCCTTGAGAAATTTTTCCTTTATCGCCATCATTTTTATATCTATTTCCATTGTACCGCTTGAAAGTGCCTTTTCTTTTGCTAGTGTAGAGCGCTTCTTCTTCACCCTTGAGTTGGACTCCTCCCATTTGCTTAGCCATAGCTTCTTGACCGGCCAATAAATTCTCAAACTCAACAAGAGATGGTTGTGTCAGCCATCCTTGTATAGCGGTAACAAACCCTCGATATTCGGGTCTTAAACCATGAATAATTATTCTCTTTATCCTCGTTTCCCCAATATCTACTCAATTTAGTCCTCCCAAAACATTCGGGAGAAAATCAATTATATTAAGTAAATTTTTAATTTATTATTTATGTTATTTTTTATTGTAATTGAATATTTTTGTTATTATAATCTCTTTCAATTAATTATTCAATAAAAAAAATTTAATTTTTTTTTGATGATGTATCTTTTTCTTTCACCTTAACTTAAATCATAACATTCGTTTAAAGCTCTAAAACATATATCTATTCTAAAATGAGAGAAATTAGATAAATATTATAGATTTTTTAATAAAATAATTGATGGAAAGAGATGGTAAAAGTATAAATAATCAAATACAACAAAAATAATAAATTAATTTTTTTTACATAATATAACTATCAAAATAAATGTTTGCCTAAAAATCAACTACATGTAATATGTATCTATATTTTCAACGAATAATAAATAATATATAATGAGTATAATGAAACGTTTATTTATGTGTCTTAATTTGAGTTTAACTCTTTTAATAAAAGATTAAAATATAATTTTAATAATTTATGTATATCTAATATTGGCAAACTTTGTCCATAAAAAAATAATCTAACAAGAAAAAAATCTACAAAATCTAATCTAAAATGAGAACTAAATGTTTTTCATCTTTATCCTCTTGCTATTAAATTCTATCTAATTTTTATTAATAGACATAAATTGTGTTAAATAGGTAGGCAAGTATGCCTAATTCTATCTAATTCTTATTAATTAGGAGATTAAATATTTTTAGAAATTAATTTTTAAGACTAAAAAATAAAAATTAATTTTTTGTGTTTTGAGAAAGTAAAATTAAAATAAATAATAGTAATTAATTAACTCAAAATTATCAACTAAGAAAATATATAAGAAAATATCTAGGAATACTTAATCTCTTAAGTTTCTAAGCATGTTAATAACTAAAATAATCCAATATAATTATTTATCAACTCGTTATACTTATATAGACATAATTAAACACAAATTAAGTATTTTTATGATATTTTAGAAGAAACAAGACAAATAAATAGTTTAAAAAGGACCAAATAACTCTACTTTCGTAGAGCTATCACATCTTTAAATTTGACTCTTTACTTGTCCTCAAGTAAAGCCAAATCATTCTAGCTAACATGATACGAGTAACACATTCATAAATATATATCTATTAATACATGTATATTTAGTGAAAATTATCTCCTTCATAAATCATACAATTCCATTATAAAGAGATTCAAATATCCATGAGTCAACGTTCTATCAATACAAAGATATGTAAGATTTTTTGAAAAATTAATTCATATGTGTATTGCATATGATATCATCCAAGTTAAGAAATAAACCTATATGAGCATGCTAATTGATTCAATCTTAGAACAAGTCTCATAAGACTATTTTTTAAATCCCTCTCCACTAATATAAATACACACTTAGCTAAAGATCAATAAGAACCTTACATGCTTGTAATGTAAGGCTTCAGTGAGGGTCGATAAATGAAGACATTTAGGCTCTTTCCATACCTTAGTTTTTTTATTCCTTATGTATCTTTTAACTATAATTAAGCTTTTACTTGATATTTTAGTACATCCTATTTTATAATCCTTTTCATATTCTTTTATTTCATATCCTTTTTTGTAACTTCATAACACCCCAAACTTATTTTTTCTTTTTGTTTAGAAAGGGGTCATTGTGTTATGAGTTTTTTCTTTTCTTTCTCTTGTTTATATAGGGTGTGTTACATTTTACCTTACTCTATAGCATAACACATGATTGTATTTTTTTTTATTTCCATACAAGCTAAAGGTGTAAGGGTAAACTTAATGCTTAGTAGTTAAGCATAAAATGTGACTTAAAGATATGAAAGCTTCTTACTTGAGCTCAAATGAATGACTAAAGATATTAATAATGGTTAACTTCAAAGGCTTAAATTATTTCTTATGCTAAATACTATTTAGGATTTTGCCTCAAAGGATGATCAAATAGATTTTAAAATATAGTAGATCTCATCAAGTCGCATAACTCACCACAAATGTTCTCTCAATAAGAACACCAAAATCAATCATAAGCATGTGCATAAAAATTTGAATCAATCAATCAAAAATAGCAAGCATATCACATAATTAATGTAAATATATTAACGAGTATGTTACATTCCTTATCTTAGTCATGCCAACAAATATATCATTGGGTTCAAGCATGTATGTATTTGATTTCCATGTATTTATAAATTTTAACCCAAATTATGATTAAAAACATCCTAAAAATTAAAAATTGAAAATACATATTAAATACTAAAGTAGAGAATGAAGTTCCCTCCCTTAAACTTAAATTGAACATTGTTCTCAATGTATACATATAAATATGAAAAATTGAATGGAAAGAAAATTCCCTTAGTCTTGGCACACCATATTTGTTGTTGAAATTATTGATCTTGTTGTGCCATGACTCTCCACATTTATTCACCTACAAAATAAAAATATAAGTAAAATAATGTTGGGTCGCCTTCCAACTAGCATTACATTTGATGTCCTTGACTAGATGAGCATATCAACTCCTAAGGTACATCCCTATGTGTCCATTTACTATTGAATTTACCCAAAAATAGTTTAAGCCATGAATTTTTCAATAATACTTTATGTTTTAGTTTAAAAAAAAGGTACTCAATTCTCTTATCATGTCATATTTTTGTTTTCTTTTAGTACTTATGGGCATTCTTATAAACACTCCACCGTAGCTCTTTGAATTTATGTATTTGCAGCATCCTTTTCACCTCTCTATTAGACTCTTCTGCTTGGCCACTTGATTAGGGATGGTAGTAAAGATGTGAGGTCTAACCTTAGTGACTCCTCAAAAGATGGTTTGAGCTTAGATCTTACTCAAAACTCTCCACAATAACATTAGGTATACACATAGGAGTTGAAGCTTCCATATAACTCACACAATCAACAATATCAATCAGATTAAAATAGTTTGAGTGATTTCTTGATGAGTTTACTTCATTGTTCACAACATTGTGTGTAATAGTCTTAAGTGCGGGGGACTCAACATATTTTTTTAAGTTATCATTATCATTAGTAACATCTATCCTAAAGCATTCATTAACATTATCAATATTAGAGGGTTCAGATTCTTTAAAAACTTTAAATGCTACTTGTTCATTTTTCACTCTTATTATAAACTTACCTTTTTGTACATTAATGAATGCTCTTTTGGTTGTTAAGAATGGACAACCAAGTATAATAAGAATGTTACAGTCCTCTTCTTTATCTAGTACAATGAAATCCACTAAAAATATGAACTTATCTACTTTTATTAGCATATCTTCTACCACAACTTGAGATTGTTTAATTAATCTATCTGCCATTTTTAATGTTACTAAAGTGCGTTTGGATTTATCAACCCCAAATCTCTTAAACATCGATAATGGTATAAGATTAATGGTTGAACCTAAGTCATATAATATTTTCTCAAAGATCATGTTCCCAATTATGCAAGAAATGTCAAAGCTACTTGAATGTTTCAATTTTGGGGATAGTGTTTTAGTAAGGATGACACTACAATCTTGAGTGAAGTTTATTATCTTATTATCTCTAAGCCTTATTTTTTAGACAATATGTCCTTCAGAAATTTGGCATAAGAAGACATATGTTCAAGTACATATACAAATGTACAGCTTCTTGAAGACATTTAGTAAATTTTAAAAATTGTGTTTCTAATTTTTGTTTTTGGAGTCTTTGGTGGAAAGGAATAGTAGGTTTGTAGAGGTTGATCTTTTTTGGTTGACTTATTTCCTTTCCAATGCTCTATTTATTCACTTATTCCTCCTCATCCTTCTTAGGTTCCTATTCCTCCTCATCCTTTTGAGTCTTATGTTCCTTCTATAAAATTTTACTGCTTCCCAATACTATGGTATTGTAATGCTCATTACCTTTTCTTCTTATGTTTATAAGTGTGTCACTAGGAAGGTTACCTTGAGGCCTTTGAATTATGGCATAAACAAGTTGTCCCATTTGGGTTTCTAAATTTTGAAATGAAGCCTCTTGTGATTGTTGAAAATCCTCATTAAAGCATTTGTATTTTCTTAGTAGGTGGCTACTTCTCCTAGGCTTGTGATTATTGTGATTGTTGAAAATCAGGTGTTGGAAATGATTGACAGTTGAATTGATTACTACCTTGATTATTATTATTACTTAAAGATAAATTTGGATATTGTCTTCATCATGGATTATATGTATTAAAGTATAAATTATTATTTCAGTTCATATTACCCTTATAGCATGCTACTTTAGGATTATTTGGAAAATTGTCAAACAAATAAGCTCCACCATAAAAGACATAGGAAACCCCTGAATATTGGACTTGGTTTATACTTGAAATTTTATAAATTATGAACCTAATTAACCTAAAAGGGGGTTGAATAGGTTATTTTTAATTTTTACAAATTTATAATTTAATAACCTAAATAAAGTAGCCAGACATGTAATTGTGTGTAAAAATAAAGTGCAGAAATAGGAGAATAACACACGATATTTTTAGATGAAAACAACCTAGGCCACAACCATGACTTAAGAGGAAAACCATTGATCCACTAGACCACCTAACTTTTCACTATGAAAAATAAATGTTCAAGTACAAACTTGGTCTTATGCTACCCTTCCTAGGATACTACCACAATGTACCTTACTTACGAGCCTCTGCTCTGTTTTCATAATTTCCAATATTAGCGTGAGCGGTTTCTAGACCAACGTTTCAATAAACTTCCCGCCAATTAGATACGTTCCCAAATTAAATGCAAAATAGTTAGTACCAAAACATAAGTGCCCGTGTATGTTCTAGAACAGATTTAATAATGAATAATCCTAACTACATGATTCAAAACATATGCCACTTAAATCAAATCAACTAGTAAATCCTAAAGCAAAAAGATCAAGCACAAGTTCAATAAAAATAGCTTCTTTAAAGATTAATAATCAAATCAAATAACTATGATATGACACAAACAATTATTTGATCTAACAATTTAAGAACAAAAATAAAGAAGAAGCCATAAGAACATATTATCAAGATATTATAAAATAATTAGCCTTATTAATCAATCAAACATAACCAACAATATTTGATAGATTAACTAAATAAAGAAGCCTAAAGAATTATGATCTTATATTTGTAATACAAAATAAAGAAATTAAGAAGAATAAAATAATTCTCTTGTGTGGTTGATTGAAACAATGGGCAATGAATTTAATTTATAAGAAAAATCAAAACCTTTAATCCTATGTAATTGATAAATATATTTTCTATTACAAATATGATTAGTAATACTCACTAATTAAGAAAACTCTTATATGATTGATAAATATATTTTCTATTACAAATAGGATTAGTAATACTCACTAATTAAGAAGACTTCTATTTAAAGAGTTCTTTTAAAATAGATTTTATGTTATCTTTTATGCTAAAGATTTGGGCTATAATTTAGAGTATATCTTATCTAATATCTTTTAAAATAGATTTTATACTATCTTTTATGCTAAAGATTTTAGTTATAATTTAGAGTATATCTTATCTAATATCTTTTAAAATAGATTTTATGTTATCTTTTATGCTAAAGATTCTAGATACAATTTAGAGTATATCTTATCTAATATTTTAGCATATCTTATTCCATATTTTAGCACTAAAAATAATTTTAGATTTATAAACATGTGCTATTAAATGCATAAATGTAATCTTATGTGTCGTAGTTATCAAAGATATACTTGAAGTACAATTATGTGAAACTCGAGCATTTATTTGGCTTTTCTTGATAAACTTGATAGTAGGCCTAAAAACAAATTTATAGATAAATATTTTATCCACAAAAATAGCCAACACTCATAGTCCTTATAAACTCCCCCTTTGACATTTTCTTGTGGAAAACCTCTCACTCACTACATAACACTTATAAAAATAAGATATAAATACAATGATGTCCCAGACTCCATAGTGGAACTATCTTATGGTCCAATGAATTCATCTTTGCTATAACTTGACAAACTTGTAAGTAACTGAAATGACATAAACAAAGCATACGACAAATTTGGCTTGAAAGTCTCATTGTACATTAGTTCAATTTACATAGAAATAAGTGAAGTGTAAAGAATGGTCATGTAGTATGCATTCATACCAATCAAACTTAATTAAATATGTTCTCCCCCTATATGCATAACAAAATAAAAACATGAAAGTAAAAAACATTATTCTCTCCCTCTATTTGACATACGGGAAGGACAAAGTATTTGACAAAGTAATGAAGCTAAACTCCTCCTAAAGATAAAGCAACGTAAAATCAGAATAATGCAAAAGTGCAATGTGCTGTAAAGTCCCCCTAAGTTCTATGACTCTTTAACTTAGAATCCAATTAAAAATGTAATAAATGAAAAGATGATGTAAATGAAAAAAACTGATTTTTTTTTATTTTTAAATTTGTATAAATAGCCACATAAGATATTAAACTCATTTAATCACAAACGAGCACACAACTAATTGAGAACTCATCATTATTTATCTCAAATTTTGATTATTTATTATATAAATAAGCCAGTATAGTAGAAGAGATACACAAGCACATTTTGCATATATAATGACATATTGACATTTACTTAAAGTAGTATATATGTTTAAACTCAACAAATATGTCAATTAATTCATTTATGACCTATCAAGAAAGACTCAAAAGAAAAACAAATATCACTTATCATGTAAAATTGTAATCGAGTCTTTAATCTCAAAAAATAAAATATATCTACTAAAAGATGACTTAAATTTTTTTCTTTATTTTATTTATAAGGTAAATGATATATTTTTTTAATTTTTTTAAACCTCTATTATCTCTTTCTTTGTGTGCATTCAAAGTATAATATTTATAAGTAGTGACTTTTTGCATAATCTTTTTTTTTACACGAGCTATAAACCTAGCATGATGAATTTCACACTAGTTGTGAGGTAGCCCTCTCTGCTCACTACGGTAGCTTCACACATCATAGTAGGTAGCTCTCTCAATACTATAAAATTTTAGTAAGCAAAAAATAGAACTCAACACAATTTTACAATCAATATTAGTTGAAGTTCTAGAGTCTTTAAAAAAATTTCATAAACTTCAAACATAACATACGTATGTGTTCATGAGTGTGTGAATAAGTTTATTTCAACAACGATCATCACATGTACAAGAGTATGTGTGTGTATATAAGACAAAATTGTAGAATAATTTATACAATAAATATCAAAATTAGTTAAGTTATTAAAAATAAATTTATATGTCTATAAGTGTTGAATGAGTCCAATACCATATTGGCCAAATAAGGATTCTACTTCTCTTCTCTTTCTTTTTTGTAAGTTTAACTAATAAATAAAATAAAGATTGTTCACCTAGGGTCATTTAAGCACTTTAACAAAAATACCTAGATGAAGAAATAAAAATGATTAGGTGACCAGGAAAAAAGAACCTTTCCTAACCCATATTTTCTTACATTTTGGTTTCTCTATATCATTGGGTTGAGACTCAACAAACTTAAGTTTCATAGGTGTGTTCTTGGACTTAGCTGTACTTTTCTCAAATGAAGATGCAATATGCATAGTAGGATGATGATAATGAGTCCTAGCATTAAAAGTACTGAATTTTACTTACCTCTTTGAACCTAAGACTTCATGCTTCCTAGTAGAATTTTTGAACAAGTTATTTTAATTTCCATTCATCCTTGAAAATGATGTAGCATGCATAGATGGATGATGCTTATATGTCCTATAATGTGAAACATGGAAAGAATGATTAAGTTTAGGAGCATTCATCAAAAATCTATATTTTGCTCTTATATGACCTTTCCTACCACAATGATAATAGATAGACACAAATTTAACAACTTTTTCTACCATAGGTGCAATAATTCTTTGTGCATAAGCTTTAATAATAGGAGTAGCGTTTAACGGCCTTACAAATGTGGTGTTTGATGTTAAAGGTGTGTAACTCTCATCCTTATAACCAAAGTCATATGTATTACCATGTGATTTACCAATGCTCAATATTTTATCTAAGTGTTAAGCTCCAATTGTAAGTCTCTCCACTACTTTACATGATTATTTGAGCTCTTGCACTTGTTTTTTATTATCTTCAATAGGCTTGTTATTTTCTTCTTTCAAACACACAAGACTCAAATTCAAAGCATTATTTTGTTCTTGCAAAATATTATTCACTTCTTTTAATTTATTAGAAAAAATTTCATACGCCTCAAGTTTTTCATTTAATTTTCCTATTTTTTATTTAAATTATTATTCTCATCTATGGCTCTAAGACATTTAGAAAATAATTCTTTAAACTTTCAACATTATATTTAGAAAGAAAAGAATCCTCCATAATAAAAATCCATAGGACTAACACTAAGTGTATCTAGTGTTGGTTTTGATACCAATTGAAAGTTTATAAATTATAGACCTAATTAACCTAGAGGGGGGGTTGAATAGGTTATTTTTAAATTTTACCAATTTATAATTTAATAGCCTAAACAAAGCAGCCAAACATGCAATCATGTGTAAAATTAAAGTACAAAAATAGGAGAATAACATATGATATTTTTAGGTGGAAAAAACCTAGGACACAACCATAACTTAAGAGGAAAACCACGAATCCATCGGACCACCTAACTTTCCATTATAAAAAACAAATGTTCAAGTACAAACTAGGTCTTATACTACTCTCTTTAGGATACTACCACAATGTACCTTACTTACGAGCCTCTGCTCTGTTTTCATAATTTCCAATATTAGCGTGAGCGGTTTCCAAACCAACGTTCCAATAAGCTTCCTACCAATTAGATATGTTCCCAAATTAACTGCAAAATAGTTAGTACAAAAACACAAGTGCCTGTGTGTATTCTAGAATGAATTTAATAATGAATAATTATAACTAGATGATTCAAAACATATGCCACTTAAATCAAATCAACTAGTAAATCCTAAAGCAAAAAGATCAAGTACAAGTTCAATAAAAATAGATTCTTTAAAGATTAATAATCAAATCAAATAACTATGATATGATATGATGAGTGCTCAAAAAGCACTAAAATTACCATGATTTTATGCTCATTAATTGATTAAGAATATATATATTTATATGTTTTATCATATATTTATATAATTTGTCTTTTTCGGAATCACGGGTATTTTTATTGTTTTTCAGGTATTTTGGCTTAAAAACGCAATTTAAAGACTCAAAGAGGAATACTTGAAGCAATACATCACAAAAATATCAATAAATAAATGGGGAAAGGTCAACAAATATGGAAAAAGCCTGACAAAATGGGTCAAAAGGTCAAAAATGTCAAAAAGGAGAAAAACGCGCCGCGTCACGCGCGCGGCCAAAGACTCAGCCTACTGGCCCAAATCATACGATGTATCTGTTCTACGCTGTAAAGATCGCGCAGTCTGTATCGTTTTCATGCGGGCAAAGATCGCACGCTGGTATCGTCACGCGCGTTAAAGATCAAGCGCGGTTGTGCACGTGCGTAGATCTGCGCGCGGGTTATCGTTCACGCGCAGCGGCCGATGACGTCTTGTACAGCAATCGGCCCTCGCGCGCCCGCGCACGTTCACCCCATTTTTCACGTGCGGCTCGTGACGTCAGCGTGCGACATCATTGATGACCTCAGCATTTCCATTACACGTTTTTTAATTTTTTAATATTTTTTTTAACATTTTTTTACTCATTTTTTTTCTCCATCCTCACCTATAAATTCCTCCCTTCCCTTCACTTCAAAACACACCTTCAAACCTCACTTCATTCTTCTTTCTTTCTCTCTATTTCTTAGTTTTTAGTTTTTTTTAGTTTTTCTTATGTTTTAGCTAGTTTTTCTTATGTTTTAGCTAGTTCTCTTAGTTTAGAGTTCTTCCCTTTTTGGGAAGAACTAGTTATGTTTTTGTAATATTTTAGCTTTTTGATTCAATAAATAGGTACAAATTCGGCTTGGATTTTTCGACAAGAACGGGAATAACGTCGAAGTTCTAAGGATTTTATTTTCTTTACGCTATTTTTATGCTTTATTCTTTACATGTTATATTTAATTTGTCGTGGTTAAATTTAAGCGTATTTGGGCCGTTTAGTAAACATGATGTAATAATAGACGTTGTTATGCTTCGAAATATTAAATAGGTAAAAATCTCTAAAATGAATTGATTTTATTTTTATTCAAGATTTTATATTAAGAATGTTGAGAGAAATATATTATTTTTCATTACAAACTTAAATCTGAAAATTAGATTTTAAGATTTAGTTATCCGATCGATTTAGAGTAGTGCTCTTTTATTTGATGGTACAATCGCCTCGGTAGTTAGAGTGAAGCTCTATTTCAAAAGTTTTTATAAGAATTATTATCGAAAATGTATTGACGACATGTTTTCGTAGTGATTTTAAAACTTGAAAGTTAGTACTCGGATAACTAAATTCTTAGGTTTAATTTGGACACCTTGGTGAATAAAGTTTAAAGTAACCCCACCAAAGGTGTCATTTAAATGGTTCATTTTCAATCTCTTAGAAAGGAATTAATTTAATTAACCAAATTAGTTATCAACCCCACCCATAGGTGTTAATTGATTTGTTTAGTTAACAAAGAATATCTAACCCCCACCAAAGGTGGTATTCATACAAAGGGAGAATCAATAAATATCAATTCATATCTTTAATAACCTAAATAATACGAAAGCAAGCATAATAAACTTAGTTATTATATCCATAAATACTCCACTATTTATAAAAGATAAAATTTGCATGAATGTTTATTGAATCTATGTTTTAATTTTCTCAGTAATTAGATTAAAAACACAAACCCAAAATATCGTGACAGGATGTTTAGGATTTAACCGTTTTAAAAGTTTGAATAATAAATTAAAAACCACATACATTCCTTCCTTAGATCGACCTTGGGAGTATACTTATCATTTTCTACGAAATGATTCGTGCACTTCGCAGAGTTTTATAAATATAAAACCAAAGTATTAGCGGATCAATCGATGCCGTTTTTCACTCATCAAGTTTTAGTTCATCAAAGTATTTGGCGATCACGATTAAGTGCTCATCAAGTTTTTAGGCGGTTCTTGCAGGAATAAGCGTTTTTAATTTATTTATCAAAATTTTAAAAATATTTTTTGTCTTGTAAATAATTGTGATTTTTTTTTTTTTGTTTTTGTAAAAAATAAAAATAAATAAAAAAAATTTAATAAATTTTCAAATTTTAAATTTCATAAGAAATAATAAAAAATAAAAAAAATAAATTTTTTTTTAATAAATTTTAAAAAAAAAAATAAAATAAAAAAAATAAAAAAATAAAAAAAATAAAAAATAATAAAAAATAATAAAAAATAATAAATAATAATAAATAATAAAAAATAATAAATAAATAAAAAATAATAAATAAATAAATAAAAATAAATAAAAAAACACCAAAATTTTAATTTTTTGAGTTTAGTTTTTACTATTTTTTTTATTTATTTTAAATCATAATTTTATTTTTTTTATTTTCTTTTACCTTTTTCAATTTTTTTTATTATATTATTTTTTTTATTTTTCTTTCTTTAGCTTTTTTTTTTCTTGATTTTTAGTTAACTTACTTAACTTAGTTTTTCTTTTACTAACTTAATTAACTTAGATTTTTTTTAACATGAACTTAGGTTTTTACTTAAATTTTCATTAACTTAATTAACTTAGTTTTTTTTTTATTTTACTTCACTTAACTTAATTAGCTTAGATTTTTTACTTCACTTAACTTAATTAACTTAGATTTTTTTAACTTAACTTAATTAACTTAGATTTTTTTAACTTAACTTAATTAACTTATATTTGTTTTACTTCACTTAACTAAATTAACCTTTTTTTTTAAACTTAGATTTTTACTTAACTTAATTTAATTAACTTAATAGCATGAAAAGTAAAGATCTAAGGGAGTTCTATCTAGGAGACTAGTTCTTGGAAGCCTTTATGCCATGTAGTCTTTCCCCGAACGTTGTTCGTACAGGAGGATGGTTTTTAAGGAGCCTTTGCACCACCATTCTTTCCTGGGAGCACTCTTGGTTAATACTGATTATGTTATTTTTTTTTTCTTAAAAAAAAAAAAATTTTTTTGAACTATCTCCAAAATTTTAAAGTTTTAATTACAATCTAAGGAGTTAGTTGCTTTTTTTAATCTAGGTACAATTGTGTTTTTATGCCTTAATTATTTGATTTGTACCTAGATGTGGGTTATCTAAAACTCAAAGTATGCCCTAGTTTGAAGTACATAAAGAAATATGAAAATCAATAGGGCATGATTGAAAAAGTATAGGTAGACAACCTTGTCTTACCTATAGGTTTGATTGACTCACCCATTTGAGGGACATCGAGTTTACTTAAAATGCAATCTCAAGTTCACGCCTTGCTAAGACGTTAAACTAGCTATGGGAGGCAACCCATCATTTTACGTAATTTTCTTTTATTTATTTCATTTATTTAATTACATGCCAATAATTTTTAAATTGTTAAAACTAAAAATATTTGTCGAGATGTTAGAAGTTCACAATGCGTATCTGAGACACTTTAATGATGAATATGATGGATGCACCTGCATTTTCCATTACTACTTGCACTTTCTCAAGAAATAGGTAATCTTTCTTCTTTTCTCTTTATCTTTAATTTACAAATTGTTACATTGAGGACAATGTAAGTTCTAGGTTGGGGGTGGTGAAAAGTTACCATGCTTAATTAAAAAAAAAGTTTTAACAATTTAAAAATAAAAAAAAATTAAAAATAAAAAAATAAAAAATATACTTTTTCATTTTTTGTGTGTTTGGTTTTATTTCTATTTTGTGTGATTTAAGTAATTTTTGGAATAAAAAAAATTTCACAAAATTTTATCATTTCTTTAAATCAAATTTAAGTAAATAGTTAAGTCTTTTGTACTGTTAGATTAATTTTTTGAAAACATATAATGAAATATTTTGTAATTATTTTTTATAATTAGTTAGTTTTTGTCATAACTAGTATTTCTTGATAAGATGTGGAAATTATATTAAACCCAAAATCGGTGTTTATGAATTTTTTTTAGTGGAGACTACCTTTGTGAGATATAATTTGAGCCTAATTTCTTTTATTCAGAGTGAAATATATATTTTTTCTACTCCAAACACATTTCTTATTTATTCAAATTTTTAGATGATCTCTATAGGTATTAGCATTGAATGTATGAATTTTTTTTTTCTCATCTTAATAGAGTATCATATATTTTTTATTATTTTTGCTTAGATTAAATGATTTGAGTAGAAATTGATAGTATATGCTTATATCTCGTTCATGCATGACTGCTACACAAAAAAAGACATATATGGGGTTACCTAAACCAAGATCAAACAGAAAAGCCACAAAATTAACCACTTACCAAAATCCAAAAAAAAAATGTACAATCTGTACATGGGTTGACTCTCTAAAATACATATATTGAGAAATATCTTCAGAAAATAATAGAGAGATAAAGAATATATAGTATAATCTACATACTATAACCCACATTGCCTACAAAGTTGTGAGTAAAAGTTAATTACAAAAGAAAGATATAGGAAATAATTCCCTAAAAAGTCATTGCCTAAAAAGTCATTGCACTCTCTTCATTTGTAAAAGGCATATATCTTGAAATTCTTTCTTAATGATTTTGATTTATGCATGAAAATAATTTTTATATATGATATCTTTATAATTTATACATTTGATTCCTTTCATGAGATCAATGTTAAAATAACACTTTGAGCCTTTATTCTTTATACATATACGAACATATTAGTTCATTTCTGTACATCAACTCTTTCGCATATAAATTAGTATGAGTGTTTGAACCCATAGGATTCAGTGTTTCGAGAGTATTGACTTGTGAGGAATAGAGTGTCGAATTCTAATTCATGACGCTAAAATTGGGTGAAATTAAATTGATACATTTTTGACATGAAATATGAAAATGATTTTCGACTAATTATTATAATAAATCATGATTGTTTAAAGAGATTAAAATAACTTATGCTTGAGATTTTAATTATGATCTTAAAGGAGATTAAAAAGTATGAGACATTTTGTGAGATGTTGTTAATTTGTGATTTTGTTGTAAATTTAATTTTTAATTTGTTTGTTTTTATTGTTTCTTTTGATTTTTACATTTAGTTCAATGTTTTGTGGGTATCATTCTGAAAACCTCACGAGACTCAAACTCGTCACTGTGGCAACCTGGGGTTTAACGGCTTGCACATAGGCTAAATGCAACCGTGTCAATCCACAAGTGATTTAGCATAGTTTAATTTTTTAGTTTTTATCGCTTCTCTTGCTAAGGGACTAGCAAGCAGTTCGGGGTTGTGATGAGTGCTCAAAAAGCACTAAAATTACCATGATTTTATGCTCATTAATTGATTAAGAATATATATATTTATATGTTTTATCATATATTTATATAATTTGTCTTTTTCGAATCACGGGTATTTTTATTGTTTTTCGGTATTTTGGCTTAAAAACGCAATTTAAAAGACTCAAAGAGGAATAACCAAGCAATACATCACAAAAATATCAATAAATAAATGGGGGAAAGGTCAACAAATATGGAAAAACTGGACAAAATGGGTCAAAAGGAGAAAAACGCGCCGTAGCGCCGCCCGACACCCGCCCTCAATCGCGGGAGTACTGATGCAAGAAGATCGCTGCTGGTAGCCTTGGTTTCATGCGCTGCGTAGATCGCACGCTGGTACTGTCGTGGGCTACAAGAAGATCAAGCGTGCGGTTATGCGGTACGCTCGAAGAAGATCGTGCTATGTCTGCTCACGCGCGCAATGATGCCCAACGCCAGACCGTACGCGCGCCCAAGAATACCGCGCGCCCAACGTGTTTTCACCCCATTTTTCACGCGGTGCATCAGCCTCGCGACGTCACGCCGACATCATTGATGACCTCGAAAGATTTCCATTACACGTTTTTTTAATTTTTTAATATTGTTTTGAACATTTTTTTACTCATTTTTTCTCTCCTTCCTCACCTAGAAATACCCCCCCTCCCTTCACTTCAAAACACACCATCAAAACTCACTATCTCTTCTTTCTTTCTCTCCATTTCTTTAGTTTTTAGTTTTTTTTTAGTTTTTCTTATGTTTTAGCTGGTTTTTCTTATGTTTTCGCTAGTTTTTCTTAGTTATAGAGTTCTTGCCTTTTTAGGGAAGTACTAGTTATGTTTTTGTAATATTTTAACTTTTTGATTCAATAAATGGGAGTGCAAATTCCGCTTGGATTTTTTAAAGAATCCGGAATAACGTCGAAGTTCGTAAGGATTTTATTTTCTTTACGCTTATTTTTATGCTTTATTCTTACATGTTATATTTAATTTGTCCGTGGTTAAATTTAACTTGTCCGGGTTTCATTTAGTAAACATGATGTAATAATGACGTTGTTATGCTTGCGAAATATTAAATAGGTAAAAATCTCTAAAATGAATTGATTTTATTTTTATTCAAGATTTTATATTAAGAATGTTAGAGAAATATATTATTTTTTCATTACAAAAAACTTAAATCTGAAAATTAGATTTTAAGGTTTAGTTATCCGGATCGATTTAGAGTAGTGCTCTTTTATTTGATGGTACAATCGCCCTGGTAGTTAGTGAAGCTCTATTTCAAAAGTTTTTATAAGAATTATTATCTGAAAATGTATTGACGACATGTTTTCGTAGTGATTTTAAAACTTGAAAGTTAGTACTTTCGGATAACTAAATTCTTAGGTTTAATTTGGACACCTTGAATAAAGTTTAAACCTGCTCAACCTCACCAAAGGTGGCATTTAAATGGTTCATTTTCAATCTCTTAGAAGAAGGAATTAATTTAATTAACCAAATTAGTTATCAACCCACCCATAGGTGTTAATTGATTTGTTTAGTTAACAAAGAATATCTAACCCCACCAAAGGTGGTATTCATACAAAAAAGGAGAATCAATAAATATCAATTCATATCTTTAATAACCTAAATAATACGAGCAAGCATAATTAACTTAGTTATTATATCCATAAATACTCCACTATTTATAAAAGATAAAATTTGCATGAATGTTTATTGAATCTATGTTTAATTTTCTATAATTAGATTAAAAACACAAAACCCAAAATATCGTGACAGGATGTTTAGGATTTAATTTCGTTTTTAAAAGTTTGAATAATAAATTAAAAACCACATGCATTCCTTCCTTAGATCGACCTTGGGAGTATACTTATCATTTTCTACGAAATGATTCGTGCACTTGCGAGAGTTTTATAAATATAAAACCAAAGTATTGGTAGGATCGGCGATGCCGGTTTTCACTCATCAAGTTTTCGTTCATCAAAGTATTTGGCGATCACGATTTTGCTCATCATGATACAAACAATTATTTGATCTAACAATTTAAGAACAAAAATAAAGAATAAGTCATAAGAACATATTATCAAGATATCATAAAATAATTAGGCTTATTAATCAATCAAACATAACCAGTAATATTTGATAGATTAACTAAATAAAGAAGCCTAAAAATTATGATCTTATATTTGTAATACAAAAGAGAGAAATTAAGAAGAATGGAATAATTATCTTGTGTGGTTGATTTAAACAATGGACAATGAGTTTTATTTATAAGAAAAATTAAAATCCTTAATCCTATGTAATTGATAAATATATTTTGTATTACAAATATGAATAGTAATACTCATTAATTAAAAAAACTCTTATATGATTGATACATATCTTTTCTATTACAAATAGGATTAGTAATACTTACTAATTAAGAAGACTTCTATTTAAAGAAGAGTTCTTTTAAAATATATTTTATGCTATCTTTTATGCTAAAGATTTTAGCTATAATTTATAGTATATCTTATCTAATATATTTTAAAATATATTTTATGTTATCTTTTATGCTAAAGATTTCAACTATAATTTGGAGTATATCTTAACTAATATATATTAAAATAGATTTTATGTTATCTTTTATGCTAAAGATTCCAACTATAATTTTGAGTATATCTTATATAATGTTTTAGCATATCTTATTCCATATTTTAGCACTAAAAATAATTTCCGATTTATAAGCATGTGCTATTAAATGCATAAATGTAATCCTATGTAGTTATCAAAAATATACTTGAAGTACAATTATCTGAAACTCGAGCATTTGTTTGGCTTTTCTTGATAGACTTGATAGTAGGCCTAAAACAAATTTACAGATAAATATTTTATCCACGAAAATAGCCAACACTCATAGTCCTTATAATACTTACTAGCAATGAGCCTTTAAAATATTTACCAAAGAAGACACTTGAGTTGTAAGTGCATTGATATCATTTATCTTATCCATTATAGCTACTCTTATTGTGGCTGCCATTGTGTCCAATCGCTATTGATAATTATTGCTAGCCTTTTTTCAAGTAAATTAGTAGCTTAATTGTAAAATTTGGCTAGTAGAGCTCCATTTATGGATGCATCAATAATGGTTTTATCTTAAGCATTGAGATCATTGTATAAAGTCTCCATTTTAATCCAATGTGGGATACCATAGTGAAGACACTTCCTTAGAAATGCTTTAAATCTTTCTCATACTGTTTATAAAGATTCCTTTTCAATTTATTGTTAAGAGGTAATATCATTTCTAAACTTGGCATTCTTTGTTGGTGGAAAATATTTCATCAAGAATTTCTTTACTAAATCATTCCAAGTTATAATGGAATCAACTAACAAAGAGTTTAGCCAAGCTCGAGCATGATCTCATAAAGGGTAAGGGAATAATCTGAGCCTAAATGTCTTCTTAATCACACCACTAAACTTGAATGAATCTCTAACTTCAATAAACAATATGAGATGTAAATGAGAATCTTTTGTTGGAAATCAATGAATTGTCCAACTATTTGTAGCATTTGAAACATCACTAGCTTTAGTTCAAACTGATTAGCTTGAATGTTTGGCCTTGTAATAATTAGATTCAATCCTTCCAACATAGATAATGTATATTCATTCATAACTCTATCCCTATCATCCATTAAAGAAATTTGGTTGCTCAAATTCAACTCATTATTGTTTATTTATCCTTGATTAGAAATTTCTTCTACTTTGATGACATCTTGTTGTTTTCTTATTAATCTCAAAGTATACTCGATTTCGAGATCTAAAGATAAAAAAATTCTCTTACAAAATCTACTCATGCAATAAAGCCAAATATATTTCTAATAGTACTAAAGGATATAACAAAATTAAAAATAAATAATTATATAAATAAATTAAAACTAAAATTATGAAAAATAACTAAAATAAAAATTAATTTTATTATGTATACAATCCCCGATAACGATACCAAAAAATTCATTAACATGAACTGTGTACAATGGGTACGTAAGTATACATATCGTAAAAAAATAATCTAATAATAAGAAAACTTTGTTCTCATGAAGATTATGTTATTAGAAACTAATTTTCAAAACTAAAAGGTAAATATGAGTTTTATGTATTTTGAGAAAGAAAAATCAAAAACACTAAAAATAAATAACCGTAACTAATTAACTCAAAATTATCAACTAAAAAGATATATGAGAAAATATCTAGGAATACTTAATCTCCCAATCTTCCAAGCATGTGAATCACTAATATCCCTCTCACTATAATTACCGATCAATTATTTGATTAATTGAATCTAACTTAATTTGTATTTCTCTCTCAAGTAAATTACACACCATATAGTAATTAACTTAATCACTCTTTTATCATTTAAATTACATACAAATCATTATGGATCACATATAGAAGAATCATACATATTTGTCTTAAAACTATGTATGTTATTTAATTAAGACAATTAATTAAGTAATTTTCTCAAATCTATTTAATTATCTCTATAAATCAATCGTGGCTAAATAATATAAAAATATAATTAAATTGAAATCATAATTGGGATAAAAAAATTAGATCATAACATATAGAAAATTGTGTTACCTTGATTAATAAATTAGCTATACATAATTAAATTCATAAATCTCATATTTTTCAATAAAAAGGAAAAACAAATTAATAAAGAAATAAGAAGAAGAATAAATACAATCAATCTTTTGAATTGTAGAACTAATCTCTTGAATTGTAGAACCAATCTCCTCTTAAATCTTTATCAAATTGTATCTCTTTTTTAAACTCCTCTCTTTTCTTAGAAACTGATAGATATATTCTTTGATACTGTTTATATCTTATATAGTGTTATTTTGTACTTATATTAAAGAAATTGAACTATTTTAGAATTATATTAAGACTGAAATGCAAAAAATATATGCGTAAAACAAATCACGTTGTGTGCGAAAAGAGCGTTGGGATTAGTGTGTGTTTATATATATATGTTACGTGTCAATCTTTTAGATTAAGAGATGAATATTGCACAAGCTTTGATTTTGATTTGAGGCAAATGAAGTTTGAGTTTCTCTTGTAAGTGCATCTATGTATGTTTCTAAGTATATTTACTAGTCAAATAAAAATCATAATTTTTTTAGAAAAGTATGAAAAAATTAATATTTTTTCAATAAATATAAAATAATTAATTATTAGTTTGTTCTACTTATATTGAATTAATTAAATATTATTATGATATTTTAGCACAAAACAAAATAAATAAGTGGTTTAAAAGTGATCAAATAACTATAATTTTATATAGTTATCACTTATACAAAATATATACCCAATTTTATAATATTAACTTAAATAATAAAAATAAATAAATTTAAAATCAAAATTAAAGTAGTGAAATTGAAAATATGGTAACAAAAATATATATAATAATTAATCTCATACAAAAACATATAAAATCACCGATAATAATAATGACATTAAGTAATATTTGTAGATTTCTAAATAAATAGAACTTCATATCTGGTACAAAACACTTAAAATTTATATTTATGAAATTGATTGTATATTTAGATGCATGGCTATTCATGACATTTTAAGTTAAAACATACAGATAGAATTATCTTGGCATTATTTTGATTGTGATTCTATCTTGGCATTATTTTGATTGTGTAAGAGACCGTGAAAAGTAATAAAAAAACATTAAATGCATTGTGAAATTATAGAAGCAAGTAAAAAGAGATTCATTTTTTATAATTTTTTTAATCATAACGTGGATTGTAATTTTTTTTAAGTAGACTAAGTTCACACATATTTAGAAGAATTATGATTATCTCTTTTAATTTCGTAATAATAGACCATTTTTATAATAATCGTGAGGTCTTTTATTTTTCTTTTTAAATTTATACAAATAGAGAATTTATAAATATTAAATGGTAATTATTAATTTAATTAACTCTTTCGTATATAATCAATTATTTTATGAGTCTTTTGATTTTTCCTTTTAATTCTTCCATTAAAATAATAATTAATACATAAATCAATTACTTTTTACACTAAATATGGTTTGAAAAATAAATTAAAATTTAATGCATATTTAGGAGACCTTTTGATTTTTTTTCTTTTAATTTCATAATAATAAACAGCTATTACAATGTGCATGAGTTTTTTAATTTATTCTTTTTAAATTTTCACTAAGAAATATTTATATAAATTTTAAATTTATTCATATATTAGATGACAATTATCAATTTTATGAGTGTTTTGATTCTCTTTTAACTATTTCATTTAAAAATATTTAATATATAGAACCAATTATTTTTATATTAAATATAATTTAATAAATAAATTAAAATTTAATACATATTTACGAAAGTTTTGATTTTCTCTTTTAATTTCGTAAACAAAGACAATTATTGTAATGTTTATAAGTTTTTTAAGTTTAACTTTTTAATTTTAACTAACAAAAAATTTATAAATTTTAAATCTATGAACATATAATCAAATTGCTTTAGAAGTTTTTTTATTTTTATTTTAAATTATTCACTAAGAGATTGTTAATAAATTATATTTACACAAAATGTCTTTTAGAAAATAATTAAACTAAAATTAATTATAATTGAATTAAATTATATGTAGAAATATATTGATAATTACAGTGCACCTCACTAATAAATGTATGACATATTATTTTTAAGAATATGTTGGTCATTTTATAAAAAATATAAACTCGCTTATTTATAATAACTATAATATTATAAGACAATCGTCCCTTTTAATTCTAATTTTTAATACTTATAATTTTTTTTAGTTTCTCACTCTTTAACAGCATTTCTTATCATCACGTCGGGTTTGATATCGTATAGGTATCCATTTTCATCCATATTTTAGAAGGGTTCTAATTTAATATCTATGTTTTATAAATGGTTCCAAATTTTATAAAAATGAACAAAAAACACATTTTATTTAGGATTTTTACGGTATACTCCTCACATATCCTATAAACAAGGGGCATTTTTGACATTTCATGTGTTTACAACGACCAAGTAATAAGAAAAGGAATCAAAGGGTAGTTAAATAATCTTTTCCTCTTTGTCATGCCAATAACTCCAAAAATCAATAGTAGTCTCCCTTTGCTCTTTTCCCTTTTTGCTCATGTTGTTGTCACCCCTAGTATCGTGTGGCGTCTTTGGTATAGTGGGGTGGATTAGAGTAAGGAATATTATGTCTTTTTGTTTGCACTAGTAGGGTTCAAAATCAAGAATCTTGCTTTTGATTGAAGTAGGATTTGTGTGTTATGTTTGATTGAGATATGAATGGCCATGAAACATTAGATGGAGTTGTACAAATTGAGTTTATGGTACGAAATAATGATGATGCATAAGCCATATATGATAAATCCTTCGTGTTGACGGATTTTATTTTATTTTTGTGGCAAATTGTTGATTCATCATTTATTCCTTGCAATAATGATTTATTGTTACATATTGTTGTTCTTATATTTTGTTATCATGTGTGCTATTGGTTTGTGTAATGAGATTGTGTAGGGAGAGGGGCTTAACAATAGGTACATTTTTATAGGAACAAGATGGCATGAACACAAATTCATTTTTGTTTGGAATGTTGACCAAATTGGTTTCCAATTAATGCATGTTCTATTTTTATCCTTAACTATATGGATTTGTGTTGTCTATTAGTGTGTGTTGCCTATTAGTTGGTGTAGTTTTGTTATGGAATTGTCTTACCATGGACTTGTACATATTTGAACCAAAGCAGAACTTGGTATGGCTAAACTAATTATAGGAAAAACAAAAATTGACTGTGTTTTGTTTTATAACCAAAACATGGTATACGAACATGTTTTGTTTTCTTCTCTTTTGTTGATGGTTGGACTTTTACCTTTTATTTTTCAAGTATACTAAGTCACCTATTTATAATGAAGATGTACATAGGTGGTAGTTTTGTGATGAAAAATGGAAATAGATATTACAAAGGCAATAATGTACATTATTGTGACTACTATAACTAAAAAAACAATGTGTCTGAAAACTTTTAAAATGATATGTTTAGAATTAGGGTTGGACTATATGAACATTAATTTTTTTTGGAGAATTCCTAGTGTGAAAGATGATAGAGGTTTGCATGAGATAAAAAATGATAAAGATGTTAAAGAGTTGGTGAAATTTATCCTTACAATAGTAAAAGGATAGTAGAGGTTTATATTATTGAGAAAGTTTATGAAAATGCGGATGATCAAAGCTTAGACAATGAAGATTCAGTGTCTATTGATTCAAGCCTAGAAGATAGTGATTATGGGCCCTTGATTGAATATGAGGACGGACACTAAAGATAATGTTCATGTTGAAAGAAATACTAGAAACAAAGATGGTGGAGTTGGTAATGAGTACGAAGTAGAATCATTCAAAATTTGGTTCATGTAAGATTTTACTTGCGACACAATTAAGTTTTATGTTGGTATGATGTTTGCTATCTTAGAGGTAATTGGGAAGACATGTATGTACTATGAAATTAGACAAGGGAGGAAGCTACTCAAGAGAAATTTTTTTCCAAATAAGTTTAAAGTTAGTTATGGTTATGGAAATTGTTCATGGATAATGAGGACAACAAGACAACAAGGCTTGAATTCGTTTATGGTGACAAAATGCCATAAAGCGAAGATGTATACATGTGTTAGGAACTATGACATGAAAAATGTGTTGAATGGTTAGTTCATAGCTAAAGAATTTTTAGAAATGTTTAAGGATAACGTGAATATAAAGTGAAAAATTGTTCAAACAAAAATAAGGAAAAAATAACATGTTGATATTACACATAACTAAATAAGAAAGCAAAAATGAAGGCAAATAAGATGATCTATGGATCATATAAGGATCATTATGATATTCTGTTTAACTATATCAATGAAATAAAAAGAATAAATTTAAATATAATAGCATAATTAATATCTAAATATAAGAGCAGAATTAATTACATTTAAAAAAGATGATGGATATAAAATATAAAAATGAGACATTTTTATTAAAATAAGATACAAGAAGAAATTGTTACACCATAAGATACAGACTAATAACCTCACTTATTTTTATATATTATAATTTTATTCAAGACAAGTAAATCTCAAGTTTAATCAAAATTTTGATTTTTTATATTCAGAGATAATAAATTTTTAAAATTGAATCAATAAAATTTCCTCAAAATTAGTTTTATCTATACACATTTTGATTATCTAAATAATAATTTATGTTTATGTCATGGCATTTACATATATTTATAAATACTGTTATAATTAAAATTGTGAAGGGTGTGTTTAGACACCTTCTAGCTCCACTCTACCCGAATTTTTTCCGCGTGGCAAGGAGCTGACTTGGTATTCCTGAAGTGTTATTGTTTTCTGGGAAGAATCACTGTATGTGTCGATAAGATAAACAGAGCATTTTCTTCCCAAAAAAAAAGGGATAAACAGAGCATTTCAGAGCAAAAGAGAAGCAGATAGACAGAGCTTCTTTTTTTTTTCCAATAAATAGGAAATTAAAAAAAGTACAAATACCATATTCGTTTCTGCTATTGATCTTCCTTGAAGTGTAATACCAGGTCTCTCTCCAAATAGAGTAGAAGTAGAGAGCTTTAGGGGGAGAAGCCAGCAGGATAGAGATATGGGTGGTGATACTGCATCTTCTGGTACTCCTTCGCTCCTATAATTTTTTCTTTGTTCCGTAAGATTGGTTAGGGAAGAATAAATTTTTATTGGATGTAGAAATTTTTTTTTCTTTCCATTTATGCGATTGAAATCGCGTTCTGTGAGTTGTACGAAATTGGGTTGACTGATTTGGCTCACCCTCTTTCTCTTTTTGCTTACTTACAGATGAAGACTCCTTCCTGGACCAAGATATCTCCTGTTTTTCTTCCTTTTCTGGGTATTTATTCTTGATGGGTCTCTATTTTTCCTTCCTTTTTTTTCTTCTTCTTTCTATTTAATCTTCCCTTTGATTGACCGGGAAGTACGAGAAATGACATTTTTCATATGTATTTCAGAATTCCTTTTTTGAAGAATCTGAGAGTTACGCTGATTATTTGTTTCGTTCCTGTTATTATGGTAGTTTTTTAGCCAAAAGAGAAATGAAGAAAAGAAGTAATTTTTTATGAATTATCTCGAATTTTAAAGTTCATTTTTTTAATTCTTAATTTGTACTTTTCAATAATCAAATTGGGTCTGATTGAAAAATGTAAAATATTTATTTATGTAATTCGAAATTGGTATGGTTTTCAATGTCTCAGGGTTGGCTTAAGCATGAAGGTTGAGGATGATACTGTCAAGGGAGGCGAAGATGAGGTCTTCCAAGAATATGAAAAAAGGAGTCATGGGTTTTCTTCAGCTTCTTTGGATCTTGAAATCAATCAGAGGAAGAGAAACAATGTCTACAGAGAAATTTTACAGAGTTATGATGAATTACAGACTCGTAGCAAGAGGTTGGAAGAAGCAAAGACCAAAATCTTGGGGTATGAATGTTTAACAAAGTTTTTGTTTTTTGTTGAGAGAATATTTGACTGAGTTCATATTGTATTGTTTGAAAAAGCTGGGAAATATTTGTTTCCTATTTACACTAGTTTTGCTACATACATTGCCGTCCATCTTATTATGGTGAAAATAGATGTGCTCATAAAAAATAACAATTGAAGATAAACTTATAACAATTAGAGTTTTGCTACTTACTTATTTTGTTCTGTTTTAGGTTAACATCAATTAGTGATCTCGGTTCAGTTTGTCCTTAGTTCCAAGGACCGTTTGCACAAGTCCCACATTTTGTCTTGCTTCTCACATTCCCCTGGTACAACAACCAAAAAAAAATAAAAATTCTGACACCTAAACGATCAGAATCCTCAATTCAAATGTCCAAAGTCTTTTGTTTTGTTCTTAGTGGTTTTATTAATAGGGGAGATTTGCAGAGCCTTTTATACATTCTTATTGTTGTCTTCCCACTTTTTAAGATTATCTTGTCTCTACATAGACAGTGAGTAATAACTGCAGCAGTTATTTTACAAATATTTGCAAAATTATCTATGAGGATAATAATGAATAACTGCTCTCTTTAGTAGAATTGAATAGCTGCTCTCATAGTCATCTCTGATCGAATAAATTGTTTCATGTTAAAGAAGTCAAGAACTTTCTTTGACGTCGTTTCTTGATTTGCCCGTAATTACCACATCTTTTGAGCAATTCAGGGAGCTCATATGATGATATATGTTTTTTTTAATAATTATAAGAACAGTTGACCCTGCAGGTCCATTAGATTTTTGGAATAGATCACTTGGGTCGAGTAGATTTTTTTAATAATAGCTTAGTTTACTAGTTTTGAAAAAATTACAGGTATAAATGGTCAATTTTATATTTTTCTTCCTTGTTTTTTATATATTTTTAAAGTTTTTATTTTAAAATATCTTTTAGCAAATATTCATATTAAAATTTTCCTTTAAAAAAAATATAAAATATTTTTTAAAAACTTAAAATTTGATCATGTGAACTAAACTGTCACTTTTTAAAACAAGTGGATTAAATTATCATTTTTTTAAAGTTAGTGAACTAAACAGTCACTTATATGAAGTTAGTGGACTAAATTGCCATAAAAATAGCTACTTAACTTAAGTGGTCTAATTGCAATAGTTAGTAGATCTATTTGGCATTTATATCTAATTATAATTATGATAATAAATGTGATTATAGTTCTAATATTTTCCTATTGTTGTTTATAATGGTTAGCTATTGTATGCTTTCTTGAATTAATAATATGTTCACTATTTTAAGCTACACTCCTGGACAATGGATTGAGAAGGCTGCAGGTAGGAAACTGAGCGAATATGATTTGCCCAGGACAATATCTCTCATATTAATTGGTCCAAAAGGATCTGGAAAAAGTAGTCTTATAAATCGAATTTCACGGGTGTTTGAAGATGACAAATTTGCAGCAGAAAGAGCCCAAGTATCATGTATGTATGATATCAAACGTCTTTTCCATAAATTTAGCTAACAGATAATTTGTATGATATAATGGATTTAGTTTTAACTCTAATTCAGCATAACCTTTTCTCATTTTTTGCTACCAGATAATTCATCTGTTAGTGATGGGACACTCTTCCTCAAACAGTATATGATCCCAAGAGGTTCAACCTCCTTTTGCCTTTATGACACTCGCAGTTTGTCTGAAGATATAAATGATAATTATAAAATTCTAAAGCACTGGATGACAAAGGGTGTTTCTGATGGGGAGCTCGTTATAAGGTTTAATTTTAATTTTTTTTTTTTGAAGTCCATAGAGAATTTTAAATTGGATTTTTTTAATCTATTTCATTTATTTTGTTCTCTGAATTGCTTGTCAGGGATTCAGATAATCAACTGCTAAGGACCAGAATCAGATGTAAAGCTAACAATATTGGCTTTTTCTGCAGTGAGATAAGGAAGGTTAATTTTGTTATATTTGTTGTTAATGGGCTTTCAGTTCTCAAATCATTGGAAAATGAAGAAGATGCAGATATGCAATATTTAAAATTGATTTCTTCCGCATTCAATTGCTCCTATTTATCATTCAGAGGTAAAGTTTTCTTATTTTACTCTTCAGAGCTCGTATTTGTCTCAATTTATCTCTGCTGTACTATTTTCAAAACTAATAAACTTGTATTGTCCTATTTTTTAAACCTAACATACCTCTAGTGTACTACTTGTAGTACATTAAAGGTCTATTAAGTTTGAAAAATGAGACACCTGTTAGGAAATTTGGATAAAATAGTATAATCACAAATTCTTCCTTCCAAGATCTTCCTTAGCAGAATATCAAATAACAGAGAAATAGATAATACACAACACAAGAATTATAGTGGAAATTCTAAATTAGAGAAAAACCACTTTCGTTGTCAAAAGACAACCAGAAAAGAATTCACTATGTGGAAAATTGTTACAACCACACTCTCAGTAATTTTTTTCACACACCCAAAAGACAAGAGCAATTATAAGCCCAAGAGAATTTTCCCACAAAATTCTCTCACTTAAGAACTTCTCATACAAGCTTTTCTCTATTTTTGGGATGATTATCAATGAAGAAATGAAGCCATATTTATAGCCTTTAAGTTCTCATTTCATATGCCAAACATTTCTTCATTCAACAAAATTAGGCTACCTAATTTTCCTATTCTTTATTCAAACAAGGTTAGGCACCTACATCTTTGACAATATGGTAAGCCACATTCCATGGATTTTCTTCTAAATTAAGCACCTCCTATTTTGACTAACAAACCTAATATTATTTTTAATCAATCATAACAACACCATCGGTCCATCAGAATTTCTGGTGTTATACATGGCAAACTTATTGGACTTCTTGGGTAATGCCGGACTAAAATGGATTTGCGAAATATACTGTCAAACCTTTGTTTGGTGAATGCTATATAATATCAATATAAGGTTTGGTATCGATACTCTCTCCAACAAAAACAATAAAACAATCAACTGTGCATTTTAGATTAATATGTTGCATAAGGTGACGTTTTAGTTTTTTAGTTAAGTCCTCTTCTAGGTATTCTTGAAAATAAAGTCAGTTCTAATTATTTTACATGTTCCACACTGAACAAATAAAAACTGGTTGAAAATACTCGTCTCAAATTGCTTGTTCACTTGTTTGGGCGTCCATGTGACTCTGTGTTGATTATCTAATTGAGACCAAGAACTCGGGATGGAGTCTTTTGGGCATAGCCTGGACCCTAAGAGTTAAACTGGAGATTAGAACAGTAGAGTGCCTCTTGAGAGATGCATTGAATCTCTTAAGACATCTAAAAAGTGTGGAATTAATTCCAGCTGCCCTAACTCTCTTCTTAACACAGACGACAAACCTCTGTTGGTTGTTACACATGGTGACCTGCTTTCGCACTTTGACCGTGCTCGTGTCCGTTTATATTTGGGAGAGCTACTGGGCATTCCTCCTACAAAACAGATTTTTGACATCACAGGTGAGACTTCATTTAATTAAACATTTTCTCTTATACTTTCTGTTTCGGCTTTTATCTATTGTGTTCTAACAATTTGTCCCAACAGAAAGCTACGACCCAGGAACAGATTTGGCTATAGTTGATATGTTACGCTATTCTCTTGAGCATGCTGACAAAAATCTACCTCACAAGCGGATGGTTGACTATAAGGTTTGTTCTCGTTGTAAGATTCATCTGCAGTTACATGTCCATTTATCTTCATTTTTGTTCTTCCTGGTTAAGGGCATTCAACTGAGACAGCACATAAGTTCCTAAACACCTCTAAAAGTTAGATAGTCTTTTAAAAGGTGCAGTGGAACAAAACTTATCCCTCATCTCTTCCCCTATTTTCATTTGTATGAGTTTGTGTTTATTGGTTTCTTTCGAAAAGATAATTATTCTGAATATGTTAGCATCAATTTTCTTCATTAACCTACATTTAGTAAATGGCTCGGCACATATACTTATTCTGCAGGTGAATCTATTTGTTGATATTGACTCATCTCTGTTTGGCAATCACATTTTTACTAAATCTAATCTAATTGCTTTTAATATTCTGATCGGTGTCACTTGACATCTAGGATCGGATTATATTACTATCAGGTGTATTTGTATTACTGTTGGCTATCATTTCATTCGTGCTCTTTCTTCCGAAAGCTTCTAATGGTTCCAGGCATAGTTCTGCTTCAAATATTCACTACGGCCACATGCATAGAACTTCTTCAAATAGCCACCATGGTCCTGAGCATAGAGCTCCTTTAAATTCTAATCATAGAGTCCCTTCAGATACTCGTCATGAACCTAGGCACAGTACTTCGTTGAATGCTACTAATGACCCCGAGCATAAATCTGCCGCGATTACTCAGCCTGCCAGTGAATGCAAAGCTCACTCAAATACTATGCCTGGCCCCAAGCACAGTGCTCATTTGAATACTCGTCGTGGTGCTGGACCTAAAGCTCCTTCAGATGGTTGTAATGGCCCCAAGAATAGAATGAAGATTCGTTGTGCAGAAAAAGAACCTGTTATACAGTGGCATAAAATCCGGCATATATGGTAGATTAAGGTTGCAAAGTTTGCAATCGTTGTTTGCTGACATTTACTAATCCACGTTTCGTTAGAATTTGGCACTATGTATAGCTGTTTCAAAACTCAAAACCGTCTGTTTTCGTCTACCATTTTATGAAAGAAAGCCCTTCTTTTAAACTATCTTCATGTCTAGTCTTGGCATAGCCGATAGATCTGCTAGACTATAACTAGGGCTGGGAATTTGAGTGAGTTGGATCAATTTGAGTTAGCTAACCTACTTTAAATTGATCTATTTTGAACCAATAAATGTAAACTTAAACCTAAATCAAACACAAATTCGAATTGTTAATTACATTTAATTGGATATAGTTATAAATCAAAATATATATTTAATGATTAAATCTCTTTTAGTTTAAATTTAGTTCAATCAATATTATATGAAACACTAAAAATGAAGAAAATAATATTACAAAAATTAGTATTTGAAATAAATGATAAATGAATATTGAATTAATAATTTATGTACATAAAAAATTCACGAAAATAATACAACTTTTTATGGATGTTATTTATGGATATAATAATTAGTTAATTACAAGAACGTTAATAAACATAAATTAAAAAAATTAATTTTTAAATAAATTCAATAAAGCTACAAATCATTTTCATACAAAATTTAAATACGATCGTATATTTTTAAAAACTCATAGTTTGAATAAAGAATTTTAAATCTTAATAAAATTTTCTCTAATTAATAAATAAAGAAATACGTGAGTAATATTAAACAAATATTTTCTTCTAAAATTCATTACGTATATATATAAAACTCTTTTAATATATTCAAATAGATCATTGAGAGCATAAAAGGAAAAATCATTTTTTTGTGACGACACAAAATGCTTTAATTTGTTTCAATAAACGTAAAATTGATGATAAAAAAAATTAAAACAGTATTGAACTTAAGAATTGTGTCAAGAAATTAACACCACAGAGTCTAACAATCTTTTGGTAGGACAGAGAAAATGAACTCTTTTTTTATTTATTATTTTTTTAATAAAATTGAGAATGAATACTATTCCTTATCAAACTATCGATAACTTTCTCAACTCAGTTTTTATTTTTATTTTTATTTTTATAAACGCATGGAAAGTAGTGTTATTGTAATATTGTTTTATTAAAAATCAAGGGGTTTGCTTCATACTAATTTCTCTCAAGTCATTGCTGCTTCCATTACATTTTTCTACCATTCCCTACTTGTTCATTCGCAGTCACCAACTTGTCGTTGTTCATCCCGTATTATCATTCATCTACTACCTTAACTAACTTGACGGTATCATGTCTTGTCATTGAACTACCTCAATTAAAAATACAAGAGAACAGATTTATCTTAGATATTTATTTTTATAAAAATAAAAAAAAAATAATATATAAGAAAACATACAATAATTATTAACAAGGGTATATAACATGTGTTATGTTATGTTACGTTAATTAATTATTTTTAATAAAATATCCGTGTACATAATATACATATGAATTGGCACTTCAAATTTGTAAAAAATTCAAGAAAAATTAAGAAAATCTAAAATTTTAGAACTCGTCATCCTACATGTAAGATTTTCTCACGCTATGCACATATCACAACCTTGTTCGTTGCCTTTTCCTATTCTGGATCTAAACGAACCCTTGATTTTCAAAGTTTTATTATCTTCTTTATATTTTTTTTTCATTTTTCTCAACTAAACGAGCCTACTAATAACGTCCCCAAATCCACCGACCTTCAAATACTACTCCTTATCCCTTTCAGCTCTCTGCTCACTAGGACCTCCAATCCAAGCTTCTTTCCTCTACCATCTGCTCTTCCATTGCCAGAAGAGGCTTGAATATTTATTTTTGATAAGCTTGAATAGGAAAAAAACTTAAATGGGTCATTTTTCATTTGTCAAAAATAAAACCCCCATGAATGGATTAACCAACTTATTATTGAAAAATTATACTTGTCAAGGGTCGGCTATATCCAGGTATCCCAGCATATGGAAAATAACGCAGCAAAAACAAACTTTTAAAACAAAGATACACCTTGTAATTAACAGTACATGACAATTTTAAAACAACAGTAGGGCAAGCGACGATTAAGGATCAAAATTAGGGTTCCTCCCTCCAACTAAGCGTTTCCAATAAACCAGGATCGTCTTCAAACCATCCTGGATACATCTTGAGATTTTCTTCTCATCTACAATTTTCATGGTGAAAAAAACCTAAGCCATGTAATTAAGCAACGAGCAATATTAATTCATAATAGGAGAATCATCCTTCAATAATGGTTGCTTTTGGTATACTCTGCAAAAACGCTGCCCTTGAAGCAGAGTCGGTAGAATATCGACCCAATGCAGCAATTGTAGCTGTACTACTTCCGAACTTCTCAATCCCTCTAGAGATCATACAGGTGTGGCTAGCTTCAACAACCACGATTACATCTCCCCCTAGAAGTGATGACACAGTCTCTGCTATCTGTTTAGTGAGTCTTTCCTGTACTTGAAGCTTGAAACCATAAAAGTGTACTATGGACTGTAGGAGTGATTTTCCAATTGAACAAAGACCTTCAGAGCAAATATATCCTATGTGCACAACACCATGGAAAGGAAGCAAATGATGTTCACACTGTGACCAGAATGATATGTTCAGTTCAGCCTGCATCTGCTTTTCCTTATGGCTAACCTCTCGATTGGGATTGAGAGGATCAAGTCTACTGCGAGGAAAGCTATGCAGCTTCATCTCCAAATTACTGTTCTGGAAGTTCATCAACCACTTTACGTAACAAGTAGGAGTACCTACAAGTTCCTTTCTTGATGGGTCTTCACCTAGCAACCTAATGATTGAAGCTACTGCAGCAACCATTCCATGGTTAACTAGATCAAGGGTGGAGGAAGACTTAGCAACATAAGTTCGAGATGGACACCAAGATTCATCATTTAAGTTTCTCTTGGAAGTTGTATTAACATTTATGCCTCTGAACTTCAGAAGACTCATAAAGTCACTCCAAATATCAGCATTTTCAGCTTCAAAAACTCCAGAACCTGAACAAACTTGTAACTTCATCCATGCTTGGTGGATCGAGTCCAGAAATACTGACTCCAAATTTGGAAAGTGGATGTGCGAACATTGGAGCATGACAGCTACACCTGCTGGTTTGATGGCCTGATGCAAAGCTGAACAAATCTCGTATGCTAAACGTTCAGGTTCTTGGAGACGTTTTGCAAACACTTCAGCTACTCGAGAGAGCTTGCTTAAGCCCACTACCCGTTGACCAGAAGGGACATAACCAACATGACAGTTAACCTCAAAAGGAAGCAAGCAAGATTCACAGAAGGAAAACAGATCAAGATCTCTAACAACCACTAGTCCACCAGAACCTCCTGCATGACCAACTGCATTTTCTAGACCAGCTTCAGGGAATAAAGCACCTTGCACAATGTCCTTTACTGTCTGCCTATAACCTGGATAAATACAATAGAGCAAAAGTTTATAATCTCTACTTGTATAACATAGTTTGACCACTGCAGTTCATATACAGGTGAAAAACCTAGTATATTCAATCATCCACAAACACTTAAAATAATACGTTTTTCATATTGGAACATGGTACATGGTTAACTTCTGCCTCCACTACTTGTGATCCCGATACCTTATACATCTGTGCAGCCCATTGACGAGATCTAGAACAACTCTGCAGATTTCTTAGAAAGCAAAACCAGAAGATATAGGACTACAAGGATAAATTTTTTTCATAAATTGGTTGCTAATCCGTTATTTAATGATAGCATAACAAGGGCAGGATGCAAATTTAAACTAGATGAGTACCCTAAAACAAACTTCAAAATTACACACTTACAATTGAAGTAATTTCCAGTTATCAAATGAGGGAATTTCTTAGGAATACCAAAATAAGTCTATATATATATAATTACTAACATTCACAATATATATTCAGCAGTTGGTAAAGATCACTAAATACAGAGCATAATGACCAGCTCAGCAATCACCTAGTAAAGATAGAAGTAAAGCATTAAAGTAACTAATAAAAAGTCCATCCAAATCAAGCCAAAATTGATGGAAACTAAAGCACATTTGACATAAAAGAGAAACTAGTCGCTCTATTCAAAGAATTAACATAAAGCAATAAAATTTAAGAGAAGTTCAGATAACAAGTACCTCTAGTTCCTTCACGAAGGGCTTTGGCAACCCGAAGAGGTGTCTTCCTCAGACCTTCTCTATTAATATCCTCACCCAAACCTTGCAACAGAACTCTAACGGAGCCCTCTATTGCGATAGTCTCAGGATCCTGTTCAAAACCCAACTCGATGCAACCCAGTTTCATTTCATTCTCAATATCTGCACAGAAATGTCCCTCATCCAAAGCACCCATTGAAAGAACACAAACAGCACAAGCCCGGATAGCAAACTAATGCAAATATCCCAAAGAACGAAGTAACAACTACGAACGAGGAAAACTAAGCAAGTTCAAAGGTTGCTAGTTGAAAAAACAAGAGCAAAACAGGATGCAACAGAACTCCAAGGATAGATAAAGCTCTATTCACGAGTTGCGTCTGATGATAAATAACAATAGAACAAGGATGGTCCAACGGAAATTTAAACTAAATTTTACATACAAACAAAAACCCAGCAATGAACCAATGAATATATAGAAATATCGAATGAACCCAACCGAAGAAAAATAAAATCCAATAGTTTCAACAGAAGTAGCACGACCCTAAATCCAAAAAATTAAAAAACTCGAGATACCCAGATAAAGAAAATCAACAAGCTTCAACGGGCACGGACAGATCAAACCAACAAAAAATCAGTTGGAAGCAATCAACTAAGAAGATTCAGATTTCAGAAGATGCTCCAGAGATAAAAAAGAATTAGTTTTGAGAGGTAAGGGAAAAGAGGGAGGCTAAGAAAAGAAACGTAGGGTTGCTCGTTAATCTCAGAATGTGTGGATCTTCGTCTCTCATCTGAAAGTGGGACCCATTTACCACATGAGAGGACTGTGGTTTTGGTAATAGGAATGGAGAATCTGGATCGGTACTTATCACCTCCTCTTCCGCTGCCCTGTTTCTATCTGTCATATATCTTTCAGAAAGACGATAAGTGGAGAGCGGGACAGACCCAAATACGCCACCGTTTAGAATAAAAAAAATGTCGGTGCCCTAACCCCCCCACCCAAAAAAAAAGAAAAAAAGAAGAGTAGTGATGGGACGAAATGAAATGAGCACATCTCAACAACCCATTAAAACGGAGAAATTTGGTTCACGTATGTCCCGGATCTGAGTCAAAGTATTGTCTTTTACTACTTTTGCCACTTAATTAAAAAACAAATTATGCATAATGACACGAATGATGATATATTAATGTAGTTGTTATATTTTTTTAAGTAACACTTGTTAATTTTTTTGATGGAACATAAAAGTTTGAATACAAATAACGTGGATTTTAAATGAATTTGCTATAATGATTTTATTTTTAGTATTTTTTTATTTATATTTTGAGTGGTATCTTAGTTTTTTTCTATTTGTATTAATTTAATATAATTTTTTATTTAATTAAATATTTTTATATATGTAATAATACATACGTGATATTAAGAGAATATTTTTATATAATCAATTAATTGAATGATATTTAAAATATATTTTTAAATAATCAATTAATTGAATGATGTACATATATTATTAAATAATAAATTGTATTAAATTGATAATTTTTTTTAAATGAGATATTATTAAACTATCAACTCAAAAATATGAATAAAAAATATAAAAATAACCTTTTAAATGAGTTTAGTCTTTATTAAAATTTTAAAAATAAAAATAATGAGTGAAAGAATATTTACCAATTTAATTTATATCTTATTACACAGTTTATCAATAAAATTTAATACATAAATAATTTAACTCTAACCTAGATTTTTGTTAATTATTGACTATACATGTAACAATACACTATATGAAAGAAAAATTTGAAATCAAAATTAATTACTTATATTTATTTTAATCTATTATATATATATATATATATATATATATATATATATATATATATATATATATATATATCATGTTTTATAACCTAAATATCAATTATTATAACCGATAAATTTAATATTGTTATCTTCAAAGAACATCAACGTGTAAGTATATGCAGTCAGAATTAATATGGGATAAATACGATATCGTTACCACAAAAATTTATTACTAATATTTGTTAAATATTAAAATTGTCTCAACCTAATTTTATCCAAACAATCAATATTTGGATAGAGTTAAACTAAATTAATTCTAAATAACAATATATGAAATTAACACTTGAAGAAAACTTTAAGATTATAATTTCACTAAATTAATCCATTTGAATCATATTATTTTTTCTTGATTTATGTTCTCGCATTTAATTTGTCAACTAAGAACTCTTAATTTATCCATATGTCTCTTCCAGTAACAAATAGGCACATGTCACTAGATTAATTCATTATATTCCTATGAGAATTAAATTTACCAAAGATTCATTAAACTCAAAATTCTCAATAGCTACACATACAATAACATATATATATATACTATTCAAAAATTCCTTTTCCAAGCTCATTAAGGTTCACAAATCAATTGATTAATCTTCCAATAATCAAAGACATTAAACACAAATAGAATAAATAGATTAAAAGCAACATCCCACGAATTATTCAAAAATAATTAATTCAAGTTTCATAATGTAAGCTACATTGCAACACTAGAACAAATAATTTAATTCATAGCAAATATTGAAATCACAATCTAAAAATATTTAGACATTTAAAAAAAATTAAATTAAAAAACAAAAGGATTAGAAGAAACTCTTTGATGATTCCTCAATCTCCAAGCAATATCCACTTTAATTAAATTCATGCATAATAATCTCAAAGTATGCCCAATATTCAAGAATTGTTAACTCAATATTCAATTAAAAAATATATTTTTTCTCTTCATTTTGCTCTCTGCGTGTTCTCTTTATTTTCTCAGTAACAAAACAACAAAATATAGCATCTACACAAAAAAATGACCTCTGTTAAAAAAGAAAAGAAAAACAACAACCTTTTTAACAAAAAAAGGCATGCAAAAAAAGTTGGCAACAAAAGCAATTTAATTTATTTTTTATACTACGCATGATACGTGGCGGACTTTGATTTGCTAGCAAGAGAATCGAACACATGGCGTATGCAAGCTGGGCGAGATGCGAGGGAGTATGGAGCTTCGGTGGATAGCGTCGTAGGGAGTTCCGCGCACTGGGCTGTGCAGAACAGTTGGATTCCACTTTATGACTCTCTCACGTGAAAAATAGAGAACACACGCGATTTAGACCGTTCATTGTTTGATTTGACAGTGGGTGACACAAGGGCACATAGAGCTTTGGTTGACTATGTCGTACTGAATCTGCGCGCTGGGCTGTGCAAAACAACTAGATCCCACTTCGTGACTCTCTTGCATGGAGAGTGGAGAACACGCACGATTTGGACCATTTATCGTTTGATGTGACAGTGGTGACGCGCGTTGCTCCGTCTGAAGGTGAGTCATTTTTGAACAAATTGTTTAAGTCATTTTTTAATTCAAATTGTTTCATTTTCTTTCAAGATATAATTTTTTACCAAACTAACACCAAATAATAATTTAAAAATTTAAAATTAACTAAAAACTTTAAGAACATAATAATTATAATTAATAATTTGGACAAAATAACTCTTCAACGTAGAGTTATCAAATATCTTATATTTTATCATCGACTTACTTTCATAGTAAATATATTTGATTTTTAGTTTTATTTTAAAATTTATTAATTAATTTTAAATTATAATAACATCTATATTAATAATTTAAATTATTTCATGCTTAACTTGATTAAATTTATTAAATAAAGTTTAAAAAAAAGTAGCAAGTATCATATCATAATACTTATTAACTCTGCACTTCTAATATGTTCCAAAAATAGTTAAATACTTATCTTTTTGTAATTTATAATAAAAAGTCAATTGATTTTTCCATTCTTTTAATTAAAATTGCTCAAGGCATTTTATTGTGCAATTTTGGCATTATTAGAGATTATAGTATTTAATCTTTTATTTTTAATAGTATTTATCATTTCGTAAAGCAAATTTTAATATATATTTAGCACTTTTAATTTCTTTTGCTCTTTTTCAACTTTTATTTGTAAATTTTAAATAATTCATTAATATATATTTTTAAATATAATTTCATGTTAAATACTTAAATCATATTATATTCTTTATTCTTTAGAATTTAATATCATTCTTTTAGTTTAGTTTTAAAATCAACAAATTTTGACATGTTTGATAGGGTTAAATGTTTGCTAATTTAACTCGTATTTCATTAGTTGATTTTGTTTATATATAATGTAAGTTACATTGGTTTGTATTGGTATTTTCATGAGCAAAGTACAAAATATATATTTTATTTGATATTTTAGTCTATCATTTATAAGGTTGATTATTAGTGATTAAAGATAATGTTACATGTTTCACATACTCATATTAAATTACATTTAATTTGAAATGAAAGTTGAGTGTTGTGGGGTCGTCTTGTTTAGGGTGGAGCATTTTTTTAACGTCAAAAACAATTTTTTTTATGTTTTTCATAGTTGATTGTTAAGGTGTCGCTAGCAAGATAAGGGTTCACTTAGTGGCCGCAATAAGTTGGTTTGAGAGCTACTGTTTCCACTAAGTGATCAACGAGGATTGTCATTGAGGTATCATTGAGGCTTAGATTTTTCTATAAGTTTAGATCTCTCCAATATAGCTTTTTGGCCAAATTTTAATAGGGAAAGCTTTGCACATTTTGTTGGGATATAACGGGTAAAAATAAAATAAATTCAATAGAGTAAAATAATAACACCTATAATTTAACGTGATTCACCTTTTAATCTGGGTTACGTCTACGTGACAAACTCTAAAAAATATTTTTTCCATTAATAAAATTAATAGGTACAAAGTGAGAAGCAATACAACAAATTAAGATAAACTCAAAATAATGACATATAAGTGTTTCCCAAACTCATTATTTTGTCACTCCCCTTTTAGAAAAATATCACAAATATTTTTCTAAAATATTCTCTCTCACACTCTCACACACACAACACTATTTTTCATCAAAGAAAATTTCTCCTTTGGCTTTACTTTTCTTATCTTCTTTTGGTGTGTCTTTCTAAGGCAAAAACATTGTTTATCCCTTATGTGTCTAGAAATTGGTCACATAGCTAGCCAAATTTTAACTACAAAAATATTTGATGTATTTGTCAAATGTGGTTGCACCTAACATTTTTATTTTCTTCTCCTTCCATGTGGGCAGGACCAACACATTTGGCTCCAGACTTCCTTGGTCCATTCCTGATCCCTTTTCTTTTTGAATGTTAGGTCCAAAAAATAATGTGTTTGTCTATAGTTCTAAGACACATGAGAAGAGTCTCTTTCATGTTTTCAAACATCGGGATGAGTGTAAAAACTATGAAATTGAGTGAGAATTTGGGGAGTAAAAATATGCATAGTTGGCTAATAAGGAGTCACATCTTTAAAAAAGTCTCAGTGTTATTTATCATGTATCGATTGGGTATTGCCATAATGCAATGGTTCCAATAGGTGTAAAGACTATTTGGTGATGCCTTTTTTTGTTGATTTGTTATGTATCGATTGGGTGTTACGAGGTCGTAACGATTTCCATAAGTGATAAGCCTATGTGATGACAACTCTCTTTGTTAGTTTTTCATGTATCAACTGAGTGTTGTAATGTTACAACAGTTCTTATAGGTGATAGCCTATGCAATGATAACAAAGTCCATAAGTGAGAGCTTATGTGTATGCATGCTAGGAAGTTAAGTCATCAATAGTTTATTACATCATGTGGTGATGGAGCTATTAAGATGAGCATGGATATACTTGGATTAGGTATTGTGTTGATAATACTTGATAACTTAGGCATAGTTAGAAGATGTGTTCGAACTAAAAAATATATTTATATTTTATTTCTATTTGTTGTAAATTGTTGATTCTTAATGAATTGCTTGATGCCAATAGTTATTATGCAAGCCACAATGTTTCCACGTAGAAACTAGATTTTATATAATGTATCATGTTATATAAACTTTAATATGATAAAATTATAATCATTATTTATTAAATATATTTATATATATAAGGTGTGAAAGTGGTAGAAAACTTGTTTTGACAACTCACAAAAAGATTTTATAAGTTAACATATTTAATTTTTTGTAGGTCTTATAGGTATGAAATTTAATTTACTTATATACCATTGTTATAACTATTGAAATTTCATATAATTTTAATAACATCATATTTTATTGTATTTTTTTTGTTTTGTTTATGTTATTAACTTTATAATATATTATAATTAATTTTTAATGGGAAAGGTTTGTATTTTGTATTTTAGCGTAAAATAGAAATTTTAGAATTTAATCACCTATGTTTTTTTATTCCTTTTTTTTTTGCCCTTCCGAATGTAAATTGTTGAACAATTTGGAACAATTTATTAACAGAATTAATTATATTATAATATGTAATTTTTGTTTATTTTAAGTTACCATAGAAAAATATTTTACTCGATGAGATTGGAAATGTTATTAATTAATAAGTATTGGACTAATAGAATTGTAAATAATGAGAAGGTAAAATGTTTTTTTATTTTTATTTTTTGAGGGAAGGTAAAATGTTTACTGGTATTTAGTAATGTTTTATTAGGTTCTACATTTCTGTATAAAATAAATAAATAAAAACGTTTTAAGGGAGAGGAAAAATCTAATAATCTATTTTTTATATATAGTTCGGTTATCACGGTGAGTAATAGGAGAAAAAATGTTATAAAGGTAAACTATTTATATTATTTAATTCTTTATATAAGTTATGTTATTTAATTATTTATTAAAATAATATAATTTATATTTAATCAATTTTTTAAAATAATAGAATTAATGACACTATTTTTAATTTAAAAAATCAATAATATACCCCTAGATAGTCTTTAATAAAAAGATGAAAACGTAAGTGATGATGTAATAGTAATATAGCTTAGATGCTGCAAGTTTTCTCCTTTCTTTGTCCAATTAGATTTTGAAAGTTAGGACACAACATAATAGCACTAATATGTAGCAATGGGTATATATTAGATAATTTGTATAAAATGGTATAATAAAAAATTCTTCGTTCTAAGATCTTCTTTAATAGAATATTAAAGAACAGAGAAATATAACATACACAACACAAGAATTATAATTAAAACTCTAAATTGGAAAAAACCACTTTCGTTGTCAAAAGACAACTAGAAAAAAAATTCATTATGTGGAAAATTATTACAACTACACTCTTAGTAATTTTCTCACACACCCAAAAGACAAAAACAAATTACAAGCCTAAGAGAAATTTCCCACAAAATTCTCTCATTCAAAATTCTCTTGAGTATCAGCTACCAATGCTGAGTTTTCAGGCGAAACATTATTTCAACCACTCATTCTTTTTCTTCAGAAAACAACTTACTCGTAACTTTTAAAAAAATTATTTTGTCTTTTCCATGAATCAAGATAAGTTTCATGTGTTCATAAGAAGATGGAAAAGACTAGATGAACTTTAAAGCTATATCTTTATCATCAAGTTTAACTCCAATGGTTTCCAATTCAGAGACAATACTATTGAGAACACTGAGATGATCAGACATAATAGTTCCTTCATTCATAAGCAAAGTATAAAGCTGCTCCTTCAGATACACTCGATTTGAGATGCCTTTTTCCAGATACAATTCTTCAAGATTTTTCCATAGTTCTTTGGCCATAGATATTCCATGCACATTTACAAGAATATTTTTGGCCAAACAAAGCCGAATTGCACTTACAGCTCTTAGATCAAGATCTTTCCAATCTCCATCACTTATGCCAATTTTACTAGACTTAATAACCGGTTCAGGGGCTGGTTTCCCCTTTAATGCCTCGTGTAACCTGTATTGGATCAACAAATCTTTGACTTGTACTTTCCACAAGCCAAAATTGATTCTCAATATCAATCTTGACTCTTGACATTTCTGCTTCTTTCTTTGAAATTGGCTCTGATACTAGTTGTTAGAAAATTTGGATCAAATGGTATAATCACAAATTCCCCCTCTCAAGATCCTATTTAGTAGAATATCAAAGAACATAGAAATAAAAAATATACAACACAAGAATTATAATGGAAACTTCAAATTGGAGAAAAACCATTTTCGTTGTCAAAAGACAACTAGAGAAAAAATTCACTATGTGAAAAATTATTACAACTACACTCTCAGTAATTTTCTCATATACCTAAAAAACAAAAGCAATTACAAGCCCAAGAGAATTTTTTCACAAAATTCTCTCACTTAAAAACTTCTCATACAAGTTTTTCTCTATTTTGTGATGATTAATAATGAAGAAATAAAGCCATATTTATAGTTTTTAAGTTCTCATTTCATATGCAAATATTTCATCATTCATTAAAATTAGGTAGCCTAATTTTCCCATTCTTCATTCAAACAAGGTTAGGCACCTCCACCTTTGACAATATAGGAAGCCACCCTCCATGAAGTTTCTTTTAAATTAGACACCTCCTATTTTGACTAATAAATCCAATATTATTTTTAATCAATCACAAAAATACAAATAGTGATGATTTTTGATATAATTGTCTATGAATTGAATTATAAAATCTATAATTGAAACTACCTAAAAGCTGTTGTAATTCGATGACGGGTTTTTACCCACGAATAACAGTTCGGAACAGTTATTAAAAAAATACCAAAAAACAAATCATACATTTGCTAAACCCACGTGACCTATGTTGTGGAAGAGAAATCAATATTAGTTAAAATAAATATATAATTTAATTTAATTTAATAAATATATAAATTAATTAAATAAATATAATTAATTTAGGGTACGGATAAGTAAAATTATCAGTATAACTGTACCCGAACTGTATTCATTGCTTCTTGTTTAATTAATGCCCGAAACTGTATTCTTTCATTAAATTTTTTCGGATAAAAACCAAACCAATGGTGTAAATAAATGTATATAATAAAACCCATATTTTTTCCCATTCCTACTAATATTTCATGCAAAAGAGAGAGAAATCAATTTACTACTAGTTGTCATATGTTTATGTTTTTCTTCTCCGACGAACCTTATGTTTATGTTTTGATCTTTCCAATTTGATGATTCACTTTTAGTCGAGATTTCCATCCTTCATCAAAATTAAAACCTCATAAATTCCACTCCATGCATGCAATTGTCATAACTTATCATACTTCAGCTGTCAGTTATTAATCACACACCAACGCGTACACTTAGCAAGACAAGAAATGATGAACTTTAATCTTTAATCATAGGCGAGAGAATTACATGCAAGCATCGATCTTCATTTGTTTTTCATGGGGATATGCAACTACATTAACGAGAGCTAACTTATTTAGATTAAACATTTTACTAAAATACAATCTATATAGGGCTTTCTTTTTGTTGGGTTTTCCTCTTAGTTTGGAGGAGCCCAAGTGAAGCCCACGTGGCTTAAAAGCCTATGGAGTAAGAAGTGAAATTGTGTCATTTCATTGATTTAATTAATAAACCCATTGAGGGTTTTTTGGGTGTGCATTCTGCAGAAAAATTAAGAGGGCAACAACTAGAGAAATCTACAGAAAAGCTCTTAGTTTTTCCTCCCAGCAAGCATTCATCAAGTGCTCCGATGGAAGGTCATTCGTGGTCCGATTAAGCTGAAAATTTGTAAGCAGGTTTAAGACTTAAGGATATTTAATATGTACGGTGGGATTTGGATTTGGTTTACTGGTTTGGGAAATTGTGAAAAGTGACTACGAATTGGGTTAGATTTCTCCATTCTCTTGAAATAATTGTTAGTTCCAAGAAGTGTATTCTTGATGATGTTGTTGATTGTTTGCCTCTAGTTTTACCTAGAGAGAACTGTTATACAATTGTTTCTTGATAGTGGAAGTTTTGGAGAGGAGTGCCGTGGTTGTTTCCTTTCTACACCGGGAAGATTTTTCCACATAAATTATTTGTGTTGATTTTGTGCATGTTCTCATTTTTGAGTTATATTTATTTGTTTCCTAAAAGATTCACACAAAGAAGGAGAATAGGTTTAATTTCGCTGTTTAGAACTTGATTAAGTTCGTATTAAAATTGTGATTATCCTAACAAAGTGGTATCAGAGTTGTGGTTATTATTGTGGAATTTCTTTTGTTAAATAATGGAAGCAAATTTGAGTAGAATGATTACTTTGAATGGTTCTAATTATCACACTTGGAAAGGAAAAATGGAAGATCTCCTTTATGTCAAACAATTTCATTTACCGGTGTTTGCCTCTTAGAAGCCAGAAAAGTTATCTGAAGAAGAATGGATTTTGTTACATCGACAAGTCTGTGGGTATATAAGGCAGTGGGTAGATGATAATGTTTTGAATCATATTAGTGGAGAAATACATGCACGGTCACTATGGAATAAACTTGAAGAGTTATATGCTCGGAAAACAGGAAATAATAAAATGTTTCTTATAAAGCAGTTGATAACTTTAAGGTACCAAGATGGAACTCCGTTGACAGATCACTTGAATACATTCCAAGTAATAATCAATCAGTTAGCTGGAATAGGTATCAAGTTTGATGATGAGATTCAAGGGTTGTGTTTATTGGGTACGTTGCTGGACTCTTGGGAAATATTTAGAATGTCATTAAGTAACTCAGCTCCAAATGGTGTAATCAACATGAATCTGGCTAAGAGTAGTGTTTTGAATGAAGAAATGAGAAGAAAATCACATGGGTCTTCTCAATAGTCAGAAATTTTGGTTATAGAAAAAAATGGAGGAGTAAAAGCATAGGTTTCAAGAGCAAAGAAAAAGGAAGAAGCAAGTCCAACAGGTTTTCTAATGTTGAGTGTCATCACTGTGGCATGAAAGGGCACATCAAGAAATATTGTAGACAGTTGAAGCGGGATAACAAGAAGAAAGACAAAGAACAAGAGGGTGATATTGGCAAGGAAAATGATCGAGTTGCCACCGCTAGTTCAGAAGACTTTCTCGTTGTTTATAATGAAGATGTTGTCAATGTTGCATGTCACGAGATCAGTTGGGTTATTGATAGTGGAGCCTCCATTCATGCTACGTCTCGAGAGGACTTCTTTACATCCTATACAATAGGTGACTTTGGGACAGTAAAGTTGGGTAATGATGGCTTGGTTAAAGTCATTGGTATTGGAGATGTGTGTTTGGAGATGAATAATGGCATGAGGCTACTTCTTAGAGGGGTAAAGCATATTCCTGAAATTCGTTTGAACTTGATCTCTGCAAGTAAACTTGATGATGAAGGATATTGCAATACCTTTAGTAATGGTCAATGGAAACTTACTAAATGTGCTATGGTTGTTGCTTGTGGAAACAAGCATTCTAGTTTATACATACTGCAAGCAATACTCTTTAAGGGCGTTATTAATGCTGTGACATATGAGCTCACATCAGAATTGTGGCATAAGATACTTGCTCACATGAGTGAGAAAGGCTTGGCAGTATTGACTAAAAAAAATCTTCTTTCTGGAATGAATGATGTTTGTTTAAGAAGATGTACTCATTGTTTAACAGGGAAGCAAAATAGAGTTTCTTTCAAGAGTTCCCTTCCTTCAAGAGTTTCCCTCATTCAAGAAAAAAATACATACTTGATTTGGTACATTCAGATGTATATGGTCCTATGAAGACAAAAAATTTGGGTGGTTCCAGTTATTTTGTGACCTTCATAGATGATTGTTCAAGAAAGTTATGGGTGTACACCTTAAAGAGCAAAGATCAAGTATTAGATGTGTTTAAACAATTTCAAGCCTTAGTTAAGAGACAAACTGGGAAGAAATAACGATGCATTAGAACAGATAATGGGGGAGAGTATTCAGGTCTTTTTGATGAGTATCGTAGGCATCAGGGCATTCGACATCAAAAGTCACCTCCCAAGACTCCTCAATTAAATGGGTTGGCTGAGAGAATGAACAGGACATTGGTTGAAATAGTAAGATGTCTTCTTTTGTAGGCTCAGTTGCCAAGATCTTTCTAGGGTGAGGCTTTGAATACAGTTGTACATGTTCTTAATCTCACACCATGTGTTCCTCTTCAGTTTGATGTACCAAATATGAGTTTGGGCTGGCAAAGATGTTTCTTATGATCATCTTCACGTTTTTGGTTGCAAGGCATTTGTGCATATACCAAAAGATGAGATATCTAAGCTCGATGTGAAGACATGACAGTGTATCTTTGTTGGTTATGGTATGGATGAATTTGGATATAGGTTTTATGATCCAGTTGAGAAGAAACTAGTAAGGAGTCGTGATGTTGTGTTTATAGAAGATCAAACTATACAAGATGTTGAGAAGATAGAAAAATGAGTCCATCAGTATAGCGATGATTTGATTGACTTAGATCTGGTTCCTTTATCAGCACAGATGAAACAAAATGTTCAAAATGACCAACATGGTTCAGATGATGTAGATATGCAAGCTGAAACAGATCACCAGACTACTGATTAGTTGCCAGAACCAGAAATTCCACCCAGGAGGCCTACCAGAGACCGATGTCCTTCCACATGGTATGATATAGATGAGTATGTGTTATTGACAAATGAGGGAGAACCTCAATGTTATGCAGAACCGATGGAAGATGGAAACAGAGCGCACTGGGTTGGTGCTATAGAAGATGAGATGTAGTCATTCTATGACAATCACACGTTTAAGCTGGTAAAGTTTCCTAAGGGTAAGGGAGCTTTGAAGAACAAGTGGGTCTACAGAGTGAAGCAAGAAGAACACAATTCAAAACCACGATACAAAGCTAGACTATTCGTCAAGGGATTCAGTCAGAGAAAAGGTATTGATTTTGATGATATTTTCTGTCCTGTTGTGAAGATGTCTTCCATACGTGTTGTTCTAGGTCTAGCAGCAAGCTTGGATTTAGAAATTGAGCAAATGGATGTGAAAACTGCCTTTCTTCATGGTGAGTTGGAGGAAGAGATTTATATGGAGCATCCAGAGGGTTTTGAGGTTAAAGGAAAAGATGATTACGTATGTCGGTTAAAGAAAAGCCTCTACGGGTTGAAGCAAGCACCTAGACAATGGTATAAGAAGTTTGAGTCAGTTATGGGGGAGCATGGTTATAAGAAGACTACTTCTGATCATTGTGTTTTTGTGCAGAAATTCTCTCATGATGACTTTATCATTTTATTGCTCTATGTTGATGACATGTTGATTGTTGGCAGAAATTCTTCAAGAATTTATAATTTGAAGAAGTAGTTGAGTAAGTCCTTTTCCATAAAGGACTTGGGGCCAACAAAACAAATTCTTGGTATTCGAATTTTTCAAGACAAGAAAAGAAAGAAGTTGTACATGTCATAGGAACGGTACATCAACAAGGTACTTGAAATGTTTCATATGGATAAAGATAAAGTGGTTTCTTCTCCTTTATCTAATCACTTTAAGTTGAGATAGAGTCAAGACCCTTCAACAAATAAAGAAAAGGAAGATATGGAAAAGGTTCCATATGCCTCAATAGTAGGAAGCTTAATGTATGCAATGGTGTGTACGAGGCCAGACATAGCTCATACAGTTGGAGTTGTTAGTCGTTTTCTTTCGAATCCAGGAAGAGAGCATTGGGATGCAGTAAAGTGGATTATTAGATATCTTCGAGGTACTTCAAAGTTAGCACTTGGATTTGGAAGTGGAAAACCAGTGTTAGTTGGATACACTGATTTAGATTTAGCAAGAGATGAAGATTATCGTAAGTCTACTTCAGGTTATTTAATTACTTTCTCTAGTGGAGCAGTTTCTTGGCAATCAAGATTACAAAAGTGTGTTACACTTTCTACAGCAGAGGCAGATTTTATTGCAACAATGGAAGCCTGTAAGGAGTTATTGTGGATGAAACAGTTCTTGAGAGAACTTGGTTTCAAGCAGCAGAAATATGTGTTGTTCTGCGATAATTAGAGTTCTATTCACCTAGCAAAGAACTCGGCGTTTCACTCAAGATCAAAGCATATTGATGTGAGGTATCATTGGATAAGAGATACTCTTAACAATAAGTTACTTGAACTTGAGAAAATCCATACTGATGAGAATGGATCTGACATGCTGACAAAAGCAGTGTCAAGAGAAAAACTTAAAGTTTGTTGTTCAATTGCTGGGATGGCGGATCCCTCCATCTAATCAGAAAAATGGGAGATTTGTTGAGTTTTCCTCTTGGTTTGGAAGAGCCCAAGTGAAGCCCATGTGGCTTAAAAGCCCATGGAGTAAGAAGGGAAATTGAGCCATTTCATTTCTTTAATTAATAAACCCATTTAGGGTTTTTTGTGTGTGCATTCTGCAGAAAAATTAAGAGGGCAGTAGGTAGAGAAATCTGCAGAAAAGCTCTCAGTTTTTCCTCTCCAACAAGCCTTCATCAAGTGCTCCGATGGAAGGTCGTTCGTGGTCCGATTAAGCTGAAATTTTGCAGGCAGGTTCAAGACTCAAGACTATTTACTCTATACGGTGGGCTTTGGATTTAGCTCACCGGTTTTGGAAATTATGAGCAGTGAAAAGTGACTACGAATTGGATTAGATTTCTCCATTCTCTTGAAATAATTGTTAGTTTCTAAGAAGTGTATTCTTGATGATGTTGTTGATTGTTTGCCTCTAGTTTTACTTAGAGAGAACTGTTGTACAATTGTTTTTTGATAGTGGAAGTTTTGGAGAGGAGTTCCGCAGTTATTTCCTTCTTACATCGGAAAGGTTTTTCCACGTAAATTGTTTGTGTTGATTTTGTGCATGTTCTCATTTTTGAGTTCTACTTATTTGTTTTCTAAAAGATTCACACAAAGAAGGAGAATATGTTTAATTCTGGTGTTTAGAACTTGATTAAGTTCGTATTAAAATTGTGATTCTCCTAACAGTTTTGACTCATTTAGAACATTCTTTCTCCTTTCTTCTATTTACACCTTTTGTGTCCAACCTTTAATTTAAGCTATTTCTTTTATTTTAATACCCTTTGGTTGTCTTTCTTTGTTGTCCTACCTTACCTTACTGGTATGTGTGCTGTTTCAACACTTTTTGTTTCCAATAATTTTATGTTCTCAATGTCCAATTATTTTGCCTTTCTTTTAGATTAAATCGATCCTTCAAATGGCTAACTTTTTTTTATCAAGATCACATAACACCTTGATTCTTTCTATCTGCATGTCTCTTTTGAAAACTCTTTTCTCTTTATCGTTTTTACAATTCATTTTCTAGAGTCTATATAACACCCTTATAGATTTGTTTTTCTTGCATGCATGTTTAATATTTGACAAGATAATATGGAAGTGACCCCACAGCATGTGAATAATACTTCTCATGCTTTAGAATAACTTTCTCTAATGGAAGTTGTTTGAGATTGTTTTCTTGCCCAGTTGATACCAGCTTCTAAAAGTATGACGTATTTAAGGACTAGATTCCAAGTTGGAGGTTGGAGAAGGACGAAAGGAATCCATCAACTAGTTAAGAATTAAAACCTGTGGAGATATCTTTTCCATGTGAGAGAAAACAATCTAAAACATTAAAAGGCACCATTTTAAAGAATATCTATGTGGGTCCCTTGGAATGGATCTCGTGTTATGCATTTTTTTGCCTTTCCTAACTCTCAAACCCAGGACTTGGTTGCTTATCTAGCCTCAGGGAAGCGAGTTGGTACTAACTGTGTCGGATTCCTTTCGCCCTTTTCCAGCCTCGAACCTAGGACCTATCTCTTAAATACCTTAGGCTCTTAGAGGTTAGTATCAATTAGGCTAGTACCACAATTGCTACTAGCCTCTAAGAATTTGAGGTACTTAAGAGTTAGGTCCCAGGTTTGAGGCTGGAGAAGAGGGAAAGGAATCTGTACACTAGTCAGGAACTAGGGCTTACGGAGATATCCCTTCCATGTGCGAGAAAACAATCTCAAACATAAAAAGACATCCTTTTTAAGAAATATATGCATGAGTCCCCCGGAGTAGATCTTGGGTTACGCATTCCTTTCGCCTTCCCCAATTCTTGAACTTAGGACCTGACCGCTTATCTAGCCTTAGGGAAGCAAGTTGATACTATCTTCTAAAAGTATGAGGTACTCAAGGGTTAGGTCTCAGGTTGAAAGCTGGGGAAGGACGAAAGGTTGGAGGCTGAAAAAGGGCAAAAAGAATTCGTCTACTAGTTAGGAACTAAGATATGTGGAGATATTCTTTCCATGTGCGAGAAAACAATCTCAAACGTAAGTTAATAGAGAAGATATTGAGGTAGAACTCTTCTCAAAATATTAAAGCAATTTTGCAACCATCTGTCGAAAAATCTTTAATAGGTAAAATATGGTATCACTTGCAAATAAGCAAATCCCATGTTTATAATACTTTTAAGTCATCTTGGAACCCGGCCAATGGGAAACTTTTAATTTCTGAATTTGACGAGGGTATCAACGTTTCTGCCTTTTCTTTTCAAATAAAGGAAGATAAAAAGAAGGTTTGGGATAAGCGTATTTAGAAGATTAATGGATCCTTGATGGTTATCGATGATTATTTTCCTGAATTCTCCATTGAAAAATACAACTTTTTAAATGCTCCATTTTGGATTCAAATACAAAATATCCCTCGCAATCTTATATATAAGGAAAACATTCACAAAGTGGCTGAGAGTATAGAACCTGTTATTGAGATGGAGAGGATGCCCTCTAATGAATTGGTTAACTATAAATTTGTTAGAGCCAGGATCAATGTTCAAATTGACAAACCTTTACTTGCTGGTAAAATGCTTAAAAGACAGTCCCCTCTTGATCCTATTGTCTAGATTCAGTTTAGATATAAAAGAATTTTTGAGTGTTGACACATCTATGGTTTGATTACTCACATTATAACCCTTTGTCATGCAAATGAGGTTGCTTTTATCGAGCTAGATGATGGTTTCCAATTTAAACTAATTGGAAATGGGTTTAAGGCAAGCTAGCATCACAGCACCATTCTCTGATTATCTGCACAAAAAGTATAACAAATCTGGTCTGAAACCTTCATCTTCCCTTCGTATTGAGACCCATTCTGATAGTACCTTTCATACGAAAAAATTGCACATATTGCAGATTATAGGAAACATTTCTGAAAGAGATTTTGAAATTAATACAGAGCTGCAACTTATCATCTTTTTAACCAGTCTATTTTTGCAAGAGAAAAACAAGGAACCAATGTGATCTCTGATCACATGTAGGTTAATAGTCTTACTTTGAAGGCTCAAAATGATCATCATCTTCATGTTCCCCAATCTGATCAAGAAAATCCTTTGGTTACAAAGGCAAGCAAGTTCTAGTTTTCTCATATATAAATTGCCACATGCCAGATGAAATGTTACTTAAGGAAACTGTCAGTCAAGTAAGTTTGTCTATGATTTTAACTTTCTAGATCTTTTTCAATTTTTTCACCAATAGGTTCAGGAGTTTGATTGGGATCTTCTAAAACCCAAATCACCTACCATCTCCACCTTTACAAACCAACACAATCTATCTTTTGAAAACCTCATAGATTAGTTGCTCCCTAACCCCATTCTTATCTATACTGAATCCATAGTTTCTGTCAATCACCACAGCCAAACCATGGTTCCTTTTATGTCTGAATTAAACCTTGTAATTCATGACACATATATTTCCCATTCTATTGCCTCTATGCCATCCCAACCTACTCTCATTATCACTTCAACTGAAAACACTATGTCATTTCCTGCTCAAAATTTGGTTACCACTTCAACTACTTTGGTTACTCCTGCTCCTTTGCAAACCATACCTGATGCTACCTCTTCCCTTGTACCTGTTGCTAAGAAAGATGGTAGCTTGTGCCTTACGGGGAACTAAACAAAACAAGAAAATTGTTGGTGAATAAAAAACCAATGCCTCTATCAATAGAAAACGGAAAGCATAAGAGACACTGACAACAAACACAAACAAAAAGGAAGCCTTGGGTACTCTACATAAACCACACTTAACTTTGGTCATTGATAAGAATGTTATCAAAAGTTTTGGAGGCTATTATCACAAGCAACGCCTGCAATTTCTCATGAATGCTGGAGTTATTCAACATGATGAGGAACTATTGAATTTTTCTCAAGATCATAACAGTAATGTAGATAGGATCTTGGCTTGAGTCATCAAGAATCCAATCATAATGATGCATATGGATAGAAAACTGAATTTTCTTTCTTCTAGTTGTAATAGAATAGTTAGGACCACGTTTTTTTTATTATGCAGCTGGAGCATGATGGCCGTTAGTGCACATGGGCAAGCGAGTGCAAACACTTGGTCGTTAGTGCACATGGGTTGTGTGGATGAATGCCTAGGTGCACTTTGGGACTGTTAGCACACAGCTCCTATAAAACCACGCTTGGCATTGGCCAAGAGAGAGAATTTTTCCTATGTCAATCTTCGTTCATTTTTGTGTTTTGTAATCCTTTCTAAGATCTACCGACGAGTTGATCTTTTGTTTCCATACAACTACAATTCTTATTCTTGTTCTCATTTCTTGTTGCATCAGAATTGGTATCAGAGCATGAGTTTGAGCTATAATTAAGATGGCGACGTTCGGCAACCCAACCTATGGCAATGGTAGTGATAACACAAAAAACCAGTGGGCTGCTATGGTTGGCCTTGAAAGTCGGTTCGAGTAGAGGATTGAAGAGGTGTCACGAGACCTTCAGCAATCACTCCAACACACCAATAGCCAAATCCAAGCCCAAGTGAACTCGATTAAGAGATAGTTGAAACCATGAGGAAATAAGGTTTTTCGCAATGAACATTCATCGCACCCATCGCTTTGACCTCATCGCACACTTGCTTTTCCTTATAGCCACTTTGATTTTGATACTTGCATCCACTTAGACTCTGATGATGACCTCGCAACTCCATCAGGATTGAACCCCAAAAATTTTGGGTTCGATGGAGGCACCTCAAGTTGGACCAACAACAGAGCCTTTGCGTCTGACCGAGAAGGAAAGTTTGAGAAGGGTAGATTAATGTGAACCTTCCCACTTTCGCTGGTCACTCTCATATGGAAGAATTTCTCGATTGGATGACTGCTGTCGAGAATTTCTTCGACTACATAGAGATCAAGAAGAGAGAAAAGTTAAACTAATCGCTTATAAACTCAAGGGTGAAGCCTTTGCTTGGTGGGAACACATGAAAAATGAAAAAAAGGTTAAGAGGTAAGGCGCCAATCACCTCATGGTAAAGAACGAAGAAACTGATGGTGCAACAGTTTCTACCAGTTGATTATGAATAACTACTTTATCAGCAATATCACCAGTGCCAACAAGGAAGAAATATGTCACCAAGTACACTGAGAAGTTCATGAGGCTTGGCTTGCGAGCCAACATGTGAGAACGAGAACCTCAAAAGGTTGCTAGATATATTTAGGGTCTGAATTTTCCTATTAAAGAAAGACTAAAGTTGAGTCAAACCTTGTTGTCAGTTATTCAAGCCAACAATATGGCACTAAAGTTGGAAAACCAGCTAGCTAGACAGAAAATCCACACCATTTGGGTTTCATTTTAGTGATTCCTTTTCCAGTAAAAAACCTGAGTGTTTTCACCCCAAAATTCACCCCATTAGTCTCCATAAAACCCCCATCAGTTCCAAAAACTTCCTTTCCTAAAACCAATAATCCAAACAACCCACTTTCAAAACCTAACCTATATGCCAAACCAGAACCTATCAAGTATTTTAGGTGCTATCATTAGGGGTACAAATTTAATGAATGTCTATTAATGCTCGTAGCTAATTTGGTTAATGAATTTGAGCATTCAGATGATGAATTTGATTTTTTGTCTCTAGAAGATCTGGAAAGAGCATAACCCATTGAAGGTGATGAGGGTGACAGGGCTTTAAATTGCATAGTGTAGAAAGTGTTGCTATCACCAAAACAGTCAGTACCATCACTGAGGCATGCAATTTTTAGAACAGGATGCATAGTTCAACATAGGGTATGCGGCGTTATTATTGATAGTGATAGTATTGAAAATATTGTCTCACATACACCAATGAAGTCCTTGAGACTAAGCACTCACCCCATCCCCATCCCTACAAAATAGGATGAATTAAGAAAGGGGATGAGGTTAAAGTGCAAGAGGTGTGTAGAGTACCATTTTCCATTGGAAATTTTTACAAAGATGAGGTACATTGCGATGTGGTGGAAATGGATGCTTGTCAAATTATTTTGGGAAGACCCTAGCATATGACGTGGATGGAATACACAAGGGCAGAGCAAACATCATTATTTTCACTTGAAAAGGTACCAAGATAGCCCTACTCTCTACAAAGGAAAGCTTCATCAACCCTACCAAACCAAAAATGCTTCTTAACTACAAACCCAACGAGTTTTACAATGAACTATAAAAAGCTAAGGTGGTGTTAGCATTAATGGCTAAAAAAATAGCTTGTCACTTATATCATCTCTAATACTGTTAAAGAATTACTAACTTACTATAATGACCTTACACCAACTGACTTACCATGCACCTTACCTTCATTAAGAGAAATTCATCATCGCCTAGATTTCATACTAGGCAATAATCTACCTAATTTATTTCAATATCGAATGAATCCCAAAGACCATGAACACCTGTAATAGATAGCGAAAGACCTCTTGGATAAGCACCCCATCCAGGAAAGTAAGAGTCTATATGTTGTGCCTATACTTCGTGTACCTAAGAAAGATAGTACAATAAGAATGTGCATTGATAAAAAAGCTATTAACAAGATCACAGTCAAGTACAAGTTCCCTATTTCTAGGTTGGAATACATGTTTGACAAGCTACAAGGTTCCACTATCTTCTCTAAGCTTGATCTTCGTAGTGGATATCACCAAATTTTCATCAGAAAATGAGATAAATGGAAGACAACTTTTAAAACAAAGGAAGGCATGTATGAATGGTTTGTCATGCCATTCGGGTTGTGCAATGCTCTTAGCACCTTCATGAGGTTGATGCATCACATTTTGAAGCCTATCAATGGTACTTGTGTGGTAGTGTATTTCGATGATATCCTAATCTACAGTAGGAACCCTGAAGAACATCTAGAACATTTGTAGGCTATCTTGGAGATATTGAGAGAACATAAGCTTTTCCTTAACCTCAAAAAGTATGAGTTTATAACCACCACACTCTTTTTCATGGGGTATGTTATCAACTCTGAGGGCATCTCAGTGGCCACTAAGAAGAGTGATGTCATCCAATTATGGCCTAACCCCACATCAATAGATGAAGTCATGAGTTTTCATGGTCTGGCAACATTCTACAGAAGATTCATATGAGATTTTAATTCAATTCTAACACCCATAACAACTTACCTCAAGAAAGGACAGTTCATTTGGGGAAAATAGCAGAAAGATAATTTCCAATTCATCAAGGAAAAACTATGCACAACCTTAGTTCTATCACTCCCAAATTTTGACAAAGTATTTGAAGTTGAAACAGATGTATCCATGGTAGGTATTGGAGTAGTGCTATCTCAGGGTGGAAAGCCTATTAAATTCTTTAGTGAGAAATTCAATGAAGCACACTAAAAATGGTCTACTTATGACCAAGAGTTCTACGCTATCATTTGAGCCCTTAAACACTGGGATTATTATCTCATTTCAAAGGAATGAATCCTTCACAATGATCAACTCGACACTCAGATGGATTCATTCCTAGAAAGACATTTTAAGAGCCCACACTTGGTGGGTTATCTACCTACAAAGGTTTACTTATGTGTTTAAACACAGGGAGGGACATTTAAAAAAAAGTAGTTGATGCACTTAGCAGGAGGAACACCTTATTGACTACCCTCTAAACTGAGATTACTAGTTTTGACACCTTTTCTGAACTATATGCAACAGATGAAGATTTTGTAGCTGCCTGGACCTAATGCAACAATTATGAACCTATGCATGGTTTGCATTTGTAAGAAGGGTATCTCTTTAAAGATAACATTTTTTGCTTTCTAAAAAATAGCTTAAGAGAGTACATGATTCAAGAACTCTATGCTGGGGGGACTTAGTGGTCATACTGGTAGGGAAAAAACCATAATTTTAGTTGAAGAAAGATACTACTTGCCTCATTTATGAAGAGATGTAACCATATTTATGCATAAATGCTCTATCTACCAAAAAGTTAAAGGAGGCAACCAAAACACTAGTCTGTACTCTTCTCTGCTTGTTCCTGCAACCATTTTGGAGGATCTTAGCATGGATTCTATCCTCAGGCTACCAATCATAAAAAGAAGAGTAGACTTCATCCTTGTGGTAGTGGATAGGTTTTCAAAAATGTCCCACTTGATTCCATGCAAAAAGGTCCATAATGCTAGGAACATAGCAACTATCTTCTTTCGAGACATTGTCAAGCTATATGGCATCCCTAAAACCATCACCTCTGATCATGATGTGAAATTTATGAGTCATTTTTGGAAAGAATTATGGCACAGGTTTGATACCACCTTGAACTTTAGCAGTGCCTATCATCCCCAGACTGATGGAAAAATATAAGTGCTCGACAGAACCATAGACATCATGCTTAGATATTTGACTCATGAAAAACCTCAAGAATGGGATATACATCTTCCTTAGATTGAGTTTGCTCTCAATAGAATCACAAATCGCACCATAAATCACTCACCCTTCTCGGTTGTCTACACCAAAGTACCCAACTTCAGTGTAGATTTGCAAGCCATATCCAATCCAAAGAGCACAGCTGCTGGCGTATGGGCTGCTAATTACACTCAATTCCACTAGGAAATCTGAGGGCATATTAAGAAAATAAATGCACAGTACAAAATGCAAGCTGATCAGCATCGCAAACTTACGTATTTTCAAGTTGGTGAGCTCATTATAGTGCACCTCAACAAACACAGATTATCACCAGGCACTTGTCCCAAACTTTAGCTCAAGAACTATGGCCCTTTCAGAATTATTTAGAAAATTAATGACAACGTTTATGTCATTGATCTCCCTAAAAACTGGAACATTTCCAACATGTTCAATGTCACCGATCTATGAAAGTACTATCCCATGGATGCAATCGAGGCAATCCCATTAAATTCAAATTCAAATTTTGGTGAATAAGGTGACTATGATGCAGATGGGATAGAAAACTGAATTTTCTTTCTTTTAGTTGTAATAGAATAACAAAAGAGCTAGGACCACCTTTTTTTATTGTGTAGTTGGAGCATGATGGCCGTTAGCGCACATGGGCATGCGAGTGCAAATGCTTGGCCGTTAGTGCACATGGGTTGTGTGGATGAATGCCTAGGTGCACTTGGGGACCGTTAGTGCACTTGGTGTTGGCCGAGAGAGATAGAATTTTTCCTCTATCAATCTTCATTCATTTTAGTGTTTTGTAATCCTTTTTAGGATCAACCAATGGGTTGATATTTTATTTCAATATTACTATAATTCCTGTTCTTGTTCTGGTTTCTTGCTGCATCACATAGAAGATGATGCTAGCCGGACTGCAAATGAAAAAAAAAAACAAATGAACCTGAAATTGTGGTTCTTTCTGTGGGTGAGGAGGAAACCCCTAACAAGCCTCAACTGGAAAAATGAGGTGTTTATCTTGCAATGCTAGTGGCCTAGTCAGGAAACGTGCTCAACTGGAACTCAAATGATTGATAAACTCTTGTATTCCAAATTGTGTGTTGGGGAATGGACCAAACGCTTCGAGTATTCCTTTAGATAAATTAGCTTTAAGGCTGGGTTATAGAAATATTATTGTATGTTCTTATGAAAAATTAGGAGGTGGTTATACTTTATATATTAAGCAATGTTTAGATGGGGAATGGGTAGCTGTTGAATTTTGTAATATGTATGGCAGTTTATGAAAGTGACTCATGTGTCTTCTGTATGCTACTCCTTATAGCAATGAAAAAACCTTTATTTTGGTCTTACTTCTCTGGACTGGTTTCAAGCTATGATGGGGAATGGGTAGCTTTAGGGGATTTCAACGAAGTTACTGCATAACATAAAAAAACAAGGGGGTAAACCATTTCTCATTCATAAAAGCTTTTATGATTTCAATAATGGTTTACTAGTGCAGGTTGGATACTTAACCACCCAACAGCTTCTGTCTTCAACAAACCTATTATTGTCTCTGATCATGGAACAATTATTATTGATACTATAATAGAGCAGTCTTTCCTACCTCATCCTTTCAGATTTATTGAGGTTTGGAATAGAGACCCCCAAAGCTACATTGTAGTTGAACAAGCTTGGGTTTCAGACCATGTTACTTGGAATGCTTCGAATGATTTGAATACTTCAAATATACTCATAAGGAAGTTAAACACAACATCAGAAGACTAATGTTTTGGAATAAGAATTACTTTGGATTGTATCATAAAAATATCATGAAAATAGAGAAGGAACTCTCTTTTTTACAAAAGAATTTAAACTTGGATGATAACTCAGAAAAGGTCATTGAATTTCTCCAACAACAACTAATGGAACAAGAAAAGAGAATGCGGTTAATATGGAGACAGAAACCTAGACATACATAGATAATTCCATTGCTTCACTTGTCAACTTTATTTCAAAAACACAAAAAAATAGAGACAAAAACACAAAAAAATTTCACTTGTCAACTTTATTTCAAAAGAGAGAATTTCATTGTTTCGTGGCTACACCAAAGAAATGAAATTGGTAGCCGTATTGTACATAATTTCCAAAATAGTTTCACATTTAGCCAACATCAGAATTTCTCAATACTTGATGATTTGTAATCAACATAGGAAAATCAAGAATTATGCCATATACCATATATTCAAGAAATCAAAAAAGTATTGTGGAGTATACAAAGCTTAGAAGCCCAAGGTGAGGATGGTATGCCTACTATTTTTTAGAAGAAGCATTAGAATGTGGTAAGATATGACAATACAATTTCTTAAAGAGTTTTTTAGAATTGGCATTCTGAATTCAGACATCAATAAATCCCTTATAATTCCATTGCAAAAATGGAACATGCCTTTAAACACTACATACTTCAGGCTCATAAGCTCATGTAATGTTACTTATAAAATAATTGTAAAAATCCTAATAGCAAGAATGAGACCTTTGTTGGATAAAACAATCTCTCCTTTTCATGCTACTTTTGTCCCAAAAAGATGGATCATTGAACACACAATTATTGCTTAGAAGATTTTAAACACTATGAAAAGGAAAAGAGGAAGGGGTGCCTTGGTATTAAAATAGACATGAATAAGGCATACGATAAAACTTGGAATAATGTTATATAACTGTATTATCTGTGAAATTTATTAACGCTATGTATTTTCCAATCTTATGCTGGCTAAATATGATGTCCTCTGATTGCATGTGTGTGTGTGTTGTTTATGCTACAAGGATCCAATGGGTGTGTTGTTAATCTGGTCCAGGTGCTGATTTTGGGTGTGTGCATGTGCTATTTGGGATGCAAGTGTATGAGTGTGTTGTTAACCTTGTGAGGTGCTAAGTTTGGGTGTGTGTTTGTTGAGATTTATGAGTGTTTTTGTTAAGATGTGTGTGTATTTATTGAGACGTGCGTGTGTAGGGTAAAGGTGCATGTGTGTGTAAGTGCTTCAATGTGTGTGTGGTATGCTGTGTGTAGGTGTTGTGTTTTGTGTAGGTGTTGATGAGTAGGTATACTTGATAAAAATGGGGACATCTAAGATATAATCGATAAAATTATAAATTTTGCTGAAAGATGGCAGACAAAATTTCTTTCAAGTGCAGCTAAAGCTACTCTCATAAGATTAGTTTTTCAAGCTATCCCTCTTTATACAATGAGCACATTTAAGGTTCCCATGTCTATTTACAAACAATGGAAAAGAATGAGGATAAATGTCATTCAAAATTTGGAAGGATATATACATTCCCAAAATCATTTAAAGGATTGGGTTTTAAAACCTTTCATCACTTGACTATGGCACTGTTGGTTAAAAGGGGTTGGCGTTTATTAAATCATTCCAATAAAATGTGGATGGAGTTACTTCTTAGTAAATATTGTTCATAAAGAAGATTCATTGATACTGTTCTAAAGCCATCTGATTCGTATGTGTGAAAAGAGATTTAGATTTTTTATGAATTTTAAAAAGAGGACTATACTTCCAGGTTAGAAATGGAGAAAGTATAAATCTTGTTTGATCTTTGGATACCTTATACTATTGGTATCAAGCCTTTATAGCTGCTAAACCTTCAACCAGAAAACCAAAATTCAAATGTCAATAGTCTTCTTTTTCCTAATGGTAACTAGAATTTAGAGCTCATGAATAACATGTTTTGAATGATACTTTAAATGAAATTGGTAGACTAAAAACCCCAAATTCAAGAAACAATGATAAATTAATTTGGTTAGGGGAAAATTCAAGTAATTTTTTAGTTAAAAATGCTTACACTTTGACTGCAGTGGAAAATAGGGATAATATTCATGATCCATTTGGAAAGTAAAAATTCATGAAAGATATAAAACTTTCCTATGGAAAATAGTTGTTAATGCATTACCTATAAGGGTAAACATCAAATGATTTATTCTAGATTTAAAAGCAAAATTTCTTTTATGTCATGAAGAAGAGGAATCTATCAATTGTATTATGATTAGATGCACATATTTAAGAACCTTGTAGATTTATTGTAAATTTATTGTAAAGGGGGTATACTTTTATCCAATTTTATAAATGATGAATTTATATCATTTATTAATTTTTTTCTAGAACCTCCTATGAGATTTATGCCCATGTCATTTTACGTGATGAATTCACTAGAGGCATCATTTTAAATATGGTCGGAATATGGGGAATGAGAAATAAAGTATTATTTTAGCAAAAAGTATCGACTTTAAATCCATGGCAAAATGGTTAAAAAGGATACATCAAGAATATAACTTAAGAGATAAGAAGAGTATAGTTGATGTTTGGATATATAGACCAACCTGTAGTCTGGCCCGAGCCAAAGTGAGCAAGTCGAGCCTAAGTGAAAAGCCCACCGTGAGTTGAAGTAAGAAGCCTAGCCTATCACATAAGACAAATCCTACACAAGATACCCTAGCCATAAGGCAGAATGCCCTAAATAACGTATCTGACTCTACAAGCTTGAAACACAACATCAAGTAAGAGGTCGGTCCTAGAAAACTACTCCCCTTATAAGGTCGACCATTAGTTCGAGCTAAGGTCGACCTCAATACATAGAAAGCTGTATGTTTTATACCAATTGTATCCCTCTAACAACCATATATGTATACCCATTATATGATCAATATCTGTACGTGTGATGTTCTATAAATATAGGAATCTCTAATGAAAACTACACTTTTAGCCAATTCTCTTAACTTCTCTCTAAGTTTTCTCTCTATAAATCAGATCAACCCCAAACATTTTGACACCCATCATGAGGCTCAGATTTTTAGGTCAAGCTTAAGTTTCTAACCCCATACTTCTTGGGATTTACTCTGAGTCTTGTGAGGAGATTGGAAAATATATCGTGCTATGTTCAAAAGTTGCACCTAAGACATAAGCCATTTGACACATGTCAATATGGTGGGGACCCATGCTGGTAGATGTTCAAAGTTGACTAATAAGGAAATGAGGGCGACTTAGAAAAATGAAACACCACCCATCGATGAGGTCAGAGTAGAAGAGAACCTGTATCACTAAGATATGGCTTGCCAGTTCCTAGAATTGAGAAAAGAACTCGAGGAAACCAGAAGAGAAAATAAGGCATTACAGTTCCAGTAAGGGGAAAGGGCTCTGGATGACTAAGTAGTAAACCGGTTAACAGAAACATAGCAGGATAAGGTCATCCCAAGCCACCCAACTCAGAGTAAGAGGATGAAAGGAATCCCTTTTATAGTTCGGTGAGACCAAGTGAAGATCAATGGGTTCAGGAAAGAAAGAGTTAGGAGGCATGATTTCAAACAATGGAGGAAGCTAATAAGAAACAAGACCATGCTTTGAAGGTATCCAATGAGAAAAATGAGAAGGGTAAAACTCCTTATGATGTGGATAGGGATTATGAGCAATTGTGTATCTCCCCCTTTTATGATAATATAGAAAATGACAAGCCGCTAGCTAAGTTCAATGCCCTTAAATTCCTTGATTATTTTGGGAGAAAAACTCGGTAACGCACAAGCAACACTTCAAAACAACCATGGCTCCCATGAGCTTAACCCAGGGAAAAAGAGATTCTATGATGTGCAAATTGTTCACAGCTACTCTTTATGAGGGCGCCCAAAAATGGTTCAACAACTTGGCACCCTAATCCATAGCCTCTTTTCCACAGTTCACCAAGCTCTTTATCATAAACTATGCCTGCAACAAGCTCTTGAGAAAAGAATCACATCAACTTTTCTCAATTTTTTAGGAGAGGGGAGAATCCACCGAGGAGTACATGAAACGATTCCGAGAGGAAAAATTGAAAATCTCTGATTGTCCTAACTCTATAGCTATAGAAGCCTTCCGGAGAGGTCTTCCAAAGAATTAACCAAGATAGTGCCTCGTACTTTGGAGGAATCTTATGGCGAGGCAAGAAATTTTTTCAACCTGGAGCGAAAGCTAGGCTTGGTCAAAGATTAGCGAAATAACATGGAGGCGGTGCCAAACAAAGATAAGATGAGGATGAGTCCAGATAAGGCAAAACAAAAATAAAATGCTTCATACCAGATAATAGGCTGGTCGAACAATGGTTAAGAAACAAAGAACCTTAGGGTAGGTCACTTTCTCCCTTTAGAGGTCCTCCATTGAAAGTAAATGTATCCTAAGTTATGATGAGAATGGAGGAGGAACCTAACTTTATGTGGCTACCTAAGATAAACTCCTCACTTAGGGACACATCCAAATGGTGTGCCTTCCATAAAGGATCACCAAAGTCTTTAGAATCCAAGCAAGGAGTTGGAGTCATATGCTACTTTGACAATGGGGCTAGGGGTTAGTAGATATTTAGAGGCTCTAGGATGAGGGCATACTCATTGACTACCACATTTTTCTTCTTCTTCTTCAACAAAGTGAGGTTACCTTCATGACTAGAGGATTTGCCCATTTTCTTACCTATAGAAGAGCTCTCTTAGGAGCAGAAGGTGTAACCACTTGAGCGCTCGCCCCTACAGAAGCGACCTTGCTCTTCAAACGGAATAAGAGTTGAGCAACGGTAAAATCTATGGGATCTAAAAATTAAGAACGGAAATATGTTTTGTTAATCACGTCATACTCAAGAACTTAAAAAAATAGGCAAAGTCTTAGGACTAGTTCACTATTATCAACCACCACCTCGAACCAACCCCAGAAGTCCATGGAAAGGGTTCTGCATTTAGGAGGAGCTCGGGGTTTAGAAAGAGCCCTGGGTTTACGAATGATCCTAAGGAGGCTCCACTGCCTCATGTCTCATCAACTCACATGCAACAAAGCGCGGGGTGTTCAATAAGCTCTCTAGTTGGTTTTTTTTAGAAAGATTGTTTTAGTTATCAGCCAACCATTGCTTCACGTCAAGACTTAAGGTCGTGATTAAAGAAGCCATATTCCTTATCATGACCTTAGTGTCTTTCTAGATACTCTTTTTTGATATGGTGTCACTGGTAGGAGACTCTCACCGACTTGAACCATAGAAAAATTTATCTTTCTAGTTTTTCTCGTTCTCAAGAATTGACATGTTTATCCTCTGATCCTACTTCACAAACATATATACCCTTCTCGGATCTCTAGGGTTTTGATTCAGAACATAAGTCTCATTAAACTCGACCATCTCTAAGTCCACCCCAAGTTCTTGACATATCAACGTCAGGTAGAGCATATACCTTCACCCATTAGGAATTAATTGCCTTAGTGTGAGCTACGTCCTAACCAAGAATATCCTAATGAGAATAGAGGGAACCTTACCCCCAACCATATGACCTTTTCATGAAAGATAGTCCAACTAGATAGAGGTTGATCACTATCACAAGCTCTTTCTGTAGGAATCATTATCTAAACCGAGGAAGGGATGTTATAGGTTTTTCTTTACCTTTCCTCATCCTGGGGTACCAACTTATAAGTCTTAGACATAACCGACCAACCCCTGGTGTGACCTATTGGTTTTCTATATCCTATATTCCTCATTTTCTTCCTCCATTTCCTAGCAATTAATATTTGAGTCTATGGCACGCTCAATCTAACGGTGGGAATGGTCTGAAGCTGAGGGGTAGAGATAGAGAGCTAAGGCAGAGATTGACTCATCTCAGTAGAATAACCCAAGCCAGAAGTGCTCGAGTCGTCACTAGCACTAGAATATTAGGACTTTCCCAGGAGTCCGAGTAGGAGGTTGAGGTCTCTTCTATGTACATTCTACAAAAAGCTACATAAAAATAAAAGGAAAAAAACAATGGATTAGATACGAGAAGAAGGGATTACCTAAGGTCGAGTTTGAGAATAAAACAAAGTGATCCTTTAAAAACCAGCCTGAAAGGAAAGTAGAAAAGTATTAGGTTCTTGACGCTTGAACTCTAAAAACTTAAACAAACAAAATTATAGTTCAAGCTGAATTCTTACCACCAAATTGAAAACCTTTTACAAGCTCGAGGTGATGCGATAGAGCATTTTTCTTCACCATTTCACAATTGTGTAGGTAATGATAATAAGTCCCAGCCCAAGCATCTCTTTATATAGTGGCACCTACTTTCTCTCTTTAATCAACTAACATACATTTATTAGGAGAGCTGAATGGTTTCTTCTCCTCTACCCAATAATTACTCTTTCACCTCAGACCAGAGCTCGAGCTGAAAGAGTAGGGCCTTGATTTTTGGACATATGGACCAACTTATAGTCTGGCCCAAGCTGAAGTGAGCAACTTGAGCCTAAGTGAAAAGCTCACCCCGAGCGAGAGAAAGAAGCTCGACCTATCTCATCAGATAGAGCCTACGCGAGATACCCTAGCCATAGGCATAATGCCCTAAATGATGTATATGACTTTACAGGCTTGAAACACACCAATAAGTAGGAGGTCAGTCTTAGAAGACCATTCCCCCTATAAGGTCGACCACTAGCTCGAGCTAAGGTTGACCTCAATACATAGAAAGTTATATGTTTTATACCAATTGTATCCCTCTGATAGTCATATATGTATACCCATTATATGATCGACATCTGTACATGTGAAGTTATATAAATAAATGAACATATCATGAAATCAACACATTCAACCAATTTCTTTAACTTCTCTCTAAGTTTTTTCTTTGTAAATCGGATCAATCCCAAATAGTTGATATTGTTCAAATTGAACATCCAAAAAACATTATTCAACACAGGTGGAAAAAACCAAATGATAATTTTATCACTTCTAATTATGATGTTGGTTTTCAACACAATATAGGGGCAACATGTATAATCGCAAGGGATAATAAGAGAGACATGGTTGGAGCTTAGGGTACAAAGATGCATGCAAACAATCTAAAAGAAAGGGAAGCAAAAGCTTTTGTTTTGGCAATAGAAATTGCAATTTCAATTGGTTTTAAAAAATTAGTTTTTGAAAGTGATTGTGCCAATATTATCTCTTAGGCTGTGTTTGGTTGTAGGGAATAGAATGGAATCAAACTTGATTCCTTCCATTTGTGTGTTTGGTTGGGCTAAAAAAAGAGTGAGGAATGGAATCGATTCTTAAAGGAGAAGGAATCACAATTCCTTCCCCCCTTTAGGAATCATGATTCCATTCCCATCTCAATTTTTTATTCCAATTGTACCCCACCCCAAATATAACCCTAAACTCTAATCCCAAATCTCAAAACCCAAAACCCTAAATCCCAAAACTTAAAACCCAAAACCCTAAATCCCAAATCCCAAAACCCTAAATCCCAAAGCCCAAAACCCTAAATCCCTTAAAACCCTAAATCCTAAATCCCAAAACCCTAAACCCTAAACCCCAAAACCCTTAAAACCTAAAATCCCTAAAATCCTAAACCCTAAAACCTAAATCTCGAAACCTTAAACCCCAAATCTCAAATCTCAAAACCCAAATCCAAAAACCATAAACCCTAAATCTCAAAACCTTAAACCCTAAAACCTAAATCCCAAACCCAAAAGCCAAAACCCTAAATGCCAAAACCCAAAACCCTAAATCACAAATCCCTAAACTCCAAATCCCAAATCCTAAAACCCTAAACCCTATTTAGAAAAATAATAATTTTAACCCTAAACCCTAACCCACAAATATAGCCCTAAATCCCAAATCCCAAATCCCTAAACCCTAAATCCCAAATCCCAAATCTCAAAACCCTAAATCCTATTTAGAAAAATAATAATTTTAATAATATATTTTCTTTTTAAGTAATAATTATTTAGAAAAATAATGATTTCAATAATATATTTTGTGTGACGAAAAAATAATAATTAAATGATATTATTTAAACTTTAATGAATATAGGAGTATTAAAGTAATTTACAGTTTTTTTCATTCCATTCCAATGGCAAACCAAACACTGTAATACTGATTTTTTCTTTGATTACAATGATTAAACCAAATAACATTGTTTCTTTTCCATTCCATTCCATTCTCATTCCCATTCCGATTTTGATTTTATTCTGTGAACCAAACGCCACCTTATATCACTGGTGAGTAGAATTCAATAACTTGGTAGGCAAAACAATACGTGGATGTGCCTAATATTTTATTATCTACATTTTCTTATTGTATTATTAAATCGATTCCATGAACTTGTAATAGAGTAGTGGATGCTATTACAAATATGATTAGGGTCGTAAAATTTATAATTAACTAAATACATCATTATAAATATCAAATAATTTATTATATAAGAACGTTACATTTTAAAATTTTGAGTTTTTTATAGAGAAATTATGTCCATTTTATTGAATATTTTTCATATTTCGTTAAACATTTTTGAAATATAAATTGTACTAATTCACACAATATTATGATTCATTTCATATATCATTATAAATATTTAAAAGTCTAGTTTCTAAAAAAAATTACGGTTTATGATTTTGAGTTATTTATAGAAAGTTATGCACATTTTGTTAATAATTGTTCAGTAGAATATTTTTTACTCAATTTTAAAATATAAAATATATTAATTCATAAATTTTATTAGTTATTTCTTATACCATTATAAAGTTCTAGAAATCTAGTGTCTAATAAATTATATGGTCTATGATTTTGAATTTTCTATATAAATTTATGTATATTTTATTAATAATTGTTCATATTCATAAGAACATTTTTTTACATATATTTAAAATAGAAACTTCACTAATTCAAAAACTTTTATTAATCATTTTATTTACTATTAGAAATTTTCAAAAGTCTAATTTCTAATAAATTTTACTGGTTATGATTTTGAATTTTTTTTTATAGAAAGTTAAGCTAATTTTACTAATGATTATTTAGATTAGATATATCAACTTTGACTTTTTTTGAAATATAAATTATACTATATCATAAAATATTATGAATTATTTTATATATCATTAAAAAGTTTTAGAAATCTAGTTTTTAAAAACATTTATGTTTTACCATTTCAACTTTTCTATAGAAAGTTATGTTTAACTCAACACATCTCAATTTTAAAGATTAAAAATTAAAAATTAAGAATTAATTACCAAATACATAATATCTAATTTTTAATTTCTACTTTTTAAAATTGAAATTAAAATTTGGTTATCAAATAGGTTTTATTTTTTCAAACTATTTTGAAATTAAAAATTTATTTTTAAAAATTAAAAATTAAAATAATTATCAAATATAACCTAAAGATTTCAATAATTTAAATAAGCTAAATGAATATAAATATCAGGTATTCAATTTAACTAGGCAAATAAGATAAATGCTTAATTGAGTCGTATTAAGTTGGGTAGGTGTTCACTTTCGCTCCTACGGTGAAATCTGATAAGTTGAAAACTTATTTAGTTGAGTCAATTATCACTTGAACACAAGTGCAGACCATCATTGGGGGCTAGGAGGGGATGTATCTCTGGTATAAATTTTACAAAAAAATTAGTATTTATCTCAATTAAATATTTATAAAATAATTATTAATTAAAATAAATACTTAATATATTACTTTTGATCAATTTTATATTAAAATTATTTAATTTATAATCCTGAAAATATTTATACTGTTGAAATTAAATTTAAACTATTTTTTTAAATTAGTGAAAGAATTTTGAAAATTTATATACTTAGATTTAAGCGAGAATAAAGATAGAATATGTAACATGTAGATATGATAACTACAAACAAGTTTTAAATAGTATAATTTTAAGATTATATGGTTATTTTATTTTCTTATCTAAAAACTTTTAGTATTTTTGTAAAAAAAAATATATTTCATTTAATAAATTTAAATGAAAAAAATATGGGTTTGCGCCTAGTTAGACGTGAATCCAATACGGCTCCAATCGGTCATGCCATTGGCCAACCAAACTAAAATCTAAAAAGTTAAATTGATAAATAAAAATTAAGGATACTTTTGACTTAGAAAAATGCAATTGCAAATAATCCAAATACTAATGTTAACTAATATAATTAGTTTAAGTGTGTAACCAAAAATATTTACTTAATTATAATACATAGTATTTGTAAGATGTTAATAAATTATATCAAGAATTATCATCATCAGTCACCATAACCTTTTTACTAGGAGTGTTACCATATAGCACGATTCTCTCACTACATGATCAGTGCACAACTTGGATGTATATAGGTAACAAAGTAATGATAGGAAAGCGTAAAGGTAGTAGTGTCTTATTGACATACGTATCCTTTTGCTAGTGTAGTTTTGCTCGTTTTTAAAGGAGTTTGACTAACATAAAAGGTAGAAATTGGTGAACAAAAATTGTAATGACCCAAAAGTGTTTCTTATATGGGATGGATTGGTGCGGTTGTTCATGTTTGACCAATATAGAGCATTGTCTTGAATTAAACTCTGAATTATTATACTTTTTTTTTCCAAGGTAAGATTGATTTTTAAGATGAAAGGAAACTCATGTAAGTGATACACAAATGAGAGGTGAATTATGAATAGTTCATTCAAACTCAAGTCATTAAATATTTGATTAAATGAGTTGGTAAGTCTAAATAATATACAACTTAATTCGTGAACTCAAAAGAAGTAACTTATCTATTTCATGAACAATTTATGAACTGATTTAACATAATATATTTGTTAATAATAACATTTTTATAATTACGATAATGTTATTATATATATCGTAATCAAAAGATACAAATTCTTTTGTTATAAATTAGTACTTACGAAAACGAAGATCGGGTCCAATTTTAGTTGCACAAATATATAATAATAGGTAACAACAAAAATAATAAACAGTAAAAAAAATAGATTGCACAAAATGATTTAAGTGGTTCAACTTTTCAATGCGAAAAGTCTACTCCACTAATGACGGCACACCGAGAAAAATCCATTAATAATCAAATGTAGATACAAATACCAATTTTTAGAGAACTTCACAAATTATACCAAAAATCCAAAAGTATACCCACAAAATAACTTCCTCTAATTTACTGGTAATATATAACAAGATAAATTAAATAACTTGCTATTAAATCAAATATTACCATACAAATGAGAGAAACTCTACAAATGGCAGCAGAAATGGACAGCTTATCCTTGGGGATGATTTCCTCTCTTTTCTGTTATATTCGGCAAGAAGCGATGACTATACGAGAAATAGAGAACAATAATGGTTGCTGCCTGTTGGGTGGCCTCCTTCAAGATTGGTGATGCCCAAAGCCAAACGATTTAGAAATCATAGAACTCAGAAAATGGTTGAGAACTATGTTTTTCCACTACAACTTCTATTTCCTTTCAATTCTCTCTTGCGGCTGCTGGTCTTCAAGCAGTGTAGCAGGAAAGAAACTTAGTTAATATATATAAAGGGAAAATGGGAAGCGTTTTAATGAGCATTGGGCATGTACTGTTTTTGGGCCAAAAAAATAACAAATCTCCACCTTGGCTCAAAATAGAAAACAAATTCTTCAAATGAAATTCCTCGGATTATCAAATAACCGTCGTCCAAAGCCCTGAAGGGTGATCATCTACTACAAACACCAATCAAGACCAAACAATGCTTGAACTTGTTAAATAGAACTGGTTTGGTTAACATATCAACTGGATTCTCTATAGTGACTATCTTATTGACAACAATAACACCTTAAGAGACAATGTCACGAACGAAGTGATATCTAACATCAATATGTTTGGTTCTTTCATGTTACATAGTATTCTTAGTCAAATATATCACACTTTGACTATCACAAAATACAATAGAAGTATCATGGTGTAAACTCAAATCACAAACCAAACCTCTAAGCCAAATGGCTTCTTTCACTGCTTCTACTGCTACCATATATTCTGCCTCAGTCAAACAACTATAGACTGTAAAGTAGCCTTCCAACTAATGGCATAATGAGAAAGAGTGAAGACATAACCTGTCAAAGATCTTCTTCTATCCAAATCACCAGCATAATCAGAGTCCACATAACCAATAACATTGCAACCAGTATTAGAACTTCCATCATATACCAAACCAAAATTAGATGTGTCTCTCAAATACCGAAGTATCCATTTCACAGCTTGCCAATGACCCTTACCAAGATTACCCATATATCTGCTGACAGTACTAACTGCATGTGAAATGTTTGGACGAGTACAAATCATAGCGTACATCAAACTACCAACGACACTAGCATATGGAACCTGAGACATGTACCACTCTTCTTCTTCTGACTGTGGTGACAAATCTAAAGAAAGCCTGAAATGCACAACTAACGTTGTACTCATAGATTTAGATTCTTTCATACCAAAGCGTTCAAGAACTTTTTCAACATAACTTTTTTGAGTCAAATAAAGCTTGCCCGCTTGTCTATCCCTGTAAATTTCCATGCCCAAAATTTTCTCTACTGCACCCAAATCTTTCATCTCAAACTCACCACTAAGTTGAGACTTTAATTTCTGAATCTCAGACTTATTCTTAGAAGCAATAAGCATGTCATCAACATAAAGCAACAAATAGACAAATGAACCATCATAGAATCTTTTATGATAAACACAACTATCATAATCACTCCTAGAGTAACCATGATCAATCATAAAAGAATAAGACCGCTTATACCATTTCCCAGGAGATTACTTCAGCCCATATAAAGACTTTTTTAATAAACAAACACGATCTTTATACCTAGAACAACAAACCCCTCTAATTGATGTATATATTTTTTTTCTTCAAGCTCACCATGTAAGAAGGCTGTCTTGACATCAAGTTGTTCTAATTCCATGTCAAACAATGCAACCATAGCAAGCAACACACGAATAGAGCTATGTTTCACAACATGTGAAAATACTTCATTGAAGTCAATACCTTTCTTCTGACAATAGCCCTTTGCAACAACACGTGCCTTGAACCTAGCTGCTTCAACCTCAAGTATACCTTCTTTTTTCTTGAAGACCCATTTGTTTCCAACAATCTTTTGGTCCTTAGGCGGTTTCACCAATTCCCAAGTATGATTCTTATGAAGTGATTCAATCTCTTCATTCATAGCAACCAGCCACTGAATAGACTCATCACAAGTGACAACTTCATGATAACTAGAAGCTTCATGTACCTCAATAGACTCTACCATAGATAATGCAAAAGAAACTAAGTTTGCATCTACGTACCTTTGAGGGTGTCGAATTTCTCTTATTCCTTTACCGTTAGCAATACTATATAGTTGCTCATGTTGCTCTTCTGCTACATCATAAGCAAAATCATCTATCTCATCCATATATGGTTGATTTGAAGTGCCCTCTTGCACTTGACTAGGAGCTCCACTCTCAAGCTCTACTTGCTCACTAACACTGTGGCCTTTATCTGCAACAATAGACTATTTTTTCTTTTGCAACATAGAAAACTCATCAAACTTAACATCTTTGCTAATCAAAAATTTAGGTGACTTGGGTTCAACACACCATAATCTATAACCCTTCACCCTGGAAGGATATCCCAAAAATATGCATTTCAATGCCCTAGACTTAAGTTTACCATCATTAACATGAGCATAAGCAGGACAACCAAAAACTTTCAAATCAGAATAATTAGCAGGAGTACCAAATAATACCTCAAACGGAGTCTTCAACTCAATTGTAGTTGATGGAGACCGATTTACCAAATAGCAGGCATAGTTACAAGCTTCAGCCTAAAAAGATTTATCCAAGTCAGCTTGAAAGAGCATACAACGAGCTCTTTTTAAGAGAGTCCTATTCATACGTTTTACTGCTCCATTTTGTTGTGGTGTATAACACACAGTATAGTGTCTCACTATGCCATTCCTTTCACAGAACTCATTAAACTAACTGTCACAAAATTTCAAACCATTATCAGTCCTCAAATGCTTGATTTTCTTGCTTGTTTAATTTTCTTTACAAGACTTGAATTTCACAAATTTTGAGAACACATCATTCTTATTCTTCAGAAAATACACCTAAACATGATGAGAGAAGTCATCAATGAAAGTCAACATATACCGGGCACCACCCTTAGACACAACACAAGAAGAACCCCAAAGATCTGAATGAATATAATCAATAGTACCTTTCATTTTATGGATGGTTGTACTGAACTTGACCCTGTGATGCTTTCCATAAACACAATGCTCACAAAATCAAGCTTTCTAGTTTTTTTACTATAAAGCAAATCCCATTTGCTCAAAATAGAAATCCCTGCCTCACTCATATGCCCAAGCCATATATGCCATAATCGAGTAGTGTCTGAATCTTGATCTAATGAGGACGAAAATGAAACACTGCCAATAACAATGCTATCCTGAAGCATATAGAGACCACTTGACAATTGCCCTTTAATAACAACTAGAGCACCCTTACTAACTTTTAAAACTCCATCCAAAGACATTAAGTTCTTTTTCAAATCTGGAATATGGTGAACATCTTTCAAAGTCCTAAAAATACTATCATGCATCTTAATTCGAACAGTACCAATACCAAAAACCTTGCAGGATATATTGTTTCCTATCAAGACAACACCCCCATCAATAGACTGATAAGAAGCAAACCAGTCTCTACTAGGGCACAAATGGTAAGTGCAACCCGAATCAAGAATCCAAACCTCTCCAGGAGAACCAATAGATACTAATAAAAAAATTTCACCATCAGAACCAGAACTATCTACAACACCAGCAACATCATTAGTACTAGAAGACGTTGTGGCAGATTTTCCTTTACCTTTGAGTTTTAGACAATTTACTTTCCAGTGCCTTTCTTGACGACAATAGTTTCATTTATCTTTTCTTTTTCTAGATTTGGATCTAGATTTGCCTCTATTATTGCTTGTGCTTTCTTGATTTATACCTCTCACAAATAAACCATTGATATTATCATTATTGCTTGTAGACACCTTTTTCTTCAACTCTCTGGAATTCAAAGCTGCTTGACATATTCCAAAGAAATAGTGTATCGCCTATATAGCATGGTATCAACAAAATGTTGAAATGAATGAGGTAAAGAACATAATAGAACTAAGGCTTGATTCTCATCATCAATCTTAACACCACCATTTTTCAAATCACGAATAATTTTGGTAAATTCATCAAGGTGATCATGCAAAGATGTACCTTCTAACATTCTGAATGTATACAAACGCTGCTTCAAATATAACCGACTGGTCAAAGACTTGGTCATATAAAAATTCTCCAATTTAAGCCATAACCTAGCAAGAGATTCCTTATCACCAACATCGTGTAATACCTCATCAGAAAAGGATAATTGAATTGAACTGAGAGCATTTTCCATCAATGCATCATTTTCTTCATCAGTTAATTTTTCTGGAAATTTATCCTTGCCTTCAAATGTCTTAACGAGCCCTTCTTTAACTAATACGACCCGTATCTTCATATGCCAAAGACTAAAATCATTTCTACCATTGAATTTTTTAATTTCATATTTTGTCGCCATGACAGCAAATCCAATATTAAATAAACAGAAGCACAACCCAGAAAATATGAAATCAATCAGATAACTAGGAGCTCAAAATAAATCCAATAGAGCAAACTTGATCAGTTCCAATAAATAGCAGAATAACCCAATGCTCTGATACCAATTTGTTATAAATTAGCACTTGCGGAAGCGAAAATTGGGTCCAATTTTGGTTGCACAAATATATAATATTGGGTAACAACAAAAATAATAAGCAGTAAGAAAATAAATTACACACAATGATTTAAGTGGTTCAACTTTTCAATGCGAAAAGTCTACTCCACTGACGACGGCACACCAAAGAAAATCCATTAATAATCAAATGGAGATACAAACACCAATTTTCAGAGAGCTTCACAAATTATACCAAAATTTCAAAAGTATACCCACAAAATAACTCCCTTTAATTTACTGGTAATATATAACAAGATAAATTAAATAATTTGCTATTAAATCAAATATTACCATACAAATGAGAGAAACTCTACAAATGACAGTAGAAATGGACAGCTTATCCTTGGGACTGATTTCCTCTCTTTTCTGGGGAAAAAATAAAAAATACCCCCGAGGTTTTTAATATCTTCAAAAATACCCTTAACGTTTAAAATAAAAACTACAATACCCTTGAGGTTTAAGATATCTTCAAAAATACCCATATCATTTAATGACATAAAACCGTAAAAAATCACATCAATATTTGAAAAAGTCTTTTCTACCCCTACCTATATAGCTTTTTGAATATTACCGTTAAAAATATTATTGCAAATACCCTTGAAGTTTTATTTTTCTTCAAAAATGCCCCTGATATTATAATTAATTTAACTTTATCGAAAATACCCCTGATATAATAATTAATTTAAATTTATCAAAAATACCCTTACTAAAATATCTCTACTCAATAACTTGCTATAAATAATCATCAATAATAAGCTATAAATATTGACCAAAAAATACATTTAACCTCCTCAATAACAATTCAATACATATCATACATCCACATTTACAGTTTATATTACAAATCATACATCCACATCCACATTCTCATTTTCATAACATATTAACACTGGCTTCAATAATAGTTAATATTCACATCCAAAGTCATATTGCATACTAACCTCATTTCAATAACAATTCACATACACATTCACAATCTAAATTCTTTCAAAATGTAAGTGGGAGTGACACCATAAATGAGTTTAAATACACAAAAAACTACAAAGTTCATATCATGAACCCCAAAACCTGGTGTATACATGAACTTTGAGTTACAAAAGATTTCCTTCCAAATCATATTCATTGTTCCATTTACTTACACATTTTAAAATAAAAATTATAAAATAAATCAAAGCCCCATTTCAAGGCTCACTTGACTTCTTGATTCTCCCCATTTTTTTGCTTGTTGATTGCATCACCACTATCTATCACCTCGATTCATGAACAATAAATAAATTTATGGTATAAGAAGTAATGCATAATGAATGTGTTATACAATACATTACCCGAATTTGATTAGTTCTTGTTTTGCTTTTTTCGACCACCTTCTTGAAGTTGTTTCCTACCAACAATTTAAAGTTTAATATAATTAACCCAATATATTTAATAAATGAATAGTTATAATTTTACCTGAGTTTCATTAGTTGAATTCTTTTAACTTCTCCCTACATGTCCTCTCGATTATGACCAAATTGATTGCAATATCCACATTTCAATCCTTGACCTCTTATGTTTCTCACTGGTTCGTAGCTTCCCTATGTCTCTCAATCAGCGGTCTTCCTTTCTTTGGTTTATAAATTGGTGGAAGTATTTGTTGCTCACCAGGGATCATAACCCACTCTTTTCGATGGAACAGGATGAATCAAAGAGAAATATGTCTTCAAAAAACTTAATCCTTTGTAAAATATGGATGTACATAGTCCGCAATCTTATACCTTCTATCCATAATACAAGCAACACCATGCTTACAAGGTAAACCACTCAATTACCCATAACAACTACATGTCCACTTATTTAAATTAACCAACATGTTGCAGAACCATCAAATACTTCAAATATTTCATCTCCAAAGATACAAGACCTTTAAAACTCTTCCTTCTTCTTGTCTTTGAAGAATATATTTCATTACATTTGGTGGAAAAAGGAGTAGTCCACTTCAAAGCCTCTTCATTCCTCTTCACTATTAGCCGCGATCAATTTTCTTTGACCTCTTCAAATAAATTCACAATGGGTCTGTGACCTCACTCTTTTCAACCAATTGTTAAAACTTTCTACCACATGTTATTGGTCACGTACTCAACCTTTACATCATCATCAAAAGCATGTCTTACTCCAATGTGAAGCTTGATCTTACTTAAATATTCATGTGTTCGTGCTCTTCTTTCTTAATTTCATTCATCACATAATTAAATTCAGTTGTTCTAGTTGCTTTAGATGTTGCCCAAAACAAAGATCTCATTTTCATGCTTGGATGCTTACATTTCAAGTTGGCATAAATATGCCTAGCACAAAATCTGACATGGGAAGTTGGGAAAAACTTATTTATTGCTACAACGAGACCTTTTTGTCTATCGATGAAGCACATCTTTCTTTTTTCAAACTCCCCAATACGCTGGTCTAATAAAGCCATGAACCACATCCAAGTTTCACTATTTTCAGATTCAAATTAAGCAAGGACAATTGGAAACAAACCTCCATTAGCATCCAATCCAACAACAACCATTAAGACACCTTTATGGGACCTTTTAAAAAACATCCATCCAAACCAAGGAAAGGCTCTGGTGCAGATCCTTAAATACCCTTGTTTTCGAGGCGTATAAGCTAATGAAACATCTCCTAAAACAAGGGGCATTTGGTATTGGAATATAAGTATCAACAATCGCTATTGATCCAGGGTTTGGTTCTTAAAATTGTATGACAATATTGCCTTATTTTTGAAAAACTACCAATACGGTCACCCAATTCTCCATCACAAGCAATTTTTTCTCGCCTCTATACAATGTCAAGTCGTGTACAGATATACCCCATCTTCTTTTACACTCGAGACAATATAAGGATACTTACATTAGGATTTCCCATAACTAAGTCCTTTAATTGAGAAGCCAACCAAGAGGATGTAGCGGATCTTTTGTTTTTCAACTTTTTGACAACTATGTCTCCCTTATTGTCATCGTGGTCCTCAAGTGTCTTAACCATAAATGTTTTCTTATCGGCCCAAATGGGTGTATCCTCCAACCACAATCGTGGCTTTACACCTCATAGCTTACTCGCTTTTTTTCAACTTTAACCTTCTCACACCTGAACCCAACTTGAACAATGTATTCTTGTAAGATAGCTTTAAATTCTTTATCATCCTTAAATGTATCTCCGACGTTAAATTCAATGCTACCATCACTTCTTCTCTTAAATTCCCTATTTTCATATTGACAACCGACTTTTTTAGCACTTTTTCCTCGACAATCTTCTCAGTCGATTATCACCGGATATGATGGAAATTTTCATCACCCTACGTCATGAAGACTATCATCAATCATAAATTTCATCATCCTCTTCATCATTTCTTGTAATGTCATCACGCCAATCAGATCTTCTCATCACTACTCCAAAAACTTCTCATCTCCCATCGTAATGTTCATCTTCAACTTCAACAACTATTCCCTGCTTTATATTTTTTCAATCTTTCACAATTCCTCAAGCGTTCACCTCGTTTTGGCTATTACTAGTCGGGAATGGCTCAAATGAGTCAAGGTGAAGTTCATCAATGTCAAAGTGAGGGGTTCATTTTGTCTGGGTTCAAAAGGTGGTTCATTTTGTGATTTGTTTAGTATTATAGCTCGTGTTTTCTTGAAACTCTGATATTCTAACATAGGGGGTGAGAAAAACACTTCCAAAGGATTAAATTCTACAAACAAGTCTAGCCTTTGCTTTTTATTATCCCTATAATCGTTCATCAATTAATGCAATTCATTATCGATTTTTAATACACTTCGTTCATCACTATCAACTTTATTTGCTTCAATCTTAAAGTCTTCTTTTTTAAGTGTCAATCCCTCATTCATAATGGCCCTTTTAGCATCATTACAACAAATGAGACTATATTCATCAAATAGGGTATACGACCAACCCATCTAACTTCACCAAATAGATGAACATACACACTAGCCCATTCACTCATTTTTATCTCCCTATATAACAAACAAAAGTATTTTTATAAGCATTATTATGTTAAATCATAATTGTTGAAAACATCTTCATCACAATCTGATTTTTTTAATATATCGTCTCAAAAACAAAGCACACAAAATATAAACCCTAAACAAATACTATGGTCAAAATATGTAATTTTATCGCAAATACTCCTGAGTGTTTTGCTATTCTTCAAAAATACCCCTGAGGTTTTGCTATTCTTCAAAAATACCCATGGGTTCTTCAAAATCATACAAACGATCAGCTACTTCAGAAGAAAAAAAACATTACAACTAGAATATCAGAGCAAACTGCTATACAATGGGTTCTGAAATACATATTATATATCATCAATACAAGCAGGATATTGTTAAAAATGGGTTCTAAAATACAAATTAAAAAAAAGATGAAATACAAAATCAAATATGTGAAACGATATTCTACTCCAATATATGCAAGTGTGCGTAAAAAACAAATTTTTATCCAAACGAACCAAATACAGAATATATATGAAATAATATGAAATTAATGAGCTTATACCTGTTATATTGTAACAATGGGACGTGTTAGGGCAGCAGGTGATACGTTCAATTTTCGCGTGAAGATGAGTCGCATATTTGCGATAAGGGTGAGGGAGTTGCGATAACGGCGAGGGAGTTGGTGGGTGAAATGATGGGTTCGTGAAGGTGGTTCACAGGGGTATTTGCGATAACGACGAGGGATTTGGTGGCTGGAAGGATATCCGTGAGGTTTAGGGGCTGGAATGAGTCGTCCGATGGGGGAATGGGTGACTGGAACAAGCGACCAAGGAGGTTGGAAGTGTGGCGGTGAGGCTAGGAGAAGAGAAAGGTTTTTGCGTGAATAAGAAGAGTGACGCGAAGAAGAGTGATATATGTATAGGGGTGAGATTACCATTTTGCCCCTAAAGTTAAACGGAGATATAACGTCGATAACGTTTAAGAGTAGTTTTGATATTAAATAAAACTCATGGGTAATTTTGAAGAAACACAAAACCTCAAGGGTATTTATGATTATAATCCGAAAAAAAGTCAAGTAAACTTATACGAAAATCCGACGCTAAAACGCACATGAATAATATAAAATAAACCAGATACGAACACTGCTAATACAACACTATATACATCCATACATCCATGACCATAGCTCACATAATATCAAGCTCAAACTAAGTGATTCGGGCTGATTCAATTCATTTGTGTAACTCTAACCACATATATAAGTTTTTAAACAACCAAACCAACATATAAGAATATTATTTGGTACAGCTACAGCTTTATTATTAATAATTCATTCTAACATAAATAAAACAAACACTGCATTTGATTTCATGGAAACAAAGTTGCAGATATAAACAAAAGAAATCATATTTGTCGTCAATTTATAGAAACATAAAATAAATTACAAACCAGAGCCATGTATCTACAAAAGAGTTCATTAGAATGAGAAGATTTTTCTCTCATGGTTATCTGCTTAATACATATTGCCCAGTTGCGCAATATTTATAATTTTGAACTTGATGAAAGATTTGAAAACCAATGCTGGCTCAAGCAACAGCAAAATCAAAGCAAAAGAGAAATATAAATTGAAAGAAAGATTGAGGCAAGCATACAGTTAAAAGCATATTAGTGAGAGGCAGAATATGGAGTTTCTTGATGTTGAAAAATGGGGGTTTTTTAACCAATGTCAAACTGATATTTTGAATCATCATTTTAAACTGGACCCATTTGGTACAAGAGTGTGGTTGTGATTGATTTAGGATTTCAAAATCGTATATTTATATGTTTAAAATGATATTATTATGATAAGAAATTGAGTCTCAAAATTTACTTAATAATTAAGAAGAAAAATTTAGTTTACTTATATAGCATTTGTTTTCCCAAGAGTATTAGTTAGTTTAGCAATAAAGCTCACTCTATGTGGGGTGCATGGGTTAGAAATCTTAGAATATTTGAGGAAAAAAAAATTAAAACTTCAATTATATGAACTTGAATACTCATATAAACAGATATAAATATCATATCATTTTAAATTAAAACTTCAATTATATGAACTTGAATACTCATATAAACAGATATAAATATCATATCATTTTGATAGATCTTAAACACTCGCTTAAGTAGACACAAAGTTTGATTATTTTCATAAAATTAACATTAAAATTTTATTAACTAATGACAAATTAAACCAGATTTTATCATTTATTGATAATAACCTATAAATGATAGAATTTATACAAATTTCGGTCTTATACATTGGATATATTTAGATTTAATACTCTCATTTTACTTTGTCACAATGCTTTAGCTTTAAAATGGCATCCAAATGAAAAGACCCCAAAAAAAATCCAAGTGATAAAACAAAGGATAAAGTTAACATTTTTGTACATTGGAATATTATTTTAGACTAAAACAATGCAAAAATAAGCATTAAACTGAAACTACGTACAAATCTGTGTTATTTTTCCAACTTAAAGTTTGGTTTATTATATTGGAAAACTTTAAAGTCTATCATGTGCCTATCTTCCCCTCTTCAATACAATTTTTTTTTCATATGAAACACCCTATATGGTGTTCGACAGAGAAGATGTTGAATATTGGCTCTAAAAGTAACAAATTAGTGACATAATTTAGGGAAATTAATGGCCTAATTTGTGGCATGATTTAAGGAAATTAAATGCATAATTTAAGGAAATTGGTGGCCTAATTTAAGGCTTAAATTATGTCACACTTTAGGGAAAGGGAGCCTTTCTTCATCTATAAACAAGGAAGAGTTCATGCATTGAAGAACAAGGCAAAAATCGGGAAAAAATCGAGGAGAGAGTATAAAACGAGCTCGAAGAGAGAAAATACTTGTGAGTTTTGGGAAACACTTGAGAGATATTATTAGTGAAATCATGTCTGCGTTACGTATATTTCTACTCGGTTCAAATAATATCTGTTGCCTGCTCGTGGAACTAGGCGAATTGCCGAGGCACGTAAATTACGTGTGTTCGTTTTATCGTTTTAATATATTCGTATACAGCTATTTATTACTTACGCCCCTTGACAAATTGGTATCGAGCCAAATATAGCGGTATTATATATCAAATCGAAGCTTCTCGGACGATACGAACGTAACGGTGAAAGAATCGCTCAAATCGGAGAGTCAGAATCACCGCCGAAGCTGCCGGAATCCTCTTTGCCGATGGCGGGTCAACTCGTAGAGTTAGACGAGTCAACTCGGTCACTAGTGATATTTGGACCGAGTTGGTCTATTTTTCATCCGTTTTCAAGGAGTTGGATCTATTCCTAGCTAATTGGACCATTCCAAATTCAACTACGGACTCCGTTTTCAAATAAGGTATAAAATTTGGAAAAACAACACATTTTTAAGTTGTAAGTGCAAAATTACTGTTATCGGTTTGTACTTATGGGCGATAAAGGAGAGATCGAAGAAGGTGAACAAGTTGACCATAGAATTTATGGCAAACCAAGTTCTACTCGAAGAACTATGTTGTCAGCAAAGTTTGAGGTGGAGAAATTCGACGGCCTGAAATAACTTTGGCATGTGGCAATGTGAAGTATTAGATCTATTGTTCAGAAGGATCTAATATAGCCTTGGAGACTAGGCCGGAGATTATTCAAATGAAGATTGGAATTATGTCAGCGTGAGCTTGTGGTACTCGGCGTAGCTTAGGAAAGATCGAAGTACTTTGTCGCTGAAGAGAATGTAGCCGGATTCTACGGAAGAAACTAGAGGATAAATACATGACGAAAAGTATTGAGAACGGCCTACTTGAAGAAGAAACTTTTCCGTTTCCGGTACAAGAAAGGTACCCACATGATTGAGCGCACTTAGATAATTTCAATAAAATTTAGATATTGAAATTATCGATGAAGATAAAGCTTTGTTGTTGTTGAATTCATTACACGAGAGCTATGAGCATTTAACCCTGCAAACCATGTTATATGGAAAGGATGAGGTTAAGTTCGTAGATGTTTCAAATGCTTTGGTAAATAATGAGTCTTGGAAGAAGGATCAACATGATCACGAGAGACTCGATATCAGGAAGCATTGACGGCCGACGAGTAGGACTATGACAAAAATGCGGCGGATCAAATAATAAGGGAAATCTAGATCAAAGTCCGGAGAAGAGTCATCCAAAAGACGTCTGCGAAGGGCAGTGTGCCTATTGTCACCGGAAAGGGCAACTTGGAAGAAAGATTGTCCAAACAAGGACAAGTCAAATGCAAATGTTGCACGAGAGCCGATGAAGATGAAGAATTAGCCTTTACGGTTTCATCATGAAAACCTACTCGGATAAGTGGATTCTTGATTCTGGATGTTCTTATCATATGTGTCCAAATAGACATTGGTTTCGAGTTTTTGAAGAGCTCGATGGAGGAGTTGTGCTTATGGGCAACGACAATGCACATGTCAGGACAAAAGGGATCGGAACAATAAGACTAAAGATGCACGATGGTACAATCATCACGACTTACTGAATGTAAGGTATATTTCGACCTAAAGAAAAACCTTATTTCTTTAGGTGTTCTGGGTACGATGGTTACAAGGTAACATTGGAAAATGGAGTCTTGAAAGTTGTACGAGGTGCATTTGTAGCAATGAAGGGTACTCGTAAGGCAAACTTGTATTTCATAGATGGGTGTACGATTACGGGAAGGGGTAGGCATCTCAGTAGTTACGAAGAAAAGGCAAATGATTCTTCACTTTGTGGCACGTACGCTTAGGAGCATGTCGGTGAAAAGGCTTTGCAAGGCTTAATGAAGCAAGGTCTTTTGAAAGGTGCCAAGAGCGGGAAAGTTTGATTTTTGCGAGCATTGTGTAATGGGAAAACAAACAAAGAGTCAAGTTCGGCCTTGCCGTTCAAATCGTCTTAAGGGATCTCTTGATTATATTCACACGGATGTTTGGGGACCTTCCAAGAATGCTTCACTTGGAGGTAAACGTTGGTTTGTGACTTTTATTAATGATTTCTCTAGATATGTACCGGATATACCATGAGTCACAAAGATGAAGTTACGGATATCTTTCTTAAATGGAAGAAAATGATCGAGACTCGAGACGGAAGGAAGATTAAAAGGCTCGGATACGATAATGGTGGCGAGTATAAATCGAGATCCTTTCTTTAAAGTTTGTCAAGATGAAGGGATAATCGAGACATTTTTCGGTTCCTGTACATGACGAATGGAGTTGCGAACGAATGAATCGTACTTTGGTTGAGAAAGTTCGATGTATGCTATCTCATTCCAAATTGAAGCAAGGCATTTTGAAATTTGAGGCTTTGTCATATGCAACTCGTATAGTCAGACTTCCTGCGACTACATTAGATGGAAAAACTCCTAAAGAGGTATGATCTGGACAACACAACTGCGATTATGATTCATTGCGAATATTTGGATGTCCTGCGTATTTTCATGTTAGTGAATCCAAACTGGATCCAGAGCAAAGAAAATTGTTTTCTTGGGCTTTAAGGAAGGAGTTAAAGGATTTCGACTTTGGTGTGGTGAATCCAAGAAGATCGTCTTAGCGAGATGTTACATTCGGCAAGTACATTATCTTTGAGACAAACAAATTCGGAGAAAGAGAATGAAAGTCCAAATACTCTTTCTAAGGTGATGCTTGTGACTTAGGAAGATCCGGAAAAGATTGCACCAGTGCAGGTCGTGGTGAAGATGAAATTGATGATCAAGAAGAGATCTCGGTTGAGGTGGAGGTTCTCGCCCATCATTTCTGGAATTAATCGGCAGCCGAGAATCTATTGTCACTACTCGGCCCAGAAGGGAGATTCGAAGCCTACCGGATACACTGGCTTGTGGTAGTATTCGCACTTCCGGTAATTGATGATGATGTCCGTACACTTATAGAGAAGCCGTGCGAAAAGAGTTGATAGTATGAAGTGGAAAATGGCAATGGATGAAGAGATGAAGTCTCTACATCGAGAATCGGAACTTGGGAGTTGGTTCGACTTCCCGAAAGGAAGAAAACTATTGGTTGCAAATGAGTAGTCTATGCCGAGAAGGAAGGTCTTTCACCGAGTAAAGACAACATCGGATACAAAGCAGGTGGTAGCAAAAGGTTATGCTCGAGAAAGAAGGAATAGACTACTGATGAGGTATTCTCACCGGTTGTTAAGCATTCATACATTCGGATACTATTAGCTTTGGTAGCACGGTTTGATCTCGAGTTAGCTCAACTCAATGTCGCATGACTTTTCTCCGTAGTACTTTGAGAACGAAGAAATCTACGTATCTCGGCGGATGGCTTCAAAATTCGGGGACGAGAGAGAATTGGGCTTGCAAGGCGAGCAAGTCAATTTACGGTTTGAAGCAATCACGCGACAATGGTACAAGCGCTTTGATAGCTTCATCGGAGAGTAGAAGTACACACGTAGTCGGTTTGATCATTGTGTATACTTTCGGAAACTCCCGAGACGGTACCGTTTATTTGCTCTTATATGTTGATGATATGTTGATTTCATCTAAGAAGCAAGTTGGAGATCGACAGTTGAAGGCTCTCATTGAGTTCGAATTTGAAATGAAAGATCTTGGAGAAGCTAAGAAAATTCTTGGGATGGAAATCACAAGAGATAGAGTTCTGTACTGTCACATCGACACGGACTCGATGTCGAAGAAAGTACTACAAAGGTTTGACATTGATGAAAAAACCAAACCGGTAAGTACACCACTTGCTCCTCGCTTTCGATTAAGTGCATTAATGTCACCTAGCACACCGCGATGAGAAGAAGCAAATGGAACGTGTTCCATATGCAAATACCGTTGGTGCGCTTGATGTATGCAATGGTTTGCACCGGACACGATATTTCCCACGCTATTAGTATGGTGAGTCGATACATGCATAATCCGGGTAAAGGACAACGTGACGGTGAAGTGGATTCTACGGTACATCTATGGTATTGTGGATATTGGTTTGAAGTTTGAGAGAGACAAGGCGAAGGTAAACACCTAGTTGGATATGTGGATTCGACTATCTTTGGAGATACGGATAGCGTCGATCTATTTGGTTATGTGTTCACAATGGCGGGAGGACCGGTTTGTTGGAGATCAACATTGCAATCAAGCGTAGCTTTGTCTACTACAAAGGCAGAGTATATGGCTATAACGAAGCATTCAAAGAAGGCTATATGGCTTAGGGTTGACTAAGGATTTGGGTATTGTTCGGAAGAACGTGGAGGTTTTACGCGACGACGGAGTGCCATTTGTTTGGCAAAGAACCAAGTTCATCATGGTCGCGCCAAGCACGCTCGATGTTCGATTTCATTTTGTTCGGGAAATCGTCGATGAAGGAATGTTATACTCGAGAAAGTCGGAGCTGCGAGATAACCTGCGGATATGCTTACAAAGGTGGTTACGAGGATCAAGTTTCAACCTTTGCTTGAACTTGATCAGCATCTCTCGAGCTTAGGGCACCTGGGGACGCATTTGGAGGCGGTGTTATGAACTTTTTCGCCAAGGTGGAGATTGTTGAATATTGGCTCTAAAAGTAACAAATTAGTGGCATAATTTCAGGAAATTAGTGGCCTAATTTGTGGCATGATTTAAATAAATTAGTCGCATAATTTAAGGAAATTGGTGGCCTAATTTAAGGCTTAAATTATGGAACAGTTTAGGGAAAGGAAGCCTTGCTTCATCTATAAATAGAGAAGAGTTCATGCATTGAAGAACAGAGGCAAAAATCGAGAAAAAAATCGAGAGAGTATAAGCAAACTCAAAGAGAGAAAATACTTGTGAGTTTTGGGAAACACTTGAGAGATATTATTAGTGAGTAAATCTATATCTGTATTCTGTATATTTCCTACTCAGTTCAAATAATATATGCTGCCTCCCGTGGACCTAGGAGAATTTCCGAACCACGTAAATTCTGTGTGTTCATTTTATCGTTTTGATATATTTATATACTGCTATTTATTGCTTTCGCCCACAACAGATGTGGGTAAAGAAAAGGAAGAAGTGAGATACACAAGTTCAATAAGTTGCCAAACCACTTGCATTACTCAAATCTAACTATGGTTAATTCAGAATTCTCTTATGTTGTATTCGTGTTGTAGTTAGATTTTCTGTTGAAGTTGACAATTTTTGGTGACTCCCACAATGTTACTATGTGTTGGACACACATTGTCCTCTGTAGCTGCCAAGATTTGCAAGTTAATTTGGGAAAGTAGAAAAATAACAAACCATGGCAATGATATCATGGTACAATGAAAACATTAAGCATGTTATCGACTATTGAGTTGCAATCAATGTGTACATTTAAGTCAAGAAGTTAGTTACACTCTGTTATAATAATAGAATAGTGATAGGTTATACAAAGTGTATATATAGGCTACACTTATAATCAAAGCAATCAATGAAATAGTTTCTAAATATTCATTTTCAAGAACTTCTACTCCTTTGTGAAATCTAGTATGGTATGAGAGCTTGGAGTGTCTCAACTTGAGAGTTTTCTTGAAGCTATTCATACATCAACAATGGCGACAGAGAATGTAACAAGAGAAAGATCTCTTGTGTCTGATCAAGAAATGTTTGGAGAGAAGTCAACACAAAGCGCTATTTTTTTTCTTCCTATCAACATTGCGATTGGTGTAAAGCTTGATCAAGGTAATTTTCTTCTGGAAGCAACAAACATTGAGTCTTAGAGTAGCCTATGGATGGAACAAGAAAAATACCTAAAATATTTCTTGAATTTGGTGCTATTAATCCTAATTACTTAATCTGGAATAGGATCAATGGTGATCTTATTAGTTGGCTATACGGTTTAATTAAACTTGTAATGAGTGTGTATATAGCAAGATACACTAATGCATATCAGCAATGGCACTATCTTGAAACTGTTTTTGTTTCTACATCTGAATCAAGAAAATTAGAAGTTTGTAGTCAATTGCAAACTATTGTAAAAGTTAGTTCTTCTATCAAAGAGTACATAGAAAAGATAAGGAATTGGTCGCTCAAAGTTTCTGGTTGGTGAGTTTGTTCCTAAAAATGAGTTGATCTTGTATAATTTTAGTGGCATGATTCGAGTTATAATCCTTATATCTGTTCTATTAACAACTGATAATGATAAAATGTCAATTTAGGAAGTGCACTCTCAGTTGTTATCATATGAGAATCTAATTCAACAAAAAAATGTTTCATAAGATAAATCAATACAAGCCAATTTTACTAGAGGTCCTTCAAGTAGTAACTATAACAATAGGGTGCTAATCAAGGATATGATGGTTATAATAATAATCAGCAAGGAATGAATAATCAACAAGGATCAATTAATAATATTAGTAATGCTAGAAATGGTAATAGAGACCGTGGTGGTAGGAACAATAATGGAAGAGATTGTGAAGGTAGAAATAGTGGAGTGCAATGTCAGTTTTGTTGAAAAACTAATTGTGTTGCTCATAATTATTTTACTCTAAAGAACTTGTTGGGTCAGAGTTTGTTTGTAAACAATAGTGATTAGTCCTCAAAAGGTTCAACCTTAGCCTTTTTACCTACACAAGGATCAGAGGCAAATAATGGGGATGGTTCTATTGGTTCTTGGATAATGGAAAGTGGTGCTACAGATCATTTGACCAATGATGTGTCAAAGCTGGGCAATGTTGTTGTATATAGTGGCAATGATGGATTTTATGTTGGTAATGGTAATGTAGTTAACATTCATCATACTTGAAAGTTTAAGTTATGGATCTAATTAACCTAGAAGGGATAAATAGGTAATTGTATAACTTATGTTTAATTAAAAATTATTAAGTTGTCAGACAATTAATCGTGTGCAAATAACATATAGCGAAAAATAAAGATAAATATGACACATGATATTTTAGGTGGAAACAACCTAGGTTACAACAATGACCTAAGAGAAAAATCATCAATTTACTAGGCCACCTAACTATCCACTATGAAAAATCAGTTCAATTACAAAACAAGGTCTTAGACTACCCTTCACAGATAAACCCCTAAAATAATCTACTTACGATCCTTCAATTTTTCATAGTCTCTAAAAGGTAGGTGTATAGATCTAGACCAACATTCCAATATCACGAGTCACATGAGTAATTAAACTCGTTCAGCAAGCACTTGAAAAGTTAGAACAAATAGAACAAGTACAAAGTGTATACTAAAGTACATTTAATAATGAAAAACTCTAACTAGAAGATTCATGGATATAAATTAGATAAACCAAATCATCTAGAAAACCTTAGAACGAAAGTTAAAATCATAATATCATACAAGCAAATAGGCTTATAAATCAATCAAACATAATCAAATAGTATATTTGATCGATTAAACCAAGAATACGCCTAAATAAATATGATTAAGTTAAAAAAATTTGTGAGAAAGATAGCACAAAAAATGAAAGATGAATATAATAGATGTAGTGGTAAAAACAAAGAGCATTAGGTTATTTATATAGGGAAAATAAAACCCTACTACTGGGTTAAAAGGTAATGACCTTTCTATTCATAAAAGAATTAATAGAGCAATACTAAATAAGGGTAATATGATAATTTATGTATTCGGCTCGAGTAAGCAAAGAGATTTTAAGTTGAAAACTTATGTGCTCGATTGATCTAAGACAGGCTTGATCAATGGAACCAATATGTCGATTGATCAAAATCCTTTTTGATCGATCCAACAACAATCAAACAATAACTTGAGATTCTCTATATTCAACTTGATCGATGATCTATTGATCTAACATCTCAATTGATCGAACATAACTTCAATCAATCTACTCCAATTAAAATCCAACTCGAGAGCAACTAGATCAAACACCATCAATCCTCGATTGATCTAGACCTTCGATTAATTGATCTTAGACTCTATCGATTAAGAATTATATATATATATATATATGTGTGTGTGTGTGTGTGTGTGTGTGTGTGTGTGTGTGTGTATGTATGTATGTATATGTATGTATAAATTTGATTCTAACGTATTAGGAAATAAGTGTATACTTGACGCATATAAAAAAAAGCTCAAACGTTTCTTCGACTTTGAATAATGGACAAGAAAACGCACCTAGAAATTAGATTATACTACCATTTTATTCACGAATACCGCCAACAACTGTAAACCTTACATTTCCCCCTTTGGCATATTAATATGACAAAATCTTTCTCTCACTACATAATGATCATAGGAAATATACAATTACATGTAATGTCTTAATTTCAATAGTGGAACTATCTATTGATCCGGTCACACTATTTTCTCTTGAATCTTGACAACTCATATATACACTAAAAAAAAGTAGATAGATAAGCACAATAACTTAGCTTGAAAAACTCATTGTTTATTAGTTCAATGTAGATAGTAAAAGTAAAGTAAAGAAAACATCATTAGTAAGTAGTAACAAACAGAACATTAACCATTAAATGATCTCACCATGTGTCCAAAACATTTCCCATTATTAAATATTATCCCTCTTTTGTCCAAAACCTTTATTAAATATTTAACCTTGAAACATAGATATTTAGTATGAGCAATCATACATGCATTCCATTAAATTAAAAGTATCTCTCCGTAAATCCTATGACTCTATAATTAAATAAGAAAAATGAAAGAATAAAATTAAAATTTATAAAAATTGATTGTTTATTTGGTTTTTAAAAAATAAGGGTAGTAGACTTATTTAACCATAAACAAACAAACAACCAATTAAAAAATCATTCTTTTTTAAAATTTGACTATCTATTGTGTGAATAGATATATAGAAAAGGTGTACAACATATTCACACTAACACATATAGTGACATATTGACAACCACCTAAAATGAGATACATGTTTGAACATCATTAGTATGAAAAGTAATTCATTTATGATTAGTCATGAAGGATCCAAAAAAAGAAGTTTCACCTACCTTGAAAAATTGCAATTGGGTCTTGAATTTCACAAAATAAGAAATATCTACCAAAAGAGAGCTTAAAAATTTCTATTCCTCTTTTTTTTAATTGAGACATTGGTTATTTATTTATTTTATTATTATTATTATTTTTACCTCTTATGACTCTTTCTTTTTATGCATGCTAACTGCATTTTATTTTCTTTCAACTTTTAATAAGGATACATGCACAACACATAAACCTAGTATGATGACTTTCACACTAGTTGTGAGATATCCCTTTTCATTCACTATGATAGCTACATATATCATAGTAGGTAGCCCTTTCAAAATTAGGTGTATCTTTTAAGTAAAATTTGAGAAAGTGAAAGATAGAGTTCAATGCAATTTTGCAATCAAGATTAGCTCAAATCCTAGAATCTTACGAGAGTAGTCGTAAATTTCAAGCCTGACATACATATGTATTCAGTGAGTGTGTGAGCAAGTTCTTGTCAACATCAATCACCGCATGTGAAATATATGTAAATGCACAAGTTGAAATACTCATTTAGACAATGAAGGGTCAATCAAAATAAATCAAGTCATAAAAATAAGGTTATAAGAGTAAGTAATTTTTGAACTCCATTTCATTGTTAATAAAAAAATTTCCTTTTTGTTTAAATAAAGGAAAAATAAAAAAATAGTATAAAAAATTACACGATAGTATAGATTCCAAAGGCACTTTTAAGAAATTTTTGGGTATCAAGAGCCTTAGTGAATAAGTCAGTTAATTACCTTTTGTAGGCCAAAACTCAAGGGATAAGATATTATCTTCATTTAGTTCCCTAATAAAATGATTTCTAATATCCATATGTTTTGTTCAAGAGTATAGTACAAGATTTTTTTTAAAATTCATATAACACTAGTGTTATAACAGTAAATGGGTATTTTACCTTGCTCAATAATGAGTGCTTAAAAAACACTAAAATAACCATAATTTAATGTACTTTAATTGATTAAATATATTTATATTTCAATGATTTTATCATATTTTTATATAAATTTGTCTTTTCGAAATCATGGGTATTTTCATTGTTTTTTAGGTATTTTCGTTCAAAAATAACTTAAGGACTCGAAGAAAAAAGCTAGAGGCAATACATCACAAATATGTTAAGAAACAAATGAGGAAAAGTAAAAAAATGAAAAATTGGACAAAATGGGTTAAAATGGTAAAAAATGTCAAAAATGTTGAGACCCGTGCGTAGCTAGAATGGGCCCAACACACTCCTATATTGAGTTCCGCAAATGCAAGCACACACCCTCGTCGAGTCCCATGCACGCCCGTACACGCCAACGCTCGTCTACTGCAAATCTCGCCCCCACGCACGTGCTAACCTATCCAAATGAATCCAAAATCAATTTTTGAGATATTTTCTCACTTGTTTTTGGCATTTTTCTTATCTACAAAAGGACCTTTCAAATCCCTAAAACACCTAAAAATCCTTCAAACATCCCAAAAATCACAAACTTTTCTATATCTAGTTTTTAGTTTTTTTTAGTTTTAAAGTTCTTCTCTTTTTGACAAGAATTAGTTATGATTTTATATATTTCTAGTTTTTAATTTAATAAATGGAAATTCAAATCCATTTGAAAGTTTTCCAGCAACTGAATTAGCATCAAAGTTATTTAAGGATTCTTTTGAGGTATAATTTTAAAATGAATTCCTTACACTTATTTTTTACGTTTTATTTTTATATGTTATGTTTAATTTTTTTATGATAAAATTTAAGATGGCTGGATGTTTGTAAATATAATATAATAATAACGTTTTTATTCTTGCGAAATATTAAATAAGTAAAACATCTCTATAAAATAAATTGATTTTGTTTTCATTCAAAATTTTATATTAAGGATGTTAGAAAGAAATATATTATTTTTCATTATAAACTTAAATATGAAAAATATATTTTAAGATTTAATTATCTGGTCTGATTTAAAGTAGTGCTCTTTTATTTGTTAGTACAATCGTCTGATAGTTAGAGTAAAGCTCTATTTCAAAAAATATTTATAAGAACTATTATTCAAAAATGTTTGACAACATATTTTCAGTAATGGTTTTAAAACTTGAAAGTTAGTACTCAGATAATTAAATTCTTAGGTTTACTTTGGATACATTGAATAAAGTTTAAAATGTATAACCACATCAAATATGGCATTTAAATGGTTCATTTTCAATCTCTTAAAAAAAGAAATTAATTTAATTAATCAAGTTAATTATCGACCCCACCCATAGGTGTTAATTAATTTTTTTAATTAACAAAGAATATTTAATCTGACCAAATGAGGTATTTATATAAAAAAGAGTGAATCAATAAATATTAATTTATATCTTTAATAACCTAAATAAAACCAAAATATCTTCAAGATCAGTATTGCTAACCCGATGTCGGTCTTGTCTCATCAAGTTTTTGGTACCGTTGCTGGGGACTTATTGTTACTTCATCAAGTTTTTGGCACTATTGTCGGGGACTTGATTGTGCTCATCAAGTAACCTTACTTCTTAAGCATGTTTTTCATCCATTTAAGTTATGTGCATTATCTTTCACCTATAATACATTATGCATCTGTAGTAGGTAAAGAGATAGAGTTTTGCTTCTTACTATGCCAAGATACAAGGTTATTACCAATATAGGACCATCCGCCCGAAGTGCTTTTTCTTAGATCCTGATTTCTTGCTCAATTTGCATATGTGTACTGATGAACGAAAACCAGCATCGCCGATTCTCGCAAATACTTTGGTTTTATATTTATAAAACTCTCGCAAGTGCACGAATCATTTCGTAGAAAATGATAAGTATACTCCCAAGGTCGATCTAAGGAAGGAATGTATGTGGTTTTTAATTTATTATTCAAACTTTTAAAAACGAAATTAAATCCTAAACATCATGTCACGATATTTTGGGGTTTTGTGTTTTAATCTAATTACAGAAAATTAAACATAGATTCAATAAACATTCATGCAAATTTTATCTTTTATAAATAGTGGAGTATTTATGGATATAATAACTAAGTTAATTACGCTTTCTCGTATTATTTAGGTTATTAAATATATGAATTGATATTTATTGATTCTCCCTTTTTTGTATGAATACCACCTTTGGTGGGGTTAGATATTCTTTGTTAACTAAACAAATCAATTAACACCTATGGGTGGGGTTGATAACTAATTTGGTTAATTAAATTAATTCTTTTTTCTAAGAGATTGAAAATGAACCATTTAAATGCCACCTTTGGTGGGGTTAGACAGTTTAAACTTTATTCAAGGTGTCCAAATTAAACCTAAGAATTTAGTTATCCGAGTACTAACTTTCAAGTTTTAAAACCACTTCAAAACGTGTTGTCAATACATTTTCAGATAATAATTCTTATAAAAACTTTTGAAATAGAGCTTCACTCTAACTACCTGGCGATTGTACCAACAAATAAAAGAAGAGCACTACTCTAAATCGACCGATAACTAAACCTTAAAATCTAATTTTCAAATTTAAGTTTGTAATGAAAAATAATATATTTCTCTCTAACATTCTTAATATAAAATCTTGAATAAAAATAAAATCAATTCATTTTAGAGATTTTTACCTATTTAATATTTCGCAAGCATAACAACGTTATTATTATATCATTTTTACAAATATAGCAGTTAAATTTAATCACGCATAAATTAAATATAACATGTAAGAATAAAACATAAAAAATAACTGCAAAGAAAATAAAATCCTTACAAGATTGACGATATTCCCGTTGCTAGAAAAACTCCAAGCGGAATTTGCACTCCCATTTATCAATCAAAGAGCTAAAATATTACAAAAACATAACTAGTTCTTCCCAAAAAGGGAAGAACTCTAAATCTAAGAGAAATTAACTAAGAAAAAATAAAAACTAAGAAAACATAAGAAAAACTAAAGAATCCTAAAAATCTAAGAAAAGAGAGAAAATAATGTATTTGGAGGTGTTTTTAGGTGTGAAGGGATGGGGGTATTTATAGGTGAGGATGGAGAGAAAAAATGAGTAAAAAATGTTAAAAAAATATTAAAAAATTAAAAAACGTGTAATGGAAATGTCGAGGTCATCAATGACGCCAAGATGACGTCAGGGTCAGCCGACGTGAAAAATGGGGTGAAAACGTTGGGCGCGCGGAGGGCGGCTACGGGCGGCAGCGCTCGCGCGCACGGATGGGCATGTCAACGCCACGGGCACGCGAGTGGGCGGCGCTGGCGCGTTGTGTACAATACGCGCGCGATTTCGCCTTTGACATTTTTGACCTTTTTCACCCATTTTGTCCAATTTTTCCATGTTTTTTGACCTTTTCCCACTTATTTATTAATATATTTGTGATGTATTGCTTCAAGTATTCCTCTTTGAGTCTTTAAATTGCGTTTTTAAGCCAAAATACCTGAAAAACAATAAAAATACCCGTGATTCCGAAAAAGACAAATTTATATAAATATATGATAAAACATATAAATATATATATTTTTAATCAATTAATGTGCATAAAATCATGGTTATTTAGTGCTTTTTGAGCACTCATCATGTACCTACCAATTTCATAGGTAATGTCATCGGTAAACCAAATGCCAAAGTTTTTAGTTTTAGAAACATACATAATTATCCTTTTAGCATGTTCAATATGTAATTGTTTAGGATTTGATTGATAATGGATGCAAACACCAACACTAAACAAAATGTCAGGCCTACTAACTGTGAGGTATAGTAAGCTCCTTAACATATTTCTATGTAGTGTTTGATCAATGTTCTTACCTGACCCATCCATACAAATTTTGGTACTTGTACTTATAAGAGTTCAAAAATACTTACATGATTCAAGTTTAAATTTCGTAATGAGAATACATTCATACTTGGTTTGAAAAACAAAGATACCATCATTTAGTTATTTAATTTATAAACCAAAAAAATATGTAAGTTCATCCATCATAGATATTTCAAATTCATTAGTCATTATATGCACAAAATCTTTGATTATTGAAGTGGAGGTTGACCCAAAAACTATGTCATCAATATATATTTGTGCAATGAATATATCCTTCTTAGTGCTTTTAATGAAAAGAGTCTTATGAACTCCCCCTCAAACAAACCTCTTGTCCAAGAGATAAGTTGTAAGAATTTTATATCAAGCTCTAAGAGCTTGTTTCGAACCATAAAGAGCTTATTGAATTGATAGACATGCTTTGGGTATTTTAGATCAAAAAAGCCTTTGGGTTGTTCTACATAGACTTCTTCACTAAGAAAACCATTTAGAAAAGCATATGTCACATTCATTTGAAAGAGTTTGAATTTCATAAAGCATGCAATGGAAAGTAAGATCCTAATTGATTCTAACATAGTTATAGAAGAATTTTTTTTATTAAAATCAATTCTTTTAACTTGCATATACCCTTTGGGTAACTAACCTATATTAGTTCTTAATAACAAGATCATATTAGTTAGATTTGTTTTTAAATACCCATTTGGTTCCTATGATATTTCTGTCATCAGGTCTATATACTAATGCCCATACATCATTTCTAGTGAATTGAGCTAACTCTTCCTACATAGCATTTATCCAAGTTTCATCTTTCAAAGCATCATTTATATTCTTGGGTTCTATGTGGGAAATATAGAAGATATAAGTTAAATTTATAGTCACCATGCTTGCACTTGGATCACCAATGATGTTCTTAGCATGGTGGGGTTTGGTAGTACCTATCATTTTTTGAATTGCTGTGTTGGGAATAACATCCTCATCATCCAAGATTGTTTCTTCATTTATCTCAGATTGGACCCTTTCAATGTCTAGTGTATCATTATTTTGTCCCTCAATAGAAAAATTTATACTCAAAGGTTCATCTTTGTCATCAATAATTGGAGTACTAGTACTTTCATCATCTACAACCATAATGATACACTTCATGGAAATGTTAGTTCTTAAGTTAAAGACTCTAAGAGCAGGACTTGTTAATGAGTATTCTAGAAATATACCTTCATCGCTTCTAGAGTCAAATTTATTTAAATGCTCATGATTCCTAAGAATGTAACATTTACTTTCAAATACAAGTAGATATTTAAGATTAGGTTTTTTACATTTCTATATCTCATATGGATTTTGGTTTGTACCTAGATGTAAATAGACATAATTCACTATATAGAAAGAGGTACTTACAGCTTTAGCCCAAGACTTCATTGAGATATTCTTAGCATGTAGTATGACTCATGACATCTCTTGCAACACTCAATTCTTCCTTTCAACTATGCCATTTTGTTGGGGGTGATTCGTGCAAAAAACTCATGAGCTATTCCATGCTCTTTGCAAAATTTAGCATATTTTAAGTTCTCAAACTCCTTATCATGTTTATTCTTTAGTCTCATTATGTTGATTATTTTATTATCTGTTTCAATCTATACTTTAAGACAAAATGAACTAAAGAAATCAAATGCATCAAATTTTTGTTTTAAAAAATTTACCCATGTAAAACGGGCAAAATCATCAACAATAACAATAATATATTTCTTCCATCCATACTCTTAGTTCTCATAGGATCTATAAGATCAATGTGAATTTTCTATTATTATACTAGTGTTAAACCCTTTAATCTTCTTATGAGAAGAACAAGTTTGTTTGTCAAATTGGCATTATGCACAAAATATTTTTTCAATTTCAGAAAGTGTAGGTAGACCACACATAATTTTTTTTTTTCTCAAGTTTACAAGATCTTTAAAGTTAATATATCTAAACTTTTGATGTCGCACAGAAATATAATCATTATCGGCTAAATTGCAAGTAATAATAGGAGCTATATACATGTAGTAACAATTATCATCATATATGGTTCCTCTAAGCATAAATTTGCATTTAGGATTAGTTATAATGTAGTGATTATTGGTAAATTGAACACTATAGTCTTTGTTACAAATGTGACTAATGCTTGTTAGATTAGCTTTAAGTCCATCAATAAATAAAACATCACCCAACCTAGGAATACCTTCAACCTAAATTGTACCTTTTCTCATAATTCTAGATTTGTTTCCATTACCAAAAGTAGTCATTCCTTCATTATAATCTTCATAAGTTTTAAAAAGAGAACAATCACCAATTATGTGTCTAAAACAACCACTATCAAACTATCAAGTAGTAGTAGATTTAGCTTTAAGTACAATGTAGGCTACAAAACAATACAAATTTCTTGACCCAACTTTCTTTGATTTAGTTAGACCGACAAAAGGATCTCTATGTGTATCAATCTCATACTTCCTAGGAGGGTTTTTCTTTAATTTCATACTTATACATTTATTTCTAGAATCATAAGAGTTTTTCAAATAGTCATGATTGTTGATTCTTAAATGAGATGCATGCAATATATGAACAAAGTATCTAGAAGCCAACAGGAATCTACACCTAGGTCTAATATATCACTTTCTACCATAATTATAGCATATAGGAATAAATTTATAGATAGGTGCAAATGGTGTATGTGTAGCACGTGAAGAAAAAGAGTTGGAGAGTTTTAAGACTGAGTTGTTTTTGAAAATAATGAGGTAGAATGTTCATCTACATATCATAGTTCTCACTTATCTCCAAAAGGCCTCATAAAGACAATAACTTTGTTTAGCCTTTCTGCTCCAATGGTTAACCTCCTCACAACTTCCCTTGATTATTCAAGTTTATGCATAAGCTTCTTGTTTTTTGTTTAAGATTTGTAAGACTTGAATTCAAAATAACAAGTTCAGATAGCTCTTTTTTTTTCTTTTTCTGAGATGAAAGAATTAAGTTCATGGGTTTTGAATTTATCACTTAATTTGATTACATCTACTAGTAATCCATCTCTTTTTCTGCTTATAACCCACTAAGTCTATAAATAGTTCCTTAAAGTTATTAGTATTAAACTTAGTAGGTAGAAATTTAGAATCACTTTCCTCACTATCTGAGCTAGTGTTAGACTCACTACAGTGTCCATCAATGATTGTAGTGAATGCTAGGTAGTTGGTGCCATAATTTTATAAGTAACTAGGATTATTGTTGTCACTTTCTATATCACTAAGGATAGCATTGAAGACCCTTCCAATTTTCTTCTTTTTGTTAGCATACTTAGCTACAAATTGACCAATCCTATTGTATTCAAAATATTGTGGTTTAGTGGGTTTAGTTTTTCTTACCTTCAGAACTCATTGGTTTAACTTCTCTTAATTTATGGTCTTTTGTAAAGCTTGATTACTCGTTACTCTGTGAGTTCTTCTGGTTGAAGATTTTCTTGAGCCTTTTTGCTAAGAGTACCAATTCTTCTTCATTCTTAATGCCACCATTATCAGTCATGGTAGGTTTGAAAGCAACACCCTTGTTATTTGTAGGTGTTTAAAAGCTCATTTCAAAAGTCTAAGGTGAATCAACAAGTTCGATTTTGATGGTGTACACATCTTTTCTTTCATATATGGTAGTAATATTTGCATGGAAGTAACTTGGTAATGAGTAGAGAATCTTTTGAACTAACCTGAATTCATCAATTTTCTTTCCAAGATTTGAAGATGTGTTAGCAATATCACATAGTTTAACATAAAATCCATAAAATATCTCATTGTCTTCCATTCTAAGATTTTTAAACATAGAATCCAGCATGCAAAGTTTAGTTCGTTTAAATTGAGTTGTGTCCTCATGGAAACTTCTAGAGTGTATTAAGCATGCTTAGCAATTTCAACATCAAAAATACAATGGAACTCATTAGATGACACAACACCAAAGATGGCATTAATGGCCTTTTGACTCCAATAACTACCAGCTTTATCCTCAGTAATCCATTCATTCCTAGGCTTAAGTGTGACTTTATTATCTTTGGTAACCGTAGGTGGTTTCTAACCATAAATGACATAATTCACCACACTCTCATCTAGAGAATGTAAAAAGGAACTCATATAAGCCTTCCAGTATAGGTAGTTAGACTATTCAAAGAAGGGAGGATGAGGTGTAGAAGAATCCTCTCTCATATCAATTGAAAGTTTAACTTGCAGATCTAATTAACCTAGATGGGAAAATAGTTAATTTTTTTAATTATGTATAATTAAAAATTATTAAGCAGTTAGATAATTAATCATGTGTAAATAACATAAAGCAAAAATAAAGATAAATATGACATATGATATTTTAGGTGGAAACAGCCTAAGATACAATAATGACCTAAGAGAAAACCATTGGTCAACTATACCACCTAACTATCATTATGAAAAAAACAGTTAAACTATAAAGCAAGGTCTTAGACTACCCTTCCTAGATAAATCTCCTAAAAGGAATCTACTTACCATCCTTTTCTTTTTCATAGTCTCTACAAGGTAGTGTATGAATCCAGACCAATGTTCTAATATCTCGAGTCATGCAAGAAATCAAATCCATTCAATAAGCACTTGAATATTTAGCACAAATATTACAAAGTGAGTCCTAAAGCAGATTTAACAATGGAAAGCCCTAACTAGATGATTCATGTATGTAAATCAGATAAACCAAATCATCTAGCAAATTTTAGAATGAAAGTCAAAAGCACAATATCATAAAAGAAAACAGGCATATGAATCAATCAAACATAACCACACAATATGTTTGATAGATTAAATAAATAACACGTATAAAAAACTATGATTTAGTTGAAAACCTTTTCATGAGAGAGAGTATAAAAGATGCCAATGAATAGAATAGGTGTGGTGGTAAAAACAAAGAGCATTAGGTTGCTTATATTGGAAAAACCCTAACTAGATGATTTAATAAAATTTCAGTTAAAATAAAATCAACTAATAAATCCTAGAACAGAAGTTAAAGCACAAGTTTAATAAAGATATCTTCTTTACATTTAAATAATCAAATCAAATGATTATGATTACACAAACAATTTATTTGATTCAAGCATTCAATAATATAATAAAGAATAAGCTATATGACCATTTAATCAAAATATCATAATCTAATTAGGCTTATTAACCAATTAAACACAACCATTAATGTTTAAGAAATTAATTAAAGAAAGATGCCTAAAGAAATATGATCTTGTTTTTACAAAGTAATTTGAAAGAGAGAACTTAAGATGAAAAGATTGATGCTCTTATGGTTGAGAAAGTTTTATGCTTAGGTTTGTTTAAATAGAATATTTTTAAGATGAAAAGATTGATGCTCTTATGGTTGAGAAAGTTCTATTCTTAGGTTTATTTAAATAGAATATTTTGAAGCATTAGGTAAAAGTAATATTATTATTCTGTCCATAAAAATTAGTTAAAAGAGTTTTAAAGAATGAGAATAATATAGTAATAAATCAATTCTATTTGAGTAAGAAATAGGTTTAAATTTGAAACCCTAACCGCTCAATCGATCTAAGTTCTGCTTGATCAATCAAACATATAAGTCGATCGATCAAAACCCTTTTTGATCGATCCAATGCAATGCTCAAAACATGATTGATCAATCTAGTATAATAAATGATTAATTCTAAAATAGGTAGATTAACCTAGTCATTTTTTCGATATCAATCAACCATTAATAACTCAATCGATCTACTCAAATAAAAAAATAATTCTAGGACTCACCTTGATCAATCTAGACATGTCCCGATTGATTGAGTAGCCTGAATTCAAAATGTTTCTATGTGTATACTATGAAATTTAACGTGCATAAGAACAGAGATATACCTAAAATGTGTTCGTTGAAGCTTGCCAATTTTTTTAGTTTGAAAATATTTTTGAAAGATACAAGTAGAAACTAAAATTATGTTTGAATGTTTTATTAACTAATATTGCCAACATTCATAAATCTTACACTAATACACTATTTTTTTGATAGCTACTACGTGCGATAATTTATGTTATGTTTATATAAATTGTTGAAAAATATGATTTTTTTGTTTATAATATATCATCAATTCTGTGTCTCTCAAAATATGCACAATATGGTGAATGGCTACGATCAAATGTGAATAAGAAGGTTCCTATGCAAGTGAAGAATGGAGGTTTGAAGAAGAAGAATTCTTCAGGTTTTGTGTTTGGTTCTCGTAGCAATTATTATAAGAAAAAAGTAGGTGGGAGGGTTTTGGGTAGAGGTAAAGAGAATTTGGCTTCTAGCCAAGGTAAAAGAAGGTAAGCTAGTCATTTGGGGAATGAAGGAGCTATGAAAAGTGGTAAACGAATGAGGATAATTTTTAAAGATGTGAATTATTTGAGTAATATCAAATGTGATCCAATTATACCAATGTAGGAGGAGATTTTTGGGAGTAAGGGTACTACAGATATGGAAAAAACCAGTAATTTTCTATTTTGGATATACTTTAGTGGACTTGTTAGGATTGTGACTCATACCAACTTGTTTGGCTTTGTTTTTCTATTCCTGGTTGCTATGTTCCTGCTTCGTCTTTGTGGAACTTGTTTGGCTGATATGTTTATACTTTATCTTCATCTTCTTCTTCATCTTTGTGGTTTTTCTTCTTCTTCGTCATCTTTGTGGTTCTTTTTCTTCTTCTTCATCTTTTTGGTTATTCTTCTTCTTCTTCATCTTTGTGGTTCTTCTTCTTCTTCTTTTTGGTGTGCTAGGCTAGTTTTGTTGGCTCTGTTCAGCTTCTGGTTGTGGAAATTGTTTTTTTGATATGCCTTACTTGGTTTCCTTGGAGTAAATGTATCTTCTTCTTCTTCTTCTTGGTGTGCTAGGTTGGTTTTGTTGGCTTTGTTCAGCTTCTGGTTGTGGAACTTATTTTTTTTAAGTCTTACTTGGTTTCCTTGGAGTAAATGTATGTTCTTCTTCTTCTTCTTCTTTTTGGTGTGCTAGGATGGTTTTGTTGGCTCTTTTCAGCTTCTGGTTGTGGAACTTGTTTTGTTCTGTCACTTTCTTTGTTTTGATATGTCTTACTTGGTTACCTTGGAGTAAATGTTTGTCTATTCTTGATGTTTTCTCCCTTTTCCTTTTTACAAAGATGGATAGCATTGGTGAGATTTTTGGGATATCCTTTTGAACGATTGGTTTCTAGCCTTGTTGTTAGGATAGCTTCTTTTCTGACTTCTTAGGCTGTTGTTTAGGCAACCAATGTTGAGGTCTTTTGAGTACTTTTCTGTGTTTGGTTCTTTGTGTCTAGTTTTATGTTGATTTTAGGTTGTATTGGGTTACCTGTTTCCAGCTCTTTAATGAAATTTTAATCTTCCTTTTGACCCCAAAAAATAAAATAAAATAAAATTTCTTGTGTCCCTCAAATCAAATGCAATGTTTGTTTTGTTTATTTAGAAGATTTTTATAGTAACCAATTTCTTAAAAAGCTAAAGCTGATTGGAGTTGGGCTAACATATCCTTAAATATTTTTATCTTTTAAAAGCTTATATATGCAACTTTGTTTCCGTCAAATCAAATGCAATGATTTTTAAAAAAGACAAAGTGAAAGAAATCAAATGCAATGTTATCAATGGAAACAAAAGTGCTAAGTTTCAAAGGCAATGAATTGGTGACCAGAAATAGACCTTAACACATTGTCTTCTAAATGCTTGGGTCGAAAAACAACAGGAAGTTTGAGGAGCAAGAGCATGATGGAATTGATGGGGAAGAAGATGAGGATCCAATTTTATTGCTAACTGATGAATGGAAAGAATTTGTTAGGGTTAATTTAGAAGAAGATCTAAGGAAGAGGAAGAACACATAGAGAGGGATAATTGCTTTAATTCTCATTACATTTCTCTAGATTCCTCGGCTCTCTATATAGCCTTACAGATCAGAATTGTTTAGGAAAATTACAAGAAATAACAAAAAACAACGGGGAGCGGGTATCAGGAATTTCTGCGCCACTACACGCGTGTCAGAGCATCTTCCTAATAGCTTAGGTGGTCCTTCCTAATGAATTGGGGTAGTCCCCATCTTCTACCCAGATTGATCATGGCACTGGTTTGAAGCCACATGCCTAACCTCCCTTCTCTACGTGCGAGTATGCCTCTCCATATGCATCTTGGTGCGTTCAACACCTATTAATTCCTCCCTACCTGAGAATCCTTGTCCATAAGGATGAAGGATCGATATGTCTTAGAGAACAACCACTCATTTTCCCAGGTAGCATCCTCCGTAAAGGCTCTAGCCCATTTCATGAGAATTTCTAATTTTGGTTGATAACTTCCTTTTTTGATCACTCTTCGATCTAAGATAGCTTCAGGGTGAGGAAGCATTGTAGAATTATCAGAGACAAGAGGTAGGAGAGGGAGGGGTGGTGTGTAATGCCCCAGGTGTCTTTTGAGCCTGCCAACATGAAAAACATTGTGTATTTGAGAGTTAGGAGGCAAGTCCAGCTTATATGCCACTGCTTCAATTTGTGTTGTGAATTTGTAAGGGCCATAGAAACATGGAGCTAACTTCATGGCAGCTCGGAAAGCCACATATGTTTGCCTGTATGATTGAAGGTAGAGGTATATATAATCTCCTACTGTAAAAGATACTTCTCTACGGTGTGCGTGACACTTCATACGGTTCTGAGCTTGTGAGAGATGATGGCATAGATCACGCTAAATGATATCCTGATCATATAAGCATTCATCCATCACTTGGACGTTGGAAATACCTGGGATGTAGGCCAGTAAGTGTAGTGGTAGGTTGCCATAAACTACCTTAAATGGTGTCACCTTTGTGGAGGAGTATGTAGATGTATTATAACTATATTCTGCCCAAGTTAACCATTCCACCCACTGGCTTGGCTGTTCCCTAGTGAAACAACGCAGATATTGTTCCAAGGTGCGATTGACCACTTATGTCTGCCTATAGGTTTGAGGGTGATAGTTGGAGCTCATACATAGCTTAGTATCCTGTAGTCTGAACAAGTCCTTCCGGAAGGAACTAACAAATATTTTGTCTCTATCATTAACTATTAAAGTAGGAATCCATGTAAGCGCACTATGTTGACCACAAAAGCATTAGCAATAGTTATGGCAGTGAAAGTGAAAGGGTGTCTCAAAGCTATGAAGTGGGAATATTTGGTCAAGCGATCCACCATCACTATAATCACCATGTGACCCTTGGGTGGAGGCAGCCCTTCAATGAAATCCATTGAGATTTCTGTCCAACTTTTGTCAAGAATTGGTAGAGGCTACAATAATCCAGTTGGTTTCATGCAATCATGCTTGCACCTTTGGCATATGTCACAGGAGCGTATGAATTATTTCACCCCCGCTGCATGTTGGGTCAGTTGAAATTTTGTTTTATGTGGGAAAGTGTTTTGTAGAATCCGAAGTGGCTTCCTATTGGTGATGAGTGGCACGCTTACAAAGGTTATATGTCACACTCGTGGAGACTCCAGCTTGGATGTTCTCATAAAATGGCTCTTGTTGGACTTCCTTTTGGAGAACAGGCCACCAAGCTGCTTGAGGTTGCGAGATAGAGATCAGTTGGAATTCCACTCTTCTTGACAATGAATCTGCTGCTTGATTTTCTGAGGCTTTCTTGTACTCAATCTGATAATCATACCCTAGTAGCTTAGGTAACCATATTACTTGAGTTAGGGTGGTGATCCTTTGGTCTAAAAGGTACTTAAGGCTCCTCTAATCCGTGCACATTATGAAGGGTTTCCCCAATAGGTAAGGGCACCACAGCTTGATAGCTTTAACTACAGCCAACATCTTCTTCTCATAAGTTAAAAGAGCTAAAGCTAACTGATAACTGTATTTTATACAGTTATTTTTATCTATTTTATCAATTATAATTGCTATGTTCTTTACATTTTTGGTTAATTTTAGTTAAATAAATTAATATTCACCTTTTATATGTTAAGAAATATATTTTTAAAAAAATTAATTAAATTGTATCTAAAACGTACTTAATTTTAGATTTTTGTCCAAAAATATATTTTCAGATAAAAAAAGTTCTTAATTGCAATTAATAAAAGTTGAAAATATAATTTAAATTAAAATCGGGCTTCATTTCAATTATTAAAAGTTTGAAATTTAATTTAAATTAGAAAAAGGGCTATATTGTAATTAAGCAAAGTTTAAAATATAATTTGAAATATATTTGTGTGTGAAAATGCAATTAATAAAACTTAATTTCTCGCTAGGAGATGAGGCCACGCGCCACTTATTCCAAACGCGCAACGTGGACCTTCCGATCAAAGTTAAGTAACGGCTGGGGATTCACACGCAGTAGATCAAAACAGTATCAAGCGAGAGCTGGTACGAGTTCTTCGTTTCATGTTGCAGACTAGCGTGCCGGCCGGGGCCCACTCGCGCCAGATCGGCGTGCGCAGCTGGGACCCATACGCCCGCGTAGATTCCCTCGAGGTGCATCGATCGCCGTTGGATGGGATGAACGATCCAGATGGTTAGCGAGCCGAACTAAGTCGCTGCAAGACCGAGCCGCCTTGCCTACAAATCCGTGTGACAAGGTACATCCAAGTCTGCTGCACCCTCACGTTTCAACGGAAAATGAGCAACCACTGTCCGATAAATATTACAAATAATAGAATGATGACACGTGTCATCTATTTGGTGAAATAAAAACACGTAAATGGCGTCCACTTCCACCATATCGCATTTCCAACGCGAGGAAATCTTGCACGACGCTGTCCGTGATACTCCATGTGTCCTGATCCTCTCACCTAATGAAAGCGCCACGTGTGTCCCTATTTTCGTAGCCAATCACATGGCGACACGTGTCAGCGCGTGAAAAGAAAAAATCTAAACGCAAGTGTGTAATGGTTTTTACGCGTGTGTTGTTATTTTAATTCCCCATACATTTTTGTCCCCCACTTAAAATAAAAATAATAATTAAAAAGGGGATATATTTTGTATACGAGGAGTTTTTTTGGGAGTTTTTCTTTTGTTGGGTTTTCTTTCATTTTGGTTACTGGCAGTTCTTCTTATTTTTTTCTTTTTACCATTTTCATTTCTTTTCCTCTCTGCGTGTTACACAAAACACGCAGAACGTTTATTTGACATTTTTGTATTGTATTTTCTTTAGGAAATTACAAAGAAAGAAGACAACTAAGCAGAAAGAAAGGGAAGAATTTATTTTTCATCGAGGAATCGTGAAAGAGTTTCTCCTAATCTATTTTCTTTTAATTTTTGTTTCTCTACAATGTTTTAGTTTTGTTGTGTTGTAATTTTAATTTCTACCATGAACTAATTTATTTGTTCTAGGATTGCAGTGTAGCGTAAATTATGAAACTTGAATTAAGTATTTTTGAATGATTTATGAAAATGTTTTAAGTTGTTTATTTTATCTGTGTGTTGTAAAACACACAACAAGTTTTTGGCGCCTTTGCCGGGGATTTATTTTACTATTTTTTGTTGATATTAATACCAATTAATCTGATTTTAATTCAAAAAAAATTTATTTTGTTTTATTGCTTTCTGTTATTTGCTTAGATTTGTGTTTATTTATGTTTTTATTTTTTTTATTGTGGTAGATTTATTTTTGAGATTTTTGGATAGAGTGGGACTTTGTATGCGACACATAAAAAATCTTGACATAGTTCCGTTAGATCTAGAAATTGAGAGAACTATTTTAAAATTAAAAAATAATAATAAATAAGAAACTTCAAAACATCTAATTATGGATGAGGAAATTCCTGAAGTAGAAGAACCAAGATCTTTAAGAGATTATACAGTGCCTATGGTTGGTGGCATTCATTCAAGCATTAGAAGACCATTAATTCAAGCCAATAATTTTGAAATTAAGCCTGCAATCATTCATATGATTCAAACATCGGTAAAATTTGGTGGTTTACCCCACGATGATCCAAACTCCCATATATCAAATTTTCTAGAGATTTGTGATACCTTTAGGCATAATGGAGTCACTGATGATGCTATTCGGTTGAGACTTTTTCCTTTTTCACTTAGTGGATAAGGCAAGAGTTGGTCAATTCATTTCCACGTTGCTCTATCACTACTTGGGAGGATCCGCTCAAAAATTTTTAGCCAATACTTTCCACCTAAGAAAGATCGCACTGACGAGGAATGAAATCACCACTTTTATGCGCCGACTCTAGTCATTATACGGCTTCCGGAGAGGTACAAGGAGCTACTTAGAAGATGTTCCACCATGGATTACCAAAGGGCTTCAAGTTTAAACATTTTATAATAGCTTGAATGGGTCAAACTAGAAATATGATTGATGTCACAGACAGTGGTGCTTTAACGGGAAAATCAATTGACGAAGCCTACAACTTATTAGAGGAAATGGCTTCAAATAGCTACGAAAGTGGCCATCGAGAGAGGATGTTGCCTAAGAAAGCACTGAATTCATGATATTGACAAGTGCATGACCGCTTTAATCAGCACAAGTGTCCACTTTGGTGAAAAAGATGGATACTACGGATGTCCATTCTATTCGTAGTCCTTTTATTGCATGTGAAATTTGCAATGGAAATCACGCCAGAGAGATGTCCTCATAACTTTGAATCTATTAATTTTGTTTCCAATTATAATAGAACCAAAACAATCAAAACAATCTCTATTCCAACACTTACAATCCAGGGTGGAAGAATCATCCTAATTTATCTCGAGTAACAATGAGGAACCATCATCTTCTATAAAACCCACATATCCTCGTGCCTTTCATAACCAAGCTCCACCACAAGAAAAAAGCCATCATCGGGAAGATATGTTTGCTCGATACACGGCCAATAACAGACTATTCTTCATAATCAAGCAGCCTTCTATCGTAAATCTTGAAGTTCAATTAGTGGCAACTTGTTACGCCGTCAACAATCGCCCTCGTGGAACTTTGCCGAAAGTGATAGTGAAACTAATCCTAATAGGGAGGAAAAGAACATTGTAAAGCAATTACACTCGTAAGTGGAAACGAAGTTAAAGGAAATACCTAAGCCCATTTCTTTGCCAAACCCTAATGTCAAGCTTTTCGAAAACAAAATCAGGAGAAGAAAGAGTCAAGAAAATGAAGAATCAATGAAACCCATGATGAAACCGGGTTTTAGAAAGTCTCAAGCCTTACACTCCACCAATTATGTTTCCTCAACGCTTCCATAAGCAAAAAGCTTGATAAGTAATTCTTCAAATTTCTCAAGTTTTTAAAAGCTTCATATTAACATTCCTTTTGTTGATGCCTTCGAGCAAATGCCTAGCTATGTGAAATTTATTAAGGACATCTTGTCTAAAAAGAAAAGGTTAGGTGATTTTGAGACGCTTGCTCACAGAGGAGTGTAAAGGCTATCCTTCAGGTTAAGCTACCACCTAAGCTTAAAGATCCAAGAAGTTTTACCATTCCTTGTACTATTGGTGAGAAATTCTTTGGTAGAGCTCTCAGGCGATCCGGGGTGCAAGCATTAATTTGATGCCACTTTCCATCTACTAGAGACTTGGATTAGAGAAGCACAACCGACCACCGTAACTCTTCAACTTCAGATAGGTCTTTGAAACACCCAAGAAAGGCATTATGTAGGACGTGCTTGGTCAGTAGACAAGTTTATCTTTCCTGCAGATTTCATAATTCTTGACATGAAGGAAGATAAAGAGATCCCTATTATTTTAGGTAGACCATTTTTAGCAACTGGTAGAACTTTGATTGATGTTCAAAAAGGGGAACTCACTATGAGAGTTCAAGACCAAGAGGTAACTTTCAAAGTGTTTAAAGTGATGAAATTTCCAAGTGATTCTGATGCTTGTTATAGAGTAAATGAGTTAGTTGATAGTTGGTCTACAAAAAACTCTACTACTGATTCTTCTACAATTTCTCATGTGAATCTGAATGACTTAAGAGCCGGTTGCGAAAAGCATTTTTTGCCAATCAATGTGATGGACCAGTTCCGTCTACAAACATATAAAAATGTTAAGCTCTATAGAAAAAAGACAAAGGGATGGAATGACAATAAGCTCTTGCATCGACATTCTGAACAAGTACACAAAGTTTTGCTCTTCACGTCTCGGTTGAAATTATTCCTAGGGAAACTTAAATCAAGGTGGTCAGGACCTTTCACTATTTCCAAAATGCATCCATACGGTACTGTTAAGATTAAAGATGAAAAATCACAGAGGAATCTCCAAGTGAATGGGCAAAAACTCAAACCTTGTTGGAGAGGTGACGTCGATCATCTAAAGCCAACCATTTTGTTATGACCCAACCTTAAGCAAAGAAAAAGGAAGTCAAGCTTATGACTCTAAATCAAGCACTTCTTGGGAGGCAACCCATGTGTTTTAGTTTTTATTTATTTATATATTTTGTTTTAGAACATGTATTAGTTGTATAATTCTTCATTTTGTTATTTTGTTTTGATAGGTGCAATCGGAGGAGGTAAAACGACTTTTGGATTTCAATCTCACAAGTCAACTCACCATTCAGGGAAGTTCTTTTAACACATCTCCTTTGTTCTTTAATTTTCACACATTCGACAACGTGCATATTAAGTCTTGCGCAAGGATATATTGAACCTAATTGAAATAGTTTGTGGACGTTCTTGATTGTGAATTTTTTTTGTTTGGTTAATTGAAGATATGTTGCTATGAATAGTGATTTATTTTTATTTCTTCTATTTAAATTGTGTATAGCTCTTTGAAAAATTTGAATATTATCTAAGCGATGAATGATTTTTACGTATGTTTCATTTTTACAAGATTAAATATTCATGAGCACTAGTCTTGATTTTTGATTTGTTATGATAATTTAGAGAAGGTTTATGTGAGTGTGGAATTCGATTGATATTTGTGGTGTCACAATTCTTAGAATTTGTTTGATTTTCTCTCGAGGCGAAATTATAGATAACATTTAATTAAGAAAATGATTTAGGCCATCTTTGGATCGTTTGAGCCTTTCTATCTACCTTCACATACATTATCCATAGTATACCCCTTTTGAGCTTCAAAGTTTATATATATATATTTATCTCATTTCAAAAGCCTACCTTAAATATATATATACGTGTTGCGCGTGTACATGTAGCACAGCAAAGGTAGCGTGATATATCTATTTTTCCTATCTCACTAACATTTACAGTTGTTAGTAAATAATTAAAGATATATCATGAAAAAAAGAGGTTACTAAAAAAATAGCAGAAAAGAAGAAAACAAAAAAAAACAGATTAAAAAAAACAGTTTTTGAAAAAAAAAAAAGAGAAAAAAAAGCAGAAATGAAAAAAAAAATTGAGTTTCGATGTGATGATAAATTCCTAATTGGGAAGTATTTATCATGATGACATAAGATCTCTTTGTTTCAATCTTAAAATGATGTGTTTAGGAAATTTTGTGCTAAATAATATCTTTTATCCTACCTTCACCTAAGCCATACATTGCAAGCTTAATAAAGTCCTATTGATTTGGTGTTTTGTGTTTGTCTACATTAGTGGAGAGAGAAATGAAAAATAAACTTATGAGATTTGTGATTTCATGAAAATTTGTTTGATTTTATATTTATATAACCTGATCCGGATTTCATGTGAATGAAATATGAAAAGACTTGACACACACACACACTAAAATTTATTGTGAAAATGTAATATATTTTTAAATTAATTTTTGATACTTAGATAAAATTCTTTATTTCTTTCGAAAGTTATGTTATTTGGAATCTTTAAAAGAAATATTTTGAAAATCACTATTTTAAATGCGCTTATCTTTGTTTTATTTCCTTCCTTTTGCTTCGAGGACTAGCAAAAACTCAAGTTTCGGTGTTGATAACTGTATTTTATACGCTTATTTTTATCTATTTTATCAATTATAATTACATGTTCTTTACATTTTTGGTTAATTTTAGTTAAATAAATTAATATTCACCTTTTATATGTTAAGAAATATATTTTTAAAAATTAATTAAATTGTATCTAAAACGCACTTAATTTCGTATTTTTGTCCAAAAATATAATTTCGATAAAAAAAGTTCTTAATTGCAATTAATAAAAGTTGAAAATATAATTTAAATTAAAATCTCCAAGCTTCATTTCAATTATTAAAAGTTTAAAATTTAATTTAAATTAGAAAAAGGGCTATATTGTAATTAAGTAAAAGTTTAAAATATAATTTGAAATATATTCATGTGGGTGAAAATGCAATTAATAAAACTTAATTTTCGCTCACAGTGAGACGAGGCCACGCTACCATTCCAAACGCGCAACGTAACCGTCCGATCAAAGTTAAGTAACGGCCTGATTCGCGCGTGTAGATCAAACCGACCAAGGAGAAATGTGGGTACGAGTTCTTCGTTCATAGATCGCGTGCCAAACGGCCCACTTGTCGCGCCGTAACGGTGTGCGAGACCCACATGTCGGCTGCGCAGATTCTCTCGAGGTGCATCGATCACCGCGACGAGATGAACGATCCGGATTGCCGCGTTGAACTCGTCGCGCACCGAGCCGCTCGTCTACAAATCCTGTGTGACGCGGTACATCCAAGCCGCGTGCACCCTCGTGTTTCAACGGAAAATGAGCACCCACGGGTCTGATAAATATTACAGCGAATAGAATGATGACACGTGTCATCTATTTGGTGAAATAAAAACACAGAAACGACGCCCACTTCCAGCGCGAGGAAATCTTGTACGACGTGGTCTAGATATGCTCTATGCGTCCGATCCTCTCACCTAATGAAAAGCTGCCACGTGTGTCCCTATTTCTCGTAGCCAATCACATGGCGACACGTGTCATGTGTGAAAAGAAAAAAAATCAGAAATGCGCAGAATGGTTTTTACACGTGTGTTGTTATTTTAAATCCCCATACATTTTTGTCCCCTACTTAAAATAAAAATAATAATAAAAAAAAAGAATAATTAAAAGGGGGATATATTTTGTACGCGAGGAGTTTTTTTGGGAGTTTTTCTTTTGTTGGGTTTTCTTTCATTTTGGTTATTTGAAGTTCTTCTTATTTTTTTCTTTTTACCATTTTCATTTCTTTTCCTCTCTGCGTGTTACACAAACCACGCAGAACGTTTATTTGACATTTTTGTATTGTATTTTCTTTAGGAAATTACAAAGAAAGAAGACAACTAAGAAGAAAGAAAGGGAAGAATTTATTTTTCATCGAGGAATCGTGAAAGATTTTCTCCTAATCTATTTTCTTTTAATTTTTGTTTCTCTACAATGTTTTAGTTTTGTTGTGTTGTAATTTTAATTTCTACCATGAACTAATTTATTTGTTCTAGGATTGCAGTGTAGCATAAATTATGAAACTTGAATTAAGTATTTTTGAATGATTTTTATTGGAAATGTTTTAAGTTGTTTATTTTATCTCGTGTTTAATGCTTTTAATTATCTAAGATTAATTAACCGATACGTGACACTTAAATAAACTTGAAAAAGGCATTTTTGTGTCGCTCAGTGATGAAATAACGTATATACATAAGAGATAGAAATATACTTTTATTGTATGTAATCGTTTCGAGAATTCGTAACTTAATAAATCTGGTTGAATTTAATTCGCATAGGAATATAAAGTGAATCATTTTAATCTGACGTAATCAGTATTTGCTCGGAAGAGATATATGGATAAATTAGAGTTCTCAAGTTAACAACTTAAAAATACGATAACATAAATGAGATAAAATATAATGATTCAAATGGATTAATTTGGTGAAACCGCAATCCTAGAATTTTCTTGCAATGCTATAAAAGTTAGTTAGTCAAACTGCATCAAATTATCGACTGTTTGGTTAAAATTAGGTTGAAATAATTTTAATAATTAACGAATACTAGTAACAAATCTCTGTGGGAACGATATTTTACTTATCATATTATTACTTGTGACCGTGTATACTTGCACGATATTCTGTGTGTTGTAAAACACACAACACTGACCCTTTGAGGGCAGCGCTGAAGTAAGCCACTAGACGATTCTCCTGAGTCAAAACTGCTCCTAACCCTATGCCACTAGAATTACATTCAGCTATAAAGCGCTGAGTGAAATTGGGTAACCTTAGGATAGGAGGGGAAGTTAGTGCTTATTTCAGTTGTTGAAAGGCTTGAGTTGTAGCCTCATTCCACTAAAATCCTTCCTTTCCTAGTAGGGAAGTGAAGGGTACTGCTATCCCACCAAAGCGCTTAATAAATTCTCTATAGTAACCAACCAATCCTAGGAATCCTTTGACTCCCTTGGTTGTGGTTGGGGTTTTCCATTCCACAACAGCTCAAATTTTTGTAGGGTCTATGGAAAGCGATTGTTCAGATATAAGGTGACCTAGATACTCTACCTCCAACACTCCAAAATGACACTTGGATGGTTTAACAAATAAACGGTTAGCTGCTAGCACCTGCAAGACAGTTTGTAGATGTTGTGTATGATCTTCCCATGACTAAGAATACACTACAATGTCATCAAAGAAAATCAATATAAATTTCCTGAGATAAGGCCTGAAAAGATCATTCATTAAACTCTAAAAGGTGGTTGGGGCATTGGTGAGGCCAAAAGGCATCACAAGGAACTCATAGTGACCTTCATATGTCCTAAAGACTGTCTTTGGGGTATCCTCTTCACGAACCCTTATTTGATGATACCCTGATCGAAGATCTAGTTTGGAGTAAACCTTGGCTCCATGTAATTCATCCAACAACTCATCTATGGTGGCTATAGGGTATTTATCTTTGATAGTAATGGAATTCAGAGACTTATAGTCCACGCAGAACCTCCAAGTCCAATATGTTTTCCTTACTAACAACACTGGTGATGAGAAAGGACTATTGCTTGGTCTAATCAAGTTGGAGTGTAGGAGTTCTGATACCATTTTTTCTATCTCAATTTTCTGGTAGTAAAGGTAACGGTAGTGTCTCACATTTACTGGTCATATTCCTGGTTGTAGAGGAATATGGTGATCATGCAATCTTTTAGGAGGGAGGTTGGTGGGAGGTTCAAACACTTAAGGGAATAAGTTCTAGTATGTTCTCTAGAGAGTTTATTGGGGAGTATCTGAAGGAACAACCCTATACCCTGTAGATTATGAGTTTTCTTGTAGGTTAGGGCTATAATTTTTGTGTGTCCTAACCCTTGGAGCTTGTGAATAGTACCTTCCATCTGGAAGCTGATGGTTAGCTTCTTATAGTCCATCTCGATTGAGGCTAAAGTCTCCAACCATTAGACACCTAGAACCAGTTGACAGGCTGCAACCAGAAGGACATAGAAATTTGCAGTTACCTGATACCCTTGTATGGTAAGGTGAAGGTTACAACATTTCCCTGCGCATTCCCCCTTCTCATGATTGGCCAACATTACTTCTAGCTTCTTTTCTTTGGTGATAGTTATTCCATATTGGAGAGTAAGGGCTTGATTAATGAAGTTGTGAGTACTTCTACCGTCAATCAGAACTAGCACTTTCTTATTTTTTAACTACCCCATTACTCGTATGGTTTGAGGATGTTCAACTCCTACTATAGCATGAAATGATATCTCAGGCATTACCTTGTGCAATTCTTGTTCCAACAGCCTTTCTTCAGAGTTCCCTATGAGATTTTGTTCAGTTTCTTCTATCATAAACAGTTGTGGACGTGCACAACGGTGGCTAGCTATGAATTTCTCATCATAGTAGTAGCATATCCCCTTATCTCAACGCTCATGTGCCTCTTAATTAGTGATGCTACGAAAGGTAGTTGGTGAAGCAGTTGGTGCTGAGTTTGGCCGTTGTTGGGTCGGGGGTCCTAGAACTCCAACAGTGGGGTTAGTGGAAGCTCTTGCTGCTACTGAGGATGTTAGGTATCGTGGATATTGAATGGTTTTCCTTTGAAGTAGATTCTTCTCTTCAATCATTCTTGCCACCCCTATAGCATCAGCTAACGTTTCTGGCTTTTTAATTTTGACTTCAATTATGATATCATCTCTTAACCCCGCGATGAAACAACCTATTAGAAATTCTTCTGGAAGGCCATCCATTCTGTGAGAGAGTTTCTCAAATGCTTCTTGGTAAGTAGCTACGCTTGAAGTGTGTTTGTTTTGGGTTAGAGCTTCAGAGGGATCCTCATAATCAGTTGGCCCAAATCGTAACTGTATGGCTTGGGTGAATTCTTCCCAAGTAAGTGGTCCACGAAACTTTGTAAGCCATCTATGCCACTGTAAGGCAATGCCATCCAAATGAAACGATGCCAATTGCACTCATTGTTCTAGTGTAGTGTTTGTGAACTCGAAATATTGCTTGGCTTTATATATCCACCCAGTGGGATCTTCACCCGCAAAGGTAGGAAATGAAAGCTTAAAGTGAGAGCGTGATGGCTCATTAGGGTTTCTTAACCCACCATTTGGGCATGGGTTATCTTCTCGTGCGAATGGGTTTTCCTCTAGGAAGTTCCGAGTGGCACAAATTCCTTGTAACTCGGTGAGCACTGCCTATAAGGTCGCGCCTACCTGGTCGAAGCCTAATTCATGCCTTGCTAGGGTTTCCATTACTTTGCTGTGAAACTCAGCGTTGGATTTCCCCCTGGTGTCCATGGCTTTGATACCACTGTTAGGGTTAATTTAGAAGAAGAGCTAAGGAAGAACACACAGAGAGGGATAATTGCTTTAATTCTCGTTGCATTTCTATGGATTTCTTGGCTCTCTATATAGCCTTACAGATTAGAAATGTTTAAGGAAATTACAAGAAATAACAGAAAACAACGGGGAACGGGTATCATGAATTTCCGCTCCACTACACGCGTGTTAGATCATCTTTCTAACGGCTTGGGTGGTCCTTCCTAACGAATTGGGATGGTCCCCCTCTTCTACCGAGCTTGATCATGGCTCTGGGTTGAAGCCACATGCCTAACCTCCCTTCTCTGTGTGCGAGCGCACCCCTCCGTGCGCATCTTGATGCATTCAGCACCTATCAGAATTCTTTGCAAAGACCGAAGCAAAGAGGAAACTGGGTATGCTCTATCTTGCCTCTTTCTCCTTTGTTTTCCCTATTTTGGATGAAGTATAAATACTCTGCTGAGGTATGCTTCAATCATAGCTTAATTCTCAGGTTTGATAAATTATTAAAAAAATATCATTTGCATGGTTAGATTTAATTATAACTAACAAATTTGGACATTCTAATGTCATTTTAGACCAAGACAATGTAAAAATAAGTATTAAACTCTAAAACTACAAAGCAACTGTGTGTTATTTAATATTTTGGAGAACCTTTCTCCGAGCCTCCTTTTCATTTTGATGAATAAGGATACATAAATTTACATCCATATTTGTTTATATTAATTATGTTGTGACACATTACCAAATAACTTTGGAAATGAAAAAGCTATTCATTTTTCAACCAAAATTCGATCAATTATCATATCTTAATTGATGTGAGTGTAAATATATGTATAAATTTACATGGAACTACTATTTCTCATTCCTTTTTTTCTAAATACAATTTTTTTATACAGAACGGTTAATATGTGAAGAAATCCATGACCTAACTCCCTCCAAAAGAGCTCTCAAAGAGGGAGGGTTTCCATAGACTTATAAGTGCAGCGGAAACCTAGTGATCAATCGATGTGGGACTTCAACACTCCCTCTCACATCCATTTCCGACCGGGGATATGGAGCGCCTCCCCCTCACACCGGCGTAGGGTTCATCCCTTACAATCGACCGGGTATCGACCGATCACCTGGCTTTGATACCATGAAGAAATCAATATTTGAAGAAATAATCAGAAGAGAAAATGAATGTTTTCTGAGTATATTTTCTTAATTTTTATCGGATATTTACATTGTTTATATAGACAAATATCAATTACTATTTCACCAACCACCATGATTGAATTGCATGGTTTACAGCATGCTTGGTAGGCACCGTGTATATTGGAAGAAATGTTTGGCGTCGGTGCAGTGTTTGTTGAATTGTTTTGCAGTGATTGTTGAATTCAACACTCCCCCTTAAGTTGGTGCATAGATGTCTTTCATGCCCAACTTGACTGAAACTTCTGTGAATATTCGATATGAGACTGCTTTAGTGAGGATGTCAGCTAATTGATCTTCTGACTTAATTTTTGGCAATTCCAATGAATTTTCTTCTAACTTTTCCTTAATAAAGAATCGATCAACTTCAACATGTTTTGTATGATAGTGTTGAACTGGATTATGAGCAATATCACATGCTGCTTTATTGTCACAAAATAACTTAATTGATTCTTTAGAAGGATATCCCAAATCTTTCAAGAGAGATTGTACCCACAAGGCCTCACAAAGCCCAAGTGCCATGCCTCTGTATTCAGCCTCTGTGCTTGAACGGGCAACAACATGTTGTTTCTTACTTCTCCATGTTACAAGGTTTCCCCCTACAAAAGTGAAGTAACCTGATGTAGATCGCCTTTCATTTATTGATCCAGCCCAATCAGCATCAATATATACTTCTATTCTTTGGAATTCTGAGTTTTTAGTAAACAATATCCTTTTCGAGGAGCAGACTTTGAATACCTCAAAATACGAATAACTACATTCATATGTTGTTCTCCAGGATTATGCATAAATTGGCTGACAATACTTAAAGCATAGGCAAGATCTGGTCTTGTGTGTGCTAAATACATCAACCTTCTAACAAGCCTTTGGTATCTTTATTTATTTGTTGGAACTTGATCAACCTTGATACATAACTTTAATCCTTCATCTACTAATGTATTAGCTGGTTGACATGCCGACATACCAGTTTCTTTTAATAAATCTAAGGCATACTTTCTTTGAGATAAGAATATTCCTTCTTTTGATCGAGAAACCTCAATCCCAAGAAAATATTTTAAGGAACCAAGGTCTTTCATTTCAAATTCCTTGGACAAATAACTTTGGAGAGCTTTCCTTTCTTCAAGATCATCTCCTGTTACTATCATATCATCAACATATACAATAAGTGGAGTGATCTTACCATATCCTTTTTTCAGAAATAAAGTATGGTATGAATTGCTTTGTTTGTATCCAAATGCCTTCATTGATTTTGTGAACCTACCAAACCATGCTCTTGGGGATTGTTTCAATCCATACAGTGATTTTTTTAATTTACACACCTTTTCATCATGGATTTTGAATTTCTTGATTCCTGGTGGTAAATCCATGTAGACTTCTTCAATTAAATCTCCATGTAGAAAGGCATTTTTTACATCAAACTGATATAATGGCCAATCTAAATTTGTAGCTAGAGATACCAAGACTCTAACAGTGTTAATTTTGGCTACAGGTGCAAATGTTTCTGTATAGTCGATCCCATATGTCTGAGTGTATCCTTTTGCCACCAATCTTGCTTTATAGCGTTCAATCATACCATCGCGATACTTTCTTGAAAAAATCCATCGACATCCAACAATTTTCTTTGTTGGTGCCCGATCGACAAGTACCCAAGCTCTATTTATTTCTAACGATCTTAGTTCTTCATTCATAGCATCTTTCCATTTAGGGTCACTAAAGCTTCCCCTTAATCGTTAGGAATAGATACAGAGATAATTGATTCACAAATGATACATTTGATTTTGACAAACGATGTTTAGACATATAGTTACTCATGGGATATTTGACTTTACTAGAAATCTCAGGTTCATACATGGCTTTAGGAATACCTCTGTTAGGACGTGATGAAAGTATTTTTCTGGCTAGTTCAATAGTTGGAACATTCTCAACAAATGATTGGTTAGATATATCAACAATTTGTGGAGAAGGAAACTCGTACTCACTTTGTGGTAGTAAGGAACTTGCTTGATGATCTTGAAGGGAGGGTTGCCATAGACTTATAAGTGCAGCGGAAACCTAGTGATCAATCGATGTGGGACTTCAACAATATGTTCGCTTATAGCAGGGTGGAACCCATTCTATATGGCATGATATTGTCTGCTTTGGTCCATAACTGCAAGTTCAGTGAGTTCACGACCATGACTTGATAGTTCAACGGGACCTCACAACTGTACTTTTAAAGGGAAACCCCAAAACGCGTCATGCCATTTAGAGAGTGTTCACTCTTTATAAACACATCACCATTTGATTTTCTAAGCAATGTGGGACGTGTGTAGGCATATTGAATCATTTTTGCATATGAAACACCCTCTCTAGTGTTCTATAGAGAAGAAGCGGGGAAATAAGAGGAAGAAGTAAGATACATAAGTTTCATAAGTTGCCAAACCACTTACACTCTAATGTATGCACAATAATTAAATGAATCTATTACTTTCAATTGTTTTTTTGTTTGACTTTTTAACCTCTTCAATGAAATTATTCATTAAATCATATTTTTTTTTATTTTTATTTATTCTTTGTCAAATCTATTTGTGCTTTCTTAAACTTGAAAATTCTATTAAACAAATGTACGATATTAGAATTTTAAATTTTAATTAGTATGGATTTGTAGTTTACATAATGCTTTATTTAAAAAATTGTATTATCATGAAAAATATTATTTAACAGATTCTGTGGATTGATTCGAACCAATTTGCATTCAGATGAATGTAATGTAATGTATTGGTTTGTTGCATATTATAAAAATCAAATTACAGATCAACTAAAAGTATCTGTATTAGGATGGGCGATAATACAAATGAAAACATAATGCATGTCTATGCCATATGAGGCTGTATTAGATAACCATTTCTATTTACATATGAAATTTAGATTATTACATTACCAATTCAAAGATGAAATAGGGGTAAAACTCTATCCATTATACCCAAAATAGTTCCAAGAGAAGATTTTAGATGATAAAGGAAAGGTCATTAAAATTTTGACACTATAGGCAACCTCATTTTGAATTGTTTTTAGAGATTTTATCTATAAGAGTCATCTCTCACATGATAGTTTAAAAATGGACATAAGTGTAAATTAGTTTAAAAATAGACAAAATCTTACTTTAAACTTGAAAGCAAAATTTTTAATCAATTTTATTTAAAAAAAATATATATTAACTCCATTTTGCAAAACATAATTATTATAAACATAAAAAAAATATAAACATCTTATAAATTTATAATTAATTTTAAATACATAAATCACTTTTACAATATCATATGTTAAAATTTTTATTTAAAAACAATTATTTTATAATAAAATAAATATAAACTTATACCTATATTTAAAATGATATGCTAAGATTTTGATAATTCATAAATAATATAATACATTATTATTATTATTAAATATAATTATAACTATATTTAATAAATAATTATAATATTAATTATAATTATGATATAAAAAATAATTAAATTATTAAAAAAATTGTGAAACATCTCTATCCAACTTTTTACAATATACAATACAAATATAGAATATTATATCGTAAAATTTGTGTGAAAATATTATCCAATATAATATATATTATTATTTTAAGTTAATTTATAATAAAATTTTGATAAGTTATTTGTTATAATAAATTAGATATTTATTATTAAATATATTTTTGTATTATATAAATATAAATTATTTTTATTATTTTTTATTCACGCAAAATTTTATTTATTATGTATTATTTATTAAAAGTTTATATTTTTTATTGGACATTTTAAAGTTAGAAAGGGTAGTTGAAATATATTTTTTTGTCTTGTTTTTTAAAACAAGGAAATCTAAAAAAATTGGACCGGTAATTGAAAGAGAGAGAAAAAAAATGAAAAAATTGGGCCGGGTAATTAAAAGATGAGAGAGAAGAAAAAAATGACACAAAAACCCTTGTTTTTAACCTGTTGTATAAACCAATAACATACTTTGTTGGTATTTATTCACAATTAGTTATGAAGCTTTAAAACAAGTTATAAAGTCTTCATCGGTATGAAATGAGCTTTTGTAAAGAAAAAAAAACACTTAATTAAATTATGAAGTAAATATATAATTAAGGGCTCTTTTTATAACCAGTATTTTTTTGTTCAAACCAAGTTTTTGAATTTCTTTGATAATTACTTATATTTTCATTTTTCTTTTAATTGAAACTAAGTTTCATTATTTTTTTATTTTTTTGCCTAATTTTAACATTTAACTTATTTTCTGCTCTCATATTTAAATTTTATTTATTATGTATAGCAATTAACAGCTATTCATAGAATGGATACAACATACTCCTTATTTTCCACAATATTACATCATAAGATAATTTATATAACCCAAGCATACTAAATTAGGTTAAGTAGTTTCAAGGCTTTCATAGAGTTGTTGAGGAAGACGAGGAGCAAGTACAACTTCAAGAGAAGTTAACTTTGGCAGAGCAATTCCCAAACCCTCACGCATATCAACGGGCTTACCATCTATTGTCCACATATCAAATCCTTGAAGTAAACGAGCCAAAATCAACTGAACCACTACCAAACCAAGTGTCATACCAGGGCATGATCTTCTACCCAAACTAAATGGGATGTACTCGAAATTTTTTTGATCCTTGGGACTCATATCTGCATGACTAGTAAGAAACCTTTCGGGTTGAAACTCGCAAGGATTCGACCAAACACGTGGATCCCGTTGCAATTTCCATATGTTGACATTTAAACGAGTGCCCTTTGGTACAAAGTAATTACCAATATAACAATCTTCCATGGCTTCACGAGGTCCTGTTATAGGACCTGCTGGATTCACACGCAACGTTTCTTTGATAATAGCTTGAAGATAAATCAATTTATCAATATCTGATTCTTGCACCCATCTTTCCCTTCCTATTTGTACATCTAGTTCTTCTTGAGCAGTCTTTAGTGCCTTTGGGTTGTTCAAGAGTAAAGATAGTGCCCATGTTAGTGTAACAGCTGTGCTTTCTGATCCAGTGAAGATTAGAATCTGATCAAAGAATTATAAAAGTGTTAAAGAGTATAAATAACAAAAACCCATGATTAATTTAGCATAAAATTAAATTTAAATATTAAAAATAATTAAATAGAATTAATTACATAAATTATTCATTTATTTAACATAATTTTACTTTTAATAAAAATGAATATATATATTTTTCTTCTTCTTAAAATGATACTGGAAGAGACTATAATGTGCAATTAAAACTAGAATTAATTAATTAACACATACCATAGAATTAGCTTTAATGACAGTATCAGAGCTATATTTAGAGATATATTCATCTTGAAGTTTGGATATCATAACATCCATAAGATCTCTTTCAACTTCATGATCACTACTACTCTTACACTTCCTTTCTTCTGATATTCTCAAACGATGTTCTTCCAACCAATTCCCAAGAATCAAATCAAATTCCTTAAAAGTCCTTTTCATTGAACTCACATAACCAAATTTACTATCAAACCATTCAAGCCAAGGAATTGCATCTGACAACACAAATACACCACTTAAATGCAAAGCTTCCTTTATAGCTTTCTTGAATCTCCATGCTTCACTATTTTCTTCACCATAATCAGTTTCCGAAAATCGCTTCCCAGCAATTAACCTCACACTCAAATTAAATGTCAAATGTTCAAGCAACTCACTCAAATTCACAGCCACAAGTTTTTTATTGTAAACCATTTTGTTCAAATCTTTTAGAAAACTATCCACCTCTGAAGCTCGAATATGTTTAAGCGATTCAAGTCTACGAGTTGAAAAAAGCTCAAGAGTTGCCAATTTTCTAATTTCACGCCAATATTCACCATAAGGTGAAAGAGCAAAAGCAGCACTATTATATGCTAAGTATTTGCTTATTGCTATACTTGGTCGAGTTGCAAAGTTTTTGTCATTTTTAGTAAAACATTCTTTTACCATTTCCCAACTGCTTAGAATTAGGACTCTTTGTTGGCCTAGCTTGAGAGAGTAGATTGACCCGCATTTATCAGCAAAGGCTCCTAGAATTCGAACCACTGGCTCTTGACTCCATAATAGATGGAGGTGACCAATTATTGGCAATGAACCTGAGGGTTCAGGGACAACATTAGCTAGAGTACTGTTTCTTTTGGTACTTGTTCTCTTGGCTATTTTCAGGATGACATAGAGAGATAGAAATGTTAAGGCCAAAAGTGTTTGAGTGTTATAAGAAGACATATCCATGGTAGAATCAGTATATTGATATGTTTTTGAGAAATTATTATTTAGTGAGGAGATTCGTATGGGACTTGGTTCTGTATTTATATCCGTTTAGATTTGAAGAAATTACTCATTTAGAACTCGAAAACGTGTTAAATGAAATTATAAAAGAATATAAAAGAAAATTTAAAACGCATTTTTCGAACTTACAAAGTTGAATAATTAAAAAGTAAAAATTGTTTACCAAACTCAAACATTTCACCCAATAAAAATTAAAATTAATTAAAAATTATATATTAAATAAGTTTTTTTTTTAATTACAAACTGAAAACTGAATTACAAAACTAAGAGTTTGAAATTAAAAAATGTTATTTTTTTGGAGTTGAATTTATTTCTTACATATAGTATTATTTTTGAGATTATGTGACAAGGGTGAGAAATATAAGATCAGGAACTTATCTGCAATTACAATGACAGATTTTATTGGCTGAAAATCACATCCCACCAATCACGATGAGACTGAAAGTACATATTATTTTCAGTGGTACTGATTTTAAGTAATTTTTTTTTAATTATTTTTTTGATTTTAACTTTTAATTTTTTGAAAAACCACTCTAAAATAGAATGATTTATTAATTATTAAAAATATTACTTACAAATATTATATTTTTAATCATTTTTTTAGATAATTTAAAAATATATATTAAAGGATAAAATTTCTTTATTTTTTAGGTTCTTGAACAAAAAAAAAACATAAAATATTATCAATTAAGATTTTATCGCAACCTAAAATAATAAAAACTTATTTTTTTTCTCCAAAATAAAGAACCATATGGTTGTTATTTTTCTCATAAATTATGAATATGAATCATATGCTTTTATGCAGTAAAAAGCTTCGACGATTCAGTCCTAGTAGTTTTGATTTTATTGCTGTTGTGGTACTGATTATAAGTAATTTTTTTTAATTATATGTTTTGATTTTAACTTTATTTTTTTGGAAATACCACTGCAAAAATAGAACGATTTATTAATTATTAAAAAAAATATTTATAAAATATATTGAGCGGAAATTATTTTAATTTCTTAAGTTTTTGAAAAAAAAATATAAAGTAGTATCGAATGCATTTTTTTGTTTTTCTTAAAAATTGCTAACTATAAATTATTATCAATTGCTAACAGTAATTATTTTTACATAAAATTAATTATTTAATTAGAAATCAAAAATCAAAAATCAAAAATTAGAATTATTATAATGTATTTATTAAAAGAGTAAAGTGCATCAAAAATCTAGATATTTAAGCAAAACACATAAATTCACTAATTTTTTAATAAACCATATAGATTATAATACTTTCATAAAACTAACATTAAAATCATATTTTAACAATTGACTGAGAATTGAGAATTGAGTTAAATTCTATCATTTTATTGTGTTATTAAAAGTAACTTTATAAATTTAATTATATGATTAACACAAAATATTTCAATTTCTCAATTAATGAAAAAAATAATATTTTAGTATTAATTACATGAAAGAAAATGGATCTATGCAATCTACTAAAAAACTAATAAATTTATGTAATTCACTTATATAAGCTATGATACCTCGGGCACCCTTTACTTTTTATTGAAGTAGTAATGAATTAGGGTCTTATATTAGCAGTATTTTAAGGTTTAAAGTATTTTGATATTAAAATACAATATAGAGACTCTAAAATTACATAATTTTAATATTTAAAATAACATTTTTAATTTTGTTATTTTCATGCTACCTTCAAGGTCTAATGGTCGGTGGGCGGGAGTTTGTTAGTGATAGGTAACATGTGACGAGGGTCCAATTAGGGGTGTCCAAAAACCGGGCCGGATCGGTTTAAACCGAAAAACCGGTCCAAACCGGACCGAATCGAGTAGTTTTGTAAATGAAACAGTCCGATCCGATCCGTATTAAATAAAACCGATTTTAAAACGGTCCGATCCGGTTATAAAATATTATAAACTGGCCGGATTAGACCGGACCGGTTTTATTAAATAAATAATTTTTATTATTTAAAATATTATAAAACCCTAGTATATATATAGTTTGTTTTCGAGTTTAGGGTTAAGCTGTCACTCGTTAACGCTTAACCCTCACCCTCAAAAACATTCTCTCGACTCTCTCCTCTTTGCTCGCCTTCAGTCCTTCACCACTTCGCCATCTACGCTTTGCTTTCGCCAGTTCTTCGTCTACGCTCTGGGTTTGGCCATCGTCGCTTCCACCAATAACTAGCCATCGTTCCTCGTGTTGATTCCACCAGCAGCTAACCACCGTTCCTCTCGTTGCTTCCACCAACAAATAGCCATTGTTCACACGTTACTTCAACCAGAAACTGGTCACCTCTCCTCGCGTCGCGTTGTGTCATGACAACAATGGACGAAAATCATGAAATAGGTATGTGGTCTAATACTACTGGAGTACTGGTCTGGTAATCTGGTAGTAGTTTTTTCCTGAATAAACTGAACGATAAGTCTAAAGTCTGAACTCAAAAGTCTGAATGGTATGTCGTTTTTTTGTTAGTGTGAAGTTTGAACTGTGAAATCTGAATGGTATATCATTTTTTTGTTAGTCTAATATCTGAATGGTAAGTCGTTTTTTTGTTAGTCTGAACTCTGAACTCTGAAATCTGAATAGTATGTCATTTTCTTGTTAGTCTGAACTCTGAACTCTGAAATCTGAATAGTATGTCATTTTTTTGTTAGTCTGGAGTCTGAATTCTAAAATCTGAATGGTATGTCATTTTTTTGTTAGTCTGAATACTTTGAACTATGAACTCTGAAGTTTGAACAATTTTTTCTCACAGAGTTCATTTTTTTTAAATGGTGGAAAGTGGAAACTAATTAATACTGTTATAACTTATAACTTTAGTTAAATTGTTCGTATGTTGTCCATCTTTTAAAGCCTAATTATTTTGATTAAGTTCTCTTTATAGATTAAATATATATAGTTTATTTTATTAATGTTTGATCATTATGAATTTCAAGAGGTACAGGTATACCCCCGAGAATGAAAATCTATGTCATCAAGAATATGTACATATACATAACTCATTTTTCAGTTTAAGCTAATTATAATCATCAGGATGCATTCCACCTTTTTTATACCCATCACGATCTTCTGTTAGAAGGTAGAGTTATTTTTTACCTGTTGGATCTGATTCCAATTCCCATAAAATTGTTATGAGTATTTGTTTGATCTAGAAAGTTAATTAAACTTGGAGCTCAAATTCATGTATTGGTAGTCTGGTAGTAGTTTTTTCCTGATTAAAATGAATGGTAAGTCTCGAGTCTGAATTCTAAAATCTGAATGATATGTCATTTTTTTGTTAGTCTGAATACTTTGAACTGTGAACTCTGAAGTTTGAACATTTTTTTCTCACAGAGTTCATTTTTTTAAATGGTGGAAAGTGGAAACTAATTAATACTGTTATAACTTATAACTTCAGTTGAATTGTTCGTATGTTGTCCCTCTTTTAAAGCTTAATTATTTTGATTAAGTTCTCTTTATAGATTAAATATATATAGTTTATTTTATTAATGTTTGATCATTATGAATTTCAAGAGGTACAGGTCTACCCTCGAGAATAAAAAATCTATGTCATCAAGAATATGTACATGTACATAACTCATTTTTCAGTTTAAGCTAATTATAATCATCAGGATACATTCCACCTTTCTTATACCCATCATGATCTTCTGTTAGAAGGTAGAGTTATTTTTTACCTGTTGGATCTGATTCCAATTCCATCAAATTGTTACGAGTATTTGTTTGATCTAGAAAGTTAATTAAACTTGAAAATCTGAATGGTATGTCATTTTTTTTAGTTTGATATCTGAAATCTGAATCGTATGTTAGTTTTTTTTAATCTGAAATCTGATCTTTACAAATTGCCTTAGTATAATCACAGTTCACAGAATACATTGATCTTTACAATTAAATGTGTTTTTTTATTAACATGATATGGAACTCCACATATCTAATGTTAAAATCTTCTTTAGATTTTCAAAAAGCATTTGATCGTCTTGAAGAAGAGGAAGGAACAAACTTTATTTCTTATTTTCATGAGGAGCGATCGAATGTTGGGCCACCAACATTAGATGATTGGAAGAATGCTGGTGTTTTTGTCAAGTTTTTGAAAACTTTTTATGACTCTACTTTAGCATTCAGTGCATCTTTATGCACCACTTCAAATTTATATTTTACAGATTACATAACATTCAATCTCAAATACTTACATGGTGTGTTTCTAATGACTTGTTGTTAAAAAATATGGCTATTAGCATGAAAAAAAATTGAGAAGTATTGGGGAAATGTAGACAAGACTAATAAGATGTTGTATGTTGCATTTGTACTTGATCCAAGGTACAAATTAGAGTATTTGGAATTCTTATTTGAAGAGATTTATGATTTACAAATTGTTCAAAAATTGAGAGATAATGTCAAAAATACTTTTATGGATCTGTTCAAAGCTTACTATATGTTAGTGTATGGAAAAGAGTTTCAATCTAATATGACTCAATCACAAGATGTAATAGGAAGGATTCCATCATCTGAGGAAGCAAGAAAGTTGAAGTTTCTTAAACGCTTAGAGGAGAAAAATAGTTTGGAATTGAAAACCGAGGTTGAGAAATATTTGAACACCCCATGTGAAAATGTCATGTTGGATAAGTTTGATATATTAAAATGGTGGAAGGCAAATTATTTTAGGTTTCCTATCATCTCTCTCATTGCACGTGATGTGTTAGCAATTCAAGTTTCAACTGTTGCATCAAAATCAGCTTTTAGCACAGGAGGGCGCATTCTTGATCCATTTAGGAGTTCTTTGAATCCTAAAATGGTAAAGACATTAGTATGTAGTCAAAATTGGTTTCATTCTTCCATTAATAATGACAAAGTTCTCTTACCAGAATACAATGATGACCTAGACATTTATGAAGATGTTGATTTTGTTTGATTGTAAAGTTCATTAAAGACACTACAATGATCGTTGATGATTAATAATGGGTAAGTTTTAAATATTATTATCTAATGATGTATTGTTGTTGATTTTGAGTTTTGATGTTTGTATATGTTTAAGAATTCTTTGCAAATGAGATATTTGGAATTCATTTCTTCATGTCTAATCTTTTTTTTATTTTAGATTTTGATAACATCTTATTTATGTATTTAACAATAATATCTATCTATGTATGATTATAAATGAGCATTATATTTGATTGCATCCTATTAAATTATATCATATTAAATTGAATCATATTTATTTATTATTAATTGTTAAAAACCGTTCAAAACTGTTAACCAAACCGGACCAAACCGGACCAAACCGTTCGGTTATAACATTTTAGATAGTTGAATGGTCCGGTCTGGTCCGGTTTCAACTATATGAACGGTCTGCTTTGGTTACATTTTTTTTAGGCAAAACCGGACCGGACTGGACCATGGACACCCCTAGGTCCAATGATAACGAGCAATCACCCATAATACATATTTTATAACAATTATGCGTACATTCATCTTTTGATGTGTTGCATATGTTTACGTTCCTCTATAATTATATATATTTCTTTTTTAAAGTAACTTACATATATACTTTTTAGAATTATATACATGAGTATATTTATCTTTTAAACTGACGTACATGTGTACATTTTTACGTAATTATATACAAGCATATATTTTTTATTTAAAATAAAATACATATGTACTTTATGTAGTTACGTATATGAGTTTATTCATCTTATAAAGTAATTTACGTGTGTATATTTCTTTACATTTTTGTACATAAGTAAAGTTCTTTTCTAAATTATAATTTATGTGTTATTTATACATTTATATATATATATATATATATATATATATTTATATATTTATATTCTAAAATAATGAACATTTATTACAATTATGTATATGTGTACATTATTTTAGAATAATGTATATTACTTATTACCACTGAAATGAGTAGTTAGGGGTGATTTTAAATTGTTGATCATCAATCAATAGGTCGATCAAAAAACTTTAATAGCAAGTGAATGATCATTGATTGTTGGTCATCGATAATAATAATTGTTGATGTTATCACTTATATTAAAGATAATTTTATTTTTTTTACGATAAATTTTAGAAAAATTAATATATATATTCATACTTTTTGAAAAAAATAATAAATTTTAATATAATACCTATCTATATATTATAAGATATAAAACTAGTAATAAATATCACACAATAAATGATATCTTAGAAGGTCTTTGATAGGATATCAAATGGGTCGCTTAGTTAACTACTCAACTTGTTGGCCCATTGATTGGTATGGCACATCACGACACAAGTTATTAAACTTAAATACTATACGACATAACATATGAGTCTAAAAGAATAATTCGAATCAACTTGTGACACGTAATGAGTTAGGTCGAGTTAATACATTGGCCCATTATTACTAAATGTGGTTATAGTCAATAAATATGTACTTGTTAAATATTGATCCAAAACAATCTTAGGCCCAAAACTATATATTAAAACTCTATCCCATTTTCCTATATAATGTTTACTTCATTTTCTTAGCCGTATTGAAGCTGAGAACAAAAGGATTCAAGCTATGAACAGAGAAAAAAGAAGGTATACCTGAGGTGCTAGGTTCAAGACACGTGTTGTTGCAAAATGTTATTGTTAGAAAAATGGTATTAACTTCAGTGAAATATTTTCACCTTTGTGAAACATAGTTCTATTCTTGTATTGCTTACTAAGGTTGCATTGTTTGACATGGAATTAGAACAACTTTATGTCAAGACAATCTTCTTACATGGTGAGCTCGAGGAACAAATATTTATGCATCAATCAAAGGGGTTTTTTATTCCAAGTAAGGAAGATCATGTTTTTTTACTAAAAAATTCTTTATATGGGTTGAAGTGATCCCCTAGGTAGTGGTATAAGTGGTATAAGTGGTTATTGTAGGAGTAATTATGATAGTTTGTTTATCATAAAAGATTCCATGATGGTTCATTTGTCTATATGTTACTTTATGTTTATCACATGCTTATTGCTTTTAAGAATAAGTTTGAGATTTAGAAATTAAACTCTAAACTTAGTGGTGAGTTTGAGATGAAAGATTTGGGTGTAGCGAAAAAAAAATTTGGGCATGAAAATTTACGGGGATAAACAAACGGGCAAGCTTTATTTGACTCAAAAAAGTTATATTGAAAAATTTCTTGAATGCTTTCTTATAAAAGAGTCTAAACCTATGAGTACGCTGTTAGCTGTGCATTTCAAGTTTTTTTATTTGTCACCATAGTCAAAAGAAGAAGAGCGATACATGTCTCACGTTCCATATGCTAGTGTTGTTGGTAGTTTGATGTATGCTGTGATTTGTACTCGTCCAGACATTTCACATGCAGTTAATGTTGTTAGTAGATATATGGGTAATCCTGGTAAGAGTCATTGGCAAGAAGTGAAATGGATACTTCGGTATTTGAGAGGCAGATCTAATTTTTGTTTGGTATATGATGGAAGTTCTAATACCAGTTGTAGTGTTATTAGTTATGTGAACTCCGATTATGCTAGTGATTTGGATAGAAGAAGATCTCTGATATGCTATGTCTTCACTCTTTCTCATTGGGCCATTAGTTGTAAGGCTACTTTACAATCTATAGTTGCTTTGTCTACGACAGAGGCAAAATATATGACAGTAGTAGAAGTAGTGAAAGATGTCATTTGGCTTAGAGATTTGGTTTGTGATTTGGTTTACAGTAGGATACTTCTATTGTATTTTATGATAGTTAGAGTGTGATACACTTGACCAAGAATACTATGTATCATGAAAGAACCAAACATATTGATGTCAAATATCACTTTGTTCGTGACATTGTCTCTCAGGGTGCTATTGTTTTCAATAAGATAGTCACTACAGAGAATCCAACTGATATGTTAACCAAACCAATTCCATTTCACAAGTTAAAGCATTGTTTGGAATTGATTGGTGTTTACAATAGATGATCACCTTTCAAGACTTTGGATGACGGTTATTTAGTAATCTGAGAAATTTCATATTTGAAGAACTTGTTTTCTATTTTGAGCCAAGGTAGAGATTTGTTAAATATTGGCCCAAAATAATCTTAGGTCCAAAACCATTTATTAAAACCCTATCCTATTTTCCTATATAATGTTTACTTCATTTTCTCAATCGTATTGAAGTTGAGAACAGAGAAGAACATAACAGAGGGATTCAAGCTGAGAACAAAGAAGAACATAACAAAAAGTCCAACTCTCTCCGTCATTTTCGTTGTTGTATAGTTCTCGTCTCCTTTCCACCTTTCCTCAGCCTCGCATTTGCTTCGTAACTCTCTCTCTAACTGTCTCTCTAACCCATATGAGCGACAAAGAGCACCACCAATTCACACAAGCTAGAACAGAGAAGAAAATGGGAGTTACAATAGATTAAAGAAATTGGGTTTCTTTGTACATTCGAAGAATAGAGAAGAGAAGAAAACTATCGGTAGTCCATTTTCCTAGCTTGCCATTGTTGAGTTGTCGTCCTTGTGTTGCAAGATTCCATTGTTGAAGTGCTCGTCCGTCTGCCTGTTTTGCTTCACCTTCCACTCTTCCTCATGCAATTTGAGCAAAAGTTGTCGATGTATATTTATATGATAATATTCGATTAAATAGCAAGTTTGTTAATTTATCTTGTTATATATTACTAGTAAATTAAAGGGAGATATTTTCTGGTTGAATATTTGGATTTTTGGTATAATTTTGTGAATCTCTAAAGATTTATGCTTGTATCTCCATTTTATTATTAGTAGAATTTCCTCAATGTGTCGTTGTAATTAGAGTAGACTTTTTACATTGAAAAATTAAACCACTTAAATCATTGTGTCATTTATTTTATCAATGCTTATTATTTTACTATTACCTATAATTATATATTTGTGCAACCAAAATTAGACCCAAATTTCATCTACATAAGTGCTAATTTATAGCATTACCATAAGTATTAGGAGTGTCCAAAAAATGGACCAAACCAGATTAAATCAGAAAATCGGATCGGATCGAATCAAACCGAACAATTTTATAAATCAAACGGTCAAGTTCAGTTTGTATTAATTAAAACCATTTTCTAACTTTCAAATCCGGTTATATTAAATTTTTCATATTATTTTTCATAAACCATTGATTAAAATTCTTATATTTTAATCAAAAATATATTATTAAATGTATTATATTTATATATTATTAACTAAATTAAATTGTTCGATTCAATATTTTTAATAATTAAACTATTCGATCTAATTCAGTTAAATCTTTTTACCCAAAATAACGCCTCTAATGTTTAGAGTTTGGTTCTCATAGATTGTAACTCGTTAATTATGTAATAGCAAATCACGCATATCAGACATAATAAATTATACATCAAGCATGATATGAGACAATAAATTTCACATTTTAAATGAAGATGCAATATAATTTATTTATGAAACACGAGCAGAATCCACCAATTAACAGATTTTGAATCAACACCACACATTAATTGATAGGTTGTAGCGTGCCGTGACTTGATAGAAACAATGAATTATTGTCCCACGTTTCTCTCAAATTGGAATTAAAATCACGCTGTACATGTTTTAAAGACATTGAATTATTAAAAAGATACTTTTACAATAATTTTTATTATTTTTATAATAAAAATATATAAAATATTTATTTTATTTTTAATATTAAATATATATTAATCTTATTATGATTGAATAAATTTTTTATTAATAAAGTATTATACACAACAATAATTTATATTACGATCATATTACTATTTTTAAATTAATGTCATTTTGCACCTCGCTGACGTCTCTCTAATATATACGTGGTTATACGTGAATACACAACGCCGTTGATCCTTTAAATGAATGATTAAGTTATTTTAGAACTCAATTAGATAAGAATCTAAAAAACAATTATGAAAAGTAATAAAAATAATATTTTTTATATTTATTTTATATATTTTTATTATTAAAAAAATTTAATATATTATTTTATTTTAAATATTATCTAAATTTATTTCGTTAAAATTAAATTTAAATCGTTTATTTTTATTTAATATTAAACATAGTTAATAGCTCCGTGATATACTCATTTAATTTTAATGACTCAGTTGCGAAAAATATTTAGCCTACGCGTGGCTTATGCCAAGGGACCCCATCAGTCTTTATTTGTTTTTGCTGCGTGGGGAAGGATTATCTTTACTTATTCGCAATGGTGAGGTAAGTGGTTTGATTAAGGGTGCTATATCATTAGACCTTGCGTTTCATACCTATTTTTCGCTGATAATTCTATTTTATTTTATGAAAGTGTACAATTTACAGGAGATAAAATATTTTAGATATATATATAAACGACTTACTTCTTCAACAAATAAACTTTGATAAGTTAACCTTTTTTTTTAGTTTTAATTGTGGATCATAATTCGATTCAAAAACGTTCAGGAAACTATATGAACGTAAATTTAAACAGAATTGAAACAAAAATGGATTGAAAACATATCTCATATCATTGATCAAATTTTACCATTTATACGAAAATTTCAGTGGGTTTTTGGTTTGATACTCTTACTGGTTTCTCACACTTATTCTCTACATTTTGATGGTGTATATGAATGGTGAGAGGATTCGATACTTTTATAAAAGTTCTCCCATCAAGAATCTCATATGGTTTGGTAACCGACGTACGGTTACAAAACCGAACCGTTACCATCGTTGCACCATAAACTGTTACAGTTTCCCACTTGGTGCAAACATTAAGCTAAATTCTCTTGAGTAACAAAATACATGAATCATGGCAATAAGTCCTCTAAGAGCGAGTATTATCCTTCATGTATTACAATATATTTAGTTTATCAAGTATTATACTTTGTATGGTAACAAAACTTAATGAATAAATCCTATATTTATTCATGGTCCATAACTTAAGTATGTTTTCTCAAAATATATGAATCAACAAAATATGCGCATAAAATTAATTAGAAAACATTAACTGAATAAGAGTTTCATGAAAATATCAAATTTAGATAGAATGAATATTTACATCATGAAACCAAGTCTCATTACTATATAATCTTTGAAGTTCTTTAGTGGCATGCTTTTAGTCAAAAGATCAACAATCATCAACTCAGTGCTAACTACGATCTCTTGTGGCCAAGTATTTGATGTCGATGTGCTTACTACGACTACCATTTTTGTTTTCTTGGTCATAAACACAGCAACTGAGTTGTCACAGTACAATCTTAATGGCCTAGAAATAGAGTCAAATACTCTAAACCCATAGTGAAACTCTTCAACCATACATCATGTGATGTAGCTTCAAAACATGACACGAACTTGGCCTCCATAGTGGAAGTAGCAATCAAGGTCTGCTTAGCATTCATCCAAGACACGGTTCCACCGGCAAACATGAAAATGTAACCAGATGTTGATTTCTGTTAATCAACACAGCTAGTGAAGTCCACATCGGAGTAGCCAATCACTTCCAAATTATCGATTCGTCTATATATGAGCATATAATCTTTGGTTCCTTGCAGGTACCTCATCACTTTCTTTGCAGCTTTCCAGTGGTCAACACCTGATATCTCCCTAGCATCCCAACAACAAATGCAATGTCAGGTTTGGGGTAGACCTGAGCATACATCAGGCTTTCAATGATTGAAGCATATGGAATTGTTTTCATCTGTTCTCTTTCAAAATCATTCTTTGAGCATTGGTCCAAGTTCAACTTATCGTCCTTCACAATGGGAGCAACACTTGGTGAACAATTTTTCATCCGAAATCTCTCTAAAACTTTATTGATATAGGTTTCCTGAGATAAAACCAAGATGTCTCGAAGTCTATCTATATGGCTCTTAATGCCAATGACATAAGAAGCCACATCCATATCCTTCATATCAAAAATTTTAGAGAGGAATTGTTTTACCTCGTGTAGCAAACCCTTATCATTGGCTGCAAGCAAAATATCATCCACATATAGCACCAAAAAAAAATCTTACTCCCACTAACCTTCTGGTATATACATTGATCTATGACGTTCTCTTCAAAACCAAATGAAGTGATGAAGTTATGGAATTTCAAATACCATTGACGGGAAGCTTGTTTTAATCCATTTATGGATTTATTAAGCTTAAAAACCAAATGCTCACCATCACTAGAGAAGAATCCTTTAGGTTGTATCATATAAACCTCTTCCTCTAGGTTACCATTCAAGAAATCCGTTTTCACATCCATTTGATGCAAATTCAAATAAAAATGGGAAACCAATGCCATGATAATACAAAGTGAATCTTTCTTAAATACAGGAGAAAATGTCACCGTGTAATCGATTCCTTCCCTTTGAGTGAATCCTTTGGCAACGAGTCTTGCCTTATATCTCTCAATATTGCCTTGTGATTCTTTGTCTTGAAGACCCATTTACATCCAATGACTTTCACACCATCAGGAAACTTGATGAGATCCCAGACTCGATTAGATGCCATAGAATCCATCTCTTCTTTCATGACATTGTACCATAAGTTCGAAACCTTAGAACTCATGACCTGGGAAAATGATTCGAGATCATCCACAACTCCAATGTTACAATCAGATTCTTGTAGATACACAAAATAATCACTAGGAATTGCTGGCCTTTTAGTTCTAGTAAATCTTTTTAATGTCACACCACCATTTTCCTAAGAAGTATGAGGTTCAACTTATTGTTCAGAAGTTTCAGGTATCTCCTTAACAACATGATCTATTGGAATATTGTCAATATCTTATGGAATTTCAATGATTGGTTGTTCAACACCAGCTTATACTTGTGGGGTATTATGAACAACAATCAATCTATCTCCTCAAGTAGAAGATTGAGACTCTAAGTGATCAGTATCAAAAACTATATTCCTGATTTGATCGCTCCCACTAATCACGTCATATTCAAGAAACTTTGCATTTCTTGATTCCACAAACCTAGTACTGTGATATGGACAGTAAAATCTATAACCCTTAGACCATTCAGTATATCCAATGAAATACCCACTAATGGTCCTTGGGTCCAGCTTCTTCTCTTGTGGAATATAAATCCTCACTTCAGACGGGCATACCCAAACGCGTATATGTCGCAAACTCGATCTCCAACCTTTCCATAATTCAAATGGCATATTTGAGATAGCCTTGGTTGGAACTCGGTTTAATATATACGCAACCATCTTTAAAGCTTCAATCCATAAGGATTTAGAAAGATTGGAGTTGCTAAGCATACTCTGTACCATGTTCAATAATTTTTTATTTCTCCTTTCTATTACACCATTCTGGTATGGTGAACCAGGCATAGTGTTATGAGTGGCATTATTTCATAAATTAATGCAGTAATGACTATCAATCAAAATACCACTCCCAATAGAATCAGATTTATTAAATAAGCTGAAAGATGTTTCTAAAAAGTGAAAGGAATAACCAACAAGTACAACTCTTGAAATCGAAATCAAGTTTCTAGAGAAACTTGGAACATAAAAGGTTTTCTAATTCTAAAATAAAACCACTACTTAAAATCAAATTGCATGTCCTTATAGCCTCTACATGTGAGCCCATCTTGTTATCGGATATGATGTATTTCTCACTTCCCACTGGCTTCCTTAAATTTCGCATACCATATAAGGATTTTGCAACATAGATTGTAGATCCAGAATCAATCCACCAGGTGTTAATATTAATAATAACCATATTAGATTCATAACAAACAAATGAGGTTGGATTACCTTTATTCTCAAGCCATTTCTGGAATTTGATACAATCCTTCTTCATGTGTCCCTTCTTTTTACAAAAAAAAAAACACTTGATTTGTTTCTTAATATCAGCCTGATGTGGAATTATCCCTTTTCATTTATGCTTGTATTGAGATTTTCCTTTCCCGCGCGTTGTAGCCAACATTTCACTTTCACCAAATTCCATAACAAGTCTCCCTTCCTCTAGAACACACATGGTCATTAGTTCATTGATTGACCATTTATCCTTATGTTTATTGTACGAAATTTTCAATGACACGTACTGATGTAGGAAAGTGTTAAGAAAATAGTGCACCAGGAAGGATTCTGACATCTCAACCTCGATATGCTTAAGTTGAACCGCAATGTCCCTCATTTTCATAATGTGCTCGCGCACATCTTTCACACTAGTGAGTCTTAAGGAAGAGAACTTCATAATAAGGGTGCTTGCTAAAGCCTTGTCTGAAGTGATGAACTTATCATCAATGGTATTTAGCAAGTCTTGAACATTGTTATGCTGATTAACAAAACCACGAATACTAGTAGAGATTTTAGTCTTAATGAACATCATTCTAAGGCGATTAGATTACTCCTATTGTTCATAAAGCATGATATTCTTTGGAGTTATGGTTTAAGTAATTTTAGGTGGTTCGTTTTTCCTAATAACATTGTCAATATTCCTCCATCCTCGATGAAGAAGAATTTTTTCCTTCCATATTTTAAAATTATCCCCTTTTAGATCGGGAATGTCACAGTGGATATTAGAGAAATTTACAGGTTGAGATGTTACAATTAAAGATTATATCCTCATTAAAATTTGAGACCTAAATTTTAGCGCCATTCTTTACAAATGTAAATCATGAAAAATATGAATCTAATGACATAAAACTTGTCTGTGGACTAAAATTCTAATTCAATTATATTCATCTTAACTTTATGATAAAACTATCAAATTATGTTCCTTTTTCTAATCTCTATGGATAAATTAGAAAATATAATTTGATATTATATCCTTATTAATCACACAAAAATATAATAAAAATTTCTGTGAGATAAGATTTATTATATCACATATGATTAATCACAATTAATGTTTATTTTCTAAATGTGATCCTAAATAAATCTTATTATAGTTTTAATTAATTAAAGATGTTGTGTATACTTCCTAATTAATTAAACTATATGAATTACTTAAATATTAGCAAAATCCTTAGGCTCAATTATTGTATAGAACTATAAGCAATATTAATTTAATTATAAATGTGCAAATATTATCTATCTTAAGATTGCATGTGTGACAATAAATTATACAAGTAAAAATAAATAATATAAGCACTAATTAAATCCATAAAAATCCATTAACAATTAATTTCATTATACATAAATTATTTAACCAAATTTTCATATGTATAATTAATTACAAAATTTATACATACAAATACCCAAAACAAATAATTTAAGCATAATGTATTAAAACAAATTTTAATGTGCCCAAAAATTATTTAAATAAATGTCACATGTATAATAAATATTCTACATATGACAAACTTAAGTTAAATAATTAATCACATTAAAATTATATTAGGAATATTTTTTATTTTTTTATTAAAAAAAATCATAATATATAGCAAGCATTGTACACAAAACAATACTACACGTGTTGTAGCCTAGTGGTCTAGCTCATTGGATTTCTCCTTAGGAACTTGGGTTTTGAATCCTGGAAAAAGCAGCCCTTTCCTTTTTAACTTCATCTTCAACCTCCAGCCTGGTCGTGCGACCTGTATTGGACCCGATCAGAGGCCCGACGTTTTATAATGATTCCGATGATTAAATCTGACGTTCTTTTTATCAAAATTCTCAAAATTTGATTTCCAAGTGATCCATGGTCTCAGTTTGAATCAAAAACATCATTTTAAATAAAAAGTTAATTAATGATTGAAATGAATACTCACGGTAAATTGGAATTATTTTCTTCATTTTTTTTAAGTTTAAATTCACAAAATCACTCTAAAATCAATATTGAAACAATTTATAATTTCCATATGCATCAAAACAAGAAAAATAAAAAAAACCCAAAATCTGAGTTCCTCGTGAAACAAAGCAAAACATGGATGTTTTCAAAAATAACTCTGATACCAAATGTTGAATCATAGTTTGATCCAGAAACGTTCAGGAAACCATATGAACACAAATTTAAACACAATGGAAGCAAAAATGGATGGAAAATATATCTCCTACCATTGATTAAATTTCACCACTTACACGGAAATTCCATTGGGTTTTTGGTTTGGTAGTGTCACTGGTTTCTCACACTTATTCTCTGTGTTTTGATGGTATATATGAATGATTCAGTTAGTAGTGAAAAGACCCGATGCCTTTATAAAGGTTCTCCCATCAAGAACCTCGTATGGTTTCATAACCAACGTACGGTTACAAAACCTCATTGTTACCACCGTCCACCGTTACACCGTAAACTGTTACACTAACACACCTCAAGCTATCAAGATTGATAATCTCATGGTCTTAGGTATTAACGAAGTCCCATGTCACAAAATAATAACTGGGTCTTCCAACGAAACTTAAACGTGATAAGAGAATTTCATTCCAAATAATTTGGAAATGGTGTTTGAGAAGACTAGGGGATGGAATGAGTGTTATCTAAAGCTGTTAAGGAAATTTTAGTGAATATAGTCTATCGTTCCATTATGATTTATCCTATGAGCCTATTTAAATTGATTGTTATTTAATTAATGATATTGGATGGCTTGGCGAGGTTTGTGCAAAAAAAAAATGCATTAGTGGTTTACAATTTCATAATTTAATAGACTTTCATCGGGAAATGCTAGTAAAATAATATGATAATTGACCCAATTTCCCTACTCAGTGGCCATTTCAGTTTTATGTTCTAAATATGCTCGTAATGGTTCTCTTTGGACAGTTGCTTGCAACTCACATGCTAGCTATCTTTTTTGTAGTTTGGTGTGAGAGAGGGAGTTATTGACTAAGGGCATCATATGAAGGATTGAGGATGGCTAAACAACTAGAATATATTGGGGATCCTTGGCTGTCGAGTATAGGTGGTGGATTTCGAGTGCATTCACAATGTTGGCTGGGGATGAGGTGGTTGTTTTAGATCTGATCATAGAGTGTTGAGAATGATTAGAATAGTAATGGCTAGTTTCTTCTTTTTACTATATAAATATAACATTGGACATTAAGCCTAAAATCAATCTTATAACTATCTCTTAAAAATTCAAAGAAAATCAACATGGTATTAGAGGAGACTTGATCTTGCTCCAAATCAATCCCACAAACAAGAAAGGTATCAGTTTAAGAAATCTAATAAAAATAAAAATAAAACTAGAAAATGTCACAACATATTGAAAGACTTAAAATTATGCTGCTAAATGGTAAAACTTACCATCTTTGGGCACACCAAATGACTTTTGGTCTAATCGGCAGAGAAAAATTTGAGCATGTCACTAGTGAGAAATAAAAACCAAAAACCAAAGATCCAACACACGCAACAGCTAAAGAAAAAAGGAAATTTCAAAATGGAGAAAGAGTGAAAATCTAGTCATAAGTTGGTTACTAGTAACCATGAAACCTCACATCTTTGATCTCATGACATAACTAGATATAGCTTAAGATATATGGGTTAAAGCAAAGATGATGTTCGAAAAAAAGAAAAATTACTCCCTCATTTATCAACTTCATCAAGAACTTCAATAGTTACAACACAAAACCAATCTATCACCAAACTATTCATCCAAATCTAAAAAAAGAAGGATAAGATTATAGTGTATCGATCTCTCATAACCGATCTTGATGAAATCAAAAAAAGGGAGGAACAGGATGGAATTTTCACCTTCCTCGCCAAGCTCGATTCAAGCAATGAGGAGGTATGGTCACAAATTCTTCTCATGGGTGAGCTACCATATGTTGATAAGGTTGTAGGGATGGTTGAAAGAGAAGAGACAAGAAGAATTGTGTTGGGTACTCAACTACCTGAAAACCCCGAAGCCAAGGCGTTCATCGTGAGACCTAACCCTAGGATAGAAAGTTGGAGAGACCAAGCAATCACTCACTATGATTACTGTAAGAAGTAAGGAAACAAGCGCAAGGAGTGTTGGTATCTCAACCTTCTTCTCCCCCCAAAGGGAAGGTGAGGTGGAGGCTTCGTAAGAAAGAGAGATCGGTGACAAAATCGCGTAGAGAGCATAGAGAAAACATGTAATTCAGCTTAAAAGGAAAAAAAAGGGATATGAGTGTAAACGAGGCTGAAAAAGAAATAAAGGCAGAAAAAGAAATAAAGGGTGAGGTGGATATGGATCAGATGAAGTAGCTGTATATGCAATTATCTGTGATGTTTCAAGGAAAAACTCAAAAAACCTCTGGAATGATTACAAACCTTACTCAAAATTCTTTAAATTCCAAACAGATTCTTGATTCAGGTTTAACTGATCACATAAATGAAAATAAAAAGTTACTCAATAATTACAAAAAAATTAAGACTAAACAATTTGTAATCGTTGCAAATGGTGGGAAAATGAAAATTTTAGGAAATGGTTCAATTAGTCTCCTTTCAAGAAAAATTTCAAATGTTTTTCATATGGAGAATTGTACATGCTATGTGCACAAAAATAAACAACACAAGTTAGAATATTTATCAATCAAAGTTGTTTTCTTGGGGTATTCATCTCAAAAGAAGGGTTATAAATACTATGATACGATTAATAAAAAATCATTTCAAGAGATGTGACATTCCAATAAAATGAGTCATATTACAAAACACTAGAAAATGAGACTAATAACCAATAGAAACCAAATTAATTTACATTTCCATTTTCTTACTCTAAAGAAGGAAATACGATAGTAGAAAATGAAAATGAAATAATCAATGAGAATGAAGAGGAAGAAACTTCTCAAAGTGAGGGGGAATATGGTACTATCGAAATAATATCATTGAGTAGGTCTAATTGAACTCCACACCTACAACTAGATTACAAAATTTTGCAACATATGAGGTAAAATATCATATCCAAAATTATTTGTCTTATGAAAATGTTATACCCTAATATAAGACTTATTTGACCTCATTTCCAAAGAAAATGAGTCAAATAACTATAAGGAAGCAATAGGCTAACTGGTATGGTGCAAAGCAATGGAAGAACTTAAAGCACTCGAAAAAAATGAAACATGGGTAGTCGTACAACTACCCGAAGGAAAGAAATATGTAAGATGAAAATGGGTCTATAAGATTAAGTTTAATAGTAATGGTACTATTGAAAGGTACAAAGCACAATTAGTGGGAAAATATTGCACTCAAACCTATGGTATAGATTATCAAGAAACATTTGCACCCATGGCCAAAATGAATATGGTTAGGATTTTATTTTCTTTAGCGGTAAACCAAAATTGGACCTTATATCAAATGGATGTTAAGAATGTATTTCTCCGAGGAACCCTTGAAGAAGAGGTATATATGATGCTTCCACCCGGTCATACAAAGAAAACAATTATAACCTAGTGTGTAGGATAAAAAAAATCTATTTATAAACTAAAGCAATCTCCACAGGCATGGTATGGAAAACTAAGCTCTTATTTAACTTCTTATGATTTTAAATTATTAATACCGATCACTCATTATTTTCCAAAAATTATGATACCTTCACAACCATGATTCTAGTTTATGTAAATGGCATAATAATTACCGGAAATAATTTGGAAGAAATTAGAAAAGTGAAAATGCAATTAAAGGAGAATTTTGATATCAAAGACTTAGGTTTACTAAAATATTTTCTAGAAATAGAAATAGCACATCCACCCAAGGGACTCTTTATTTCACAAAGAAAATATATACTTTACCTATTGAAAGAAATTGATAAATTAGGGAGTAAACTAAAATCTACATCAATAGATAGTAAATGCAAATTAAATATTGAGGATGGTGAACCTTTAGAAGACATAAGAAAATTTCAAAGACTTGTAGGAAAATTAATTTATTTAATGATAACCCTACCAAACATTTCTTTTTTGGTAAGCCAAATTAGTAAATTTATGCATACACCTAGAACACCACATTTAGAGGATAATTTTAAAATATTTAAAAGGGACACCCAGTAAATGAATTATCATGAAAAGTAATAATTCTAATAAAGTGTGTGACTACTCCAATGCAGATTGTGCCGGTAGCTTTGATAGAAAATCAACCACTGGTTTTTTCACGTTTATAGGCAGAAAATTTAGTCACATGGAAAAGCAAGAAACAAAATTTTGTGGCACAATTAAGCATCGAGGCATAATATTGAGCCATGTCATCAACCTCAAGCGAGCTAACTTAGATCAAACAACTTCTTTTGGATATCAGAATTAAACTTCAAGAACCAATGAAGATGTTTTGTGATAACCAAGCGACATGACATATAGCATCCAATCCAGTGTTTCAGAAGAAAACAAAACACATCGAAGTGGATTTCCACTTTATTCGAGAAAATATTCAAGTAAAGGAAATTAAAACTCCTTTTGTGAGAAGTGAAAAACAATTGGAAAACATCTTCACCAAAGGTTTAGATCCGAAATCATTTGACGAAAATTTAAGCAAGTTAGGGTTGACCGACATCTACACGCCTAACTTGAGGGGGAGTGTTATGAATAATTAGAATAGTAACAGCTAGTTTAATAATGACTAGTTTAGTAACAACTAGTTTCTTCTTTTTACTGTATAAATACAACATTGAACATTAAGCCTAAAATCAATATTATGACTATCTCTTAAAAATTTAGAGAAAATCAACACAGAGGTTAGTGTATGGAATGCACCCTCATTTATACTATCTCTTAGTATTCCTCTTGTTTCTATACCTTAACATGATACTTTAATTTGACATTTTAATACGTGTGGTCGTTATTTGGTTAAGAGTAGATATAGACTAGCTTTGGATGTTAGGGAGGTTGAAAGGGGTAGACTATCATCATCATCTATTGGCACCATTAAGAAACTTTGGAATATATTGTGATATCTAAATGTAATGGGGAAGGTTCTATACTTCTTATGGTGGATAATAAAAGGGGTATTATAACGTAACAAGGCTCTTGTATGATGGCAGATGGATGTTAGTAAGAACTGCTTATTTTGTGGTGTGGTTGAAATGCCTAACCATGCCCTTTGGTCATGTGAAGTAGCCCAAGCAATATGAAAATTAACAATATTCCAGGTTTCTATTGGCAATTTAGGATGCTAGATGTTAGGGAATGCTTATGGCTAGCGCTATTTGACTTGCGGGAATGGTGTTGGGTTATTTTTAATAATCCAATGAGTAGGCTAACAAGTTAAGAGAATTATATTTTGAGCTATTATTATTCTAACTAGGCTAATTAAGTGATCTAATTAGGATATCCCAATTAAACAACTTATATGATATGGGCTTCGCAATGTGTAATACCCAATAGTAAACCTAATTAGGGTTAATGAGGCTCTCATTAGTTTATTATATAAGGAACATTATAGGGTTTGGTCCACAAGGCTAATCACTATCACCTCTCATCCTCTCTTCCCATCTATTGAGTAAGAACCCATAAGAGAGAAAAGATTAGTCTGTGAAAGACTATACACCTTTAATTCATTCTTCAATCCTTCATCATGGATTCAAGTATGTTCTTCATTGTTTTGTGTAATCTTGATAGTATGACATGAGTCTAAGATTTATGCATGTATTTAGATCTAGTTATAACAAGTGATATCCGAGTCTTGCTTTATATTAGATTATTAGGATTGATCATATTGGTTGCGATTATTGAATTCTATGTATATACACATGATTTTAGTTTGTTTTATAAATTCATATGGTTTTAGGGATTGGATTCATATTATGTGCATTTTTATTATTCATAGTTATATGATTGTTGTAGAAATGATAAATATTATAATATATAAAAATATGATGTGATTTTGATAATATACATCCATATATGCCTTTGAGTTTATGTTTTCAACAAATCATTTTTTTTATAATGATTTATCCCTCTGATTGGCATATTATGCATTTTGTATTTCCAATTTTTTTTAATTGCTTTTGTATGTATGTTTCAATGAAACATTCCTTTTGTTTCTTTCTCTATGAAATATGCTTCGATTTGGTTAGTGCAATATATTTTTGGATAAAGTATTAATATCATTCAAATTTTGTTTCATGGATTCAATGCAATATTTGATTTGATTTGGTAAAAGTGAATCATTTTTTATTTGATTTAGTAAATATGAATCATATATATGTATTCTATTTCTTTTCCTTTTTTGGAATATAAAATATGTATTACATATATTTATTTATGGTAAAATATCAAACTTCATTATGGTAAAAATAAAGTGAATCATATTTGATTTTATTTAGTAAATATGAATCATATATACGCATTATGTTTCTTTTTCTTTTTGGAATATAAAATATGTATTACATATATTTATTTATGATAAAAATATCAAACTTCATTATTTATTTATTTATTTTTGCATTAAACTTTGGATTTGGGGGCACTCACTTAATTTTTGTGTCCTCTATTCTAGAATAAATTAATCGAAACAAAATATTGCCAAAGTAACCTCTTTTGTGTTGCTTTATTTATTTTTGAATAATAGGATGTGTTTATTTCTTGTTTATGCGATCAATGATCATCCCAAAGGTAGGTGTTGTCTCTTTTGGAGAACATAAAAATATACAAGTATACACGGTCACAAGTAATAAAATTTGATAAGTGAGTTATCGTTCCCACGGAGATTTGTTACTATAGTTTGTTAAGTACTAAAATTATTTCACTCTGATTTTATCCAAAACAATCGTTAATTGGAACAAGTTTTAACTAACTAAGAGTTTGTTAACAAAATAAAAGAAAATTCTAGGATTGTAGTTTTCACTAAAATATTCCACTCAAATCATATTATTCCATCTTGATTTAATTTTTAGTAAATTTAATTTGTCAACCAAGAACTTATAATTTTATCCATACATCTCTTCCGAGCTCCGTATAAACACATCTCGCAAAATTAATTCACTATATTCATATGAGAATTAAATTCACCAAGATTCATTACGCTCTAAGTTCTCAAATGGCCACACATACAATAAAGGTATATTCCTATCTTTCATATATACATGTTATATATACATGTTATTCTATCCATGAGCAATATACACAAAAATGCATCTTCCAAGTTTATTTAAATGTCACAAATCAATTGATAATTTTTCCAATAATAAAAATTATTAAGCATAAATAGAATAAACAAATTAAAAGTCTCATAAATCTTTCGGAAATAATTAAACTCAAGCTTTATAAATTTATATAAAAATGCAACCCTAGAAAAATTAAATTAGTTCATAATAAAAATTAAGATTACACCATTTAATGAATATCAGTTACAGAACACAAAGAAAATTAAGACATTTATTCTCTTAAATTTTTGGCACACACGGAACACAACAAAAGCCAAAAATGGCTTCTGCGTGTTCCATAGTCCAAGTCTCCAACTCTCAAAAAATGAACCTCCTTTTTTCTAACAATAAATGCTCTATTTATAGCTAAAAAAATACATCAAAAAACTATTTTTATTACAACCACGCATGAATAGTAGGAGACAACGAAAACAATATTAAAGACATGGGTGGAAGAATATTTATCGTGCAAAACAATGGACAGTGTGCGCCATTATTGATTTCTTTTTAATTCAAAATGCATACCACATGTGAGCATCTGATTGGCTAAAAGAATAATCAAGACATGTGGCACCCGTTCATATGTTGTGAGGAACGGGTGCACGAGGAATGCGGCGCAGGGAAGAAATGCTTTGAAGACACGTGGCAGAAGCAGGCGTGGTTGGAAACGTGCATCGTTTCAATGTTTTTATTTTAACCAATATGTGTCACATGGCAGCGTCTGATTTGTTGTAGGAATATTAGAGACACATGGCAATGTATTATTCGTTGGAATGGCAGGGTGCACGATGTTTATCTGGACCGTGTCGCACTGGACTACTTTTTTTGGAAAACATGTGGGTCCCACCCTACAAGCCGGCCTACGTGGCAGGTGGGTCCCACATGGAGCATCGAGCAACGTGCAACTAGAAAACTCTCGTCCAATCGCTTTTTGTCGTGTTTGTATTACACGCGCTGATCATCACCGTTGATAGTCTGATCTGATGGTGCACGTGGCGAATGAACAATATTTGCACGTGGACTTCTTTCCTGCGCAGAAAAATAAACTTTTCTTAATTGCATTTTAGCCCTCCAATTTAATTCAAATAAAATTTTAAACTTTGGTTAATTGCAATTAAACCCTTTATCTAATTTAAATTAACTTTTACACTTTTGTTAATTGCAATTTGAACACTCTTTTAATTTAAATTATATTTTCAGACATTTTATTTGCAATTAAGTCTTTTTTCGATTCAAATTCTTTAATTTTCTTCAAAATATATTTCTTAAGAAATTAATAGTAAATATTAATTTATTCCATCAAAATTAACTAAAAATATCAAGAACATAGCAATTATAATTAATAAAATAGACGAAAATAACTATATAAAATATAGTTATCAATAAGTCATTGATTGACCAAACAACAAATGCACCTACAAAAATAAATGGCTGATAATTATACAATTTTCATGTGAACAATATATCGGCCCAAAGGAAGGTTGTTTGACATGATTTATTATCAACATTTGATTTCTGCATGAAGAGTACCACTTACAAGTTGATGTTTATGTCCAAAGACTAAACATCAATGTTGTGCTAGGTATCTTGTTTAAATAGGCCCATCATTACAATTGATTTAAATTTATGTCTTACATGATTATTTTATTTTATTATTTTGCATGTTATGACATGAATTTCTATTATGTGAGCTTATGTATTTGTTTCTTCTGAATTTTTTATTTTAGTTATTGCTTCTACTGCTAATATCACTATGAATATGAACTCAATTCATGTGCTTAATGACATAAAATTTAAGAGTTGGAAATAGAACATTCTGTTAGTTCTTGACTGCATGGATTTAGACTATTCATTAAGAAAAAAACAACTCGCTTCTCTTACAAAGAAAAGGTCCATTGATAAAAAAAATGAACTTTGAGAAGTAGGAATGTTCTAATTACTTAAGTCTAATGATGTTGAAACGCAACATTCCAGAAGATTTCAAGGGTGGTATGTCCGATGAGGTAATTGTTAAGGGTTTCCTTGAAGAAATTGAAAATCTTTTTGCAAAGAACAAAAAGGTTGAGACAAGTAAGCTTTTGATTGACCTTGTCCAGATGAGGTATAAAGGAAAGGGAAACATTATAGAGATGTATAACATTGCTTCCAAACTTAAGGCACTAAAGCTTGATCTTTTTGATGACTTGCTTGTGCATTTGGTACTCATATCACTTCCTACACACTATGGTTAGTTTATAGTTAGCTATAACACTCAAAAGGAGAAAATGGGCTCTTAATGAGCTCATTTCACACTGTATGCAATAAAAGGATAGGTTGAAGCGAGAAAATATTGAAAGTGCTCATCTTGTAACTACCTTAAAAAGTAACATACGAAAAAGGAATAATGATAAAGAAACTGCAGTGGAAACATCACAACCCAAGAAACAAAAGACTCAAGATGTCTACTTCTTTTGCAAAAAAAATTGGGAATGTGAAGAAGGAATGTTCCAAATTTGTCACATGGCCTATAAAGAAAGGGTTGCATTTGGAGCTGACCAACAAGTGATGCTGAAATATTCATCTATGTGGGCAATAAAAAAGTAGTTCCAGTTGAAACCATTGGGACTTTTAGATTATCTTTTGTGACTTGTCACTTTATTGCAGTAGCTAAGACCCCTTATGAACTATGGACATGCAAAAATCCTAGTATTAAGCACTTACACATTTTGGGTTGTCTAGATGAGGCAAGGCCTTATTAGCCACATGAAAACAAACTAGACTTAAGAACTATTAGTTGCTATTTTGTTAGGTATCCTGAATGGTCGAAAGGTTTTAAGTTTTATAATCCCTCAACTAAGTTCTTTTTCAAGATGGGAAATATAAGATTTCTTAAGGATGTTATGTTTGAGGGGGGAGATAGAGTTAGGAATGTTGTCATTGAAGAAGAATCCATTCCTCTAACAAATGTTGTTATTGACAATGGTCAACCTATTGACATTGTTCAAGATACAATTCATGACAACAATAAGGATTTACCTATAGAAATCCCTAATCAAAATCAAGAGGTTGCTCCAGAAGAGAAAACTCAACAACCTCAAGAGAAAGTGTCACTTAGGTGATCCACTAGAGAGAAAATAAGTGCAATTTCAAGTGATTACATTATATTTCTTCAAGATCATGAGTTTGACAAAGGGATAATGGAAGATGATCCAATTAATTTACAACAAGTCAAACAAGGTGCTAATTGGGATCTCATCAAGTTGCTTGAAGGTGAAAAACCAATTGGTTATAAATGGATATTTAAAACCAAAAAGGATTATAAGAGCAACATTAAGAGAGGTGTAAAGAAAGTCTAGTCGCCAAGGGTTTTACTCAAAAGGAAGGTATTGACTTCAAAGAAACTTTCTCTCCAGTATCATTGAAAGATTCCTTTAGGATGTTAAGATAGCTTTTCTCAATGGTGACATTGAGGAAACCATATACATGATGCAACCAAAAAAATTTGTATCAGGTGATCCAAGGTCCATGGTTTGTAAACTAAAAAGATCCATCTATGGTCTCAAGCAAGCTTCCCGTCAATGGTATCATAAGTTTTATCATATCATTATCTCTTATGGTTTTGAGGTCAATGTAGTTGATGATTGTGTATATCACAAGTTCAGTGAGAGTAAATTTATCTTCCTGGTACTCTATGTTGATGACATACTATTGGCTAGCAGTGATATAAGCTTGTTGCATGAAACCAAGAGATTTCTGATGAAGCATTTTGAAATGAAAGATCTTGGTGATGCCTCTTTTGTATTAGGAATTAAGATACACCAAGATCATTCTTGGGATGTCCTTGGGTTATCACAAAAGAGCTATATCGAGAAGGTACTTGCTAGATTTGGCATGAAAGATTGTGTATGAGGAGATACTCCAGTTGCTAAAGAAGACAAGTTTAGTCTCAATCAATGCCCCAAGAATGAGATTGAAAGAACAGAGATGCAAAAGATTCCTTATGCTTCGACGATTAGGAGTCTCTTGTATGCTTAAGTATTTACGCGTTCAGATTTGGCATACATAGTGGGTATGCTTGGCAGATACATAAGTGACCCTGGCATGGATCATTGGAAAGCAGCCAAACAGGTTATGAGGTACTAATAGAGAATAAAAGATTACATGCTCACCTATCAAAAATCAGATAATTTGGAGATAATTGGGTATTCTGACTCTGATCTTGCGGGTCGCCACGATACAAAGAGATCCACTTCTGGTTATGTCTACATGTTATTTGGAGGAGCTATATCCTAGAGAAGTGTTAAGCAGTCCCTCATAGCTCCTTCCACCATGGCAACATAATTCATAGTTTGTTATGAGAAAACCAATCATGCGATATAGCTGCGTAATGTTTTCATTGGGCTGCGACTTATGGATGGAATTGGAAGACCACTAAATATTTATTGTGACAATCTTTAAGCAGTCCTGTATTCGAATAACAATAGAAGTTCATAAAAGTCTAAACACATAAACATTAAGTTTCTAGTTGTTAAAGAGAGAGTTCAGAGTAAAATAGTTTCTATTAAGCATATAGGAACAAACTTTATGCTAGCAGACCCGCTAACTAAAGGTTTGACACCCAAGGTCTTTCATGAGTATACTGCTCAAGTAGGTGTTGTCTTATTTGATGATATGCAGTTTTAGTGGGAGCTTGTGTTATGTATTTGTTTTCTGTATTTGATTGTTTTATTTAACGCTATTATAATACTTTATGTATGTTCAGTTTTTTGCAGAAAGTTGATGGTTTTATTATCTTTATTACTCTAAATGTGTTATCTTTCAATTGTGGTTTGACATAAAGTTTGAAAGATTGAGGTTTGATCTCACTAAAAGATCAATTGGAAATATGCATGATTAAGATCACATTACATGTAATTTCCATTTACACATCCATACTTGATCTATGTCATTAAATATATTTGGTATGATGATTATTGATGGATTGAGTTATGATAAATGTAACAAAGGTCGCTTTGGTCTCATATTGGTATAGGATACATACCAGATTGATTAAAGAATATGTTTATAGAATAATTAGCAAGTTTGTACGCACCTAAGGTTATCAAATATAATTTTCATTGAAATTAATTTGTAACCCAAGTGGGCGATTGTTGGGTTATTTTTAATAACCCAATGAGTGGGCTAACAAATTAAGATAATTATATTTTAAGTTATTATTATTCTAATTAGGTTAATTAAGTGATCTAATTAAGATAACTCAATTAAACATCTTATACGATATGTGCTTCGCAATGTATAATACCCAATAGTAAACCTAATTAGGATTAATGGGACTCTCATTAATTTATTATATAAAGAACACTGTAAGGTTTGGTCCTTAAGGCTAATCATTATTATCTCTCCTTCTCTTTTCTCATCTATTGATAAGAGATAAAAGATTAGTCTTTTAAATACTATAAACCCTTAATTCATTATTCAATCATTCATCATGGATTCAGGTATGTTCTTCATTGTTTTTGTATAATCTTGATCATTTGACATGAGTCTAAGATTTATACATGTATTTAGATCTAGTTATAATTAATGGGAGTTGGAGTTGACAGGGAATGTGATATATGTGATATACTGGCTGTGGCAGGAAAGATATGCAATTGTGTTTGAAGGGTATCGGCGGGAGGCTGGACAAGTAGTGGAGTGGACTGTGCATCAAACTGAGATGTTCTAGAGGCTACGTGTACAATAAGAAGGCATGACATAAGTGTGGCCACAACAATAAGCACCACCACTGGTGACTACAAAAAGCTCAATGTCGATGTAGCTGTCACCATGCATGTTGGGTTGGTAGGGCTTGGAAGGCTGATCCGTAATCATTTATTGAGGTGATGGGCATTGTAGCATCAAAAAGGTCTCCTCAATGTCACCGCGTGGAGCTCTGAGAAATTTGGCATGAACTCCGTTTTTGTTTAAACATTGGCTTTGAAAGAGTAATATTGGAGTCTGACTCCATGCAAGCAATACAAATTGGTTAAAAATAGTGAAAGTTTGTTATCAAGTGGTCAAGTGGAGAAGTTACTGTGGATTATGTTTAGCATTTAATTTCTCTTACTAGTTCCTTTCCAATTTGTTATTTTCCTAAGAAGGTTAACTTTGCTACCGACCTGTTACCAAAGTTTGGAATTAATTGTGTGGATTTTATTACATGCATTGGATTAAAAGTGAGCCACCGTGACTTAGAAAAGTCTTTACAAACCATTTCATGGGAATGGTTTAAATTTAATAAACACTTTGTTGTTTTTATTAAAAAATAAATTATATATGAAGTTTTATTTTTAATTATATTATATAAGAAAATATGAATTTATTTTTTTTATGATGTAAATAAATATATATTTTTAATATGATATAAAAATATTATTTAAGTTTGAAAATATTATTTGAGGTCGAAATTAAACTAAATAATATCAAAGTAACTTTTAGGCTTTTTAGGGCAATCTTATTTACTCGATATAAGTTATATACATTCAAGTCTTATTAATTTGCTGATCAGATTGAATGACGTGGTTTCTTGAATTGGGAACAAGACATTCAATATTAACTATGATTCGAAGAGAGAGAATGATTGATGGACTAAGCTGAAAAAGTTGTTTTTGAAGTATATTTTTTTATGAATTAGATTATTTTTTTATTTTTTATTAAATATTAGTTGTTTTTTTTAAATTACACTAAACATGAATTTTATGTGATTAATATATCAAATCTTCACGTATTCCAATATCATTAAATAATTTGTCGGTAATCTAAATGTTTTCTAACATAAGGTTTGAGGTGTTTGGTGGTTTGTCGTATTTATATTTAATAAAAATAATATATTTATTAATTAAAATAATTATTTTAAAATATATATATTTAAATTAAAAGGATTAAAATAATAATAAATAGTATATATTAAAAAGATTAAAATAACTTTAAAACTAATATATCTAAGGATTATTATTTAAGATTTATGATTTAAGATTTTACTATTAATAAAAGGATATAACTGATAAGTTGATATTTTTATTCTTGTTTAAAATATATTTTTAATTATTAATTCTCTATTTTTTATTCATTTTTTATCTTAAGTGTAAATAATACTTATATTAATATTAAATATTTTAATCTTTAAAAAATAAAAAATTTCAATCATATTATTGAAATTAAGTAAATTAAAAAATATATAATAATTTACGTGTAAGGTACATGTATCTAGCTACTAATAAAAATTATCGGGAATGATAGAATGAATAAACTATGGAGTAAAAGAGCCATGTATGTTGTTTTAGTTTGAAAACCTAGTCGGTGAGGAGAAAAAAATTTCAATGCTTCACGTTGACGAACCTTTTAAAAATTCTCGCATTTTGACATTAAGTCTCATAAAAATTCAATTATATGTTCAGGAAATTCATGATGGTAAAAATTCCGTCAAAGGTTTTAGCCTTTTACAAAATACCCTACAAAGGCTTTGGAATTAGGTCAAGGTTTTTCTTCCTCTGGAAATTTTTACCTCTATAGAGTAAACTTGAAAAATCCTAACAACCCATTACATTTATTTTATTCATTATCTTTTATCTCCTTTATACCACCTTACTAGTAAAAAGGTATATTTATACAATTCTATTAATTTTAACCTAATCACGTTATAAATCGATGATATATTTAAAATAATTCAGATAATTAAATAACATATTTAAAACAACAATTTAATACTATACCTTGTGATGACATTGGATAGACACTAACAAAATGTCACAAATGAAACTTTTTACAATTTAGATAGTATAAATAAAAAGAAAAATAATTTGATATTACGAACAAAACAAAATATTTTTTAATTTTACCGTAATATATTGGAATGAAACTAAGTTGGTGAAGGCTACAAGCCTATAGGAATGTGAAAAGGTAAAAGTTTGAAGGTAAGCACCCCGTATAATATTATTCAGTGTTTTAGGGCATTTGGAAGATCTCATGAGAGCTACTTACAAGTATTAAAAATAATTTTAAAAAACAACCTAATAATACATTTATTTACTAGCAGTAAAAATATAACACAATGAAGGGCAGTGTAACCACTAATAAGATAGAACACATATCTAAAGAGATAACTCAAGCCTTTAATATTACTCCTACAAAAGCACAATTATCAACATTTGTTAATCAAAATATCTTGGTCATAGGCTCATACAGCATACCTTGATTACCATGCGCACTAGATATAGCAGTTTCTGATTCTAGTGTCCAACACTAGACAGCATCATCAGATGATCAAATTTCAGAGGGCTTAACTTAATATATATAAACAAACTGAACTTTCAGTAGTCGATTGAAAGTGTTTCTAAAGAAGGTGCACACCAATGCAAGGCATCTCTTAACTCGGAATCATCTACCCGAAAATAACTCGACCTAATCTTTAGATGCTTCAGTGTAGGAAAGGGAGGAGGGTGCGTCTTTCTAATTTTTTTCTGAAATATGAGAGCCTGCATTTACCAACAGTAGCAGACAAGATAGATTACTTACAGTGACCATATAATCAAATAGGGAGTAAAAAAGATATAATATAGAAAAACACACACCTTTTCTGTGTGTACATAGAGCGTCAAACATCTGCAGCAATCAAAATTTCGAAGAAAATTTACTAGATTAGAATACCATTCTTTGTTATAGATGTTGCTACGGACAAGGATATCAGGCTCAACATGGTTACCAACACTCATAGAAAATTTATGTGGTACATAACCCCAGTAATTAAGGGAAAGTAAACTAGGAGTATTAATAGTGGCATACAAGATAGCATAATAATTTCTTAAAGTAAAGCATTTCAGGTTTTGACTGAAAAACTTTAATTCTTCAAACCCATTACAGTCATCCAGGGTCAAACTCTCAAGGAGGGGAAGTCTAGGAATTAGGTCTTCCAACCACTTGTCATTAAAGCGTGCACCGCGTAATTTTAGATCTCTCAGACTTGCACAATTAGCAAGAGTGATAATGCTTTTTGAATATCCTCTGTAAGCAAAAGAAAGAAGATTTGAAGCTTCGACATGAATCCTATGGTAAGAAACATGTTCTATTCTGAATGACATGAGACTCGAACTTGAAATATGAATGTCAGATCCTCCTCTATTGCTGGATATAAGCAAATTCTTAATGTTAGGGCAGGCCAAAATTAGACTGTGGATTGTATTATCATCCATTTGCATATCTTCCAATGAAAGAGTTACCAAAGCAGGAAAGCTCACCGAAGGAAGGCCAACCAACATCATCCATTGCAACTTTAAAACACTTAATGATCTTGCTAGTTGAAGCATGGACTGTAGTAAGCAATAAAATCTACTCATGGATTGTGGTTCAATGCAGAGATCCAACTCCCTCAAAGAGCTTTGAATACATTGACTTAACCAGCAATCTATGTGTCTATAAGATCCATAGTATTTCAACTTCAGCTTAAATCTTGTTAAGAACAAATCTTTATCAGGACTATATTTCTTGTGGTGCTCCAAATAACTTCCCAACAACGTTTTCGACCTCATTTTGGAAGAGGACCAATGATCAGACATATCTATAGCAGGGACTGAAGCCCAAATGTATCTCCAACGCCGGGAGAGAAGGGTCGTTTTAATGACAACACTAGTGGGAACAAGTGAAAGGATGTGATGTATGATATAATCAGGTAAATCTGAAAGTCTGTCTACCGAGATGTTTTGTTCGTGATGTTCCTCTGGAACATCCTCCATTTTCATTCTTTTTGAAGCCATGGGAGACTCAAGGGAGAAATATATGTTAGTATTAGAATTGCTTGAATGCTTCCCTCCTTTAAAAAAAACAGTAAATAATAACGATTATCACACAGGGCATAATGTAAAGAGGTGAATCTTAATAATTGTGCAGAATAAAAATGGTTGAATATCATTTGAACTGGAAAGCTAAACCAAGAAACATACTAAACACGGATTATATAAAGAAGATAGATAGAGCAAAGGAAAAAAAAAGTTGTATTCTAAAGAGGTAAATGACGTTCCTGACAAAAAGTTTTTTCATTTCTAATTTTCCTTTAGACCAGTTTTAGCTCATAATCTTCTTAATAACCACTGCAAAACCACAAAATTGTTTCAACTATAGAGAATGTCTATACTTTTCTATTTCAGTACTTTCAGATTTAGTAATAGAGTGTTTTCTTACTTTTCAGAAGATTCACTTAAAATATGGTATGCTGTACACGTTGTAGGCAATATATAGAGCAAAATCAAAATCTTTCCCTTTGTTTTGCAGCCCCTCGGAGAAGGAATTCTCATAGCCTTATTAAGAGATTTGAATTGCAAAAAATAAGATCGAAAACAAAAAGAAATGTGTAAATAAACTAGCCAAACAAAGTCAAGGCAAAATCTTTAAGGGAAACATATCAATGGAAACTACCTGCAATGATTGCAGAACATAAAGAAGATCAATTTGGATCACTGGATCTTCTAGCAGAGCAACATAACATTGGGGATTTAGCCAAACCAGATATTGAGTGACTCGTGTTTCACACCCACTGTTCAATTACTAATACAGAAATTTGCAGGGGAAAAGTTACAGAAAAAGAGTTTAAAAGAATATCAATTGAGATACCTAAGCATCCAGGAACTCAAAACAAAGAAAAATATATATAGAATTTATTAAAAAAAAACAACTTATGTAGAAAACATTAAAATACCACACACAAAAGTTCTCGCATTTAAATACCAAAATTTAAGCGCGTATCTTGTACCCTATCGATACATGAAATTGAAACCAAAAAGTCCTAAATTAGACAAAATCAAGGAGGTGCGAAACGTAAGCCTCACTCGATCGAAAAAAAATACATAAACAATTAGTAACCTATTATGTAGAGTAAAAATACAATAAAAGTTAAGACATCATTAAATATAAGAATAACATAAATAGTTTAGGTATAAAGTTATAAACCATAGAAATAGGCATCTAAATCACAAGTTAAGATTCAAATAAAGTCACAAAATAAGATTCAAAATGAAACACAAATAAGTCACAAAACATGTGTTAATATGTTGGTCATTATTAGTTTCTTCCTCTGCATCTCTAAAATCTACTAATTCAAATCCTCAATCATTAACACCTTCGTCACTATTGGTTTTATCATTCATTGAATCATCATAATTATATATAATTCTAATGTCTTGTTCATCTTCATCAATGGCTTTATTCACACATTCTTTCTCTTCTTCATTGCTACGACTGTTACCATCTTCTATGAGTCTTTTCGTTTCTTCTTTTTTATTTTATTTCATTTTTTTTTCATTTAATGGACTATTGGACTTTTTATTATAAAAAAAGGCCTTAAAAACAATACAATTAGGCACTTTATAGTTTCATGAAAGAGGTGTATGCCTTACTATAAAAAGCGTAAGCTTTATATTAAGTAGAACGCCCCCGTCGGTCGCCTCATCTCATGATGCTTCCTCAGTGTGTTCGTTTTTTTGGAGTTTTGGTCAATAATAAATTATTATTGTGACAACAAGAATATGGATTGTGGCTATATCTCCACCCTGCTATTTTTATCTTCAGATTTTTCTATTCTAATTTGTGGATATTTCAGATGGGCATCAAAAAGAGTGCACTCTGCATTTTCCAAGTTCTTACAAGAGTGAGATATTGGTATGTGACTTGCGGATAAAATACTGAAATAATATGGTGTATCCGGAAACAAAATGCTCCTCAGTCCATGTTAATTTACATCAATGAAAGCCTCAATAACTAGTTTCGTATAAAAGAATGCCTCGACGAGTAGCCTTGTTAACATAGTCTCCATCTAAAAAGAAAAAAAAACAAGCTAAGGGTATAGTGAGGCATGAACGACATGGACCGAACATATGCATATATTTTAACATGAAATATGAATAGTCCTACTTCTTATGTAAAGAATTGTAATCGTGGCTTTGCAGGGTCACATAAATTTAAGTAATCTACCGTAAACATGAATCCAGAACAAGCTTTTGTTTCCGCCAATCTCCATATTTGAGGAGCCACATTATTTATTTCTTGAATATCTAGGGTTTGTTTCTTTACTCCTTGAATTACTTAAATAATTTCCCAAATTATACATTTTCACTAGCACTATAATTTCTCAAATTATACATTTTCACTCACACTTGGAAAAAAAAAGATTTCATGAATTTATTGGGAAAAAATGAGATTGTTCCACCCAAATGGTCACGCCACACAAACCGATATATCATGAGATCACATAAATCACTATATGGAAAGAAAAAAAAATCAATTTGAAAACTGGTTTTTAAAAAAATGAACAGATAAAAACAACTATAAATCGGAAATGAGAGAGCATCTAAAACTGTTACAGATAAACGAAATGGGCAGAGTGAAGGAACTAACCTACATCAACGGGAGGGCGACAGAAAACAACGGCATAAAGTATCACCGGATGTCAAACTGCGGCGGTCGAGCGTCGGGTAGGCAGAGTCGCAATGGTTTGGGGCCTAGAGGTCGTTTAATATATAAACTCGGTTATTTGTTTTGGCAAATTAACTAAAATGGAATGCCCATTACAACCAACTTATAATATATTAAAATCATATAAGGTTTAGATTTAAAAAGTCACGTAAGCAACCGATTAAAAACAAAAGATATTCTATATGCCAAAAATATCAAACTCATAAAATCTCCCATCATTAAAAGATATTTCAAACTTCTCTTCAACTTCTCACTCAAGTTGAGTATTCCATTCACGCAAATCTTCCAACTCCAATCTTCTATTTGTGCGGTCCAAGTTCTCTCGCAAACCTTTCAACTTAGTCTTCTATTATTGTAAAATCTAAACTCCGGTCCAACTTCAAGAATAAATTTTTTCGTCTGTTATGTTTTGTTTTCTCTGTTATGTTGTTTTTGAACCATGCATCTTAATACCAATAAAGTTCAAAACTTTATTACTACTTATAATATTATTTGGATTTTTATTGAATGATTTGTTTTTAAATGAGTTTTTTAAGTGTTAGATATTTACTTTTTTGAGTCTTTGAATTTTTAAGTGTTCATTTTTAAATAAATAACATATTGTAAAATCGTTTGTACCCTCTTGTAAGATATTTATGAATATATATTTAGTATATGAATTAATTAAAAGATACTAGTAAATTTAATAAGATACAATTAGGATATAATAAAATTTCAATTATGTGAAGGTGTAAGTTGTATTTTTTTAGAAACTCATTAATTTTTCAAATTTCTCATAACATAGTGGCATGTCATATATATATCTTTCTTCTTAATAAAAATTGATTTCTAAAATACAACTTGCTTAAACTACCTTCTAATTTAGTAACTCATTCATTTTCAAATTTTGTACATGTCATACTTAATATTTCTTCCTAGTAAGATTGGTTCACAAAATGAACTTATTCAAATTCTACTCTCGAGTAAGTTTTAATTTTTAAAAACTCATTCATTTTCTGATTTCTCAAGCGTAGGATCATATATAATATTTTTCTAATAAAAATGATTTATAAAATGTACAACTTACTCAAACCTCCCAATAAGTTGTAAGTTTTAATAACTTGTTGATTTTTAAATTTTTCATGATGTAAATATCATACATAATATTTCTTCATAATAAAAATTATTTATAAAAATTACAATTTATTCGTATTGTCCAAGTAAATTTTAATTTTTTTAAGAACTCATTCATTTTTAAATTTCTTAAACATAGAGGCATGCCTACGTGATATTTCTTCGCACCTAATAAGAACGATTTATAAAAATTACAACTTACTCAACCCCCTTAATAAGTTGTAATTTTTAGTTACTCGTTCATTTTTCAAGGAAAGTACAAACATAGGAATATGTCACTCATTTTTTAATTTCTTAAACGCAGAGGCATGCATACATAATATTTCTTCGCACCTAATAAGAACGATTTATAAAAATTACAACTTACCTGATTCCCTTAATAAGTTTTAATTTTTAGTTACTCATTTAATTTTCAAGGAAATTACGTAAGAGTATGTCATTCCTAAACTTTTCGTCTCATAATAATGGTTTATAAAAACTACAACTTACTCAAATCTCCCGAATAAATTGTAATTTTTAATAACTTATTCATGCTTAAAGGAAATAAATGTAAAGGCATACCATTCCTTAATTTTCCACCTAATAAGAATAATGATTTATAAAAATTACAATTTACTCAAATCACTAAGTTAAAAAATTTAGTAACTCATTCATTTTCCTAGGAAACAAACTTAGGTACATGTCATTCCTTAACTTTCCACTTTATAAGAATGGTTTATAAAATTAAAACTTACTTGAACCCCTAGTAAGTTGCAATTTTTAGAATATCAATCATCTTCATGCTAACCTCTAATAAAAAAATGATCTAAAAATTAAAAATAAAAATAAATAATCTAAACTAAATTATTTTTGTAAGTTGATACTGTTGCATTTAGCATATGCAAAAAATCTTTAAATCCTTGAGTTGTCTTAGTGCGCGAGTTTAAGTTTCATGAGGACTTTCAATGATGATACTCACAAATATCTAAAAATGCAAAAATAAAAAACTAAAAAGAATAACAAAAATAAAAAACAAACTACAAATATCAAAATAAAAGCTAAAATAAACAAACTTTTCATGCTTTAGTTTCTTTTCAATTTATAATCAAAATCAAAGTACAAGTTAATTCAGCATCCCAAATATTCATAGTTTATTGTTCAAAATCATTACACATCACAAGTTTATGTCCTATTATAAAAACATATCAACTTTAACTCACACAATCTTAGTGTTAGAAATCTGAATTCATTTTGACTTTGATCCTCACAAGATAAAACTCACAATTTCACATTGATTTTATGGGTTCAAGCACTCAACAAGGTATATACAAACATAAGTTATGTAAAGAATAAAGCTAATAGGTTTGCATATGATAAACAAGAAAAACTCAAAAGTGCATAACATTGATCTCATGAAATGAATCAAATAGTAGGATTTATAAAGAAATTTCATTACTATTCTCATGCATTAATTAGAATCATCAAACAAAAATTTCAAATGTTGCCTCAAGATGAATGAAAATGTATTGACTTCAAGGGGATTTATTTCCTATTTTTCTTTTGTAATAATCATCTCACTAATTAAAAAAACTTTAGGGTCATAGTATTTAATATTCCTATTTATTTTCTCTATTTTTATACTCACTTTTTTTTTTCCTTTTTTAGAGAGTGAATGCATGTACATATGTGTATTTAAATGATTGGCTAATTTTTAGCTCTTTTTTGTTGGTTTTAAAGAACCTCATATATATCTCTTTTTTTAGAAGTAAAGCATGAATGAAATATAGATACACTTTAAATTTTACTCAAATCATTCAACCTAAGTAATAAAATTAAGTACATGATTCTTCATCAGATGTTAAATATCCTAACATTCAATGCAAAATATATAGAGATCATCTAACAATTTGAAATAATAAGAAAAATGTTTAAAATAGTAGAAAAAAATTATCACTTAAAATAAACTATATTGGCTCAAAATTATATCACAATGTAGTCTCTATTATTTGATTTTGAAATACCAATTTCAGGTTCATCAATCTCAAAAACAAACTAGGAATAGAATTAATTCTTATAATAATCCATGAACATGTTTAAGACATCAAACAATACAAAGACTCCATTATTTACTTTAAATTAACTAAAAATATGATAGTTTTGTATCAAAAAAAAATTCTAAATTTAGTCCTATTTGTACCTACCTCCTAAACCTATATTAAACATTGTCTTTAATGTTTTAAACTATACATACATTCAGAAAGGTAATGAAAAGGCCAAATAAAAAATTAATTAATAATAAATAAAAGGAAATAACTAAATTAAAAGAAAAGAAAAGAATATTACCTAAAAAGGTGGTTACCACCCAACAAATGCTTAGTTTAACGTCTTAGCAAGACACTATTGAAGGTAAAAACTCGTACAATTCAATGCATTCAATGTCCTCATTTGTATTGATTCATTCCAATTATGGCTTGACACAATTCTCATTGACTTTGAATTGATTTTGAGCTTTTGTATTTATCAATTCTACAGCTCCATAGGAGAAAACTTGAACAACTTGAAATTGTCCAATCCATCTTGACTTTAAAATTTTCTGGAAATATTTTAAAATGAGACTTAAATCAAAGAAATTTCATTCTAGGGTAAAGTGACTTACGTATTAAGCTTTTATCATGCTAACTCTTAGTGCATTCTTTGTAGATTTTTATATTTTTATAGGCTTTATTTCTAATATCTTTTAGCTCATAAAGTTGAAGTAAGTGTTTCTCTCTTGCTTGTTCAAGGTCCATACTTAATTGTTTGATTGCCCAATATGCCCTATTTGCTTAAGCTCAACAGGAAAATGAAAGGCCTTTCTATAAATCAACTAGTAGGGACTCTTGTAAGTTGTGTACTATGCCCATAGTACATCATTTAATTTGATTTTCCATTCCTTCTTGAAAGTCGCTATATCTATTATAAGATATCCTTGATTTGTCGATTGTTTACCTATATTTGACCGAAAGTTTGTGGATGGTATAGAATAGCCACCTTATATGTGATATTATACTATTTTAGTAAGCCATCAAAGAACTTATTACAAAAATGACTCCCTTTATCATTAATTATGACCTTATGTGTCCAAAACCTGTTAGATATTACATCTTTTAAAATTTTCATAACACAATTAGCATCATTATTTTTTATGGGTATAATTTCAATCCACTTGGACACAATCAATTGCAACTAACATATATTCACATGCAAAAGGAGGGAAAACGAACCCATAAAGTCAATCCACTAAACATCAAAAAGTTTAATAACTAAATTCAATGTCAAAGGCATCTCATCACATGTTCTTATATTACCCGTCCTTTAATATCTATCACATCACATGCAAAAGTTACAAGCATCTTTAAATAAAGTTGGCTAGTATAAACAAGATTGCAATATCTTTAAGACCATTTTCTTACCACCAAAATGTCCCTATAATGAAGTTCATGAAAAAAGACCAGAACGCTCTCATGCTTCTTTTTAGGCACACATCTTAGGATGACTTGATCTTAGTAAAGCTTGAAAAAATAGGAGTCATCCTAAAAATAGTGCCTATAATCATAAAAAAATGTATTTTCTTTTCCTGAAAATGAATATAAGGCCTCAAAATATCACTAGGAAGATAATATACAATGTACGTATACCAAGGGTTTGGGCCTATTATAAATAGTTGTTCATTAGGAAAATTTTCAACAATATTCATTTCCTTCTCACTTTCAATAATGTCAAAATCAAAAATTAACCTAGACAGATAATTAGCTACTATATTTTTAGTTCCTTTCTTATCTCTAATCTCTAAGTCAAATTCTTACAACCGTAAAACCCGCATAATCAATCTTGGCTTAGCATTCGATTTACTCAATAAATACCTCAAAGAAGCATGATCAGAATGCACCAATAACGTTAGACCTTACCAAATAGGATCTAAATTTATATAATGAAAATACAATAGCCCAAAATTCCTTTTTGGTGGTAGAATAATTAATTTGAAGATCACTAAGTTTTTTACTAATATAATAAATGACACGTAAATGCTTATCGACTCTTTACCCCAAGACAACCCATCTATAGCGAAATTTGAAGCATCACATATACTTTCAAATGGTAATGACCAAAATATGTACATAAGTTAATTTTTCTTTCAAAGAATTAAAAGAAATAAGGCAATCATTGTCAAATATAAAGGAGACATCCTTGACTCATAGCTTACATAAATGATGACTTATTTTAAAAAAATCATTAATAAATCTCCTATAAAAACAGGTATATCCTAAGAAACTCCTAATTCTCTTCACATTAGTAAAGAGTGTCAATTTAACAATTAAATAAATTTTTTCCTATCTACTTCTATACCTTTACTTGAAATAATATTCCCTAATTTAATGCCTTTTTTAACCATAAAGTGACTTTTTTCCCAACTAAGAGTTAAGTTTCATTCAATGCATCTTTCTAGAATTAAGGTCAATTTATGTAAATAATCATCAAAAGTTTCCAAATATAGAAAAAACATCCATAAATACCTCAATAAATTTCTACATCATATATAAAAATACAGACCTCATGCATCTTGGGAATGTGGTGGAAGCATTGCATAGACCGAATGACATTCTCCTGAAAGCAAAAGTTCTAAAAATACAAGTGAATATGATCTTTTCTTGATCTTCTAGTGCAATTGGTACCTATAATACTCTGAAACACCATAAAAAATAGTAAAAGTCATGTCTAGCTAATATTTCTAACATTTGATCAATAAAAATAAGGAAAAAGTGATCTTTCTTAATGTACATGTTTGATTTTCGAAAGTCAATATACATCCTCCATCCTGTGATGACTCTAACTCATTCTTGTCATTTCTTACCACAGTAATCCTTGATTTCTTGAGTACTACATGTACCAAACTAACCTATTTGCTATTAATAATAGGATAAATAACTCCTACCTCTTAGAGTTTTAAAATTTTAAGTTTCATTATTTCTTGCATAGCAAGTTTAAGTCTTCTCTTAGCTTATCTCACAAGTTTAGTATTTTCTTCTAAATTAATATTTTGCATACACAGAGTTGAACTAATACCTCTAATGTCTCTAATACTCCATCATATTAACTTTCTTGAATTTCCTAAGCAAACCAACAAGTTCTTTTTCTTTGGTTTTGGTCAAAGTGTATAAAATAATAATTGTATAGTTATCCCATTTTCCTAAAAAAAAATATTATAAGTTTTTAGGTAACTCTTTCAGCTTCATATTAGGTGGAGTATTTTCTTCCTCATATGAGGTCTTAGGTAGATCTAAGGTATACTAGGCTCCTCTATTAGTTTAACACTACCTAAAAATTCATGATACCTCTTAGTATCCTTATCTCAGTCTTCCTTTCTCTTATCAAAAGTTAAAGCATACTGAAGTTTATCTTTCATCTCATCCTGTAAAAAAGTGTTATGCATAAGTGTATCCATACAATCAATATATGAACACTTATCATCAATAGAAATAAAAGGAGCAAGAGAGGAATCAAAAACATTGAAATTAATTGTCTCTCCTAAGACTATCATAATTAATTTCCCATTATGGACATCTATAATAGTTTTGGTTGTGGCCATGAATGGCCTACCAAGAAGAGTAGTATCTTCCTTGTCCATCTATGGGTTTTCATGCATATCCATTATCACAAAATCAATAGGTATTATTAGTTTATCTACATGTACAAACAAATCCTGAACCATATCCTTAGGATATTTGTCAGATATATTATCTAATTAAAGGGACATGATTATGGGCTTTAAATCATCCAAACCTAGTTGGAAGTACATTAAGTAAGTTAAAAGATTAATGTTTGCACCTAAATCTAGCATAGCATTAACCAACTTTTTATCTCTCATAGTAATTGTAAGGATTATAAGTGTTGGTTGTTTTTATGGACAAAATATTTGCATGTAAACTTATTTTTAAGTTCGCTATAGAGTTCATCAAACAAATTTGAAGAAATATCATAATTTTAGATAGTCGTATTTTAGATATATCTTTTATAATTATAAAACATAGTACTGCGCTAACACATTTAATAGCCCATATTCATAAATCTGGAATTATTTTTGCTGTTAAAATATTTATGTAAAAATATACAATAAGACATATGTTAAAATATTAGATAATATATAACTTATATTATAGGCTAAAAGATAGCTTAAAATATACTTTAAAAGAACTTTTCTTTAAATATGAGTCTTCTTGATTAGTGAGTATACTTTAAAAGAATTCTTCTTTACATAGGAGTCTTTTTTATTAATGAGTATTATTAGTCCTATTTGTAATAGAGAATATATTTTATCAATTACATAGGATTAAATGTTTTAACTTTTCCTATAAATAAAACTCATTGTTCATTGTTTCAACCAACCATACAAGAGAATTATTCTCTTCTTCTTAATCTCTCTCTCTTGTTTTGCAAATATGATATAGTAATTCTTTTGGATTATTTATTTGGTTAATCTATCAAATATTGGTAGTTGTGTTTGATTGATTTATAAGCCAAATTAGTTTATGATATTTTGAACATATGTTCTTATAGCTTCTTCTTTATTTATTTTTTTTTTTGAATTGTTAGATCAAATAATTTTGTGTCATATCATAATTATTTGGTTTGATTATTAATTTTAAAGGAGTTATTATTCATTATTAAATCAGTTCTAAAACACACACGAGAACTTGTTTTTTTGTGCTAATCCATTTGCAGTTGATTCATGAATGATCTGATTTGTGGGAAGCTTATTGAAACATTGGTCTAGATAGCGCTCATGCTAATATTAGAACTTGTGAAAATAGAGCAGAGCTTGTAAGTAAGATATATTGTGGTAGTATCCTAAGGGTGGTAGCATAAGACCAAGTTTTTACTTGAATATTTGGTTTTCATATTGGAAAGTTAGGCGATACGGTAAACTGATGGTTTTTCTCTTAAGTCATAGTTGTGACCAAGGTTTTTTTCACCTAAAAGTATTGTGTGTTATTCTTTCATTTGTGCGCTTTATTTTTACATGAAATTGTATACCTAGCCGCTTTATTTAGATTATTAATTTATAAATTGATAAAAATTAAAAATAACTTATTCACCCTTCTAAGTTAATCAGGTCCATATTTTATAAACGTTCAATTGGTATCAGAACCAACTCTAGACATCCTTAGTGTTTGTACTATGGATTTTTATTATAGATCATTTTATTGAGGGTTATAGCTCAGATGATGAGGAATTTGAATCTTATTTTCTCTCTAAATATAATGTTAAAAGTTTCAAAGGATTATTTTCTAAATGTCTTAGAGCTATAAAAGAGAATAATAGTTTAAATATAAAAATAGAAAAATTAAATGAACAATTTAAGGCACATAAAAACTTTTATAATAAATTAAAATAAAATAATAATATTTTACAACAACAAAATAATGCTTTGAATTTGAGTCTTGTAGGCTTGAAACAAGAAAATAATAAGCTTACTACAAATAATAAAAAATAAGTGCAATAGCCCAAAGAATTATGTGAAGCAATGGACAGACTTACCATTGGAGCTCAACACTTAGATAAAATCTTGAGCATTGGTAAGTCACATGGTGATAAACGTTTTAAGGATGAGAGTTTCATACCTTCAACATCAAAGATCACATTTTTAAGGTCTTTAAACTTTACTCCTATTGTTACCACTTATACATAAAGAACTCTTGTACCTATGATAGAAAAAGTCGTTAAGTTTGTGTCTGTCTATCATCATTGTGGTTGGAAAGGTCATATAAGAGCAAAATGTAGATTTTTGATTAATGCTCCTAAACTTAATCATTCTTTCCATATTTTACATAGTAGGACCCATAAGCATGCTACATCATATTCAAGGATGAATGGAAATTATAATAACGTGTTTGAAAATTCAACTAGGAAGCATGAATTCTTAGGTTCAAAAAGGCACGTAAAATTCAGTACTTCTAAAGTTCTAATGCTATGACTCAATATCATCATCCTACTATGCATACTTCATCTTCAGTTGGGATGAATAAGAAAAGTACAGCTAAGTCCAACAACACGACTATGAAACCTAAGGTAGTTAAGTCTTAACCCAATGATATAGAGAAACCAAAGTGTAATAAAAAAAATTGTTTTTTTCTAAGAAGTCGCATGACCTTATTTTATTCTTTCATCTAGGTATTTTTATTGGAGTGCTTAAATGACCCTAGGTGAGAAATCTCTATTGTTTTTAATTTATTTATTAGTTGAACTTACAAAAAAGAAAAAAGAAAGAGAGAATTAGAATCCTTATATGACCAACAAGGTATTAGACTTATTCAACACTTACAGACATATAACCTTATTTTTAGTGACTTAACACATTTTGATATTTATTGTACAAATTATTCATAATTTTGATTTATGCACACACATATTCTTATACATGTGATAATCAATGTTGACATGAACTTATTCACACACTCACGAAAACACATATATGCTATGCTTGAAGTTTATGAATTCTTTTAAGAGAATTTAGGACTTCAACTAATCTTGACTATAAAATTGTGTTGAATTATATTTTTTACTTTATAAAATTTTACCGTATGGAGGCACCCAGTATTAAGAGGGCAACCTATTATGATATGTGAAGCTACACCAGTGAACGGAGAGGACTACCTCATAACTAGTGTGAAAGTTATCATGCTAGATTTATGGCTGGTGCAAAACAAAAAAGAAGAAATATTGTGCACAAAAAGATTGCTCATAAAACTTTTACTTAGAATGCATAAAAAGAAAGGGCCAATAAAGGTTAAAGAAAAATATATAATGATGTGCTTCATTTACAAAATAAAGATAAAAAATTTAAGTCCTCTTTTGATAGATATATTTTATTTTGTGATATTGAAGACTCGATTATAATTTTAAATGATATATGATATTTGTTTCTTTTAAGTCTTTTTTGATTGATCATAAATGAATTAATTGGAATATTTGTGAAGTTTAAACATATATACTACATTTAAGTAAATGTCAATATATCATTATATGTGCAAAGTGTGTCTCTCCAACTCTACTTTTTTATACAATAGATAATCAAAAATTGAGTTAAAAAATGAATAAAAAAAGAGAAGTATGATTAAATGAGTTTAATACCTTATGTGGCTATTTATGAAAAATAAAAAAATAAAAAATAGATTTTTACTCATTTACATCTTCTTCTTATTTATTAACTTTTAATTGGTTTTTAAATTAAGGAGTCATAAAACTTAAAGGGAGTTTAAACCACATTATACTTATGCTTTAATTTATTTTATATTACTCTTTTATTTTTAGGGACAGTTTAGCTCCATTGCTTTATCCAATGCTTTATCCTTTCTTGTACGTTAAAAAGGTGGCCGGAGAGAGTGTTTTACTTTCATGTTTATTTTGTTATGCATATAAGGGCAGAATACATTTAGGATAAAAATGATTTCCTTTATTTTGTCTTATATTAAACTTGATTGGTATTAATGCATACACTACATGATTATTTTTTACACTTTGCTTATTTCTATGTAAACTAAACTAATATATAATTAGGCTTTCAAGCCAAGTTGTCATATACTTTGTTATATCATTTCAGTTACTTACAAGCTTGTCAAGTTGCAGCGAAGATAAATTCATCGAACTATAGCTTCTTCTTTAAATGAATCTTCTTGATTAATGAGTCTATTTTAAAAGAACTCTTCTTTAAATATGAGTCTTCTTGATTAATGAGTATTACTAGTCCTATTTGTAATAGAGAAGATATTTGTCAATTATATAGGATTAAAGATTTTAATTTTTCCTATTAATAAAAATCAAAAATTAAAATCATTGCTCATTGTTTCAATTAACCACACAAGAACATTATTCTCTTCTTCTTAATCTCTCTCTCTCTTGTTTTGCAAATATGAGATCGTAATTTTTTAGGCTTCTTTATTTGGTTAATCTATCAAACATTGGAAGTTGTGTTTGATTGATTAATAAACCTAATTAGTTTATGATATTTTGAACATATGTTCTTATACCTTCTTCTTTATTTTTCTTGAATTATTAGATCAAATAATTGTGTGTGTCATATCATAATTATTTGGTTTCATTATTAATTTCAAATGAGCTATTTTTATTGAACTTATGCTTAATCTTTTTGCTCTAGAGTTTGATAGTTAATTTGATTTAAGTGACATATGTTTTGAATCATCTAATTAGTATTATTCATTATTAAATTTGTTCTAAACCTCATAAGGGCACTTGTGTTTTTGTGCTAACCCTTTTGTAGTTGATTCGTGAACGATCTAATTGGCAGGAAGCTAATTGGAACGTTGGTCTGGATACCACTCACGCTAATATTAGAAATTGTAAAAATAGAGCAGGGGCTCATAAATAAGGTACATTGTGGTAGTATCCTAAGAGTAGTAGCATAAGATCGAGTTTTTACTTGAACAATTGGTTTTCATAGTGAAAATTTAAGTGATCCAATAAATTGATGGTTTTCCTCTTAGGTCATGGTTGTGACCTAGGTTGTTTCCGCCTAAATATATTATGTTATTCTTTCATTTCTTCACTTTATTTTCACAGGTGATTGTATACATAGGTTCTTTGTTTAGATTATTAAATTATAAATTGATAAAAATTAAAAATAACATATTCATCCTTCTAGGTTAATTAGGTCATATTAATAATAAAACTACCAAGTTCCTTTAACTTTAGTATAAAATATTACACTAGGAATTTTTGATACTGTTATGCTTTCATTAATATCATACTTTTTTCTTCCTAGTGTTCGTTTCTTTAAAAACAATTCATTGGAAGTTCATTTATTTGATTACAGATATAATTATCTAAAAAGCAAAATATCAACGAAAGTATGACAAATTAAAAATTCATAAACGGCTAAGCATGCAATCATATGTAAAAAAAAGTAACGTGGAAAATAAAGATCAACACGTGATATTTTTAGCTAGAAACAACCTAGGCCTCAATAATGACCTAAAAAGAAAACATTGGTCTACCGAACCACCTAAATATCCACTATGAAAAATAAAGTCCAATTACAAAGTTAGGACTCAAACTACCTACTAAGGTAATGCATCCAAGTAATGTACTTATAAGCCTCTCTTTTTATCAAAGTCTCTACAAGAAAGGCATTCAGATTCGGACTAGCATTTCCATAAACTCAAGTCCCACGAGTTAATTGAACCCACATCGCTGAAAAGTTAGCACATAAGCACAAGTGCATGTATGTGTCCTAGAATATATTCAATAATTAATAATATTAACTAGTTAATTTAAACAATATATCAGATAAATAAAAAACAATTAGCAACCCTAGAACAATCAATTAAAAGCATGATAACACAATTATAATTATAGGCTTGTTAATCTATCAAATATGACCACAAATGTTTGATAAATTAACTTAATGAAAAAACCTACTTGAAAACTTTTATTAAACAATAGAGAGAATAAAATATGAAAAGAATAAGCATAATTATGCTCTTGTGTAGTTAGTTTCAATTGTGTGCTTAGGTTTATATTTATAGAATATTTTAAAGCACTTTAGGTCAAAGTAAAATTGTCATCTTGTCCATAAGATCAGTTAAATGTGTTTCAAGGAATAAGGACAATATAGTAAAAGTCAATCCAATTGGTATTAAAAATAGGTTTTAAAATTAAAGCTTTGATCGCTTGAACTATCTAACAAGTGCTCGATCGATCGAGTACATAGTTTTATCAATTAAATGTCATCTCAATCGATCCAATGTATGAGTTAATTAATTCTAAAAAAATGGATTTATCTAGTCATTAATCTCAATTATTATAGTGCTCGATCGATCGAGTATTAATTTCTCGATCGATCTAGTCATATATATAATTAATTCAACATGTAATATAGCTCAATCAATCTATTCACTACCCGATCCATCAAGTAACCTATTTTCATATTGTTCTTATGTGTTTAATATGCAATCTAACATGCATAGGAAAATAGATATACTTGATATGTGAGCGTTGATGTTCGGTAGTTTCTTCAATTGGAAAATATTCTTTTAAGACGCACTCAAAAACCAAAATTATAATTATATGTTTTGTTTACCAATATCGTCAGCACTCACATAAACCTTACAATCTCCATTTTTGGCATATTTGTGTGAAAAAACCTCTCTCTTACTATATAACGTTTATAGGAAAAATAATTTTTTACATAGTGGTATTATCCTATGATACAGTGAAATAATTTTTGCTTGAATCTTGAAAGCTCATGTTTACACTTAAAGTCAAAAATATAAACACCCAGACAACTTATCCAGAAAGACTCATTATTCATTAATTTAATGTATATAACAATATAAAAAGTGAAGGATATTTATAAAAGTGAGTAATCAACAAATAGAAATTAAAAATACAACTCCTCTTATGTATATTATCTCCAAAAATGATTTGTAAAGTAATTCTCCCCCTAAGTAAGCTCTCCTCTCTTTGTAGATTTTCAATTATTGTTCCAAATTTTCTCTATTTTTTTGTCATTCAAATAAATAATATAATCATGAAGTAATGATAAAAAGTTGAGCAAGAAAGCAATATATTTAATGATTGAAAAGAGGAATACATATTCTTAAAAGTTCAAAAAAAGAGCTAAAAACTATATTTTTTCCCAAAAATGAATAAATTCTCCCTGAGTAGTGGACTTAACTTAACATGATTACAACACTACACATAAATAATGAAATTTATTTTGTTCAAAATGTGACTATCTATTGATAATATAAACATACGTAGACAAGACACACAAACATATTAACATATATCACTACATATCGAAAATCAATAAAAATAAAAAACGTGTTGGAACAATAATAGGATGTCAATTTGTTCATTTATGATCAGTTATGAAAAATCAAAAGAAAGAGTACCACCTATCATAAAAATTATAGTTGAACTCATACTTGTACAAAATAAAATTTACTTATTAAGAGAGAACTTTAATCTTCTTTTTTTTATTTTTCTCTTGTATTAATTTTGTTTTGTGAGGGATTAGTTTTTTTTTTGTATAATCAATTATGGCTCTCTCTTTTGTGCATGTAAAAGAATTTGTATTTCTCTTTTTCTTTTAATATCATTATTATTATTATTTTAAGGAAATATGCACAAACTAATATACCTAGTATATATACCTAATATGATGACGTTCACACTAGTTATGAGGTAGCCCTTTTCACTTACTACAGTAGTTTTCACACATCATAGTAGATAACCCTTTCAAAACTTAGTGTCTTTCTTTAGCAACATTTTACACTATGAAATAGAAACTTCATCTATAATTTTCATAGGTAAGATTATCCCATGCCCTAAAATCTCACATAACTAATTATAAACTTCTAGCATGACATACTTATATGTCCAGTAAGTGTGCAAGTAGGCTCTTATCAACATCGATCACCAGATGTGAAAAATATATAAATGCACAAGTCAAAGTATTCATTTGTATAATGTATAGCCAATCAAAATAACTATGAATGAAGTATCTAATGATCATGTCAATGTTAAAACATCTCTACTTCCCTCATTTTTTATTTATTTTTTAAAACTAAAGAATCATCTATAAAAATAAAAACAAACAAACAAAAAAGATAAAGATGTTCTCCTAGGGTCAATTAAGCACTAAAATAAAAGTATCAAGATGAAACAACAAAACTGACAATCAAATTATTGGAAAGAAACAATCTTTTTTAACCCAATTTTCTTGAATTTTGTTTCTCTAATCTTCAGGTAAATAATCAACTATTTTAGTTGTCATTGGTATATTCTTGGACTTACCTTTAGATTTTCCATTCATCCTAAATGAATATGCAACATTCATGGTAGTATAATGATAATTATCCCTAGAATCAAATGCATTGAATTTCACTTGCCTCTTTGAGCCAACAAGTTCATACTTTCTAGTAGAATTTTTTATCATGTCACCATAATTTTCATTCATCCTAAAATATGATGAAAAATACATAGATGGATGATGATTATGATTCCTACTATTTAAAGGATGGAAATGATCATTAAATTTAGGAGCATTCATCAAAAATCTATATTCGGGCCTAGTATGACCTTTCCTACCACAATGATGATAGATAGATACAAACTTAACAATTTTTTTAATCACAGGTGCAACTGTTCTTTATTTGTAATGAATAATGTTAAGAGTAGGGTTAGAAAGCCTTAAAAATGTTACTTTATAAACTTTATTGTTTTTGAAGATGATGGTTCTCATCTACATAGCCTAGTCTTCTCTTGTCTCCAACAAGCTTTCCATAATCTAGAATTTTATTTATCCATTCAGATCCAATGGTTAATCTCTTCATAGCTTCTTTTGATTGTTTAAGCTCCTACATTAGATTCTTATTTTCCTATTTAAGATTTACAAGACTTGAATTTAAAACATTAGTACATTCAAGCAGTTCATTTTTTTTATAATCGGAGAATTTATTTCAGGGATTTAAGTTTATCATTTAATTTAGTTACTTCTACACGTAACTTATCCTTTTATATTTTATTTATAACTAAATCAATAAGCAATTCATTAAGACTATTTGCATTAAATTTATTGATAGGAAATTCAGCATCACTTTCCTCATCATTTAAAATATCACGTTTAATAAAATTATCCATAACAAGGTTCTAGGAAATATTAAGTGTATATAGTTATGGATACCAAATGAAAGTTCATTTATTTAGTTATGGATCTAATTATCTATTTAGTGGAATATATACAGAAATATGACAAATTAAAATTTCGTGAGCGGCTAAGCATGCAATCAAGTGTAAATAAAGTAATGTAGAAAATAAAGATCAATACACAATATTTTTAGGTGAAAATAACCTAGGCCACAGTAATGACCTAAGAAAAAAATAACCGGTCTATCGGATCACCTAACTATCCACTATGAAAAATAAAATCTAATTACAAAACTAGGACACAAACTACCTACTAAGGTAATACCTCCAAGTAATGTACTTATAAGCCTTTCTTTCATCATAGTCTCTAAAAGTAAGGCATTCAAATCCGGACTAGCATTTCGATTAACTCGAGTCCCATGAGTTAATTGAACCCACATCACTGTCACTTGGAAAGTTAGCACATAAACACAATTGCAAGTATATGTCCTATAGTAGATTCAACGATTAACAACCCTAACTAGTTGATTTAAACAATATATAAGATAAATAAAAAAAACTAGCAACCCTAGAACAATCAACTAAAAGCATAATGACACAATTATAATTATAGCTTTGTTAATCCATCAAATACGGCCACAAATGTTTGATAAATTAACTTAATAAAAAAAACAACTTGAAAATTTTTAGTCCAACAATAGAGAGAATAAATTATGAAAAGAATAAGCATAATTAAGCTCTTGTGTGGTTAGTTACAATTGTGTGCTTAGGTTTATAATTATAGAATATTTTGAAGAAATTTAGGTCAAAGTAAAATTACAATCTTGTCCAAAAGATCAGTTAAATTTGTTTTAAGGAAGAAGGATAATATAGTAAAATTCAATCCAATTCGTATTAAAAATAGGTTTTAAAATTAGATCCCTGGTGGCTTGATCGATCTAACAAGTGCTCGATCAATCAAGTATATAGTTTGATCGATTGAATGTCTTCTCGATCGAACTAGTGTATCATTTAATTAATTCTCAAAAAATGGATCCATCTAGTCATTAATCTCGATTGATCTAGTGCTTGATCCATCGAGTATTAATTTCTTGATCAATTTAGTCATATAAATGTTCAGAGGAGTAGAGATATAACTGAGATGTGATCATTGAGACTCAATAGTTTCTTCGACTTGAAAATATTATACTAAGACATACCTAGAAACTAAAATTATAATTATATGTTTTGTTCACAAATATCGCCAACACTCACATAAACCTTACAACATCTAATAGAGGTAAATTAATTTCAACTATAGAAAGCATATTACATAAATCAAAAAATTGCTTATCATATTTAACATTCTTAAGACAATGTGTGAATGGTATGGGCAGTCGGTATAGTTCTGGTACCTTGTGCAATATAGGTGGGTCAAATAACTCTTTTTGAATCCCCTTAGAAGGCTTTGCAATTGCATCATTTATGTCAAAACCTTCCTGGGGTGTTACTTGCACTCCACCTGTGTTTCTTGCAATATTAACTAAATCATTATAAATTTCAATAAAAAATTTATTTGGAACACACTCCTTAGAGATATCATAGTTTGAGTTTGTTAAGATTGACTATAAAGCTTCCATTTTTCTTGTCTTTGCATTTACTAAGCTATTTTTTCAACTTTTTCTTCCACCATCTTCACAAGTGCCTCTAAAGAGTTCAATTTTTCTTTTCTTTTTTTCATTTCATTATCTTGACTTAAATGAAAGCATTCAAGTTGTGCTTTAAGGTTAGCTCTTTAAATGGATAGGATGACATATTTTGGATTAAGATTGGACCTTGCATCAAATAACATAATATTATTTTATTAATAATAATTTATAATATAATAATAAATTATATTTAATGAAAAGTTGTTATTTTGAAGTTTTTTTTAATCATTTTCTAATTTAATTTTTGAGTTATATTAAGTTATAAATATGAAAATATCATCATTTTTAAGTTATTTTTTTCATTTTTTTATAGATTTTTTTAGTTTATCTTTTTTTATTTTCTTTATAATTGAAAAATAAAATGAACTATAATATATCAGTTACTTGTTGTAACAATAGTTGATATGGTAGCTAATATGATAGCTAATATGGTGACTGGTATAATGTAGTTAATGTTTTTAGTTTAGTTATATGACATAATCACCTTTATACATGAAGTTTCATTTTTAAAATTCTCTAAAAAAAATTTATTTTTTTACAACATAAATGAACGTATATTTTTTAAAATTATAAGAAAATAAATATATATATATATATATATATATTACTAGAGTTAAAAATAAAACCAACTGAGTAACTGGATTATTTATGCATGGAAGAATTTTACTTTTCAACTATAGAGATAATAGAGATAATTTACAAAAATGAGAAAAAATAGCTAAAAATGTTAATATTTTTAGTTTTATAATTTAAAAAATGGCTCTAAAATTGAACTAAAAAAGAATGAATAACTTTAAATTGATAATTTTATCGCATTAAATATATTTTATTATTCTGTTAATTTTTTAATAAATTAATATTATATTATTCAGTATAATTTGATTTTATTAATAAAAATATTTGATATAATAATAAAGTATATTTAATAAAAAAATTATCATTTCAAAATTTTGTGTAATTTTTAAGTTTAATTTTGGAGTCATTTTATCATATAAATCTAAAAATATTAGTATTGTTTAGTTAATTTCTCTCTATTTTTATAGATTTTTTTTAATCTTTTCTATCATTTAAATATTAGTCACTTGTTGCTATAATAGTTGGTATCTTAGTTAGCACGGTGACTTATGTATTGTAGTTAATTATCTTATCTTTAATTTTAATTGTATGGTATAATCATTTTTATATATAAAATTTTATTTTTTTATCTTCTTTCAGAAAATATTTATTTATTTTTCTTACAATTTAAATAAACTTATATTTTACTATATGTTAAAAATGAAATTACTTAAAAATATTGGTATTTTAAGTTTTATAATTGGAAAAATAACTCTAAAAATCAATAAAAAAACTTTAAAATAAAAATTGAATCAAATTAAATATATTTTATTATAATATTAATTTATTTAAATAAATTAATATAATACTACTAATATTTATTGGATAAATTGAATAAAATACCAATTTGACGGAATGTAATCGAAATCGGAATGAGAATAAGAATGAAATGAAAAGGAAAAAATTTTGTTTTATTTAACCACTGGAATCAAAGAAAGAATTAGTATCACAGTATTTAGTTTACAATTGGAATGAAATTGAAAACACTTTATATTACCTTAATACCTCTATATTCAATAAAATTTAAATAATATCATTTAATTATTATTTTTCGTCAAACAAAATACATTATTGAAAATATTATTTTTCTAAATAATTATTACTTCAAAATAAAATATATTATTAAAATTATTATTTTTCTAAATAGTGTTTAGGATTTAGGATTATATTTGTGGGTTAAAGTTTATGGTTAAAATTATTATTTTTCTAAATATAATTTAGTGTTTTAGAATTTAGGATTTGATGTTTAGGATTTAGGGTTTTAAGGTGTTATTTATGCGTTAACATTTAGGGTTAAAATTATTATTTTCCTAAATAGAGTTTTGGGTTTTGGGATTTGAGATTTGGGATATAGGGTTTAGGGTTATATTTGTGGGTTAAATTTATTATTTTTCTAAATAATATTTTAGAATTTTGGGTATAAAATTTATGATTTAAGATTTAGTGTTTAGGACTTAGTGTTTAAGGTTATATTTGAGATTATGGTAAAATTGAAAAAAAAATTAAGATGAAAATATAATTATGTTTCTTTAAGGTAAGAAAAAATTCTAATTTATTCTATTTTAAGAATCTACTTCATTGTATTGTTAGTTTTTAATCCAATTAAACTTAAAATTAGAAATAATTAATTTTTATTCGAATGAACCATAAAAAAAGAGTAAATAAATAAAGATAAGAAGAGGAGGACTTCAATAATCCATCTGAATTCTTCTCTTCTTTTGGCAGCTCAACAACCCCAACCAAAAACAAACGCTTAGACTTGTCTTACTATCTCTGACTGACTGACTCTGACTCTCTAAAATCAAACACGTTCATATACGGACACAAATCCATATTCATCCCTCTTTGCGTTAAAATTCTGTTGTTCTCTGTTGATAGAGAAAGAGAAAGTTGGAAAGAGAGAAGTGAAAATTTTGATTTGTGATTACAAATAAATGGGGAGGAAGAGGAGTTCACCAATGAATGTTTTGTTGGAATGGTTGAGAAGGAAGCCAATCAAAGTCAAGATTTATCTAGGAGTAATGATTGCGCTTTTTGCTCTGGTGGCGTTGAAGTTCACCATCAAAGATCACAACCATTTCTTTGTTGTTTCTGAAGCTGTTCACGCTACTGGGATTCTAGTTCTAATTTATAAACTCACCACTCAAAAGACATGTTCTGGTAATCAAACATAACTTTGATTTTGTTTAAATTTTTTATTCAGAAAAAACATTCTCTCTGTTTTTTTTTTCGTTTTACTTATATCTGTCTGATCTTACTATTAATTGTTGTATTCAGATAAGAAAATTTTGGATGATTTCATTATGTGAATGAATTTTACATGTGTCTGTCTGCACAAAGAACCATTTGTGGTTTGCTTTATTAATCAATTAACATAAATCTAATTGTCAAGTTTGAAAAATGAATAATATATTTTGGTTGTAATTGAAATTAAGGTTGACCTGATAAATACTTTATTTTGATGATTTAGTGGCTAAAATAAATATGGTTGATTGAAAACTGTGTTTTGGTTGAAGAAAACTGAGGGAATTCACCAGCATAGATATCATTTAATTATAGGTGTCAACGGATCGGTTTGGCTCATATGAATTGGTCTCACCCGTGGTTGAATTTGAACTTGACTATTTCAAATCAAATGGTTAAAGTATTAGTGTCATTATTTTAATCTGTTGAATTTATTTTATCTTTACCCGTTGTGTCCCAACAATTGTTATCAGAGTTAATCTAGTAAAATTCTTAGTATGCTCTGTGGTTGCATCATAATTAATCTGTCATATCAGAAAAGATTTTATTAAGTTCAAGCCGTATTTATTTACGAAAAAAGAAACACAACGAAAAAAAATGTCAAACCAAAAGGTAGATATTGAAAAATTTAATGGCAATAATAATTTCTCTTTATGACAAAGGAGGATGAAGGATATTCTCATTCAACAGAAGATCCATAAGGCGTTGCTGGGGAAAGAAAAGAAGACAGCAACCGTCACTGAGGAACTGTGGGAGGAGATAGATAAGATTGTAGCCAGTACAATCTGTCTAATTCTCTCAGACAATGTCTTGCAAAATATTGAATAAAAAAATTGTAAGGTTGCAAAGAAACATTAAAGACTCTAGAAAACATGTACATGTAAAAGAACCTTGTCGATAAATTTTATTTGTGGAAGGAGCTATATCAGATGAGGAAGGAAGATAATGTGAGCATGATGCAGCACATTAGTGATTTCAATAGCAAGTTTTCTCACTTAGTAAGATTTAATGTGAGTTTCGACGATGAAGAGAAAGCTGTGATGTTGCTAGCATCTCTACCCTCATCATATAATCATCTCACAACAACTCTAACTTGTGCGAAAGACAAGAGAGAATTTGAAATTGTTGTAGAATCCCTTGTCATATGAGAAACTGAATAGAGAGAGAGATTCAAAAGTACAAGCCTTTATCATGGAGTCCATAGTAAGGGAACAGAGAACAAAAACCCAGAGGTAAGAGTAGAGGCAAATCAAACAAATATGTCAATGTTGAATGCCATCACTGTAAGAGGAAAGGTCACACCAAGAAATTTCGCCAGGTGTTCAAGAAGGAACAAGAAACGAACAAAGGAAAAGCAGTGATGATGAGCAAACAAATACCATAAATGAGTTCAATATCGTTTATGAGGAAGATTTTGTCAATCTTGCATCACACGAGACTAGTTGGGTGATTGATAGTGGTGCTACAATTTACACAACATCGCGTAGAGAATTTTTCTCATTATACATACCTGGAATTTTTGGTGTTGTTAAAATGGGAAATGAAGGCATGTCAAAGGTTGTTAACAGATAAGATGTTTGCTTGGAAACATAGAATGGAACCAGATTATTTCTGAAGGTTGTCAAGCATATTCTAGATACGCGCCTAAATTTGATCTTTGTACACAAACTTGCAAATGAAAGATATTGCAGCTCCTTCATTTATAAAAAATGGAAACTTACAAAAAACTCCTTAGTAGTGACTAGAGGTGAGAAGCATACAATTCTGTATATAATGCAAGCGAAGCTCTCCACCAACATAGTAAACGCCGTGGAGAAAAACAGTGTAGTTGAATTATGGTATAGGAGACTCAGTCACATGGGTGAAAAGGTATGATAAGTCTAGCCAAGAAGAAGACATTGCGCAGAATGGATGAAGTTCATTTGGAGAAATGTGTTGATTGTCTAGCAGGAAAGCAAAACAGAGTTATTTTCCTGAGTTCCCCTCTTTCTAGAATGAATAATATTTTAGATCTGATTCATTCATATTTGTGTTGACCAATTCCAAAGTCACTTGGTGGTGCTCAATACTTTGTGACTTTCATTGATGATCATTCAAAGAAGACGTGGGTATATCCTCTGAAGACAAATGATCAGGTGTTAAATGTCTTCAAAGAATTTCATGTCTCAGTTGAGAAACAGATTGGGAATAAGCTAAAGTGCATTCGTACAGACAATGGTGGAAAATACATAGGACATTTTCATGCTTACTGCAAAAAGCATGGTATTTGGCATTACATGACACCTCCAAAGACACCGTAGTTGAATGGCTTAGTTGAGATGATGAACAGAATTTTGATGGATAGATTTATTTGTCTACTCTCACATGCAAAGTCGCCTAAAACTTTTTAGGGTGAATCTATACTCATAGTTGCACATGTGTTGAATCTTTCACCCTATACTCCTCTCAAGATGGATGTTCCAGATAAAGCATAGTCAGGAAAGGATGTTTGCTATGATCATCTGCAAGTGTTTAGTTGCAAAGTATTTGTTCATATCTGAAAAATTCAAAATTCACTCTACTTATTCTCATTCAAAGACACTACCTATTTATATACAAAGATAGAGACAATATTAGGTGACATACACCTAATACACCACTAAGACACCTAATACACAACTTACACCACTAAGACACCTAATACACAACTAATATATTCACCTAGTGTTAGACACCTAATACACACACTCATAAATCATCTTTAACACTCCCCCTCAAGTTGGAGCATAGATATTAATCATGTCCAACTTGTTACAAAGATAATCAACCCGAACCCCACTTAAAGCTTTCGTGAAGATATCTCCTAATTGTTCTCCAGTCTTCATATATCCTGTAGAAATCAAACCTTGCTGAATTTTCTCGCAAACAAAATGACAATCAATTTCAATGTGTTTAGTTCGCTCATGAAACACAGGGTTAGAAGCAATATGAAGAGCAGCTTGGTTATCACACCACAATTTTGCTGGTACTGAAGTTTTAAGACCTACTTCATCCAAGAGCTGATATATCCATATTATCTCAGACGTAGATTGTGCCATAGCCCTATATTCTGACTCTGCACTCGATCGTGACACAACATTCTGCTTCTTACTTTTTCATGAGACCAAATTTCCTCCAATGAAAATACAATAGCCTGATATGGATCTTCTATCCACTTTGGAACCTGCCCAATCTGCATCTGAAAAACATTCAATATGAGTATGTCCATGATTTGCATACAAGATGCCACGTCCAGGTGCTCCTTTTAAGTAACACAAAATTTGCTCTAACGCTGCCCAATGATGAACTGTTGGGGATGACATAAATTGGCTAACAACACTGATTGAATACGCAATATCTGGACGAGTCACGTAAGGTAATTCAGCTTTCCAACCACCCTTTGATATCTCTCAGAATCTTTAAAGGGTTCTCTATCTCCTGTAAGGTGGATGTTCGAAGTCATTGGAGCACTACAAGGTTTTGCTCCTAATTTTCCTGTCTCAGTTAATAAGTCCAGGACATATTTTCTTTGAGATAGAAATACACATTTTTTACTCCTTGTGACTTCAACACCCAAGACAGTTATTAAAATAACTTGGGTTGTAGCAAGACAGTTTCCAGTTATTTTGTGATAATCAGAATATTATCCACCTTTAAAAGAATACCTTCTTTCATTCGAAATCAAAACATATTGATGTGAAATATCACTGGATTAGGGATGTAATGGAGAAGAAGTTTCTACAGCTTAAGAAGATTCATATAGAGGAAAATGGATCAGACATGTTGACAAAATTCTTCTAAGACAGAATTTTGAATACTGTTGTTTAGCTGTTGGATTGGTAGAGCCCCTCATGTAGTCGAGAGGGAGAAATTTGTAGGTCCCGCCCACATGGAAGAGGAAGAAAATAAAAATGTTAGATGTAATCACATTTGACAAATGCATCAAATAATATATATATATATATATATTGTGGCTAAAATTTGGTCACTTACATAACCAATTTCTAGTCACACAAGGGATAAGCAATGCTTTTGCCATAAGGAGATACACCAAAAGAAGAGAAGCAAAGCAAAGCCAAAGGAACAATTTCCTTTGATGAAAAATAGTGTTGTGTGTATGAGAGAGTAGGAAAGAATATTTAAAAAAAATATTTAGGATATTTTTCTAAAAAAGGAGTAACAAAATAGTAAGTTTGAAAAACACTTGTGATTTTAGGTTTATCTCATTTTTGTTGTATGACCTCTCACTTTGTACCCTAAAATTTTATTAGTAGAAGAAATATTTTTCGGAGTTTGTCCCGTAAACGTAGCTCAAATTAAAGGGTGAACCACATTAAATTGTCGATGTCATTATTTTACTCTGTTGAAATTATTTTATTTTTAATCGTTGTGTCCCGATACTATGGATAACATGTTAAAGCAATCTAACTAATCAAGTTTGTGTAATTCATGTAGGCCTATCACTTAGGTCTCAAGAACTCTCGGCTCTATTCCTAGCGGTAAGATTGTGTTGTAGTACGTGATATTCATACGCTTTTAGATTTTGCCACCCTTGTTTCAACAATATGGGTCATATATATTACGCGGTTCAAGCTGAAGTCAACGTATATCAAATAGCTAGACAACCTCCCCTTATATTATGTGGTGAGTTGAGCATAGATAAAATGTTTCATATGCATTAAATTTAAAATCTTAAGTGATTTGGAGACACAAGTATATTAATTTAGAAATTGCAACAGCTATTACATTACTCGGTCTTGTAATATCATCTATTGCATTATCATGTATTAAAAATATGGACATTCATTTTAAGTGATGTCGTAAACTATTTTCACCTTTATATGATTTGAACTTTTTGGTCCGTAAAAGAATGAAAGTGGCATTTTTCTGCAAAATTTTAATGTCTTTTTCTTGTTCCCCATATATGTAAACTGCTTGACATATGAGCAACTTAAGCATTCTAACATAAAGAAGCAGAAACTTTATGCGTTGAATATTTATCAAATTTTATGTTTGTTTGAACCTATAAAACACTTTCTTCTTTTTCTCTTAACAGATAATTCCTGCTGCTGTTCTCGCTGTAGTTGTCCACCCTTATACGTTACATTTTTGCCTTAGTCGAGTCTTTTGGGCCTTTGGTGCGTACCTTGAATCTGTTTCAGTGCTGCCACAACTTTGTATGATGCAGAATGCCAAGGTTCATCCATACTTGAATCATGATTTAGTGATGTATCAAATAATTGATGCAAAAGTAACTCTTTTTTATGATATTTTGTTTTTAGATGATTGAGCCTTTTACGGCTCATTATGTTTTTGCATTGGGCGTTTCAAGATTCTTTGCATGTGCTCATTGGATTATTCGGGTAAGTTGGTTTTCCTTTATGTTTCATTTTTTATGTGGTTATTAGCTAAAGTTTGACTGCATCAAATTCCATTGTGCTTGCATAAAATTTATTCAAAATTCAATATGAATGATTTTAATGTCTGAAAATTAAGCAATGAAGGGTATAAATTCAATGTGAATGATCGTATAAATGTTGCCTCAACTTTGCGACACCCACCTTGCATAACTAGATGACAGGTATGTTGTTAAAGTTCCTAACTTCCCGGATAATTACTGTCCTACTTCAGGACAGTAAGTAAATGGAAATGTCTATCACAGAATTTTTGATATATCACAAATGAGGTGATAATGTATTATTTGTAGATACAGCCAAGCCTACATATATTCTATTATTATGCCTGCCTTTTCAATAATTTTATCATGAGAGAAAATGCAATGTTGTACCTTGCAATTCTCGAGCAGATTTATGAGACTAGAGGAAGGTATCTTTACCTGGTTGGGAATGGATACTTCTGGCTCTTGGCAGCTTTTCTTTCTGAAATGGTTCAAACGTTCATCTTGGCCGACTTTTGTTACTTTTACATCAAGAGGTAAACCCCAACCATGCACTATCTAAATGATTCTCTCAATTTATTCCTTCTAACTTATATATGATATCTAATTTCTTTTCTAAACAATGATCTTTTTTTTTTTTTTTTTTTTGAGTTTCAGTTTCATGGAAGGACAGCTTATAATGAGAATGCCTGTGTGGAATCCCAAGAGAGAAGTGCCTACTAGTTTGCAAATGATTTCCTAGCTCCAAATGTAAGCTTTTTGGTTGCCTTTGGCTTAACTCGGGTCTTCCAGAAGGACCAAAACGTATCTCTTTTTTCTGGGGTTTGGCGGAGTTTATTTAGGTAGAACTTTGTTAGCATAAAATTGTCTATAAAACAACTCCTAGCTTTCTTGTAAAAACATTTTGAAGTAATCCATATTATATAGGAACTGATTTAATGCAAAAATGATTGGCTTGTGCAGCCATAATTATTAATGGATCTTTGTTTTGAGGATTCAATGGCCTATAACAGGAAGGTTATTTGGCATTAAAATAGTCAAACATTACCAGCTAAGTTAATGGATTTCAGATGTGTTTTAGACTTGAGAGGTTCATGACAGTCCATACAGATGCTGTCAGAGGCCAAACTTTTGATTATATTCCATTTTGTTTTGTAACATATGTAATAAGTAATTTTAAAAATTAGGATTATTGTAGCCATGAAAATTGATTACAATTTCACTACTATTTATTAATTTGTTAATGATTTAATTAAATTAATAAATGTGAGTTTTGAATTATTTTCAAAAAAATTGTGTAAAACAATAAGATAAGTCGTAAAAAATTAAGAGATAAATGTGATCACGAGACTAATTTCATTACAAGTTTATACTTTTATTAACCATATTATGAATATAAATTAATTTTTTAAGTTATAAATTATTTTTATAATTTAAAATTGTTATTGAATTCTTAACTTTTGTTTTAGAAATCTAGATTCATTTAAAACTTCTAATATTTTTTATTTTGTAATTGATCTAAATTACTATCATAAATTGTCCTAAATCCATAACAACTTAAAAGAATTCTTACTATATTGAATTTATTTATTGTATTAAGATATAAAAAAGTGATAACTAAATGAGTCAATATTAGAACAATCGTTTAACCTTTATCAAATGTATTCAATTCTACTTGAAACATTAGCCACAAAATACCACTTCAAATAAGAATATTAGTTATTATATACTAACATCTTAGATTAAATATAAACATATTTATACAATAAATTAGTCAATCACTCTAATTCATATATGTATAGTTATGACATTCAAACATAAAATCAAACACATCAAGAATTAAGAATTAAAATTAAAATTATTCATGAAATTAAATTAATTAAATCAGAATCTAAGACTTGAAATTGCCCATAATCATATTAGAAGAATCAAATAAATTAAAAATCAAAAATTAAAATTAAAATTATTCATAACATTAAATTAATTAAATTATAATTTAGGGTTTGAAATTGTCCATAATCATATTAGAAGAATCAAACACATCAAAAATCAAAAATTAAAATTATTCATGACATCAAATTAATTAAATCATAATCTAAGGCTTAAAATTGCTCATAATCAAAAGAGAAGTTTAACTAGACATAAATTCTAAATGAATCAATATTATAATCATAGAAACTAATAAGGGAAAAAATAACAGCAAAAGCTTAAGAATTGTAAATAATGAATTTAAAGCAACCCCTCTCCAATCCTTAATCTTTCCTTGTTAATCTCTTTCAAATGTTTGCCTTATATGTGCTATTGATTTCTCTTATTCATGTAGCAATTGCCTATGATTATTAAGTCTTTTAGTTGTTTATATCGTGTATTTTTTATTTGATTTGACTAAGGTTAGATTAGGATTGATCTGATGGTTAGGATTAGAAATAGATGATAAAAAAATTAAATTTGGGTGCTGATTGGACTTCTCGATTGATCGATCTACTAATTACAATTTTCACCCAAAAGCACTTGAGTGAAGCTCGATAGATTGATCATTTTTTATCCTTTTTGTCCTATCCACTCGATCGATCTCAACTTGAAGCCCAATCGATTGATTGGTTTGTTCCGTTTTCCAATCTAAGAGCACTTGATCGATCTCGATTGAAGATTGATCGATCGAGTTTTATATTTTAGCTCAATTCGACCTTCATCACCTGTATAATACAAAATAAATACATAAAATGCGTAAAAAATAGTAATTCTTTGTAAATATATAGAAATTAATGCATAAAATGACACTAATCATTATGCCTTGGTTTAAATTTTGGTTCGCTAACTGGTTGAATATCTAGTTTTGACTCTTCTTTTTTTAAGGGTTTAAATTATGGATAAATTATGATAGGTTGGACATTGAATCTGAGTGAGTTTTTTTTTTCTATGAACGAGCGAAGGTGTTTTATAATGCCTTTATAGAGTTTTGTAGAGCTATAATAAGAAAAATTAACCTGAGAGATAGTGTAACCATAATTCTTAAAGATCAATTCTTTTCATATCATATGACATATAAAAGTATTTCTTTATATGTCAAGTTTTTATGGTAGGTAAATATAGGTTAAAATAATTTAACCTATTTTTCCTATATTGTAATTACTTGCCACATTAGTTTTGGTCCAACAACAACTTGATGCATAATGACATTTTAGGCATACAATAATTTGACCATACGCTTTTTCCTAATTTATCATTAGGTCCGTTCAGATGTGCTTTTATTATAAGTAGCTTAAGATAAGTAATATAAAATGAAACAGTTTGGTTCAAAGTAACTTTAAGATAAACATTTAGATATTTGTGATGAAAATATTAGAAGTATTTTGAAATGATATTTTGATAATTATTTTATGATTTGAGTATGCGTTAAGACCACTTCTACTAAAAGTAAGAATTACTTACTTCTCATAAAAATATAAATAGTGATTCTTAATTTTTGAAAAGCACTTCTCATAAAGATATCCAAACATAATTAAAAATATTTTTATCTATTTAAAAACACTTCTAATTAAAAAATTAATCGATTTCAAACGAAACTATTGTATGTCACCTTAGTTGTACATGGAAAAGACTTTTTCTTCTTATGAATTGTACTTGATAAGGGTTAACAACCAAATGTGGACTCTTTGTTTATTTTTGCAAAACTTGCATTTACTTTTGTAAATTTTGCATCTTTCAAGCTTGTTAATCCATGTGTTTAATTAAGAAGAGAATCTTTCATACATTAAAGGTATGAATACTCGATGGAATGGAGTAATCTTGATCTTTCATTTTTATAAAAATGAAAAAATTGTAGAAAATAAGAATGAGATACTGATATTAACAATGAAAATATAATATGTTATATCTAAATTTTCTCCTAATTATACACCATGTGTTTTACAATAATTGGAGATAACATTTCTTTTTTAATTCTTAATTATGCATCACTTGTCAATCTTTTACAAGATAGTTGTATCAGTTGTTATCTTTTCAAGGTTTGAATTTTTTTAATTATTTTGTATTTAATTATTTACAAAATTATTTAAAAATACAAATAATTTTACAATTAAGATTTAATTTGTGTTAAATTTAATCATATATTGCACGTGATATATTTCCATACGTTCGTCCATGAAAGTTGATAAAATAATATAATTTGTGGGGATTGATATCTCAAAGGTACTTTAATTAATATATGTATTGATATCTCAAATGTTTCATTGATGTACAAATTTTATATGTTTATAATACCTTACAAGTATATGAATCACTTTGCAAGAAACAATAAATATACTTTCAAGATTGGTCTAAAGAGAAACTACGTGGTTTTAAATAATTCAACAAAACTCTTAAAAATGAAAAATAAACATAAACATTCTTTCACAATTGTTTTGGTCTGAAAAGGTTCAAACTAATAACATAAAATAATAGAATATGAAGAATATATTGATCTATACAAATTATAGGTAGACATACAATTAATTAATCAATTAAGAATTAATGGGATATTTAACTAGTTGATTATGTTTACTAGAATTAATTAGGTTAATAAAATATAAACCTAAATTTATTAATTCTTTTTTATATGTATAAATAGCGTGTTCGGTTAGGTTTACTATTCATTGTTAATTAAGTCACTTAGGGCTTTGGTAAGTTGTATCATTTAATTTAATTTAATTATGTTTATTTTTAAGAAATTAATAAAACATTTAATCTATCTTCTTCGATCCGCCTAACAAGTTAAATTTTTATTCAAGCTGTCTAAATTAGTTTTTAGATTGATGAACCTGAAATATACCTTTTGTGTTTTAAAATATTGAATTAAAATATAATTCTAAATTAGATCTAGATTCATATTTCTAAAACCCAATTTTTATATTTTAAATATATACGAAAAATATATTGTCAATACATTTCTTGATAATAAATTTTGTAAAATTCTTAAATAGAAATAATATGTGTTTAATAATTATTTAAAATATTCAAATAAATAATTTAGACAAGCATATCAACATAAGTAAGCTAAAATTATGACAATCATTTGGATATGCTTAGATTTAATAAAAATCAATAAATTAAATATAGTATTCAAAAATATACATAAAATTAAATCTGTAAACAGAATACAATTAAAATTAATACTTCAAATATATTCTTACAGATAACTTCTATAGTTATTTATTTTCTAAAAAATCTCCTTATTACTTCATGTTATTTGTGATAACCTAATTTAAAATGTTCAAAAATTAAACATAAGACATAAAACTTATAACTCTTAAAAACTTGAGATAAACAAAAAGAAAAAAATAAACAAAATTATAAGAAAGCTTGTAATAATCAAGTGAGGTGTGAGGAATGAGTGATATATCAATGGGAATTAGGGTCCACTTTTATCCATGGGGTGGGACAAATTGATTCTAGTACGAGTGAAATTTTGATTTGAGAAGCCCGCGACATGGTACACAAATTCCACTATCGCAACTCATGTTATTCTATTTATCTTCAAATTTCTTTGTATTTAATCCTCTTACATTTGGTAGGTACATATGTTATTTTTTTTATTCTTCTTGATTACAATGAGTGTTTTTAGGTATAATTCTTCAAGTATTTGTTATTAAATTCATTTTGAAGCAAGATATACATGGAAAACAACAAAACATACTTATGATTCTAAAAAAATTGATTTGTTAAAATAATGATAAAATTATACAAACAAATTTATTTTTGACACTAAAATTAAAATAAATCACGTAATATTTAGTGTTTTTCAAATATTAATCGCTCATGTTTTAAAAGGTTTTATTTTAATACTCTAATTTAAGTATTGATATCATTTTTATCTTTTTTGAATAATAACAATTTTTTTAAATCTAAAATACCTTTTTGACCTCTTTAGTGAAGGTTATTCTTTTTTTCTTTTTGAAAATTAATTAAAACTGAGAAAATCATTTTTTACTACAAGTTGGATTCAGCACTTCCTATTAAAAGTTAGAAAAAATAAAAATAGTTAACTTTCTACCTTTAAAAATATATAAATAAGTACTAAAAAATCATAATAATCCAACAATTTCATTGAAACATGATGGAAATATTGTATTAATAATGCTGTTAGAAAAAAGAAATTCTAAAAATTTAGACATTTTTTATTTTTTATTTTTTTTTAACTCTAGTTAATTTCCAAAAAGAAAAATGCTTTACTAAAATGCTATAAGGGTATTTTGGACAATAAACTAGTTACTAATAAAAAATAATAGAAAGAGTACCTATATAATACCCGACTCCTTAAATGTCTAACGCTAAAACAAACCCCAACTGTTGGGCCATAAAGTATAATTAAATTGGTCCACATGCTTAGCATCTTAGCTTTTGCCTTATGTCACGACCTTAATTTCTCAAGTAGCGATCGTGCGGCACTTAGCACCGTCCGTTGCACTAAGCCTGCCTTTCAACCGAAATGTAACTCCAAAGAGAATAGAAAGAGAGTTTGCAAAGAATGCTTTGTATTGCTCTAGAGAGAGTTTATGATACAATTGCTAAGAATTCCCAAGGATGATTACAAATGAAGACCAAGAGGTCTATTTATAGTGTGGCAACAAGCCTAAGAGTATGCCACATTTCTCTAGATCCTTCTAGCTCTAGAATATACAAGAGAGTTCTATGTACAAGCTGCCACAAGGTTCTAGGATCTTCTAGCCAACTCTAGAGTCTTCTAGGTTTGTCTAGCTCCTTCATGCACCTTCCGGGATGTTCCGTAAGCTTCCAGCGGCTTCTACATCCTTCCCGAACCATCCAGCGCATTCTAGAATATTCCAGCCCATTCTAGCACCCTCCAACAGGTGTGCTCACAGAACATTCTAGGGTTTTCTAGCTTCGAGTTGAGTCCGTCCAACTCCGGCCACTTTCTAGACTTTCAGCAACTCTAGAACTTTCCATGTCTTAGATCCTTTAGGCACCAACATTTGGATTCTGAAGGGCGGGGGCGGGACGTGACACCACTCCCCCACTCAAGTTCGCGACGCCTCGTCGCGCCCTTCAGTTGAAACCTCTCTATAGCATCGTTGAATTGCCACAAGGAATCCTCAGGTTCCCAACTTGTCTCTACATCTGGGGCGTTTTTCCATTTGACCAAGTATTCCTTATAACTTGGTACGCCCCTTCGTCGAATCACGCGGTCCGCCAAAATAGAGTCCACTTCTCTGTCAAAGGAGGTTACCACCGCGTAGCGCCCTTGGATTCTCCCGACTCATATCTTCCTTGCCTCCATGAAAGGGTTTCAAAGATACTTACATGAAAGACTCTGATAGATTTTAAGCTTTGGAGGAGTTGCACTTGTATGACACCTTCCCGACTTTCTTAAGGACGGAAATGGTCCTTCGTACTTTCGCACCAACCCCCTATGGACCTTCCGCAAGGACTTGAATTGTTGGGGTAATAATTTGACAAGGACGAGTCACCTTCCTCGAAATTCTACCATCCTCCTCTTCTTGTCACCATTTCTTCATCTTTTTTAGACGCCTTATTCGGATAGGCTCGGACGACTCCGTTTGTTCATGCGAAGCCTTGGAAAACTTGAAAGCGAATTGGGCTCTTTCCTTCAGTAACTCGTGGCGAGGCATGAGGGGGTGCTGCTGCCTCGCGACAATTTCGAAAGGACTCTTAGCGGTGGACTCGCTTCTTTGTAGATTATACGAGAATTGGGCTACATCCAATAGCTTTGCCCAATCCCGGCCGATTGGCACTCACTGAAAGTGCACGAGATACAACTCCAAAGAATGCATTGTCACGCTCGTCTGTCCATCGCTTTGAGGATGAAAGCTTGTGCAGAAGTTCAAGTCTACGATCCCGACGCTTGAACAATTCCGTCCAAAATTTCCCCGTGAATCGTGGGTCTCGATCACTTACTATATTGGATGGAATCCCCCAATGCTTCACAACGTGTTTGAGAATGAAAGTCGCCTCATCCGCCGTGCAGTCCCGTTGAAAGCGGTATGAATGTTGCATATTTCTTTGAAGCGGTCGATGACGACAATTATGCTGCCAAAGCCCTCGTATTTTGGCGGTACAAGTAATGAAGTCCATGAGACACTCTCTCCCATTGGTCTCTGGAATAGGCAATGGTTCTAGCAATCCTCCCGGTGCGCATCTTGTCTTGTTGGCATACAAGGCAAGTCTTCACATGTGCTTCGACATCATCCCGAAGTTGAGGCCAATAGTAGATGGATTTGATCAAAGCAAGGGGTGCGCCTCATTCTGGGTGTCCAGCCCATAAGGAATCATGGCATTCCTTGATAAGCTCTTTCCTTAAGCTCCCCATTTTGGCACAAATATACGACTCTGCTTGGCATAGAGTAGTCCGTCACTCAGCCAAAATCGTCTTGTCTTCCCTTCCTTGATGAGGGCAAGGAGGTTTTGAGCAAGGGCATCATGCTCTAACCCTTCTTTGATCCTTTCTAACAAAGGACTATTTGGCCCAGCTCTTGCCGCTAGTCTGGCTCTTCCGGCTCGACGCATCGCCCACGCACATTAGCTTTGCTGTGCTTGTACTCCAACCTATAGTCAAACTCTGCCAAGAAATCCTGCCATCGAGCTTGCTTAGGACTCAACTTCTTTTGAGTCTGGAAGTAGCTTGTTGCAACATTGTCCGTCATGATAACAAAATGAGAGCCCAATAAATAGTGTTGCCACACCCTTAGACAATGAATGACAGCGGTCATTTCCTTCTCTTGTACTGTGTAGCGGCGTTCGGTGTCGTTAAGCTTGCGGCTCTCATAGGCTATCGGGCGTCCTTCCTGCATCAATACTCCACCAATGGCAAAATCATATGCATCCGTATGCAGCTCGTAGCTCTTGGAAGGGTCTAGTAGGCAAAGCACCGGTTCTTCACTAACAGCCTTCTTCAAGTCTTCAAACGAGGCTTGGCATTCACTTGTCCATTCCCAAGCCTTGTTCTTTTTGAGCAAGTTAGTAAGTGAGGCTGCTCTCGCTGAGTAGGACTTAATGAACCTTCTATAGTAGTTCACAAGTCCGAGAAAAGATCTTAGTTCGGGAACTTTGGTAAGAGGTTCCCATTCTTGGATGGCTTTCACCTTTGCTCTATCCATCATCAATTTCCCATCCTTTATCCTATGCCCTAGGAACATCACCTCATCTTGGGAAAAGGAACATTTCTCCTTCTTGACGTATAGATCATTTTCCCTTAGGACCTCGAACACCTTCTTCAAATGTTCTAGATGTTCTTCCATAGTCCGACTATAGATCATAATGTCGTCAAGATATACTAAAGACGAACCTGGTCGAGGTAGGGATGGAAAATCTTGTTCATCAACGATGCGTGGGTGGGGTGCACGTGAGACCGAACGGCATAACAAGAAACTCATGTGCACCATGCCTGGTTACACAAGTAGTCTTGGGCTCATCTCCTCGCTATGCGTACCGGTAGTATCCGATCGTAGGTCCAATTTTTGTGAAGTATCTTGCACTCCCCAATTGATCAAACAAATCACACAAGAGGGATAGGATACTTGCTTCTTAACCGTGATCTTATTCAAAGCTCTATAGTCGATGCACATTCGCAATGAGCCATCCTTCTTTTGAAATAGCACTCAGGGCACCAAATGGGCTTTAGAGGGGCCTTATGAAGCCAAGATCCAGCAATTCGTCGAGTTGCTTCCGTAATTATACCAACTCGAGTTTGCCATCCGATATGGGCTCATTCTTTGGTGGCCCTGGTGTTCCAGCTCTATTTCATGGTCTACCTCCCTCCTCGAGGTAAACGCATTTGTAATGCTTGAAGCATTACATCTGGAACTTATCTAAGACAACTTGCACTCGGTTGGCAAGCTTCGATCACGACGTCTCTCATCGTCGTATTCTTTTAGAATGGCCAAGTAACTCTCTTCGTCCCTCTTCAATCCCTTCGAATTGGAAGTCTTGAGAAAGCTTGGATAGTAGGGTCTTTGGTCCTTTCCGCCGGCACCACACACGCTTCGTGCATCCATGTGATACACGTAGAGTTTGAGCACGTGGCACCAAGAAAGCTCTTACCCGGTCCAAGAACTCCATGCCGAACACAACCGTGAAGTCATCCATCGGCGCCACCGATAAGTCCACTCGCCGATCCATGCACCAAGATCGACCTTAACTCCGACAGCAACTCCATGTAATGGTAATGCCTTCGAGTTAAGCGCCTTGAGAGAACTCATTCCGTGACAACCGTCAGGCCGAGTCGCTTTGCTTCTTCCACCGAAACAAAGTTGTGAGATGCTCCTGTGTCGACCAATGCTTTGGCGACCTTCCCGTTAATGGTGGCATCCACGTACATTAAGCCTTTAGGGGTCTTTGGGGCACTCTGCATTGCACCAAGTAGGCGCAAAGAACCCATCTTCGCACCTGCGTCCGATTCACCTCCATCCTGGTCATGAGTGGAAGCAACTAAGGCACTCAAGGCCTTCCTCTTCGGACATTCACGTGCCCAATGCGGTCCGTCGCAAATGAAGCACGTAACACGGGGCTTTGAGGCATTCCGATCCTCCTTCTCCTTCCCTTTGTCCCGTGGCTTGAATGAGGAGCCGTCCTTAGGATTTTTAGGACCCTGACTCTTAGCATGGCCTCCACCACTCTTTCCTCCACTAAACTTTTTTATCCGAGACTTTTGAGCTCTCCCTTGTTTGTGGAATAGTCAATAAAGCTTCTGTGGCCGCAAATGGTCAAGATATGTCTTGGACACCACGCGTCGAGCTCCAAATTGGCTCCATGACGTGGCACCATCCATAAATAAGAATAAAGCATCCTTATGCGAGGTGTCCGTGGGACTTCTAGCAACAAGGTTGTGAACTCCTTCACATAGTCCCCTTATCTTACCCGTCTGCTTCAATCGCCGCACCGCCCCCGCTCTCTTCAAAGATTTACAGGGAAGAATCGCATCTTGAATTCCCTTTTGAAGTCATCAAAGGTATCATCGTGCAAACCCCTCGTTGCACATCTCCATGTCTCCGTCTCCACCATAACATCGCAGTGGCGGATAAATACATGGCTGCAGTTCGCGTCTTGCTGGGATGGTCCGTTATGGCAATAGCCACAAAGTATTGTTCTAGTCCCGCTGTGAAGTCTCACTTCTCCTCGCGTTCCTAACGCCATTAAAGGTCTTGAGCTTGGGAACGTCCACCCTCTTAGCCTACATTGATGGTGGTTGCGCCTAATTCCCGCGACATAGCCCGCTACGTAGAGCCAGATCACCACCCATATCCTCCATTCTATACGCACACATTAGCAAGTTCTCTTTCAGACGATCCCTTACCTTGGCAAGTTCCGCCTTTAACCCATCAATCTCTTGCCTCAATCCACCGTCTAGCTCGTATGAGTGGCATCTTAACCGCTGCGTGGATTTCCATATCCTCGCCTCCAAGCCATTGCAACGCTCGCCACAAGTTGTCAACCCGATCAAACAGCTCCTGGGCATCCTACGCACTTCCTACTCGTGCTTCCAAGCTAGAAAGCAAGTCTTTCGACTTGGCTCGAGATTCCTTCGGCTTTCCGCACTTCCTCACGGCCACGTTCCATTGGTGGAACGTCCATGCTTGGTAGTAGGCGGTGTTCTTCATTTTTGCCAAAGATAGATACTTTAACCCGCTCGATACCAACCGTCACGACCTTAATTTCTCAAGTAGCGATCGTGCGGCACTTAGTCATCCCGTTGCACTAAGCCTGCCTTTCAATCGAAATGTAACTCCAAAGAGAATAGAAAGAGAGTTTGCAAAGAATGCTTTGTATTGCTCTAGAGAGAGTTTATGATACAATTGCTAAGAATTCCCAAGGATGATTACAAATGAAGACCAAGAGGTCTATTTATAGTGTGGCAACAAGCCTAAGAGTGTGCCACATTTCTCTAGATCCTTCTAGCTCTAGAATATACAAGAGAGTTCTATGTACAAGCTGCCACAAGGTTCTAGGACCTTCTATCCAACTCTAGAGTCTTCTAGGTTTGTCTAGCTCCTTCATGCACCTTCCGGGATGTTAGTAAGCTTCCGGCTTACATCCTTCCCGAACCATCCAGCGCATTCTAGAATATTCCAGCCCATTCTAGCACCCTCTAGTGTGCTCTAGAACATTCTAGGGTTTTCTAGCTTGAGTTGAGTCCATCCAACTCCAGCCCTTTCTAGACTTCTCTAGGCAACTCTAGAACTTTCCATGTCTTAGATCCTTTAGGCAGCCAACATTTGGATTCTTAGGGGCAGTTTGGGCGGGACGTGACACTTAGCTCCATTAACCGAAGCTAACATAAGGGCATAATTATGTAAAACACAAAATATATGTGCATGATTGATATAAGGCCTAAACTTTCAGGGATTAACGTGTAATTAAGTTTTTTAATTTAGATAAAGAATTGGACATGAATTAATGATACGACAAGAGAGTAATTCATGCAATCACTCCATGATTACAGTTTGCACATGTTTATTAAGATGTTATGAAAGCGAATTGATTATGATTGAACTTGTTTACTTTAATTTCTGTACGAGGAAGGAAAATATAATCGCTCCAATTTATTATTTCGATTCCCAAATGAAGCCAAAATCCATTCCACTCTAGATGTTAGTTATTGATTCTCTAAGCTGATGAAGTCTATATGTTCTGTCCCAAAAATTAGTGAGAGTAATTTTGCACGATACAGGTTTGATACACGTGGATGATATTTTGCTTGTAACCAAGAACGAGGGTTTGTTATATAAAGTAAAACAATTCATTTCTAAAAATTTTAATACGAAATAGATGAGTGAAGCATATTATATCATTGGTATTAAAATTCATAGAGATAGATTTCGAAGAGTTTTGGATTTATCTCAAAAAACTTATATTAATAAAGTTTTAGAGAGATTTCAAATGAAAGATTGTTTACCAAGTGTTGTTGCATTGTAAAAGGTGATAAGTTCAATTTAGATCAATGCTTAAAGAATGATTTTAAAAGAGAACAAATGAAGAACATTCCATGTGCTTCTACTGTGAGAAACCTGATGTATGCCCAGGTTTGCACATGGCCTAACATTGCATTTTTTATTGGAATGTTGGGATGATATGGAAGTAATCCAAGTTTAAACCACTAGAGAGATTCAAAGAAAGTGATGAGATACCTTTAAGGGACCAAAGACTATATGCTCGTGTATAAACTAACCGATGTTCTGGAAGTAATTGACTACTCCAATGCAAACTTTGTTGGATGTGTTGATCCATACAAATCAAAATCTAGTTACATTTTCATGCTTATTGGTGGAGCTGTGTCTTGGAAGAGTGCTAAGCAGTCCTTGACTACTACTTCCACTATAAAGGCTGAGTTTGTATCATGCTTTGAGGTTACATCACATGGTGTATGGTTGAAGAGTTTCATTTCTTGGCTAAGAGTAGTTAACTCTATTTCTAAACCATGGAGATTATACTGTGACAACTCAGTTGTTGTGTTTATGGCTAAGAACAAAAGAGTGGTAGTCGTAGTAAACACATCAATATCAAATACTTGGCCATAAGAGAACATGTTAAGGAAAAGAAAATGGTCATTGAGCCGCAAATCAACATCTAGTTACATTTTCATACTTGTTGGTGGAGCCGTGACTTGGAGAAGTTCTAAGTAGTCCTTGAATGCTACTTCCAATATGTAGGTTGAGTTTGTATCATGCTTTGAGGCTATATCACATGGTGTATGGTTGAAGAGTTTGATTTCTAGACTTAGAGTAGTTGACTCTATTTCTAGGCCATTGAGATAGTATTGTAACAACTCATCTGTTGTGCTTATGGCTAAGAACAAAAAGAGTGGTAGTCGTAGTAAACACATCAACATCAAATACTTGGCCATATATAAGAAAACATATTAAGGAAAAGAAAGTAGTCATTGAGTCACAAATAAACATCTAGTTACATTTTTATGCTTGCTGGTGGAGTCGTGACTTTGAGCAGTGCTAAGCAGTCCTTGACTGCTACTTCCAATATGTAGGTTGAGTTTGTTTCATACTTTGACGCTACATCACATGGTGTATGGTTGAAGAGTTTCATTTCTAGACTTAGAGTAGTTGACTCTATTTCTAGGCCATTAAGATTGTATTATGACAACTCAATTGTTGTGTTTAAGGCTAAGAACAACAAAAATGGTAGTTGTAGTAAGCACATCGACATCAAATACTTGGCCATAAGAGAACGTGTTAAGGAAAATAAAGTGATCATTGAGCACGTTAGCACTAAGTTGATGATTGTCGATCCTTTGACTAAGGGCATGCCACGACTGAAATAAAATGATCATGTAGAGAAAATGAAATTGGTTCCATTTTGTAAAGGTATATATACAGTTTATTATTGAAACTCTTATATGATGTGATATTTTCTCATATTCATATTCAACTTAATTTATTTGAGAAAATATATTTGTATAGGACCAAGAATAAATATATGATTTATTCATTAAGTTTTGTTACCACATAAATGTAATACTTGATAAATTAAATACATTGTAATATATGGAAAATAATACTCTCTCTTAGAGGACCTATCACTATAATTCATGTGTTGATTTCTTAAGAAAGATAATCGATGGGATCAAGTTGAACGTTTGGACCAAGTGGAAGAATGTAACATATTCATTTCTATTCTCCAATTTTAAATTTTAATCTGTTTTCTTTAACAGATCATTTAGTGGTCCATACGTTTCTGAAGAGTCATAACTCATCGGTTATGGCTGAAAGCTGGTAACAGTTCCGATGCTTTGATGGGAAGCACGGCTATAAAAAGGATGTTATGGTCCCTAGGCTCAACACACAATTCTAGTACAATACACGATCTTATTTGAGTGTTGTTAAGAGCTTAAAAGTTCCTAACATATAGAGCAAAATAGTTTTAATTGTTTTAGAGCTTGAAGAACAATTTCAATGGTTGGATGTAAGATCCTTGCTTTACTTGTTTTCGGTCCCTTTAGTTTGTTTATTCCGCATTTGGGTCAATTAAATTTGCTCACAATCCACTCTTCCCCAAACCAGTTGCCTTTGCTTTCTAATCATGATATATCTCATTCATCTAGCATTGTTACACCTATTTTGTCCTCATCTCTTGTATATAGTTTGTCTCATTCTCCCTCCATACCTATTGTGTCTCCTTAGCCAATTTTGAATTCTATTCAAAACATTGACTTTAACTTTCTTAGTTTTTCTCCTTAGTCACATAATTCTTCTTCTAAACATTATCATTTGAGTCTTAACATAGTTTCTTCTTCATTAAATCCCTAATTTGAGCAGATTGTGTCTTTAAATTTAAACACTAATACCTATCTTGATGTTGTTCCATTTGTTCCCTCTGAATCTAGTGTCATTCCTAACCCATCTAATGACCTTCAATTATTTTTTGAGTTACCTTTGTTAACTCAGTCTATAAATGCTCATTTTATGACCACAAGGTCCAAGGCTAGCCTTGTTAAACCTAAACTTTGTGCTTTCACATTGCATAGTGTTTTTTTTTTGCCTAAACCAAAATCTTATAAGCAAGTTTTGAATGTCTTGTTTTAGAAGAACAAAATGCAATAAGAATTTGATGCTTTGACGAAAAATTATACATAGGAACTAACAGTTCTTCCTTAGGTTAAAATTGTTGTATGGTTCAATTGGGCCTTTAGAGTTAAACTAAAGATTGATAGAACATTATACAAGTATAAAGCAAGGCTTATGGCAAAGGGTTCTTGTAGATTGAGGGTATTACTTTCTTTGAGACATTTTCTCCTATTGTCAAACACACAATAGTCAGCGTCATACTTACATTGGCTCTTTTTAAAGGCTAGGAAAACAAATTGATATGAATAATGAATTTTTGAATGGTGTTCTTATTAAGGATGTTTAAATGATTTAACTACCAGACATTGAGAAAAATTAAGGGTTATTGCGAGCTCAAAAAAGCACTCTATAGCCTTAAGTAAGCTCTAAAGGCTTGGTTTGATAAGTTGAGTTTCAATTTACTCCAATGTGGGTTTAATGCTTGTAAATTAGACTCTTCTCCATTTTTGCTTGACTCTCATCAAGCCTATTTGATAGTTCTAGTTTATGTGGGTGATATTTTGATTTTAAAAAAGTTCTACTTCATCTATTCAATCTCTAATTTTCAAGCTTGATGTTGAGTATAGCTTGAAAGACCTTGGTGCTATAAATTACTTTCTAAGCATTGAGGTTATCAAGTAGAGTGATTTTATCCATTTGAATTAAAGAAATTATGTTTAGGAGCTACTAGATAAGTGTGGCTTGATTGACTCTAAGGGTTGTGATACACTTATGACAACATGCAAGTCTTTGTGCCTACCTAATTCCTCGAAAATGATGCTTATCTATATCATGATACTATTAGTACTCTTAAATATTGTACCTTAACATGGCTAGATATTGCATTTAGTGTTAATAAGCTATGTCAATTCATGTCCAAACTCACTGATGTTCATCAAGTGCTATAAAAAGATTACTTCATTACCTAAAATGGACTATTCATTATAGTCTTACCTTTCTCAAACCTTCTCATTTTGATTTGATAGCTTATAGTGATGTTGATTGGGCATCCTCTCTCGATAACAAAATTTAGCTGGTGCATATTACTTTTTTTTTTTTTGGAAATAACTTCGCGTATTGGCACTCATCTGAACAATATGTTGTATCAAGTAAGAGCATTGAATTAGAGTATAAAGTTCTGGCTGACACCACTGTTGAACTACTTTGGTTCAAATCATTGTTTGTTGAACTGAAGCTGCCTATTATTACTCTTTCCTTTCTTCTTTGTGACAATTTAAGTGTTCAAAACTTGGCTTGTAATCATGATCTCCATTTTCATTCTAAGCATATTGAATTAGATCAACACTTCATCTAAGATCAAGTGCTACACCAACACCTTGTTATTCATCAGATGTGATTTAAGGATCAATTAGTCGATGCCCTTACTAAGCCACTTCCATTTTCTCATTTTGTTTCTCTAAGAATCAAACTCATGACTTTAGCTAAATTTAGCTACATGTGGACGTAGCGTCGGTTGAAGTGGTGAACCGACGCTATCCACATAGCGTAGCATCGGTTGACACTTGGAATCGACGCTACATCCACTGTGGATAGCGTCGATTAACACGTAGAATCGATGCTACACACGTGGATAAATTCTTTTCTCTCCTTTCTTTCCCAGACAGAAACTATTCCAAGTGCTGCATAACTCTTAAAAACTCAAAACCTCATCCACTTCTCCTCCATTCTTTCTCATTTTCCGACCACCTACTACCACCAATTCCAACGTCGGTTAATGAGTTTTCTTCCTCTCTAACTAATCTTTTAGATCCCATATTTTTATACTCATTTTTTACTTACAAAACACAATTTTTTTCTTCATTTCCTTCATTTTGTCACTTCATTTTACTCTTGTAAGTATTTCTATTAATCCTACGCACTTATTATTCGTATTTTTTCTGTTATTATGTGTATAATTTTTTGTATTATATATATAGGTTTGTATTATAACATCAGGAGAATAATATAATAATCTTGAATAACATAAAACAACATCATGGTAATTTTTCTACTATTAATTAATATTTTATTTTTAAATTATTTGTATTGTTTAAACTATTTGTTAAACATAATTTTTTTCCTCATATTATTTAGTGATTGAATACATGTTTTAATTTGAGTATAATAAAAAATGAGTAAATTTTGTAAAAAAAAATAAAAATTTAAAGTCGATTCACCACGTGAACCAACTTTAATACCTCTTTTTGTAGTAGTAAAACCATCACATTGTCGAAGGATTTCAGACTATAGTATATATGTTAAATGTTTGTTAAGAGTTTGTTAGGAGGCAGTGCCACGTGTACAAAATTTATAGGTTTCTTTGATATATGCAGTTAGTTATAACTAGTATAAATAGCAAGCATTAATGTATTGATTAATTATCATTTTACTATCTTTAAATAATAAAATGAAATTTAATTTTTCCTCTATTCCACTGATTCTTTCTACTTCTTTCTACGTACTCTAGACACACCTTTAGGATTGAATAATTTGAAACCAGAGAGTACAACTTGGAAAATAATATACTTTTTTCTTTTACATATACTCTTAGTAAGAAAAAGAATGGAATAGCTCAAGTAGATGATGTTCCAATCTCTTTAATGGAAAAGAAAGAAAAAGGAAAAACAGTGGATGATGTTCCCTTTTTTTATAACAAATTATAAACATAGCTCATTATCTCTTCGGGAAAATAAAAAAACCAAAACAAGTTCTGCTTATAAACAAAAGCATGTTTTACCAACATATGAGCAACTCTATTACATTCCTCGGGCATATACAAAACATGTATAAACTCTCCTATCAAAAATCCTAATTTTATCAATCAAAACTTCCTTAGCCTTAAAATAAGGCTTAGAGTTAACAACAATTTGTATAGCACGTTGACAGTCACTTTCAATAACAATTGAACCTATACTTTACTCCTCCACCCATCTATAAGCTAGCAAGATTGCCCAAAGCTCTGTGCACAAAGGAGAGCATTGTGGTTGGTTGTAGCTCATAATCATAGCTAACACGCACCCTTCTCCATTTCTACAAACAAAACTAGTTCCCAAAGTATTGCTAGTCTCACTTAGCGAATGTTGTTGCAATTTAAGCATAAAGAATATCAGTTATTGCATTCATGTGAGGAAAATGTTTTTCCTTTCCAATTATTTCATTTAATAAATGGCTATTATCAATAAGAAAAGTACTATCAATTAGGGGTATCCAAAAATCGGACTGAATCGAACCGAAAAACTGGACCAGATCGGACCAGATCGAACGATTTTGTAAATCAAACGGTTCGGTCCAGTTCATATTAATTAAAATTATTTTTCAAATGGTCCGGTCTGGTTCGTATTAATTAAAATTATTTTTCAAACTTCCTAGTCCGGTTATATTAATTTTTAAACCGATCGAACCGGATAAGACTGGTTTAATAATATTTTAAAATTTTTATATTATTTCTCATTAAAGATGTCCAAAAACTGAACCGAATCGAATTAAACCAAAAAATTTGATTAGATTGAACAGTTTTATAAATTAAATAGTCTGATCTGATTAAATTTTTTCTCTAGACCGGATCGAACTGTGAACACTCTCATTTTCACTTGCACCATTGTTCAAGTGACATGTGTAAGCTTTACTTCCTCTTACACATTAATTTTTCTTAAAAAATATGAAATGAGTTTAAAAAGAAGTAAAGTTTACTATATCACTTGAATAATAATGCAAGTAAAAATAAGATTATATTTAAGAATATTACTAACACTACTCTTCAAAATAAAACAACTAAAAATAGATTATATCATTCATGAGAGTCAAACAAAACATTTTTAAACTATTATGAGTACAAAAATAATATAGTGTAGCAAAATTGAGTTGAAATGGTGGGCCTTGGTTGCTATGTCCGAATATTGACACTTTTATACGCATACGTAAGTAAAATTTTCTTACCACACTATCTTATCACACTATTAAAGTATAAGCACAAATAAATACTTTAAAGGACTAACGAAATTTCTCATATAGGATAAGTTACTACTAATTATTCTTTACCTCTCAATGAGTGATATTTGAGACTTAATTTTTCATTCATCTTAATGTCATTTTAAGCACACTTAAAAATACAATTTTAAAACTCTTATAAAAAAGAACCATTATTAATTGAGATCAACCACTAATACCACATGGACCCCAATTAAATTAATGTCCTAAAATAACATTAATTATAACTAAAAAATGACATGATTAAATGATTAACTAAAAAATGTTTATTAATTATAAATCTCATTACTTTTTCAACAATTAAATGACATGATTTATAATCTAAAAAATTAAAAAACATAAATAACATCATCTAAGGAACTTATATGACACCTTATTCTTATTAATAAGTTTATAAGTAAGAAATAAGTTTATACGTTTAAATAATCTCATATTAATAAAAAAAATTAAATTTAACCAATTTTTTTTTTCCTTTTTATAAAATATGATTATAATACTCATATGTTTTAGTCCACTAAAATTTGCATGTTTAATTTTAATTGAAACATAGTTAACTCAATTTTCTTCTTTTTTTTCTTTTTCTAAAGATTCTATGTGCATAAAAAATTCAAGTGATGTATATATTAGAATAAAATTAGTTAATGGTGGTTAAGTTAGCTTATTTTTCATTTTAATTAGAAATAGTGTAAGAGTTATGCCTATTTACCTACTAAATGTGAATGAGATGCAGTTTCATTGACTTTGCTTGGTTAGTTGCTTCAGCCTGAAATTTTGCTCTCATAGTAATGTCTTCCAATTGAAGGTATATAATCCTTGGGACTTGAGTCTCCTGAATTCATGATAGATGACCCTTTACTTAGACCTGAAAATAGGGCATCATATCACAGAAAACCCGGGTTGCATAATATATATATATATAATATGTTGAATAAAATCAAATTTATATTATTATAACCAATAAAAATATCATTTATAATTATAATATATTTATGAAACATAATAACCATTTTTTTTCACGTTTATGAAGGGTTGCATAGTATCTTTAAAAATTAATTACTTTGGAATTTATATATCTAAGCAACCTTAACTTAGACATAAAAAAAATACTTCTATTTTTCTTAACTTATTGCCTCATAACAAATTAGTTAAAAATCATTTATTGGTAAAGATAGTTTGGCCCATTTTTTTGAGCAATAAATAACTGTTACATAATATATTGTGGGACAATAAGTTGAGAAGATAGATTTTCTCTTCAAAATATAAATAAATACATAGTGATAAAAAAAAAGGCTAAGTAAGACATTTATTTATATATTGAGTTATATTTTTTACTCTTTTAATTTAATACATTTTTTTAATGTTTAAGCTATAAAATTTTATTTATTTCTTTGTACATGTATTTTCTTAATTAATTTCATGTCTATTTTGTTAAATTTTCTTACTCTTCTTTTTATTTTATTTTTGTTTCTTATGCATTAGTGTTGTATATATATACAATTATGTAAAATAAATAAATTATTGTAAGTTTGTGATAAATAATAAGTGATTATATAATAAGTGATTATATAATTAGTGATTACAATTAGTATAAAATAAAAAATTTATTAATTAGTTGTGATTATAATATAATTATGGTATATAAACGTGATTTTAAAAAAAGTTGTTGAAAATTAACGTGCCGGACGAACTTTTTATAATTGAGTACGAAGCTTGCGAAAGTTAAATATTCATGTCTTGAAATTGCAAAGCTGTGTTAACGTGGTGCATGCTTCTTTGAGAAAGCTCAAAGCAAAGCACTCTTTTTCACATTAATTGCACTTTTGAAATAGTTGTAAAAACAGAAACAATTAACAACTACGTACTAATAAATCTCTCTCTCTCTCTCTCTCACTGAGTCTTTTACCATATCTAATCCAATATGGCCATAATGAAAGCAAACCCAGAACTAGAAAGAGCCCAGAAATCTTCCACATCCCGCAATAAGAGTCATAAGACTCACCATCATCATCATCATCATCAAAGCCCTAAGAAACAAAATCTCAAATCCTCACCTTTCTTTCTCTACTCTCCAAAAGTATTCATCTACTTTTTAATCATATGTGTTGTCCTCTTCATTCTTTTCAACATCCAAACCCTTCAACTCCCCCCATCATCATCTTTTTCAACTAACTCACCCTCATGGCCTTTCATACAACAATGGCAACGACTCACAATCTGGAACACTACTACTACCACCGACCTCACAACAATATCTAACAAACTTCGTTTATCCGTCACATTTCTACCCCTCAAGGACCTTCGATATTCCCACATTGCCCTTGAAGGTCACACATGGTTCATGAGCTCAATGTACGATACACTCCACGAAGGCAAAGTTCAATATCAACAATTCCCTTCAGAATCTTCACATGGTAGGCTTCTTTGTATCAAAGGTCATGACACTCATGATGGTTCTTGGAACTACTATGCCTTGGCTTGGTCTGAAACTCTTCCTTTAAATGCAACTCTTATGAAAGGCTTAACTTTTGTTTCTTACAACCATTATGACTATGGTAACATTTGGCATGGGTTATCAGCTGTTATGCCCTTTGTGGCTTGGCATAAGAAAAATGGTTGTTTAGAGTTACCTAGTAGATGGGTTCTTTATCATTGGGGTGAACTGAGATTAAACATGGGACTTTGGTTAGAAAATTTAATGGGTGCTACATTTGATGGAGAGCCATATATTGAAGGGTTTGATGGGATTGATGAAGAAACACCAGTTTGTTTTGAGAAAGCTGTTGTTATGAGACATAATGAAGGTGGGATGTCTAGAGAAAATAGAATGGAGGTTTATGATCTTATGAGATGTAAAGCAAGGCTTTACTGTAATATTACTAGTAGTGCTACTAGTAATGATCATTATAAGAATAATACTATTGTGATGACTTTGTTTATGAGAACCGGGCCTAGATCGTTCAAGAATGAGACGGCTGTGATTGGTATTTTTAAAACAGAGTGTGCTAAAGTTGACGGTTGTTTGTTAAAGGTGGTTTACTCCAATAACCTTACGTTTTGTGGGCAGGTAAGCTTTATTTTAATTTCTTCATAATTATTTTAATAGGTTTATATTTTTTTCATAACAACCTGTACTTGCCTGTAAACTTGAAGCATGAACATAATTTAGTCTTATATACCTCATTGGAGTCGCACATAATTAGGATGTTAGGTGAAGTATACTTCTTTACTCATTTTATTACTTTTAACACTTCTATCATTTAATAAAAATTATGAATTATTTTTTATATTCAATACATTTGATTCAAATTTAAAAATTAGATTAAATTGTATTACAAGGGTCAGAATTTATATGTTAAAAAAGAAACTTATTTTTTAAAATATTTATTCCATTAACTTTTAAAATTTAATAAACTTAATCTATTATATTAGGGATTAAAATATTAAAATAATAAATTTAACGAACACAATGTATATTTCATCCTAATATGTTTATTAATTAATACATATAAACATAAACACATAAATATATTAGAATATTTCTACATGACATTAACAAAGGAACAAATATATATATCATTCCAAAATAACTAGCTATAGATTTGGAAACATAGATATCTGTATGACATGTATGACATGCACAATTAAAGGAAGAAACATATATATGATTCCATAATAACTCGATTTGGGTTACCAATAACATGGTACTCTAGGATTATTGAATAATACCTCGGGCTACAAGTACCAAATATAACATATTGATAACTATTAGCAACTCCAATCAGGTTAATCTAACTCCATCAACTTGGTTTTAGATTATTTATATAAGAAAATCATAAATTTATGATATATTTTAAATAATGTGGTAGAATTTAATCCGATATTACAATTGAAAATATATGGGAATAAATTGTGATTGTAATTAATCATATAAAATTAATTTATAACCACATAATTACTGATTATTTTAATGTTTTAATGATATGTAAATATATATAGGTGAAGGTCATGAGTATGACCGACATTCTGATATCTCCACATGGAGCACAACTAACAAATATGTTCCTAATGGATAGAAATAGTAGTGTTATGGAGTTCTTTCCCAAAGGTTGGCTAAAAGTTGCTGGAGTTGGACAATATGTTTATCACTGGATTGCAAGCTGGTCAGGCATGAAGCACCAAGGTGCTTGGCGAGATCCTGACGGCGAACACTGTCCCTATGCGGAAGATGATCGTCGATGCATGTCCATCTATAAGAACGGTCGTATTGGATACAATGATACTTATTTTGCTGAATGGGCCAAAAATGTACTGAATGAGGTTAAGGCTAGAAAGAAGGAAGATCATAGTGTTTTCATCAATGGTGGTTGTACTTGTACCTAGATTATGTAGCCATGATATATATTTTATACATTACATCTTGCATTGACTGATTGATTAGTGTTTTTAGCTAAGAAAGCCCTCAATTTGCCCACTACCGCAATAATTTAATGGTAAATGTATAATTATAAGATTGTGGGTTCAAATTTCAATTAAAATAACCATCCATATGGTTCGCCGGATCCATTCCCGTATGGTAAGTTAAAGAGGTTTGACTTTGTTCAAAAAAATATAAAAATTTCAATTTATTTGGCGATGTGTTGACATATATAGGATAAATAGGAAAACACTTTCATATATATATATATATATATATTCTTCAATTTAATTTAGTATCTCTGGTACTTAATTCATCACTTTATAAGATTTAATTGAGAAATTGAGAAAAGAATTTATCAAAATTTAAAAAATCATATATAAAAGTCTAATCTAATTAATTAATTTCTAATTAAAATAAAATAATTATTTCAAACAAAACTTATACTTTAAAATTTTGAATTTTATTTTTAACAATATATTATGAAATTAAAAATAAATAAAATAATATTATAAATAGATAGGATGATTCCAATGAAATTTTCAATATCAAAAACTAATCCAATCCCTTAGATCTATTTAGAATTTTTGAAACAAATCCAATTGAAAAATATTAATTGGCTTTCTAGATTAAGTTAACTTTTGAACACTTATAATAAAATAGATTTTAAAAAGGATTAATTAATAATATCCTTGTTCAACAAAAGATAAAATTGTAGATCCATATTTTGATAGTTGTATATTAATGATCATTACATTTAATTTTAATACATTAATGGTTTAAAATTAAAATTTAATTGAAAATTTTTACACATGAGACACATTGGTTAAAAAATAACAAACTCTCTTTAAAATAATTAAAGAAAAAAAATTTCATTTAATTATTATTAACATGATTTTTTTTTAATTTTAATCATAAAACGAAATCAAATCACAAAATTTTTAGAAAGAGTCTTGAAAAAAATTTAAGGAATCTAATCATATTGGTAGTTTTGTAAGAAAAAGGAGAGAAAGATTATAAGGATGTGTCTCAAGTTCACTAATATTTAAAAAAATCCTATTATATTCTATAATTTTTAAAAAATTTAGCATAGTCTCACTTGTTTTTTCTAAACTAAACCAACTTGTATAAAACATACCTATTTGTTTATAGCATCCAAAATCCACCACTCATATAATCAGTGATACAAGGAAGGTAATACTAATTAATAATTAACATTTTTAATTAAACTTATATTGTTATTAAGGTTTACAAAATAGTTATAACACAACTAAGTTACTAAAGAACTGAATAAATTCTTAATAACTCCAAAAGAAAGAGAAATCATATAAAATAAAATTAGTAACCTAAGTTTTGTCTCCTTCTAAGATAGTAAGCAAGCCTTCAATCAAAAACTAATGCTACCTAAAAGAGAAAAAAAATTAAAAGGGAATAGGATGAGTAAGAATACTCAATAAGTAGATAACTTTAGGAAAATAGCAATTATAGAGCATAATTATTTCATCTTTAATAACTCAACTATAAAATAGATATAAACTATTACATTAAAGTATACATAAACTTTATTAAAAAAATTGAAGAAATAAATGTAACTTGAAGTGTATTTATGCGTGTAAAATAGTTATAAGTCGTTTACATGTAATAATTTACTAAAAGAAAAACCTCACCAAACTTGCATAAGGGGAAAAGTTGAACATCCGCATACAGAGCTCTTTTCACATGCAGATGAAAAAATCTTAATTACATGTACTAGTTATACACGCACAGACAGAAGACCATTAATTAATTATTATGTTACTATTGAATTTGAGAGGACATTGCTTGTTTGATGATTTAAAAATAATAATACTTATTAATATGCATAATATTTTAAAATTTTGTTGCTTAAATCAGGATATAAATATGAATAAAAAGTTTTGAATTGACATGATGATAATATTTTGAAATATTGTAACTAAAAGTTGAATATGAACTTTTATGTTCTAATCAAAATATGCATTTATGTCGTAAATTTGAATAAAACTTATAAATTCACGTAAAATTCAATTATCTAATTTCTAAACATAAAATACTCATTTTCTAATAAGAAAGAACAAAACTTATGAAAACTTAATAAACTTAAATATTATGAACATAATAGACAAGTACTTATAAAATTTTATTAAAATGTGTCCACTAACATAATGAAATGAGCTTCATGACTCAAAATCGATCAATACACTATGCAAAAGTATCATATCCTATTAATTTCACATTTATAGAATTAGATAGTTTATAATTTCTAAATAATTAAACTTTTCAAACATGACAACTCACACCAAAAACTAAGCTTTCAAATAAAGTTCCATAATCTCTTTTTTTAAGTCCTCATAAACTCTAAACTAATATCATATTTACTAATTATTCAAAATTATTCAAATTTAGACCGTAATAGATACTAAAAATATTCAATTCACATAAAAGGTTAAGAAACTATTTAATTATTACTCATATTTGTTACAAATTTAAACAATTTATGCTTTTTAAATTTGGATTTCTCTCTAAAATAATTAATATATAAAACTGAATCATGGGCAATGATAATATAGTGATGAAAATACCAAACTCATATTCATTCATGAAATAAAATATCAAAAAGTGATATTTTGACATCGATTTTAAATATTTATTTAAACCAAATGTCCTTAAAATAATGGAAATTAAAAAAAAAACTAGAATAAAGTTTTGTATGGTACCTTTGCTAGATTAGTAAAAAAACTATATAGTGGTGCATAATTAATACCTTAGTTTAGTAAAAGTTACATCAATGATATATTTTTGAGAAAATATTAATATCAGAAGTTTGAAGAAATACAAAAAAAAATTAAATATTAAGAAAGGAGATGGATTCAAAGATTCATCATTCTCAAAAATAAAAAAAATATTTTTAAGAAAATATATAATTTATTATGATATAATTAATAAAGAAATGAGTATTAATATTACATATACAAAAGGAATATATGATATACTATTAATTGACAAAAACATCATTATGAATAAACTATAAAAAAAATCTCTCAAAAGAACAAACGGAAAATTTAATATATTCATTTAAGAAGAATTCAAATATTAATAAAAGTACATTTTAAAGAATAGATTGATACACTAAGGTGGCGTTTGGTTTGTGGAATGGAATCGGAATCGGAATCGGAATGGAATGGAATGGAAAGGAAACAATTTTGTTTGGTTTGACCACTGGAATCAAGCTCAGAATCAGGATTATAGTGTTTGGTTTAACACTGGAATGGAATGAAAAAAGCTGTAAATGACCTTAATACTCCTACATGCTGTAAAATTCAAATAATGTCATTTAATTACTATTTTTTCGTCAGAAAAAATACATTATTGAAATCATTATTTTTCTAAATAAGTATTACTTAATTAAAATTATTATTTTTCTAAATAGGGTTTAGGGTTTTGAGGTTTGGGATGTGTGATTTAGGGTTTAGGGATTTATGATTTGGGGTTATATTTGTAGGTTAAGGTTTAGGGTTAAAATTATTATTTTTCTAAAAATAGTTTAGGGTTTTAGAATTTTGGATTTAGGGTTTAGGGTTTTAGGGTTTTAGGGTTTTAAGTTTTAAGGTTTAGGGTTTATGGTTTTAGGATTTGGAATTTGGAATTTGGGGTTTAGGGTTTTGGGATTTATGTTTTAGGGTTTTGGGATTTATGTCTTAAGGTTTAGGGTTTAGAGATTTGGATATTTGGGGTTTAGTGTTTTAGGGTTTAACGTTTAGGGTTTAGGGATTTAGGATTTGGAATTTGGGGTTTAGGGTTTAGGATTTAGGGTTTTGGGATTTATGTGTTTAGGGTTTTGGGATTTATGTTTTAAGGTTTAGGGTTATAGGGTTTAGGGTTTAGGGATTTGAGGTTTAGGGTTTAGGGTTTTAGGATTTTAGGATTTGGATTTAGGGTTTTGAAATTTTGGGTTTAGGGTTTAGGGTTTTGGAATTTTGGGTTTGAGAATTAGATCTTAATAGAAGCCTAATAAGCTTATCAAAAACCAAATGACAATAATAAAACCTTTAATTTTTTTTATCAGAAGAATTAGATATATCACAAAAATAAAACATCAAGTTCTTATAATATATAAATGAGACATAAAAAAAACTCCTAAAATATATAAAAGAACATGGTTATAATAGAAATCTACATGAATACATACATAAAGAATTTGCATAATTAAGAATAGATGTAAATAACTTACCTAAAAATAATGAAATTATAGGTTATAAGTTTGATCAATTTGTAGGATTAAAAGAAAAATTATCTACAAGATCAGATGCATTGATACCTAGGAATGGAAAATAAAGAATGAGGAAAAACCCCAAGATAAAGAAAAATCTATAATCCCAATTTAATAAAGGATAAAAAGAATTAGAAAATAGTTTATGGACCCAGGAATAAGTGCACAAAAAATTAGTTAGTTTGTTAACCCTAACAGATAAAGAACTAGGAAAACATTATGGTGAAAATATTTGTACAAATAAAGAGGAATATGATGTAACAATAATTAGTGAAACTGATTTTGAACCAGAAAATATGATTCCAAAAAATCACATGAAACCACTTTCATTACCAGTTTCTTATTAAGAAGAAACATTTGACCCATATAGAGAATAAAAAAATAAGCAAATGCTAGAAGAACCTGACCTTTCTTATACAAAAATAACAACCCAAAATGAAAGAATGATTACATTGGAGAACTAGAGGTTGCATCCCACCAAAATTCAAACTTCAAAAAAGTTACATATATGATCTTCTAGATTTAAATTGTATAAAGGATAGGAAAAAACCTTAGATGAATGGTCTAGTGGTATTAGTGTAATCATAAAAACCTCTCCAACCACACAATCAAACCCTTCAACTTGTAGAGTTTTAGTAGCTTACAAAATGACAAAAAATGTTAAAATTTAGTTTATAAATTTAATAGAACAACAACATTTACAAATGCAAGTGAATGCTCCCACAAGTATACAATATCTAGAGACTTTAGTAAATGAAATATACAAGAAATTTTTTGGAGAAGACAAATGTAGACATATCATTAAATCAAATAAAAATAAAATCGAGAAACCTAAATGGAATTTAATAAATATGAAAATATGTGACATGTGTTATATAGACTCCTTTATTTGTGAATATGAAATGTATTATCATAAATTATCGCATTCTATGCAAGAAAATTATAAAGAAATGTTTTTCCTAAAATTACTCGAAACATTACATAAAACTATAATAGAAGGATGAAATAAAAGAAATGTATGAATATAAACAAATAAGATAAAATGATAAAATCTGTTGTGATACAAGAAATTTTAGAATGCTAAAAAAATATGGATGCAACATAAAATCTTACAAGAAAAAGTATAAAAAATATAAAAAATACAAAATACTCAAAACAATATAAATTTAGAAAACAAAACTTTCAAAAATATAAGAGAATGTATAACAAAAGACATTATAGAAAAAAATATTCTTGAAGAAAAAGGTATGAACACCAGAGAATAAAAATTATTGCCCATTGGAAAAAAGAAATATATATGTTGGATTTGTAATGAGGAAAGACATTATGATAATGAATACCCTAACATGCTTTAACATAAATAAGTTTAAAAAGGAATTTTTACAGAAAACAAAAATCTTAAATAAGATTTTAAGATAGAATTAGAACAAATTAAAGAATCGGATATAAATGATATTTATAGTATTTATCTATTGGAAGAAATTGATGAAGAAATAAGTAACTCATAATATAAATGTTCAAAATACTCTTTATCAAAAGATGAATAATTTGTATAGTATTATAAATATAAATAGTACTTATATTAAGATAAGATTGAAATTTAAAGGTTATATAAGTTACCATTTATATGTATAGATAGATAAGGAGTTAGTACGTGTGTAGCTAGTAAAAATGTATTCCTAAATTAACTCTAGAAACAAGCACCAAAAGATTTAATTGCAAGAATGACTAACAATACTATTATAAATCTTAATAAAGTCTTAAAATATACAGATATTAGGAAAAAACTTTCATATTCTTACAATATATCAATAAGAAATAAGAGTTGATTTATTAATATAAAATAATTTTCTCAACTTATATCAATCATTTACATAATATTTTGACAAAAAAGTCTAACAATATTACATAATGAAACCATTTACGTATTAAAAATAAGAAAATTTTTAATTGTATCAAACTTAATTTTTATACAACAACATAAAAAGCAAAAACGTGGTGAGATGGACACAAAACAACAATAAATTAAAAAAAAAATTAATTAGATATAGAAGAGAAACATAATTCTTTTCTTAATAAATATAGGAAGATAAAGCCTTACAAGCATCAAAAAATTATTAAAAATAATAAGTTCAGAGAATTCTTTAGATCTAAAGGTAGATAAATCAAAAATGATTGCTAACATAAAACTAATAAAATTGTTAGAGTAAAACTTATGATTTATATTATAGAAGGTAGAGTTGAATGTGAGAATGAAATTCAAGGACTTTTAAAATTAAAAGTCATAATACTAAGTAATGTACCTCAATCTAGTCCAAAATTCTTAGTCAAAAAAAGCAAAAAAGGAGAATGATAATAAACTTTAAAGTATTAAATAAAGGAACAATTAATAATTGTTATTTTATTTCAAAGAAAGAATAATTATTATCATTAATAAAAGAAAAGAAATATTTCTCAAGTTTTGATTGTAAAAGTGGATTTTGGAAAATAATATTGGATGATAAATCTCAAAAACTACTAGTGTTTAGTTTCCCCCAAGAACAATTCCAATGGATTGTTATACCATTTAGATTAAAACGAGCTTCAGGTATCTTTCAAAGGTATATGGACATCATCGTTAAGAAATTACAAAATATTTTATGTATTTACATAGATAATATTTTGATTTTCAGTAATGAATTAAATAAACATTATTTAGGTATTATTAATATTATAAAATAATGCATGAAATAAGATATTGTACTTTTTAAGAAGAAAACAATAATTGCTCAGTAAAAAATTAAGTATTTAGGATTAGAAATTGAAAATGAAAAACATAATCTACAACCTCATATACTAAATACTATTTAAGGATTTCCTAGTGAATTAAAAGACAAAAATCAATTACAAAGATTCTTGGGATATTTAATGTATGTTGAAGCATACATCAACAAACTTGCAGAAATACAAAAACCTTTCCAAACAAAATTGAAAAAAGATCATATTTGGAAATGGAAAGCAAGATACTTTATAGATGGATAAGGTAAAAACACAGGTAAAAAATTTACTAATTTTATACCATCCAAGTCCAGATCATAAAATGATGATTGAAGTAAATGTTTCATATGAATATTTGGAGCATTTTTAAAAGCAAAAATAGATGATAAAGGTGAATATCTTTGTAGATATACATCATGATCTTTTCATGGTCCATAATTAAATTATCAAAGTAATGAAAAGAATACTTAATTGTAAAAAAAACTATTTAAAAATTTACAATATATGTAATAAGTTCTATATTTATTGTTAGAACTAATAACAATAATATTGGTTATTTTTTAAAAATTAATATTGTAGGTAACTATAAACATGGAAGATTAGTCTTATAGCAATATTGGTTTAATGACTATAATTTTGATATCAAACATTTTGTAGGAAAAATAAATAGTTTAATAGATACCCTTATAAGAGAATTAGCACCTTTAGCTATTTTTGTTCTTGTAGGAATGAACATCTTAATATTAAGATCAAGATAAATGAAAATGATATAAGAATCCTTCAGGAACACCTCGAGGTTTTATACTTAGAAAAATCTTTTTTGGAAACAGGAATTAAATAGGTCAAACTTAACAGTTTAAAACAACCATTAGAGTTCAAATATTTTAAAGAGGAATCCCCATTAGAGATTTATTTTAAGGAAGATAAATTTTCTGAAGAAAGAACCTTATAGTTTAAAAAAGAATAACATCTCCAAAAAGAAAAAAAAGGAAAGATTCAATTGAGCTGAAGAAGCAAAAAAAAAAACTTATGTAATTTATAATAGTCCAAAATCATGAATTTACAGACCTGAAGCAAACAATGAATTTAGTGAAATAACTGATTGAGCTTTCACTAATAGAATAGAAGTCGAAGACAATTATGTCAACTACTGAGTACCAAAACTAATGACTCCAAAAGATATAATTAAAAAATACTATGTAACATTTGAACAACAACCATTGTTACCAAACAGAATAAAGACCCTAGGAAAGATAGTAAGATCACTATTACTATTTAAAGAAACACATATCATATAAACAATAAAGATAGTATGATTACCAATACTATTCAGGAAAACATCCCTATAAATACATTGGTCATTGAATACGAAAAAGATCAGTACATGAATTTAAGTAAACCACAATGGTTGAGTCTCTATAAATTAACCATAAATCTACCTAGGAATATATCAAAGATATGAAATTTTACACCATAAAAAAATAATTCCCTGCATGTAGTAAATTTAAAATTCTTGAAGGAGTTGATCTAATGTTTGTTTATAAAGTTTTCCATATATGTTTAATCGAGAACAAGTATTTAAGAATTAATTTTAGTAAATGAAATTATTTTCCTAAAAATTTTAAGAAGGCTATCAAGAACTTCAAGGATAAGATCAAAGTAGGTAACAAGCATGTTTATCTTAGATTTTTCAATTCACATATGGACTTGAATGAAGAAGGTTGTATTAATCCATGTCATTTTATCAAATTAGGGATTTCCAACAGCAATATAAAAGTTTCAAAATCAAGAGTGCTTTTAGAAAAAGAATTTAGTACAACTGAACTCTGTATACTAAGAGGACAAATGTCAAGTCAAATTTATCATAAATTCAAAAAAATTGATAATTTTTCTGAAATCAAAGTAAATTATCCTACTAGTAAAGCTAGAATCACTTTCCATAGAAATATAACTCTCACCAAAGAAGAAGGTGAGAAAATCAGTAGGTTTGAGACAAATTTTAACAGTCATAATATAATATTTTTTAATGTTAATTGATGTTATTTTTCTTGCTATATTCTAATCTAACCCTTGACTTGTATTTTTTTATTGGAATTCCAAGTTTACACTTACTTAGGATGATATTAAGTTTTCATTCATTTATCTCACTAATACCCTCATATTCAATACACTTCATGAAGAGAGAACTTGAAGTTAGTTGCTTCTCATGTCTATTGCTTTCCTTTCTTTTCCTCCCCTCTCTCCAATTTGTCTCATCACTAAAAATGGGTGCTACATGTTAGGAGTAATTTGAGAGGGGATTAGAGGAAGAAGAAGAACACAGAGAAGATAGGCAATTGGTTTATAATTCTTGATATCATTTCCATGGTTCCTCGGCTATATATAGCCTTACAGAGTAAGAAAATATCAGAAAGGAAATGCAAGAAAATAACAGAAAGAAATGCAGTAGGAAAATCAACGAAATTTGTAGCAGGATTACGTGCGTGTCAGAAGGGTTTGAGAAGTATCTTTTTTAATGGCTTGGGTGGTCCTTCCTAACTATTTGGGGTGGTCCCCTTCTCTATCGAGCCTTATCACTACTCTGGAGTTAGAGCTATGTGCCTGTGCTTATCTCTGTGCACGAGTGTGCCCATCTGTGTGCAGCTTAGTGCACTATGCACCTATCACTATGACTATATTAAGGTTCAAAGCTCTGATCAAATCAATGATTTATCACCCGTGAAACAAATATAATTTAAGGACTGTTCAAAATGTCTTTGATGTTAGTGTTTCATGGAAATCGATCAAGAATCACATGTTTTCTTATTCTTTCTCTTTCTGGATGTGTCCTTTTCTCTAATGGGTTATTCTAATGAGAAACAAGTAATCTAGGTTAGTTTCTAATCAGAATTGTTGTGGGTTTTGTGATGAGAAATCAAGGAATCATTTATATTTTTGTTTTTTTTCGTCTCATGTTTTTTTAATTGGCCAAAAATCAATTGCTAATGTTTTTATTTTAGGACTTTATTTGATTAATAAAGTGATATATGTGAATGATTAACTTTAAATTGAATATATACATTTACGATCATCTTCGAGTATTACATAATATTTTATCTTGCTGCTTGTTGGTTATTTAGTTTTTGTTTATTAAAAACTATCGGGAATCGTATCTAATTATAACAAGAAAAACATAATTAATTTGTATCATTTTTGTAGTATAGCTCGCCAAACGATCGGGGATATTCTTGTACTAGATACATTGTAAGATTCATATAAAAACATGCTTTGAAGTATGAATTAGGATCAGTTAAAGTGGATTGGATATGAGTTTATTACATTTTTGATGAGTTTATTATTATTTGAGTAAAATCTAATAATTTAGATAATAACGTAATTTAGTTAAAAAAAACATAATTAACTTGTATTATTTTAATAGTATTGCTCGTTAAGCGATCGAGGATATTCTTGTACTAGATACATTGTAAAATTTATATAAAAACATGCTTTGAATTATGAATTATAATTGGTTAAGGTGAGTTGGGTATGAGTTTAATACATTTTTGATGAGTATTATTTAAATAAAATATAATAATTTAAATAATAATGTAATTTAGTTGAGAAAAACATACTTAACTTGTATCATTTTAATAGTATAACTCGCGAAGTGATCGAGGATATTCTTGTACTATATACATTGCAAAATTCACTTAAAAATATGCTTTAAATTATGAATTATGATCGGTTAATGTAAGTTGTATATGAGTTTAATACATTTTTTTATGAATTTTAGATAATAATATAAATGATTAATTTAATTGAATATTTACCTAGGCATATTTGTAAAATTTAAGTAAATATGTATTTAATTAAATTAAAGTTTGGTTAGGATAATTAATGGCTAAAAATTAAAGATATTTTTATGACAATGTTATATATGATTTTTGAGTGACGTGGACGACCCAAATTTTTTAATTAAAAAAAAAAAGAACTCCTAGTGTCTATATTCTTCCTCTTCCCTACAGCGCTCTTCCTCCTTTTCACGATCCAACAGTAAACCTCCTACCAAAACCCTAGATACCATTATTTCCGAAGGAGGTGGGAGAAGTTGCACAACTCTTCCCACTAGTCTCACCTTCTCTCACCTCTTCCATTACGTTCAAGCTCTTCACTAGGTATTATACTCTGTTTCTCTCATTTATTATTGGATTTCAACTGGTAGTTTAATATTCTTATTTGAGAAGTGTATATTGGATTTATACGGCTTGTAGAAGCCCTTTCTCTTTCCTTTTTCTTTAAGAAATGAAATGTAAATATTTTCTCGATTAAGTAATTGAAAACCACTCAAGGAAGCTACTGAAATTACTGTTTTTGAAAACCTAACATTACATTTAAATTTTTCATGCCCTTGCAGTTAAATGTTCAAAGCATTTACTTATATGAATGAAACAAAAACATTTCCTCGATGTTTTAAAGTCTAAGGGATGATGTTACGAAAGCCTTTTTTTTTCTCGTTCATAATTTTAAGTTTTGTATGATAGTTGGCGAATCCAATGAAATTATTAAACTATGTACGGTTTTTTTTTATGTTCCTGTTTGTTTCACTAGAATTAAGGCATTTTAGTGAAAGAGCTTAGAGACATGACTTAATATTCTCATGGCGGTGGTAGTATTTATAATTGTGATATTTCTTGACAATTACTGAAGATATGAAATCAAATGTCATTGTTAATTGAAAGCTAAATTTCATTGATGTTTTCATGCAGTAATTTACATCCACTTTTAAAGGTTTGATTGTCTGGTTTTGTGCAATTGAACAGAATGGCATCGTCAGTTCAGCAAGCCCCACCTGCAAATGTCTCTCCTACTGCTGAAGTTGTATGTAGTACTATAAGACTGGAATTCACTCTGTTCTGTGTTGATTGCAATGGTTTTACATTGTGTTTTATCGAGTATTTTGTCCAATGTAGGTTGGCAATGCTTTTATCCGCCAATATTACCATATATTGCATCAATCGCCCGAACTTGTTCACCGGTTTTACCAGGATATCAGTAAGCTTGGGCGCCCTCAGGAGAATGGTGACATGAGTATTACAACCACAATGCAAGTGAGTTCTGTCTGTCTCTTCTGTTATTATAAAAGTATAATACTCATTTGCTCTGATATTTTGTACCTTTGTACATGCACAATAAAATAATGGTTTAGGAAGAGACTGGTGCAAACAAAGAAGGAACTAGTAATACAATGCCTTCAAGAGAAACATGTAAGAAATTGACACTTAAGCTACAATATGCTGAGGCAAAAAAGCCCAAGTCATATGCCTCATTTGAAAAGGCTCAAGCCTCACCTGTATTTCAAAAGGCGTTTATAAGGCTCATGCAAAAAAAAAAAAAAAAGATTTGCCTTAAGGTGCTAAAGAAAAGATGTGAGCTTTTAGCCCGAATGATGATTGATGTTTGCTTCTTTTTGTTTGAGGCGTACTCCCTGGTGCCCTTTCACCCAATTTTGAACATGACGACTCTAAAGAGCACAAAAAAAGTATTGAGGCTACAGCCTCTAGTGAAAATTTGAGACTTATGCCTTTTTTTTAGTGAGGTGCAAGCCTTGAAGCATTTTAGCCTCGTGGCTAGCCTGAGATAGTTGAGGCTTAAGCCTCATAAGATTTGAGATTTTTTAAGTTGGCTTATGAGTTACCCATTACACCTCGACCTAAGTTCATTAAATAAAAAAAATCCGAAACTTTAAACAATGTTGTGAAAGGCTATTTTAAGTATCGAGGCATTTTCCTCAAATGAAGTGAGGCGAGGTGCAAGCCTCAAGGCGATTCGAGGTGTAAACCTCAAACTTTACCTTTAAAGAACTTTTAAAAAAATGAATAGAAGCAATTATTAATCCAATAAATAAACAATCATGAAAATAATAATAGAACACACAAAGTAAATCATATGGGATTTTAGCTCTATTGTTCAAATGTCAATTTGAAGTTATCAATGTGCATCAACTATGTTGGAAGTAGTGCACAAAAATGAAGAATAAAATGTTTGAGCTGTAAAGAAGATGGAGCTACATACTCAAAAGAAAAGAGAACTAGAAATATAAATAGTCAAATGGGAGGAAATGTTGCTTGCAAGCAACTTAGTGATTACTAAAATTTGGTGGTATTAGAGGCAATAGTAAGGGAAGAGGAGAGGTAGAGGAAGGCTAAAAAATTTAAAAGAAGCAACCTATTCATATTTGTTAGTAAGATTATGATATTTCTCTCTTTACTTTTATTATTTCTAATTTTCTATTTTATTAAGTTTTAATGAAATCGGTCAAGATATTATAGATAACGCATGAAACGAACCGTTTGAGAATATAGCTTATATTGCCTTGAGGGGTAAAAGCTTCAAGGCGTGGGCCTTAGACAAAAAAGAAGTAAGCCTTGCGTCAGAACTTTTTTTAATCTTCACATCAAGGCAAGCCTCAAAGCGAGTTTCAACAACCTTTTACAGCAATAATTTTAAAAAGAACAGAAAAAAACCTTAAATTGTAAAAACCAAATTAGGTCAACGTTTTTTAAATCCTCCCATACTACTCCCAAACCTCAACGTTTGTTTTGAGTTCATGGTGTTCTTGTGAATTTCAATGCCCCTTCAGTTTCTTGTCTATTAATTAGTCTGAATTTTGAAATACTTCTCTCACAATTAGAAACCATGAAATATTAATTAGCTTTTGGTTATATTCTTAACTCTCTTTTTTATATAGTGATTAAATTTCATGATGTTCTTCTTTTATGTCAAAGGAAAAATATACCCTAATTAGACTAATTTCTTTGATTGTGCTACCAATTCTTATTTATATATAGATGTAGCATATATTGTTCAATTAGAGCATATTTATGTATCAAACATGTTCCTCGCATGTATAGCAAGCGCTTTATCATTTAAGCTACATCTCCATAATGGCTCTGATATTATTTGCTTGATTATTTTTTATTTTTATGACCATTGGGTTGTTATTCGAGTCAATTTCAAATCCCTCCCCCAAGTTTTTGGAAATAGAGAAAAAAAATCAATAGATTTGGAATAACAATTAAATTCCTCCTTGTCACTGCTTATTGTTTTGAAGGAAGATATATGCTAGAAAAATAAGAAATTTAGGATAAAATATTGTAATAAACAATAATGGAGGGATGTAATTGCATATTTTTCAAATTTAAGGGGTGTTTTTGTAGTTTTTGAAAACCTTTGGACGATTTGTAGTGTTTTTCCTCATTATTGTTTATATTTTATAAATTTAACTTTGAGGCATACGCCTCGGACCACCTTGAGCTTACGACTCGCTTCATAGTGAAATTCACCTCTATATTTAAAATAGCCTTTTACAACATTGCTTTTCACATAAAGCTGTTGAGGCTTGAGCCTCTATTTTAGATGTTTTTCTTGTGAGCTTCAGTAGTTTTTTTCTTCTTCCTGAGCCACTGCGAATATTTGTTTCCTATTTTAGCCTCTGCAGGTTGTGGGTCTGAAGGTTTTCCTTAGAAAAGAAAATGAAGAATGAGGAAGATGCTGGGCTTGGGGAAAGGGAAATAATCAGACTCATGGGGAAAAAAAATGGAAAAGAAATATAGAACTGTAACATGAAAAACTAAAAGTATCTTTGGTATAGGGAATGATACAAACATGGAAACTATAAAAAGGAAGATACAAAGCATAGGCAATTTGAAGACCAACTTGCACTTTAATGTATAATATGCACTTTATTATTTATCATGTTGTGATACATAAAAAAATTCTCAATAGTCTATAGAATATCCTTAACGAGATCTGTTTTATACATTGGAACTGGGGATTAAGGGGCTTGTGCTTGGCAGTAGGCTTACTGAACATTATAATTTAAAGTGCTATCAATTTAAAATTAGGTTAAATATTTAGGCCAAAAATTGGATAAAAATGTAGAGATGTGGAGATGAATAAAAATCTTAAAGTAGAGATAAATGAATAAGTTGACAAATGTAAATGGTATTGTTTTGGGTACCCTTACTTGATAAAAGAGCCTACAAAAGTAACTTGTTGACCTTTTATTTCATATTTTGTAACATTTAAAAATATGTAGTAATTTTATATTTTCAAATGTTTTTAATTTAAAATTGAAGTATGGAAGAAAAATGCATATATAGCTAAAATTAGGGATGTCATTCATGTCGTGTTAATTGTGTTCTTGTCATATTAAAATCACATGTTTTCTAACTCTATTAAATATTTAAATAATTATTGGTCAAGTTATTAATTTGGAATAGTTTCAGCCAAGTTATTTATAATGGTAAGGATAACCAAGATTCTTACAAGCACAAAACAATTTTTCAATCAATTCTAGCAAGTAAGGTTTTCATGTCCTGTCATTTTTGTGTTATGGGATATGGTCAAATTACCATTCCCACCTAAAAATGCCTTTCAAGTCTCACTGAAAATGCTGAGATGAATGCTTCCTTGCTGTTTTTAGCTGTCTTGCTCAGGGGCTTATCTTGGGGGGTTATGCTTTTTGAAACATTGGCTGCAGCTCTCTTTATTACTTGAACTTTCGAAAGTGATAATTTTATTATTATTTTTCTTTGCTTTTTCAATACTTTTTTTTACGAATAAAAAGTGCAGAATACATTCCTAAAGATGGAAATATTGATCCTTTTTTACATATTGAACTCGCAGGCAATCAATGAGAAGATACTTTCATTTGATTGTGGGAAAGTCAATGCAGATATCAAGTCCGTGGATGCACAAGATTCTTACAATGGGGGTGTATTTGTTCTTGTAACTGGATATTTGACATTTGATAATTCAAGGCGGAAATTTACTCAGAGCTTCTTCCTGGCTCCTCAAGACAAAGGCTACTTTGTTTTGAATGATGCTTTCAGATTTTTAGATGACGTCATTTATCTAAATGGAAATCAGAGCTTGGTCAATGATATTGAGGCTTCTGTTCCTGTCAAGCATGGTAATACCAAACTCTTTTGAATTATTGTATATATATATAAATTAAAAAAAAAAACTCTTTTCTTGATTGAAGTATTGTCATTTATTATTCTCAAACTTTGGGAATGCCTTCATAGTAGATTTTTCTGCTGTGCATGCAAACTATGTTTCTGAGCATACAACTGCAGTGTCTAATCATGATGATGGTGAAGAGGTTTACTGTCCCAAAAATGGAGAGGTTTCCCCAGAGGAAGAGGAAACACCAGTTGATGAGGTTATTGATGAGCTTCCAGATGACTTGGTGATGGTGGCTGAATCTAACTCCAAAATTGAAGAAGTGCCTAAAAAGTCTTATGCCTCAATTGTTAGTATTAATGGTTGCTGTGCAGTGTCTTTTTAATATTAATTTTGTGATTTCTGAATTATAGTTATTTAGTGGTTGCATACTCCAATTGTGTTTAGTTGCCTCTGCTTACCTCTTGTTGTTGTCTTATGATGTGGTCGCCAATGATCATTGGACATGCATTTATTAAACCCTTTCATTTGGTTACATTTAGTAATTAAAACTGCTTTGTATTATCGGTCCAGGTGAAGGTTCTAAAAGAGAGTGATGGGTCTTTTTCAGCTCCATCTCCTGCTCCTTTAAGGCCTATACGAAAGAATCAAGACCAACAGCAGACAGCTGCTCCAACTCACGCACCAGCATCTGAGATTGTACCTTCCAGTATGAATGTTAATGAAAATGTGAATAATAATGAGACTGAAGGTTTGTACTCTGCTTTGTTAGATCCACTGGTTAATTCATCTTTTTTTCATTAAACAGCAGTCTATTTATCTCGTTGCTATGCTATTTCCTTGGCCTAATTCATTTATTTGTCTATTTGACAAGAGCAGCAGATGGCCATTCCATCTATGTCAAAGGTCTGCCTTCGAATGTGACAAATGCCCTTCTTGAGAAGGAATTTGAGAAATTTGGAGCTATCAAGGCTGGCGGTATACAAGTTAGGAGTCTGAAGGTTTGTTGCTTGCTTTATGTTTGTGGTTGGATATCCATGGTGATATCCTGAATGATTTTTTCAACGTGGTTTGGCAGGGATTTTGTTTTGGATTTGTGGAATTTGAGATGACTAGTTCTGTACAAATTGCAATAGAGGTATGTATAAGAACAGCTCGTCTTTTGTTTGCAATATAGTCTAGGATGAGTGAGTAGATATGACTTTTTATTTATCTAAATCACATTTAGATATATGGCCTATTTTATAGGATTTATCATAGCTAGTCAAGTATGTGTATTTATATTTTCTGACTTAAAACCATGTGTATTTATATTTTTGACTTAAACCATGTTCTCTTCATTTTGGTGTGATTTTCATCTTAATTGTCGAGCTTGGCAAATTTTCTTTTTTTTCCTTACAGAATTATACTATTATGAAAGGGTTTGTTGCAGATTATTTCACTATATCAATTCATTTGGTAAAAAATAATACATTAAAGAATTTTATCTGATTAATGTATTTAATTTGGTATCTACTTAATCTTATTATGAAACTGTTTGAATTTTCTTTACCATTGTTTTCTTTCATTAACAAGTTCATGTTTTAGTATTTGTTTTGGACCGTTTCAAATCCATTTATCCTTCTTTGAACTTAAAAGAGGGAAAAAAATTTGTTTTGCATTTTAGTGAACTATGACCCCTCTGCTGTTGCAGGCCTCCCCAATTACAATCAATGGACGCCAAGTTGTTGTGGAGGAAAAGAGGTCCACTGGTCGAGGTATGTTTGGACTTATGTTTGAGCTCATAATAGTTTTTACTTGATAGCTTTAGAAACTGATTTCTCATGTGATTACAGCTCCGTGGTAATATAGAACACCTGTGACTATGACTGCATATCCTGTTCATGTGAGAACAGAATAGGGGCTCTCTGACAGAGGGATTTTGTGTATTTCTCTGAAGTCTTTTCGCATGCTGCTATTCTTTGTCACTGTAAAATTTAGATGAAATCACAGAAACTCTTTTATACTGAGGGCACAATCAGGTTAAGTAATTATTTATGGAATTTTCTTACATCAGTTTTCCTTAGAATGACGGGCAATAGCTTTGCTGATATTCTATAAATTACTTTACTGGAGATGTTTTGGTCATAATATGTTTCTGGATGTTATCTGAACGTTGACTGATTATTTCAGAATCTGAGTAACTATGCAGTACAGGCCAGTCTATGGAGTGTGATTGTGATATATCAAAGAGACATTGCGACAATTTGTTTTATTTCATTTTCATGGAACTTTTCTTCTTTTGACAAGCAGGAAACAGTAGAGGAAGGTTTTCATCAGCAAGGGTAAACGGATACAGGAGTGAGGGAACAAGAGGGCGTGGAACTGGAAACCATGGAGGTGGAAGGGGATATGGTCATAATGATTACAGTAACAGGGGTGAGTTCGGAAACAGGAATAGCAACCGGGGGGTAGTTCCAAACCATGGAGGCAATGCATATCATAGTTCTGAAAATAGTCGGATGAATCGTGCTGGAGGATTAAGTGTCAAGGCAACAACTAAAAACACAGAAGTGCATGCTTCTTCTGCTTAAGAACGATTTGAAAAGAGGTTGATTTTGTCAGGTTATTCCTTTGCATAGGGTGTCCATTCGGTAATAGATGAACCAGCCAAAGTTTCAGTAGGTTCTTGTCGTGACATCTTATCACTTTTGTTTTTATAAATCTTTCAAGTGATTTTGAGTGGGTCGTTAATCAAAAATCTCTTTAGAATTGGGTTTAGTTCCCCATTAAATCTGTCTTATATAAGTTTCTAAATATGGATCTGTCCCTTGTATTTACTTGTATACTGAAAAGATAGATTGTGTGAATGTTGTGTTAAAATTGTCATTGGTTTCATAATTTCGTTAGTGCTCGTCTTTCCAAGGATTTATTGCATGGTGGTCCCTACAAGGCTCACAAAGAATATGCTGTAAGTCGGTTAGCCTTCTCATATCTGTTCAATTAAACCCCTCATTTAGCTAAGTTGTGCATTTCCCTTTGTTTAAGCTTGGCGACACGGGGAAAAACTAATAGTGCATTTTTTTAAAAATGAAATTGGAATGACGTCACAATATTTAAAGTTATTTTGACAGGTGCTAAATGACGACTGGTTTGAGTGTAAATTCGTGTCTTTAGCATTCTTATTTTCAGTAGTTGTTTGGAAACAAGGGCTTCACCTAGTCTTTTATGGCAGTTTGGCGATTGAGATTGAGCTTTGATGAATCTTGAAGGAAGATTGGCCGTTTCATTTAGGGCTTCACCTAGTCTTTTATTTTTTGTGGGGGTAAAAAATAAAAATTTCATTAAGCTGAACAGAAAAGACACAATCACAACATCAGCTACACGAGCATAGCTAAGGAACCAATCTAGACACTAGCATATCAGCTAACATAACAATTTCCAATAGCAACAACCTAACTCCTTGCTACTGTATCCAGCTTGGTATCAAGGTAACAGACCAACATGCTTATTGAAATAACTAACTAGTGTTCAACGGAGTGAGGTGGGGACCTCTTTTCCCTTCAATGTCTGATTTAGAACTTGTCTTTCATTCCATTTAAAATCATCATGAGGATATATCAAAATCCCTAGTAGGGTATGGGATCTCTAAACATGAATTCAAATGATATTTTAAATATCATTTTTTAATTTTTTTTTCATAATTTTTTATTTTAATTATAAAGGAAAAATTAAAACAAAAAAAAAATCAATAAATATTTGATGATAAGAATGAAAAGAAAACTTTGAGCCAATAAATAATAAAAAAAAATAAACATTTATATTTATATTTTGAGAAAAAAAAATGTAATAATAAATATTTATCTTTTTATATTAAAGAATTTTGTTACAAATTTGCTTTAAATAATAAATTATAAAATAATTATAAGATTTTATATTTTTAGAATTTAAATAAATAGTTTAAATAATTGTTATAAAATAAAAATTTAATCACCCTTAATTTATAAAAAATATATTAAATAAAACTATATATTTATTAAGATGAGGTATATAATTTGATAGAATAAAATGAGGAATGAAATCCTTATCCTTACTCCTCCTCCTATAGTAAGATACGCATCCCTATTTCTTATTCTCTATTTTCGATTTTATTATTCACATCTTTACCTCCGATTAAATAATCTTTACAAAGATTTGTCTCGTCAAGAACAAATTTACAACCCCTGTAAATAACAACAAAGTGTAAACACAAACAAAAAGACAATCAATAAACTATAAAAAATTAATCCAAAGCAAACTATCCAAGATAAGCCTAATTAGAAGACAAGCTTATCTTTCAGGAAGAAACCAAAACAACACCATATACATTATTATTCCTTCATGCCAACATTATCAATTTGATCAGAGGAAGACATACTAGCATTAGCAGTAACAAAGTCCAGACCAACAGTACCTTGAACAACACATGAAGCCACCCCAACCTTACCATCAACACTGAGAGACTTTGCATAGAGCAGAACACTCTGCATATTACATTGGATTTTCTCAAGTTCCTTCTTCAACCTCTTCCCTTAGTAGCCTTTTGTTTTCCCTACAACCCTAACATTCTCATTACTCTTCTTCCAAGTCCTCACTGTTTGTTTCTTCTTTCCAACTGCACAAGTCATTGCATAGGCAAAGATCTCTGGTTTTCCATTCCATTTCTCAGAACCATCACACACCTTATCAAAACCATTACCTGCAGCAAATGCAAACTGAGAACTAGAGGCAACTAACTCCCCAATATTCATAGGAACAGAAGAACTACCTTGCCTCCTTTTTGCTCCCTCTTTCACATGCAAAGGTACCACCATATTTATTTCAGGCCTAATCCATTTACCAAACAATCCATTCTTCCACCCAAAATCTATACACATACCCTTAGCAAACTCACATAATCGAGTTTCATGTGTAATAACACCATAACCACAGCAAAACTGTGGCAGCCTTTCATACTTCACTTCCACCCACGCTTAATTCCCTTTGAACGAGATCCATACACCAGGTAAAAAAGAATTTTCCGGTTTGAAAAGCACTCAAACCCTAATGCCACTAGACAGAGTACAAATCAACATCCATTACCTATCCTAGCTTCCCTGCAATTAGCTAGAAAATAGGCTCTTTTTTCCAATCCATAGATAAATCGCACAATTGAATCCACTGAGGAGAGGTATCAAACATAAGAGATGAAGAATAAGTACTTGAAAGAACATGTTGAATCACCAACAGATGATTATCAAAGTTTCATGGAGCTCTCTTCAAAACAGTCTCAAGCTTTTCAGATTCCTCAAAATAGAACATTAAAGTGGACTGATCAATAAGTCCTAGATCCAAACCTCCATTCTTCATCCAACTTTGGCATTGATCACTCAAGAAAGCCATTGGATTGATAGCGTTCTCTGAAACAATCCTCATCGCTATAGCAAGCTCAGGAGAGCTCTGATCTTGTTCGAGCAAGTCTTCAACTTCTAGTGTGAAATCGAGATCATCAAACTGATTTCTCAAACTCCATCATTAATTACAAATACAAACTCATTACCCGAACGTAGAAGTAGCACTAAACAAGAAATTTGAAACCCTAACTATGGAATATCACTCAAGAATGAAGAGAGAGGACCTCTTGGGAGGCGTTCTGCAAATATTGAGTTTTTATCGATGGGAGTGTATTGAGAGCCCAAAATTGATGATTTTTAGTGTTCAAGTGAAATTTTTTCCATAATCGCAAGTTGTAAGGCCATACATGATCATGTCTAAGTTATACTTTGTAAGCGATTTTGAGATATTTTTACCAAATTTCCAATATCCATATACTTAGGCACAAACTGGATGAGGGAGAGTTTGTCTTTGACATGTCCGGGTAAATAATAACGCTCAACGAAATTTTCTTCAAGGGTTTTTGTTTCCAACCAATTTTGATGTGGAAAGGAGAGATTATAATTTAGGTTATTATGACATGTATGTCCATTGGTGTCATATTTGATCCCTTAAAACAAGATAATTAAAAGTAAACTATATTATTATAATATTTTTTATATTAAATAATTAAAATATAAATATTTAATACAAATAAAATTTAATATGAAATTATTTTAAAAAATCAACGATAATAATATTTTTAAAAAATATATAATATTTTAAAAAATTAATAATTAATCATATAAACAATGAAAATTAACAATTTTTTGTAAATTTTTTATATTTTTATATTTTTTCATTTTATCAATATTAAATATTTATATTTTAATTACGTTTAATTACTTAATAAAAAAATAATAAAATTTTAATTAAAAAATTATTAAAATAATATAATTTATTTGATACTTTTTCTTTGATAAGAAGTATAAACGATACATTTTTAATCTAAGCTATTAAATGATACAAAGTAACCCAATTTAAGAGACTTTTGTGACACTTTTCTATATTTTATTTTGTTTTCATCAAGTCTGAATTTCTCATTTTTTTACATTCAAATAATCATTTAAGAAAACTATAAAACAAATACCCTTAAAACTTATAATAACAAAAATTACACTACTATCACTAATTTATATAGACCTCTCAATTCAGATTAAGGTTGTTTATTATATTGTTTTGAGTTTTAGGAGTATTATTTTAAGTAATTTTACTTTTGCTTCATTTTTGTTGAAAATTATTAGCCATTACATATATTCTATGAATATTATAACATTACAAATGATAATATATAACATCTGAAACTTGAAAGGATTTTATTTTCTTTAAGGATCACTTGTGACTTGCATAAATCTGAGCTTAGTGACTTGCAAGTTAACTGCAAAAGTCACCAAGGAGCATGAACCATATCCGATATGAAGATTATGAATGTGTAATGGTAAGTCCAAGCACATAATAACTGTCCTTGGAAGATAGAAGCAAAAGCCATCGGTATTAATTTCTTATAAACATGCTAAACGGTCTTGTCCCTTTTCTCTTAGCAAGCAAGCAAAAATAAAAAAAAATAAAAAAATAGCATAACACATTGTTCACTTCACTTTAATAAATTAAATTCATTAGTTATCTTTCTTACAATTGATGCATATTAGTCACTTTAGTGTTACATATTGGGACACTTTAATCATTTCCACCAATTTTAGTTTTTTAGATTTTTGTTTTTAGAAAAAATTGAACCCTACTAGAGAGTTAATAGATGTTTAAAAATAAAAGTATAACAAAAGGTTGAAAAAAAAAGTGAATAAAATTGGTCTAAAATAACTAAAGTGTCCCACAAATATAACAGGAAGTAACTAAAATGCACCAAATTAAAATAAAATGAACAAAGTGAAAGTAAAACAACTCAGATGCACTTTTTCAGAAAAGAAAATGATAAAGCTAACGTCAAAATAGTCACAAAGACTTTTTCATTAAATGTGTGCACTTGATTCATATAAATTACATAAGCAGGGAAGCTGAAATCCCTTTTTTAATAAGACTTAAGGTGTACCTTATATATAATTTATGTAACCTAAGTGCATATGTTTAAAAAATAGACTAAAATGAACTCTTGGTGAAAGTTATGCGACTGTTGGAATGTATTTATCTCATATAATAAAGAGGAATGTTACACTTACTGGGGCATGTCAATGGGAAAAAGTTGGCATGCTAACCTGCATTTTCGGCATTAGCAACACCAGTCTCCAACTAGTTCTATTAATCTAACTACCGAAATTGCATAACCTGATGAAATCCAAACTAGTGTCAACATATTTTGACCAAAGTGGCTTGAACTGGTTCATTCCAATATCTAGCCAAGGCTTCATATTTCCATTAAAGTGCACTACTGCAGCATTGTTGATCTCCTCCATGCTTATGGTTGGGTTATAACCAAGTCCTAGAACATGCCATGATTTTTCCAGTGGCTTTGTAGTTGAGTAAAATGTTATCAAACCTGGTGGCAGCGTCCCCAATTTCCATAAGGTACGGTTTTCATTCTGCCATTGATTTTGGTATTCTTATACAGTTAGATATAATTCTATATTAGAAAGCACATTCATTAAAACCAATCATGAAACATAACGAAAATAGTAAAAGCATACAATAAATTTGCAGATAATATGTTGTTATACTCTTAGCTTAGGTGTTTATTTTAGATAACAAATACCCCTCAAATAATGCAACTAGGCCTCACAATGTACAAGTACACAACCACAAAGATTCAGCAGTTTGAAATCCGAGCTTGCAAGACAGATTTGGCAACATATACATGCATCAGACATCTCAGTCATTAATCAAACATGAAATTTATTACCAGTTCAATAAAAGTTAAAACTATGAAAATCACAATCTTACCCGATTCTGCCAGTAATGATACTCTTCTGTGCACTTCTCTCTTCTCCAAGCATCCAAATCAAAGAAGTTCATCCCATAAGCCCATGCACACTTCTTGGGATCAAACTTCTGTTTGATCAGAGGGTGGGAGAAATTCATGTACTGTGAATATCTATGGAAGGACCCAAAACATGTCTCTACTGCCCCATTCACCTTCCCATCCATATCAATCTCCCATAACCCTGTCAAGTCCTTTTGAACTACTATGTCATCATCCAAAAACAAAACTTTATGCAACTTCGGGTACATTTCTGGCAGGTAAAACCTCAAATGGTTCAATATTGACAGATACTTTGGGTTCCTAAACTTCATGTTGCTAGTATCCTTGGTTGCATTCTCAACATTATTCTGGAAGTAGAACTGTAGCAATTTTGCAGATTCAAGTTGCTTAAGCACCGGCACATATGAAGAATTCAAGAACTTGTAATCCTCAACAGCCTTTACCTCAATGTGTGCCCCATTATAGTTCTTCCATTTGAACATAACTTGCATTGCTCCAAGGTTCATCTTATCTGTCACTACATGAAACACATGCTTCCATGGCTCCTTCGCATGCACTGTTGCTGAATGTACCACCACTGATGCTGCCACCACATTATCCGAAAAAATAGCATAATGATAAAGTTTGGGATCCTCAATTTCCAGAGGAGTTGGCTTCCCTTCATCCGAATACTTTTCACTGTGGGCAATTCGCTCCTCCATCAATCGCATTGCCACACAATGTAAACTTTTGGGGATTGATTTGGCAGCAATTAAGCTGGAGAAAGCTCCTTGCTTCTTTGCCTTTGTCAACTGTTCATTCACTTGGAAAATTGTATCCTTTAGCTTCTGAATTTTGAGCTGATTGTCAAAGGACTCTTTGGCTTCTGCAACCAGCTGCCTGGTGACTTTAATCCGTTCTTTCACTTCCTTCTCAAATTGTCGCAACACGTGCTCTTCTATAGAAAGAGACTCAGAATCCAACATAGCACGGTACTGAGGCTTGTTGACGAGATCGGTGTAGTTTTGAGAGAGCTCAGCGAAGGTCCTAACAAGCTTCGAACTCTCAAGCTTGAGCTTTCGCGCAAATGCTGCATACGCGTGAGCCAAAGCACGATGATCCTCAGCTTGCTTTCGGATCTGGTCCAACCGAGGCTTGAGAGGATCTGATTTGGCCGCTAGCATGGACCTTCTCAAGGATCCGATTCCATAAGAACCCGAACTGAAACCCTAGTTCAAAGACACAACACCATAAAACTTTTTTTCAGGCTTTATTTTCAACAGATCGAAAAAGTACATATCAGAGAACTTATCACACGAAAATGCTTACGTTATCTTTATACCCAAATGATAACTAGAAGCTAATAATTTGTTTGTTTGCCAAGAAAATTTTCCAATGGTTTCTCCGATCCAGTCGGAGCACGGTTCTTCCCTCGAATTCAAGCTAGCAAGATCTCAATTTTCTTCTCTCTAAAAGAAGCTAAAATTCTATCCAAAAAAAGACGAGAAGAAACACAGGAAGACACAGAACAATCTTCTGTTTCATGGTAAACACTTTGCACGCCAAGAATTAACAACACAAAATCTTCCACTCATTCTTTCTTCGACCCAAATGATAATAAAAATTCAGTAAGTAAATAAGAGATTGAGAAAAAGGGAACTTACAGAGTGACTGGGATTAGAAGACTGACTTCGAAAAGTGAAGAGAAATAAAGACACAGCCATGGCAGAAGCAAAGACTCTGAATGATAAACTTATGATTCCGCCTCCAGTTCGTGAAGAAGAAGCTCTGACATTCGCCATTGTTGATTTGGTTCTTTTGGAAAATATGCAAAGAAACGAAAGAGAGTATAAATATAGAGGAGATCTCTCACTCCAATCTATCTTACCTCTCTCGCTGGTGAAACCGTGAAGAAAAACAGACTCAGCTAATTTTTAGAGGGTTCAACTGTAATTTTCTAAGTTTATCAATTTTAACACTTTTCGTTAATTTTTTATATATTTAATAATTTTAATCTAAATTTAAAAATAATATATTAAATACGTTAAAATTAAATAATTAAATAATTAAATAATTTTTTTAACATATTAATTATGATGTTACAATGTAATTTAATCTAATTTTTAAATTTAGATTAAATGTATTAAATATAAAAAATAAATGGATGAAAAATTAAGAAAATTTTATCTAACTAAATTGTTAAAAGTGATAAATTAATAAATCAAAATATAATTCAAACTTTTTAAAAATCAAATTGAATATTTTTTAAAATATTTTAACTTTTAATGAATTTTTATTTTTAATGTGCGAGGTAATTGATTCATTAGCTTTATTAATTTAAATTTTTTAATCTATTAACTTTGAAATAATATTTGAAGTATACTATGTTAACAAAGTAGAAGTCCATGGATTGATCACATTAGCTTTTAAAATATATTTTCTATCGTGGTAATATGATTGCATTTATCACCTCTCAATAAAAATAGTTTAATGATAGTCAATCTTTTTATATACAATGAACTAATGGTGTCAAAAAATTGTGTTATTCTCTTTGAAGATTAATAATAACTAAATTTATAATTAAATTTTTATCCCAAACATTATTGATATTGTTGCTATAAGACTTCTACTTTAAAATTCAACATCAATCAAACTATCAATGAATTTCCAAAACATAGACATGTTTTGGAAGGATCTCGAAGATAACTGAAAATCCATTTTAGTGCAGCTCAATATTCTTTTCTAAGATTTGAAAGGAATCTATTCACAATTTCAACTACATTAGCGATATCTGACCGTGTACAAACCATGACATACATCAGACTTCTAAATACTGAAACATATGAAACATTTTTCATCTCTTCCTTCTTTTTGTCTGTAGAAGGACTCTGTTTAGAACTTAGCTTAAAGTGATTAGTAAGAAGACAACTAATCGCTTTAACCTTGTCCATATGAAATCTTTGAAGTATTTTCTCAACTTACTTCTCCTAGGATAACCATAATTTATTGGCACCTTTGTGTCACGTTCCGCTCAAATTGTTCCGCAAAATCCAAATAAATGGTGCTTTCTTAAAGGATCTAGACTTTTCTACCTAGGAAAGTTCTAGAGTGGCCTAGAGATGTCTAGAAAGGGCTAGAGTTGGACGGACTCAACTCAAGCCTTGAAGACCCTAGAATGTTCTAGAGCACAGTGGAAGGTGCTAGAATGGACTGAAATATTCTAGAACGTGGTGAATGGTTCTTGAATGATGTAGAAACCGTTGGAAGCTTACGGAACATCCTAGAACTTGCATGAAGAAGCTAGACACTCCTAGAAGGCTCTAGAGTTGGCTAGAAGGTCCTAGAACCTTGTGGCATATTGTACATAACACTAGAGGACTCTTGTACATTCTAGACTTAGAAGGATCTAGAAAGATGTGGCATAGTCTTAAGCTTGGTGCCACACTATAAATAGACCTATTGGTCTTCATTTGTAATCATCCTTGGAAATCTTGGGAAATCCTTGGGAATTCTTAGCATCTTGTAACATAAACTCTCTCTAGAGCAATGCAAAGCATTCTTTACAAACTCTCTTTCTAGTCTCTTTGGAGTTTCATTCGGATTCAAAGGTAGGCTTAGTGCAACGGATGGTGCTAAGTGCCGCACGATCGCTACTTGAAATTTAAGGTCGTGACAGTTGGTATCAGAGCTTTCAGTTGAAGCATTTCTACCTTTGGCATAATGAAGAACGTTGCTCCATCTACACCAAGCGTCGATGTTCCACCTATGGAACGTGGCCGTGAGGAAACTCGTAAACCATCAAAAGAATCTCGAGCCAAGTCGAAAGACATACTTTCTAGCTTAGAAGCACGAGTGGGGAGTGCGCAGGACAGCTTAGGGGAGCTGTTCGACAGGGTGGACAACTTAGAGGAACGTTGCAATGGCTTGGAGGCCGAGGATGTGGAGATCCATGCAGCGGTTAAGATGTCCCTCAACGAGCTAGATGTTGGGTTAAGGCAAGAGATTGATGGGTTAAAGGCTGAACTTTCCAAGGTAAGAGATCTTGTCCAAAGAGAACTCGCTAATGTGTTGCTTAGAGTTGAGGACATGGATGGTGATCTAGCTCTATGTAAGCGGGCGATGGCCGCGAGAACTAGCACAACCACCATCATTGAGGCTAAGAGGGTGAATGTTCCCAAGCCTAAGACCTTCAATGGTATTAGGAATGCTAGGGAAGTTGAGAACTTCCTATGGGGGCTGGAACAATCCTTTGAGGTTACTGCCATAATAGACCATGCCAGCAAGATCCGAATTGCTGCCATGTATTTGTCCGATACTGCTATGTTGTGGTGGAGATGAAGGCATGGAGATGTGCAAAGAGGGGTGTGCACAATTGAAACCTTTGATGATTTCAAAAGGGAGTTCAAAATGCAGTTCTTCCCTGTAAATGCTGAAGAGGAGGCAAGAGGTCGACTACGGTGGTTAAAGCAGACAGGTACCATAAGGGACTATGTGAAGGAGTTCACAACCCTACTACTTGAAGTTCCCGACACATCCGACAGGGATGCCCTATTCTTGTTTATGGATGGTCTCCAATCGTGGGCTAACCTCGAGCTCAAGCGACGTTGTGTCCAAGATTTATCTTCGGCTATCGCGATTGCAGAAAGCTTTATTACTACTCCACAAACAAAGAGAGCTCGAAAACCATATATAAAAAGTTTGTTGGAGGAAAGAGTGGGGGAGGCCACGCTAAAAGTCAGGGACCCAAAAACCACAGAGATAGCTCCTCATTCAAACCAAGGGGAAGGAGAAGGAGGATCATGTTGCCTCGAAGCCCCGTGTGACGTGCTTCATTTTGCGACGGACCGCATTAGGCACGTGAATTTCCAAAAAGAAAGGCATTGAGTGCCTTAGTTGCTTCCACTCATGATTAGGATGGAGGCGAGTCAGACGAAGGTGCAAAGATGAGTTCTTTGCGCCTACTTGGTGCATTGCAGAGTGCCCCAAAGACCCTAAAAGGCTTGATGTACGTAGATGCCACCATCAACGGGAAGGTCACCAAAGCATTGGTTGACACAAAGTGCATCTCACAACTTTGTTTCAGTAGGAGAAGCAAAGAGACTCGGTCTTAAGGTAGTCCATGGAGGGGGATCTCTCAAAGCAGTTAACTCAGCAGCACTACCATTGCATGGAGTTGCTCGTGGAGTTAAGGTCAGTCTTGGTGCTTGGACTGGCCAAGTGGACTTATCAGTAGTGCCTATGGATGACTACTCAGTAATATTCAGCATGGAGTTCTTGGACCAGGTTAGAGCTTTCTTGGTGCCATGTTCAAACTCTATGTATATCATAGATGGACCAAAGGCTTGCGTGGTACCGACGGAGAGGACCACCAAACCCACGACTCAAGCTCTCTCGGCACTTCAATTCAAGAAGGGATTGAAGAGAGAAGAAGAGTTACCTCATCATCTCAAAAAGAGCATGACGAGGAGGAGGAGTCGCCAAAGCCAAGCTTGTCGACGGAAGTGCAAGTTGTCTCAGATAAGTCCCATGAGGTGATTCCTGAGGCGTTGCCCAAATGGTTACCTCCAAGGAAGGAGGAGGACCACAAAGTTGAGTTGGATCTTGACACAAGACCACCAACAATGAGCCCTTATCAAGGGGAAAAATCAGAGTGGCGCAGCAAAAGCAACGTGGTGGCTGATGCGCTGAGTGGAAAGGACAAGATAGAGCAGCATGCACCCAGAGGTTTACTAGAGCCACTGCCTATTCCAGAGAGACCATGAGAAAGTGTCTCTATGGATTTCATCACTTGTTTGCCAAAATCAAAGGGCTTTGGCAGCATTATTGTGGTGATTGATCGCTTCAGCAAGTATGCAACATTCATACCTGCCTCAACGGATTGCACGGTATATGAGACAGCACACTTGTTCCTCAAACATGTTGTGAAGAATTGGGGGATTCCATCCAATATCGTGAGTGATTGAGACCCACGATTCACTGGGAAATTTTGGAGGGAATTGTTCAAGTTGTTGGAAGCAGACTTGAACTTTTCTACAAGCTTTCATCCACAAAGTGATGGAAAAACAGAGCATGCCAACACATTGCTGGAGTTGTATCTCAGGCACTTTGTTAGTGCCAATCAACATGATTGGGCGAAGTTGTTGGATGTAGCCCAATTTTCTTATAATTTACAAAGGAACGAGTCTACCGCAAAGAGTCCCTTCGAGATCGTCATGGGGCAGCAACCCATGACTCCTCATACTTTGGCCACGAGTTATGAAGGAAAGAGTCCTGCTGCCTTTAAATTTGCCAAGGCGTGGCACGAGCAAGCTGAGTTAGCCCAAGCCTATTTGAACAAGGCATCTAAGAAGATGAAGAAGTGGGCTGACAAGAAAAGAAGGAGAGTTGGTCCTTGTCAAACTATTGCCCCAACAATTTAAGTCCTTGCGGAAGGTTCATAAGGGGTTGGTATGGAAGTATGAAGGACCATTTCTAGTCCTCAAGAAAGTCGGTAAGGTGTCTTACAAGCTGCAACTCCCTCCGAAGCTTAAAATCTATCCGGTCTTTCATGTAAGTATGCTAAAACCTTTTCATGGAGCCAAGGAAGACATAAGTCGGAAAGAATCAAAGAGGGCGCCTACTGTAGTGGTAATCTCCTTCGACAAAGAAGTGGACTCAATCTTGGCAGACCACCTAATCCGACGTAGGAGCGTACCAAGTTATCGAGAATACTTGGTCAAATGGAAGAACGCCCTGGATGTAGAGACAAGCTGGGAACCTGAGGATTCTTTGTGGCAATTCAAAGATGACATAGAGAGTTTCAAACTTGAAGGCGCGACGAGGGCGTTGCGAACTGGAGTGGGGGAGGGTGTCACGTCCCACTCAAATTGTCCCACAAAATCCAAATAAATGGTGCTTGCCTAAAGGATCTAGACTTTTCTACCTAGGAAAGTTCTAGAGTGGCCTAGAGATGTCTAGAAAGGGCTAGAGTTGGATGGACTCAACTCAAGCCTTGAAGACCCTAGAATGTTCTAAAGCACGCTAGAGGGTGCTAGAATGGATTGAAATATTCTAGAACATGGTGAATGGTTCTTGAAGGATGTAGAAGCCGCTGGAAGCTTACGGAACATCCTAGAACTTGCATGAAGAAGCTAAACACTCCTAGAAGACTCTAGAGTTGGCTAGAAGGTCCTAGAACCTTGTGGCATATTGTACATAATACTAGAGGACTCTTGTACATTATAGACTTAGAAGGATCTAGCAAGATGTGGCATAGTCTTAAGCTTGGTGCCACACTATAAATAGAACTATTGGTCTTCATTTGTAATCATCCTTGGAAATCTTGGGAAATTCTTGGGAATTCTTAGCATCTTGTAACATAAACTCTCTCTAGAGAAATGCAAAGCATTCTTTACAAACTCTCTTTCTAGTCTCTTTGGAGTTTCATTCGGATTCAAAGGCAGGCTTAGTGCAATGGACGGTGCTAAGTGTCGCACGATAACTACTTGAAATTTAAGGTCGTGACATTTGTCTCTAATAATACTCATGTCAAGAATCTGTTTTGTTGGCTCCAAGTCTTTCATGGCAAAAGACTTACTCAATAGTTTTCTTAAGTTGTTGATTCTGGAAATATTCTAGCCAACAATCAACATATCATCCACATAGAGCAAAAGAATAATGAAATCATCATTAGAGAATTTATGCATAAAAACATAATGGTTTGAATAGTCTTTTTGTAGCCTTGCTCCCCCATAACAAACTCAAAATTTTTGTACCATTGTCTTTGTACCTATTTTAAGTCATAAAGGCTTTTCTTCAATTTGCAAACATAATCTTTTTTTCCTTTTGCTTGAAACCCTTTAGTTGCTTCATATATATCTCTTCTTCCAAGTCACCATATAGGAAGACAGTTTTGACATCCATTTGCTCAACCTCCAAGTTAAGACTTGTTGCTAACCTAAGCACAGTACGGATGTGTGTCATTTTCACAATTGGAGAGAAAATCTCGTTAAAGTCAACTCTTTTTTCTTTGGCTGAATCCCTTGACAACTAATCTGGCTTTGTATTGCGAAGTAGAACTGTGTCTTTCATGCTTCATCCTGAACACCCATTTATTTTTCAAGGCCTTCTTCCCTTTGGGCAGCTTCATCAGCTCAAAAGCTTTATTCTCATGCAAGGACTTCATCTCATCTTGCATTGCTTTAATCCATTTTTGTTTGGATTTTTCATCCATAGCTTATTCATAACTCTCAAGTTCTCCTCCATCAGTGAAAGCTACATACTCATCTAGAGGATATGAGGTAGATGATCGTCTTACTCTATCACTTCTTCTCGATGGAATAGGAGAAGCCATAAGTGTTAGTACTGGATAATGAATATCATTATTTCTTTCATCTTCAAAGCCAACTTCTATGAGAGCATCATCTTCATCAAGTGGATAAACCTAGTCTTTATCTCCAACTTGTCTTGGCACTAATGTTGGAGGAATTAATTCCAAATCTGATGAGTCATCATTGGAATTAGAAAAATCTTTCTTCATTTTGATAATATCATCAATGCTCTCATCTCCAAAAAATACAGCATCACGGCTCCTGACAAGTCTCTTTGCAACCGGATCATAAAATTTATAGCCAAATTGATCTTGACCATAGCCAATAAAAATACACTATCTTGTTTTGGCATCAAGTTTGGATCTCTTATCCTTGGGGATATGAAAAAATGATTTGCAACCAAACACTCGTAGATGATCATAGGAAACATCTTTTCCTAACCACACTTTATCTAGAACATTCATCTTGAGAGGAGTACAGGGTAAAAGATTCAACACATGTGTAACTGTGAGTATGGTTTCACCCCAGAAAGTGTTAGGAAACTCTTCATGTGAGAGTAGACATCTAACTCTCTCCATCAAAGTTATGTTCATCCTCTCAGCTAAGTCATTCAAATATGGTGTCTTGGGAGGTGTCATCTGATGCCGAATATCATGCTTTTTGTAGTAAGCATGGAAAGGTCATGTGTATTCTCCACCATTGTTTATCTGGATGCACTTTAGCTTCTACCCAATCTGGCTCTCAACTAAGGCATGAACTTCTTTAAAGACATCTAGCACCTGATCCTTTGTCTTCAGAAGGTATATCCACGTCTTCCTTGAATGATCATCAATGAAAGTCACAAAGTATTGAGCACCACCAAGTGACTTTGGAATTGGTCCACACAAATCTAAATGAATCAGATCTAAAATATTATTCATTCTCGAAGGAGGGGAACTCTTGAAAGCAACTTTGTTTTGCTTTCCTGCTAGACAATGAACACATTTCTCCAAATGTACTTCATTCATTCTAGGCAGTATCTTCTTTTTGGCTAGACTTGTCATACCTTTTTCACCCATGTGAATGAGTCTCTTATGCCATAACTTTACTGCACTATCTTTCTCTATGGCATTTACTATGTCGGTGGAAAGCTTCACTTTCATTATATACAGAGTTGTATGCTTCTCACCTCTAGCCACTACTAAGGAGCCTTTTGTAAGTTTCCATTTGTCATAAATGAAAGAGCTACAATATCCTTCATTTGCAAGTTTGCGACCAAAGATCAAATTAAGGCGTATATCTAGAATATGCTTGACATCCTTCAGAAATAGTCTGGTTTTGTTCTCTGTTTCCAAGCAAACATCTCCTCTGCCAACAACATTTGACAGGCCTTCATTTCCCATTCTAACAACACCAAAACTATCATATGTGTATAATGAGAAAATTTCTCTACGCGATGTAGCGTGAACTTTAGAACCACTTTTAATCACCCAGTTGGTCTCGTGTGATGCAAGATTGACAAAATCTTCATCATAAACAATATTGAACTCGTTTATGGTATTTTTTTGCTCATCATCACGATTGTCGTCTTTCTTCGCTACTTTGCCTTTGTTCGTTTCATGTTCTTTCTTGAACACCAGGCAATATTTCTTGATGTGACCCTTCCTCTTACAGTGATGGCATTCAACATTGGTAAATTTGTTTGATTTTCCTCTACTCTTGCTTCTAGGTTTTTGTTCTCTATACTATCTTCTTCCTCTAGACTCTGTGATAAGGGCTTGTGCTTCTGAATCTCTCTCTCTGTTTAATTTCTCATATGATAATAGGACTTCTACAATAACTTCAAACTCCATCTTGTCTTTTGCATAAGTTAGAATTGTTGTGATATGCTAATATGAGGAGGGTAGTGATGCCAGTAACATCATAAATTTCTCTTCATTGCCAAAACTCACATTAAATCTTGCTAAGTGAGAAAGCTTGCTGTTGAAATCGCTAACATGATGCATTATGCTCACATTATCTTCCTTCCTCATCTGATATAGCTCCTTCCACAAATAAAATTTATTGGCAAGGTTCTTTGACATGTACACGTTTTCTAGAGTCTCCCATGTTTCTTTAGCAGTCTTGCAATTTTTTGATTCAATATTTTGCAAGACACTATCTGAGAGATTTAGGCGGATTGTACTAGCTGCAATCTCATCTATTTCCTCCCATTGTTCCTCGGCGACAATTGCTACTTTCTTTTCTTTCCCCAACAATTCCTTATGGACTTTCTGTTGAATGATAATATCCTTCATTCTCATTTTCCATAAAGAGAAATTATTATTGCCATTAAATTTCTCAATATCTATCTTCTGGCTTCACATTTTTTTCTCACTAATTGTTGTGAGTTTTGGAACACACATAAAAACGTGCAAGCATACACGGTCACAAGTAATAAAGATTTGTGAGTAAAGTATCGTTCCCACGAGGATTTGTTACTATAGTTTGTTGAGTACTAAAATTGTATCTCTCTGATTTTATCCAAAATAATCATTGATTAAGAAAAGGTTTAAAAATAAAATAAGAGAACTCTAGGATTGCAATTTTTCACCAAATTATTCCACTCCAATCATATTATTTTCTTTAGATTTATATTTTTTAGTACATTTAATTTGTCAACCGAAAACTTTTATTTTTATCCATACATCTCTTCCGAGCTCCGTATAGACACACCTCGTTAAATTAATTCACTATATCTCTATGAGAATTAAATTCACCAAGATTCATTAAGTTCTAAGTTCTCAAATGGTCACACATACAATTAGGGTATATTCCTATCCTTCATCATACATGTCATTTTATCTACGAGCAATTTACACAAAAATGCCTTTCTCAAGTTCATTTTTATGCCACAAATCATTTTGATAAAATTTGTAAATAATCAAAAAGCATTAAGCGCAAGATAAAGCGAACAAATCAAACGTCTTATAAATCTATAAAAAATAATTAAAATCAAAGCTTCATAAATTTGAATCAAATGCAACCCTAGAAAAATTAAATTACTTCATTAAATTAAAATAAAAATAGCAACAACTACAGAAAATTATAAGAAGCAGAAGGGAAATTGAAACATCAATTACGAAAATATTTGGCACACGCAGAACACAACAAAAGCCAAAAAATGGCTTCTGCGTATTCTGTAGTCCAAAATCGAACACAAAATAATCTCCAAAAAAACCAACCTCTACTCTAACAAAACATCCCCTATTTATAGCCTAAAAAATACATCAGAAATATTACATTTTTTATTTTATTTTTTTGTTTTCAGAAACGCGTAAAAAAAATATTCCCTCGAAAATAAATTCGACGCGTTTTGAAATTCGATATCGAAAAAATTAAAAGTCACGTGTCACATGTCAGCGTCTGATTTTTAAAATCAAAGTACATGCCACGTGTCAGCGTCTGATTGGTTGCTGGTATTAGTGCGGACACGTGGCAGCTCTTCATTGGTTGTGAGAAAACGGGTACACGATTACTTGTCTCACGAGAGCCAACGGCTGCATCGAGGGGTGCGATCCAGAGCGGTCACGCTCATGGTAGAATGCCACGTGTCATCACTTTATTGGTTGAAAAATAGAGTGGGAAACGTGGCAATTTTTGATTCGAGGAATGGATTCAGGAGGACACCTGGCAGCTTTTTATTAGAGGAAAATCCTGTTGCACGCAGAGATCAGCGCACGGGATCAGAGACGCGCGAACGTGGGGGACAGTGGCTGGACTCGTCAGACATGTGGGTCCCACCTGCACGCCGGCCTGCATGGCAGGTGGGTCCCACTCGGGCACCGAGCCGCGTGAATGAATCTGGGAACACGCGATTGGGTCGGGCGTGATCGGGTCGCGCGCATAATAGCCGTTTCTTATTTGATCAGACGGTCCACATTTGGCGCGTGTTGTTGGCGCATGGTTCTTCTAATCTGTGAAGAAAAAAATAACATTTATTAATTATATTTTCACCCACAAATATATTTCAAATTACATTTTAAACTTTCTTAAATTACAGTTAAGCCCTTTGCTAATTTTAAATTAAATTTTTAAACTTTTAATAATTATAATTAAGCTCAAATTTAATTTAAATTATATTTTTCGATTTTTATAAATTGTAAATAAGAACTATATTATTTGAAATTATATTTATGGACAAAAATATGAAATTAAGTACATTTTCGATACAAATTATTTAATTTTATTAAAAATGTATTTTTAATGCATAAAAGGAAAATATTAATTTATTTAACAAAAATTGACTAAATATTAAAAGAACATAGCAATTATCATTACTAAAATTGATGAAAATAACTATATAAAATACAGTTATCACTAATAAAATATTTTCTAATGTGGTAGATCAGTTTATGCTGCAACCATATAGCATATTAAGAATTTTACTAGATCAATTCTGATACTAGTTGTTGGGCACAATAGGTAAAAATAAAATAATTTTAGCAGAGTAAAATAATGACACTGGTAATTTAACGTGATTCACCCTTTAATTTGGGTTAAGTCTACGGGGCAAACTTCAAAAAATATTTCTTTCACTAATAAAATTAATAGGTAAAAAGTGAGAGATAATACAACAAATTGAGATAAACTTAAAATAGTGTCATACAATCACTCCCCTTTTAGAAAAATATTCTTAGAAAAATATTGGAATATTTTTCTAAGATATTCTCTTCCACTTTCTTACACACACAACACTATTTTTCTTCAAAGGAAATTGTTATGTTAGTTTTGCTTTGCTTCTCTTCTTGTTTTGATGTGTTGATGTATCTCTAAGGCAAAGACATTGTCTATTTATAGTAAAAATTGTCTATCAATATTAGATGCATTTTTCAAATGTGGTTACACCTATTATTTATGGTTGCACCTAACATGTTTTATTTTCTTCATCTTCAATGTAAAAGGAACCTACATAATTGATATCCCGAGCCCATCACAGATGCCTCCACGACAAGGTGCAATGAGTAGGAAAGAGGAAAAACATTAACACCACCTCGAGCTCGCCCGTATGAGTTATGAAATTGGATGACTTTGAAATCAACAAAATTTTTCTAAAAGATATTAAATTTGTCATCACCCTGATTACCTATTTTGATGAGTATGTGTTTAGGTGACCTGATCTCATGCAAATTTATACAATCACTTTTGTAGTGATTTGGAATGAAATTGTCTTTTTAAAGATCACAAGGAAGAATGTGTATTCCATGGAGAGATAATGATTGATCGTCTTTTTGATATAGGTTGTTTCCATTTTATGGACTCATTGTTAGATTATTTATATTGAATTAATGGTTCACTTGTCTTTGTTTCAAGTGTCATCACCGAGTGCTAGCTCACTCATAGGGCATATAAACGCAAGGTGCAAGATGATCATCTTCTTCTTTCCAAGTATTAGAAGGCCGTTGAAGATAAGGATGTAGCTTTGCAAGATAACAAGGCGACCATTCTTTGCCTGAAAGGTGATGTGCTGGATAAGTCCAAAAAATTAAAGAAAGCGCATAACCATACAATGGAGCAAAGTGACAAGGTGTCTAAGTTAGAAGAGGAACTTAAAAAAGCACAAGAAGTAGATAGGGAAGCCAAGGCCACAACGAACTCGTTGAAAAAACAAATGAGTTAGTGGAGACGCTGATAGCATAGTGCATTATGGCTTATCGCGCGGGCTGGTGCTTATTTTATTATTGATGGTATGTTAGTTCAAACTGAGAAGTTGAACTTGATGGCCCCTTCCTCAGTATCATGCAAGCTTTCCAGAGCAATAAAGAGACACCCATTCCATCAAGCACCCCAACTCCTTCATCTCGTCCCAGCAAACCAAAAAACAAATTGATGGATGGTCCTGTTGAAGAGACCACCGTGTGAGTTGAAGTTATGGTTTCCTAGTTTTTTTTATTTTTGTTGGTTTTTGTTTTAAGTTTACATATCATTGTAAAATGTGAACTTGTTCACGAGAAAATATTAATAATATTTTCGATATTTATATTTTTTTCACAAATAACCAACTTTTCAAAAATATCAAATATGTAATTTGACTTCAACTAAAATTAAAGATAAAAATTATTCAATAGCATTTTTCTAATATCTCTAAAATTAAAACTAAAATATTAAATAATCAATAATATTAAACTAATAAAATTAAAATTAAAATTAATTTTTTACATTTTTATTGTATTCAAATATTATATAGCATACAAATTAGAAAAAATATGTAAATTTACATAAAATTTAAAAAATATATATACTTTAATAATTAAAAAAATATAATTGAAGTATATATAATGAATGAAATTTTTATTTATTTAATCTTAAATCACATGTATTAAAAATGTTACTTTTTTATTTTTTAAAAATGGTTTAGGGGATAATTTTGATTAAATTTAATGACATTTAAAATATAATGATAAAAATAACGTAATATTTTTAATTTTAATATTTAAAGTGAAATTAATAATAAAATTAACAAATTGAGTAAAAATATAAAATTGAGACTAAAATTTAAGAAACATTAATTATTTACTTGAATTAAATTATAATTACTACACTTTTTAATAAATTATTCAATTAATATATATACATATTATATGTCTTATATACGATAAGTAGTTTTTTAATTATGTTAAATATTTTAAAATTATAAATTTTTTTAGTTTTATAATTCATTGCAAAAATATATAATCATATTAAGATATATTAGGGATATCTACCATCCGGTCCAATTTTGAGTAAAATCATTTAATCAAATCGAATCAAACTGTGTGGTTATTAAAAATGTTGTAACCAAATAATTTAGTTCGGTTTGATCCGATTTGATTAACAATTTTCAACGTTCTAATTAATAATAAATAAATATGATATAATTTAATCCGAAAAACAATTAATGATTTTTATTTCAATGAATAGGTAAAATTCATTCATTACACGTAAAACTCATTACAAAATTGATATAGAAATTTCACCACCACGAGTAACTTAAATGATCATGGACAGAGGTCTTAGACAGTACCTCCAGTTATTGGATAAAGTGCATATTTACAAAACTTTGAAGACCAATAACAAACAGTTAGTTGTCAAATGTGATTATAGGAAAAGAGCTCATGGATAAATAATAAAGTACATCGAACTATAGTATTTATACTTCTCAATAACAGGTGAGGTAAACTAAACAAAATGTTGGGTGTGTAGGCCTAAAATCAGAATTTAATTAAAGAATAACCAATAATTACAAACTTGGTGAAAATACATGAAACTACTTGATTTCAAGAGTATGTATCGATCACTACTTAATACTACAACAATATTAAAATCAGTTACAATTTTAAACCCATAATATTTGAAACATTCCGTAATTATAGGACAATCATAAAATACCAAGATGTCAACTTAGATATCTTATTCTCTTTTTTTAGGGTTTTTTTACCTCGATTAGTAATTCATTCCTTCATAAATTTATTGATAAATTATAAGTATTTTTCAATAAATACAAATTAATTTTCAAATGTAATTGTCTATTATCCTCTATTAAAATAATTTTTTAATATATTATAATAATGGTTCGATCCAGTCTGATCCAAATGGTTTAAAAATTAAGATAATCAGACTAAATTATTTGCAAAACGGTTTCAATTAATACAAATCAGATCAGATCATATGATTAATAAAATTGTTCGATCTAATTCGATTTAATTTTTTTGGTTTAAATTTTTAGTTTAATTTTATTTGATCCGGTTTTTCAACTCTAAAATATATGATTCAAAGTAAATTATGTTGGTTTTTCTATTACACCTCTAAAATATATGATTCAAAGTAAATTATGTTGATTTTTCTATGTGCTTGTACATGTGCATATAGGAATGTCAATTTACTTCGTACTAGGAGAAATTCTAAGAAGAAGAAAAATTCGCATCGATAGGAAAAGATTCTATGGAAGCGCGATGGAAGTGGGAATAATCCTTCCTGCATCGCTTATTCCTTGATCTCTGTTTTTTTATATTTTATTTAAAAAATATTATATATATATTAATATAATTTTATAATTAAATTTAATAATTTTATTGAAAAATATTATTTTTATCACTAAATTAATACTTTTATTGTAAAAATATAATATAATAGTGTATAAAATAATAATTATTTTAATGATTATTAAAATAAAAATAATTAATTTATGTATAATTATTATTTTATATTTAAATTTTAAAATTTATTATATTTAATTACATAATATATATACAATTGAATTTTTTTATTGATTTTAGTTAATTAATATATAATTGATAATAAATTCTTTTGTTAATGGGAATCCAATCCTCTTAAAAAATCTAATGATGGAGAATCCCCAACCTATCAATGGAGATAAATTTATCTACCCGTCTCGTCCCGATGACATCTCTATATGCATATTAAGATATATGATTTGATATTTATTTTTAGAAAATAAAATTTAAAAATGTGTTAATTTTTTATTTTTAAAAAATGAATACTTAATAAAAATAAAGATAAAAGATAATTTGATCCGTGAATAAGATATATCACTTTCATTTCTCGATGAGACATTGTGTTGAATAATAAAAAATACTATTAATGTCATTGTGTTGTGTATTTTGTGGAATCTTTAGGATTTTTTATTTTATTTATTTATTTTCATTTTCTTGCTATTATTGTGAATTTCATATTTTATTTATTTATTAGTATTTTTTTTGGTCAAAATTGTGAAGTTCATATCTATTTTTTTCTTTCTTTTTCTTTCCGAATTAATTCCTTCTAATTTTATTTTTGGTTAGATTAAAAAATGAGAATGAAATGAAATCGATTCCTAAAAGAAAAAAAATTATATTTTATTCTTCACTTTAAGGAATCATGATTTCATTCTTATCTTAATTTTTTCTTTCAATTTTACTATAACCCCAAATATAACCCTAAACCTTAAATCTCAAATCTCAAAATCCTAAATCCTATTTAGAAAAAATAATAATTTTAACACTAAACCTTAACCTATAAATATAACCCTAAACCTTAAACCTCAAATCCTAAATCCTAAATCCCAAATCTTTAAATCCTATTTAAAAATAATAATAATTTTAATCATAGACTAAACACACACAAATATAACCATAAATCATAAACCTCAAATCCTAAAACCCTGAACCCTATTTAAAAAAGAATAATTTTAACCCTAAACCTTAACTCATAAATATAACCATAAACCCTAAACTCTATTAAGAAAAATAATAATTTTAACTCTAAACCTTAACCCACAAATATAACCCTAAATCTCAAATCATAAATCCCAAACCTTATTTAGAAAAATAATGATTTTAAAAATGTATTTTGTCTGACGAAAAAATAATAATTAAATGATATTATTTAAAATTTACTAAATATAGGGATATTAAGGTAATATTCAATGCTTTTAATTTCATTCTAATTGTAAACCAAATACTGTAATACTGATTTTTTATTAGATTCTAGTGATAAAACTAAACAAAATTATTTCCTTTCTATTCCATTCTATTCTATTCTCATTTTGATTCTATTTTGTAAACGTCACGTGAACTTCATATATAAAGAATATATTATGTAGAGCCTAGTATATCAACTCATTTTCTATATTTTAAGCATATATTAAATTATTTAAATAAGTTTTAAAAGATAATTGTATTTTAAATTGATATATAACAAAAAAAGGTTATAATAAAAAAATTCTTCGTATTCTTTATATTTTATTATATTTTTTAATATATGCTTTTATTGTTTAATTTTAAATACATTAATGTTGTACATAAATTTAATTCTAGGCATTTTATTCTAACGGATTAGGGGGATTTTGGAGAGAATTTTAAAAATAATATTTATCATTAACTTGTGATAGGTTTATTTTCAAAGTTTTTTTGCTAATGATTTTTTAATAAGCTTTATTTTTGTAATTTAAATTTATTTCAGAAAATTAATTATATCTCAACAACAATTAAAATTAATTTGTTCGTGATTATGAATTTGATTTTATATTATTGAAATTTATTTATAAAAAGAAATGATAAAATGTGTGTTACCAATTAATATCTTACGTGATTGAAATGTCTTGATAATCCTATGTGTTGCAGATGGAGAGTATATATGCCTCACACATTTGTTTCAATTCTCTTAATCAAATCCAAAATAAATTTCATAGATTTAATAGAACATTGACTTTTAGCATGTTTTGGGATTGTGCAGTATGCCCAACACTACCACAGAACTTAGAATGCAATGGCCTTTTTTGCACTCTCCTTTTTTGTTCTCTAAAACAAAAATAATGAAATGTTTAAGAAAATAAATTATCCATGTCAAACTAAGAAGTTAACTATTAATTAGTATAATAAAAATGCTATTAAATGTAACTTAACATAGAATGAGTTTTTCTGTACAATAAAAGTGAAAGGAATATGAAGAACTTTTATTACTACTGTAACTATTTTTTGTCATATATGGATTTAAAATACAGGTATTTTTTAAAATTTATTTGGATAATATACATTAAATAAAAGGGTACATCATGCCTGCAAAATGATTTGCTTTTATAATAGATAAAATGCTGGGAAAAAAAACTTTTTTTTTTTGTCAATTTATAAGTTCGATTCAAACTTGAAAAAAAAGGGCAAAAGTAAAATTATTGAAGGATACAACATTTTTTTTTAGGATTTATGAATATTAATTTAGATTACTTCTATTTATAATAAATATCTATTAATTAAGACAAACGAGCCTATTTATTCTTAATTTTATTATATGTTACATAATTTATTACTGTAACAAGTTATGATAAATAATTTTTTTCATTAATTTAAGACCTCAATAAGAGAGATCAATTTTTGAAGCCTTAAAAAAATTTCTTTTCTTTTAAAAGTGAATAATTGATAGTTTAAAATAATTATTGAGATTATTTGTAGAAAGGTAAACTACAATTTAATTGTGAATAAATAAACATTTACCTACAAACGGACAATTTCACCGATGAAAGATATGCCTAAAATTTCCAAACGGACCCTTCCAGGCGTTCATAAGAATAATGAACTTATAATAAAAATTCACTTTCAAAAATTAAATTGTAAGATAACTAACTGTTGCAACATTTATATGAGTAAAAAAAATTCGGATTTTGACAACAGATCTAAAATACACTTTCAAAAAATAACTAACTGTTGCAACATTTATATGAGTAAAAAAAATTCGGATTTTGAATTGTAAGATATGCACCACCACATATGAAATTACACTTTTGCCCTTGAAAATGACTCCCCAGTCATGGAATGCTCCATGCTCATACTTTAAATAAGGTTGTTAGAAAGAACAATATAGTTGAACACTTTTATCAGGTTCAGAATTGAAAAAATGACACAATCATCAAGCACATGGTAAAACTATTTAATCTTATTTTCCCTAACTATCCCGTCATGTTTTGGAGTCATCGATCTACCCAAACTTTCAAGCAAGATATTGAACTATTTGTTCTCCTAATAACTTGTATTTATATGTCTATAACCGTGTTTATTTATCGTTTTAGTTAGATGGGTATGATTGTTGCTCTTTGTAATAAACTTTTTAAATTAATGGATTAAGATGTTATAAGAGGGAGAGAAAAAAAAGACAGTTGTGCACACTTGTATCCCTGATATTGAGTTAGGGAATATATTTATAATTTTGAATTCAGAGAAATATCTTTGACCCTCATAGAATCATTTCAAGATGAGTAACGCTACCCATTTCAGGCTGGAGGAACACGTTAATTATGTTAGAACATTGTCAATGCTATCACCTGAACGATAAAGTAGAGATGTTTGTGCATTAATGCGTCTGACAATTTTATGTATTTCAGTCTTGAAATTGGATTACTTGATATGCTACAACTTCATTGAACTAATGCAAATTTTCATTGCGTCCTGAAGCATGTAACGATTTCACGAAAGAAGAGAAACAAGAGAGACAAATTCTAGTGTTACCCGACCCTTGGATCTCGTGTTGATGACAAAATGTTCGGGGTATTTTCTCAGCAACATGAGCAATCCATACCATGGTTTTCCCTTTGCTTCAGGGTCAGGCCAGTCCTCCGATGTGAGATATCTTCTAACTCGACTATGATGCCAAATACTGATATACTGCTCCATCAACTGAACATAGATAAAAAGTGGATTAAGAATCTCAAGGTTCAAACATTTAGTTACAATGTATGCATCATAAAGAAATACAACAGCAGCACCAAACCAAACAAACTATTGTCAATTTCCTACAAAGCCTAAGAAAATCACCAATAGAATAATGTCTTACAACGGTTGTTACTTACACTATAGAAATTCCAAAGATGGAGCTACAGCAGTTACACTTGAATCACTAGCATAACATTCAATCACGATGGGTAAACCAATGTTATAGAAGGCTTTTAAATAGTGAGGTTAGGGGTAAGCTTCAAGGCATTTAGAAGCTTAAACTATACTTAGATGAAAATCAAGATTCTACACAAGAACTAAGATACTTGATGCACAGCACAATACTAACCTCAGCATGAAGTTTCTCCATGGGCATCCATTCTCCAGGACCACAAAGATCAGAAAGCACTGTAGCTACGGATGAAACCACCTCCTTTTCCTCCAAATGTAGATCAGAATCTCGATCAATTCTTGACCTTCCCTCTCCCCTCTTCTCTGAAGAAGTGCGTGACAGTGAATATACATATCATTAGGTCAAAATAATTATAAACTTCAAATAAAAAAATGGAGGTATATCAAATACAGTTCTCCAAAGGGAGGAAGAATTACAAAAGCTAGCTTATAAAGAAACGTGAAGAGATAAGACAGAAGATAGGGTTAGCATCACAGTTTAAGCAATAATTTTGCAACAGTTTTTGAAGCAAAATGGAAAGCCAACACAAAGGGTATTTTAACTAAAGGAATTAACATAGCAAAAGGCTAAATTATAGCAAGACTAAAAGTTGTCAGCCCCCTAGCAGAGGCCACCATTTGAAACATCACCCACAGAAGAACTATGCTTCTGTTAAAGCTATCAGCTTAAGAATTAAATTTGCACCAAAAATTTCTGCCAGGTTCTTCTCATTAACCCCAGATTCAGTGATTTTCTGAACCCCATCTAACTGTTAAATGAACAAATCGAAAAACACTGTAAATATGACCACTTCATTCCACCATACAAAGGAATAAAAGTAGTGATAATCGACAGAAAATCAACAAAGATGAACTAAATGGTTTGGACTTTAGAGTATAAATAGGAGCTGATCATCGCCAGTAACAGTGTATTCAGAGGAAGTGTTCTCCAAAACCCGATCATCTTAGTACAATATAAACATAAATATCAAATCACAACAATTGAACTTCTAACCCTAGCAAATGCAAGATCCTACTTGTTCAAGTCAAAGAAGACAAAGCCTAAATATGGGCAAACGGAAAATACTAACCCAACGCTCCAGACAAGCTTCCCTTGCCACCAGAACCACCATAACCACCAAATCCTTCATAACCTTCTCTCCTCAACTTCTTTCCACTACTACTGCCCCCACCACCAATATCATCCTCATCCTCATACTCGTCCTCGTAATACTCCCTCCCTCTCCCTTTCTTCAACAACGCCCCGGAACTCGGTCCACCACCAGATCCCACCATCTGGAAATTGTAATGGGCCGCTGGCATCGTAGCTCCTGCCGAACCCACGGCCGAAGAGTGACCAACATAATGCCTCGGTCCAAGTGATCCGCCCAAAATGCTCCTTACAGGAAGCAAAAAGTAAAATTCTTTGTCTCCAATTTGAAGCAAATCCTGAGAATCAAGCTTCAAGGATGGGTTTCCAGGTAAGTGGTGTATACCTTCAACGAGACAACCGTTCTTCCCAAGGACTTCGAGGGAAAAACGACGCCGCGTAAAGTCGTAGAAGATGCGAGCATGGTGGCGAGAGATATTCATTCCACCTCCGAGACTGGATAGGTCCACGTCTACCGTCGATTTCTTGGAGTTTCGGCCTAAGATTATGGAGTATGTTTGCATGTAGTACTCGAAGTCCTCGCCTTGAAGCTTTGCGAATCCTGCTTCCACATCGCTGCTCGTTGCACCCATTGAAATTGGTCTCGAATTCTGAGTGAGAGAAACAAAGAGATTGAAAGCGATGACAGATTAATTCCGGCGGAACGAATTCGATTAAGGATTGGAATAAGAATCGAAATTAGGAATTGCAGGATCGGAGATTATGCGAGTCGAAACAAGGTTTTACATTTTATTTTATTTTTAATTTCAAGCGTTTATTTTACATTAATAAAAAATAATAATTTAATTATATAATATCATTTTATATATATATAATTTTATTTTTAATTATTTAAATATATATATATAATAATTTTTTTTAACTATATAAAAAAATAAATATATAATTTTTATAAAATAAGTAATATTATTATTTACGAATTAAAAGAATTTTTTTCTAATACAATTAAAAAATTAAAATTAAAAATTTATTTATGTACACTCATTTTTAATAATAATAACATTAAATTATCATAAAATAAATAAATAATATAAAACAAATAAAAAATAAAAACCATATTTTTTTATTAAATAAGCATTATTACTATTTATAAATTTAACTTTTATTTATAATATTACATTACTTTGGTATATCTAGATAATTAATCTAATTGTATTTACGTGCATCATCTAAATATAACAAAATGACTTACATCGCAACTTTTAAAAAATTAAAGATTAAAGTTTATTTTTTAAAAGGTAAGGGAAATATCAAACTCTTTTTATAACTTGTTTCTAGTAAGTGTGTGCATGCTTCATTTATTCTTAACTTTTGCTTAAATCGTTATCCAAGCAAATTTATGAATTATGGGCTATTGGACTAGGTTAGTATTTATGATTTAGATTTATTAATTTTCAAAATGTATTTGAATTATTTTGATTATATACTAATATTAATATTAAATATAAGATTTAATGTTTAATCAATAAATTAATTTAAAAATTTTGCACATTTACATTTGAATTAAAATTGAGCTCCAATTCTTAAGTTAAAAGTCACGTTAATTTGCCAAATTTTATATATAGCAGTAAAACTCTTTAAAATTATATAAATATGAATTTTTAGAATCACTAAAATTTCAATTAAGTACATCCTATTAATCTCAATTTGATCCACTGCTTTTAATAATAAGAAAAAAAAAGTGTTGTGAAAGTCTCTTGTTTAAGTTTAAGCGTCTGTTTATTACTATTATTCAGAAATTATATTTTTAAGTTTATTTATTAGTAAGAAATATGTTAAATAATAATAAAATTGATTTTTTATTTAATTTTTTTTAAGATAATGTAATATCATATGTAATATATGTTAGAAATAGTATTTGAACAAACAAGTTAAAAATAAAAATTATATTATTTTAATTCAAAAAAAAACAAATATAAATATATATAAATTATAATACAAAATCTAAAAAATATATATCATAAAATTTAAATAGAGAAAAGTAAAGATTGAGACTCGTGTTTCAACAGATATCCTTAAGATAATTATTTCGATCACCATGAATATTGAAAAACTCTAAAAGTTTATCTAACAAAATACAACAATCAAATGATAATAAACTTATATCATAGTTTATTACCTCGTGAACTTTTAAATGTTTAATCTTTATTGAAGAAACTTAACTTTATATTAAAAAATACAAAAAAATAATTTTTCTTCTTTTCTCCTGCTTTATATTTTTCTATATTTTTTTATTTTTTCTTTCCTTTTTTACTTCCCAAAACATCATTCAAACCATTAAGAGCAATAAATTCCAAGTGGGTAAATAAAAAAGTTTAAGAAAATTTTAATTCATTTATTTTTTTTATTTTAAAATAATTTTAATTAGTAAAAATTTTCAACAATCCCTCATATAAATGAAAATTGACGGAGAATTTAAATCAAATTTTGATAGAAAAATAGAATTCAACGAATCGAAATTTGCATAAGATAGGTAGGTGTTACCCTTTGATACTTCAGTTTGTGAAACTATATTTACCTTATTGATTGACCAATAGACGTCATGTCCTTGAAATGTTATGTCGTTCATGTAAGTGATGACATGCTTCATACAAGATTTTTTCCTCGCATAATTCAGTTCTCACTGTTATGTTTGTTTTAACCATGAATATACATTTGGTTCTATAAGAGTTTCTAAAGAATTAAGCCCTACACAAATCCATTTCAAAGCAACCCCATTCTTCTCTCACATAAGTGATCTCCTATCTATAAGAGTGATCCACAAAGAGTAACTCGTATACTCCGCTCAGTATTCTATTCTTAAGAATCATTAAAAGTCTTAACTTGTATTTTATAGGTATCATTGTTTTCATCGTAGGAATGGACTTGAGGGTTAACCTCCACAATGAACTCACTAAGTCTTTACAACTACATTGTCGCTTTGAACTTAGATCTTGGGATCTCCAATTAAATAGATTGGGTTTTCTTTGCAAATCCTTATTCATTCATGGGCTTTAGTCTCATTCCCCTTGATGACTTATCAATTAACTCTCGATTTAATCCTTTGGTTAATGGATCCATTATGTTATTCTTTGACTTCACATAGCCAATAAAGATATCCTCGGTTGAAAATAGTTATCTAATGGTATTATGTCTACGAAGTATATGTCAAGACTTGCCGTTATACATATTGCTCTATACCCTACCAATAGCAGATTGACTATCACAATGGATGCACATTACAAGTACAAACTTCACCCACTTAGGAATATCTTTTACAAAATTGTGTAGCCATTCAGCTTATTCGTCAAATTTATCCAAAGCGATGAACTCAAATTCCATCGTGGATATAGCAATGCATGTCTGTTTAGAGGACTTTCATGAAACAACTACACCACCCAGTATGAATACATATCCATTAGTAGACTTTGAGTCTTTCATAGAAGTTATCCAATTTGCATCATTGTATCCTTCTAATATAGCTGGATATCTTGTATAATGTAGTCCATAGCTACGTGTATATCTTAAGTATATAAGGAGTCTAGTAATACTTTTCCAATGATTAGATCCTATATTACTGGTATATCTACTTAGTTTACTTAGAGAGTAAGCTATGTTCGATCTTATACAACTCATTAAGTACATAAGTTTTTCTATCACTTTAGAATATTTCAGTTGAGACATACTCTCACTCCTATTCTTAGATAGGTATAGATTTACATCTACTAGTGTTCTTACAATTCCAGAATCACTATTGTTAAATTTCTTAAGTATTTTGTCAACATAATGATATTGATTTAGAATGAGACCACTTAATATCTTTGATATCTTAATTCCCAAAGTTACATGAGAAGGTCCCATATCTTTCATATCAAATCTTGAATTTGACATATTCTTAGTGGATTTGATCATTATTACTCACAATTAACATGTCATCAATGAAACGACATGAGATAACATAACCATTTTCTTTGTCCTTGACATATACACATTTGTCACATTCGATGATTTGTAAGACATTTGTCCTCATGAAATTATCAAACTTTTTATGCCACTGTTTTAGTGTTTGTTTCAAGAAATATAAAGATTTCACCAATTTATAGACCTTTCTTTTTTGGACTAGGCTAGGGTTTTGGGTTGTTCTATGTAAATTTCTTCATCTAACTTTCATTTTAGAAAGGTTATCTTTACATCTATGTGATGTATTTCAAGATTTCGTAATGCGATGATAGTAATTATCATCCTTATGGATGTTATTCTCATCACATGAGAATAAGTATCAAAGTAATCAAGGTTGTGTCATTGTTTGTATCCCTTAATTACAAGCTTGGCCTTGTGCTTTTCAATTAATCCATCTCATTTACATTTTCTTGTGAAAATCCACTTGGACCTTAGTGTTTTACTACTTTGAGTTTATCAACTAGTTTCCAAGTGTGATTTTGCATAATGAACTCAATTTCACTATTAATGGCTTCTTTCCATTGAGGATCTTCAGAAGAATTTGCAGTCTCTTCATAGGTTTAAGGTTCACTTTCTAGCAAGTAGGTTAAAAAATCTAAACCATAGGACGTTTCTGTTCTAGCCCTCTTGTTACGTTTGAGTTCAACCTTAACCTTATCCTCAACGCGTACGTTCGTTTAAACGAATTTGATTATCTTTGAGATTTACCTAGAAATACATGTTCAAAGATTGATGCATTCCATGATTACATTATCATGTTCTTGTGTATGTCGGAGATCTTTGACTCATGCACAAGAAACCGATAAGCACTACTATTATGTGCATATCTAATTAAGATGTAATCTATCATTTTTGGACCTATCTTCACCTTCTTAAATATAGTTACAACTACCTTAACAAGACACTATCATACTCATAAATATTTATAAGAAGGTACCATTTCTTTAAATAATTCATATAGTACCTTATGTGTGTTTTTTTGGGGGTACCTTATTTAAAAGATAGTTAGCTGACAAAACAACTTCCCCCTAAGTTTTGTGACAACCTAAAAATTAATAGCATTGCATTCATCATTTCTTTCAAGGTACGATTCTTACGTTCAGCAACTCCATTTTACTGAGGTGAATAAGACACTGTGGTTTCATGGATAACTACATGTTGTGCATAGAATTTACCAAATAGTGCTTCATATTCACCATCACGAGCACTACACAGTACCTTGATCTTCTTGTTAAGTTAATTCTCAACTTTTGTTTTATAAAGAATAAATTTCTCTATAGTTTTATCTTTGCTTTTAAGCAAATACACATAGCAATATTTCGTGTTATTATCAACAAATGTAATAAAATACTTATTGTCACTCCTTGTTTGAAAAAAATTCAAATTACATAGATCACTATGGATTAAGTCAAAGGGTGTAGTGTTCCTTTCAATCCGAATAAAATGATGACCTAGTCATTTTTGCCTTAACACAAGTCTCACACTTATACTTTGAATCTTTTTGAAATGCAAGTATGTATTCCATGTTAATTAGTCTACACAATGTATTGTAATTAACAAGACTTAGTCTACCATGCCATAAGTTGGAAGACCCAAGCATATAAACAAAATAATTAATTTTATTAATATTTTTAACTTTTACAATCATTACATTGAGCTTAAATATCCCATCAAAAACATATCATTTTCTCACAAACATCCTATTTTTGGTCACAATGATCTTATCATATTCAAACATTTTCCAAAAGTAATGAATAGTTTCTCAAACATTTCTCATGAATAGTTTCTCTCCATCTTTCACTAGTTCAAAAGTAATGAATAACTCTTTATCCGAGTATACGTGCATTGTTTCACCAATATCAATCCACCACTCCTTTGGGTTTAATCCCACTAAGTTCACCTCAAAAACAACTACACGCAAGTCAATATCATAGATATCATGAATGATGTCCTCAACCATGGTTGCCTCATGGTTCTTGTTTCTTTTTGGAAACTTGCAGTATGGGGCTTTATGCCCTATCCTCTCACAATTAAAGCAAATTCCTTTGAAGCTTGACTTTTTAAAAGTTGCTTATTTACGTCCAAATTTAGACTCTTTACCCAACTTACCCTTTCCATTATTCTTATTATGCTTGGAACTTTAACCACACTCAATCACATTAGCCTTGGGTGTTGATATGATATATAATATTTTAGAAGAAGCCTTGTTATCTGATGGCTCTATGAAAGTAAAGTTATTAGCACATTTTTTTACTTAATATTTATTTATTTTATTTAATAAATATTGTTTTTATTGCCAAAAAAATTAAAATATAAACTTTTTAGTGAAAAAAGGGTTAAAATATAATTTTTGGAATTTTTATGGATTTTTTATAAATTTTTAACGTATGAGCAATCCAGAGCTGCCACGTAGCATGTTATGCAAGTAGGGGAGCTGACTGGGCAAGCCACGCGGTCGCCATTCAAGCACAGAGAGAGAATCACGTCGCGCCACAGGTGAGGAAGACGAAACATATGTCACGTGTCAGCACGACATTCAGTCCCAGTTCAGAAATTGGTTAACACATCATGCCATGTGTCACTAGGCCATTGTTCCGTGCGTTCAACCTGTGCGCCACACCATCCATTTTCGTGAATTACGTTGTGCCACATGTCACTAACTCAGCGAGCGTTGACTCTGATTGGTCTCTCTTGCCACACGTCACTCCTTGATTCACTCAGTGAATTTCCCATCTCACGTGTCGCACATTGATTGGCTAAAATTGTCAGTTTTGTTTGTTTTGATCGTAGCCCTTGATCTGAAGCTAATCTGACGGTCTAGATCACACCTAAGCTTTATTTAAGCCCCTAATAACTCCATAAACCCTAATTGGCCTCCATTAGCATAATTTTGGTCATTTTTTGGAGCTAAAAAGAGAAAAAAAATACATAAAAATTCAAGAGACAACATAATTTGGGTGGAAATTTAAGAGAAGATTAATACTATAATTCAAGAGATTGATTGTATTTTTTTTTCTACTATTTTTTTCTTTATCAATTTTATGTCTTCCTTTATGAAAAATATAAGCTTTATGAATACAATTATGTATAATTAATTTATTAATCAAGGGATTTTATGAGCTCAATTTTCAGCATATGATGATTTAATATTTTACCCCAACTATAATTTTAATTTAATTATATTATTTAATTTGATTTGTATGCTATTAATTTTTTGGCCAATAATTTATCTATAGAGGCAATTAAATAGATTTGAGAGAATTATTTAATTGTTTGTTTTGATTAAATAACATGCATAGTTTCTAGGGAGAGATGTATGATTCTTATGTATGTGATTCATAATTGATGAACTTAATGAGTAGTATGCAATTTAATTGGCATGAGAGTGTGATTAAATTAATTACTATATGGTGTGTAGTTTACTTGAGAGAGAAATACATGCTAGGTTGGATGAAATTGATCATATAATTTATTGATAATTATATTGGAGGGATTTTAGCAATTCATATGTTTATAAAATTGGGGGATTAAGTATTCCTAGATATTTTCTCATATATCTTTTTAGTTACCAAATTTGATTTAATTAATTGTGACTATTTACTTTTAATTATTTTAATTTTGCTTACTTAAATTATAAAATGGTGGGTTAGATTCAATTGATTCTTATTGTATTCATTTTATAAAGAGTCAGTTAGTATATTCAGAACATAGTTTCGACATAGGTAATCAAAATGTCTCCATATTTCAATAGCATTAGAAGACTGAAAATCTTGTTCATCCTCAAGTTGATTGGGAGATTCTTCAATAAAAAAATTTGTCAGATTCTAGATGGTGAGATAAAACACCATCTTACTCCTCCATTTATTAAAGTTCAAACTATTAAAACTTCTTTAATTTCTCTGTCACAACATGATTCAAAGGAACATAAATTGATAACATTGGGGTAACCCTCTTAGTCCCAAAAGACCTCATCATTTAGTTAACATTAAAACCACCTACAATAGAGTTAGTAACATTCACAATTAGGTTCTCTGTTTTGGACATAGAGTGGTTATTTCATATACCATAATCTTTTCTTCTTTTTTTTTCTAAAAAAATACACAATTAAGAATGAAGTCTTATACTTATAAACATTGTGAACATAATTAAAATAAAGAATATACAAAACCATAAAAATGATTCGAATGAAAAAAAAAACCCAATTATTATGTCAAAGAAGGTATAAACGGTAAAATTGATACTAATATTTTATTCACACTATCAATACTTACGACTATAAGATAAAGATATTTAACTTGTTTGTCCAAAAATTACAAGCTTAAAATTTTTCTTAAGAATGTTAGAAATAATATATGAACAAATAAATTAATAATAAAAATTATATTATTTTAATTCAGAAAAGCACAAGTACAAATATATATAAGTTATAAATGCAAAATTAGAAAAATATATCATAAAATTTAAATAGAGTAAATGAAATATATCTTTAAGATAATTTTTTCGATTACTCTAAGTGTTAAAGAACTCCAAAAACTTATCTTTCAGGATACAATAATTAAATTATAATAAACTTACATAACAATTTATTACTCTGTTTTGTTTTATCTATTTCTCTGTTTCCTTTTTTTCCATTCTTCTTTCTTTTTTTTCTTCTTCTTATCTGCTCATAAAACTCTGCTTTATCTATTTCTCTGTTTTTCTTTTTTCCTTTCCTCTTTCTTTTTTTTCTTCTTCTTCTTCTTAGCTCATAAAAAGATATATATATCATTCAAGTTATTAAGAGCAATAAAGCTCAAATCGACAAACGAAAAAGTTTAAGAAACTCAAGGAAAAAGAAATGAAAACAAAAGTAAAAATCATTAAAAATAATTTTAATTCATCCATTTTTGGATTTTTTAAAAAAATTAATTCATAAATTTTTCAATAATATATACATGTTTGAATTTTTTTTAATAAACATATATATAATAATATAATTTTTAATTAAAAAATTATTTAAATATTTTAACAAATTTATTATCAAACTTAAATCAAAATTTAATGTATGACTATAGGTATTAGACAATTAAATTTTTTATTTAAGTTTAAAATAAAAAATTTGAATAATTGTTTAATTAAATGATAATTTTTTATGCATATGTCTATCCAAAAATATAAATATACATACGTGATTAAAGCTTTAAAGATAGTTGTGTATATATTAAATCTATTTTCAACTAAGGTTATCTCAAAGACGCCATTTGAATTATGAAAATGTTGGAAACCGAGTTTGTAACATATGCGCATTTGGGGATGCTCATCTAAAGTGAGGATTTATAATCCTCAAGAGAAGAAGCTGGACCCAAGGACCATTAGTGGGTATTTCATTGGACATGTCAAACGGTCTAAGGGTTATAGATTTTACTGTCAATCTCACAACACTAGGTTTGTGGAATCAAGAAATGCAAAATTTCTTGAGAATTACTTGATTAGTGGGAGCGATCTATCCCAAGGCATTGGTTCTGAGAAAGATCATTCAGATGCTCAATATGCGGATTGATCGTTATTGTTAACAACACATCTAGAGTACAAACGTGTGTTGAAGAACCAGTCCTAGAAGTACCACAAGTTGTTGATCCTGATCCAGTAGATTTTGAAGTTCACCATATGCCTACAGTTGTTGAAGTTCGACAGATGCCTACAGTTGTTGAAGTTCGACAGATGCCTATAGTTGTTGAAGTTCAACAGATGCTTACAGCTATTGAACAACATGATCCTGTTCCTTATGAGAATGTTGATGCAACATTAAAAAGATCTACTAGAGTAAGGAAATCAGCGATTCCTAGTGATTATGTTGTGCATCTACAAGAATGTGACTATAATGTTGGAGCCAAAAATGATCTTGAGACGTTTTTACATGCCATGAGTTCTAAGGTTTTGAACTTATGGTACAATGCCATGAAAGAAGAGATGGATTCTATGGCGTCTAATTGAGTCTGGGATCTCATCAAGTTGCCTGATAGTGTGAAATCCATTGGATGTAAATGGGTCTTCAAAACAAAGAAAGACTCACAAGGCAAGACTCATTGCCAAAGGATTCACTCAAAGGGAAGGAATCGATTACATGGAGACATTTTTCTCCTGTATCTAAGAAAGATTCACTTCGTGTAGTTATGGCATTGGTTGCCCATTTTGATTTGGATCTGCATCAAATGGATGTGAAAACAGCTTTCCTTAATGGTAACCTAGAGGAAGAGGTTTATATGAAACAACTTGAATGATTCTTCTCTAGTGATGGTGAGCATTTGGTTTGTGTTGTGTGTTTTGCAACACACATAAATCGTGCAAGTATACACGGTCACAAGTAATAAAGATTTGTAAGTAGAGTATCGTTCCTACGAGGATTTGTTACTATAGTTTTTTGAGTACTAAAATTGTATCTCTCTGATTTTATCCAAAATAATCGTTGATATGTAAAAAGGTAACAAAAAAATAAGAGAACTCTAGGATTGCAATTTTTCACCAAACTAATCCACTCCAATCATATTATTTTCTTTGGATTTATATTTTTTAGTACATTTAATTTGTCAACCGAAAACTTCTTTTTATTCATACATCTCTTCCGAGAACTCAGGTACAAACACACCTCGTTAAATTAATTCACTATATCTCTATGAAATTAAATTCACCAAGATTCATTAAGTTCTAAGTTTTCAAATGGCCACACGTACAATTAGGGTATATTCTATCCATCATACGTCATACATGTCATTCTATTTTAGCAAGCATATACAAAAATGTCTTTCTCAAGTTTATTTTTATGCCTGAAATCGTTTTGATAAAATTCGTAAACAATCAAAAAGCATTAAGCACAAAATAGAACGAACAAATCGAACGTCTTATAAATCTATCAAAAATAATTAAAATCAAAGCTTTATATATTTGAATCAAATGCAACCCTAGAAAAATTAAATTACTTCATAAATTTAAAATAAAAATTACAACAGATTCAGAAAAATTAGAAGAACAAGAAGGAAAATTAAAACATCACATAGCGAAAATATTTGGCACACGCAGAACACAACAAAAGCCAAAAATGGCTTCTGCGTGTTACTATGATCCAAACCGAACACCACAAAAAATTCTAAACTAAAAACTCTCGAAACTCTATCATAACATCACCTATTTATAGCTAAAAAAAATACATGAAAAATATTAAAAAAATAACATAAACGCGTTATAATTTGTATCGAAAATAAAACCCCAGGCATTCCACTTAAAATACTGCGGGTCACGCGAAAATCAAAAACATATTTTAATTCACGAGACAAGAGCCGTTTCGCATTTTTTTTATTCATTGTGCGTGCCACGTGTCAAAATACATTTTATTTGCAAGATTCCCTAAGGCCACGTGGCGATATCATTGGGTGAACAAACCGGCTGCCGTAGGAATGGCGCACGAGGATTGGGCGCCGAAAAAGTGAGAGCGGCAGTGGAAACGGGCGTGATCCAGTGTGATCGCGCGCGTTGTAAAATACCACGTGTCATAATATTGTTGGCTTCAAAATAAAGGAGACACGTGGCTACTTCTTATTCAAGAGACCTTGATGGTGCACGTAGCTTGGATGAGCCGCGTCGCCGCACGATTTTTAGACAAACGGGTCGTGCGCGACAACTTGGTTCCTCGCGCGAATCCGGGTGCTCATCCGATCCAACGGACAGCGATGCACCTCGGGGAGAATTCTGCGCAGCCGACATGCGGTCCCACTCTGCACGTTGGCACAACGCGGTAGGGAGCCCCACTCGAGCGCCGAGCACCGCGCGAAGGAAGATCTCCGTGCCCACTTCTCCTTGATGCAGCTTGATGAACACGCGCGAATCGATCCGTTGATTTTTTTATCGGACGGTCCCACGATTAGCGTTTGGAATAAGTGCATACGGCCTTCTTCTCTCTGAAATTTAAACTTTTATTAATTATATTTTGACCCACAAATATATTTCAATTTACATTTTCAACTTTTTTAATTGCAATACAAATTTTTGGTAATTTAAATTAAATTTTAAACTTTTAATAATTGAAATTAAGCCCGATTTTAATATTAATTATATTTTCAACTTTTTTAAATTGCAATTAATAACTCTTTTATTTGAAATTATATTTTTGGACAAAAAAATATGAAATTAAGTACATTCTCGATACAAATTATTTAATTTTATTAAAAATGTATTTTTAGCACATAAAAGGAAAATATTAATTTATTTAACAAAAATTAACTAAATATTAAAAGAACATAGCAATTATCATTACTAAAATTGATGAAAATAACTATATAAAATACAGTTATCAGTTTGTAAGCTTAATAAATCCATATATGGATTAAAATATGCTTCCCTTCAATTGTATTTGAAATTCCATAATGTCATGAATTCATTTGGTTTTGAACAGAACGTCATGGATCAATATATATACCAAAAGATTAGTGGGAGTAAGATTTGTTTTTTGGTGTTATATTTGGATGATATTTTGCTTGCAGTCAATTATAAGAGTTTGCTACACGAGGTAAAATAATTCCTCTCTAAAAATTTGATATGAAGGATATGGGCGAGGCATCTTATGTCATTGGTATTAAGATCCATAGAGATAGACTTTGAGGCATCTTGGATTTATCTCAGGAAACCTATACCAACAAAGTTTTAGAGAGATTTCGGATGAAAGATTGTTCACCAAGTGTTGCTCTCATTGTGAAGGGTGATATGTTCAATTTGGACCAATGCCCACGAATGATTTTGAAAGAGAAAAGATGAAAACCATTCCATATGCTTCAACTATTGGAAGCTTGATGTATGCTCAGGTTTGCACCAGACCTGACATTGCATTTGTTGTTGGGATGCTAGGGAGATATCAAAGTAACCCAGGTGTTGACCATTGAAAAACTGCAAAGAAAGTAATGAGGTACCTACAAGGAACCAAGGATTATATGCTCATGTATAGACGAACCGATGAATTGGAAGTAATTGGCTACTCCGATGCGGACTTTGCTGGCTATGTTGATTCACGAAAATCAACATCTGGTTACATTTTCATGCTTACTGGTGGAGCTGAGTCTTAGAGGAGTGCGAAACTGTCCTTGACTTCTACTTCCACTATAAAGGTCGAGTTTGTGTCATGTTTTGAGGTCACATCGCATGGTGTATGGTTGAAGAGTTTCATTTCTAGGCTTAGAGTAGTTGACTTTATTTCTAGGCCATTAAGATTGTACTCTGATAACTCAGTTGTTGTGTTTATGGTTAAGAACAACAAAAGTGGTAGTCGTAGTAAGCACATCGACATTAAATACTTGGCCATAAGAGAATGTGTTAAAGAAAAGAAAATGGTCATTGAGCACGTAAACACTAAGTTAATGATCGTTGATCCTTTGACTAAAGGCATGCCACTAATGAAATTCAAGGATCACGTAGAGAAAATGGGAACTGGTTTCACTTTGTAAATGTATATATAAAATTTATTAATGAAACTCTTATATTTTGTGATATTTTCTCATATTCATGTGCACCTTAATTTATTTGAGAAAATATATATTTTATTGGAACAAGAATAAATATAGGATTTATTCATTAAGTTTCGTTACCACATAAAGTTTAGTATTTCAGAAACTAAATACATTGTAATACATGGAAGATAATACTCGCTCTTAGAGGACATGTCGCTATGATTCATGTATTTTGTTAATCAAAAGAATTTCGATTAACGTTTGCATCAAGTGTGAGAATGTAATATTAGAATAGTGCAACTTAATGGTAAACCGTGGTGATGATCTGGTTTCGTCTGAACCGTATGTCGGTTCTGAAACCGAACGAGGTTCTTCATGGAAGAATCTTTATAAAGCATTGGGTCATCTCACTATTCACTTTTTAAATTAAGCTACATCATCAAAATGTAAAGAATAAGTGTGAGAAACCAATGAGAGGATAAAATCGAAAATCCATTAGAATTCTCATGTAAGTGTTAAAATTTGATCAATGACATTATGTATGTTTTCAATCCATTTTATTTCCATTGTATTTAAATTATGCGTTCATATAATTTCTTGAACGTTTCTAGATTGAATTGTGATTTTACACATATATCTTCACATGAAAAAAATTTAAATGATATTTTTTTACAAATAAAATAATTTAAAACATATGTTTAAATTAGGGCACTATATGTTTATACATGGAAAAAACACTATTTTGGCTCTACGCATTTGATAATAAAATTCTTAAAAACACGTAATAAAATTATTGGTTAATAACTAAAAATAAAATAAAGTAAAAAAATCATGTGGATTTGACCTATCAACATCCCCGTAACTTTTCTTACTTTTTTTTTAATTTTGTTTTATTCTCCAGATGTTTTACTTTGATTTAAAAAATGTTTTCCAATTTTTTTTCAAACATTTTTGATCATGCATTTTTTTTTATTTTTACAATGTAAAAAAAATATTAAATTTTTTAACATATGTTAATCACTATTTCTAACATATTCTTAATATAAATAATTTAGACTGAAAGAGCTTTAAAAAGACGATTAAGAGAGGATAATTAGTAAATTTGTTGATTATTATATTATTAAAATAATGCAAGTAAAGTAAGGGTTGCAAGGTGAGGGTAAAATGGACAATTCAAAAATTATTTTTTAAAAAAGAGGAAAAAACTTTAAAAAATAGCTCCTAATCTGATTCGTTATATGCATTCCCACGAATTTTTTTTAAAAAAAGAAAAAGAAAACTTTAAAATTCCCACGAATTTAAAAAAGGTTGTTAAAAAACTTTAGAAGATGTGGTGAGGGAAAAATACAACGTAGAAATAACTAAAGATGTGATCAAGAAGTCAAAAATAAAAGCTAAGGAACTTATTCATGGAAAATTTTAAGATCAATATATACCTTAAATTGTATTAATATGCCAAGGAGTTTAAGATGAATGATCCTAGTACTACTTATTATGTATGCTTAGGACCTGTGAAGAAAGGGTAGAAAAAAGGTTGTTAAAGATTCATAGGGTTAGATAGATGTTATTTGAAAGGGAATATTATAGGCATCCTTCTATGTACTGTGAGAGTAAATGAAAAAAATGGGATTTATCCTGTTGTTTATACTGTTCTTGAAAGTGAATAAAAAAGCATAAAAAAGATCTGTTAAAATATTATTCAAAGATTTTGGGATAATTAAAGATTATCATTGTAATATATGAAATAAAAGGAATAATTTCAACAATTAAATCAGTTATACCCCATATGTAACATATAATACTATAAAAAAAGTATTAAAGTCGGTTTAAAATCGATTTTAAACTAATTTAAAGTGAGTTCATTGAACCGACTTTAAATGAAATGACTTAAAATTTAAAGTCGGTTCACGTGTTGAACTGACTTTAAATTTTTTTTACAAAATTTACTCATTTTTTATTATACTCAAATTAAAACTTGTATTTGATCACTAAATAATAACATAAAAAAATAAAATCAGTTTAACAAATAGTTTAAATAATACAAATAATTAAAAAATAAAATATTAATTAATATTAGAAAAATAAACATAGTTTTGTTCTATGTTATTCAAGATCATCATATTTTTTTCATGATTTTATAATACAAACTTACATATATAATACAAAAAATTATATACATAAATAATAACACATAATAACAAAAATATAAAAAATTATACACATAAATAATAACACATAATAACAAAAAAAATATGAATAATAAGTGCGTATTATTAATAGAAATACTTACAAGAGTAAATGAAGTAACAAAATGAAGGAAATGAAGAAAAAATAGTATTTTGTAAGTGAGAAATGAGTATAAAAAATTTGATTATTTTGCTCAAAAAAATAGTGGATTTAAAAGATTAGTTAGAGATGAATAAAACTCACTAAACGACGATGAAATTGGTATTCGTAGGTGGCCAAAAAATGAGAAATAGTTGAGTATAAGTGGAGGAGGTTTTGAGTTTCTAAGAATAATACACCGTTACGTCCACGTGTAACGTCGGTTCCATACGTCAACCGACGCTACGTCCTACGTGGATAACGTCGGTTCTACACCGAACCGACTTTACATATTGACTTAAATACCATTTTTTAGATTACTGATATAACTTGCATTTCACATATGCACAAAATTTACACAAAGTTCAACAAAGGACAAAGGGTGCAACCTGTAATTTCTGGTCTCTTTTACAATTTCTAATGCTTCCGATCTATGGTTTTTCAACTAGCTAGGAGACAATAGTTTCACAAGCAATATCCCTATTTTGAAAAACATTTCCAACAGCAAACTAAACATTACGCATATCCCAAAAAATTATAAAAACAAAAAAAAAAACTATAAAATCACAGCTGCAATTGTCCAAATAGGTTTGTAAATACAGGTTCAGACAAATACATTTATGCTCTAGTAGAGCACTAACATTACATACATATTGAACCACTAAACTGTTCAAAATAGGTTCAAACTAACCACTGACCACCAAAGTCTTCAAAACACCTCAAAAAGTGGCAGGACTACAACCATACGCATTAGCCATTGTTGCATTACATTACATATGCATAAATCACTAACATAGGCACCCTAAAATGGCAATAACAATCTTCAAAAATTTCTTCAATTGGGCAATCTTCAATCCTTAGCATTGATTCGATTTAACAAGCGTGTAATAATTTCACTTGTTCTTGGATCAATAGCTGGATCAATCCAAGCGAAACATTCACAACTACGACTCCATTTATCCATTTGCCTCCATTTTCTTCGTTGCAACAAACCCCAATTAAAAAACCTAAACCATGTCAAATAAATGGCTGTGGATATTTATTCAACCATAGGTAAAAAAAGAAAAAAAATGAACTCAGTTCAGTACAGAGAAGAGAAGAGAAGAGAAGAGAACCCACGAGTGAGCAATCATAAAATCACCTCCCTAGATTCTTTGAAGTCCAGGATGTTGAAGCTTTTGCTTGTAATTCACAGTTGCAATAAGGAGTTGCTAAATAATGGCTTAAGAAAGGGTTATTAAGAAGGGGTTGAAGTCCAGGATGTGAATCGCACATGTTTTTTAATAATAAAATATTGTGGTAAACAGCAAAAATGTCCTTATTTGTTTCTTTTGTTACAAATAAAATGATTAAATGCTACATTTATTTTAAATAAAGTGACGAATAAATCACTTAAACCTTTGTTATATATAACAAATTAGCGATCATAGTCTCATAGAGATGAATAAGTTGTAACAGAATTCATCACCCTAACCAAACTTATTTAACTTAATAGTACTTCTAGGCTCTAGCATAAGTGTTAATATAGGTAAATATTCTTACTAAATAATCTTTATTTTTAAATAAATACAATATAATTGTATATATTAGTTCCAGTTGTAACCTACTTTCTATACAAATAGATATAACAAATGAAATATATAAATCATTCTAAATGTAAAATAATTTAAATTAATGGTATAAATAATATCATAATTTAAAATTTAAAATTAATTAAAATAACTTCGCAACAAAATATCAACTAATAAAAAATTACATATTCATTGTTAGATGAGTTTACTCAATGATTCCAAATAATTTTTCAAAACGATTAATCTAATTCATTTATTTTGAGAACGCTAGCCTATATACATAAATATACACTTACATTGTTTCTCTTCTTCGTATAATCATGTAAAAAAAATTGTTTGAAGTAAAAATATAAAAACATGTTAAAATTGTTAAATGAATGGTTTTCAAAATAAATTTAAATGCATTCATATTTAACATATATTTATTTGAACAAATATCTTTTCAGCGTATCCTCGTTCTATCATTTTGAATCTGTATTATTACATTTTGAATTTGTATTCTTATAATATCTTTGTTTTAACGTACATTTATTAAATATATGTTATTTACCTTGGTATTTATTTTTCCTATTGGGTCATATAAACCTTTTATTTTTTTTTAAAGAAAAATATCATAAAAATTCTTTAGATTAGATTATTTGTGTTATTTAGTCTCTTAAATTTATAAAAATAATCAACTAAAGATAAATTATATTATTTTAATGATTTTCTTTTAAAATGTTATCACTTTTATATTAAATGATTAAACAAAATTAAAATTTAAGTCTTTAATTTAAAATAATTGAATGAACATATTATAAAATCAGAGGAAGTTGGAATTTTTTTTGTATTTTTTATTATAAATAGTAATACATAATATATATAAAGATGAATTTGAACATATTAGTAAAATAGTTCTATGTTATATTAATAATTAAATGAGTCAAATGCACGTGATTTTACACCAAATAAGATAATTAAATAAATCAAATAAGGTAATTAAATATTTCTATAATCACTCTAATTACATAAACATATAACTCATGTCAACAATCCCCTTTCAAATTGGGCATAGATATCTTTAATGTCCAACTTGTCTAGTGATTTGTGAAAGCTTTTACTTGAAACAACTTTTGTAAGTATATATGCAAGTTGTTCATCTAGCCTGACAAAAGGAAATTTGATGATTTTTTCTTCAATGTTCTTTTTGATAAAGTGTTTATACAACACCTCGATGTGTTTTTGATGATCATATTGGATTGGATTATGAGAAATATAAATTATTGCCTTATTATAACAAGATAAGCACATTTCAATATTTGGTGCAAACCCTATCTCGGTTAATAGTCTCTTGTGTCAAAGAAGTTTAGAAAGTCCCATGGAGATTTCTTTAAATTCTACTCCGACACTAGACAAGGCCTTCACTTTTTGTTTTTTTACTTCTCTATGTATTCAAATTTTTGCCATCAAAAGTGAATTATCTAGATGTGGAATTTTTATTCTATTTAGTCTCTACCTAATCTACATCTGTATAACCATCAACATTAAGATGAATATTCTTAGAGAACATAACCCCTATACTTGGAAAAGATTTTAAATAGCAAAGTATCTAAATCACAGCACTCATATGCTCTTTACTAGGGTTTTGCATGAATTGACTTACTATACTAACAACATAAGCAATATTAGGATGACTATGTGATGAATAAATTAACTTACCTATTAATCTTTGATACCACTCTTTATCGATTGGTACCTGAATGTCCTCCAAGTTTGTGATTTTGAGCAATTGGTGTATTAATCAGCTTCTAATTAATCATTCATACTTCAGATAGTAAGTTTAGCACATACTTTCTTTAGGAAAGAAATATACCTTGACTTGATCTAGCAACTTCTATTCCTAGAAAGTATTTTAGTCCGTATAAGTCCTTCATCTCAAATTCGATACCTAGTTGCTTTTGAATCTTGGAGATTTTTTTATTTCATCTCCTATGATAATTATATCATCCATATAGATTATTAAAATTGTGACCTTGCCTTATCGATGTTTCAAGAAAAGTGTATGATTTGAGTTACTATATTGAAAACCATATTCTTCCATGGCTAAATTAAAACATCCAAATCATGCTAGAGATGATTGTTTTATTCCATCTAATTCCCATTGTATTTTACACATAACTCCTGGGAAATGTCCATATATACATTCTCCCCAAGATCTCTGTAAAGAAAAGAGCAATTGATGCAAAGGCTAGTCTAAATTTGCTACAAGGGACAACAAGACTCTAATAGCATTTAATTTCACAATAGGTGAAAAAATCTCTTCATAATCTATGCCATAATTATGTAAATAACCTTTTCACCACAAGCCATGCCTTGTATCTTTCAATGGATCCATTTACATTGTACTTAATCGAGAAAACCCATTTGCAACCTATTGTTTTTTTCCACCATTGGTAATGAAATAAGAGCACATGTTTCATTCTTTTGTAGAGTTACAATTCTTCTTTTATTGCTTGCATCATTGTGGATATTGTAAGACTTTTTCTATCCCACTAGGAATATGATTTGTAGACATCTCATGAACAAATCTTTAGGGAGGTTTTGATAATCTCTGAATAGATACATAATTGGTAATTGAATACTTTGATCCCTTTCTTTCAATATCTAGTGAGTATTGACTTGGGGGCTTACCACTACTATGTCTAAAAGTTAAGTGATAAGTAGTAGGAGTATCCAAAATATGACTAGATGATGGTGCAAGAGAACTTACCTCATGGATATTCTTAAGAAAAGCATTGTCGTGTTCAAGAAAGAGGAGTATTTTTAGCAGATTCAATATCCACAACAATATCACCATCATTTTCTTTACTTTCTTCTTTGCTTTCAACATTATCTTCCGTATTCTCTTCAATTGGTATTACCTTAGTTATCTCATTTCCTCCCCTTCTTTCCTTACCATATTCAAGTTCTTGACTAATTTTATAAACTTGCTCAATTCTTGGACAATCCCACCACTTTTATTCTTCATCCCATGTCTCTCCTTGGAGACGAGAAATAGGTATTGGAAAAGAGTAGTAATTTTTTTATTTTAAGAAAATGACATCCAACATGATAGAAGCACGTTTAGTGGTAGGATTATAGCAATGATAGCCCTTTTTATTTATGACATACCCCAAAAATGCAACAGATAGCATAAGGATTAGGTTTTGTTCATTGATTTTTATGTAGATTAACAAATGCAACACATCCAAATATGTTTGGTGGAATAAGCAAAATAGACGACAAAGTAATATAGTTAGACAAATCCTATATTGAAGTCTTAAACTGTAATACCTTTGATGGCATTCAATTTAGTAGGTGCACGACAGTGATAAATGCATTATCTTAATGTCGACTAGACACTTTTGTTCCAATTAACAAGTCACATGTAGTTTATAAAATATGTTTGTTCTTTCTTTTGCCCATACCATTTTTTTGTGGACTTTGAGCATAAAAAGTTTCATGAAGAAAGTCATTTGATCGAAAATAGGTATGGAAAATTTTGGTGACATATTCCCCTCTATTATTAGGTCTAAGAATCTGAACTTTATCGAGAAATGATTTTTAATCATAGTATGAGATGTACGAAAAATGCCAAATATCCCATCTTTATGTTTTACTAAATACAACTAAGTCATTTGAATACAATCATCAACAAATGTCAAAAACTAGCCAATATAAGAAACATTTGTTATAAAAAAGAGTCTCCAAACATCAAAATGAATCAAATCAAATGGAATATCATATTTATTGGAACTAAGCTAAAAAGGCAAACGATGACTCGTAGTTAAAATGTAAGTTCACATTTAAAGTTTGAATAATTTAAATCTAAAAATAACTTAGAAAATAGGTGTTTCATGTAACTGAATAATGGGTGCCCAAAAATGATGATGCCACAACCAAATTTTTTCTTAGTAGGGTTCAAATGTTGCACATTATTAACTATATAGAAGCTAAAGTCATTTGTATATTGAACTTATGAAATAAGAGATAATTGGGGTTCTGTATTTGTCAGGATGCTCGTCCTAATCTGCCATTAACTTCTTTTAGTTTTTAGCCTTTGAGTTCCTTCTACCATTCTAGATACCCATATAACTTGAAGCAACTTTCACAAGTGTGTTTCATGTTTTCACAAAGAGAGCAACCACCTAATCCACCTTCTATTTATCCTTTATTCTATGTAAATGTACTTTACTTTTTATCACTTAAAGATGGGAACCCAGATTTGGCCAACTAAAGTGTAGTTGTTTTTTAAGGTCTATTTTTTATTCCATTAGATGCCATGGCAACAACTATTTGATCAACACAAATTGTATACAATGAATACACAAGTATACGTATTGTGACAAGTAATATAATGATAAGAAAATATCATTATCACGAAAATTATATTATTATAAACTAATTTATAAAACAAATAAATAAAAATCATTTTTTTGTGTTTTTATGTTTTAAGAAAGAAAAATTAAAAGAACTAAAAATAAATAGCAATAATTAATTAAATCAAATTTGGAAGCTAAGAAGATGTATGGGAAAATATCTAAGAATACTTAATCTCTCAATTTTCAAGTGAATCACTAAAATCTCTCCAATATAATTTCCACTCAATTACATGATCAATTGAATCTAACATAACATGTATTTCTCTCTCAAGTAAACTATACAACGTACAGTAATTAATCTAATCACACTCTCATGTCAATTAAATTGCATACTACTTATTAAGTTCATCAATTATGAATCACATACATAATAATCATACATCTATTCATAGAAACTATGCATGTTATTTAATCAATACAAAAAATTAAATAATTATCTCAAAATTATTTAATTATCCCTATAGATTAATTGTTGGCCAAAAAATTAATAACATAAAAATAAGATTAAATAATATAATTGAATTGAAATTATTATTCGAATAAAATATTAGATTCTCACATGTTGAAAATTGGGTTTATAAGACACATAGATTAATAAATTAGCTAGATATAATTTTGTTCATAAAGCTTATATTTTTCATAAATAAATATATAAAAATTGATAAAGAAAGGAGAAGAAGAAGATATACAATCAATACCTTGAATTGTAGCACCAATCTTCCCTTGAATCTCTACCAAAATTGTATCTTTTTTTTGAGTTTTTTCTCTTTTTGACTCCAAAAATTGATAAAAATTATTGAACTTTTGGCTCATTAGGGTTTATGGGGAAATTAGGGGGTTAAATTAAGCTCATGTGGAATCTGGACTATCAGATCAACTTTAGATCAAGGGATTAGACGAAAAAAAAAATTAATAGTTCTACCCAATAGAAACATGACACATGGCATAAAGATTTATTGGGCAAATCAGCACATGACACATGGCAAAATGGACTCATCTCGGTCAATATATAATGAGTCAACACCATGTGGCACATCATGATTCATGGTAATGGCTTGTGTGGTACCCCGATGAGAAGAATGGATGAATTAGGTAACGACGTGTGGCAAATCCATTAATAGTGTAGTGAAACTCAGAATGAACATTATACTAACACATGGCATGGTATTGCATCACATAGTACACATAATGTTGTGCGATTAGCCCTCTTCGCTTATGTGTAATCTACGTGGCTTGCCTAGTTAGCTCCCCTGTTTACGTAATGTCCACATGGTGTCTTCTAATTGGTCTTTCATTAAAAAAAATCATAAAAAATCTAAACAATTCCAAAAAAAAAATTGAAAACTTATATTTTTATCTCTTTTCAAAAATGATATTTATTGAATAAAATGAGAAAATATTAAGCATAAAAGTGTATTAATGATTCTACTTTCATAAAGTTATCACACCCCTAAACTTAACTTTTTGTTTGTCCTCAAGTAAAACTAAGTCTAACTAAAAAAATGACATGGATAGTATATTTATAAATATATAACCATTAATATATGAATATTTAGCAACAAATATCTCCCTCAACATTCGTACAATTTTATGACAATGAAGCTCACATATTCATCATTCAATGTTCCATCAATGCAAGAATATGCAAGGTTTTTGACAAATAGATTCGTGTGTATGTGTTGCATATGATATTATCTAATGCACTTATGAAATCAACCTATATGAGCATGCTAATCAGTTCAATCTTAGAACAAACCTTATAAGTTTGTTTTTTGTAGCCATCTCCACTAATATAAATATACACTTAGCTATATATCGGTAAGGGCTTTACAAGCTTGTAATATAAGACTTAAGTGAGGATCGATAAATGAAGATATTTTGGCTATTTTCACACCTTAGATTTATTTTTATTCACCGTGCACTTTTTAACTATAATTGAGTTTTTATTGATATTTTAGTGCATCTTGTCTTATCATTTTTTTCATATTCTTTTATTCCATATCTCTTTTTTTTTGTAATCTCACAACACTTTGTAATCTCACAACACCCCAAAAATTATTTTCAATTTTTTTTAATACAAGTTAAAGGTGCAAGGGTAAAGGTAACACTAATTGGTTAGGCATATAATATTGCTTAAAGATATGAAAGGTTTCTTAATTTGGCTCAAATGGGTGACTAAAAATATTAACAATGGTTAGCTTAAAAGGTTTAATCGATCTAAATAATGCTTAAATAATATCTTTTGCTAAATATTATTTAAAATTTTGTCTCAAGGGATGATCAAATAGATTCTAAAACCTAATAGACCTTTTCAACTCATATAACTCATTACAAATTTTCTTTCAATAGGAACACCAAAATTAATCATGAACATTTGCATAAAAATTTGAATCAATCTAATCAAAACTAACAAGCATATCACATGATTAATATAAGTATCTTAAGGAGCATATTATGTTCCTTATCCTAGTCATGACAACCAGTTTTTATCATTAAGTTTATATGTTTTATATCAAGCATGCATGCATATAATTTTCATATATTTATCAATTTTTACCTAAATCAAGATTAAAAACATCCTAATAAAATCATAAAAATTAAAGATACATACTAAATACTAAAATAGAGGATGAAGTTTCCTCCTCGAAAATTAAATTGCACATTATCCCCAATGTGCACATGTAAATATGAAAAAGGTAAAAGTAAAAAAAAATTCCCTTAACTTTAGCACACTACATCTGTCATTGAAATTGCTCAATCTTGTTGCATCATTTCTCTCAACATTTATTCACCTACAAACAAAAATAATAAAAATATAAGTAAAATAATGTTGGGTTGCCTCTAAACCTGCGTCACATCAAACGTTATTGACTAGACGATCATATCTACTGCTAAGGTACATCCTTCTGTGTCCATTTACTATTGAGTTTGCTCAAAAATAGTTTGAGTCTTGATTTTTTCAATAGTACTTTATGTTTCGGTGTAAAAATGCACTACTCAATTCCCTTATCATAACATTTTTTGTACTTTTTGGCACTTTTATAAGCACTTCACCATAGCTCATCTAATTTATGTATTTTCATCAGCTTTTTCACCTCTATATTAGACTCTTTTGCTTGCCCACTTGATTGGAAATGTTTAGATAAAGGTGTAAGGTCTAAACTTGGTGGCCCTTCAATAGATGGTTTAAGCTTAGGTCTTATCTCAAAAATTTCCATAACCACGTTAAGTATACACATAGAAGGTGTAACCTCCAAATAGTTCACACAATCAACAATATCAATTATAGATTTCATACTTTTAAAATTAAAATAGATTATGTTGTTTCTTGGTGAATTTACTTCATTATTCATAACATTATGTAGAATAGTCTTAAATGTGGTTGACTCAACGGATTATTCTAAGTTATCATCACAATCAATAACATTTATCCTAAAACATTCATTAACATTATCAATATCAGAGGGTTCGGATGCTTTAAAAACTTTAAATGTTACTTGTTCATCTTGCACTCTTATTATAAGCTCACATTTTTGTACAATAATGAGTGTTCTTTCAGTTGCTAAGAATAGCGATAAAGAATAATAGGAATTCTACGGTCCTCTTTCATATCTAGTACTATGAAATCTATCGGAAAGATGAACTTGTATACTTTTACTAGCACATGTTCTACTACACCCGGAGATCGCTTAATTGATCTATCTTTTATTTGTAATGTTACTAAAATAGGTTTGATATTACCAACCCCCAATCTCTTAAAGACTGATAATGACATAAGGGTAAAGCTTGAACTTAAGTCACATAGCGCCTTATCAAAATGGATGTTCCCAATAGTTTATGGGATGTCAATGCTACCTGAATCTTTCAATTTTCAGGCTAGTTTTCTAGTAAGGACGACACTACAACATTTAGTCAAGGTTATTGTTTCATTATCTCCAAGCCTCATTTTCTTTGACAAGATGCCTTTCAAAAATTTGGTATATGAAGGCATTTGTTCAAGTACATCTGTAAATGGTTTATTTATGTGCATTTTTTTTGAAGAATTTTAGGAATTTTGAAAACTATGTATCTAATTTTTTTTACAATCTTTGAGGAAAAGAAATAGTGGGTTTATAGAGATTGCTCTTTTTTGGCTAAATTATTTCCTTTTCAGTGCTATCTTTATCAATTATTTCCTTTTCAGTGCTATCTTTATCCATTATTTCCTTTTCATCCTTGTTAGTTTTCGATTTGTTCTTATCCTTTTTAGTCTCATGTTCCTCTTTTAGAGTTTTACCACTGCTCAAGGCTATAACATTGCAATGCTCCTTACATTCTCTTATTGGGTTAATAATTGTGTCACTTGGAAGGTTATCCTGAGGCCTTTGACTTATGACCAAGGAAATTTACCCCATCTGGGTCTCTAAATTCCAAATTAAAGCCTCTTGAGTGGATACTTTTGTATTTATTGATTGGATGAAGTTTTTCATCATCCCCATTAAAGCATTTGAATTGTCCTCAGTATGTGGCTTCTTCTCTTAGACTTGAAATTTGTGTGGTTGTTGGAAACCAGGTGGTGGAAATGCATGACGGTTGAATTGATTACCACCATGATTGTTGTTATTACTCCAAGAGAAATTTGGATGTTGTCTCCATCCTAGGTTTTATATGTTTGAGTATGGATGATTGTTTTAGTTCATATTACCCACTAGCATATTAATTATGGATTATTTAGACAATTATCAAACAAATGATCGAGCTCCCTTACAAAAGACATAGGATACCTTTGTATCTTTTGAATCTTAGACCTAGTTTATACTTGCTGACAAGTTTTAAACCTTCAAAATCTTAACCAAAGATGACACTTGAGCTATAAGTGCTGTGATATCATTTATGTCATACACTCTAGCTACTTTTCTTGTGGATGTCATTCTTTCCATTGGCTATTGATAATTATTGCTAGTCATTTTCTCAAGTAATTCATAAGCTTGATTGTAAGATTTAGCTAACAAAGCTCCATTAGTAGATGCATCAACAATGGTTCTTATTTGAGCATTGAGACCATTGTAGAAAGTCTCCATTTGGATCTAATGAGAAATACTATGGTGAAGACACTTTCTTAACAATTCTTTGAATCATTCTTATGCTTAATGATGCCAGAATCGGGATTGCCAAAAACTTTGATGCCATCCCCACAACGGAGTCATCCCATGCAACGGCGCCAAAAACTTGATGAACGAAAACTGGCATCGCCGATCCTGCCAATACTTTGGTTTTATATTTATAAAACTCTTGCAAGTGCACGAATCATTTCGTAGAAAATGATAAGTATACTCCCAAGGTCGATCTAAGGAAGGAATGTATTTGGTTTTTAATTTATTATTCAAACTTTTAAAAACGAAATTAAATCCTAAACATCCTGTCACGATATTTTGGGTTTTTTGTGTTTTAATCTAATTACAGAAAATTAAACATAGATTCAATAAACATTCATGCAAATTTTATCATTTATAATAGTGGAGTATTTATGGATATAATAACTAAGTTAATTATGCTTTCTCATATTATTTAGGTTATTAAAGATATGAATTGATATTAATTGATTCTCCCTTTTTTGTATGAATACCACCTTTGGTGAGGTTAGATATTCTTTGTTAACTAAACAAATCAATTAACACCTATGGGTGGGGTTAATAACTAATTTGGTTAATTAAATTAATTCCTTTTTCTAAGAGATTGAAAATGAACCATTTAAATGCCACCTTTGGTGAGGTTAGACGATTTAAACTTTATTGAGGTGTCAAATTAAACCTAAGAATTTAGTTATCCGGTACTAACTTTCAAGTTTTAAAACTACCTACGAAAACATGTTGTCAATACATTTTTAGATAATAATTCTTATAAAAACTTTTGAAATAGAGCTTCACTCTAACTACGAGGCGATTGTACCAACAAATAAAATAACACTACTCTAAATCAAACCAGGATAACTAAACCTTAAAATCTAATTTTCAGATTTAAGTTTGTAATGAAAAATAATATATTTCTCTCTAACATTCTTAATATAAAATCTTGAATAAAAAATAAAATCAATTCATTTTAGAGATTTTTACCTATTTAATATTTACTTAAACATAACAACGTTATTATTATATCATGTTTACAAGCAACTAGCACAGTTAAATTTAATCACGAGACAAATTAAATGTAACATGTAAGAATAAAGCATAAAAAATAGCAAAGAAAATAAAATCCTTACGATCTTGATGCCATTCCCATTGCTAGAAAACCTCCAAAGCGAATTTGCACTCCCGTTTATTGAATCAAAAGCTAATAAATTACAAAAAACATAACTAGTCCTTCCCAAAAAGGGAAGAACTCTAAAACTAAGAGAAACTAGCTAAAACACAAGAAAAACTAGCTAAAACATAAGAAAAACTAATAAAAACTAAAAACAAAGAAATGGAGAGAAAGAAAGAAGAGAGAAGTGTGTTTTGAGGTGTGTTTTTGAAGTGAAGGGAAGAGGGGTATTTATAGGTGAGGATGGAGAGAAAAAATGAGTAAAAAATGTTAAAAAAAAATGTAAAAACACGTAATGGACATGGTGAGGACATTGATGACGTCGGCGTGGCGTCGTAGAAGCTGACGTGAAAAATGGGGCGAAATAGCATCGGCCTATGTGAAGTGGTAGCGGATGAAACGATACCCCGCCTGCATGACGCGTATCATTCGGATGAAACAGTACCAGTGACGCTATTAGCCTTGTGGCCATATGCTGTATGAGGATGAAATTTCTTTCGAGACACGATTTTCTCCTATTTGACATTTTTGACCTTTTCGACCCATATTGTTCAATTGGTTCCATATTTGTTGACGTTTCCCGTTTATTTAGTAATATAATTAGATGTATTGCTTCGATATTCCTCTTTGGTCTTTAATTCACGTTTTTAGCGAAAATACTTGAAAAACAATAAAAATACTCGTGATTTCGAAAAAGACAAATTTATATATATATATGATAAAACATATAAATATATATATTTTTAATCATTTAATGAGCATAAAATCATTGTAATTTTAGTGCTTTTTGACTCTTCACAAACCGACCAGGTTCTTACTAGTCCGCTTATGAAGAAGCGATAAAAACTAAAAATTAAATTATCCTAAATCACTTCATTGATTGACACGGTTGCATTTAACCTATGCAATAAACCTTTAAACCACTAGGTTGCCCCTGAGTGGGCAGTTTGAGTCTCGTGAGGGTTTTGATAATGATACCCATGAGCAACGTTGAACTAAATGTAAAAATCAAAAGAAACAGTAAAAACAAACTTAAAAATTAAATTTACAACAAAATCACAAATTAACAACATCTCACAAAAATGTGTCATACTTTTTAATCTCCTTTAAGATCATAATTAAAATCTCAAGCATAAGTTATTTTAATCTCTTTAAACAATCATGATTTATTATAATAATTAGTCGAAAATCATTTTCATATTTCATGTCAAAAATGTATCAATTTAATTTCACCCAATTTATGTCATGAATAAGAATTAGCTTCATATTCCTTTCACAAGTCAATACTCTCCTTGAATCTGTGGTTCAAACACTTCATTACTATTTTATATCTTGCGAAAGAGTTGATGTATAGAAATGAACTAATATGTTAACTATGTATAAAGAATAAAGGCTCAAAGTGTTATTTTAACATTGATCTACGTGAAAGGAATCAAATGTATAAATTATAAAGATATCATATATAAAAATTATTTTCAAGCATAAATCAAAATCATTAAGAAAGAATTTCAAGATATATGCCTTTTACAAATGAAGAGAGTGCAATGACTTTTTAGGGAATTATTTCTATATCTTTCTTTGTAATTAACTTTACTCAACTTTGTAAATGTGGGTTATAGTATGTAGATTATACTATATATTCTTTATCTCTCTATTTTTTTAGAAGATATTTCTCAATATATGTATTTTAGAAAGTCATTACCCGTTATCTGATTGTACATTTTTTGGATTTTGGTGAGTGGTTAATTTTGTGGCTTTTACGTTTGATCTTGGTTTAGGTAACCCGGATATGTCTTTTTTTGTGAGTCATGCATGAACGAGATATAAGCATATACTTATCAATTTCTACTCAAATCATTTAATCTAAGCAAAAATAATAATAAAAAATATACGATGCTGTATTAAGATGAGAAAAAATTCATACATTCAATGCTAATACCTATAGAATCATATAAAAATTTGAAGAAATAAGAAATGTGTTTGGAGTAGAAAAAATATATAGTTCACTCTGAATAAAGGAAATTAGGCTCAAATTATATCTCCTGAAAGGTAGTCTCATTAAAAAATTCATAAACAGATTTTAGGTTTAATATAATTTCTACATCTTGTCGAAATACTAGTTATGACAAAAACTAACTAATTATCAAAAAATAATTACAAAATATTTCATGATATGTTTTCAAAAATTAATCCTAACGATTACAAGAGACTTAACTATTTACTTAAATTTGATTTAAAGAAATGATAATTTTTGTGAGAATTTTTTTTTTCAAAAATTACTAAATCACACAAAATAGAAATAAAACCAAAAACACAAAAAATGAAAAAGTATATTTTTTATTTTTTAATTTTTTTAATTTTTAAATTGTTAAAACTCTTTTTGTTTTAATTAAGCATGGTAACTTTTCACCACCCCCAACCTAGAACTTACATTGTCCTCAATGTAACAACTGTAAATTAAAGATAAAGAGAAAAGAGAAGAAAGATTACCTATTTCTTGAGAAAGTGCAAGTAGTAATGGAAAATGCAGGTGCATCCATCATATTCATCGTTAAAGTGTATACAGACGGTCATTGTGAACTTCTAACATCTCAACAAATATTTTTAGTTTTAACAATTTAAAAATTATTCACATGTAATTAATATGAAATAAACAATAAAATTAAGTAAATAAAAGAAATAAAAGAAAATTACCTAAAATGATGGGTTGCTCCCATCAGCACTTAGTTGCGTCTTAGCAAGGCGTAACAGGATTGCATTTTAAGTAAACTCAATGTCCCCATCATTGAGTTAATCAAACCTTCCAGGTAAGCAAGGTTGTCTACCTATACTTTTTGAGTCATGCACAATTGATTTTTAAATTTCTTTTTATACTTAAAACTGAAACATCTTTGAGTTTTAGATAACGCGTCTAGGTACAAATCAAATAATTAAGGCATAAAAACACAATTGTACCTAGATTAAACAAAGCAACTAACTCCTTAGATTATAATTAAAACTTTAAAATTTTGGAGGTAGTTTAATTTATGTTTTTGTTTTTTGTTTTTAAGAAAAAATAACATAATCGATATTAACCAAGAGTGCTCCCAGGAAAGAATGGTGGTGCAAAGGCTCCTTAAAAACCATCATCCTGACGGAACAACGTTGAAGGAAAGACTAAATGTACAAAGGCTTGAAGCTGATGCAAATAGAAGCTCATGATCTTTACTTTTCATGTTATTAAGTTAAATTAAATAAAAATTTAAGTTAATGAAAATCTAAGTTAATTAAGTTTGAAGAAAATGTTAATTAAGTTAAGTGAATTAAAAAATCTAAGTTAATTAAGTTAAGTTAAAAAAATCGAAGTTAATTAAGTTGGTAAAAAAAAGTTAATTAAGCTAAATGAAGTAAAAAATCTAAGTTAATTAAGTTAAGTGAAAAAAATCTAAGTTAATTAAGTTAAGTGAAGTAAAAAAAATTAAGTTAATTAAGTTAATAAAAATTTAAGTAAAAAACTAAGTTAATGTTAAAAGCAATCTAAGTTAATTAAGTTAGTAAAAAAAACTAAGTTAATCAAGTTAAATAAAAATCAAAAAGAAAAAAAAGCTAAAGAAAGAAAAATAAAAAATAATAGAATAAAATAAAATTGAAAAAGGTAAAAGAAAATAAAAAAAATTATGATTTAAAATAAATAAATAAAATAGTAAAAATTAAACTCAAAAAATTAAAATTTTGGTTTTTTTTATTTTTTTTATTTTTTTTTATTTTTCTTATTTTTTTATTTTTTTTTATTTTTTTTTATTTTTTTTATTTTTTTTATTTTTTTATTTTTTTATTTTTTTATTTTTTTATTTTATAATTTTATAATTTTATTATTTTTTTTCTTTATTTATTTTTTTTTATGTTTTATTTTTTAACTTAAAATTTTTGAAATGTAAAACTTTTTTTTTAATTCAAATTTTAAATTTCTAAATTATTTTATTATTCACGCTACAATTTTTTTTAAAATGTTTTTTATTTTTTTTATTTTTACTATTCATTAACGGTAAAAACTTTTTACTTCAAATTTCAAATTTCTAAATTATTGTACTATTAACGCTACAATTTTTTTTAATTTTTAATTTTTTTTAATTTTTTTTAATTTTTTTAATTTTTTTTAAGTTTTTTTAATTTTTTTAATTTTTTATTATTTTTAATTATTTTTAATTATTTCTTATGAAATTTGAAATTTAATTAAATGTTTTATTTTTTTATTTTTTTTTTACAAAAACAAAAAAAAATCACAATTATTTACAGCACAAAAATATTTTTAAAATTTTGATAAATAAATTAAAAACGTATTCTTAAACGTGTTAAAAACTTGATGCGAATTGGGATTGCGAAAACTTTGATGCAATCCCACATGGCGAGTCATCCCCTGCCGTGTAAAAACTTGATGAGCAAAGCCGTCATTTGATCTTGCAATACTTTGGTTTTATATTTATAAAACTCTTTGCAAATTACGAATCATTTAAATGAAAATGATAAGTATACTCCCAAGGTCGATCTAAGGAAGGAATGTATGTGGTTTTTAATTTATTATTCAAACTTTTAAAAACGAAATTAAATCCTAAACATCTTGTCATGATATTTTGGGTTTTTTGTGTTTTAATCTAATTACAGGAAATTAAACATAGATTCAATAAATATTTATGCAAATTTTATCATTTATAATAGTGGAGTATTTATGGATATAATAACTAAGTTAATTATGCTTTCTCATATTATTTAGGTTATTAAAGATATGAATTGATATTTATTGATTCTCCCTTTTTTGTATGAATACCACCTTTGGTGGGGTTAGATATTTTTTGTTAACTAAACAAATCAATTAACACCTATGTGTAGTGTTAATAACTAATTTGGTTAATTAAATTAATTCCTTTTTCTAAGAGATTGAAAATGAACCATTTAAATCTGCGCTTTGGTGAGATTAAACGATTTAAACTTTATTGAGGTGTCCAATTAAACCTAAGAATTTTAGTTATCCGAGTCTAACTTTCAAGTTTAAAAACTATTACTGAAAACGTATTTGTCAATACATTTTCAGATAATAATTCTTATAAAAACTTTTGAAATAGAACTTATTTCTAAACCTGGGCGATTATGTAGAACAAAATAAAAATAGCAATACTAAATCAAAGCGGGATAACTAAACCTTAAAATCTAATTTTGATTTAAGTTTGTAATGAAAAATAATATATTTCTCTACAACATTCTTAATATAAAATCTTGAATAAAAATAAAATCAATTCATTTTAGAGATTTTTACCTATTTAATATTTCTAGCATAACAACGTTATTATTATATAAATGTTTACTTAAGCGGTAGCACAGTTAAATTTAATCACAGACAAATTAAATATAACGTGTAAGAATAAGCGTAAAAAATAGCGCAAAGAAAATAAAATCCTTCTGATTACTTGATGCCATTCCCATTCTTTGAAAACCTCCGACGAATTTGCACTCCCGTTTATTGAATCAAAAAGCTAATAAATTACAAAAAATATAACTAATCCTTCCCAAAAGGAAGATCTCTAAAACTAAGAGAAACTAGCTAAAACATAAGAAAAACTAGCTAAAACATAAGAAAAACTAAAAAAAAAACTAAAAACTAAGAAATGGAGAGAAAAGAAAGAAGAGAAGTGTGTTTTTGAAGTGAAGGAAGTATTTATAGGTGAGGATGAGAGAAAAAATGAGTAAAAAAAGTTAAAAAAATGTAAAAAGCAGCGTAATGGACATGGTGAGGTCGTTGATGACGTCAGCGTGGCGATCGTAAGCATTGCAGTGAAAAATAGAGTAACGGCATCAGTAGCTTGGAAGCGGGCGGATGCGATACCAGCAGCCTTAGCGTTCTGTAGCGGATGAACGAGTACCAGTCATTTCGGCTATTTGGCTTGTTGGTAGCCTGTCCAAGGATAGAACTCTTTCGGGCACGATTTTCTTCTTTTTGACATTTTTGACCTTTTCGACCCATTTTTTCCAATTTTTTCCATATTTGTTGACCTTTCCCCATTTATTTAGTAATATAATTATGATGTATTGCTTCCAGTATTCCTCTTTGAGTCTTTAAGTTACGTTTTTAAGCGAAAATACCTGAAAAACAATAAAAATACCCGTGATTCCGAAAAAGACAAATTTATATAAATATATGATAAAACATATAAATATATATATTTTTAATCATTTAATGAGCATAAAATCATGGTAATTTTAGTGCTTTTTGAGCACTCATCACTTAACATAAAGATTCTCCTTCGTATTATTGGTAGGATGTGATGTCATTTCTAAGCTTGAAATTCTTTGTGAAGGATGTGTGTTTTAAAAGTTATTATTTTTGATAAAGATTTATGTATTGTTCATGATTTTGAATATTATGTATTCTTGTTCCTTAATATTAACATGTTATATTTTGGAAGTATTCAAGAAGATGTACTTGGTCTTGAACTATAGAACTCTTAAAACGAGAAACATGTAATCCTAAATATGTTCACAATTGTGGTAATTAAGGAGAAATAATAATTACTGTGAAAGATTTTTATGTCCATTAAAAGTACATTGTAGTTCTATAAATGTTGATAAAGGATTATCATTTAATGACATGAGCATATAAAATATGTATTTTATATATTGAAATGACCTAACTAGATGGAACATTATATGGATTGTGTTTTATGTCATTAATGTTTCCATTGTGTCTTTAAAATCTTAGTTATGAGATGTGTAGGTTTTTCATATGAGAAGTATATAATGTGATTGCTATTTAAATACTATCTTATGATATGAATGAAATAGTAGTTCGTTGTGTACAACCTGTGTGGGAGAAATCTATATGTTAATATTATCATTATCCCTCGATTTTGAGTTATGGTATTACTAGGCCCCTTGGTAAAGTGGAATTATATCGCATGCAATATAACTGATGTATTTATAATTATAATTCACTTGAGAGACCAAGAAAACGAATATAATGCAAAAGTGACACGTTCCTATTTTTCATATTATTCATAATATCATGTGACAAGGATAGACACAAAATTAGTGGATATGATCGAGTAAATAATTACTATGTCATTTGAAAAACTATAATGTAATGATAGAACCTTTTATAGTCAACAATATAAAGTTTTATGTTATTGATAAAATGATATAGATCCTCTATACAGTCACACCAACTGAAGAGAAACAACGAGTATTTTACATTTCATAATGATGTATAAGATAAAATACATGAGATGAAATGCTAAAATAAAATTTCATAATATGACATGCTTAGACCATAAATAAATTTATGAAGTTATGCAAATATTATATGGTATAATGTTTGAATGCATTATAAGAATAATAGAGACATTGTATAATAGAATAATATGAATAATATTATTTGTTCATAAATTAATTTTATTAAACCAATCACAAGTTGAGATTAAAGAGAGTATAATATGGCTAAACAAGGCTAGTGGAATTTGTGTAATTGAATCAAACCTTACACAAAGAGTTGTCTTAACCCTTGCCTATTTAAGGAGACATTATTAAGGAAAATGAATCCTAGGGTGCTGCCTCTAACCCTAGCCGAAATCTGCATTTTCAATAGCCACATTTTTCCTTCTTCTTGGCCAAAACTTGGAAAGGCTTGCACAAGGCCAAAACCTAGGTGGTTCAACCCTAGGTCGAAAGTCTCTTCTCTCATCTCTTCTTGCTAGGTGTTTGGATCTAAATCTTGAACTCTACATACATCTATCTAAAAGGTGTGGTAGTTTGTTGTTTAGGTTCAAGGTGAACCAAGAGGTGCTCCCGAAAGAGAGGTGGTTTCCAAGAGATCTAGAAGGGAAATCGACTTCCTTTTACTCAAGAGATTTGACAATCTTTTTAGGTAAAAGTAATCTTCTTCATCTCTAGCAATAAGGTAGATGAGATTTGTTTATTTTATTTAGTGCATATTAGGTGTTTGTTGAAATGCTTAGGAGAAAATCTTGCTTGCAATTATCATACAAATGAAGTCCTTTGTATATTGAGCCAAGTGGTGATAGGAAAATTTTAAATTCTCACCATATAGGCATACACATGAAATCCAAACACTTTGTTGGTGGGAAATATTTTATTAATAGTTTTTCTGCCAAATTATTTCAAGTTGTAATGGAATCGGGTGATAAAGAGTTTAGCTAAACTCAAGCATGGTCTCGTAAAAAGTAAGAGAATAATCTAAGCCTAAATGCCTCTTCGGTTGCATCACTAAATTTGAATGAATTTCCAACTTCAATAAACAATATGAGATGTAGATGAGGATTCTCTATTGATAATCCACTAAATTGTCCAACTGTTTGTAACATTTGAAACATCACTTGCTTTGGTTCAAACTAATTAGCTTGAATTTTTCGCCTTGTAATACTTGGATTGAGCCATTCAAACATAGGTAATGCATATTTATTAATAAGTTTATCCCCATAATCCATTAAAGGAATTTGATTGTTCAAATTTCGTTTATTATTGTTTATTTTTAATGGATTAGCCATTTCTTCCACTTTGGTGTTAATTTGTTATTTTCTTATTGATATCAAAGTATGCTTAATTTTGGATCTAAAAGCAAAATATATGCCTTACTAACTATGCTCATGTAATACAACTAAGTATATTTCTAATAACAATAAGGAGATGTTAAAATTAAAAATAAATAACTAAATAAATATATTAAAATTATAAATAAATAAATAAAAACAATGACTAAATGACTAAATAAATTAAAATTAAAATAGATAAAAATAAATTAATAAAATAAAAAATTAATTTCTAATGTTTATAATCTCGACAACGATAGCAAAAATTTTCTAATAGCAATAAGGAGATGATGGAAATTATGCATTTTATTTAATCAATACAAAGAATTAAAAAATTCTCTCAAATCTATCTAATTATCTCTATAGATTAATTATTGTTTAAATAATTAATAACATAAAAATCAAATTAAATAATATAATTAAATTTAAATTATAATTGGGATAAAATATTAGATTATCACATGTTAAAAATTAGATTCATAAGATTTCTAAATTAATAAATTAGCTAGACATAATTTTTGTTCACAAAACTTATATTTTTCATAAAGAAATATATAAAAATTGATAAAAAAGGAGAAGAAGACAAATAAATACAATTAATCTCTTAAATTATAACATTAATCTCTTCTTGAATCTCTATCAAAATTGTGTCTTTTTTTGAATTTTTTCTTTCTTGGCTCCAAAAATTGATAAAAAATATTGAATTTTTGTCTCTTTGGAGTTTATGGGGCAATTATGGTTTTAAATTAAGCTCAGGTGAAATCTAGACAATCAGATCAGCTATCAGCTTTAGATGAAAGGATGAGATAAAAAAGAAAAATAATTATACTGCCCAATAGAAACATGGCATATGGCATAATGATTTACAGGGAGAACCAACACATAACACGTGCCAAAATGGACTAGTCTCGGTCAAAGCATGCTGAGTTAGCACCTCATGGTGCAACGTGATTCGAGGTAATGACTTGTGTAGCACCTCGGTGGGAAGAATGGACATATCGTGTGACGACGCATGGCAAGCCGTTGATCGAAAGGTGAAACTCGAAATGAATGTTGTGTTGAAACGTGGTATGGTGCTACATCACACGGTACACGTGGTTATGGGCGATTGACTCTCTCTGCTTGCGTGGCATCCATATGACATCTTCTGATTGGTCATGGATTAAAAAATTCATAAAAAAAAAAAATTCAAAAATTATATTTTCATCCATTTTCACTATAAAGTTCATATTTTAATATTTTTAACACCAAAAGTACTACTTATTGAATAAAACGAGCAAATATAAAATAGAAAAGTACAGTAATGATTCTACTTTCATAGAGTTATCACTATTGTAATCTTTGTACCTGTCAACATTACTGCTTATCTATTCTTCTCATTTTGAACATGCACATAAGCTTGTTCAATCGTAGGAAATGGTTATATTCAAAGTGCATCACTCTCAATATTGTCTAGTATGTCATCCTATCCATCAAGGAATATATAAACTCTATTTTCTTATAAGAAAGAGTTGTATTTATGTATATCACCTGCGTACTCCATTGGATTTTGTCGACAAAAATCAATTTCTCTCTACAAAGTTTAAAGACTATTGTAGTATGATTCAATGGATCATCCGGCTTGTTTCATTCGAGTCACACATCTCTTCAAATCATATATATGAGATGTGTTAGTTCCATCGAAATAAGTTATAGAGATTGACTTCCATACTTGTTTTGCAGTTACAAAATGAATAAAATTCTTGATTAAAGGTTGGATCTTCTTGAGATATACATCTTAACAACTTGAGACCATAGATCAAAATTGGTACCATTAAACTTAATACCAATTTGAGAAACACCAATGTCATATGTTGTTGAGGAAGTTTGGGTTTGATTTGAGGTCAAAACTTGCATCATTCTAACAGTCAAGTTTTCAAGGATAGTAGTGATAGAGTTTTCACCACGTTGCTCAAGCTCTAGTAAATCTTTTGATTCAACTATTATTTTTAACATGTTTTACATTTTCTCGAAGAATATTTACTCTAATATCATGTAAAATCATTGAAAGTTATGGTTTTTTTCGTCATTCTTTCATTATATTAAGAATATAACGTGTACATATAAAGATAAACGTAAACTAATTAGTAAAATAGTTCTATTTAAATCAATAATTAAATTATCAAGATATATAGGATTGCAAATAAGGTAACTAAAGATTTTTATAATAATTCTAATTTTATAAACATATTGCTTATGTCAACATCTATGTTAAAAAAATCATATACATTTTTTTTGATATTAATATTTTTTAAGACATTTTATGTTAACATTTAACAAAAAATAAACAAAAAACAAAAAAATGAATATATATTTACATTTTTAGAACATATAAATATCATATACAAAATATCATATGCAACTTACAATAAATATGTATTTAAAGATTAAATAATTTTGAATAATTATTTATTATATTTATTAAAGGTTATAACAAATAAGTTGAAATATAAAAAATAAAAAAATTGATTAAAAAAAACAATGAATAGGGAAGATTAGGCTTTTGATACCCCATGCTTTTAGATAAATGAATATTTTAATGACATAATTTTTTAAATTTTTAGATAAAGTAATACTTGGTCTCGTTTCATAACTTTAATTTGAGTATTTTATTTCAATATATTTGAAAAACTAACGTTTTAATATTCATATTTGATATAAAAGTATTATTTAGCTGTTTTTTTATTTTTGAATAAATAAATATATATATATATATATATTAAAATTATTAAATTAAAATAAATAATAATATTAAGATATTTATTTTATAAAAGCATGCACATATGAGTTAGATCTTACATCTTATTATTTAATTTTATTAAAAAGAATAATAAAAGTTCATCGCGCGCTCTCTCTCTCTCTCTCTCTTCCTTGCTACAAATAGTTCTCTTGTTTTTAACCGAGAATTCCCAAACAAAACTTGGAAAGCCCTAATCCCTCTTCTCGCCGTCCTGGATGATCTTTAGTTCTGTACTAGCGATCTATTTTTATTTACAACGGTGAGTCTCTTTCTTTTGCTGTTATTAATGTCCAACAAAACTGAAACCACGAATCGCGCTCCTAATCACCTGATTCCCACAAGCACTCATAAGCTTCAAGTTTTTGAGAACTGCCTTTGAGTTTTGAGATTCAATTACCCTTTTGTCTTTTACCATGTCGGTTTTATTTTTTGATTGATTATTGATCGCTTGCCTGAGGCATCATATTTTGAAGAAAGGAATTGATTCTATTATTCAAACTGCCAAATGATGTTTGGATTTTGCGCAAGGGCTTTGAGTTCCGGTGGTTGTATTTATTACAATGGGACTTTGAAATAGATTCATCATATATCCTTTCTGATGGCAGCTGAAACTATGTTTTATATCATTTTATTCCCTTTCAACATGAAAGCATCTTAATGGTCAAAGTTGTTTTTCTTTCACAAAAAATTGGGTTAAAGGTTTTTTTTCCCCTGCATTTTTAGATAGAAAACACTTGAAGTATGATTTAATGATTTTATGTAATCTAAAGTTTTACTTTGGCCTGATGTTTACATTTTTTTGGGACTTGTTATTTATCTGTTGGTAATTTTTGTAAAAGTAATAATTAGTTATATGTGTTGGAACCTTATTCAAACCACCGTTATGGTGACAAAACTGAAAAAGTTTGAGATGTAGCTTAACTTCATAGTTATAGGATTTTATTTATTGGGGTTAAGAAAAGAATTATACCTTATTAAGAATATTTTTTCTCTGATTCTTGGAATTTCTGTCAAAATAATTTTCATTTGAATTAAAAGTACAGTGATTGGTTCAAGCTGAAGCTATAGACCGGTAAGGTAAAACTGTACAACAGATGGATTTCACCTTCATCAAGAAAAAAGCGGAGTTTGGGGCATTCTTTTTGGGCCAAACTATATTTTGGGGAAGGGGGGAAGGAGTATTGGTAGGATTAGATCATGGTGACCCAACTTTGAAAGGGGCTGTGATCAACCAATTGACCTACCAAGTAATTCTCTGTTTGGGGTATTATCTTTCTTCTTTCTAATCGAGTGCTGTTACTTTACTCATTTTTCTCAGCAAACAGAAAGTAGGTTTAATTATATGGAGAGAACTTATGTTGATTGGAATTTTTATTATGGGAATTCTTTTCTCATTTAAGTTTTGTAATGGGTGTACATCTTTTAGCATATGTTTTCTTTTAGTTCTGGTCTTGAAGCCTCATAAAGTGGTACAGTTTAACACTGCCAGTCCGTCTGATCTCATAGAAGTCTAACTCTCCACTCAAACTAATTTTATTTTAATTTTGATCAATAGCCATTACCTTTTGTTATAAAAGAAAATGAAGCAAGATATTGACATTGCTGATAGCCATCACTGCCTTTTGGATTGGCCTGTTGTAGGCATCTATTATTCCACATAGTCATAGTGGTTGGTGAGTTACATTATATTTCATTTGGTTATTATTATTTATTTCATAGTTTGTTTGATTTTGATGTCGTGGTTAGATAATTCTTACAGTAACCTGTTTGCATCTACCAGTATATTTTGTTGTATCTCTAGGATGCTATGGTTTAGTAATGGTTGGAATTGGTCTCGTTGAGTTTCCCACTTGTCTTCAAGAAGCAGTGCTCTGGCAGCAGGTATTTAACATCTTGTTTACTCTCTTTTCCGTGGCTAAATCATATTTATTGATTTTTGAATATGTTACCTCTATCAAATTTGTAGTTTTTATAGGGATTTAAGGAATTGGTACTTTTTTGGACTATCCTATTTTTATTTGGGTACTTTTTTGATCTATATACTCAACTGAGATAAATGAAATGCTCCTATTTATGTTATTGGTACACATTTTGGTCAATTTTAATAGTAATATCAATGAATTAAGATAGTTCAGAGATAAAATTGACTAGAATATATATGAGCATCTAAATAAGGATATTTATGTGTCTTAGTTGATAATAGGATCAAAAAGGTTACCAAAATTAGAATATAGATAGTCCAAAGCTACCAATCTTGGGATGTAATGTATTATTTTCCATCTTGGTCGTATTATAGTTCAGAAAATGAAGTCACCTGCCCCTTAAAGCAAAGGAAAAGGGAAAATTAAAACAAAAAGTTGTTAGTTTTGCTTCTCTAGTATGTGAACTTGATATTTTTATTATGAGCTATCAATTCCTAGTTTATGTCTTGTTATCATTATCGTAGGACGTAGCTGAGGCCAAGAAATTTCTTAAGCAAAGAGGGGTCGATGTTGGTGGTTTTGATTGAACTTGTGTTCGCACATTATCTCCAAGTTTACATGCAGAAATGATCCAATTCAACCCGCTTATGACTCTATGAAGTTTGCTTAGTCGCCAGAGGGATTATGAACAGAGTTGCGACATAAATTTGATTTCTTCTGATGAAAAACTAGGCAGTTGCATTAGATCTATTATAACCATTTATATATTTATTTATTTCAATTCATCCACCAGTTGCTCCCTTCTATTCAGTGGCGGCTGTCTTAGCGCCCCCGAAATTTATCAATATTTATTATATATTTTTTTAAAAATATACAATATTGCAGTAAAAATTAAATGATATTAAAACTAAAAAAATTATGTATTTAATTTAATATTATTTTAGATGTTATTAATTCATTAAAAAATAAATATTACGTGTTATTTGACTATTAGTTTTCTTATTTAAGGAAAAATAAGAATCATACGTTTGAAACAATTTAAGACTTTTAAGTAATAAATTTTATGAATTTTTTTTTCATTTCTTAATATTCTGTCATATTTTTCTTAAATAATTGAGATTATAAAAAGTTGAAAAATAGTATTTATCATTAAAAGCATCTTTTATTTATCTTATGTGTAAGTATTTTTTTTATTTATAAAATAATATGCGTGTAATTTTAAACTTTATTTTAGTTTAAAATTTTATCAAAAATAATTATTAATATGTTATGAAAGTTTATTTATGATACGGTTTAAAAGTAAATTATAACTTTATTTAATTTATTATATTATTTTATAATTAATAAAGATCGATAAAATATTTTTCATTATTTATTGTTTGTCTTTATTAATTTTATCTACAATTTTAATTTATAAAAAATACTCATATTTTTATACAATTTTTAATTTTATTTTTATATTTCAACTTAAAAATATAATATTAATCTTTATATAACATTGTTAAATTTTAAGATAAAAAAATTATTTATATTAGTTTAATATAAAAAAATATTTAAGATCCTAATTTTATCATTTGCTTTAGTCATTCGAACCCTTGAGTCACCTGCAACTCATCATATCGGGAAAGTACAAAAGTCCTTTAACATCAATTTTGAAAAATTCCATCAACAAACTATAATTATTATTTTTCCCTCTATCCTGTAACCTAATTAATGTAAATACAACAAGTAATTATAAATAAAAATGCTCATTAATTTTAAAGTGGCAGTAATCAAGCATATATGAATGCCAAATGTTAGTTTTGTTATACACATTTCGATGTCATCCATCTACAAAACTGCTTCATGCAATTTCTAGTTTTTATGAGAACTTAGATTTATGGGTTATGTTATTTTAATCTTATAATTTTTTAATAAAAATATTTTAATCTTGTAGATTTTATTAAATTAAATTAAATTAAAATCTTTTTATTAAAAAATTATATAACCAAGATATTATAATCCCTATTTAAGTTCATTAGTAAAAAAACAAAAAACAAAAAAGTGTATATGAAGTATGAACAAAACTTATTATATAGCTTATTTATATTTATCTTTACATATATTTTATATAAAAATCTTGTTATTTATATATTTTTTAAATTTTTTCAAAAAATGTAAGTTAAATGTCTAAACCATATATTAATGAATTTACTTTTAGTATTTATTTATAAAATTTTAAAAATTAAATTAAAATTTTCTATTTGAAATATATTTATAGAAATTAAACAAAAAATAAAATCATTTACGTGTTAGTAACTTGTATTTAACTAATAACTAATGTAAGTAATGATTAATGAATTAGATATATTAGGGTGGGATTAGAGTAATTTTATTTATGTAATTCTTATTTCTTTTATGATAGGTAGATTTATTCTATTAATTTTTAAAATAATCAATTTAGTTTAATTTTTTTAAGATAAAATTGAATTGTTCTTAAAAATAAAAATAAAAACCAAAGGCTTCCTCACTTACTTTTGTAAAAAATATCATTTTTTATATTCTATCTTTTAAGTTTTTTACATATTTTTTTATTTGTGTATCTCTAATTTATTTATATAAGTATTATAAATTTTATTTTAATTGTGAATTTTTTTAAATTTATGAATTATGGGAGAAAAATATTTTTAATGAAGAGAAATAATATATAGAATTATAGGAGAGATTAAAATAAAAAAATATTTTTATTTAAGGAAAAAAAAGTATGAAAGAATATTTTGAATTTTTAATATTATTGTTTAGAGTATTATAAAAATATTATTTTATTCTTAAAAAAATTAATTTAAAAAATTATTCGACTAAAACTTTCGTACTTAAAACGGAATAAAGTACCTTATGATAGAGGATTTAAGTGACCTAATCCCACTTAGCTATATATACTACTAGTTTACGAATTTGTGCTCCCTTTCTTCGCGTCGCTAGTTTCGAACAAGCCGGCGCAGAGAGCTTGGGATAACATCAAAAGGAAGCTTCGAGAGACACAAAAGATGATCATTCCTGTTCGCTGTTTCACCTGCGGCAAGGTACGCTTTTGATACTACATTCTCTTATAGTTTCGGTAATTTTTGTGGCTCATTTAATTTGAACTAAAACAATTTCAAACCTTTACTTGTCGAAGAATCTTTTGGGACCAAGAGTGAGCTGATTAGATATGGTTGGTAGATAGATTTGGGTCGATTCCTCTCTCCTCCCTAGAGTGTGTTTGAACTGAAGTTTTCTATTGCATATTTAATTATTTGATATGATGGGTTTACTGGTTCCTTATTGTTATACCTACCTATTGGGTATTTGTTATTTGACAAAAGTTGGTTCTTTTAGGTAATTGGAAACAAATGGGATACATACCTTGATCTACTCCAGGCGGATTACTCTGAGGGGTGAGTTCAATTGTAATTTTTAATGCACACACCTTTAACTTGGTTCTTGAAAATCCTGGAAAATATTAAGCATACTGGATATTTAATTGTTAGATTTTTTTTAAACACATGAAATTTCTAGCTTACTCAAACGCCACATATGTGTCGGGTAAGACTCAGAACTCTAGAGTTAACCCAATTACCATCGAACCAATTGTTAGATAAATTTGAATGGATGTTACTAAACATTGATTTTGGGTCTATCTTCCAATTTTTTATGTAATGTACCATTGTTTTGGCTTGAAGATAGTTTCTATGACATTCTGAAGCATTGCAAACACATGTTTTCTTTTAAAGCCTGTGTTGTCAGATTCATGTTTTGTTGCTCATGTAGATGAATTAAGATGATTAACATTTTTGCATGAATCTCCTGATTATCCATTGCATTTGGATTGAAAATTTAAATTTCTTTAAGTTTTACGTTTATTACTTGTGTACTGCTTGTATTTTACAGAGTGAGATATGATGGAAAGTGGCTTCTAAGGGTGAGAATTGTGAGGCTTTGATTGAAAAAAAAATGATAAATATTTGTTCAAGTTGCAAGTGTACGTGGATTAAATGAAATATTCCATTAGATCATAAATTAGTTATTTGACATGGACTGATATTACAAGTATGGCTGCTTAATTTTGAATTCTTGTGCAATTCTCTATACTCATGAAGATTTTAGTATTGTATAAAATAAACTCAGAGTTCATGCAGTAATTTTATTTGTTATGCAGGGATGCTCTTGATGCATTGGGTTTAGTTCGGTACTGTTGTAGACGGATGCTCATGACTCATGTCGATCTCATTGAGAAGCTTCTAAACTACAATAGTAAATAACTCTCCCTTTCCTTTCCTCTTCATTGATATCTGGTGTATTCATCTCCTAAAGTTAATAGTTTGTTTTTTCTCTTGATTTAAATTTGGGCATGAAATCATCCTGGGATTTTTGCATCTTAGAGTGAATACATTTTGATAGACATCAGAAGTTCAACCAGTAAAATATTATTGTGATAACAAATTTTTTAGCCCTTTTAAATTAATATTGTATACCCTTCGCCACATATTTTTGAAAAAAAGTTCTAAATGATCAGTATCAAACCGTGTTTGCTGATTTTATATACACACACTTGCATATGTAATAATAAATGCCATTTACCTTATAAAAAAAATAAGCAATTCTTAAAAATAATAAGTTTCAAAAGATAAGTAAATGAAAATTATAAGTTGGAAACAATAAACATACTTAATCTAAAGCAAGGGTCACCTTGGTGACAAGTGTTTAAAATTTATTGAGAAGTGCAGATGTAACTCAAATATATTTTGAATATATGAGTATGTGGGTATAAATATGTTGGAAGATAAACTCTTGAAATGGATGCTAAGATAATTTAAGGATGTACTTCCAAATGGGTAGTCCTTAACATTATGAACTTAGAAAATGCTTAGTTTACTATTTCTCAATAAACTTAAGGTGTATATGCTTAAATAATTTTTGCACTATCCTATTAATATAGAATTCTGAAGATTCTTACAAGGTGATTATTTGCTAACACTTATTTCACTCACTATTCCACTTACATTAGTTTTTTTTAAATTATAAAATCTTTTGATATTCCATAACTCTCTCCGAATAATGATAATTAAGAATTATGAATGTTGAATTATTAATTATATTTCTTTTAGTTTTTTCGTTTTTTGGTTGGACCTACTCATTAAGTTACAAAATAAATTTACAATTAAAAAATAAAAATAATTAAAAACAAATAATTTAGCAGACAATTTTTTTATGATAAATATCTCATTAAATTTTAATAATAATTTGAATTTATTATTTTAAAAAGAATAAAATAAATAATTATAATTAAATAAGAAAATAAAATAAAAAATCATTGAAGAGAAATAATAAATGTCAAAAAGCTTGTAAATGATAAAGGATGTTATTCAATTCATTGACGGTTAATACTTCAAATATTAAACATTGATGTCTCTGCAAATTAAAAGTAACAAATAAGTAACCACAAGATTTATGTTGGAGAATGTCAAAAGGTTGCATTATGTTTAATAGATAAATATTTAAATTATAGAAGAACTAAATAGATAGCTAAATTGTACCTTTTCAATCATTTTTGAACATGTCATTTTTGGAATTAAAATAATCTTTTAGGAGTTTTTTGGCTTTCTCAATTTGTAATATTTGTAAAGTTTAAATGGTAATTTTGTAACAATACTTTGTTTGGTCAGAGAAAAATCTATTTACTTTTAGTTAACAGTGGAATTGGATTACATGACAAAATGAATTGATATTTGGGATACACTTCACCGATTAATTTTTGATGTCATTTTTAGGAGACTATCTTTACATTACACTTATCCTGACATGAGATTTTATTGCAGCTTTGGATAAAAGTGATACCAGTTGAGGAAGCTTACGGAGTTATAAGGGACTTGTCATTTGTTTTTCTTATTTGTCAATCGAAGTCTTGTTGAGTAGAAAACTGGAAATAGTGGATGAAGAGGCCAAAATTATGAAAGAAATGGGTAATGTATATTTAAATATAATATTAGATATCCTATTGTGGTTATCTTGTGGATCGCCTTGATAAGCTCAAACTAACTACTAATATCAATTAAACTTTATTATGACGTTTATATAGAATGTTGGAGCCCTAAATTGGCAAATTGTTGAAACTGGCCTCAAAATGGTTTGGATAATGTGCGTTTCACGTACATTACAATACACCATCCATGTGCAACTTTACATAACTAATGTAAAGACATTATCAAACTTGCGATTTTGGGGGCAAATTTCAAAACATTGTAATTGTTGTGTAAATATTGTAATTGTTGCATGTTTGAGGGTGATTATTTAATTTTTCTAGGTTAGAATGAGAATGGATGATACATATTGGGATATGTTATATGTTTTAAATAGATTTAAATGAAATGATTAACAATAAAAAAAATTAAAATTATCTATAATAATTGTGAGATTATTATTGATAACTGTGACTAGATAATTTTAAATTATGAGATTTAAAGTTTTTTTCCCCTTCTAAAATTAACATATTTATTGTAAGCTCAAAAACATTAAAAAAAATTATTTTAAAATTGATATTATAGATTATTTTGATCTAAACTTATAATATATCGATCATATCAAATTAAAGTATTGATAATATCAATTAAGACCATAATTTTGAAATCCAAGCATATTATTGGATAATATCGGATTAAGCTGAAACTATGATTCCGACAGTAACACGCCCTAATTACATGTCACCGATAATGACAATCACCTATCGTTGAAAGCCTCTCCTAATGTTGTCTGCAAATTGGCCACACATAATTTATCATAGCTTTGATTTTGTTCATTGACACCTACTTGAGTTAAATCTTAAACTAACTTCTTCAACAACCATAATTAATTAACGTATTCTTTACACACATCGATATGAGACAATAAGATCGTATTCAGTATCAGTAACTTGTTACAAAACATCACATCAATAGCACTTACATTATACTGTTATCCAGTAATAAATGCATGAGTTATTATTCATTGTTTTGAAGTATCTCTCTTACTAATAAGATACTTTTTTTTTCTTTCTTTTATCTATACTTATTTTATTATTTTAAAAAAATTGTTAATTTTAAATTTTATTAACTTCAAATAATATATCATCGTATAATTTATAAAACGAACAAGCATATATATATATATATATATATATTGCTTTAGTTAACATAAAAATAATTAAGGTATTATTTTATAAATATAAATTTTATAGGTAAATAATAATTAATTAATAATATTAAAAGAATTTCAAATGTAAATAATAAATTTAAAAGTAAATAAATAAAAATATAAAAGTTACTTATAATATAATCTTATGTGAAATTATAATTTTATTTTAAAAACAATAAAATTTAGATACATTTTTAAAAAAAATGTATAATGTATATTGTAAATTTTGTACGGTGTATAAATAATATGAGTTATTTAATCTTAATCATTCTTAAAAGAAAGTAAATCCTATACTATTAATAAATATTATATTAGTATATTTTTTAATTAATGTGAGATTTTTTTTATACGTTATTATCTCCTCTCAAAATATAGATAGTTTGACCAAACATTTTGTAATTTTAACTTATTTTTATTATATTTTAATTTCTATTTGTATCATTTATCTTTCTTTTCGTAAGATCTATGTATTTTTTTCTTGTTCATTAATTTTTTTGACCTATTTATCGACTAAAACTTAAAAATACCAATAAATTTTATAAAATGCATAAACCAAATGACACATACTATCTTTCTTATAATAGTTACAAACATCATATTAGGTTATCTAAATGAGTTAAAATTTCAGCATCATTGTCTTACTACATCCTCAAAACTTAGCTTATACATATTTTCTATACCCTGTGTTTTATTTGGAAGGATCAAAATAATTAGGTTCATGAACGAAAGGGTATTTTCTATAAACATGTGTTTGCAACTTTAAACTTATCATATCTTTTATGGAAATTTTCTCCCAAAATTTTGAAAGTTAATTGTGATGCTACTCGAGATATGAAAATAAGATACACGAGTCTTAGCTTGATTATGGAAAATCATTTCGGCCACTGTGTTAAGACATGGGCTATATTAGAATGACACATATAGACTTTGTTTTAACCTCTTTGTTGGCCTTACGAGCTGGTGCTCAATTGGTTTTCAAGATGGGTGCAACCTTTGTCATTGTTGAAAAATGATTCCCTTTTTATTATCAATAAAGTCTTATCTACCTCCATTGGTTTTTCTCGTTTGGATCTAATTGTTAGGGATATTAAACACTAATGAATTTATATGTATTCATATGACATTGGGTTGGGTTGCTTATATAATACAAATGTAGCTGATCATTCTTTGGGTAAAAGGGTCAAATACATTTTTATGAATGTTTTAGCATCTTTCATATATTATCATGATTTTTTGTAATATATGATTAGGATTTATGAAAACTCATGTACCTGATTTATATATGAATGATATTACTGTTTTTTTTTTCAAAATATTAATAGTGTAGAAGGTCAACGATATATAGCATGCATATAAAATATTGGAATTTGAGTCATCCGTGTGTTAATAATATAATTATATATATAAAAAAACTTTTTATTTTATTAAAAAGAAAAGAAAAGAAAAGAAAAGAAAAGAAAAGAAAAGAAAAGAATAAACAATGGCCAAATGTTCCCAACTTTTGAAGCGTATGCCACACAACGCTTAGCTCTCTTATTCTCTCTGTTAGACAACAATTTTATTTGGCCTAATTTACAGCTCATTCGAGCTCAAAGTCACAGTCTTTACTCATTTCACGACCATCTCGTCCTTCTATTTCTGTCGTGGGAATCTGAAATAGACAAAAACAACGTAAACACAGCAAAACTAGAATGCTGTTCATGTCCTAGATCCGAATACTTCTAGAATTAAACCCATTCATTTCCCCCAAAACTGCTTCTTTTCACCAAAAATGGGTAGACTGATAGAATCTTGGTGTTTCTGCAAGGGAGTGAGTAAGGCAGAGAAAATGAAAGCCTCCATTTTCTCCGGTAAAGCTCCGGCATTGGCCAGAATCTCGGCGACTAGCGATGGGATCTCTGGAACTGGATTCTTAATCCACAGGAACCTCCTCTTGACTACACACGTTAACATTCCGTCGGTTGCTTCCGCCGAAAGCTCTGAGATCTGGCTTCAAAATGGTGTTGCTGCTAGTCTTGTACCTCACAGGTATTGAATAATGTCCCATTTCTTATGTACAGATTTTGGGTTTCTTCTATAGTTGCTCGGTCTATTCGAGAATTGAATGAACTTCGGACTGGGTTTTTTATTGGGGTTGGTTTTGTTAATTGTAGAAACCTACATCAAGTAAACAATGTTGTTGCCCTAGGTGTACTTTGAGTGAATTTCTCCCTCTCCTTTTACTCTGTTGATTCCACCGCAGTGTGTAATCATCAAAGAGAATGTAGCTTATCAAATTATTTGTTAGTCCTCTCTGCTATATTTGTGATTTCTGAATTTTTTTAATTATTGAAGTTTTGGCATGACGTTTAATGAATATGTTAACAGTTTATGGAATAATTAGTTTCTTTCTCTCCCTTTCTAGATTGTGTGTCTCCTTCCCTTTTTTGTTTTGTTTTGGAAATAAATACATTACTTGTACACCCGTAACCAGACTTAGAACTCTAGACCTTCTACGTATTTGAGCCTTGAACCATAAGCTCGTTAGCCCTTCCCTTCCTCCCCTTTCGGAAGTTTTTTGGTAGGGGGGCTTGCAGTGATATAAAGGAAAAGGAAGGGAGTAGTGTATGAATAAGATTTTCTCTTAATGAGTTCAGATGGGAACTAAATTAGAGCTAGATTTGACACACATGTTTCTTTGGCACTTCAATATCTCTATTGCCTTTCTAACTGGCTCCATTGCACTGATTGTGATATTAATTTGATTTTCTTCTCATGTATCTCCCCTTACTTTAACATCATAAAATTGACCGTATTTGATGCTATGTCAAAGTGGATTGACTTACACATGCCATAATATCAATGGATAGGTCTTGTGTATTGTCTATTGTTGACAAGAGAGGTCAATGCATATGATCTTTATTAGGCTTTGAGCTATTCTAGTTTCATGGTGGCTTTCTATGGTTTCTTCTTACTATGAATATGATTGGTTATGGTGACTATTAATCTGTGCCCTTTACCGGGTTCCAAGTCATAGTTAGCGTCTTAGTTAGGTATTATATTCCTGACACCTTCAAGTTATCTTTTTAATCAATCAGGAAAAGAATAAGTGCTTAAAAAGCTTGTTAAGTTATAATGTTGTGATGTTTATATTATTTGATGGAAGAGAGATCTGGTGAATTTGTGCTCGAATTGCAACTGAGCTATGGTAGTTGTTGCATGTTTGGCATCATCATTCAGCCTTGAGGTCTTGATTTTCACATTCTTTAACCTAATTGCAGGTTTTTCATCACCAGCTCTATTTTAGATCTTACCATAGCGGGTTTAGATACCACTGATGGAGATTCAAGTGCACAGGGACAGCACCCTCACTACTTAAAGACCTGTTCTAAACCAAATTTGGATTTGGGCAGTGTAGTTTACCTTTTAGGTTATACAGATAAAAAAGAATTAACAATTGGTGAAGGAAAGGTTGTCATAGCCACTGACAATCTGATAAAATTGTCAACTGATGGAGTAATGTGGAGCCCTGGTTCAGCTGGTTTTGATGTGCAAGGACATCTTGCTTTTATGATCTGTGATCCCATGAAGTTAGCCACATCTCCAAACAACAAATCCTCCTCAACTTCATCATCATCATCGTCATGGAAGAAGGACCAGCACCTACAATTCGGCATTCCCATCCCCATCATATGGGATTGGTTGAACCAACACTGGGAAGGAAACCTTGATGATCTCAATAACAAACCTAAGTTACCACTTATTCGACTAATGTCTACGGGTCAGAAGAGTGAGCATTCTTCTACTTCTTTCACCTTACGTCAGGTTTTCAAATCAACAGAAGGTGATGCTGATGGAACACCATCTTCATCAAATACCATCTCAAAGCCCAGAGATCAGCCTGGAGCTAGTTGTTTAACTGCCACAAACGATGTTCATAGAGAAAACCCAACAACTGATTCACAGGTTATCCATGTACAGGGCATACCTACTCCTGAAATATACGATTCTCCTAAGTTAACAGCTATTCCTGTTCGAAAGAAACAAGGTGCTCAGCTTCAGCTTTTGGATATTAATTTTCCTCCAAGAGTTATGAAACCTACAGTTCCACTGCAGCCATCTAAACAAGTGCTACCAAGTTTGGATGAGAAGTTAATCAAGGAACTTCCACCAGAAAGCCCAGAAGAAAACCAAAATGAAGAAAAAGGACTGGCGACCATTCCTGTTGTGGATGATGAGATTGCATCTACTGGTTCAGTAAATGGGGCTCAGAGCGTAGTCCAGTCTAGCTCATCACCGGTAGAGATTTCACATATGCAGAATGAGTATAGCAGTGAGGGAGAGACTATGTACTCTGCAGAAACTGCTGAGAGTCGAAATTATACTAGTCCTAGAGAAGGAAAGTTTCATCAAGTAGGAAGAAGCCAAAGTTGTGTAGGTTATAATAGATGGGGAGCCAGCCAGAGGAACCAAGTGGCACGGAGATCATCACTTGATAATCAAAGGAGCTACACTCATGGAAAGAAGATGTATTCTCAAGGGGCTACATCTCAGAGAAGTAATGACTACTACAGCCCAACTGTATCTTCAATCATGAAGAAGAGGAATAACTCAGAGCAGCCTAGCAGACCCCGCCAAGCCCGCCAAAGTGCAGTTCATTCTTCTCCAAGATGGATGTCTTAAAATATTTCTGAACTACTGTAATACCAAAGAAATACTACAAGAAGTATAGTCCTTTTACAGTGTTCGAATCAACGCCCATTTGATTCCACTAAGGTTTAGTGTAGCAATTTGTTACGATCGGTCAAACATCGAATAAGAGGTTAATAAGATTATCCAGCCATATTATTTTGATGTTCATAATGTTATTAAAGTTTGAAAGAGGGGATCCAAAGGGTTCATTCTTATGCATTTCAGCCTATTTCTAATTATCAAACTGTATAATCTAAAACATACATCCCAAAAAGAAGACAGAGAAAAGAGCATGTTATTTCTGATAATCCAACAGAAATCACCAGTAGGAATTGGCACGGGGACGGGCGGGGACGGTTTTTGATATAACCGTCCCCGAACCGAATTATAAAACCTATAACCAAAACCGCTCGAAAACCGTTACGATTCGGGGACGGTTTTTTACCCGCGGGTAAAGGTTCGAAACGGTTATGAAAACCCCCCCGAAAAAAAACCCGAAATATATATATAATTTAATTTATTAAATATATATAATTAATTTTTTATTTATAATTTAACATATAATTTAATTAATTAAATATAATTAATTTCGGGTACGGACGGTTACGGTTTTTAGTATAACCATAACCGTTGTTTCATATTCGGTTTTTCCCCGAAATCGTCCCCACTCCCGAAATTTACCGGTTAAAAACCAAACCACTGGTTTGGATAACCGTGGATAACCGAACCCACGGTTTTTTTACCCATCCTTAATCACCAGTAAAAAATTATTCAATAAAAATTGACTCAACTTTTTCATATTATCCAGACGATTTTACTACAAAATATCTTTACAGCAAAACAAGGATTGGATCACTACAAAAAAGAAACATACTTCTTCGTCATGCTGATCTCAACTAATATGAAGTCCAAGAAGGCTTCTCTGCACCAGTCAAAGGAATGGCCAAAGTAACAGCTTGGCTTGATTCAAACAACCCAAGCTTTTTGAGCAGTTGGTCTATTAAGTTTCCTGCTAAGTAAGATACACCTGAGACTGCAACTCCAATAGTAACATAGTACAACACCGTCTTAATATACTTGGGGGTCTCTTGGACATAAGCCTTTGCAATAGCAAGCAGAGTGATACATAGTAAAGAAGCTCCTGCAATTGCTGCAAGCTTCAAGTCCCTGTTGTTACTTTGATGAAATGAGAAGCCATAAACCACAGGAGGTACTAATCCAAAAACTAAGAATGACAATATGGCAACTGAGGCATGAAGAAAGAAGTTCTCTTTCTTCCCCAGCAGTTGTTGGTAACGATCCATTGCTACATCATTCTGATTCGAGGAGATCTTTGTTTGCTCGTCTTTCAATTCCCATAGCTGTTACATTATTTAAGACACAAGAATGTTTGAGAAAAGATATACATTAATAGTGCATATCTTATTTTTAAGTATTTAATAGCAACAAAAAACTAAAAATTGTAAGTATCTAGTTTCTTTATACTACTTTGTAAAAAGAAATTTATGGGACAGATAAGGCCAAGTTTTGCATAAAGCTTCATATTATTGTCAAAACTGATAAATGCCACAACCCTCCGATACTCTTGAAATATTTATCAAGTTATAGAATTTTGAAGTGTAGACACTACTTTTGAAAACTGATTTGAATCTTTCAAGCTTTAAAGCATGTAATCTTATAGAAGGGGCAACATGATGAGAATGGTGACGTATAAATAGTTCCAGGATATAATATAATAAATGGCAATGCACTTGTACCAATTGAATTGCCGAGGATTTAAAATTGCAAGAAGCTTTTCTTATTCATGCTCAGAGTTAGTTGAGTATACAAGTAGACTTACAAATCTACCTAACAAATAACAAAGATGAAGAAGAAATAAGAGAAACACTCACATTATGACCAATGATGAATATTCCACCGAGCAGATTTGCCAATGACAAAGCTATAATATTCACTACAAGAAGAAAAGGTCAACAAAGCAACAAGCACTCACCAGATCAGTAAAACAAAGTAATAAATTGTTTTGAATTATAATACTAGGTATATGCTAGATGATTTTATATAAAGGTATATTATTGGGAATCTTGACAGAAACTACTATGCTCAAATAGAATTGTTTCATAACTGTTTGATCTTTTCTCAGATGTCTTTTACGCCAAAATGAACAAGAGAATCTGTGGTTTAAGTCTTAGAAACACTGCTGAGCATTCTGCTTACTAATTCACCAATGGATGTCCTAAGAAACACTTGACTTCAGCGATACTGACTTATTTGATTGAAATACTTGTAAAAAACTGGATATATTAACGGGATCAAATAGCAACAGCAGAAGAATTAAGTAATATATATGATCTATTCTTTTCAATGAAACATATATAATGAACAAGTGACCAGGCAAAAAAATAAAAATTCAATATGTTCAAATACTTAACAAAGTGCATCTCGACAACTGTATAAACCAAAATTCTAATAGTTATCATATTTTTAAGTGTAGTTAGCAGGCCACAACTACATTAGAACAATGACAACTTACATGTGGTGGAATTTGCACTAGCAGCAGAAGTCACAATGCCCAAGCTTGTAATTGATTCTGTCAAACCACCATATACAATACTTTTTATGATATCCACAGTTTTTGCGCTCCTTTGTCTAGATTCTTCCCTTTGTCCATATGAACCAATATTGAGTATTGTGCTATCAACTGAGGATGGCCCTGCTTCAACAAATAGACAATATAATGCATCAAATTAAGGGGAAAAACTACCAGGAGAGCACAATTTGGATGACTGTAATAGAATCGTAATAAAAAATATATAGCAATGTTGTTCCGCTTTGTCACAGAAGACCCGTTACTCCTTTGTGTGTTAGTTTCACTCTTTTTCATTCCTCATGCCTCTTATTTCAGTTTAAATCTTCAGTAAAGATGTTGCTTGTCCGACAACACAAGTGTATGATTAAATTCTCATTATTGATACATTTTCACTTGTCTTTTTAAGGTATAGTTTTTTATATATATATAGTATGGTATGGTATTCCTTCACGTAATGGTCCGTACCTGTGATAGAGATATTTGGTTTTTCCTTCTCCAGGATAGATAGTTCCGGAAGTTTTGGTATTGCTTGTGAAACAGGTATATCATCTATCTCTGAGGAGGGTACTGCAGGAGTTGCTACTGTAATAGAAATATCAGGTATTTTTTTCTCAGGGACTGATGATAGTTCTGGAAATTTTGTTGTCACTTGTGAAACAGGTAGAAAATCTATTTCTGAGGTGGGTACTGCAGGAGTTGTTACTGTTACATTAACTTGAACTGATTGATCGGATAATGGAGGATTTCTATCATGTGGCTTTTCAATTGCAGATGGAACGTCTCCAAATCCAAAACCAATCTGAATACTGTCTCCAAATAAACCCGCATCAGAAAGAGTAGCTCCACCTGACTGAGAAACTGACCCTTGTTCACCTCCTGTTGTTTGAGTAATGGTATATGGTAGAACTTGCTGGGCAAGTCCAGGAGTCATCTGAGAATCATTTGGTAAGGGCATAAATGTTTCAGTACTTACATGCTCTGGAGTCTTATCTTTCGATACAGTTTGAATTGTTTCTCTTGAATCAGGAGATTGCTCCTGAATTGCTGCATCAAAACATGAGTCAAGAAATGGAATTAGAGACTCTAATGAGGAGGAAATTAAGTTCCAACTCACATAAGCATAGCACCAAAAATAAGGCTGAATAGGATCGTTGACCTATTTGACAGGGATAAAAACTGTCACCAGTTTCATTTCATATTAAAGATGCAAACTACATTGACAAGATTATAATGATAGAAACTATAATGTTGTGAGTTAGTATTCTATCAAAAATCAGAAGAAGGCATAGTACCTTCAGTAACCTGGTCTTCCACCTCACTTCGCTGTCTGCAGAATATCCAATTGCCTGATATGTGAATATATTGTCACAGTCAGCCATTTTAAGATCTTGGATATAGAAGATCAGATAAGAATAAAATTAAATCAGACGCTAAAGCATGCCAAAGTATGCTTCAAATCTCCAAACAAGGATAGACTTCTGCACTTCAAACAGTTCAACAACTAGACTATCTACCAAGTTAGTGATTTTCTTAGCAAAAACAATATAACATTTATGCTTTTCCATGGATATAAAACTCATAGACGATGGTCTTCCTTCAAATCTATATCGAGTAAATAAGTAATTAATCTTCCAATACTTGGCAGTATGACCATATCTGATATCCCCTTACAGACTATCAAAAATCGATAAAAGTTTACTCCAAAATTTTTGAACATGAATGCTCCTCAACTTTCCGGATATTGGTTAAGAATCATATCAGATGAATACTGTCAGAAATGTGAATCGGGTAAAATAACATAATAAATTGGTGCAAGACACAGGTCTAGTGAAGAGACATTAGTTATCTAAATGAATTTGGAGCTTTCACCCATTGGCATTACCCTCTAACTGCTATGCTAGAAGCTCTGCTAAGGTATCTGACTTTCTTGTATGAAGACACGTTCTATGTGATCTAAAGCGACAAAAAAGTTCAGAGACTAAAATCCCAAAATGAATGCAAAAAAAATAAAAAACAGATGTAAAAAAATAAAAAGTAAGATGCTAATACTTGATCATAATAGCAATATAGCACATAATAAATAGACAAATTATACAATTTGAACGAGAAATTACCAATTGAGATAAGGAAACTGAAGCAGGATGTGCACAAAATGTCACGAGCTGGTTCCAGAGGTGGTGCAACATGAGGTCTTTCTATCACTCGTCTTTCAATGACAATAACCTTTGTAATGCAGGTCTTACAATTAGGGCAATGAAACTCATGTGGTCCTTCCCTTTGATACAAATTTTCGAGGTATACTTCCACGCCTTCCTCAAGAATATCGCTTCCTGAGTTAGCCCTCACATTTTCAATTCTCTCCTTGATTAAATTAGTATAATCTCCACGTTCATCTTGAAGTGACTTTTTGGAAAGTGAAGTGCTAGAAACAAGCAGGCTCTTATGCTCAATATCATCCTTGGCTTCATGGTTACTTGCAGTTCTTTGCAGCAAGTTAATGTCCTTTGTTTGAAATTCCAATATCTCATCACTTGGAATTTCCTTTGAAACAGGAAGAAAGTAAATATGCTCATCACTTGATTCAAAAGAACTGTATTGGATTTTAGCATCTGAAACCAAAGTGACAGAAACATAAATGTACTCAGTTCTTCAAGTCATAACGTGATTTGTTAATACAAGAAGTCCACAACATAAAAAAAATATGAAACAAAGAGAAAGATCAAACACCAGCAAAAAGACAAAGCTTAATACAGAAGATATCTGGGAAAAAATCTGCATAATAGTTAGACTAACACCCAAAAAGAACAGAGATAGAAACGCAAATTTTAAATATGGAAAAATTCTGGGTTGGAAAAAGTGTTAGCAAAATTGGGAGGACAAACAGATTAAAGAAAAAATGAAAATAAAAATAGAGTATAGAATAAACCGTAGATTCGGGTGACACACCGTGTCACTCAACGAGTAGTTTATTTTCCCACATGTGGGACAAGTGATGCACTGCTGCTAAATAAATTTTTCATTTAAAGTAAATAATGTTTAAGACTCAATTTTTCATTCAATTTATATCGATAAGCTCTCGCGGAGTAGAATTCGAGACATGTAATGGCCAAAATGACGTATCAGTAGGGGTGTATAATATGGCCCCATTTCCAACTAAAAGAAAATCAGAATGTATGATCACACTTTTCAAAGACGACGATATTTTTTTTCTTTACAATATCCAAAATATTATTTGAGAGAGATTCTTAGCTAAAAAGTCATTCCTATTTGAGTACTGATAAGATCTGGATTCATTGTACAGCTAAATTGAAGACAAATCAGTTTTTCATATGCATTGTACAAAAAAAATAAAAAAATACCAGAGTAATTAACTGAATGTTAGCAAACCAGCCCAGAATTGTAACATTAAAATGATATATAAATACGCTGACACGCAGTTGAATTAAGCAGCAAAAACTCGAAAGAAATAATTAAAAGAAAGATGCTCAAACGCGAAGTAAAGCAACAAAAATTCATTGAATTTCAATCCAACCCATCAATGATTTCACAGTTCTTAACGTCCATAATTCTGAAAAATCAGAGTTCTTCGTCAGTTTTTTCGTTTTCTAATGATAAAATGAAGTTATTTAAAAAAAAATGAAGTTATTCAGAAACTCATTCCGTTAAGAAATGGATTAAACAGTTCTCATACCACCATTGTTATGAGTGACAAGACCATTCGTTGGATTTCCATTGACTCTCTTTTCATCGTCGCTGAAAATCTCTGAAGACACATCACTGTTATTAGTACTGGTACAAGTAGTGGGGTTGTTGCTCTGTTGACGAGGCCGCCTTTCTTTCATGGTTAATGCTAGGGCGTCGTTTTCGGCGACTGTCTCAGCCTCAAGCTCCTCAAATGGCTGCATTACTTCCATTTCTTTCCCTAAGAAGAAGGCACTGAAACAGATTAAGCCTTTCTCTTTCTTGTGCCTTGCTTTCAACGAATCCTCTGTTTTTGTGTGCGTGAGTCCTATCTAAGCTTGGTTGGTGTCCATATTATATAATTATATATATATATATATATATACTTTTTGCGGTAAAGCATTTTATTTAATTAATTAATTACATCTAATTGTGATAAATTATTATCTTCTAGAAAGTGTAACAATAGCAACTAGAGATCCAAACATGTAATTAACTAGACACCAAATTTGGTGATTTGGTCATATGAATACAAATTGTAATAATTCCCACTAAGTAATAAAATAATATTTTCTTTGTATCTTGATTTTTTAATTAAGCATTTTAATAGTGTTTTACTTGTATCATTAATATATTTTAATTAATTTGATTTTAAATATGATACTTAGAGTTAATTCATTATCTCAATAAAAATGAGAAATTTTAGAAAAGTGATAAATTCACTTTATAAAATTTAAATTTATAAATTTATAAAAATAATTGATAAAAAAATATTACACTTTTCAAATTTAATTTTCAATTATTAAAATAAAATCATTTTTTTCTATTTAAATTCATTTTGTTATTATATTAAAATATTTATTGGTAAAATAATATTATATTATTAAATAATAAGTGAAGTATCACATTTTTTATAAAAAAAATAATCTAAAATTCTCTTATAAATCAACTTTAAATAAACAAGCTTCCATGATTCCTCCCTAGATTATTACTTTTATATATTTTCATCTTTTTTTCTGTATTATTTACTTCTATTTTCTTGCAATCTCTTTTATTTTTATTATTTTTGTTCATAAATAATTTTAGAGTTTTTTTTTCCTAATCTGACTCTATAAATATCACTTTAGATATTATAAAAGTTTGATTTTTTTAATTTTTAGATCCGTAGAATTATATATATATTATTTGATAAGAAGATTCATCCATATATTTTTTTAAACAAGTCATGATTCATAAGAAACATTTTTATAAAAAAATTAAAATTTTATAAAAAAATGATATAAAATCTTATTAAATTTATTGTTTATAGTTAGTTTAATTTTTTGATAATCCAAAAAAATAATAACAGCTTAGGTTAACAAATTGTAAGACTATTTTTATATAAAAAAGATATAAAATATATAATATTTTTGTTACACGGTAATTATATTATAATTATAATTAATATGATAATTTTTTATTAAATATAATTATATATATTCAATTATATTTATTAATAATAAAAATAATATGTGACATTTCTAATCGCATCTATCGGCTATCGCTGTTCACGTGTTTTGCAAGGTTTTATATTTCACAGAATCACATATAATCTGCTTTTATAATGTTAATTGTTTATCATTTTTTTACACAAAAAAATGCAAGATTTTTTTAAGAATGAATGTGGATTTTTTTTATTATTATTATGAATGAAGCCATGAAGGTAAGATTTTATAAGGTGTGTTTTGGTCATTCTGTCAGATTTATCATTATTTTATTTTAAGTTTTTTTTTTATGGCTACATGCATTGTTTTATTTTAAGTTATACGTTGATTACATCAGCTCAAAGTAACATTTTATTTTATTAATTTAGTAATAAAAATAATATTTCATATAAATGAATTTAAATCATTTTTTATAATTTAAAATAATTAAATAATAAGTGTATAGTGTATCTTAAAAAATTATAATGAGAATTTTTTCTCAACTCATATTTGATTTAATGTGTTAATCATCTAATCAAACATTAAAAAAGTAAAAAGTAAAAAAAAAAAATTCTCATAACAACAAAAACAACAATTCATTTTCTTAACGTGATATAATATAAAAAATCTTAATCACCAATATGACTTATAAGTTAACTTAATCAACATTAAGTTGTCATATAAGTTACAATATCATTTATATATCTGACAGATAAATGATTAATATTTAAACTCTTAATTATTGAGATAATTAAATGAATAAAATTTTGATATTTAAATGTAAGTATATTTCTACGAGTAAGAATCATCAATATATATATATTTTTATAAATAATCACTACTATTTATCATAATAGAAAAACTTCTTTTGATATAACTTTATAACATTTTCTCAATCATAAACACTCATATCTATACTCTCTTACACTAAATATCTCTCCATACATCTCTTTATATTATAGAGAAAAACACTTATATGCTCTTTTTCTTCATTATCCATAATTACTTAAGTATTGGATGGCTAAATGCCATCACACCTTATGGTTATCCAAGGTATTAATAACGTGTTATTTATTTTCAAGTACACAAGAAATAATAGGTACACTAATCATCAATATTGACAAAAATATACATCAATATTTGACTTAGTCCATGAGAACTACTGTTATGTGTTAATTGAATCATAAATAGAGAGGAAGATCTACAATGCTATCCAATATTCTAAATTAGGTGGTCCTTGAAAAAATCTTAAAAATTTAGAAGAAAAATGAGGCACATCTCTTTTGCCCCCACCAATAAGGTTACTTGAGGGGTACACTTGCCACCGGTAGAGATATGGTAGGACATGCCACATCGACCACCACCCAAGAATTGATTGGACAAAGTGTGCCAGACACAAAATGATTAGCCAAACTTAATGGTGTTGTCCAAGCATCGCCAATTGATTCTCCAAGGGCCAAAAATAACTAAACTTTAAAGCTTCCTCGTGGCATCTTTCAATGCCCACAATACACTAGATTTGGTCCATAACCACACTAGCTCATATCAGAGACATGACCCTTACTGGCGATGTCTATCCCCACGGCTCGGACATGCAAGTTCAATCCATACGTTCTATAAACCAACAAGTGTGCATCATAAACACTTCCACGAAATGGTGGCTCAGTTTTCAACACTTCTAGAAATTGAAGTATCCTAGGTTACTGGACATGAAAGCTAAATTGGGCGAACATGGTGCCATAACCTGAAAATGATCCACCTTTTACTTTTCTGTTTGATCAAATTTCTTTTGTCTATATCATAAAATCAGTGCATTGTATAAAAAAATCCAAGAAAACCATCGAAAAGATCGCATGTCGAAGAACCATCCCTTAAAAATTCAAGTTGAGCAGACGTCAGGCTAGCCCCATGTTCCACCATGCACCACTAGCGCGAGTGGATGATGGATAGGTTAATTTTGAGTAGAAACATATCAAAACTAGTTTGGTTTATCAAATAGACCTAGAAATCAATTCAAGGTCGATTCACCAATTTTTCAACCAATTCTTAGAGAAATAAAACTATTTTTGAATTCCTCTTGACGAGACAATTCCAACAACTATAAATTTGACATTTTTTGATATATGCATAAAAATAAATGTACAAAAATATATGTATGGGAAGAGACAGAAAAAAATTAATTACATTTTTTACTTTAATTAAGTAAATATAAAAGAAAACATATAAAAACTTATAAGAAATAACAATATATTAAACTTTTTAATTAAATAATATTTAATATTAAATAATTTTAAATAATCATAGTTCAATTTAAATTATATCAAGTTATAATGAAAATGTATTAACCACAAAAAATATTATTTTTATAATTATAAATTTTTAAAATATTATTTTTATTTTTAAAATTTTTTTTTATACTAAATTATTATTTAATAAAAGAATTTACATGATACTTGATTAAAAAATTATGATAAACTCTTTTCTACTTCAATTTATAAATTTAAAGCACTGAGTAACATTTATATATATATATATATATTGATTAAAAAAGTATCGTTTTTATAATAAGAAAAAATGCGGTGCAAGTCGTTGAATCTTGAAAAATGGTTAGCTATCATAAGGCCATATATATATATATATTGATTAAAAAATTATCGTTTTTATAATAAGAAAAAATGCGGTGCAAGTTGTTGAACATTGAAAACTGGTTAGCTATCACAAGGAATGGGGCAGCGTTGAAATTTGTAAAGCATTTAATGGTGAATACTGTTGTCTGTTGGATGATGATCCTTCGTTATTATTACTTACTAATAAAAGTACCGGAAAATTTCAGACTTGCCGTGATAATTGTCATAACATAAATATCCATTCTTTTAATATTGATAATTAAATGTAGTGATATGGTTGGTATTCTATTTGTTATTATCATTATTTTTTTATTAATGAAAATTATATATTTATTTTAATAATAATAAAATTAGTTATAATAATATCATTCCATTAACTTAAATTATTATAAATATTTTTTAATCCGGGAAACACTTTGTGAGAGTTATGTGTTTATATTTTTTCAAAATAATTTTTATATTTTTAATATTATAAAATATTAAATTATTTGTAACCAATAATGATAAAAAAATTTAATTTATTTAAAAAACTAATAATTAATTATAATTAAAAATAATTTATACCAGTTCGTGTCTTAACCTGAATGGTTCTAAAGATGTTAGCTAATTTCATTAGTAAATTATTTACTGAAATAAATATATTTATTTATCCTTCTATTTTTATATAACATAATTATTCAATTTATTTTATTTTTAACTTTTTTATAAAAATGTATATATTTTTTTATTTATATTATAAAAATATATATTGAATAGATGGATAAAAAAAATTATTTATAAAGATTACGTTAACCAGTTATTTTATATACCAAATGATATATCAACAAAAAAGAAGTCTATATAAAAAAAATTATGAAATTACAAAAAATAATCGTCTTAAAACCTATAACAATAAAAGCAATACTTAATAAAATTAAATGGTTTACAATTGAACGAAATTTAACATTAAAAAAATTTAAATATTTTTGATTATCATCCAACTTGTTAAAATTCAAAATAAAATATTTTTGATAGACTTTTTTAATAATAAAAGTATACGAAGTTAATAGAATGAATGTTATTTTTATAATTATAAGTAATTATATTATTTTTATTATTTAAAATAAAAAAAATGGAGTTTAAACTACCAAAAAGTTGTGCAAACAATATAACTTTTCAAGGTCTTTAACATTGATTAACAAGCAATACAAGATACCAAAGGGAGGAGAAAAGGCATAATAATTAAAAACCAAAAAAACATCATGTCATTCTCTCATAGCCTTAGACTAATTATTCAAAAAAAAAAAAACACCAATCTTAGTCTTAATTAAGTATTAGGAAGTCCAGAGAGCAGTCTTTGTTCACCCATCATAGAAAGAGAGAAAGTGGCTGGTTGGCTTGATTTAAACAATCCAAGCTTCTCCAGCAGTTGATTTACTAAATTTCCAGCCAAATAAGAAGCTCCTGAGACCCCAATTCCAATAGTAAGATAATACATTACTGTCTTTATATACTTGGGAGTCTCTTGAACATAAGCTTTTGCAATAGCAAGTAATGTTATGCATATCAGAGAGGCTCCTCCAACTGCTGCAAGCTTTAGGTCCTTGTTGTCACTCTCAAGGAATGAAAAACCATAAACAACTGGAGGCACTAATCCAAATACAAGGAATGACAATATAACAACTATGCCATGAATCCAAAAGTTCTCTCTTTTCCCTAGTTTCTGTTCATAACTATCCTCCACTTTTTCATCAGCCTCACTATAGGAGTTGTCCTTTGGCTTTGGTTTCCCATCTTTTAAATCCCACAGCTGTTACATTATTTAAGATCAAATGTTAGAAAAAAAAACATTCAAGTTAATCGATGAGAATGGTCACACAGGAGAATTCCCAATCTCAATATAAAGTACACATTGACATTAAGTTAGGGTTCTAAATATGAAAAAAGTTAATTTATAACAAATTGTGATATTATCACAGTTGAAGAGGACAGTTAATTATAAGTTAAAAAAAATATATCATATTATTTTAATCAATAATTGTCTTGTTACGTACAAAAGTACTCCGATGCTTAAAATTGAGGATAATATCTGCATACAGCATATATATTTACACAACAAAAGGTGTGATTTTGAGCAAATTTTCACTCAAACTCAAAATACTACAAATTTTAAGTCTCAATGTTAAATTTGAGGCTTTTAAATGGAAGAGACTGTTTCCATATGTTTCCTGCATAAGCTAAATGAATCTCCTCTTCTTGGTAGTACTAGGAGTGTGAGCTCATGAGATCAAGGTGATAATTAACTGGACATAAATATATGGAAAATGAAAAAAAAAATCTCAGTTAATTTTGACAAAAATAACACTGTAAGGCCTTACAAGTGTACAATTTTGGTCAAACACAGTTTTTGGATCTTTAATAATGTTCTATTTTGATACATTAAAAAGAGAGGGCCGAAGAAAGAGAAAGAACATGTAAACCACTCACATTATGGCCAATGGTGAATAGTCCACCAATCAGATTTGCCAATGCTAATGCTATAATATTCACTGCAAAAAAAATAAAAAATAAAAAAAATAAACAGTTTAAATAAATATGTGGGGTATTTTTCTCATAAGGTAGTTGATATATCTTCATACACACTGACAATAATTGAATTGTTTATATACACTTTGATCTAGATCTGTTCAGTTAAATGAGAGCATAAAAGTCAAATATATGCAAATGCTCCATAATATCGTGTTTCTGAAGAACTATATAAAACCCAATTAATTATAGATAGCAGATTCCTACATTTACTAGTTTTATATATTCAATGATCAACAACAATATTGCTTATACAGTAAGTGCTTACATGTAGCAGCTTGGGAACTAGATGCAGAAACCACAATGCCTAAACTTGCAATAATTTCTGCTAAACCACCATATACAATGGCTTTTAAAATCTCAACAGATTTTCTGCCACCTGGTCTTCCATCTGGTCCTGTTTCAACAAAGAGTAATATTGTTGATACATTCTATTATGCAGCAAAATTATGACGAGCCAACAACGATTTAAGGTCTCAAAATAGAGTATTTTCGTAGTTTAAGTGAAAATGGCTGTATATGTATATGTTATTTTTACGATCAATTTCACCAATTTTCCTATTTAAATCCTATTTAGGGCATGGACTGTAAGACATAACACTTTATATGTGCTAATGAGCATGAGACCAATCAATACATGTGCATAGCATTCCTGTTAATAATTAAAACAAGATGTATTACCTGGAGGGACAACGAGGTCAGGGTTATGGATTGGTTGTTGTTCAGGTTGAAATCTGCCTTTTATCCAATCTCCTGCTAAGTGGAAAAGAAGAAAGTTCATACTAATTCGTCTTAATAAGAATGCTTACCAATTTTGTCACGTAAAATATGAATCATATGAAATTTAGCATGTGAGACATGCGAATTTGTTGAAATAAACATTTAATGAGATAACATAAAAAATAATGAATTGGTGCATGTAAAAGGCCTTACATGGAAAAGATCAAGACACAGAGGTTATGAACAGAATTTAAAAAATATATACTTTGAGTAATATGAGAGACTAAAAGATGAAAAGATTAATCATCAAAGAAAACAGTTTCATCTAATCTTACTATGCTAGTGAAAGAAGAAATGTATAGAGACTAAACAACTAAAATGAATGCTAAAATCACAATAAATAAGAGGTAATATACTTCATTATGCATAAAATCACTAGAGAGCAGTCATATAGCTTGAACAAAAATATACCTATTGGCTTGAGGAAACTGAAGCAGTGTGGGCATTTAGGTTCAGTTTCGATTTCAGAAGGATGTCGGACGTCGCTTGGATATTTTCGAGGATGTTCAGTCCATCTTTCAACAACAATAACCTTTGAAATGCAGGTGTTGCAATTAGGACACCAGAAATCATGTGGCACTTGTTTTTCATATAACCCTTCAAGGATTAGATCCACACGACGTTCGTTTGCTGGTAAAACAATTTCTGTATAATTTACATTTTCTTGAACAATTGTGTTCTTAGAAGATGAACCTCTAAAGAATAAAGCACCAATGTCTTCTTTGACTTGATGCAATTGTTCTTTCTTAGTGTCATAGACTTGTTGCAATTTTGAGTCCAAAGTTTGAAAACCTAATTTAATATCATCAGAAGGATGTCTCTCTTGATCAATATGAACTATTACTTGTCCATCACTTGGTATCTTTGAAAGTAAAGCTCTAGAGACATAACCTTCAATATCTTCTTTGACTTGATTCAATTTCAAGTCCTTAGTTTCAATAGCTTTAGAGACTAAACCACCAATTTCCTCTTTTACTGAGTCCTTAGTTTCTAAAGCTCTAGAGACCATACCCTCAACATCCTCTTTGACTTTATGTAATTTCAAGTCCTTAGTTTCTAAAGCTCTGGAGACAAAACCTCCAATATTCTCTTTGACTTGATGCAATTTCGAGTCCTTAGTTTCGAAATCGAATTTCAAATCATCTGGATTTTCCTCTACAATATGAACACCAATATGTCCATCACTTGATCCAGAATAACTTTTTTCAACAAGTTTATTCTTAGAAGAACCTCTAGAGAATAAAGCACCAATGTCATGTTTGACTTGATGCAGTTGTTTTTTCTTTAGGTCATAGACTTCATGCAATTTTGTGTCCATAATTTGGTAACCATATTTCATATCATCACCATATCCCTCTGCATAAAATTAACAACATGTTTATCACTTCATTCAGAATAACTCTATGGAAATACAGTCTATGAAAGTAGACTGCAACATATTAGAGAAAGTCTTTTTTCTTTTTTTGGTATCAGAAGTTCATAACTAGGGGTAAGCGAATCGAACTCGGAAAAGCCTAGCTCTAGCCTTTACCAGCTCTATTGGAAGGTTGCTGACTTTATTGACAAATACCAAATTCACACTTTTAGTCACAGTTTTTAACCATTTAGCTAGCCACGGTTAAAAATTCGATAGAAGATTGTTTCTTTAAATTATGTTCAAGATTTTAAAGAATAAGACTACATATGTACCCTTTCCAAGATTGATAAAAAAAATGAATCCAATACCACTTCATCAATATCATAGGAAAATAAACAGTAGAAAATATATTGAACTACATTAGCAAATTAAACTTCAAAATGAGAAAAAATAAAATTCTACCCATCTTTTTTTGTTAGTTTTTCGTGATAAAAAATAAGTGTTATACTTTTGGACTACTCTTATTCTTATTTTTGTTACCATTTTTTATCCCTATTATCGATTGTGATATATTAAATATCTATATTTAAATTACTAATGTATATTTTGATCAATTATAATAATAATTAATATCTTTGAAATATTCCAATTCATTGATATTTTTGTTAAATTCGTACAAAAAAAAATATATATCAATAATCTAAGTAGGGGTATTTCACGTCTCATTTGAAAATATAAGTAAAAAAAAAAATATATATCAAAACAAGAATAAAGGTATATCAAAGGTAACAATTCCATCAAAGAGTAATATATATAGTTTATGAGTAAACATGTTTTCATAGGAAATAGATCAAACAGTTGGCACATATACCTCCATTGTTTCCATTGACTCTTTCTTCAGTTAAATCACTGCCACCATTTGTAGTAAAGGTGGTAGTGATGGTGTTGATATGTTGGTACTCAGCACCTGTCTCTGCATCAATATCTTTTTGTAACTTTAGTACTGCTTCCATATTTCAGGCACTTGCTTAAGAAAGCTTTAATTAGTTTAAGTGCTCTGAAGAATGTTCAGATTGTTTGGACACCTTTTCTATGTTTCGGACATCTATATATAATGCCATAACAATGACTTTTTTTTTAATAAAACTATGTTTTATTATTATAACTTAAAAATTGTGACAATGACAACTTTATTAAATAAAAAATATTTGCAAATTAATGAAGCAGAAACCAAAATTTTTTATTTCACTTTGTTCACATGATCAATGCAAGTGGGAATATTTCTTGTTATGTCATAGAATAAAAAGATAATGCAAGAAAAAAATAATATATAAAAAAAAAACTTGAAACATATCAAATGATTTTTTTTTGGTCTTTAATTCATTGGGTATCAGGTGGTTTTCTTATATATATATGTGTGAAAGCAAATATGAACAACAATATTTGAAGTTTTGAACCAATATATACTTGGTCAGCTTTGTTTAATTAGTGAGGTATAGACATGTAAATGAGATGAGTTTGCCTCATTAATAAATAATCCAATTATTTAATTATTTTTAAAAGTAACTTGTACCTTTATTATATGTTTATTTCACACACATATGAGACAAAATATATAATTTGGATATAAAAAAATTTATTTTTTTACGTGCAAATTTAGATTAAATGGAAGTAAATTTTCCTTGGTTCATTGAATAGCTATTGTTTTATTTTAAAATAAATGATGGATAGTGACATTTTCATAATTAATATTTAATAATAATAAATTTATCTAATAATATTAATAATAATAGTTAATTAATTACATGAATATATAAAAAGATAGAAGATTAATTTAGTCCCTTTCTTTTTCTTTCTTTGTATAGAAAATGTTATTTAATCTTCTAAATTAAATAATATGTTATTTAATCATTTTGAATTTATTTTATATAAAAAAATTATCTAAATATCTATCATTATTTGACTGTTTATTATGAAAAATTTTCAAAATAACTCCATACTAGTTGTCTTTGAATCCCCTTCCCCAAACAAGCAAATTGTGCCCTATAAACTTGGTGATCGAGCCTAACCCTAAATCCCACCATCACCACCTTGCCACCTCGTCTTATTATCTTTCTCTCTCATCATCCCGACTCTTATACCTATGGTGATTTCGTTTTTTTCTATTTTCTCTTCTAGCTATATTTAATTTTTTGAACATGACATTCTATAGTTCTCTTAAAATGATAAATTTGTGTTTTGCTGAGAAAATAATGATTAGACGAAATGGCTTTCTACTTTCAATTTTTTTGTTTCATCTAATGTAAATAAATGATGATAATACCTTCCATGTTTTTTCCTTTAAAATATTTTACCAAAAAAATATTTATTAATATTATTAAAAGTTATTAAATAGCTATTTTTTATAAATAAAATTATTAGTGAGTATATTTTTGAATTTAAAGTATTAAATAATACTTTTATTTAGAGAAAAAGAATTTAATATATTTATCTCTATATAAAATAGATATTTTATATATTATTATTGTGAAAATAATAAGTTAAATTATTATAGCATCTTAAATAACACTAACATGTACAAATCAATAAATGTGTATGGCCTCTTCCTCCAATCACCATAAGTCAAATATAACGGAGTGTGGATATAAAAATATTATTTTTAGGTGCATATTTGGTTAACATGAAAGTAAATTTCCGGGAGAGGAGAGCTGATTATTTTATTTTAAAATATATAGTAGATAACGATATCACCATAAGTCAAATATTATTATCAATTAATATTTATTAATGATTATTTTATTTATAATAATAATATTAAAATATAATTAATTATAAAAATAAAATAAATATTTTATATATTATTGTTAAGATAATAATAAATTAAAATCATCCACTTAAATAATCAATATGGATCTAGAAGACTAAGACTATGTTGAACCGGAAGACATCAACAAAGTAGGCTCATTATTAACAACAACAACAGTAGATTTGTTACAATGGTAATAAGTCTCAATGGTGTGGTCACGTCGCTTGTAATAATTACAGAACCTTTTGTTGCTATTCTTGTGACGATTGTGAGAGCTAGAGTAATCACCTGATTGTTGAGGTTGCTCAATGGCAGCAACAGAAGGAATAATATCCAAAACATTGAACTTATTTTGGGCTTGAAGGGTTGCAAACTGAGCTTCTTCTCTAACTAACTCATTTACAGTAGTATCAAGAGAGGGATGGGGACTACGATTAAGAAGCTGACCTCGGATGGGCTCAAAGTCCTTGTGAAGTGACATCAAGAACTCATAGAGACAAAATTCATCCCTAACTGTAGCATATTGCTGAGCATTCGTTAAGCATGCCCAAAGTGGATCACAAAGGTCAATTTGGTCCCAAAGAAAGCGAAGTTGATCATAGTAGTCATTGATGGATTACCCTAGTTCCTATCGAAGTTGATGCAATTCAACTACTAACAGATATTTCATGGATCCATGAGTAGTGGAGTACCTTTTGGCCAACATATCCTATGCTGATTTGGCATCATCAAAGCTGCCCAACAGATTGGAGATATAGGGAATTTAAGTATTCTGAATCCATGTGAGGATCATGTGGTTGTGATTATCCCATTCAATCATGCGACCAAGGAAGGTAGCATCTTCTTCACTTACTCCTTTGACAAGAATAATAATTACACCAATACAATAATGCCAAAGCATGCTACCCTTAAGAAAACTGCGCATAGCTTGAGACCATGATAAGTAATTTTTAGTCCCCTCCAATACAATATTGATGGGGCAAGGAAGAAAAACATTTTTTTATCCATTTGGAAACACAATATGCAAAAAAAAAAAGAACTACAAAAATTAGGTCTACACGAAAAAATGAGTAGAGAGGACCTAAACTGCAAAAAGTCAATAGTCAACTATCAGAGTCAACAATCAACAGTCAACGATCTAAGGGACGTACTCATGATTTGGTTGACAACCTCAAGCTAGTCTCACATCCAGATTGAGAGGGTTGTTAATGTATATTTTTTAACAAATTAATATATATATATATATATATATATGTTAATATTTATCATATCTACTTATATATATAATGTTATGGGCTTTAGGTACATCTAGTTTACTTGTAACTCCTATATAAAGACACCATGTATATTCCTTAACTTACAGAATAAAATAAAATCATTAAGTATTTCTAACATATATATACATAATTTATATATTTTTTTAAATATGTATATAAAATTTAAATACTCTTTCAAAAATATGTATGTAAGATTTGTATACTTTTTCAAGATAAATATAAACCTTATTTATTCTACGTAAGGCTGTCAAAGTTCTAACGATTTCGTTGGAGAAAGTTATTGAATGTTCAACGAGGTCGTAGATAAGTCGATGAATGTCAGGTAAGATCACCCAGCAAGTTGTCAAAGGTTTGATAAAGTCGTTAATCATTATTATTAGAGTCATATTTATTTAATTTACTAGTAATAAAGTCAAAATAATTTGTTATTTTTGATGTATATATGATATGCCAAAATTGTAAGTTTTATGCTTTATTTTTGTTATTTAAGTAAAATAGACATTTTTTAGCAAAATTATTCTAGTTAGGTAAATAAAATGACTCTCTAATAAGAACATACATGTCAAATAAGTTATCTCATCTAGGAGTGTCCATGGTCCGGTCCGGTTCGATTTTTCCTAAAAAAAATTTAACCGGATCGGACCGTTCATATTACTTAGACCGGACCGGACTAGACCGTTTGAAACTGTTTTAAGAAATAAAAATCGGACCGGACCGTTTGACTTATAAAACCGTTCGATCCGGTTTGATTCCTGATTTGGTTCGATTTTTTTATAATTTAATGAAAAATAATGTGAACTTTTTAATATATTATTAAACCGGTTTGGTCCGGTTTTACGGTTTGGTCCGGTCCGGATTGGTTTATGGACACCCCTAATCTCATCTCATCTCATGTCTTATTTAATGTTTATAATGTTTTGATAAGTTAAAATTGTTTTATCCCATTTAAATTTTATCTCATTCTATATCTCATATATTTAAAGTTGTTCCTAGTGAACTCATAGTTATTATAAATAATTATATTTTTCTTCTTCATAATTTATTCATCATTTAGGTCTATTTGGATAAATAGAATATGACTTTATAATATGACTTTATAATCTCATTCCGTTAGTATCCCAACTCATAAAAACATAGGACAAGTAACAAGATTTGATAAGCTAATAAAATTTATAGATTATACCATAAACTAATAAAACATCACATCCCATTTCACATTTTTAAATAAGAACAATTTTTATGCTATCTTAGTTCATAAATAAATCTATTTATTATCATGGACATATATATTTATTTATATATAAATAATAAATTTTAATATAATTATTAATTTTATTTTCTTAAAATTATAATATCAATCAAATATGCATCAAGACGTTTTATACAAAAAATTTCCACTAGTTAATTTTTCTTACTTAATTATTAATATATTATATATCTTTAATAAAAAAATCCCGATATTCAGTCATTTTCATGCCACTCAAATATAGGAGTTTTTGATTAAAAACCTAATATTCAATTCTATATGTTGCTTTCTCTGCCATACAAGACAAACTGACATTTAAGCTTTAAATGTAATTATATATATATATTTCTTAACTTTTTTAATTACGTATATTATGTTAATTAATTAATCATTAATCCTTTTAAAAAATTTAAATTATTTTAAGTTATTAGAAAAATTTTGTATTCAATTAACTTTTAACATGGTTTAATTTCAAAAATTCTTATATTCGGATACAATAATTTTAATTATTGAATTTTAGCTATTTAACTAATATGATATATAGAGCAACATAATAATAAATATATAAAAATAATATTAATTTTTTTAAATAGTTTAAACTTTTAAAAGAATTAATTAATCAATAATTTTTTTATTATATTTGATAAATAATTTTTTTTCTTACAATCGGATACATGCATTCATCTATATTATAATATAATTAATTCTTATTAATTAGTAAATATTTTTAAGATTATTTTAACATCTTATCTTTTTAATTTAACATCCAATTCAATAATAATAAATCACTTTATGATTCTATAATTAAGCTCTATTTTATATCGTTTTTAAGATTGGATAACCAGGTTCACCGGATGTTTTATTTTTTTAATCTTAAAATTAATTGGAAAACTCGTACTTTCATATTGAAAAGAATTTTAAGTAGTTTTAATTTGTAATTTAGTTAGTTGCTTGATTATTCTTTAGTATAGAATGAAAGTAGATAATGGATATAACATTATTACTACTATAAAAGAGCTTTTAAGTCGATTAAGGAGTGAATTAAATAGGTTTAATAAAGGCACTAAATTGATTCTATTATTTTAAATACTGATTTGTTTTGTGTAAATGTTATTTTAAAATAAATCTAATTTATCTTTATAATTTTAAAAAAATTAGATTGAGTTGACTATACTTTAAAATTATTGGACAAAATCTACCAATTTTTTTTTCTTTTCAAAAATGGGATTAAAGTGCCTTTATTATTTTGACCATAATCTCCCGTTTCTTATCCCAAAATTAAAATATTGGTGTTTACTAGAATTTTAACCATTCAGTTTTAAGAAAATATTAATGCTATAAATATTAAAGAAAAATTATGATGAATATCGACCAATATTTTTTTTTATATTAGTAGCATTCCATAAGTAAAAATAAAAAAATGTGACAGATATATCCAATATATTATGGATATTTTCGTTTGTGTTTATCACAGCTAGATTAGAAGTTCCAATCCACTCTTTATGAAGTTAGTTAGCTATTAGATTATACTTAATTTGTTTTAAATCAAATATAATTTAGTATAGTTTGAATCAATTTACATCCTATATTGAAACTTATTGTTAGTTAACGTTTTTTAAAAAATGAATTATTAATTAAATGTACCTAAACTTAACATGTATGTGTCCTAGTTGAATAATCTCTATATTGAATTTCAAAGTATAGAACTTCTTTTTAACTTATATGTTGTTTATATATCTAGAAATTCAGGTCTAACTCTGAACCCAAAAGGCAGCTTATGAGTTAGATGATTGCCCAGACTTATAAGGAGCACTATTGCCTTACTCTTAGCTAATGTGAGATTTAACATCCCCCTTCCACGTCGACTAGAGTCCGGATTTACGGCACGAGGACCGATGGGAGTACGAGGAAGTCAAGAGCCTAGCTCTGATACCATCTTAGAAACCCACTTAGAAACCCAGGCCTAACTCTGAACCCAAAAGCCAGCTTATGAGTTAGAGGATTGCCCATACTTATAAGGAGCACTGTTGCCTTACTCTTAGCCAATGTGGGACTTAACAATATAAATCAATTAACATCTTTATATAAATAAATAATTAAAAAAAACTTATAAAAATAGCTTTAAATTATGGGCGTTTTTCACATGATATTTGGTTTGGTCCACCTTTTACAATATACTATCATAGAATCATTGACTTAAAATTATTAAGGGAAAAAATAATGGATTATTAATTAAGATTATTAGAATATATAATAATATTATGTATTTTTAGTGTAATGTATAAGTATTATGTAGTTAAATAATATAATTATAATTGTGTATAACGTAGAGATGTGTGTACGCATTATATCTCATATATAAGACATTAATGTGATGTAGCTTTGGTTACGAATTCATTTAATAAAGAAATGTAGTTGATTTGTAAATTTAAGAATGATATCAAAGCTTTAAAGATTTTTAGTTCCGTGAATATGGTGTTCAATCAGCTCTTCGATTCTCCAATCACTTGAGCCTTACAATTTTTTTTTCGATTCTTTGCAATAAAAGGCCTCCTTAACTAACACATATTCCAAACGTTCTTATTCATACAAATCTCTCTTTCTCTCTTTATATGACAATACTTGGTAGATTTCTTACTCTAAAAGTTATTTTCGATGAATATGCTATAATCAAATTCCTATTTGATTTAAAATATCTAAAGATTATATTCTTGAATAAGTTGGACACTATTTTCTTTCTAGGAAAATAGAAAAAAAATGACTAGAAACATTGGTCTCTAGTTATGTTCTTTCCATATTTTATTATCGAAAACCAAACAGGGTGCGAGATAAGTTTCAAGACGAATGGATTGAGGGATTGATTGATCGGTACAAGAATACACAGGAAATTGGAGAATATAGTCTATATTTATGGCTCGATGTAATTTTCTTCTTGAAAATTTCGGATTCTCAAACTAGGGCATTCATTGATCCACTTGATGTGATTGCTCTTCGAGATCTTTATAGGACTTTGAAATACACTTAAGAGAGTTAATGGTACGGAGACTTGATGAAAGACACCTTGTGAACAATCGTGGATAGGAGTTTCTTGTTCTAGATTATCAGTTATATACCTTAAACTTCATGGATTAGACCTTATTGGGTATCTTAAAGAGCACTTTTTTAAAGAAGGAAAGGTAGTTTCATGTTTTCTAATGGTGGATCCTTGTACACAAATTCCCAATGGTTTTGCATTTGTCACCAATATGACCATGGTATAGTGGAATCCTTTACTCCAATTGATCTTTCTTGGCATCATTATTTGTTTTCTTCGTGCCAAGCTCATCCCCACATCAATTTCTCATAAAGAGAAAAATCTTGTAGGTACATAGTTTTTAGAGGAAGAGAAACCATCATCGATGTGTTATTCATCTCTTCCAATTCCAAACCCAATCTTCTCGTTCTTATCCTATTCAATAGAGCCATTAGGTTCAATTGCATCAATGGCCTTGGTCTTTCCATCATTTTTCACCATGATTTGGAGCTCAATAGATTCCTCCTCCATAAGAGTACGAAGTCTTGTTCATCAAAAGTATGAAGTCTTTTAGAGTATGTCACGGTACTCTATTTCTTTCACCATCAAGATCAGTTATAATTCCTTTTCCAACCGATGGAATTGTTAATTGTATTCCCAAATATTCTAAGAAATTACAACTTATTCAAAATGACAACTTCGAAAAGGAAAAAAGAAAGAGATTTCTTGGTTCAATCACTATAGATTTAAGGTATATCCCTGTATTACACTCAACAGTCACGAACAATTTTGGGTTTCATTAATTTTCTTAAGTTTAAAGAAAATAAGAGATTTTAATTGGTTTTTAGATATTGTTTTTGATAACTGTCACATTTATTAGAATCATATTATGGATATTTGCTTTGAGTGCCAAGCAACCCAAGCTAGCCAATGGGTACTATATCAGTTGATAGGTCAAGACACATCAAGTGTGTCCACTAATGGCATGAGCTTTATATTGGTATATTGTGTGTCCATTTTGTTGGCAATTTATTTGTATAATAGTGTGTGCATTTTGTTCTCCGGTATCCATTTATTCTTTGATAATATTGATCATGAATTCGATTAATGTCTCATATAGTAATGTGGTGTTCATCCAATGGTGTTGCACACTTTTATGAATGTATGATCACCACAACCATCAGTATCTGAGCGGTGTTATGTTTGACACTTTATCGACGAGTTGAGTGTTGGTGTTTTTATTTTTAGACTCCTTGGTTTTGTTTTCAAAGTATTGCCTACGTTCTCCCTATAAGTGTTTTATTGTCAGTGATATTCACTGATACAAAATGTTCTAATTGTGAATCATATCGTAGTTTTTGGTTTTCTGAAGAGTCTGATCAATGATATATCTCCATTAATATAACTTTTTTTTCCCTCACCTCACCAATGTTGATCGTTTTTGGTGTAAAATGGTTTTAGATTTTACTCACATTTTAAAGTGTAAATTCAGTTTCTTTCTTTATTTTTTAAACTAATAATTGTATCGAATTTATTAATTTCAAGGAGATTATTAGACTATACAATAATAATGTGTATCTTAGTGTAGTATATAAATATTATTAACTAAATAATAGAATTATAATAGTGTATAGTATAAGGATGTAGTGTAAAGATATATTAGGTGTATATTACATCTCTTATATAAGACATTGATGTGTTGTAGATTTTGTTAAAAATTTATTCAATAAAAAAAGATATAGTTAATTTGAAAATTTTAGAAATGATCGAAAATGATCATAGACTAAAAGATATATAAAGATTTTAATTTATAGTAATATAATAAATAGAAAAGTCACGTTTAAGCCACAATGACTAAATTGTTGATAACTTAATGGCATATATCATTAACCCACGAGCACCACGAGGTAATTAAATATTAAAATACGAATACTTAACAAGATTAGAATCATTAGATAGGTAGGTTATATAAGGATGGAATATTTTGTTGCTTCTACCCAGTCTACTCACATATCAAAGTCATCTCTCTTTTAATTAATAAAAATATTCAATACTATTTAATATCATTTATATATTAATTATCTAATAGTTTTATCTATTTTTTAAATTTTAACCTATAGTTAAATTAGTATCCATATCAATATCGTGGATTCCTCACTCATACTATATACGAGGTGCTAATTAGGTGATTCTCTGATCTCTACTCATCTCTCTCCTTTTGTTTTAATTTATATACAATTTTTTAATTAATTGATAATATATTAATATTATTAAATAAAATACTTTTTTTAATTAAATAATAATATATTGATATTATTAAATAAAATACCTATAACATGGCTATATGCAAATATAAAAAAGCCCTTAAACTCAATCAATAACCAATAAGAACAAACTATACATAATATAACAACTATATGATGGTAAGCAACTAACTATCCTAATCAATAATAAAAAATAAAAAAAATTAAGCCTACTAAAGTAATATTAAAATTCATCAATAGAATAATGATACATAGATAAAATCACATCAACTATTATTTATTTAAAATATTACTAATTAATTAAGTCTACTCTCATACTAATTAATCACATCAACTATCATTTTTTCAAATTTCATTTGAACATCCATATATTATTAGCATGAACATTCGTATAGCTATTTTAAAAATGTTAGACAACATATATTTCCCATAGTTATTAATCGATTCATCTTTGATAAGGTTAAACTACTTTTTTTCGTACTAAAAGTTTTGTGAAAATTTCTTCTGTCATTATAATTTCCACCATGTTACACGATTCACACCTTTAGTGATTATTTGGGTTAAATTTTGTATTTTCTTTAGTTTATTAAATATAAATGTAAACTTATTTATTCATTTATTCATAAAACTTTATATAAAATTATTAATCATTAATATTTTAATTCATACAATATAATATCTAACATTTTTAAACTTAATAAATTTAATTTTAAATTTTAAAGTTCATTAAATTAATTATGCATCCTTATACTTAAGTATCATAGAATCAAAAGGTAGAATTAAATTATAATGTTTTCATAGTGTATAAATCAAACTATATTTTTTAAAATAAGTTATTATTAAATAAATTAAAAAGTGAAGTTGAATATAACGTGATTAAATTTTTAACGAAAATTAAAATTTTGAATTAAATTTATAAAATTTAAAAATATAAGAATTAAATTATATGAATTAAAAAGTTAGACATCAAAATATAACATCTTAAATAAGTTGCAAATTAAATAAATATATAACCCATAACAATATACTTCTAATATTGTTTTTGCATGTGTTATTAGGATATTTTTATCCAGTAGTTTTTACATAAAACACATAGATCACTAAAACATTTAAGTTTTGATATTTTAGTTATATAAATTCATAGTTACGTGAATAAAACGTTTATTTTTTATGATAAAAGATATATATTTTATTCACGTAATTATTAAAAAAAATTAATACTTTAATTACGTAACTATCAACTTACGTTACTAAAGTATCACAATTTAAAATATTTAACAATATATGTGTTTTTATATATAAAAATTAATTAATTAAAATATCTAAATAATATATTTTTAATAATATCAATAATAATTATCCTTTTTTTTATCAAACATAACTAGAGTTTTGGGTTTTTGAATGGGTATTACTTGGAAAGAGAGCTACGATTATACTTGAGGCGGGCTGTGGTGTTTAAATTGACTCAACCATTTATCTTATTTTTAATGTACTATATTATGTATTATTAATATGTAATAAAAAATAAGAATTGTTGAAAAATGAATTTTTATTGCTTACAAAATAAATCTTACATTCATTTATTTTATAACTACCGATAAATTGTTTTCCTTTCAAATCTGTTTTTCTATCATAAGGGCCAGCTTTACCAATAAAAAGAAAAATTCAAAATTGCCCTCAATATTATGAGTTGACATCACTTAACAATTTTGGTAATAAAAAATCTAAAATACTCACATTAAATTAACGAAATTGCAAATTAAGAAATAAAATTAATTATAATCGATAACTTTTAAAAAATAAATATACTCAATTCTTATTAATTAAGTTAAAGTACTGAATTAATTTTCATATCACATTTAACCTTTTTTTTATTTATTTATAAAAACGAAAATTTTTTAAGATAACGTTTTTGTTTCTAAAAAATAAACTATAAATCCAAATATTCATAGAAAATGAGAAATTTTTTTATCATAAAAAATTAAATGTATGAACATTCCATAGGCATAATTTTTTAAGAAATTATGATGTTCTTAAAATTTAGAATAATAAAAATAACGTATAATAATATTTATCGAATAAGATCTAATTAAATACAATTTAATATTAAATAGATCTAAATAATATAGTTAAATTTAAATGGTACCTAACTAGAAAACATTCAATATGAAATAATGGATTAATTTTTTTAATAATAATAAAATTATTAATTAGACATAATATATATGATTATAATTTTTAAAGTGTCCTATTTTTTTATTTTTCTATAATTTTTCATGGTGTGAAATCAAAATTATAAAATAAAAAACTTGGTGGGAAAATAAAATGAATATTTATCCATTCAATTTCTTTATTTTTTTTTCAAAAAAGAAGATTGCCGTTTACGAATTGACATGCATGTATTAAATAAATTCCTTAAATACATTATGTGTAATTAACTATACTCTTAAAAATTAAATTATAATATTGATTAACGTATTTTCCCACAAATGTGAAATCAAAATTATAAAATGAAAAACTTGGTGGTAAAATGAAAAAGAAAATTTGTCCATTACGATTTCTTTCCTTTTACCAAAAAAATAAGATTGTCTTTTTACAAATTTACATGCATACACTAAATAAATTCCTCAAATAAAATTATCTTTAATTAATTATGCTCTTAAAACATAAAATTTATAATATTGGTTCATGTATTTTTCACCTCGATAATTATTAAAGTCAAAAATTACATTTGTTACGCTTTCCAAGATCCTAATTTGCAAATTACATCTTGTAATAAAACCCAAAATAAATTATATTACTTTCATTTCATTGTTAAGTATTCTTTTTGTACGTGGGTTAGGAGTAAGACATCAATACTGTTTATAAATTTGGATAATTCTTAACTTAATGAAATTTTATTGAGTTGAGTTAGACCTGTGTTTCTAACATGGTATCAGAGTTCTGCTTTTGATCTCTATGTGCTTGGATCCTGAATTCTACCACAATTTCATTGTGACGCTTATGTCTATCTTTATCCACCGTGTGGAGGGGGCTGTTAAGTATCATTGTCCCACATCGACTAAGAGTAAGACAGTAATGTTGCTTATAAGCTTAGACAACCCTTAACTTAATAAGATTTTATTAGGTTGAGTTAAATCTGAATTTATAATATACATTTTTCATGGGTCGAATCCCTTAATTAAAATGCTACACTTCAAACCTCTCTCTTCTTGTTTTTCTTCTAGTTATAAGCTCTGACAAGCCAACATTATTGATATGAATTTCTCTCTATAAACATCCAAGATCTATGCTTCTCCAATTGCTACACTACAACAGAGATACACCCATTTCAATATTGCAATGTACATTATTGATGGTTTTAGCTCTTTTGGTTGATCCTCAATATTATTTGGGGGAGACTCACTATTGAGCATCCATACATCCCCAGATTTTGACACCAATTGATCTTCTTCGACAATCACTTTATTTAAAAAGGACATAAAATGCTCAAATTTAATTACTTAAGTTCAAAGTTAACAATATTAATTCTTAATTTGTAAGTGTACATGTTAGTCGTTTAACTTTTAAATTCTCAAACATTCAACTAGCATATAAAATATTAATTGATCTAAGTGATTCAAAATAAATAGAATAATATTTTTAATACTTTTCTATTTTTAAATAATAAAACACTCCAAATTAAGTACTAATGTATCTATACAAAGTTTTTCTAATAAAAAAATCCATTCCTCTATTAATTAATTTAAATTAGTTTTGATGGAGTTTTTGAATAAAAAAGAGGATGTTACTTACTATATGAGATAAGATGAGATGTGTTTTAAAAATTAATAAATTATTTTATGAATTTTATTAAAATTTGATATCGATTTACATTTGCATGCATCTTATTTATCAATTTGGTAATGTATCCATATATTGTAGTCTTGGCTTTAGGTTCCATTATTGTTCATGAGTTCTCCCTTGAATCCAAATGTGCAAACAACTAACCTAGTTGGACTTTTGTTAAATAGCCCACCGATTGAATTGTTCAAACGGGTTCATACAACTAAGAGATGCAGAGAATAGCAAACACTAAACCACATTTCATTTCATTAAACTCTATATTATCATAACCCATCACAAATTCACGAAAAGGGAGATTGATGCTCTTTGAGAGAGTTTGAAATGTCTTTGGTACAATGCATAAATTTAGCAAATATATACAATTTGGGACAATATAATATCTTATTAAAATTTTTTAATTAAATTTATTTAGTGAGTTATCTTCGACTAATATAGTAATGTTTTGGACCTATGATCTATGATTAATTGATCACTTTTAAAATCACAAAGTTTCAAATTAATGATGATTGTGTTTGATAATGATTTAATTTTTAATATATATATATATAAGTTTTAAATTAATAAAGATTGTGTTTTATAATGATTTGATTTCTAATATATATATTCAAGTGATTTTTGAATGATGTGCATATTTGATAGTAATTTTTATTTTTATTTTCATAATTTTTAATAATTGATTTATAAAATATGTAAAATTCAAATGATTTTTGAATGATATGCATATTTGATAACGGTTTTTATTTTTATTTTTATATTTTTTAATAATTAATTTATAAAATATGTAAATCTTTAATATGATTTTTTTAATCATATTTTATATTTATGGTTTTCTTTTTCATTTTCACGTTTCCTAGAGAAAATAATGCCATATATATATATATATCAAATCAAATCTTATATGTATAAATTTTGAAAGAAAATTATTAAAAACAAGAAGCCATCAATAATAATAAACAATTCCTTAATTCTATAGTTTTATGAAATAAAATTTAGATAGCTTAACTAAAAAAAATTAAAGATAATATTTGATTTTTTTCCTTATGGAGATTGACTAAGTAAAAATTATAATAAATATATTTTTGATTTTTTTACAAAATACTAACAAATCAAAAAATATTTCATTTTTTTAATTTGATCAATAACATATTTTTTTATAATTTATCACATTAAATTATTTGTAATTTTTGGTTACATATAATTAATGAAAAGACCATGTACATGACCCATATTTTTATTGTAAAATTATAAAGTATAAGATTAAATTGGTTGATTAAGAGATAAAGTTCCAAATTAGTTAGATTAAATACTATAATTATATTATTTAAATAAGAAAATATTGAATATCAAATTTCTATTATTGCCTATAAAGAAATATGTACAGTGTAATTAAATATATGAGTTAAATTGATTATTATCGGTCTTTAAATATCAAAATTAATAGTCAGCACATGCTTATATGATAATTAATACAAAAGGTAAAAGAACCTAGAATATTATTAATTTGAACTACAACATGATGATTGCATTTTTAATGTCGTAGCTTTAAAAGGATACTTTAGTGTTTACCTGTTTTGCGTTAACAAATTAAATACTTAACTAATTAATTTAACTTATGGTTCACTTATGATCATGAACATTTTGTATACTTAACCACAGCATGATATATAATCTTTTTTGTATTTTGTAATTATTATAAAGAAGTGAATTTATAATTTTAGAAAGAGATTACTATTATATCTTCAATAATATATATATATATATATAATTGGTTTCAATTTTTTTTATATATTAATTTAAATAAATAAAATAAATTTTAATTAATTTAATTTTTATTTAATTACTTTATAATTTTTAAAAATACATATCAAAACTCACATTATCTAGGATCAAATCCTTAACGTTATATTTACATGGCTCCGACACAATTATAATTTTTTTAGAAAATGAATGTTTGATTTATTCGAATTTTTTACTTTATTCTATTTAAATTCTTTAATAACATTTCGGAAAACAAGGGGAAAAAAAATACCACATTATTAATCTTAATAAATTATCATCAATTTATTAATCTTAATAAAGTCTCCCTAGTTTCTAATATTTTGTATCTCCATCTAGGATTTAAAATAGAGACTTTAGCCCTTTTACACATATTTCATCTTCTTCTTTTGTCAAGTAAGTTATCGTACAATTGAAGTTTTGCTTATAAAAGAAATTAAGTTTAGTAACATAAATTATTTTGCATTTTGGTATACCCAATTTATATTTTGAAGTTATTTTATGCTTAACTTTTTTAAAGTCATTATTTCTCTCTAATTTGAATTCCTTTTATTAAAAATATTATATTATTTCAAAAGATTTTAGTTTTAACTATTTAATCATCCCTTCCTAATTTTATTTTAATATTTTTAATTAAAATTAATTTTTTAGGTTAATAAATAACAGATATAATAAATATATTAAGAATTAAAACTATAATTTCAAAATACTTCACTTAGTACTACTTGATTATCCTTTCATAATTTTTTTAATAAAATAAAAAATTTATAAATTATATATAATTATTTTGATGATATTTCTTTAAAGTTTTAATATTTTTAGAATAATACAAAAAAAATAATGAATTAATTAATAATTAAAAGTTAGAATTTTAAAACTTCAGCTATGATTATTTAATCAAAATTTCATAATTTTTTTATAACATTAAAAAATTATAAATGACATATAATTATTTTGTTTATATTTCTTAAAAAAATAATAATTTTAATTAAAATTAGTTATTTATGGAATAATAAATAACATACTATATGACTTAGCTACATATGAATAATGTCATTGGTTTATTTAAATAAGGTTGAGAGTTGTTCCTTTTTCTTTCTTTTTTTTAATTTATTATTATTATTTTATAGTTCTTCTTTGGTATATATATTGTTAGTTTTCACCTCAAATATGCATAACCCTGCCTCCATGACATCTAAAAGACTGCAAAGAAGTATCATAAAACAATAATTAAAAATCTAGTTGGCTGAATCTGTAATTCCTTTCCCGAAACTGAAAATACTTCTCTGACAAATTTTGCACTCATCCCTTAGGCTGAATTGAAGTAACAACTCCATTTGGACTTTTTTTCCTTGTGAATTATGAGTCTTACCTGACAATACCAACTGCCAAGCATATTGCCATAACTAATTTCTTTTTAGGAGAGGGTGTGAACCATCATAATTGTTATAAAATCTGAAGTCTTTCAAGGGATTGATTCTACTACACTTATAAATCTATGATAATCTTTCATCTACAACAATTTTTTTGGATGGAGTTAGAACATGAATTTTTACGTGGTATTAGAACTGGGTTCCTAGCTTTTGGGCATCTTTGTAGCTCATCCTCCGTTGGCACTCAGGGAGCACTCCGTCCGTTCTTCCTCGTTGATGTGAAAGGAGAGTGTTAAAGAACCTAAAGTTTTACATCAGACTCTATTTCTATTGCACTTATAAGTATATGAAAACCGTTTTTTTTCAAAAACTCTTTTGGTGGGAGTTCAGTCATGAATTTCTACGATAGTATTACCTTTATCATATGTAAAGATAATCCAAGAGATACGGATGATAAGTACTCCAGCTATGCTTGTAAATTGGCAGTATGAAAATGATAAAAAGAATTTCGGAATCCTTTGAAAATTTTGTAATAGTAGCATGTATTTGAATATTTGTTATTGGTTAATTTCTTGCCCAGTCCTAACTTGAGAATGATGCTTTTGAATTCATAGGCGCTGGACAAATTCAATACGGCAGTCGTTTCTTCCATTTATTATACTTTGTCCACATCACTCACAATTTTTGCTAATGCCATAATGTTCAAGGTATCTCTTATTAATGTACTTTCTGCAATTCTATATCCAAATCTTTCCATAATATAACGTTCTCTCTCTTATTGTTAGGATTGGTTTGGTCAAAGTGCCAGTAATATTGTATCAGTGCTATGTGGATTTATTACAGTAGTGCTTTCTGTTGGGAAATAACGCAAATTCTCGATAAGCCAAACTTATGAGAAAGCAAGAATATAAAATAACACACAAATTTGATAACGGAGTTCGGCCAATCTTGCTTACGTCTCCGACCGTCACAGATCTTTTTTGAAAGAGTAGAAATTACACAAGGTGTTTACAACGCTCACAACCCACAACCCAATTATACTCAAGAAAATTACTCTCAATTTTCTCTCACAAAGCTTTGTTTCTCTAAGCTTTTCTCTCAATTGGAATGAAAACTTTGGACGGTTAATTCACTACAATTACACCTCTATTTATAGGAAAATTCACTCCTTGAATTACTCCTTAAATTAACGGTTCCTTGAATTGTTCCTCCCATTAACCTCCATGTTTTACTCTGTTTTGTTCCATATTTTGCTCGTGTTTTACTCCTTGTTTTGTTCCATGTTTTGCTTTCCTTAATTTGCTCCTTAAATTAAGGAGCTTTATAACAATAATCTCTAACAATCTCTCCCACTTGTGATTTCAATCTGCCTTCACACCTGATCAATGCGGAACTTTTCTAGTCTTTCGTTATTTGAGACCAACCGAAGTTGAGCACAACTTCGATTTGTCAATAATCACCACCTTTGTTAACATATCCGCCGGATTTTTGCTTCCTTGAATCTTCTCCAAGATTAACACATCATCTTCTAATGTAGATCCGATGAAGTGATAACGAAGTCCAATATGTTTGGTTCTAGAATGAAATCAATTCTTCGCCAAGTGTATTGCACTTTCGACTATCAGCTACGCAGTAACATTCTTCTCGTTTGAATCCCAACTCGCCTTAACAAACTCAAGCCATATCATCTCTTTACTAGCGCCATCTTGCTACATACTCGGCCTCAGAGTGGATGTAGAGTGACAATTTTCTGTATTAGTGACATCCAACTAACAATTGTAGTTCCAAGAATATATAACCAGGTGGTGCTTCTTCTAAGGATCAACTTCACCTCCAAAGTCTGCATCTACGTGTCCTTGTACTTTTAACTATCCTTTACTAAAGTACAAACACTTTTCGTGCCTCGCATACCTCAAAATCCATTTGATCGCTTCCCAATGAGTTTTCCCGGATTTGACATAAATCTGCTAACAACTCCATCGTGGCCAGTCCAATGTCCGGTCTTGTACAGCTATCATTGCGACATCAAACTTCCAATGGTCGAGGCATAAGGAACCTTAGCCATTGAATTCTCTCTCTTCCTCTCGTCTGGGACCGATCCTCGGATAGCGAAAATGACTAGCTGGCGGTGCGCGCTAATTCGGCTTGGCATCGCCCACGTTGAATCTTTGCAAAACACGATTGATGTATCTACCGAGATAATTGCAAGGATCCTTTCTTCTTATTTCTTGTGATTTGCATTCCAAGAATCTTCTTCTTTGGACCTAAGTCTTTCATGTCAAATTCCTTTGACAATTGCATTTCAACCTTTTAATATCATCCATATTCAACTGCTTTACTAACGTATCATCAACATAAAGTAGTAAAATGATATAATCTGACCTATATCTTCAAGTAAACAATGATCGGCATTGCACTTCGAAACCTTCCTCAGGTACGGTCATCAAATTTTTGTACCATTGTCTCGCTTGTTTCAGCCATACAAACTCTTCTTAAGTCTCGCACACCATGTGTCTTCTTTCCCCTTTCTCGAGAAACCTTCTCGGGTGGTACATGTATATTTCTTCATCTAAATCTCCACGAAGGAATGCATTTTCACATCCAACCTGTTCAAGATGAAGATCTTCGATGGCTACAATGCTCAATACCGATCTCGATAGTATCAGCTTCACAACGGAGCAAAAATGTCGGTGTAGTCAACTCCTTCCTTCGTTGAAAACCTTTGACAACTAGGCGGGCTTTGTATCTCTTCGAACCATCACGCCTCTCTCTTTCACCCGCAGACACCCATTTGTTCGCGTTGCCTTCTTTCCCATAGGTAACTCACTAGTTCCCATGTCCGTTGGAGATGAGATTTCATTTCTTCTTTCATAGCAAGCTCCCACTTGTTGGAATCTCTAGTCCGAAAAGCTTCATCATAGCATCTCGTGCTCCCTCCATCACCAAAGACATATAGTTCATGTATCTCCCGTTAGGGCACGTAGGGTCGAAGACCTTCTCAATACAGGAGTCGGAGTAAGAGGTCGTGGTACGTCGGAATGATGTGTACGTTTGTCCAACAAGTTCCTCCGGTAGGACTTGTTACAATTGGTTCTCGTTTACGGAAGTATCCTGGGACATCATCCTGCATCCGCAAATACCGACTCATTCTCGTCTCCGAGTCATTGGCGTCTATTTTACGTGCATGTCCTTATACATCACCCTTTCGTTGAAAATCACATCTTTTCTACGGATAACTTTCTTCTTTGTCATCCCAATGCGGTAGCAAACTCATCCTCACTCATACCAATGAATGTGCATTTCTTGGATTGGGATCAAGCTATTCCTACCTTGATCACCGATATGCACAAATGCTACACAACCGAAAACTTTTAGATGTGATAGTTTCACCTCTTTCCGCTCCATACCTCCTCCTGGTATTCTATGCTCCAATGGAAACGGATGGGCCTCGTTGATCAAGTAAGCTGTCTGCGGTTGCTTCCTCGCCTGCACTGTTTCTAGACCCGATCAGATATACGAATGCTTCGGCTCTTCGTCAACGTTCGGCTCATACGCTCATTACACCATTGTAAGCCGAGGCGTGCACAGCTTCTTTCCATTCTAATCCCGTGCTCATAGCGTAAATTTTTGAATCTCGGTGTCTTCATATTCACCACCATTATCGGTTCCGAGCTTTTTGATCTTTAAACCCGTCTCATTTTCCACCATAGCTTTCCATCTCCCGAAAGCCTCAAATACTTCGACTTATGCTTTAGAAAGTAAACCCATACCTTCCGAGAGTGATCATCGATGAAAGTCACGAGTAGTGTTTCCCACCAATAGATGAGACGGTCGTTGGTCCCACATCGAGTGAATAAGCTCTAGCCTTTCCTTCGGGGATTCTGCACTTGTCCGAAAGCCGACTCTCTTTTGCTTTCCAAGTATGCACCTTCGCACATGTCTATCTCCGTCATCAGACTGAAGTTTTCCCTTTGGTGCATAATCTTCATCCCCTTCTCATACGCCTATGTCTCTGGTGCCACAGAGATTATTGTTCATTGCTTGCGTCGATTGTAATTGAACAACGTGCCTCGTTGTCATGTAAAAGAAAGGCCACTTTTCTTGCCTCGAGCAAATGTCATTGCACCCCTTTGAAATCTTCCAATCATCACCTGGAAGATCGTAAAGTGTAGCCTTCACCGGCCAACCGCCCCACCGAGATTAAGTTCCTTCGAGATCGGGAATACGCCGACATCCTTCAGCTCCCAAACAAACTGCTCAACTTAATCTTCACTACACCTTTGCCAATAATAGCACATGGTTGATCATCTCCAAGATATACCTTTCCAAGGTTTCCTGGGACATATTTCTCGAATAATTCTTTTGTGAAGTAGCATGGAACGATGCTCTGTAGTCTAACACCCAAGATTCTTCCTTGCTTTCTCCAAAAGCAGCATATCAATGCATCATCTCCTTCTCGATAAGGGAAGTAATATTTGCCTCCCGCCTTCACTTGTTGTCCTTCCTGCATTCTTGCACCGATTTTTGTAAGTGCTCCGGTTCTTCCACAATTCCAACACTCGATAGTCTTCGAGCCATGGGAATTATTAGGATTCCCGGATTTGGACCTCCCCGTCTTTTGATCTACCTCGTAGTCGCTCTACCACGTCCATTTCCTTTGGTTGAATTTCTTCCTCTCGACTCTGTATGCAAAACTGGAAGAGGTCGACGATTCACCTGGTTTCTACGTCGGATCTCTTCACCGAGAACCAAATCACGAACATCGTCAAATTTCAACTTATTGCTTCAGCTACTCACACCGCGACGCAGCATTCCAGCCTTCTCGGTAAGACAAAAGTATCAACGCCGTACTTAACTTCATCGAATTCAATTTCCACCGAACTCAACCTGGTTGTAAATCGCATTGAGTTCATCGAGATGTCGAGCTACCGACGCGTTTCCGTCATCCGAATTGAACAAGCGCCCATCAAGTGCACTTTGTTCGAGTGGCCGATGGCTTCTTATACATATTGGAGTAGAAGGCCGCCATAAGACCCGTGGTCTTTTCTCTGCTATGTTGAAAGCAACATTACGGGATAACGTCAATCGAATAACCTGAGGGCTTTCGTTCCATGCAAGATTCCAATCTTCTTCCTTCATAGCCTCCTCCTGGCTTCTTCCCCAGAGAGGTTGATATAGATTTCTTTGATACGTATAATCCCTTCATCTACATTTTCCAAAACCCAAAATCGTGCCATCAAATTTCTCGAGTTTCACCCTTCCTTCATCCGGCCATCGCCCCACTAAAATCGACTTCCTCTGGATCGTTGATTATTTCTGCGTAAAATTGGACAAATCACTACCAATAGCTCGATACCAGCTTGTCGGGAAATAACGCAAATTCTCATAAGCCAAACTTATGAAAGCAAGAATATAAAATAACACACAAATTTGATAATGTGAGTTCTACTAATCTTGCTTACTCTCCTGACCCAAGTAGAACTTTTACCGAAAAGTAGAATTTACACAAGGTGTTTACAACGCTCACAACCCACAACCCAATTACACTCAAGAAAATTACTCTCAATTTTCTCTCACAAAAGCTTTGCTCTCTAAGCTTTTCTCTCAATTGGAATGAAAACTTTGGATGGTTAATTCATTACAATTACACATCTATTTATAGGAAAATTCACTCCTTGAATTACTCCTTAAATTAATGGTTCCTTGAATTAAGCTCCATGTTTTACTCCTTATTTTGTTCCATATTTTGCTCCATGTTTTACTCCTTGTTTTGTTCCATGTTTTGTTCCTTAATTTGCTTCTTAAATTAAGTAGCTTTATAACAATAATCTCTAACACTTTCTGGAACTATGGTTTTGCATAGTACGAAGGAATCGGATGTTTCTACGGCTGCAGTTGTGTTCATGTAAACTTTATATATGGATATAATAGCGTATATATAATTATTAGCAAAAAAATAATAATAATTTGTATAGGAACCTGGAACCTAGAGAAGTATAGAGATTTGACTATTGTGTCAGTAGTAACGTCGCTGCATGGATGTGTTTTACATGAGCTACGATATTGCATGATTCACATCCATTCTTAGTTACATTTGCATAGCTTATTCTATAATTGTTAAAAAAATTGTTATTATTTATAAATTTATGTTTTTAATCATTGTTATCTATAATTGTTAAAAAATTTGTATTTCTTCTTTTCAATTAAATCTACAATTAAATCTTTGTATACATTGCTCAAATATTGTTACTCTTTTGTTCTTTTGGGCTCTTCCTCTACCATTGTTGACCTTTGAGTAATAGAGTTACAATTATATGATTTATTTTGCATTTTTTATTGTTATTTATTTTTAAATTTAAAATTACTTATTAAATTGATCACTTCTTTTATTAATATTTTAAGGTTTTTAAAGTTAAAATTTGAGTTATTTTTGTTATTTCCATGCTTAATTGTTTATTGGATTAATAGTTGTTTTTATTAATATTTTTAAGGTTTACGCCTCGGAATGCCTTCAATTAGTAGTTATTTTTATGGATATTTTAAAGATTTTTGAAGTTAAAGTTCCTAGGGCCTTTTAGGGAAACTAATGATTTTTTTGGTTGTCCGAAATTTGAATGCTTAATCCATTTTAAAAATAAGATGGATTAGGTTAATGTCTTTAACTGTAACTTCTTCTTTCTCTCTCTCTCTCTCTCTCTCTCTCTCTCTCTCTCTCTCTTTTTCCATTGAATTTTTTGTTTCAAAGCCTAAATACACCAGCTTCCATGCAATGGTAAGTAATTCAGTTTTTAGGACTTAATAAGGCCTCAAATCAGAACTTTTATTTGTACATATCTTAAGGAGTGGCCAGTGTACCACAAAGAATGATTTTGGGTAATTTTTGGATGTCATGTTCCATATACAAGCAATAACATTAGGGAGGGCTGAATTCTTGTTTGACATACACATTTCTTACCACAATGAGGTCAAAAAAAAAAAGGGATGGTAACGGAAGGGAGAAAGAGAGATCGATCTACATAAAAAAATAGGAGGTGATGGGAAAGCTGACTCCAAAGATGTGGTCAACATATATAAATAGTTCCATTTTGTGCATTCTCTTTGAAATGACATTGTGATAACAACTTGATGGAGTTGCAATAGTACACTAGCACATGAAACTAGTTATTGATAAACCTTTTCTAGCATAAGCAATGCAGTGTATGGAGTTTCTTTTTGTTAAATCGGGAATTTTATCTTTTTATGGAAAAGTTTAATTTATATGCTATTACGGTTATTTGATTTCTATGTAAACAAAACTATTTGTAGCAAGTTTAGGGTTCTTGATATGACATTGATCAATGAAATTAACTACTGTGGCGTGATGTTTCTTTTTTCTTTTTTCCTCTCTTTTTTTCCTAAAATTCTTCATCCTTTGATTTGTTTCCCGGTGTCTTGGCTATATGAAATCTAGTCTATTTATCCAATTGTAATGGTTGGTTTAAATGCTAACCATATTCAACATATTTCATTTACTATCTGTTCGAAGATCATTGAAGTAACTTCCCATGTGCTGTTAGCATATGATTCTTATTTCATGTGAAGTTCTATGTTTTCCTTTTTCGTTTTGCTGATCGGTGTGACTTGATCCTTGGATTTGCCAATGCATTTAACTGCTATCCACGTTTCATTCATTTGAATGAGACTACAAAAGGAAGCTTTGGTATAAGCTTGAATGATAAATGAATTTTTTCAAACACTTGCAGATATCTATGCGTCTGTTTCTCCTCAAGTGTCTATTGGTTTGTAAACTTGTTTACAAGCCCAAAGAAATCAAAAACAAAATTTGAAACATTCTAACCCATTTGAAGTCCAGCTCGTGGAAGCTTCTATAGTGATGATCTGGATTGATAAGGATACAGCTCATGGTTGGTGAGAAGAAAAAAAATCAATGGGTTAGGTAAGAAGATAAGTGTATGGTTTAGATTGTTTTGGTAGGTTTAGATTGTATGGCTTAGATTTATTTGTTGTTTCTATAAATACCTCTCATTAGCAATGTAATAATCAAGCTAAATAAATCAGAAACAAAAATTCAATAATTTCTGAGTGTTTCTGGAAAATTGTTCTTGAGTATTATTGAGTTTTGAGAGTTTTGATTCATAATTTTCCAACAAAGTGGTATCAGAGTTTTGAGACAAATCCGACGCCGCAAGAATCATCCAGATCGGAGTTCGGACGCGCCGCCACGATCCTCTGGAAGTTTCTGCCAGAAAGTGAGTTAACTCACTGAGTCAGCCGAGTTGACTGAGCCGTGAAGCCTGTTGACCGAGCCGCTGACCGAGCCGTCAAGCCGTTTGACCGAGCCATCAAGCCGTTTGACCGAGCTACCGAGACAGTTGACCAAAAAGTTGATTTTGATAATTGACCAAAAAAGCAGCGTGGAATAAGCTTCAAATTTCTTTCAAAGGAGCCGAGAAAGTGAAGAAGGTTTGTCTCCAAACACTAAGAGGTGAGTTTGAATCTCTACATATGAAAGCTTCCGAATCTATTTCCGACTATTTCTCGAGAGTCGCAGTTGTTTCTAATCAATTAAAAAGAAACGGTGAGATATTGGGAGATGTTAGAATAATGGAGAAGATACTTCGTTCATTAGATTCCAAATTTGAACATATCGTCGTAACGATTGAGGAAACAAAATATTTGGAAGAAATGACCATTGATGAACTCAATGGGTCATTACAAGCATATGAAGAAAAGCATAAGAAGAAGCAAGGGATCACTGAGCAACTCTTCAAGATGCAATTCAAGGATAAGCATGAAAGCCAAAGTAATGACAGAAACCAACGTGGCCGAGGTAGAGGTAGAGGTAGAGGCCCTGGACGAGGTGGAAGCCACGGTCGTGGACAAAGTTGGAATTACAACAACAATTCCAACAACTTTGAGAGAGTAGAAAGCTCAACACAAAGTCGTGGAAGAGGTAATACAAACTCAAGGTATGGAAAATCTCAAGTTCAATGCTATAATTGTCAGAAATTTGGACATTATGCTTCAGAATGTAGAGCTCCCAATAATAGAGTAGATGAGAAAATCAACAACATAGAGGAGAAGACCGGTGAGAAAGAAACTCTTTTTCTAGCACGAAAGGAGGGTAATAGTAGTCAACCAAATGCCTGGTATCTTGACAGCGGAGCAAGCAACCATATGTGTGGAAGGAAAGACATGTTCATGGAACTAGATGAGTCAGTAAGTGGAAATTTTTCATTTAGAGATGATTCAAACGTAGCAGTGAAAGGAAAAGGTAACATTCTTATTCGTTTGAAAGATGGGCAACATCAATTTACATCCAATGTTTACTATGTCCCAAATATGAAAAGTAACATTTTAAGTTTAGGACAACTGTTAGAGAAAGGTTATGATATTCATATGAAGGATTGTAATCTTTCTATAAAAGATGATAAGAATAACCTCATTGCTAACGTGCCGATATCAAAGAATAGAATGTTCTTGATCAACATACAAAATGACATTGAAAAGTGTCTGAAAGCCTGCTATAAAGATGCATCGTGGCTATGGCATCTTCGATTCGGACATCTCAATTTTGGAGGATTGGAGCTGTTGTCTAAGAAGGAGATGGTGAAGGGACTACCTTGCATTAACCATCCTAATCAACTTTGTGAAGGGTGCCTACTCGGGAAGCAATTCAGAAAAAGCTTTCCAAAGGAGTCAAACTCAAGAGCCAAGAAGCCGCTCGAGCTAATCCATACTGATGTGTACGGACCGATCAAGCCTAGTTCTCTCGGTAACAGTAACTATTTTCTTCTTTTTATTGATGATTTTTCAAGAAAAATTTAGGTATACTTCTTGAAACAGAAATCAGAAGTTTTTGAAATATTCAAGAGGTTCAAAGCTATAGTGGAGAGAGAAAGTGGTAGAAAAATCAAAGCCATGAGATCAGATCGAGGTGGAGAATTTACATCCAAGGAGTTTCAAGAGTTCTGTGAAGCAAATGGAATTCATAGATCTTTAACAATGCCAAGATCCCCCCAACAAAATGGTGTAGCTGAAAGAAAGAATCAAACAATCCTCAATATGGAACGAAGCATGCTCAAAAGCAATAAACTACCCAAGGAGTTTTGGGCAGAAGCAGTAGCATGTGCAGTTTACTTGTCAAACCGATCTCCAACAAGAAGTGTATGGGGAAAGACACCGCAAGAGGCATGGAGTGGAAGAAAGCGTGGTATTTCCCACCTAAGAGTCTTTGGAAGTATAGCCCATGTTCATGTACCGGATGAGAGAAGAACGAAGCTTGATGATAAAAGCGAGAGTTTTATCTTCATCGGTTATGATCCTAGTCCAAAGGGCTATAAGCTGTACAACCCACACAATAAGAAGATTGTGATTAGTCGAGATATGGTATTCGACGAAGAAGGAGAATGGGATTTTAACTCAGATAACTTCAATTTCTTTCCTCAATTTAAAGAAGATGAAACAATGAGGGAGCAATCCGTAGAAATTCAACAAGAGCCAATGACTCCACCTACTTCACCAATGCCAATCACTCATGAAGATTCGTCATCATCTTTGAGTAGAAGTGAAAGAGCGTGACACGTACAAGAAATCTCCAAGATCTTTATGAGGTAACAGAATGACAAGATAATCTTACCTTATTCTGTCTCTTTGTGATTGTGAACCGGTGAGCTTTCAAGCATGCAAGAGAAGAAGTGGAGAGATGCGATGGACGAAGAAATCAATGCTATAGAGAAGAGACACGTGGGAACCTGTTTCACTTCCCAAAGGGCATAAGGAAATAGGTGTCAAATGGGTGTACAAGACAAAGAGGAATGCTAAGGGAGAGATTGAAAGACACAAGGAGGCTAGTAGTAGCAAAAGGATATAGTCGAAAATTTGGAATTGACTATGATGAGGTATTTGCTCCTGTTGCTCGATTAGAAACTATAAGACTAATCATTTCTTTGGCAGCTCAAAATAAGTGGAAGATACATCAAATGGATGTAAAATCTACTTTTCTAAATGGAGTCCTTGAAGAAGAAGTCTACATTAAGAAACCATCAGGCTATGAAGCAAAAGGTCACAAAGACAAGGTATTGAAGTTGAAGAAAGCTCTTTATGGGTTAAAATAAGCACCAAGAGCATGGAATAACCGCATCGACAAGTACTTTCTGGAGAACAACTTCACCAAGTGTCCCTATGAACATTCACTCTACATCAAGATTGAAGATGTCGATATTCTAATCGTTTGTCTATACGTAGATGATCTCATCTTCATCGGAAGTAATCCGAAGCTATTTGAAGATTTTAAGAAGGTGATGACCCGAGAGTTTGAAATGACAGATATCGGGTTAATGGCATACTACCTTGGAATTGAAGTGAAGCAAAAGGAAGAAGGTATCCTCATCTCTCAAGAAAGCTATGCAAAGGAGATACTAAAGAAGTTCAAGATGAACGATTGCAAGCCGATCAACACACCAGTGGAATGTGGAATCAAACTATCCAAGCATGAAGATGGTGAAAATGTGGATCCAACATTTTTCAAAAGTTTAGTTGGAAGTCTGCGTTATCTCACGTGTACAAGGCCTGACATCATGTATGCCGTTGGATTGATTAGTCGCTATATGGAGAAACCGACAATCACCCATTTCAAAGCTGCAAAAAGAATCCTACGCTATCTAAAAGGTACAATTAATTTTAGCTTGTTTTATTCAACTTCTAATAATTACAAGTTTGTTGGATATAGTGATAGCGATTTTGGTGGAGATATAGACGATCGAAAAAGCACCTCCGGATTTGTGTTTTTCATGGGAGATACTGCTTTTACATAGATGTCAAAAAAGCAACCGATTGTCACCTTGTCTAGCTATGAAGCAGAATATGTAGCAGCTACCTCATGTGTTTGCCATGCAATTTGGCTGAGAAACTTGTTAAAGGAGCTAAGTTTGACACAAAAAGAGCCAACCAAAATTTGTGTCGATAACAAATCAACCATTTCCTTAGCCAAAAATCCTATTTTCCATGATCAAAGCAAACACATAGATACTCGATATCATTACATCAGGGAGTGCATCACAAGAAAGGATGTACAACTCGAGTATGTAAAATCACAAGATCAAATTGCCGACATCTTTACTAAACCACTCAAGCAAGAAGACTTTGTCAAATTGAAAAATTTGCTCGGCATCATAAAACAAGTTTAAGGGGGAGTGTTGGTTTATAAACTTGTTTACAAGCCCAAAGAAATCAAAAACAAAATTTGAAACATTCTAGCCCATTTGAAGTCCAACTCGTGGAAGCTTCTATGATGATGATCTGGATTGATAAGGATACAACTCATGGTTGGTGAGAAGAAGAAAAATCAATGGGTTAGGTAAGAAGATAAGTGTATGGTTTAGATTGTTTTTGTAGGTTTAGATTGTATGGCTTAGATTTATTTGTTGTTTCTATAAATACCTCTCATTAGCAATGTAATAATCAAGCTAAATAAATCAGAAACAAAAATTCAATAATTTCTGAGTGTTTCTGGAAAATTGTTCTTGAGTGTTCTTGAGTTTTGAGAGTTTTGATTCATAATTTTCCAACAGTGTCATGGTATATCCAAGCAAATGGCAAAATGTGGAAACAAAAAGACGACAATGAACTGTTACCAAACTTTGAAGCGATTCTTAAGCAAGATCATTTAAAGTAGGATAAATCATATCCCTTCATAAAACATCTTCACAGGCTGATTGAGGGCTGTGCATTATAGGATAGGAGAGGTCAGAGTGACTTATGATGGAAGCTTTTGATGACAGATTTTCTTTGGCTTCTCTGGCTTGCTCGAGATCACCGTGTGTTGGCTCGTTCAGGGTATAATTCTTGGCAAGTTTTTTTTTCTGTAGTATGGAGGCAATGGTTAATTTTTCATGAAATTTTCTTGGCTTTTAATGATCTTCTATTGGAGATTGTCATAAAGCTCCTTAATTTAAGGAGCAAATTAAGGAGCAAAACATGGAGCAATTCATGGAGCAAAACAAGGAGCTTAATTCAAGGAGAAATTTAAGGAACCATTAATTTAAGGAGTAATTCAAGGAGTGAATTTTCCTATAAATAGATGTGTAATTGTAATGAATTAATCATCCAAAGTGTTCATTCCAATTGAGAGAAAAGCTTAGAGAGAAAAGTTTTTGTGAGAGAAAATTGAGAGTAATTTTCTTGGGTGTAATTGGGTTGTGAGTTGTGAGTGTTGTAAACACCTTGTGTAATTTCTCCTCTTTTAGTAAAAAGATCTGCAGCAAGTCCGGAGACGTAAGCAAGATTGGCCCAACTCTGTTATCAAACTTTGTGTATTATTTTTCTATTCTTGCTTTCTCATAAATCTGGCTTATTGGGAATTTGCGTAATTTCCCAACAACTGGTATCAGAGCTATTGGTGGTTATTTCTGTCAATTTTTTACAAGGTTACTATTTACGTGAATAGTGAAATTTTGTTGACGATATTTGTTCATTGACGGAGGTGTTCTAATACACGGTGGTTTATAGAAATAGTCAGAAACGATCCAGAGGAAGTTAGATTTTAGTGGGAGCAATGGCCGCAGATGAAGGAAGGGTAAAACTCGAGAAATTTGATGGCACTGATTTTGGGTTTTGGAAAATGCAGATAGAGGATTATCTGTATCAAAGAAATCTATATCAACCTCTATCAGGGAAGAGATCAGAAGCTATGAAGGAAGAAAATTGGAATCTTTTAGACAGACAAGCCCTCGGAGCTATTCGATTGATGCTATCCCGTAATGTTGCCTTCAACATAGCAAAGGAAAATACCACGGCGTTTGTTCAATTTGCGGATGAATGAAGGCGCATCGATAGCTCAACATCTCAATGAACTCAACACAGTCACAACCCAGTTGAGTTCAGTGGAAATTGAATTCGATGAAGAAGTACGATCATTAATACTTTTGTCTTCTTTACCATAAAGTTGGAATGCTACTGTCACGGCTCTGAGTAGCTCGTTAGGAAGCAATAAGTTAAAATTTGACGATGTTCGTGATTTGGTTCTCAGTGAAGAGATCCGACGTAGAGAGTCAGATGAATCGTCAAATTCTTCAGTTTTGCATAAAGAGTCAAGAGGAATAAATTCAACCAAAGGGAATGGATGTGGTAGAACAGACTACCGAGGTAGATCAAAGGACAGGAGGTCCAAATCCATGAATCCTAATAATTCCCATCGCTCGAAGACTATCAAGTGTTGGAATTGTGGAAGAACCAGGCACTACAAAAATCAGTGCAAGAGTGCACCGAAGGACAAACAAGTGAAGGTAGAGGCAAATGTTACTTCCACCTCAGGAGGAGACGATGGATTGATATGCTCTTTGGAGAGCAAGGAAGAATCTTGGGTGTTAGACTCTGGAGAATCGTTCCATGCTACTTCACAAAAAGAATTCTTCGAGAAATATATCCCCGGAAACCTTGGAAAGGTATATCTTGGTGATGATCAACCATGTGCTATTATTGGCAAAGGTGTAGTGAAGATTAAGTTGAACGGATCTGTTTGGGAGCTGAAGGATGTTAGGCATATTCCCGATCTTAGAAGGAACTTAATCTCAGTTGGGTAGTTGGCCAGTGAAGGCTACACTACGATCTTCCATGGTGTTGATTGGAAGATTTCAAAGGGTGCAATGATAGTTGCTCGAGGTAAGAAAAGTGGCACTCTTTACATGACAGCAGAGGCATGTTGTTCAATTACAGTTGCAGCAGGCAATGAAACACCAAATCTGTGGCACTAGAGACTAGGCCATATGAGTGAGAAAGGGATGAAGATTATGCACTCAAAGGGAAAAATTCTAGGTCTATAGTCTACGGAGATAGACATGTGCGAAGATTGTATACTTGGAAAGCACAAGAGAGTCAGTTTTCAGACAAGTTGCAGAATCCCAAAGAAGGAAAGGCTAGAGCTTATTCACTTTGATGTTTGGGGACCAACGACTGTCTCATCTATTGGTGGGAAACGCTGCTTCATGACTTTCATCGATGATCACTCTCGAAAGGTATGGGTTTACTTTCTAAAGCATAAGTCTGAAGTATTTGAGGCTTTCAGAAGATGGAAAGCTATGGTGGAAAATGAGACAGGTTTAAAGATCAAAAGCTCATAACCGATAATGGTGGTGAATATGAAGACACTAGATTCAAAAATTTCTGCTATGAGCACAGGATTAGAATGGAAAGAACTGTGCCAGGCATGCCTTAACACAATGGTGTAGCTGAGCGTATGAACCGAACGTTGACGAAGAGCAAGCATTCGTATACGGTCGAGTCTAGGTTACGGGCGAAGCAGTCAACACGGTAGCTTACTTGATCAACCGAGGCCCATCTGTTCCATTGGAGCATAGAATACCAGATGAGGTATGGAGTAGAAAAAGGTGAAACTATCACATCTAAAAGTTTTTGACTGTGTAGCATTTGTGCATATCAGTGATCAAGGCAGGAATAAGCTTGATCCCAAATCCAAGAAATGCACATTCATTGGCTATGGTGAGGATGAGTTTGGCTACCGCATTTGGGATGACGAAAAGAAGAAAGTTATCCGTAGCAGAGATGTGATTTTCAACGAAAGGGTGATGTATAAGGATATGCATAAAATAGACGCCAATGACTTAGAGCAGAATAAGTCAGTATTTGCAGATGTAGATGATGTCCCAGATACTTTCGCAACAGAACCAATTGTAGCAAGTCCTCAGCCAGAGGAACTTGTTGGATAAAGCAGTACACAACATTCTGACACACCATAACCTCTTACTCCAGCTCCTGTATTGAGAATGTCTTCTCGACCTCATATGCCTAACAAGAGATACATGAACTATATGTTGCTGACTGATGGAGGGGAGCCTAAAAGCTATGATGAAGCTTGTCAAACTCGAGATTCCAACAAGTGGGAGCTTGCTATGAAAGAAGAAATAAAATCTCTCATCTCCAACCAGACATGGGAACTAGCTGAGTTACCTATGGGAAAGAAGGCACTTCAAAACAAATGGGTGTACCGGGTGAAAGAGGATCATGATGGTTCCAAGAGATACAAAGCCCACCTAGTTGTCAAAGGGTTTCAACAGAAGGAAGGAGTTGACTACACTGACATTTTTGCTCCCGTTGTGAAGCTCAATACTATCAGATTAGTATTGAGTATTGTAGCCATTGAAGATCTTCATCTTGAATAGTTGGATGTGAAGAATCTATTCCTTCATGGAGATTTAGATGAAGAGATATACATGTACCAGCCATAAGGTTTCTCAGAAAGAGGGAAGAAGAACATGGTGTGCAGACTTAAGAAGAGTTTGTATGGCCTGAAACAAGCCCCGAGACAATGGTACAAAAAGTTTGATAGCTTAATTACCTGAGGAAGGTTTCCAGAAGTGCAATGCTGACCATTGTTGCTACTTCAAGAGATATAGGTCCAGTTATATCATTTTACTACTTTATGTTGATGATATGTTAGTAGCAGGTTCAGATATGGATGATATTAAAAGGTTGAAGTAGAAATTATCAAAAGGAGTTTGACATGAAAGACTTGGGTCCAGCAAAGAAGATTCTTGGAATGCAAATCACAAGAAATAAGAAGAAAGGATCCTTGTAGTTATCTCAGGCAGAGTACATCAATAGTGTTTTGAAGAGATTCAACATGGGTGATGCCAAGTCAGTTAGCACACCCTTAGCTAGTCATTTTCGCCTATCCAAGGATCAGTCCCTTCAGACAGAGGAAGAGAGAGAATTCATGGCTAAGGTTCCTTATGCCTCAGCCATTGGAAGTTTGATGTACGCAATGGTCTGTACGAGACCAGACATTGGCCATGCAGTGGGAGTTGTTAGTAGATTTATGTCAAATCCAGGGAAAACACATTGGGAAGCAGTCAAGTGGATTTTGAGGTATTTGCGAGGCACCAGAGAAAAGTGCTTGTACTTTAGTAAAGGAGAGTTAAAAGTACAAGGGTACGTAGACGTAGACTTTGGAGGTGAAGTTGATCACCGAAGAAGCACCCTGGGTTATATATTTCTTGTTGGAACTACGGTTGTTAGTTGGATGTCACAAATACAGAAAATTGTCACTCTATCCACTACGGTGAGTATGTAGCGATGCTGAAACTAGTAAAGAGATGATATGGCTTCAAGGTTTGTTAATTGAGTTGGGATTCAAACAAAAGAAGAATGTTCTGCATAGTGATAGTCAAAGTGCAATATACTTGGCGAAGAATTCAGCATTTCATTCTAGAACAAAGCATATTGCACTTCGTTATCACTTCATCAGATCTCTATTGGAAGATGATGTGTTAATATTGGAGAAGATTCAAGGAAACAAAAATCCAGCAGATATGTTAACAAAGGTGGTGACTATTGACAAACTGAAGTTGTGCTCAACTTTAGTTGGTCTGCTAGAGTAATAAAGACTAAAAAAGCTGTTGTATTGATCGAGGTGTGAAGACATATTGAAATCAGTTTTCAAGTGGGAGATTGTTGGAGATTGTCATAAAGCTCCTTAATTTAAGGAGCAAATTAAGGAGCAAAACATGGAGTAAAACATGGAGCAAAACAAGGAGCAATTCATGGAGCAAAACAAGGAGCTTAATTCAAGGAGCAATTTAAGGAACCATTAATTTAAAGAGTGAGTTTTCCTATAAATAGATGTGTAATTGTAATGAATTAATCATCCAAAGTGTTCATTCCAATTGAGAGAAAAGCTTAGAGAGAAAAGCTTTTGTGAAAGAAAATTGAGAGTAATTTTCTTGGGTGTAATTGGGTTGTGAGTTGTGAGTGTTGTAAACACCTTGTGTAATTTCTCCCCTTTTAGTAAAAAGATCTGTAGCAGGTCCGGAGACGTAAGCAAGATTGGCCGAACTCCGTTATCAAATTTTGTGTGTTAATTTTCTATTCTTGCTTTCTCATAAATCTGGCTTATCGTGAATTTGCGTAATTTCCCAACATCTTCAACTTCGATACTTTTTTTTCTTTTTCTTTTCGAGGAATGCCGGAAGAATGTCGGTGGCATGGGTCTAATTTTGCTTGCATAAATCTATAATAATGGGTAATAGTAAAATAAATGGCACACAATGATTTAAATGGTTCAATTTTTCAATGTGAAAAGTCTATTCCACTGACGACGGCACACCGAGGAAAATCCACTAATAATCAAACGGAGATACAAACACTAATTTCCAAAAAGCTTCACAAATTATACCAAAATCCAAAATCAATCCACAAAATATCCCCTCTAATTTACTGGTAATATATATAGTAAGATAAATTAACAAATTTGTTATTAAATCAAATATTACCATACAAATGAGATGGAATATAATTAGCAGCAACGACGACACGAAATTGTGGAAGAAAACAACAAGGTAGCATATCCCAAAACTCTTCTTCTTCTCTGTTCTACAATTTAATTAAACAACGATGCTTCTCTTCACTCTCTCTTTGTTTCTGCTCTGTCTTTTGAAGCTTCTGCTCTTGTTTTCTCTTGGATTTAGCATCTGCTAGCTGCTGCTCTGTTCTCTTCTATTTTTTCTCACTAGTTGTATCTCATTGCTCTCTGTTTTATTTTTCAACAGATGATCTAACGCAAGCAGTAAAAGGAAACAAATGAATATATATATATATATATATATAAGAGCCAAGGGTTTACTTAGAACTTGAGTTTTTGGCTGAAAAACTGTTTTGGGCCGCAATTAACAAAATGATGCTGTAAGTGCTGTAATTTGTTTGATAGTTTACTGTATAAAATCATTTTGTAGATAGAGCTCATTAAATTGCTTATTTATGCCATCACCTCAGTACTCCGGTAGTTAACGTGTGTCATCATCTTTGACAAGGTTCGTATCCCTCTTGTAGTTTAGAATAGTTGTTGAGTGTGTACCAAAGTGAATTGTATTAATTGAAAAGAAAAAAAAATGCTTATATATACTTTTTTTTGAAATGCTACTGTATTTTGAAAGATTCTAAATAAACATTATAGTTTTCATCCATTAGTTATGATTGTTGATATATATGCCATTGATGAAAAACAAAGATGAAAAAGCTATATATGTGAACAAAAAAAAGTACATATAACATGAGCTGAAAAGAGTGAGATTACAAGTATGAACAGCCGTAGTCGAAGAAAAGTTTGTAGATGTCATGATAATAATGATTTGGAATGGGTAAGTTTTGAAGAATTTGGACACGATTTGAAAATAACATATTAATACTATATATATCACATATGTATTATTTGATTTATAGAGTATAAAATCTAAATATGTACATATTATTATAAAAAAATTATATAAATTAAAATATTATTTTGAAATCAATTTAATTATGGATAATTTACCGATAAATTTTGAAATAGGTGTAGATACGAGAAGAAATTTTTTAAATTAATATTTAACATCAGTATAATATAATCATTTTCCTTAAGAAATAAATAATACTACTTTTAAAAAAAAATTGAGATTTCCTTAATTCATCAAAATTAAAGATAAATAATGAAACTAAATATATAACCAAATATAACATATAAACATATTAGAACAAAATATTCTTGATTGTTCAGGTTTTAGTAGTGATAATATTTTTCTTTATTAATAGCTTTTTTTTTGTTTGGATTACTCTAATTAATGTATTTGTGTTAATTAATTTCATTGTTTTCATATATTTTATCACCATAATATCATCTTCAACTAATAAATTAATACATATGTATCTAAGATTAGATCTACAAGAAAATATGTCAAATAGAAACAAAACATATCTAAATTGCATGAATATATGTGAGAATATATCACTAGAGATCTAAAATCTAGATAAAAAGCATTACAATTATGATTGATTTTATTAAACTAAAAAAAAAAGAAAAATAATTATCAGAGTCAAATCCTATACAAAGTTAAAGTATTTTTGTTAAATTTCATTTTTTTTATCAAAATTAGTCTGAAATATGGTTCATTACTGTTTTAGTAGAACATTATTATTGTTGTAATAAGTATTAATTTTGAGTGATTTTATTTTTAAAAAATATTATCAAATATCATGAGATTTTTGGTAATTTTTTCAATAACAGGAACCAAAAACTTAATATTATCTTATATATAAAGTAGTGATAATTTTAATTAAAATAAAAATAATATTATTTTAAAAATATGAAGATACATAATTTATATAAATATTTTTTAAAAAAATTATAAAAAATAGTATCTTTAAAATTTATAACAATAAAAATATCATCGTAATAATATTGAATTACTATAAATGATAGTATCTCAATTTTTATGAAAAATCTAAATGATATGATATTTTTTTTAATAATAAAAATATATAAAATGAATATAAATAAAATTATTTTTATAATTATAAATTCTAAAATTACGAATATTAAAGAACCAAATATTCTTGCCAATAGCTTACAGAAGAGATTGTACGTGTTAAGTTGTCTTTGGTATAACATAAATGTAAACGTAAATAAATTATTTAATATTAAGCTGATTTGGAGTTCGTGGGCAATGAAAATAATTTTAGTAACGCGGTATTAATTACATACCATCTAAGAGAAAACGGTAAGAGTAAAAAAAAATTTGTTACGAATATAAAATTTAAATTATATCTAATTAGATATTATTTAATATAAAATTTTAGGTTTTATAATTTTTATTTATATGAAAAAATAAATTATTATTATTTTATGATTATAAATATTAAAAGATGTACACAAAATTTCTAGGCAACATAGAGAAGATTGAGGAAAAGTAATCCTCCAATGTATAAACCTACATATTTTTCATCTTAATTTTCTTCTATTAAACCACATCAAAATATATTTTTTCAATCTTACTCTCATTTCAACAATTTTTTTTTATTCAGACCAAATATTATTTAATTCAATTCTATTTATTGAGGTAACAAATGCCATTATTACGTTAGCCATATATCTACTTATCTAATGTGTATTAAAAATGGACCCAAAGGTTTTTATAATTAAATGCCAATTATGTTTCTTTTTTAAAAAATAATATTTCACAACTTACATATTTTAAGAATTAAATTTATCACCTCATATTTATGGTGTCTTACATATTTTAAAAATTGATTTCCTCAACCCTTAAAAAAAATTAAAAAAGGGTAAATTTTACCGTTTTGTAAAACTAGATCACACGCACTATAAAATTAAGAGAGTAAAAAAAACTACATAATACATCTTTTAAAAAGAAAAAAAGATTTATATAACTTTTTTTACATACCATGCTTTGAAAGTGGGAAGACTTTTGAGTTTGTTGCTACAACATTGAACAAGTTAAAACTATTTAGAGTCTAAGCTTAGTTTGTAATAAACTTTTTTGTAATTTTGTTCAAAAGAAGAAAAGCCAACAATCTAAGGGTCGGTTTAATGTGTTTGGCAATCTTTAGATAAATGTTTCTTAATTTTTAAGAATTATTATTAGTATTTTTGGGAGAATACATACTAGTTTTTGATTTTGAGAGAAATAATTGTGAATGTAAATTAATAACTAAAGTGTTATTCAACACAATTTTTAACATTTTTATGACAAACATTTAACAAATTTGTTACGCAATAAGAAATATCATAATTGTAATATATAGTCACACATTTAACTATAAAGTTACACCATATTGTATAAAATAAAAATTATATAATATATAGATTTTTTGTTTCAATAAATGTAAATCTTACTTAATTTATTTAAATTTTTAAATATAAAATTATGTGTTTTAATTTTTTTCATCTAAAATTAAAATTAAAATTTTAATTAAAATTTTAATTTTATCCTACTATAATATAAAGATTATCACCAAATACTATACAGATTAATAATAATACGATTCAATATAATTATATTTCACCTATACGATATGATTTCCAAATATCTTGTAAATACTTATCTTAAAATCACTTTTCATTGATGTTATGCCTTTACTAAATTAATGAACATCTTATTATATTCATATGTCAAGGCTAGTCTAGGTACATCTTTTTATTTTTGTGGCAATAAAATTTTAATTTTCCATACAAAGTAATACTCTACTATTTCTCACTCCATTAAAACATATAATTATATAGTATGTCTTTATAGCTTCACATATAATGATAGAAATGAGAATAAACATGTATAGTTTGGTTTCCTTCTTGACCAAAGACCTAAAAATACCAATGTTAAACAAATGGTGCTCATCAACCATTTTAATGATATTATCACATATCAATCATGTCTAGAATTAGAACGGAGATAGTTGTATCTTAGAAGTTCTTTTTGAAACCAAAATCACTTGATGTAGGAAAATGTACAGATATAAGATTCACCTTGGATCTCGTCCTAAAAAGGATGAATAAGGCTTTTTTATATTCCTCTATTATGTTAAAGATGAAACTCCAGTAGTTTGAAGTGATGAAGTCGATGAGGGAGATGGTGCTAAAGTTTCCATGGTAGATAAAGCACTAATATTACTGCTAACTTTAATGCTTTCGCTACCTGTTCTTTCAATGGTGGCCTTTGGTGCATGTGGTTTTTGAATTTTGATAATTCCCTTTAGCATCTGTAACACTTTCCTCATTATTGGCTTATGAGATAGTTGCTCTTGTATAAGATAGAAAATATGAAGCTTGTAAACTTTGCTCTCTTCTTAGGAGAAGTAGGAGGAGGAAATGCTATTATATAGACCCAAAACCAGTTGGAACGCCAATTGGTGTAACAAAAAAGGAATAGAAAACACAGTTGGTATAACAGATTGAAGAAAGCCTAAACTAACAGAATAATAGAATTAGTTTAGCTTATCATCCCCTCTCAAGTGTAAGGGTCTTTGAGTGATACAAAGCTGAGTTTTTGAGAGATAAGAATCTTGAACTTGGGAGATGTTTTGTCATGAGATCAGCTAGCTGGTCTTGAGTAGGAACAAATTGTAGCAATATCTTACCTCGTAGAACCTAATCTCGGATGAAGTAAAGATCTATTTCTATATGTTTCGTTCTGGCATGAAATACCGGATTCTTTGCCATATGAGAGGCACTCATATTATCATGCTAGAGCAGATGAATTATAGGTATAAGAACACAGAGTTCTTGGAACAAGGCTTGCATCCAAACAATATCGATAGTGGCTAAGGCAAGGCCGTGATACTCTGATTCGACACTATTTCGAGACACCACCTTTTTGTTTGCAAGAGGACCAAGAGACTAAGTTGTCCCCCAGATAAACCAAATAGCCACTTTAACTGCGTCTTTCATCAGGCTGAGCCCTCCAATCTGCATTGTTCCTCTTAGATATCGAAGGATCCTTTTTACTGAGAGCCAGTGAGCTGAGGTTGGCTATTGCATGAACTGGCATACCTTATTAACAACAAAAGCTATATCAGGCCTTGTTATTGTAGGATATTGAAGGGCCCCTACTACACTGCGATAGTGAATGATATCTTCCATAGGGTCACCATCAAATTTGGACAAATTTTTCCCAACAATGCTGGGTGTTTTTGCTAGTTTGGTATCAAACATTTCAATTCTATGTTGCAGATCTGAAACATATTTGGTTTGGCTTAAATGCATAGAGCCTTCATTATAAGAGACATCTATCTCGAGGAAGTATGATAGCTACCCCAAGTTTCTCAAAGCAAAAACAGAGTTAAGCTTAGCGATGAGTGAGGAAATTTGGGTTGAGGAGCTACCAGTAACGATTATATCTTCAACATAGACAAGAACAATTAGAGTTGTAGACCTACCAAAGTGCAGAAACATAGAACTATCAGTTCTAGAATTGTTGAATCCCCACTGTAGAAGAGCAAAACTAAGTCTTTGAAACCAAGCTCTTGGTGCTTGTTTCAAAGCATATAAAGCTTTCTTCAATCTACACATTTTGGTGGGGAATTGAGGGTCCAAATAGACAGGAGGTTGAGACATGTACACTTGCTCTTCTAACTCACCATTTAGAAAAGCATTATGAACGTCAAGTTGCTAAATTTCCCACTTAAAACTGAGAGCAATAGTGAGTACGATTCGAATAGTTTCAGCCTTAACCACTAGACTAAATGTTTCAAAATAATCAAGGCCAAGAGTTTGGTTATACCTTTTATCCATAAGTCTGGCTTTATACCTTTCTATGGTCCCATCGGGCTTGTGTTTCAACTTATACACCCACTTACAACCTATTACATTGACATCAGAAGGCTGATCAATAAGATCCTAAGTATGGTTTCAATGAAAAGCAACAATCTCTAAATCCATAGCTTGAACCCAATTTGGATTTTTGAGAGCTTGGTTGAGAGTATACAATTATGAGATTTTAACAGCAGCGTGGAGCTGGAGGAAGAGAAAGAGTTTGAGCCTCATGTATTGTCTCAGGTAAGGTACTGGAGGTAGGAGTAATAGTAGGATTACTCACAGAATCTGAAGTTGCACTCATGGATGGGAATTGAGAAGATGGTGACTTATGGATACCATTAGAACAGAAGGCTGAAGAAGGAAAGGAAGTTATGATGGATGGAGTGAAAATGTTTGCTAAAGTGGCTATGGGCGGGGAGAGAGAATGAGCGTTAGCTAGAGGAAATTGCCCCTCATCAAAGACAAGATGACGAGTAACATAGACTCGTCCAGTCAAAAAGTCAATACACAAAAATCCTTTGTTATGGAGACTATAGCCAAGAAAGAGACATGGAACAGATTGGTACTACAACTTGTGATTGTTGTAAGGATGAATGAACGGGTAACACAAGCATCCAAAGACTCTAAGTGACTTGTAATCTAGAATCTTTTGGAAAAGAGTGAAATAAGGTGATGTATTTTGGAGTACCTTACTTGGCATTCTATTTATGAGAAATGTAGTTGTCTGGAAGGTATATTTCCAGAATTTCATTGGCAAGGAGGCATGAGCTAACAAAGCTAATCCGGTTTCAACAACATGCATGTGCTTCCTTTCAACTCTCCCATTTTGAGCTGAATTATAAGGACAAGAAAATCGATGAAATATCCCAAATTGCTAAAGAAAAGTCATGAAAGACTTGAACTCTCCACCATTATCAGATTGTAGGAATTTGATTTTAGCATCAAACTGATTTTCTACTTGGAGTTTGAACTTTTGAAAAACAGGAAGAGCTTGATTTTTGTTTGGAAAGGATAAAACTATGTGTACCGCGAGTAGTCATCTAGAAATCAGATGAAATATCTGGCACCAAATATGGACTTGACTGAGGCAGGGACCCAAATGTCAGTGTGAGTAGATAATCTGTGACTTTTAGCAAGTTGACTAGAAGAGCAAACAACAATTTTATTCTTTTCATAAGAAACATTACAACTCTACATTACTTGGGTTACAATGTCAGTGGTATCATGACCTAGTCTCTGATGCCATAACTGGACTTTATTATCAAAGATACTCGAGTTATGAGAGTAAAAAGTAGAAGAATTATTAACACCAACACAAGCTACTTTCTTGCTGTTCAAAGTTGGAAATCTATAAAGTCCATTCTCAAGACTACTTTGAGCAAGCACCTTCTTCGTATGTAGATCCTTCATAAAGAAACTATTAGATTGAAACTCAATTAAGGCATTATTGTCTGAGCAGAACTTAGCAACACTTATCAAGTTTGCTGATATAAAGGGAACATGAAAAACCTTTTTAAGATGAAAAGAGTGAATTAGACAGTAAACAATGAGAGCCAATGTTGGAAATGGATAGGTGCTTACCATTACCAATTGTCACCTTATCTATGCATGTGTATGGTGAAGGTCTGGTCAAATTTCCAACATTCTGAGTCAAATGATGTCTTGCTCTAGGGTTAAGATACCACGTGTCATCTGTAAGATTATTAGAAGAAGTAACCATAGCAGGTATAGGGTTTGGATTACTAGCATTTGAGGAAGAAGTGTCACTATTCTAAGAGCTTTGATAGGAGATATCAAATCTATGATATCATATATGAACTGTATGGCCAAGCTTTCCACACAACTTGCATTGTGGCTTCTCAGAGTTGTTGGAACTGTGTCTTGCATTTTGGCCATATCTACTCCCGTGACCACGACCTCTTTAGGTACAGCTATTGGTATTTGGAGCATGATTTTGTCCTCGACTGTCATTATATTTCCTTACACCACCTCTGTTATTAGAGGAGGAGGCATAATTGGCAGACATAGTTGAGATTTATTCAATCGAGCTTTGTTGCTCAAGGCGATTTTCAAAAGCTAGAAGCATATTATGAACAACTTTAATAGAGATCTTGTCATCTCTAATGTTAATAGCAATAACAACTGCATTGTAGTCAGATCCAAGGCCACCGAGGAGATTTATAACCTGATCTTGTTCTGAGATAAGTTCTCCAATAATTGTTAGGCTATCTGCAACTCCTTTGACCTTCATCATATAGTCTATCATAAATAGAGATCCTTTCTTGGTAGACTGTAACTTGAGCCTGAGCTGCATTATTCTGGCTCTGGAGGAAGACTAGAACGTTTTCTCCAATGCATTCTAAGTAGAGTGAGAAGAATTATGACCTATGATCTGTGCCATGATCGCTGGTGTGAGAGACGAGTAGATCCAGCTGAGGATTGTTCAATCTTGTCTTCTCCAAGCAATAAAAGTTGGATTGATCATTCTTGGACTTAGTTCTTTGTCTGGACAGATAGAAGATCCATCTATGAAATCTTCAAATCCATTAGCGAAAAAAACATTATCAATTTGAGATCTCCATAGAACGTAATTAGTCCGATCTAGTTTCACAGGCAGAGTATGATTAAGCATCTGATAGGAAGGAATTGACGCCATTGTTGAGCTTTGTCTAGATCCAATCGAACTAGAAGATGAAGAGAATTGAGTGGAAGTTGAAGATATGATTAGATCCGATCGAGTGCTCTGATACCAAGATAGAAAATATGAAGCTTGTAAACTCTACTCTTTTCTTAGGAGAAGCAGGAGGATGAAATGTTATTATATATACCCAAAACCAACTGTAACACCAGTTGGTGTAACAGAAAAGGAACAGAAAACACAGTTGTAAACACAACTGGTATAACAGATTGAAGCAACCTAAACTAACAGAATAACAAAATTAGTTTAGCTTATCTGAATTTCCCTTACTGCTTGCTTCATGTCGACGTCTCGTTCAAGTAGTCTGTTGTCAATAATTTCCTTGACATTACCCCTCTTAAATTGCTCATAAGCCCATGTAGAGAACTTTTGTTGTTTTGTTTAGATAGAAACTTCAAAGTTCCTCCAACCGGTCACTATCTCCAGTATAACTATACCATAAAAGTTGTAAGAAAAACTTAATAATTGTACTGTATTGTATTTTTTGTCTTAAGGAATATACATGGTGCCTTTATATATGAGTTACAAGTAAACTAGATGTGCCTAAAACCCATAACATGATATACATTAGTAGATATACATTAATCTGTTAAAATATATACATTAACAGCCCCCCTCAAACTCAAGGTGGATGTGAGACCAGTTTGAGATTGTCAATCAAATTACGAGTGCGTTCCTTAAGAAGTGCCTTGGTGAAGACATTTGCAAATTGATCGTTGAAGGAGACGAGGAAATGCTTGAGAGTAGCATAGACAAAATGAGAATGAATAGAGTTAAGAGTTGCCCAAGCTTATAAGCAGCATTGTTGCCTTGCACCTGACCGATGTGGGACAAGGATATTTAACAGCCCCCCTCCACACAACGGACAGAGGTGGATATAAGCATCATAGTGAAACTGTGGTAGAGCCCAGGGTCTAAGCACATAAAGACGAGAAGCAGAGTTCTGATACCATGTTAAAAAATACTGAATGATTGTATTGTATTTTATCTTAAGGAATATACATGATGTTTTTATATAAAAGTTACAAATAACCTACATATGTCTAAAGCCCATAACATGATATACATTAATAGATATGATATACATTAATGGATATACATTAATCTGTTAACAGATATACATTAACAAGAATAAACGTCGGATTTGGAAGTAACTGGAAGATTTACAAGCCATTCACGTGCTAAATATCCTCTAGTCCCTCTAACACTTCTCAAGGTTCTGTATCTATGGTCCTTTGGGTTGATAAGCGTCGCAAGGCCAAAGTCTGACACTTTCTCTGGCTTTATATCACAATGAACTATGCTGTCTCGGCACTCCTCATGGAGGTAAGTTATTCCCCTCGCTGTGCCAAGTGAAATACTGAACTGATACTCCCAACTTTGTGATCTTCCTGTTGTTGTTCCTCTATCGTGAAAAGGAAGCTATCAAGGGACCCATTTTTCATGAACTCGTATACTAAAAGCCTATGCCGCCCTTCAGAACAAAAAACCAATTAACTAACCAGATTCAAATGGTGGGTGCTGCTTATAGTTGCAACTTCCATCCTAAACTGTCTCTCCCCTTGCTCAATACCCTCAAGTTGTTTCACTGCAATAACTGTTCTATTGGGAAGAGTACCCCGATAAACAGCACCAAAACCTCCAGCTCCAAGTTTTTCTTTGAATCCCTTAGTTGCACGCTCGAGTTCTTTATAAGAGAATTGAACTGGTGCACCGGAAGCATACTCAAGAAGAGCATAGTGGGCAGATGGTCTACCAAATTTAGGGTTGTTTATACAACACCACAACCAAAGACCACCTTCCAATACAATCAAACCTAGAAGGGTAGCGACAACAACAATAGCCACAATCCATGGAGGCAACTTCCGATCCTTGCTCTTGTCAACACTCTGTAAGGAAGGTGTAGGATTTGGACTCACTGGTCCACATACCTTTGTGTAAGAACTACTGGACATATATGGAGCCTCATATCCACTAAGAAAACCCGGATTCTTGTAGAAACAAAGCCCAGAGCCATCAGACAATGTAGTTGATGCAACACAAGAACTACTTATTGTTGGTTTGTAAACTTGTTTACAAGCCTAAAGAAATCAAAAACAAAATTTGAAACATTCTAGCCCATTTGAAGTCCAGCTCGTGGAAGCTTCTATGGTGATGATCTGGATTGATAAGGATACAGCTTATGGTTGGTGAGAAGAAGAAAAATCAATGGGTTTGGTAAGAAGATAAGTGTATGGTTTAGATTGTATGGCTTAGATTTATTTGTTGTTTCTATAAATACCTCTCATTAGCAATGTAATAATCAAGTAAAAGAAATCAGAAACGAAAATTCAATAATTTCTGAGTGTTTCTGGAAAATTGTTCTTGAGTGTTCTTGAGCTTTTGAGAACTTTGATCCATAATTTTCCAACAAAGTGGTATCAGAGCTGTAGTTAGAAATATAAATATACACTATTGTATATCAAATCGAAGCTCTCGACGAGACAAATCCGACGCTGCAAGAATCATCCAGATCGGAGTTCGGACGCGCCGCCAAGATTCTTCGGAAGTTTCTGCCAGAAAGTGAGTTAACTCACTGAGTCACCAGGGATTGGCCGAGCCGCTTAACCTATTGACCGAGCCACCAAGTCGGAAGCCGACCGAGGCGCCGATCGAGCCACCGCTGCCGAGTTGATCGAGCCGTGAAGCCTGTTGACCGAGCCACTGACTGAGCCACCAAGCCGAGTTGACCGAGCTGTGAAGCCTGTTGACCGAGCCGCTGACCGAGCAGCCGAGACAGTTGACCAAAAAAAGAATTTACAAATTCTCACTATATTGATAGTTATGTCAAATGGAGGTATGTCATCGTTTAAAGTCCCGACACTCAATAACGACAACTATGATAATTGGAGTATCAAGATGAAGGCTCTTTTGGGTGCACATGATGTGTGGGAAGTCGTAGAGAAAGGCTTAAGTGAGCCAGACGATGAAGCTACTCTAACGCAAGTGCAAAAAGAATCTTTGAAAGATTTGAGAAAGAGAGACAAGAAAGCTCTTTTTCTTATCTATTAAGCCTTAAATGATGATGAGTTTGAGAAGATTTCAGATGCAACATCTTGCAAAGCAGCGTGGAATAAGCTTCAAATTTATTTCAAAGGAGCCGAGAAAGTGAAGAAGGTTCGTCTCCAAACACTAAGAGGTCCAAACACTAAGATGTGAGTTTGAATCTCTACATATGAAAGCTTCTGAATCTATTTCTGACTATTTCTCAAGAGTCGCAGTTGTTTCTAATCAATTAAAAAGAAACGGTGAGATGTTGGGAGATGTTAGAATAATGGAGAAGATACTTCGTTCATTAGATTCCAAATTTGAAAATATCGTCGTGACGATTGAGGAAACAAAATATTTGGAAGAAATGACCATTGATGAACTCAATGGGTCATTACAAGCATATGAAGAAAAGCATAAGAAGAAGCGAGGATCACCGAGAAACTCTTCAAGATGCAATTCAAGGATAAGCATGAAAGCCAAAGCAATGACGTAAAACCAACGTGGCCGAGGCAGTAGGCAGTAGAGGTAGGCCGTGGACGAGGTGGAAACCACTGGGTGGACAAAGTTGGAATTACAACAACAATTCCGAGAACTTTGAAAGAGCGGAAAGCTCAACACAAAGTCGAGGAAGAGGTAATATGAACTCAAGGTATGAAAAATCTCAAGTTCAATGCTATAATTGTCGAGAAATTTGGACATTATGCTTGAGGAATGTGTAGCTCCCCAATAATAGAGTAGATGAGAAAATCAACTACATGTAGGAGAAGACCGATGAGAAAGAAACTCTTTTTCTAGCACGAAAGGAGGGTAATAGTAGTCAACCAAATGCCTGCATCTTGACAACCGGAGCAAGCAACCATATGTGTGGAAGGAAAGACATGTTCGTGGAACTAGATGAGTCAGTAAGTGGAAATGTTTCATTTGGAGATGATTCAAACGTAGCAGTGAAAGGAAAAGGTAACATTCTTATTCGTTTAAAAGATGGGCAACATCAATTTATTTCCAATGTTTACTATGTCCCAACTATGAAAAGTAACATTTTAAGTTTAGGACAATTGTTAGAGAAAGGTTATAATATTCATATGAAGGATTGTAATCTTTTTATAAAAGATGATAAGAATAACCTCATTGCTAACGTGCCGATGTCAAAGAATAGAATGTTCTTGATCAACACACAAAATGACATTGCAAAGTGTCTGAAAGCCTGCTATAAAGATGCATCGTGGCTATGGCATCTTCGATTCGGACATCTCAATTTTGGAGGATCGAGGCCTTGTTCTAAGCGGAGATGGTGAAGGGACTACCTTGCATTAACCATCCTAATCAACTTTGTGAAGGGTGCCTACTCGGGAAGCAATTCAGAAAATCTTTCCAAAGTCGGACCAAGAGCCGAAGCCACTTTCGAGCTAATCCATACCGATGTGTGCGGACGATCAAAGCCTAGTTCTCTCGGTAATGAAGAACTATTTTCTTCTTTTTATTGATGATTTTTCAAGAAAAACTTGGGTATATTTCTTGAAACGTAAATCGAAGTTTTTGAAATATTCAAGAGGTTCAAAGCTACAGTGGAGTAGAGAAAAGTGGTAGAAAAATCAAAGCCATGAGATCAATTTAGGGTGGAGAATTTACATCCAAGGAGTTTCAAGAGTTAATGTGAAGCAAATGGAATTCATAGATCTTTAACGGTGCGAGATCCCCAAATGTAGAATGGTGTAGGCGAAAGAAAGAACCGAACAATCCTCAATATGGCACGAAGCATGCTGTGGCAAGAAACTACCCAAAGAGTTTTGGGCGTAAGTAGTAGCACGTATGCTTACTTGTCAAATCGATCTCCAACAAGAAGTGTATGGGGGAAAGACAACGCAAGAGGTACTGGAGTGGAAGAAAGCTGGTATTTCCCACTCCAAGAGTCTTTGGAAGTATAGCCTACGTATTCGTGTACCCGGATGAGGAGAAGAACAAAGCTTGATGATAAAAGCGAGAGTTTTATCTTCATTGGTTATGATACTAATTCAAAGGGCTATAAATTGCAGACAACCCACACAAGAAGATTGTGATTAGTCGAGATGTGGTATTCGACTTAAGAAGGAGAATGGGATTTTAAATCCCACGTAGATAACTTCAATTTCTTTCCTCAATTTAAAGAAGATGAGCCAAATGAGGGAGCAATCGTAGAAATTCAACAAGATCCAATGACTCCACTCTTACCCATACCACGACCAACCACTCATGAAGATTCATCGTCATCTTCGAGTGGAAGTGAGAGCCATGACACGTCTGAGAAATCTCCAAGATCTTATGAGGTACTTGAGAACTACAAGATAATCTTACCTTATTCTATCTCTTTCTTCGATTGTGAACGGTGAGCTTTCAAGAAGAAGTACAAGAAAAGAAGTGGAGAGATGCGATGGACGAAGAAATCAATGCTATAGAGAAGAACGACACGTGGGAACTTGTTTCACTTCTGTGGCATAAGGCAATAAAAGGTGTCAAATGGGTGTACAAGACAAAGAGGAATGCTAAGTGAGAGATTGAAAGACACAAGGCGAGGCTAGTAGCTGAAAAGGATATAGTCGAAAAGGTCGAATTGACTATGATGAGGTATTTGCTCCTGTTGCTCGATTAGAAACTATAAGACTAATCATTTCTTTGGCAGCTCAAAAATAAGTGGAAGATACATCAAATGGATGTAAAATCTACTTTTCTAAATGGAGTCCTCAAGAAGAAGTCTACATTAAGCAACCATCGTGCTATGAAGCAAAAGGTCACAAAGACAAGGTATCAAGTTGAAGAAAGCTCTTTATGGGTTAAAGCAAGCACCAAGAGCATGGAATAACCGCATCGACAAGTACTTTCTGGAGAACAACTTCATCAAGTGTCCCTGAACATTCACTCTACATCAAGATTGAAGATGGCGATATTCTAATCGTTTGTCTATACGTAGATGATCTCATCTTCACCTAAGTAATCCAAAGCTATTTGAAGATTTTAAGAAGGTGATGACCCGAGAGTTTGAAATGACAAATATCGAGTTAATGGCATACTACCTTGGAATTGAAGTTGAAGCAAAAGGAAGAAGGTATCCTCATCTCTCAAGAAAGCTATGCAAAAGGAGATACTAAAGAAGTTCAAGATGAACGATTGCAAGCCGATCAACACACCAAAGTGGAATGTGGAATCAAACTATCCAAGCATGAAGACATGGTGAAAATGTGGATCCAACATTTTTCAAAAGTTTAGTTGGAAGTCTGCGTTATTTCACGTGTACAAGGCTTGACATCTTGTATGCGTTGGATTGATTAGTCGCTATATATGGAGAAACCGACAATCACCCATTTCAAAGTCACTAAAGAATCCCCACGCTATCTAAAAGGTACAATTAATTTTAGCTTGTTTTATTCACTTTCTAATAATTACAAGCTTCGTTGGATATAGTGATAAGCGATTTTATATACGATCGAAAAGCACCTCCGGATTTGTGTTTTCATGAGATACCGCTTTTACATGGATGTCAAAAAGCAACCGATTGTCACCTTGTCTAGTCATAGTTGTGAATATGTGTGCAATAATGTGTTTGCCATGCAATTTGGCCGAGAAACTTGTTAAAGGAGCTAGGTTTGACGAAGAGCCGACCAAAATTGTGATAACAAGTCAACCATTGCCTTAGCCAAAAATCATGTTTTCCATGATCAAGCAAACACAAAGATACTCGATATCATTACATAAGAGTGCATCACAAGAAAGGATGTACAACTCGAGTATGTAAAATCACAAGATCAAATTGCCGACATCTTCACTAAACCACTTCAAGCGAGAAGACTTTGTCAAATTGAGAAATTTGTTTCGGCGTCATAAAACAAGTTTAAGGAGTGTTGGTTTGTAAAACTTGTTTACAAGCCTAAAGAAATCAAAAACAAAATTTGAAACATTCTAGCCCATTTGAAGTCCAAATCGTGGAAGTTTCTATGGTGATGATCCTGGATTGATAAGGATACAAATTTCATTGAGAAGAAGAAAAATCAATGGGTTAGGTAAGAAGATAAGTGTATGGTTTAGATTGTTTTGGTAGGTTTAGATTGTATGGCTTAGATTTATTTGTTGTTTCTATAAATACCTCTCATTAGCAATGTAATAATCAAGTAAAAGAAATCAGAAACGAAAATTCAATAATTTCTGAGTGTTTCTGGAAAATTGTTCTTGAGTGTTCTTGAGTTTTTGAGAGCTTTGATCCATAATTTTCCAACACTTATAAGACCAATAAGAGTTTTTCTTTGATAATAAAATTAAGTCCATCTTTTCTATCACTTTATTAATGGAAGATTAGTAAATAACACCAATAATTTAATTTAGTAATTTTGGAAATATAAGAGTTTTTCTTTGATAATAAAATTAAGACTCCATCTTTTCTAATATTCAATAATAATATAAAAATTGTTACGCGCACGATTCATATTTAATTTTATTCGTTAATAATAACTTTGAAATGAAATTACTTATAATTAAAAAATAAGTAAATCATACATTATTTTTATTGCATAAAATTTTTGTGATAACTGGCATCAATTTGTCACACTAATTATATTTTCTTGAATTCACAGTTTTTTTTTCTTATTAATGCCTTTATATATTTTTATTTTAAATATATTTTTTTAAAAGATATAAAATATGTGTTATAAAAAATGAAAGAAGGTCAAATTAATCCCTTTATTTGTACAAAATGTGTCATTTAACTCGTAAGTGAGAAATTATTTTATTTAATCTTTTTTATTTTCTTGTCGATAAATACAATTAATAATTTTAAAATTATTTTATTAAAAAAATTAAAAATTATCTTGATCATTTTATTATTTATTTTATAAAATTACTTAATATTTTCTTTAATTTTTCAATCAATATTAATAAAATTTCTTATCTTTCTACCTTTTATAAGTAAAAAAGATTAAAAAATATCTTTCTTAATTTAGAAAACTAAACAATAATTTTATTCTAATAAAATAAATATTTAAGATATTTATCCCTATAAAATATTTTAGCCATTTATTTGGGTTATAAGGCAACATCTTATCTGTTTAAGTCACGAATTGTCTCTGTCTTACGTTAGATGCAAATAAATTAAATAATAAAAAAAATGATTCTTGATGTTGTTTATGAATCTACCATTGATCTATTAAGTAGAACACTCGTTTTTTTTTTTCTTTTTTCAATAGCAAATCACTTAGTTTTTTTTTTCAATAACAAGGTAAAAGATTTCATTTAATAACGTGGAGGTTTACAAACAATATCGTAATAAAACTTTCTAAATACATAATTAAAATAAATATTAAATTAAAACTAGCATTTAATTGTACGGAGAAGAATCTCGAGACATCTATGTCTATTCTATGTTTCTCTTCACGTTAATATTTTGTTGTATAAATTTATTCACCGATATTAAAAGAATGAGATATAAATTGATAATTATTTACATCATTTTTTACAAAAAAAAATTAAAATGCATTCATATTAAAAACAAAAGTATCAACACATCCTCTCATAATTCTTTGTTTAAGAGTTATTTTATTCAATTTATTAATTATAATTGATATTTTTGTAAGTTTTTTAGTTAATTTTAAGTTTCTACATTATTATTTGTTTGTTGTTAGTTTTATAAGAAATTATAATTTTAGAAAAAATAAAACAATTTAAATTAAAAAAAAGACTTAAATGCAAAGAACAAAAGTTGAAAATTTAATTTGAATTAAAAAGAAGATTTAGATGCAATTAACAAAAAAAAAATTAGCGTAGAATGCACTTCCACGCATGGAATGAGTGACGTATGTCTCGAGCTATTGGATCAAACATTTAACGGTGCAGATCAAGATAGTGAGATTCAAACGCTATATGGGCGAGGATTTCCAATTGTTCTGCACAACCCAACGCGTGGAGTTCCCCTATGATGCGATCTACCAAATTTGCGTGCCCTATCGTGTCTCGCTCAATCTGAAGCCGCCACATGTCCAATTCTCCTTCCAGCCAATCAAACTGCTCTTCATATGTCATATGTAGTGTAAAAAAATTCAGAATTTTTTTCCAACTGCCAGCTTATTTTTGCAAGCCTTTTGTTTTCTTTTTGCACGCCTCTTTTGATACATTTTTGGTGTATTTTTAGAGAACATGTAGAATCAATTTGGGAGAGTTTTGTTGCTGAAAAAATACAGAGAATGCAGAGAGCAAAGATGGAGGTAGGGAGGAAGTAAATTTTTCCATTGAAGAATCATCAAAGAGTTTTTTCTAATCCTTTTGTCTTTTTATTTAATTTTTCTTAAATGTATAAATATTTTTGTACTTTGATTTCAATATTTACTATGAACTAAATTATTTATTATAGAGTTGCAATGTAACTTACATTATGAAGTTTGAATTAATTATTTTTAAATGATTTATGGGGTGTTGTTTTTAATTTGTTTATTCTATTTGTACTTAATGCCTTTGATTGTTGGAAGATTAATCAATTGATCTCTGAACCCTAATGAACTTGGAAAATGAATTTTTGTATTTTGCTCTTCGATATAATAACATATATGGGATATGAGTATACTTTTATTGTATGTGTAGCTATTGAGAACTTTGAGGCTAATAAATCTTTAGTAAATTTAATTCTCATAGGAATATAGTGAATTAATTTAGTAAGATGTGTCTATTTGTTATCGAAAGAGACATATGGATAAATTAGAAATTCTTGGTTGACAAATTAAATACAAGAACATAAATCAAGAGAAAATAATATGTCTCAAGTGGATTAATTTGGTGAAATTGTAATCTTAGAGTTTTCTTCAAGTGTTAATTTCATATATTGTTATTTAAAATTAGTTTAGTTAAGTTTTATCCAAATATGGATTGTTTGGATAAAATTAAGTTGAAATAATTTTAGTACTTAACAAAGATTAGTAACAATTTTTTTTTTTGAAAACAATATCATACTTATTACTTATTACTTGCGACTATATATACTTATACGTTAAGATATCAACATCCTTCGTATTCACCCTTGAAATTCGAGCTTTTTTTTATCCAAATTTCAAATTCAATAACATTGTCAACCTCAATTCAACACCAAATACGAATCAAAACAAGATGAGCATCACAAATACTATTCAACATCACAATACATGCTTAAATATCCATTAACAATTTAACATAAATCAAACTAGAAAAATACTCTAAGAGAGAAAGATTGTTCAGGAGATAAAAAATAAAAGGTTAATAAGGGATGAAAATGAAAGATTGTGATTGAGATTAGGGCGAAGGTATAAATTGAGATTAAATGTTAATAAGATTTATAAGATAATTTATTAATTTTTAAAATTTATCTCATATCTCTCACTTAATTTTTAATGAGATGAGATTGTAATTAAACGATTCTAATTAATATATCTCATTTGTATCTAATGTGTTTAAATGAGATAAGTAATAATACGAAAACAATAAAAAATATAACAAATGATAATTTATAATATAAATTTATTAAAAAATGATACATGTGTTTAAAAATTATCCCATTATAATTGAATAGTTCAATAGTTTACTTTGTTTCACATGATATACTATTACAACTTATAACATTCTGTTATACAAAAGGCCCCCTATTAATAAATATTTAACATTTTTTAAGAAATTTTCTAATTCGATTTCCTCAACCCTAAAACAAAGTAAATTCTACCATTTTGTAAAACTAGATCACACACACCGTAAAATTAAGAGAAAAGACTACATTATACATCTTTTAAATGCACAAGGGATCTATATAATTTTTTTTCATAGTATGCTTTACTTACCATGCTTTGAAAGTTGGAGACTTATGAGTTTGTTGCTACAACATTGAACAAGTTAAAACCATTCAGAGTCTAAGTATCGTTTGAAATTGATCTTTTACCAAACATCAAAACAATGTTCAGGAAAGAATCACCAAATAAAGTAGACTAACTTTGTGATTAACTTTTTTTTTTTTGTAGTTTTGTTCAAAGGAAGAAAAGCCAACAATTTAAGAGTGTTTAAAATTGCGTTTTATTTTGTTAAAAGTAGTCATTAATGGCACAAAGCATTTTTTTTATTTTATATGTTTGACAATCTTTAAGATAAATGCGTATTAATTTTTGAGAATTATTATAGATGTTTTTAAGAGAATACATAATACTTGCTTTTGCTTTTCAAAGAAATAATTTTCAATCCGTGTTTCATTTCTAAATTAGTTGTTAAAGTGTTATTAATATCATTTCTACCATTTTCATAAACACGTGTGTTACTCAATACGAAATATCATAATCGTATAATTTTTATATGGTCACACATTTGGTTTTCAAGTTAAACCATATTATATAAAATAAAAATTATACACTATGCAAATTTTTTTCCCAATAAGTGTAAACCTTATTTAATTTGTTTGAATTTTTGAATATAAAATTACGTATCTTATCTTTTTCTTACATCTAAAATTAAAATTAAAATTTTTATTTTTAAAATATAAAAAAAATATAAAATAATTAAATATTAATTTAAATAAATTTTTATAATAAAATTATTTTAATACACAAGAAAACTATATAAAAAAATTACATACAATTTTAAATCTAAATAATTTTATTAAAATATATGTTCTCGTTAAATACTGTATAGATTAATTATAATACAACTCAATATAATTATACTTCACCTATTCCATACAATGTTTCAAATAACTTGTAAACACTTATCTTAAAATCACTTTTAATCAAATCACTTCATTTTAAACCAATTTGTTTGAAGAAATCACTTATAAAAAAAGCACTTCCAAACTAGCTCAAATTATTCTTCAAGAACTTAGGGAAAAGATAAATATATATAAAAAAAACTTCAAGGAATTAATTTGCAATTTATATGGAGGAATAGGATGCCAATGACACGCATACAATCACCCTCTCCTCAACTATTAGAAGTATTTGACAGATCTCAATAACAAATAGAAAACATAAAACTCTACCAAAAAAAAAAACAAGAAGAAAAAGAATGAAAAAGATTATCATCAATAGCTGATTAATAATAATACAATTCAATAAATCAATTCAGTATAATTATATTTCACCTAATGGATACGATGTACCAAATATCTTGTAAATACTTATCTTAAAATCACTTTTAATCATGCATTTACTAAATTAATAAACTTTTTATTATATTCAAATGATGGCTAGTCTAGGTACACCTTTTTATTTTTGTGACAATAAAATTCTTATTTTTCATAAAAGGTAAGGGAGGGGGAAGAGGAGAGAGAAAGGGGTAACAATTATACTGCAAAATAATATTCTGCTATTTCTCACTCCATTAAAAGATATATCTTATGACATTATAGCTTCACATATAATGATAGAAATGAGAATGAACACGTACAATGTGGCTTCCTTCTTGACGAAAGAACTTTGCGTTAGAAATACCAATGTTATACAAATAGTGCCCATAAACCATTTTAATGATATTATCACATATCAATCATGTCTAGAATTAGAATGTAGATTAATGCATCTTCGAAGTTCTTTTTGAAACAAAAATCACTTGATGTAGGAAAATTTAAAGATATAATATTCACCTTGGATCTCACCCTAAAAGGGCAGAAGAAAGCTTCTCTATATTTCTCCCTGATATGAAATATGAAATCCTAGCAGTTTGAAGTGATGAAATCAATAAGGGAGCTGGTGCTGAAGTTTCCACGGTAGATAAAGCACTAATATTACTGCTCACATTAATGCTTCCACTACCTGTTCCTTCGGTGGTGGCCTTTGGTGCAGGTGGTTTTTGAATTTCGGTAATTCCCTCTAGCATCTGTACAACTTTCCCCATTGTAGGCCTATGAGATGGTTGCTCCTGCATACACCAAAAGCTAACTTGAATTGCCCTTATCGCTTGCTCCATATCGACTTGTCGTTCAGATAGTCTCTTGTCAATAATTTCCTTGACATTACCCCTCTCAAATTGCTCATAAGCCCATGTAGAGAACTTTTTCTGTTTTGTTTCAACAGAAACTTCAAAGTTCCTTCGACCGGTCACTATCTCCAGTAAAACCATACCATAAGAGTAAACGTCGGATTTGGAAGTAACTGGAAGATTTGCAAGCCATTCAGGTGCTAAATATCCTCTAGTCCCTCTAACACTTCTCAAGGTTATGTATCTATGGTCCTTTGGGTTGATAAGCTTTGCAAGGCCAAAGTCTGACACTTTAGCCATGTAATTTTCATCCAAAAGAATGTTCTCTGGCTTTATATCACAATGAACTATGCAGTCTCGGCACTCCTCATGGAGGTAAGTTATTCCCCTCGCTGTGCCAAATGCAATATTGAATCGATACTCCCAGCTTAGTGATCTTCCCTGCTGTTGTTCCTCTGTCGTGAAAAGGAAGCTATCAAGGGACCCATTTTTCATGAACTCGTATACTAAAAGCCTATGCCGCCCTTCAGAACAAAAACCAATTAATCTAACCAGATTCAAATGGTGGGTGCTGCTTATAGTTGCAACTTCCATCCTAAACTGTCTCTCCCCTTGCTCAATACCCTCAAGTTGTTTCACTGCAATAACTGTTCTATTGGGAAGAGTACCCTGATAAACAGTACCAAAACCTCCAGCTCCAAGTTTTTCTTTGAATCCCTTAGTTGCACGCTCGAGTTCTTTATAAGAGAATTGAACTGGTGCGCCAGAAGCATACTCAAGAAGAGCATAGTGGGCAGATGGTCTACCAAATTTAGGGCCGTTTCTACAACACCACAACCAAAGACCACCTTCCAATACAATCAAACCTAGAAGGGTAGCGACAACAACAATAGCCACAATCCATGGAGGCAACTTCCAATCCTTGCTCTTGTCAACACTCTGTAAGGAAGGTGTTGGGTTTGGACGCACTGGTCCACATACCTTTATGTAAGAACTGCTGGACATGTATGGAGCCTCATATCCACTAAGAAAACCCGAATTCTGGTAGAAACAAAACATAGAGCCATCAGACAATGTAGTTGATGCAACACAAGAACCACTCGTAAGACAATTCATTCTGCAAATTGCCGAAAGCGGTGGATTATACTCCTGAGGGTACGTCAAGAGCTGAGTATGATTCAAATCCAACATAGTTGCATTCCCTGGACAATCATTAATCTCCTTCTTTCTTTTACACCCTTTTTTGCCATCTTTGGGATCAACCAGGTCAAAATTAAGAGAAGGACATCGACACACTGGGACATTGGGTTCATTATAACTACAAATTCCCATGTTTCCACAGTATCCATAAACTTCACACTGATCTTTAACAGCAGCCCATCTTTCAATCTTAATCCCACTACTCCTAGCAGAGCTATAAATCCTCAAATTCCCATCACTATCTAACTTCAAAAACATCAATATATCAATACCTTCAGCATAGTCATTGCTATAAGCTACATTATAATCACTTTTCAAAGAAGGTTCGGAAATTGAAAGAATTCCAGTAGATTTCAATTCTAGAGTAGGCGAGGTTATATTTAATGGGTTTAAGACTTGATTCCAATAAATAATAGTTTTGTTCCACAAAAGGGTCAAGTTACCATTGGGTGAAATGTTAAAAGAGTACAACCCAGATTGCAAAACTTTGCCAACGGTGAAGTTTTGAGTCGACACGATGGAATCACTCGGATTCTCAAAGGTCGACCAGACTAATCCAGAGCTATTTCGAAGAATTAAGTTTCCATTATCGTTGATAATGGCAGAGGATACACCTTGGCCTGAAGTGCCAGAATCCCACAGGATAGCACCAGACCCATTAAGGAGTTGAAGGTTACCCGATCGAAGTAAACCGAGGGATCCACCGGAGTCAACTGTTATGGGTGACCCGTCATTGAAAGGAGACCAAATGGGTATTCCACCAGCGTAGGAAATAGCGGCAATGAAGGAAGGAGGGGAGGTGGAATGATCAGTAGGGATAAAACCCAAAGAATAAGTGCTGGTTGGTGAAGACCAGGTTTGGGTTGTGTTGGAGGCGTGAAGTGTTGAGCCTAGTGAGATTGTTTGTGCTGAAGTAGTAATGGAGATGAAGAAAAAGAGAAGTAAAGAGAGTAATAGTATATTCGAAAGAAACTTCATGTTTTTGAGCATTTGGCTAATCTCTGAAACCTTCAATGCTCAGAAGAGTTAAGCTCCTCCGTCCTTTTATCTTTAATCTCTCTTTCAATGTGTCAAAGTTTCTTTTGCGTTTTTGTTGGGGAAAGGTCTTCATTCTTCGTTTTGTGGTGGATGAAAGGTTCAAAGCTGAAACTATGAGATGAGGGAAGAAGACCTTTGACTGAAAAATGGAAGCGCGTGAGATAATGACAGAACACTATCAGTCTATTACTAGAAGAGAAGCTTGGACAGAGTCGGGCAAACATTCATACGTGGACTGGTTTATAAGATTAATATCAAATTCGATTTTTTTATCAATATTTTGTTTTTCCTTAAAAGCTTTTGATAATTTTTTTTATCGGAGGTTAGTGGCATAAAAAAACAATTTGATATATAAATTATTTAATTATTTAATTAATTTTATTTTTAATTTGAAAAATATCTATTTATTTTTTTATGATTATAAAAAATATTTTTTTTCTTTTAAAAAACTAAAAATAAAATTTTATTATAAAACAATTATGTTATATAATTAAATAAATTTAAAAATCTTTTTTAAACATTTAAATATAAGGATAAAAATTGGTATAATGTTATTTTAAAAATACCATGTGGATAAACCAACTCTGAAACATGTTCATTTATAAATAATGCATTCTTTTATTTTTTTAAATAATATTATTTATATATGATGACTCAAAAAAAAATATAAAAAATAAAATTTTAAATAATTTTCTTAAATTAAATCTTATGATAGATAAAAATTGAATAATCATATTAGATATAATTTTTTAAAAATAAATAATAAGTTAAAAATAGAATAAATAAATATATAAAAGTTTATTTTTATCTAAAATAATTCATGAAAAATGTAACTTTATTTCAAAAATGATAGATTGAGATATACTTTAAGAAGTTTTAAAATAAATGTTTAAAATTTCCTACTACCCTACCATGTTTATTTTTTAAATCTATATAAAACAAATCTTTAAATAAGATATAATTTGAACTTAGAAAAAAAGAAAATATACACCTATACAAAAATTGTTAAAAGTTATGTCTATACCATATTTATTTGTTATTATTTTATATAATCTTAATTAATCAAAGATTATAAAAAACACCAATAATTTAATATAATAATTTAGGAAATATGAAAGTTTTTCTTTTGATAATAAAATTAAGAATAATTCTTTTATTATTCAATAATAACATAAAAATTATTATGAACACAATTAATATTTAGCTTTGTTCATTAATAATAAATTTAAAATAAAATTACTTATAATTATAAAATAAGTAAGTCATAAGTTATTTTTATAGCATAAAAATTTAAGTGGTACCTAGCATTAATTTGTCACATTAAATCTATTTTCTTGAATTCACAATATTTTTCAAATTAAATTTTTATAAATTTTTATTTTAAAACATGTATTTTTAAAATAATATAAAATGTGTTATAAAAATGGTGGAAGATCATTTTGATATCTTTATTTATATAAAATGTGTTATTTAATCTGTAAATTAGAGAATATATTATTTAGTCTTTTTTATTTTCTTGTTAAAAAACACAATTAATAATTTTAAAAATATTTTATTAAAAACAATTGTCAAGAATATCCCATCATTTCACTGTTTATTATTTAAAATTATTTCATTATTTACTTAAATTTTTTTTATCAATATTACTAAAAGTTTTTATATTGCTCATTTTTTATAGGTAACAAACCCCGTATTTTCCCCATTTATTTGGGTTCTAAGGCAACCATATTGCAGAACTTAGGAAAAAGATAAAAAAAAAAACATATATTGGAGGAACCGGATGCCGGTGACAGATATACAATCACCCTCTCTTCAACTATTAGAAGTATTTGACAGAACTCAATAACAAATAGAAAAAAAAAAGGAGGAAATAATATGCCTTCACTAAATTAATGAACTTCTTATTATATTCAAATGTCAAGGCTAGTCTAGGTACACCTTTTTTATTTTTGGCAATAAAATTCTAATTTTCCATAAAAGAGAAGGGGGGCATAATTATACAGAAAGTAATACTTTGTAATTTCTCACTACATTAAACATATAATTATATCTTATGCCTCTATAGCTTCACATATAATCATAGATGTACAATTTGGTTTCCTTGTTGACCAAAGAGCTTTGCGCTAAAAATACCAATGTTAAACAAATGATGCTCATCAATCATTTTAATGATATTATCACATATCAAGCATGTCTAGAATTAGAATGGAGATTGTTGCATCTTCGAAGTTCTTTTTGAAACCAAAATCACTTGATGTAGGAAAATTTATAGACACAAGATTCACCTTGGATCTCATCCTAAAAGGGATGAAGAAGGCTTCTCTATATTCTTCCATGATGTTAAAGATGAAACTCCAGCAGTTTGAAGTGATGAAGTCGATGAGGGAGATGGTGCTGAAGTTGCCATGGTAGATATAGCACTAATATTACTGCTCACATTAATGCTTCCGCTACCTGTTCCTTCAGTGGTGGCCTTTGGTGCAGGTGGTTTTTGAATTTCGATAATTCCCTCTAGCATCTGTAAAACTTTCCCCATTGTTGGCCTATGAGATGGTTGCTCCTGTATACACCAAAAGCTAACCTGAATTGCCCTTACCGCTTGCTCCATGTCGATGTCTCGTTCAAGTAGTCTCTTGTCAATAATTTCCTTGACATTACCCCTCTCAAATTGCTCATAAGCCCATGTAGAGAACTTTTTCTGTTTTGTTTCAACAGAAACTTCAAAGTTCCTTCGACCGGTCACTATCTCCAGTAAAACCATACCATAAGAGTAAACGTCGGATTTGGAAGTAACTGGAAGATTTGCAAGCCATTCAGGTGCTAAATATCCTCTAGTCCCTCTAACACTTCTCAAGGTTATGTATCTATGGTCCTTTGGGTTGATAAGCTTTGCAAGGCCAAAGTCTGACACTTTAGCCATGTAATTTTCATCCAAAAGAATGTTCTCTGGCTTTATATCACAATGAACTATGCAGTCTCGGCACTCCTCATGGAGGTAAGTTATTCCCCTCGCTGTGCCAAGTGCAATATTGAACCGATACTCCCAGCTTAGTGATCTTCCCCGCTGTTGTTCCTCTGTCGTGAAAAGGAAGCTATCAAGGGACCCATTTTTCATGAACTCGTATACTAAAAGCCTATGCCGCCCTTCAGAACAAAAACCAATTAATCTAACCAGATTCAAATGGTGGGTGCTGCTTATAGTTGCAACTTCCATCCTAAATTGTCTCTCCCCTTGCTCAATACCCTCAAGTTGTTTCACTGCAATAACTGTTCTATTGGGAAGAGTACCCCGATAAACAGCACCAAAACCTCCAGCTCCAAGTTTCTCTTTGAGTCCCTTGGTTGCACGCTCGAGCTCTTTATAAGAGAATTGAACTGGTGCACCGGAAGCATACTCAAGAAGAGCATAGTGGGCAGATAGTCTACCAAATTTAGGGTTGTTTCTACAACACCACCACCAAAGACCACCTTCCAATACAATCAAACCTAGAAGGGTAGCGACAACCACAACAGCCACCATCCATGGAGGCAACTTCCGATCCTTGCTCTTGTCAACACTCTGTAAGGAAGGTGTTGGGTTTGGACGCACTGGTCCACATACCTTTATGTAAGAACTGCTGGACATATATGGAGCCTCATATCCACTAAGAAAACCCGGATTCTTGTAGAAACAAAACCCAGAGCCATCAGACAATGCAGTTGATGCAACACAAGAACCACTCACAAGGCAATTCCCCCTGCAAGCTGATATACCCACGGAAAAAACCTGTGAATCAGACTCAGGAGGGTACGTCAAGAACTGAGTATGATTCAAATCTAACATAGTTGGACTCCCTGCACAATCCTGAATCTCCTTCTCTCTTTTACACCCTTTTTTGCTATCTTTGGGATCAACCAGGTCAAAATTAAGAGAAGGACATCGACATACTGGGGCATTGGATTCATTATAACTACATATTCCCATGTTTCCACAGTATCCATAAACTTGACATTGATCTTTAACAGCAGCCCATCTTTCAATTTTAGTCCCACTACTCCTAGCAGAGCTATAAATTCTCAAATTGCCATCGCTATCTAAATTCAAAAACCTTAATATATCATTACCTTCAGCATAGTCATTGCTATAAGCCACAATATAATCACTACTGAAAGAGGGATCTGAAATTAACAGAGTTCCAACAGACTTCAACCCTAGACTAGGAGAGGTTAGATTAACAGTCTGAATAGACGAGTTCAAACCTTGGTTCCAATAAGAAATAGTATTGTTCCACAAAAGGGTCAAATTACCATTTGACGAAAGTTTAAAAGAGTACAATCCAGATCGCAATACCTTACCAACAGTGAGGTTCTGCGTCGGCACAATGGAATCGCTCGGGTTCTCAAAGCTCGACCAAACCATCGAAGACCTATTTTGGAGAATCAAGTTGCCAGTATCTTGTAGCTCTAAAGAGGAAACCCCTTGGCCTGAAGTACCAGAATCCCAGAGGACAGCACCAGACCCATTAGAGAGTTGAAGGTTACCCGATCGAAGTAAACCGAAGGACCCACCGGAGTCAACTGTTATGGGTGACCCGTCTTTGAAAGGAGACCAAATGGGTATTCCACCAGCGTAGGAAATACCGGCAATGAAGGAAGGAGGGGAAGTGGAAGGCTCAGTAGGGAGAAAACCCAAAGAATAAGTGCTGGTTGGTGAAGACCAGGTTTGGGTTGTGTTGGAGGCGTGAAGGGTTGAGCCTAGTGAGATTGTTTGTGCTGAAGTAGTAATGGAGATGAACAAAAAGAGAAGTAAAGAGAATAATAGTAGATTCGAAAGAAACTTCATGTTTTTGAGCATTTGGCTAATCTCTGAAACCCTCAATGCTCAGAAGAGTTAAGCTCCTCTGTCCTTTTATCTTTAATCTCTCTTTCAATGTGTCAAAGTTCCTTTTGCGTTTTTGTTGGGGAAAGGTCTTCGTTCTTCGTTTTGTGGTGGATGAGAGTTTCAAAGTTGAAACTATGATATGAGGGAAGACCTTTGACTGAAAAATGGATGCGCGTGAGATAATGACGCACCACTATCAGTCTATCATAGAACACAGAGCTTGGGCTTGAGCTTGAGCTTGAGCTTGAGCTTGGGCTTATAAAAATAAAATAAAAGAGAGAGAATATATATATACAAAAAGATATATTTCTATTTTCTATCCTATTTATTTGTTATCGAAGATTACTAAATAACAACAATAATTTAATTTAATAATTCAGGAAGTATAAGAGTTTTTCTTCGATAATAAAATTAAGATTCCATCTTTTCTAATATTCAATAATAATATAAAAATTGTTACGGTAACCGTTAATATTAAACTTTATTCATTAATAATAACTTTAAAATAAAATTACTTATAATTATAAAATAAGTAAATCATACATTATTTTATATCATAAAAATTTTGTGATAACTGGCATTAATTTTTCACACTAATTATATTTTCTTAACTTTATAATATTTTCTAAATTAATATCTTTATAAATTTTTATTTTAAAATATATTTTAAAAAAATATAAAATATATGAAATAATAAATGATGGAAGGTTAATTTAATCTCTTTACTTATAGAAAATATGTCATTTAATTTTTTTTTTTATTTTATAGTCAAAAAATACAATTAATAATTTTAAAATTATTTTATTAAAAAATTATCAAATATATCCCTATCATTTTATTATTTATTATGTAAAATTGTCTAATATTTTCTTTAATTTTTTTTATCAATATTACTAAAAGTTCTTATGTTTTTTATTTTTTATAAGTAAAATGAATCAAAAATATTTTTTCTTAATTTAGAAGAATAAAAAATATTTTTATTAAAATAAAACAAATTTAGGCATGTATTTGGGCTCTAAGGCAACATCTTACCTGTTTAAGTCACGAATTGCCTCTGACTTACTTTAGATGCAAATAAATTAAATAATAGTAATAAAATGATTCTTGATGTTGTCCATGAATCTACTATTTGATCTATTAAATAGAACACTAAAGCTTCCTTTTTTTTCAAATAGCAAAGCACTTAGGTTTTTTTTTTCAATAACAAAGTAAATGATTTCTCCCAGTTTTATAAATAAGATTATAATAAAAAAAATTAAATACATTACTGAAATAATTATTAAACTAAAACTAACATTCAGCTTTACCACGAGAAAATATGTGAGAGAAGAATCTTGAGTCATCCATATACGTTCTATATTTCTCTTCGCATTAATATTTTGATGTATGATATATAAGAAAGACATAAATTGATAATTATTTATAACTTTTTCTAAAAAAATAAAAAAACTGAAATTCATTCTTATTAAAAACAAAAGTATTAACACATGTTCCATATTCACCCTTCAAATTTGAACTCTTTTTATCCAAATTTCAAATTCAATAGTATTATCAACCTCAATTCAATGTAAAATATGAATCAAAACAAGAACAGCATCACCAATACTATTCAACATTACCATATATGTAAGAACATCTATTAACAATTTTAACATAAACCAAACTACACAAATACTCTCGTAGAAAAAGATCGTTTAAGAGATAAAAAAAATGAAGGTTAATAAGGGATGAAAGTGAAAGGTTATGATTGGAATTAGGGTAGAGATATAAATTGAGATGAGATATTAATAAAATTCATAAGATAATTCATTAATTTTTAAAATAAATCTCATCTTGTCTTACTTAATTTTTAATGAGATGAGATTGTAATGAAATAATACTAATTGATATACCTCATTTGTATTTAATGTGATTAAATGAGACAAGTAATAATACGAAAACAATAAAAAATATGACAAATGATAATTCATAATGTAAATTTATAAAAAAAAATGATACAACATATATTTAAAGTTATGTTATTATGATTACAATATAAATGAAATAATATTTAAATGAAATGAGATAATATTGCACCATAAGTACATTAGAGATACTAAATACGATATGAGATAAGATAAGATAACTCACTTTATATCTCTAAATATAATGTAATAAAAATTTACCTTATAATTCTCAAAGAAATTTCTTCTCTCTGCCTTCTCCTTGCTTTGTTCTCTATAATTTGTGATGGTATCAGAGCTTAATAGAGCTTAGTTAGTTTCAACTATCGAAGAATTAAATCAAATTGATATTAATAAATTAATGTTGTGGATCAAATGGATCGTAGTATTGTAAATTTTTTAGAGTCAAGTTTCAACTATCAAGTTAGATCGCATTAATTAACTAGTATGGAAACAACATATCTTGAAAATTTTATGAACTTTAGATCTTGAACATTTTATGGTATATGATCCTTCATTAAAGATCTTGCTAACCTACTCGAGTTTGGTGGCTATGCTTTAACCGAAGAGGACACAATTTTGTATCTAATTTCTAGTCTCGATTGAGTCTTTGAGTTTGTGGTCTCTACAGCAATCAAAGGTGGTTACAATATATGATGCAACATCTCTCTTGATGAGTCGTGAAAGCTAGTTGGAGTCATGGAATACAGTGAATCACATAGCTCTACCTACTGCTAATGTTGCTAGTACTTCTAAGTTTAAAGGATCTAACAAGGATTTTATTTCAGTTGCTGCACCTAATGTGCTTGATACAAGTCTTCATCCATATAATCTACAAGGAAATTCTTTGACGAATTACATCATGCTATCTAGAAGTAATACGTATATGTTGGAGTCCCAAATCGCCTAGAGAAGCCAGCAATGTGTTGGTTATAAGTCTGGGTAGCCACTTTCCTGATAAGCGTGTTTTTAGGGAAATATTGGTACCTTGACTTTCAATTGGTAACAAAGCGATCCTGAGGGTCCCGATGTGCCGCTCACTGCTACTCGGCTCCGTGACCGTTGGTTACTTGGTGCGGGTAGGCGATCGGTGCGGTATTCCCGTTCGATGTGAGGGAGTGTTGGAGTCAGCATCGCTCGAAGAAATGATGTCTTTGGTTATAAGTCTGGGTAGCCTCTTTCCTGATAAGCGTGTTTTGAGGGAAATATTGGGCTGCCCAGCTTTCAATTTGGTAACAAAGCGATCACAGGGGTCGATGTGCCCTCCTACTCGGCTCCGTGACCCTTGGTTACTTGCTGCCGGAGGGCAGTCAGTTGCGGTCTTCCCGTTCGATGTGAGGGGGAGTGTTGGAGTCCCACATCGCCCGGAAGAAGCCGCAATGTCTTTGGTTATAAGTCTGGGCGGCCCCTTTGCGATAAGCACGTTTTGAGGGAAATATTGGGCTACCACTTTCAATTTGGTATCGGAGGGCGATCCTGGTCCCGTGTGCCCGCTCACTGCCTCGGCTCGTGACCGTTGGTTACTTGGCGCGGGTAGGCAATCGGTTGCGGTGTTCCCGTCCGATGTGAGGGGAAGTGTTGGAGTCCCACATCGCCCAGAGAAGCCAGCAATGTGCTGGTTATAAGTTTGGGCAGCCCCTTTCCTAAAAAGCGTGTTTTGAGGGAAATATTGGGCTACCCAACTTTCAATTGTATATTCCTCGGTATTTTCCATTTGCGTTTCCTTATCAAAATTTATATGTTAATGGAAGAGGTAGAAATTATGATGGAGGCAGGCCATATTTACAAATAATGGCAATAGTCCACAATGTCAACTTTGTGGCAAATAAGGACATTTAGTCTCCAAATGCTGGTATAGTTTGATACCTCATTCCAACCTCATTTAAACAATCAAACTAACACTCTAGCTAGACAATCTCATAAGCAACAAACTTATGTTCCCATCAATAATGCTACACCTAATATGCAATTTCATGTGAGTGTTAAGATGGCTTCAACATATTTTCAGCATTCATAATGGCTTTCTCACAATATGTTGTTTCTTGGGTAGTTTGGTTCTCATATGCTTCCTGCTTTCCTAGCTACACTAGAAGCAATGTTCAAGCCTTATTGGTTTCAAGATCCTAGCATTTCACATCATGTGACAGCTAATCTAGCAAATCTGGCTATCTCACAACCTTACATAGGAGGTGACAAGCTAGTAATTGGCAATGGTAAGGGATTATCTATCTTAGATCACCTTTAAGCATTATAAAAGTCTAGTAAATCTTATGTATAAAATCTAAAAAATGTCTTAGAATATGACATTTTCTTCAGACATGATGTCTTCAGATGTTTCTTTCTCCTCTCCCCTTTCATGGTGCAATTATAGCAAGTTTTTTGCAAAATGCCTGCAATGCTTTTCATTATTCCATAGCTGTTGGTTATGATTTATACCTTTTATTAACAGTTCACAAAATCCTAATCCCATCCAGTTTTTGTCACATATAAAGATAATCCAATAGATACGGATGATAACTCCAGCTATGCTTGTAAATAGGCAGTATGAAAATGATAAAAAAAAATTTGGTATCCTTTGAAAATTTTGTAGTAGTAGCATGTATTCGAATTTTTGTTATTGGTTAATTTCTTGCCCAGTCCAAACTTGAGAGTGATGCTTTTGAATTCTTAGGCACTGGACACATTCAATACGGCAGTCGTTTCTCCCATTTATTATGCTTTGTTCACATCACTCACAAGTTTTGCTAGTGCCATAATGTTCAAGGTATCTCTTATTAATGTACTTTATGCAATTCTATATTCAAATCTTTCCATGATATAATGTTCTCTCTTATTGTTAGGATTGGTCTGTAAACATAAATTAATCGACCCAAATATGGAATAAACAAACTAAAGGGATCGAAAACAAGTAAAGAAATTATCCTACCTCCAACCATTGAAATTGTTCTTAAAACTCCAAACTGATCAAAACTGATTTTCTCTCTGTGTTAAAAACTTTTAAGCTCTTAACAACACTCAAATAGATGGTGTATTGCACTGGAATTGTGTGTTAAGCTCAGAGACCATAACATCCTTTTTATAGTCGTGTTTCTCATTAATGCATCGGCATTGTTACTAGCTTTCAGTCATAACCAATGAGCTTTTCAATGATAGAAACTTTTGGACCACTAAATGATCCGTTAAAGGAAAACGGAAATGAAAATTGGAGAGTTTAAACAGATGATCGATTACATTCTCTCACTTGGTCTAAACGTTCAACTTAATCTCATCGATTATCTTTTTTAAGAAATAAACACATGAATCATGGTGATATGTCCTTTAAAAGCGAGTATTGTCTTCCATGTATTACAATGTATTTAGTTTCTCAAGTTTTACATTTATGTGGTAACAATACTTAATGAATAAATCCTATATTTATTCTTGGTTTTATACAAAATTTATTTTTCTCAAATAAATTAAGAAGCACAAGAATATGAGAAAGAATCATAATATATAAGAGTTTCAATAGTAAACTGTATATATACTTTACAAAATGGAACCAATTCTCATTTTCTCTACATGATCCTTAAATTTCAGTGTGGCATGTTTTTAGTCAAAAGATCAACACTCATTAACTTAGTACTAACGTGTTCAATGACCACTTTCTTCTCCTTAACACGTTCTCTTATGGCCAAGTATTTAATGTCGATATGCTTAATATGACTACCATTCTTATTATTCTTACCCATAAACATAGTAGTTGAGTTGTCACAGTACAATCTTAATGGCCTAGAAATAGAGTCAATTACTTTAAGCCTAGAAATAGAGTCAATTACTTTAAGCCTAGAAATGAAACTCTTTAACCATACACCATGTGATGTAGCCTCAAAACATTATACGAACTCGGTCTCCATAGTGGAAGTAGTAGTTAAGGACTGCTTTTCACTTCTCCAAGACATGGCTCCACCAACAAGCATAAAAATGTAACTACATGTTGATTTGCATGAATCAACATAGCCAACAAAGTCTGCATCGAAGTAGCCAATTACTTTCAGATTATCAATTCGTCTATACATTAGCATATAGTCCTTGGTTCCTTGAAGGTACCTCATCACTTTCTTAGCAGCTCTCTAGTGGTCCAAACCTAGATTACTCTAATATTGTCCCAATATTCCAACAACAAATGCAATGTCAAGCCTTGTGCAAACCAGAGCATACATTAAGCTTCCGAGAGGGGAAGCATATGGAATGTTCTTCATTTCTTCTCTTTCAAAATAATTCCTCGGGCATTGGTCCAATTGAACTTATCGTCATTCATAATGGGAGCAATACTTGGTGAACAATCTTTCATTTGAAATCTCTCTAAAACTTTATTGATATAGGTTTCTTGTGATAAACCCAAGATGCCTCGAAGTCTGTCTCTATGGATCTTAATGTCAATGACATTAGATGCCTCACCCCATATCTTTCATATCAAAATTTTTAGAGAGAAATTGTTTTATCTCGTGTAGCAAACCCTTATCATTGGTTGCATACAAAATATCATCCACATATAGCACCAAAAAACAAATCTTACTCCCACTATCCTTCTGGTATATACATTGATCCATTTCGTTCTTTTCAAAACCAAATGAAGTGATGACGTTATGGAATTTAAAATACCATTGATGGGAAGCTTGTTTTAATCCACATATGAATTTATTAAGCTTATAAACCAAGTGTTCACTATCACTAGAAAAGAATCTTTCAGGTTGTTTTGTATAAACCTCTTCCTCTAGGTTACCATTAAGGAAAGTCATTTTCACATCCATTTGATGCAAATCCAAATCAAAATGGGAAACCAATTCCATGATCACACAAAGTGAATCTTTCTTAGATACATGAGAGTATGTCTCCGTGTAGTTGATTCCCTCCCCTTGGGTGAATCCTTTGTAAACAAGTCTTGCCTTATGTCTCTCAATGTTTCCTTATGAGTCTTTCTTTGTCTTGAAGACCCATTTACATCTCTTCTAGACTCCATATAATCCATCTCTTCTTTTATGGCATTGAACCATAAGTTCAAAACCTTAGAACTCTTGGCCTATGAAAACGTCTCAGGATCATTTTCAGCTCCAACATTGTAGTCACACTCTTATAGATACACAACATAATAATTAGGAATCGTCGATTTCCATACTCTAGTAGATCTTCTAAATACTACTTCGAAATTATCTTGAGGAGTAGGATCATGTTGTTTAGCTGGTTGTTTAATAGCTTAAGGCATTTGTTGAACTTTGTCATCTATTGGATTAGGATCAACAGCTTGTGGTACTTTCAGGCCTGGTTCTTCAACACGCATTTGTACTTAAGGTGCTTTATCAACAACAACGATCAGTCTAATACTTGAAGTAGCACAATAAGGATTTGAATGATCTTTCTCAGGACCAATGTCCTGGGATCAATCATTAATCGGCACATAAATTGTGTATGCAATCGTGTGGAAAGATGTGGCGGTGCTGTTTGATCACACTCCGAAGTCGAATTAAACGTCGTGCTGACACATGGCACATGATTCGTCCTCCTCACACGCAACGATCTATAATTCATTGTTCCTACTTAAATGGCATCCATATGGCTTGCTCACTCAACTCCTCTACTTACGTGGTAGCTCATGATTGGCCCTATGTTAAACATTCATTAAAAATCCATAAAAATTTAAAACAAATCCCACAATATTCCAAAAATTAAATTTTCACCCATTTTCACTAAAAAGTTTATATTTTAATATTTTGGCTCCAAAAATACTATTTATTGAATAAAAAAGTAAATATTTTGTAAAAAAATGCGCTAATGACTATAATTTCATAGAGTCATCAATCGCTTCCACTAATCAAGTCATTCTCAAAAAACTTTGCATTTATTGATTCCACAAACCTAGTGCTATAAGATGGACAATAAAACTTATATCACTTAAACCTTTTGGCATATCCAATGAAATACCCATTAATGGTCCTTGGGTCTAGCTTATTCTCTTGTAAATTATAAATCCTTACTTTAGACGAGCATCCCCAAACGCGCATATGTTGCAAACTTGGTTTCCAACTTTTCCATAATTCAAATGGCATCTTTGAGACAACCTTGGTTGGAACTCGTTTTAATATATACACAACTATCTTTAAAGCTTCAATCCACAAGGATTTAGGAAGATTATAGTAGCTAAGCATACTTTGTACCATGTCCAATAATGTTCAGTTTCTCCTTTCTGATACACCATTCTGGTCTAGTGAATTAGGCATAGTGTATTGGGAAATTATCCCATGCTCTTGAAGAAACTTAACAAACAAACTTGGCGCTTGTCCATTCTCAATATATCTACCATAATATTCACCACCTCTATTTGATCTCACGAGCTTTATTTACTTTCCGCATTATTTCTTTACTTAAACCTTAAAGCCATTAAAGGCATCTAATGCTTTGCTCTTATTATGAAGCATGTAGAGATACATATATCGAGAAAAATCATCAATAAAGGTGATAAAATATTTCTGACCTTGAATGTCCATATTTGGATAACATATATTAGTATGTATGATTTTTAATATGTTTGAACTCCTATTGGCATCTTTCTTTGACTTATTAGTCTACTTTCCCTTAATGTAGTCCACATATGTCTCAAAATCAGTAAAATCTAGAGTGCTAAGTATCCCATCTTTCACTAATATTTTAATTCTTTCTATAGAGATATGTCCTAATCTCCTATACCATAATGTAATAGAGTCTTTGTCAATAATACACCTTTTAGTGCCAGCTTGAACATGCATAGAGTTATAAGTGACATTATTTTGTAAATTAATGCAATAAAAACCATCAACAAAATATCATTTCCAACACAATTAGATTTATTAAATAAACAGAAAGATTTTTTTGAAAAGTGAAAAGAATAACCAAAAGGTACAAGTCTTGAAATCGAAATCAAGTTTCTAGAGAAACTTGAAACATAAAAGGTCTTTTTTAATTCTAAAATAAAATCACTACTTAAAATCAAACAAAATATCCCTACAACCTCCACATGTGAGCCCATCTTGTTACCAGATAAGATGTATTGCTCACTTCTAACTAGCTTCCTTAGGTTTCTCATATCCTGTAAGAAGTTTGCAACATGGATTTTTGATCCAAAATCAATCCACCAAGTGTTAATATTAACATTAATCATATTAGATTCATAAGAAACAAATGAGATTGGATTACCTTTTTTCTCAAGCCATTTCTTAAATTTGATACATTCCTTCTTCATGTGTCCTTTCTTTTTACAAAATAAACAATTGGCTTTTCTCTTAATATCAACCTAAGATAGAACTATCCATTTCCCTTTCTATTTGTATTGAGATTTTCCTTTCTCGTATGTTGTAGCCAACATTGCACTTTCACCAAATTCCATAACAAGCCTCCCTTTCTCTTGAACACACATGGTCATTAGTTCATTGATTGACCATTTATCCTTATGTGTGTTGTACGAGATTTTTAATGGCCCATATTGATGTGGAAAGTGTTAAGGATATAGTGCACCAGGAAGGATTCTGACATTTCAACTCAAGATTCTTAATTTGAACCGCAATGTCCCTCATTTGCATAATGTGCTCACGCATACCTTTCACATTGGTCAGTCTTAAGGAAGAGAACTTCATAATAAGGGTGCTTCTCAAAGCCTTATCTGAAATGAAGAACTAATCATCAATGGCCTTTAGCAAGTCCCAAACATTGTTATACTCATCAACAGAACCACAAATACCAAGAGAGATCTTAGTCTTAATGAACATCACGCTAAGAAAATTAGATCACTCTCATTGCTCATAAAGCGTGATATTCACTAGAGTGCTAGTTTTAGTAATTTTAAGTGTTTTGTTTTTCTTAATAGCATAGTCAATATCCATCCACCCTAGATGAAGAAGAATTTTTTCCTTCCAAACTTTATAATTATCCCCTTTCAATTCGGAAATGTCACAACGAATATCAGATAAATTCACAGGTTGTGAAGCTGTGATTAAAGATGATATGCTTATTAAAATTTGAGACCTAAATTAAAATCATTCTTTACCAATTTAAATCAAGAAAAATATGAATCTATTGACATAAAACTTGTCAGTAGATTAAAGTTCTAATTCAATTTGATTCATCTTAAATTTACAATAAAATTATCAAATTATGTTCCTTTTCCTAATCCCTATGGGTAAATTAGAAAATATAATTTGATATTTATCTTAATTAATCACACTAAATATAATAAAAATTATTGTGGGATAAGATTTATTATATCACATATGATTAATCATAATTAATCTTTATTTTTCAAAATGTGATCCTACATAAACTTTATTATAATTTTAATTAATTAAATATGTTGTGCTTACTCCCTAATTAATTAAAATATATGAATCACTTAAACATTAACTAAACCCTTAGGCTTAATTATTGCATAAAACCATAAGTAATATTAATTTAATTTTAAATGCACAAATATTATATATCTTAAGATTGCATGTATAAATAAGTGATAATAAATTATACAAGCAAAATAAATAATATAAGCACTAATTAAATCTATAAAGAGCTATTAATAATTAATTTCATTATGCATAAATTATTTAACCAAATTTCATATATAAAATAAATTACAAAATTTATACATACAAATACCAAAATAAATAAGTTAAGTATAATGAATTTAAACATAAATTTTAATATGCCAAAAATTATTTAAATAAATGTCACATATATAATAAATATTCTACATGTGACAAACCTATGTTAAATAATTAATTACATTCAAATTACATTCAAATTTTTTTTAATAAAAATTAAATTCCGAATATATATAATAATAAGCCCTATACATATAATAACACAATATGAGTTATGGTCCAGTGGTCTGGGCACTTAACACAATTTTTTTTCTTCTGGCAAGTCGTCTTCAACCTCCAACCGAGTCAGAACGACCCGATTGCAACCCGATCGGAGCCTCGGTTGTATCTCGTGATTCCGGCGATGAAATTCATCTTTATTTTTTATCAAAATTCTCATAATTGAATTTTCAAGTGATTTATGGTCTTAGTTTAAATCAAAATTTTCATTTTAAATAAAAAATTAATTAATACAATCCAATGAACATTGGAAAATTAATCCAATACAATCCAATAAAAAATTAGAATGATTTTCTTCATGGTTTTTCACGTTTCAACATAGAATCATTGGAAAATCAATAATAAAATTATTTATAATTGTCATATGCATCAAAACCGAGCTTTTCAAAAAACCCAATTTTAAGGTGCTCGGTGAAACAAAGCAAAACATAGTGATCAAGACAGAGGTAATATGGGCTTTGATATGAAATGTAAGTATAAATTAATTGAACCAAATGCAGAATAAACAAACTAAAGGGATCGAAAAAAAGTAAAATAAGGATTTTACCTTCAGTCATTGAAATTATTCTTAAAGCTCCAAACTGATCAAAACTGATTTGGTCTGTGTGTTAGGAACTTCTAAGCTCTTAACAACATTCAAATAGATGGTGGATTGCACTGAAATTGTGTGTTGAACTTAGGGACCATAACACATCTTTTATAGTTGTGCTTCCCATCAAAACATCGACATCGTTACCAGCTTTTAACCATAACTAACGAGCTTTTTAATGACATAAACGTTTGTACCACTAAATGATCCTTTAAAGAAAACGGAAATAAAAATTGGAGAGTTTAAATAGATGATCGTTTATATGTTCTGGTGATCAAAGTGCCAATAATATTATATTTGTGCTATCTGGATTTATTATAGTGCTTTCTGGAACTATGGTATTGCATAGTACGAAGGAATCAGATGTTTCTATAGTTGCAGTTGCAGGTGTGCTCATGTAAACAATATATATGGATATCACTACCTCAAAAAAATTAATAGTTTGTATAGGTACCTGGAGAACCTGGAGAAGTATAGAGATTTGGCTATTATGTTAGTAGTAGTGTCACTGGATGTGTTTTACATGAGCTACGATATCGCATGATTCACATCCATTCTTAGTTACATTTGCATAGCTTATTCTATAATTGTCACTGTGTGGGGCATTTTTGGTGGTACCAGTTCAGACATTTTTTATATTATTTTCTCCAACAGATTTGAAGTACAATTTCTATAAATGAATATCACTACCGCAGTTTTAATAAAAATTCTCTTAAATCATGTTAATAATGAAAATAAAATTTGTAGAAAAAGAAGGCTGTGATTAATAACAATTTTGATTTACGATTAAATAATTATTTTTTGTGGTTTTTAATTCTTTTTGCAAAAATAATCACCTATTTATAACAACTTTTTTTTAGTGTTTTCAGGAAAAGAAAATAAAAAAATCACTTATATTTTGTTTGGTAAAAAAAATTTATTTTAATTTTTTCCAAAAATTTAGAGAATTAAAAAAGTTTTGTTATTATTTATAAATTAACATTTTTTAATCATTTTTTTATAATATTTATTCATACAAAACTTGTAATACTTGATTAAATTTAGAAAAATGTTAGCTGAAAAATGAAAAAAAAAATAAAATTATGAGATATGAAATCTGATTAAAAAGATCTTCTGATCATTCTGTATTTTTGAAGTGATTCTTTAGAATGTAAAAATCAAAATAAAAAATCATCATTGAACATACTTGATTAAAATCTAGAAAAAATTAAGAATCAGAAATCAAAATTGTAATCAAACACATACAAAGTAAATAAGGTGGTGTCTTACAATATATGTTCTGCAAAGTTGATATTTTGTCTTCTATGAGAAGATAAAATTAAAATCATAATACATTTAATAAATTAGTTTTTGGTTAAATTTTGTGTGATTTGTAGTTTTTCTATACCAGGTGTATAATGTGATCAGTCATGATTGTGTATATTGGATGTTAAGTAATCACTTTGGATTTCATCAACATGTACATTTACTATATTCAATAAGATTTTTCTTGATTGTTGGCAAGTTTGTTATTGTTGTATAGACTAATGTGTTGCCAAATGTTTTGGGTGCTTCTTCATATAATATTATATTGATTTGAGAGGTGAAATACCAAACTGAAAGGAATGCCGACATATCAAGATGTCTAATTAACAAATACATTAATGCCTTTTCTAGTTTTTTATTTCTTATTGTTTATGTTCTTTGGTGGTCGGAGGACAAGTAACATCTATTTTGTAAAGGACTATTTTGAGGTTCGCTTTGAGACTCACCTCGATACAAGGCTTAAAAAAGAAGCTCCAAGACTTTAATCTCGTGTGGTAAAATAAGGCTTACACCTTAATGTTTTTGCATCTCTAAGTGATTGAGACTATAACATTAAGTTGCTCACTTTTTATGTTAATTTCACGGGATACTCATAAAATTCCAACCCAATTTCACGAGAATATAAATATTATGAATGAACTCTATTCGGGTTGCTAATTGTACATTCTTCCTTCTTCCTTTACCAATTGTTTCTTTTCTTTTGCCTCTCTCAGTTACAAAATTTTGTAAATCACTAAGTTACAACATTACAAATAACATTTTTCCATCTATTTGACCATTTTTATTTGTATTTCTTCTTTTCAATTAAGTCTATAATTATATCTTTGTGCACATTGCTTAAATATTGTTATTATTTTGTTCTTTTGGGTTCTTCCTTTACCATTGTTGTGTTAGGAGAATCACAATAACAATTCGAACTTAATCAAGTTCTAAACAGTAGAATTAAACATATTCTCCTTCTTTGTGTGAATCTTTTAAGAAACAAATAAATAGAGCTCAAAATGAAAAAAAAAACATGCACAAAATCAACACAAACAATTTACGTGGAAAAACCTTCCTGGTGTAGGAAGGAAACAACCACAACACTCCTCTCCAAAACTTCCACTAAAGCAGTTCTCTCTAGATAAAAATAGAGGCAAACAATCAACAACATCATCAAGAATACACTTCTTGAAAACTAACAATTATTTCAAGAAAAATGAAGAGATCTAACCCAATTTCGTAGTCACTGTTCACGGACCATAATTTCAGCTCAATCAGACCACAAATAACCTTCCATCGGAGCACTTGATGAAGGCTTGCTAGATAAGGAGAAACTGAAAAACTGCTCTCAGATTTTCTGCTGCAATTGCTGTCGTTGTTCTCTTTGCTAAATTTCACTCACACCAAACTCTAAATGGGTTTATTAATAAAGCAATGAAATGACACAATTGTCCCTTCTTACTCCATGGGCTTTTAAGCAACATAGATTTTACTTGGGCTCCTCCAAATAAGAGAAAAAACCCAACATGTTGACCTCTGACAACTCTGAATTAACATTTGAGCAATAGAGTTGCAATTATATGATTCACTTTGCATGATTTATTGTCATTTGCTTCCAAACTTAATTATTTATTGGATTGATAACTTATTTTATTAACATTTTAAGGATTTTTAAAGTTAAAGTTTAAGTTATTTTGTGTGTTCTATTTTTAATTCAATGCTTAATTATTTATTGGATTAATAGTTATTTTTATTAATATTTTTAAGTTTTTTAAAGTTAAAGTTCCAAGAGGCCTTTTAGGGTAACCAATGATTTTTTTTGTTGCATTTGCTACCATTTTAAGAGTGATAATATATGTTTTTCGAAATTTAAAAGCTTAATCCATTTTAATGATAAAATGGATTAGGTTAATGTCTTAATTGTAGCTTCTTCTTTTTCTCTCTATCTTTTTCCATTGAATTTTTTTGTTTCAAAGCCTAAATACACCAGCTTCCATGCAATGGTAAGTAATTCAATTTTTAGGACTTAATAAGGCCTCAAATCAAAAATTTTATTTGCACATATCTTTAGGAGTGGCCAATGTACCATAAAGAATGATTTTGAATAATTTTTGGATTTGTTATGTTTCATTTTTTACTTATTTCTGACATTGATGTGGAATGGTACATGAGAACTTGTACCTCCTTCTCCGAATAGAAAAATTATCGATTCTAAAAAGACTTGGAGGGTTAACAACAAAAAGGATCACACCGTGGAAAAGCTAAAATCCAAAGTTAGCTCAGAGTTTTAACTAAGTATTGGTTTTTATTTTCAAAAAATATTTAGTCTTGTGGTCAAGCTCGTGACTATACATGTAGTTATTACTTTGGCATTGAGTAAGGTGTAAATTACATCAATTGGATATCAATAATGCAATAATACCTTCTTAAATTACACTTTGAATGAAGAAGTTTATATGAACAAACACATGGATTTGAGGACCATGTGCATCCTAGATTTTTTTGTAAACTTAAAAAGGCTATAGATAGGTTGTAATAAGCTCTAAGAGCTTGGTTTGAAACTTTTTCCAATGCCTTATGTTCCATGGGATTTCAAACCTCAAGGGACGATCTTTTCCTTTTTTTCAAATTTGGTGATATTTCTATTTACCTTCTAGTATATGTCGATGATATCATCATCACATGTGAGAATGAAGTTGAAATTCATAGGCTTATAATGCTTCTTAGTGAAACTTTTTCCTTAAATTACATGGGTTATTTTACATTATTTTTAGGCATTAAGGTTAGTGATATGCCCAGTGAAGATTTATTACTCACTCACTAAAAAAATTCAGGATTTTCTATAAAACACTAAGATGGGGTTCTCTAAACCAAAAGCCTCTCTATTATTATCTACTCTTATTTTCTCAGCAAGAGATAGTCTTCTTATGAGATTCCTTCATTTTATTGTAATATGGTCGGGGCATTATATTACATCATCCTTACCAGCGCAAATGTTTCCTATGTTTTCAATAAGGCATGTCAATTTATATCTAATCCTACCGATGTTCATTAGATTATTCTAAAAGGATTTTGAGGTATTTGTAGGGTACCATAGATCACGGTACCATTTTTAAACAATCTTTCAATCTTATGCTTATAAGGTTTATTGATAATTAATTGGGGTTCTTATAGAGATGATAAAAGATCTACCTCTGGGGTGTGTCTTCTTAGGTGCAATCATGTAATGTGTAGTTCAAGGTAGTAACATGTTAAGTCTAGAATAGATGTTGAATATAGGGCCTTGGCTAGTGTGGAAACAAAGGTTTTATTGCTTAAAGCTCTTTTGAGGAAAATAAGGATAGGTGTTTTTATAGTACCAATGCTTTTGTGTGACAATCTCAACATTATTTCCATTGTTATCAATCTAGTTTTACATTCCAAAACTAAGCATATGGAATTGTACATGCATTTTATTAAATAAAAGATGTTAGCTAAGGAATTCATTGTTTAGCATATCCCATCAATGGAGCAACCATTGACACTCTTACTAAGCCTTTATCAGTTTATGCCTTTTTTCGTACAAGGAGAAAAATCAAGATCATCAAGATGTCATTGAGTTTGAGAGGTGAAGAACATTTTATATCTATGGGAGATGAAATGGATACATCAAATAGAAATAGCACCAAGCCAAAGTTGTCAAGCTAATCAAGTAAGTGGCTCAAGTGGCTAGTTCTTTAGTCTAAAGGTAGCTTGCATAATTTGAGCAAGTGGATGCATTATGAGCTAGTTTGTGCATCTAGTTATTAAAGTGAAGGTGTGTTAGCTTGTGCAAGAAATAGGCAGCACAAAAAAGTACTAGCTTGTATGATTGTTTAAATTAGAAATATGCAAAAATGTATTTTAACTCAATGTGCTTGATAGTTTGTCACTTTATGGAGGTTTATTTCATGTCTCAACAACCAGAATTTGTGGTAAATCTACTCCAATCTCTCTAAAACTTCATTGGTACAAATGGCTTCCATTCATAAAGTACCTATGAAACTTAGATGTCTACATTATTTAACTAACTTGCTTATGTATTTATGTAAGGGGATTGGTGATTCTCTTCAATTTAATTGTTATGCGGTATTTTTTTTATTGTTGTAAGTTTGAAATTTTGATCTATAAATGTAATAAAATATTACAATTAAAGAAGAATAGTATCACATTTTGGTTACTTTATTTTTACAAATTGAATATATTAATAATATTTTTTAAAATTAGTACACTTTAGTCATATTATTATTTCATATTCGAAAACTCCAGTCATTTTTTGTCAATTTGAATTGTTGGATCATTTTTGATAAAACAAACTAAAGTTGAATCAAATTGAATCTTACTAGCCGATGATGTTTGAATAATAAAATGTCTCAAAATATTAAAAAAAAAGTAAAAATAAGTTATTAATTGACCTAAAATAACTAAAATATCAACAAATTTAATAATAATATCACTACTTTATTGATTAATGTATCCTAGGGTGACCATAAATGCACTACTTTCATTAATAAAATTACTTTTAAAAAATTACCTTCTGGTACATAAGTGACTTAATTATTCAACTTAGTAGACGGTTAATCTCTCAATAAAATAATATATATTTATTTTCTTACAACATTTAAAATTATATATTCATTTATATTATAAGAAAAATAAGTATATCTTTTTCTGAATGACTAAAAATAAAATTTCTATGTAATTAAAAAAATACTCACCTTAAACACAATAACATTCAACATGAACATACAAGTCTAAATAGTAATATTGTCTAGTGAGCACATGATATTATTTATATTTTGAGTAACTTAATAAATATATAACTTAATCATAGTAAAACTTATAAATATATCATCTAATTTTATTAAGTAATAAAAATATCATTTAATTATAAATAGTGATACAAATATTTTTGTGGTTACGTTATAGTTTTGATGATAGATTTGTACTACTAATAAATAATTTGGTAGTAAATTTTTACCATTAATAAAAAATTTGATTGTAGATTTATACTAATAATGAATAATTTCGTGACATATTTATCACAATAAGGATAAATTCGTACCACTACTAATAATTGAGGGTTATTTTTATCACTCGATAAAATTAGATTATATATTTATAATTAATTTTTACGATAATTTAATCATATATTTATTAATTTATTCTTACACTTTTGATATATGCTATTTTATATTTATTATTAATTATATTTCTTATCTTTATAATAAAGTATTGAATATTTATATTTTTAATAAAATAAAGACATTTATTTTATATATTATTGACATGAATAACATATTAACTTTTCTCCCTAGGGTGTAATGTCTGCCACATATATTGACATCTAAATTGCTCTAAAATAAATACAAATTTTAACAATAATTTGGCAGCCTATACAAAATAATAAATTTGAAAGACATCTTTATATTATTGTTAGGGTTAGGTACCGTAGGGTTATTTATTAAAATCCTTGAATTTCAACATAGTTTATAATCTATAATTATGGTAAATTAGGAATTTAATTAGAAGATTTCGTTTACATAAATTAAGATTTTTTTTTCTTTTTTTGTCTTTTGTTTTGTACTATAAATTAGTAGGTAATTATGTACATAATATTTATTAAAAATAACAAAGAATGCATTATTTTACATTTCATTCCTTTCAATATGGTATCAAAACTTGGTTTCTTTTAAACGAGCTTCCAATGGAAAATTTTATAGCCTTATAAACCCTAGAAATTGATATTCTTAATCAGAATTTAGAAACCCTTTCCACTATGAAATTAAATGATAGCTCATTCTTACAACTCTCAATAGAAAAACTAAATGAGATAAATATTATAGAATGGACTCAATCAATTAAGTTAGTAATCAATGAAAAAGTTAATGAGTTACCTCACAAGAGAAATTACGAAGCCAGAATCTACCAATATCAGTGCTCTCCAACATTGGAGTTTTGAAAATTCAATGGTCATGCTTGACTCATTCATTCTATGGTACCCTCCATTGATAAAACATACCTCTTTCTACCCACTGCCAAATATGTATGGTAAGTTGTATGGGAGACTTACTCTGATAGTGAAGATTCAACCTACATCTTTGACCTAAAAACACAACTCTATCAATTGAAATAAGAAGACAAAGGTGTTATTAATTACTACATGAAAATGACATCATTGTGGTAAGAACTTGATTGGAGTCATGAAGAAGAATGAGGATGTATAGTGGATAGCATACATTATTGAAAAAAGGGTGGAAACCGAGGGGGTGTTAGAGTTTCTTGTGGGGTTGAATCGGGAACTTGGTGATGTTTGTAGAAGGATCCTAAGTTGTCGTCCACTACCACCAATCCAAGAGGTATTCTCGAAGGTATGGCTTAAAGCTATCCAGTGTAAGGTAATTCTCTCAATGGGTCTTCATCTCTATTTCACAAGGAACTGAATGAGAAATCAACCTAAATGCTAGATTAAAGGCTAGGGTAAATAGGTTGGAAGGCCCACACGAGATGTATTAAGTGAGTATAATGGGCTTGATGGATTAAGAAAATCTAATGGGCTTGGTGGGATGTATTATGGGCTAAGATACTCGAATTATGGGTTAGGCCACTCTAACCAAATTAAAAATGGTGTTGGCTCTTATGAAAATAATGGGCCTCGTGGAAATATAATTGGGCCATGTCCAAGCTCATAACAAAAGTCCATTTTATTGTGAACTTTTTTGAAAATCCATACATATTAGGATACTTGTTATAAAATTCATGGAAAACTCATAAATTAGAAATCAAGACAATAAAAATCTCAAATTTATCTCACATTAATCGATAATCAAATAAAGGGAGCCTTTAATTTGGAGCAATTGGATCAACTTCACAAACTTTTTTTCAACCTTCAAATTTCTAGTTAGTCATCTACGAATGCATATTTAGCTTACAAAGGTAATCACTTAAGTGCTCTTGTAACCATTTTTCAATCAAAAATCCCATGGATTATTAATTCCGAAGCATCAAATCATATGACTAGTTCCTATCAATTATTTACCACTTACTCTTCATGTGATGGAAATCTTAAATTTAAAATTACAGATGGATCTCTCTCAGCCATTGCAGGAAAAGGAGTATTCATATCTCAAATTATATAACTCTCAATTCTATGCTTCATGTCCCAAACCTTTTCTACAATCTAATTTACATTAGTCAATTGATAACAACCTCTCATTGTTCTGGTAAATCTTGTTCCCTCTTATTGTGTATTTTATGACATCATTGGGGACGAAGACTGGTAGTGCTAGAGAGTATGGATAATTGTACTACTTTGATGAAGCTAAAGTAAGTTAGTATTATCAAATTAATGCTTGTGATTCTATTTTTGTTTCTAGGGATAGTGAAATTTTATTATGGCATTCTAGAATGTGACATCCCAACTTTAAATATTTAAAACAGTTATTTTTTTTCCTATTTTTGAATAAAAAAAAGTATAATTTTCATTATGAGATTTGTGAATTTTCAAAATATCAGCATACTTTGTTTCCATAAGTTCCATATAAATCTACTAAACCATTTACCCTAATCCACAATGTATATGAGGACCATCACATACACCTAATCGTACTCACAACAAAAGTTTTATCACCTTTATTGGTGATCATACATGTGTATACTGGGTGTATCTATTAAAAGAAAAAAATTGAGATTCAAAATATTTTCATTAGTTTTCACACAATGTTTTAAACCTAGTTTCATACACAAATACAAATTCTTCACACTGATAATAATACAAAATATTTTAATCATACTTTACAAGATTACCTTTGAAAACATATGATAATTTACAAAATTTCATGTGTTGACACTCCTATAAAAAGGCTAGTTGAATGAAAGATAGACACCTTCTTGAAATTGCTCGAGCTTTAATGTTTACCTCGAATATTCTAAAAAACATTATAGGGATATGCTATTATAACCTCTACATATCTTTTTAATCATATGCCCAGCCAGGTTCTTTCTTTAGAAACTCCATTTCAAAATTAAAAACCTTCTTTTCTACACCTCATCTTTAGTTGAACTTGACTCTAAGAATGTTTGGTTATACTATATTTTTACAAGACCATTCCAAAACCAAATCCAAACTTGATATAAAAGCCATCAAATATGTTTTTCTTGGGTATTATCCTACTCAAAAGGAGTTCATGTGTTATGATCCCACCACCATTAGGTGTTTTGTTAGTCTTGATATTACATTCTTTGAAAACGTCCACTTTTATTGAAAGTCCTCTCCTCAGAGGGAGAATCATACAAAAGAAGATAGAACTTTTGACCCCTTTGATCTTGGCCTTACTTATCCCACTCCTCTTGATGACGCCTCTTCACCTATTACTTATGATTAATATAATAAAATAAATAGTTAATATATGCCACAAACACCTTTACTATCGAAAGAGAGTAACTTGAACTTATGGGGAGAAATAGAGGAACAAAATAATTAAGAGACAATTACTTACTCATGGAGGTCAAAATTGAAAGGTAGGAAGAACTTCACACTTGAAGCACCAAGAGAGTTAGAACCATTTATAGATCCAAATATCTATGAGCCTATAGTGAATCCAGGTATCTCTAAATCCTCTCAATCTCTTGAGTTACTTATTGCTCTTGAAAAACAAACATAATCATGTACACTTTATCCTATTTCCATATTTGTTTCAAATAAAAACTTATGTTCTATATTTTTTGCTTTACCACTAACCTTGATAGAATAAAAATACCAAAGAACATTCATGAAGCTTTGGAAATCACTCTAATGAAGAGAATTTGTAATATAAGAAACTAAGGAAGTTGAAAAGAATGGAACTTGGGTTGTGATAGAACTACCAAAAGGAAAGACACCAGTTGAATGTAAGTGGATCTTTACAATAAAATACCAAGTTGATGGAACAATATAAATGGTACAAAGCCAGTTTTGTTGCAAAAGGGTTTACATAAACTTCTAGAATTGATTATACTAAAATATTTTCATATGTAGCTGTTGGAATTGGTCCAATTTGCAGAGAGAGAAACTAGAGAAAAGTTAGAAAATTTTGTAAAATGTGTGGATCTCTTATGAGATCCATTTATATAGAGAGCATTACATATGCACGTGTCGATTACATAAGGATTACACATCACAGCGTGTCAAAGGGGTACAAGAGTAAAAGAAAATACATTTAAAGCTTAAGGTTGACCATACTATGGCTCGGTCTAGAGTTCGATATTCTAACACCAAGCTCATATGTGTAGGTAGACCAATACTACATGTGTCTTTATGGGCATGGGCGTAGACAGGTACTCCTATGATGAATTGTCTGATGGATTGGGTTATTAGTTGGATCGGGCTCATGTAAGATCCTTATGTTCAAACATCCAATCCCCTTACTCTTTTAACTTGTGTACTCAATAGGGGTGGAAAAGTAGCAACCAAGCAACACATCTAAATCATTTGGCCCCCTAATAAATGCTTGTTAGTTAATAGGAGAGAGAAATATGCACCTCTATATTATGAGGAGCATGGGCTTCTCTTCATTTCATCATTTCTTACATATCAAACAACAATTGGAACAAAAAATGTTCTATCGCCTCAGCTCGAGCTAGACAAGTTTTCAGCTCGATGGTAAGAAAATTAGTATGACATGTAGCTTATTTTCTTGAGTCTTAAAGGAAAAAATCCTCGAGTCTAACATTTTTTTACTTTCTTTTCAAGTCGATTTAAAGAATCACTCGCCTTTTTACTTTCAAACTCGACTCTAGGTGATTTCTATTTCTCGTGTCTTACCATTTTTATGCTTTGTGATATTTTATGGAGACCATGTATAGAGAGTGCACCTTGGGCTCGTTCCCTTGGAAGAGCCCACAATATCCCACTTTCTCAGGCCAGGCAAAAAAGGACGTCCTGGGGTCTACCAATGAGAGAAACACCTCGAGTGAAGAAGATTTATCTGAACCTCATCCTTCTCTCTCCATATCTCATCCATAGGCCGTATATATTTTTAGGTTGAATGTGCCTCATACCCAAATATCTATCCCTAGGTCATGTAGGAAAAAGATGAGGAAGAAAGGAAAAAGATGAGGAAGAAAGGAACCGATGAGTCTACAGGCCATACCAAAGGTTAGGCGGCTATAGGCAAGACCAGTGGGCTATATCCTTAGGATAAGAAAAGGATAAAGAGAACATACGATACTTTCTCCTCGATTTATAATGATCCTCGGGTTGGACACTCTTGAATGTAAGCCACATCCAATTTGATGGACAACCTTCCATAAGAAGGCCTTGTGGTTAGGGGTCAGATGTACCCCTTTATAAGAAATTTTTTGACAAGGATTCAACTCGTGCCAGGCCAATTGATATCAAATGGGCGGAGGTACTTGTTCTGCCTCATTCTAATATGAAAACAACTTAGGGTTGAATTGGAGATGCCCGAGTTTAATGAGGCATATGTATTGAAGCATAATCCCACAGACAGAATGAGAGTCTATATGTCTATGAAACAAGACTCGTGTATAAATGTGATTCTCCCTAAGAATGAGAAGAACTGAAAGGAGTATTTATTCTACGTATCTGGTTGGTGAGAGACCCTAAATAGTAATTTCAGGCTGATAAAGAGCAACTAGACTGATATAAAGGTGATGATAAGAAATATAGGCTTCTTTATCATAACCTTGAGCCACAAGGCTAAGCAATGATTGGCTAATATCTAAATCTATCTACCCGAGAATACTCCATGAAGGAAACTACTAAACACCTATTGCTTTGTTACGTGTGGGTTGATGAGATGGGGCTCAATAGAACCCCCTTACATGATTATTCTTAAACTGAGAGCACTCTTCAAGCATTGGACCCCTTCCACATATTACGGGGAGAGGATTAAGGTTCCCTCTGATAATGGTGAACTAGCACTGAGAACATAAATATTTTGCTTTTTATTTAGTCTAGGCTTGTAAAGCTAACATCTTTTTTTTTCTATCTTTGCATATAACATGGAGTTCAATGGCTCTAAGCTATTGGTGCGACTACAGAGTAGGATCGCTAAACAGGGGACGAGCTCTCAAAAAGCTACACAGCCCTCTCAAGATACGAGCTCCTCTAAAGGGAAGAAGAAGAGCAAGTCCTCTAGGCAAAAGGCCAACCCAACCCTATCAAAAAGGAAGAATAAGGTAACCATTAATCAGCCCACACCTTTGAATATCTTTAAGCCCTTACCAGCATCCCTAGGTCAACACACTAGCTTTGATCAACACACCTTCTCACCACCAGTCAACTTGAGTCAACAAGTACCTACCCCTATGTGAAGGACTTGAGTAAGGGGAAGGGTGTCATCGATGACCACACCACAGATGTTGAGGAAGTGCCCTAATACATGGGTATGGCACAAAAGAGGTTGGACCAATGTATGGACCAACTCCCCTACATGGTACACAAGAGAGTGTTTGATGCCATGTGCGAGGATGTGGACTCTGGGGTGGTGCTCAATTTCTTTTTGTACAAGGTAAGTGTTAGTCTGACCTTATTTCTAATTGAGCCTTAGGCTCTTTTATTTTTGTATTTTATTGACCTTGCATCTTTTGTCTTGTTTTCAAGCCCAGCTTCTTCATAGACTAAGTAGGGTTCTAGATGTGGAGAGTTTGAAGCATAAGCTCATAATGGAAAAAAGAGATACATGATTCAACTCGTGCCAAATATGATGTACTATTAGCCAAGGCCAACAAGTGGGAGGGTAAGTGATATGAACCAAGGGGTTAGAACCTAGCTAATTTCATATTGTATAGCAAAGAGTTTCTCCATAAATCAATGGATATTACTCACCATTTTTTTGAGGGGAAAGATGCCACAAAGAGGTGTTATTTCCTTGATAAGTCTAGCATAAATAACACCCTAACAAGTATGAATATTACTCACCACAAATTCTTGGATGCTAAACAATGCCACAAAAGATGCCAATCCCTTGATAAGTTGCTTAAAGAGGAACAAAGAACATGAATGAGCTCCCAAATGAAATGAAAAATCAAATTTCATTCAAAATGTAAAATTCTAGCAGCTGAGCTACTCTTAAATATTTATAGGATATAAATAAACCCTAAACTAAACTACATCACAGCCCTTGATCTCATCCAAGGGTTGAAAATAAAAATATCCAAAAAGCACAAAAGGTAGCAGAAAACATGGAGAAAAATGGGGCAACTGACTACAAAAATAATCCTATGAAAATATTACATCTTAACCATTGATTTCATCCAAGGGTTGAAAAGAAAACTACCCAAAATCAGTCCAAATGACACAGCAAAAATGGAGCAAAACTTGGAACAAAATGTGGAGCAAAATTGGAGCAACTGAGAACAAAGGAATCCCAATAAAATATTACATCTTAACCTTTGTTGTCATCTAAGGGCTGAAAAGAAAGCTAGCCAAATTAGTCCAAACCTATTTTTCGTTTGCCAATTCTCCATAATTTCCATCCTAAGCTTGTCCCAATCCTTGCACTCCCAATTTGGGTCCTTTGGATATGCATGACCTCATTAATAAGCCCATTTAAAGCATTTTTAAGTTGTGCCCTCCTAGACCTTGTGATTGGTCCACTTGGGTTTTGTTTGGCTCCATGATTCTCATCATTCCCCCACTTTTCAAGAGGATTTGTTATTGAATTTTCACCTGCATAATCAAAAGGATAAAGATAAGAAACATTAAAGGAGGTTTTCGATGGTTTTAAATGGACCATCTCCTCACGATAGATACTTTGATTTTCTTTGTTCTATAAAATGCTCTTTTCTCAAGTACACCCACACCCAATCTTCAGGCTCAAATATTATCCTATGACTTTATTTTTTGGCTTGTTTGATATATTTTTTAATCCTCCTCTCAATGTTAAGCCTTGCTTTCTCTTTTTCAAAAGTTTTTGCAAAGTTCAATAAAGAAAATAAAGGAGCATGAGTCAATTTTTCCTTAAGCAATTGGAACGACATTTCTTGTTCTTCCCCCCATTTTAACCTAGCATTCTTTTTGATGACTTTAGTTATCGGTGCTGCTATGCTAAAATATTTCACAAATCGCTGATAAAAGCAAGCAAGTCCATGAAAACTTCGAACATTACTTAAAATTGTTGGGTTGGGCCACTCTTGGATAGCTTGAATCTTTTCTTCATGAACCTGAACTCCATGTGCACTCATAATGAAACCCATAGACACAAGCTTATCGGTGCAAAATGTGCACTTCTTTAGGTTAGGAAATAGTTTCTCTCTCCTAAGCACTTCAAGAACAGATTGTAAATGTATCCAATGATCTTCCAAATTTTTGCTATAAACTAGAATATGATAAAAATAGACAACTACAAATTTTTCAATAAAATCATGCAAAACATGGTTCATTAATCTCGTGAAAGTACTTGGAGTATTAGTTAAACCAAATGGCATGACTAACCACTCATATAAATCATTTTTTTGTCTTAAATGCAATTTTCCATTCATCACCTTCTTTTATTCTAATTTGGTGATATCCACCTTTCAAATCAAATTTAGAAAAGACACAAGAACCATGCAACTCATTTAACATATCAACTAAGCGAGGAATAGGATGACGATAATTTACCATGATATTGTTGATTTCTCGGAAGTCTAGGCACATCCTCCATGTCCCATTCTTCTTAGGGACCAAAATTACTAGAAAAATGTGTGGACTCATTCTTTCTCTCACGTACCCCTTTTCCATCAACTCACTAACCTGCATTTGTAGTTCATTCATCTCCTTAGAATTATTCTTATAGGTTGGTCGGTTTGGAATGTTAGCACCAGTTACAAAATTAATTTGACGTTCAATCCCTCAGATAAGAGGTAATCCATTAGAAATTTCCTTGGGAAAGACATCCTTAAATTCATGCAAGATACAAACAATTAAACTAGGCAAAGCATCATTAAGTTGTTTAGTATTCAAAAATGCCTCATTGTACAAAAGTACAATCATTGGCTGATTAAGGAATATCACTTTTTTAATTTCACTTGCTTTTGCATAGACATTTGTTTTTCTCTCTTCTTTTGTCTCAAAATTTTCAATTTCTTTCTTATTTTCTCTCAATTTCTTTTTATCACTCTCTTTGCCACTAATTTTATTTTGTTTACCCTCTTTTCTTTACTCTCATTCATTTCTTTAGTCTTACTCTCCTTTTTCAGTTTTACTCTTCTCTTTTCTCTTATTCTTTTCTTTAGTCTTACTCTTTTTTTCATTTTCACTCATTTCTTTTCTCACATTCTTTTCTTTAGTCTCACTCTCCTTTGCATTTTCACTCTTTTCTTTTCCTCTAACCATCTTCGTTTGATCTTCAAAGACTTGCTTGGGTGAAAGGGGGACAAGTGTGATGTTTCTACCATAATTCACAGATAAATACTTGTTTCTATATCCGTCATGTGTAACCATCCGATCATATTGCTAAGGCCTACCTAGCAAGATGTGCCTGACTTGTATGGGTACCACATCACACATCACACATCACCTCATCTTTGTATTTTCCAATGGAGAAGCTCACTAATACTTGCTTATCAACCTTCACTTCCCCATTATCATTTAGTCATTGTAACTTGTAAGGCTTAGAGTGTTCGAATAAAGGCAACCCTAATTTCTCAACTAAGGTAGCACTAGCCACATTGGTGAAACTTCCCCCATCTATGATAACACTACACGCCTTGTTGCTCACATGACACCTTGTGTGAAAGATATTATATCTTTGTTGTTCAATGTCTTCCTCCTTGACTTAAAAACTCAAAGATCGCCTTATTACAAATTCTTGCCTATTAACCCCCCTAACATTCTATTGAGGTATTTCTCGGTGTAAAGCTACTAAGGCATTTTATTGCCTTTCTAATATTTCATTCATATAGATCATCAAGTTTCTCATCCTCTCAAAGGATTTTTGCAAAGCCCTCATCATGAACATCATATCTGATCTTCCTTCAAGATTACCCCTATTGGACATTTTTTTGCAATTCTACACAACAAGAGGTTAGTGTAATAAAATAGAACTAATGTAAATTCACACAATAAAAGCATCCAAATCTAGAAATCTAGAAATCTAGAAATTTAGCGCTCAGATTGATCGCTCAAACCCTCTTAGTTCCTAATCAAAGCATCCAAATCTAGAAATTCCAAACAATTTGTATAATTATCAAACACCCAAAAAAGGTAGTTCACAATATCCTATTTGTTAAAGCACAAAGGAAACTAACTCAAAGTGTTTAGGATCCTAGATTAGAGTAGTAACCACAAGGAAAATTAATAGATCAACAATTTCCCCAAAGGAGCTAAGCACAAAATGGGAGATTTATAATCAAAGGGTAAAATTCTTGGAACTATGAGTTCAAATACTCATTAGAAATTAGCAAATGCAATTTGGCTTGTCTTTTTTTTTTAATAAATTTTGGCCACTCTTTTTTCTGTTTTTTTTTTTGTGTGGGAAAAATAGTTAATAACTCAAGAATAAATCAATACAACACCTTTAATATGAGTTTGAGGAATTTTTAAGATACGTAAAATAGCATATAAATTACCACGCAAAGGGGAAATAAAATTTCTACAAGAACTACCACAGAAATACCATAAAACAACAAAAAAACTGCAGAAAATATCAGATATTGCAAAATATGCAAGGAAAAATGCATAATAGTTTCAAAAATAGCAGAATTTGCAAGGAAAATGTAGAATATGAAATAAAAATCAAGAATACTTTTAGAAATGGTAGAATATGCAAGGTTACTGCTAAACAATTTTGGACACAATAGAATTTGCAAGGAAAATGCAGAAAAAAACATGGAAACAAAGAAGAACAATATTTTAGGGTTTGGAAAATTAATTTCATAAAGAACACAACACAAGGATATTTTTTTCCTTTTTTTCTATGTATCAGAAACAAAACAAGAACACAAGAACAAGAACAAATAAAAAGGATATGAATCTAAAAATTAGCACCTAAAGCTCTAATACAAAATGATATAAACTAAGGGGTTAGGACCTAGCTAATTTCAGATTATATAGAAAATGGTTTCTCCACAAATCAATGGATATTACTCACCATTTTTCTAAGGGGAAAGACGCCACAAGGAGATGCTATTTCCTTGATAAGTCTAGCATAAATGACACCCTAACAAGTATAGATATTACTCACCATAAATGCTTGGATGCTAAACAACACCACAAAGGTTTCCAATCCCTTGATAAGTTGCTTAAAGAGGAACAAAGAGCATGAATGAGCTCTCAAATGATCTAAAAAATCAAATTTCATTCAAAATGTAAAATTCCAGTAGCCCTTGATCTCATCCAAGAGTTGAAAATAAAATAGCCAAAAAACACAAAAAGTAGTAGAAAACATGGAGAAATATGGGGCAGTTGACTACAAAAGGAATCCTATGAAAATATTACATCTTAACCCTTGATTTCATCCGAGGGCTGAAAAATAAAACTGGCCAAAATCAGTCCAAATGGCAAAGCAAAAATGGTATTCTTGCACTCCCAATTTGGATCATTTGGTTATGCATGACTTCATTAATGAGCCCATTTAAAGCCTTTTCAAGTTATGCCACCTAGACCTTATGATTGGTCCACTTGGTATTTGTTTGGCTCCATGATTCTCATCATTTATCGATAAAGAGGAGATGTTGTCCAAGGCCAAAGATGAGCTGAATGATAATGTGAGGTGTTTCGAGGAGCTCGAAGAGGCCCAAAGGAATGATGAGGTTGAGGTAGAAGTCTATTGGCACGAGCTAGCCAATGCCCAAGAGAAATATGCCCATCATTAAGAAAAGGCAAAGCGATAGCTTGACACAATAACCAAACAGCTCTCCTCAAGCATCAAGATAGGGTATATATTAACCATGGAATCCTTCAAGGATTATGCCATGAAGAGGGACTTGGAGGAATTCTATTATCAGATCTTGAATATGCCAATCACCCATATTGTTCGCCCACTCAAACCCAAGACGAAGGTGAGGAACAAGGCTCCAATTATGGTGTAAGTGGTTATGGGCCTGGGATGGGAGATGAAGAAGGTGAGACTGGGGACCTTTCATTTTGGCACTAGCTTGAGCCTCTTAATTAAGTAGCCTCAGTGTCCAATATTTTTTAAAGAGTTTGACACCACTTCTAATTGTGTGGTCGCGAGCTCGCACTTGTAACCCATTATTATTAATGAGAATCAATTGATTTTGAGAATAACTTGTATTGCATTTATAATTGTGCATTTATAGCATTTATAGTATTTATTTATGATATTGAACCACCTCTCTCCTTTTAAGGACATGTGTTATTAAATTTGTCCCAATATCATTCCTTTTAAAAGAGGGTTGAGGATGTTGTAAAATTCAAACATCCACTTTTGTTTGAAGCAACTCACAATTTTTCCTCCATCTTTCTTGTGTAAACATTATGGATTCTGATCGGGAAAATATAAATTCAACTCGAGCTTTAAAATAGGAGAATGATAGGCTTAAGATCAAGATAGAGAAATTAAAAATTAAGTTATCCAGACTCAAGGATAAGCTCTCCCTTAATGAAAAGACCAAGTGTGAGCTCGCCTCTTGTAAGGAGAAGTTTTCCCAAACTCGAGCTCGAGAGAGAAGGATTATGAATAAAATGGATGTTCTTATTGGCAGGGATTCCCATTAGGCAAACTTCTATATAAAGCGATATGAGGGGTCTTCCTTAAAATGATGGGTTTTGCTAAGGAATTGGAACATTTCATACTCAACTTGAGCTTAGCCCCTACCAAAACAGGGGTTAATATTTGCAAGAAATTTTTCAAGATTTAGGCCTAATTGTTGCCCTTAGTAGAGGACACAAATGACATAGACTTTAATTTTTGTTTTCTAAATGTCTGAAGAACTTTTAATTTTTTTAGGCCGAGCTATCCATTAATGAATTTTAAAATCTTTGTAAGATCAAGTAATAAAATTTTATTTTAAATAAGATGAACCAGTGATGCTTGATTAATATACTTTATTTTTGATAGGGCGAGCACTCTACTTGGTCTATGACCGAGGTGATCAACTATCTTCAAGTGTTAGAACGCTTTACATGGTTTCTAACCAAGGTGATCAACTCATGACATGTAATATCGAGGGAGAGCATTCTACCTTGTCTGTGACCAAGGTGATCAGCTTTCTCTTTGAGTGTCAGAGTGTTATGCCTAGTTCTTGACTGAGGTGATCAACTTGGGACATGTAATATTGAGGGAGAGTTTTCAACTTGGTCTGTGACTGAGGTGATCAACTCTCTCTTTGTGTGTCATAGCGCTCTACCTGGTTAGTTATCGAGGTGATCAACTTATGACATGTAATATTGAGAGAGAAAATTCTACCTGATTTTTGATCGAGTTGGTGAACTCTCTTTTTGAGTGTAAGAAAATTCTACATGGTTTATGACCTAGGTGATCAAATTATGACATAATATTGAGGAAGAGAATTCTACCTAGTTTATGACCAAGATGATTAGCTCTCTCTTTGAGTATCAGAGCACTCTACCTGGTTCGTGATTGAGGTGATCAACTCGTGACATATAATATTGAGGGAAAACACTCTACCTTGTCTATGATTGAGGTGATCAACTCTCTCTTTGAGTATTAGAGCATTCTACCTGGTTTGTGGCCAAGTTGATCAACTCGGGTTGTGTAATATTAAGGGAAAGTGTTCTTCTTGGTCTGTGACCAAGGTGATCAACTCTTTCTTTAAGTGTCAGAGAGCTCTACCTAGTTGGTGATCGAGATGATCAACTCGTGATATGTAATATTAAGGGAGAGTACTCTACCTGGTTCATGATTGAGGTGATCAACTAATGACATGTAATATTAGGGGACAACCATAACTTATCAAAATTAAAGTCATTTCATAAATATATACAGGGATGGTACATGAAGACGGTAAATTAAAGTACATTATAAGTGATACTTTTTCAAGTGTCGAGCATTCCAACTTGACCTATCCTTAGCTTCCTAAATGTTTCTCAGTAAGTAGGCCCCTCATGTTGTTATCTTAACTATTTGGTGTAGGCATTTCTAATTTGCCCCCAACTTTCCAGCCATCCTTTCCTTCTTGCTAGGGAAGACCCTTCTGAGAACCCAATCGCCTATAGAGAAAGTTTTGAAACATATGACCTTGTTGTAATAATCTATGACTATCCTTTTTTGCTCGAAAATCCTCCTCAAGGCTTTATCCATTTTTCTCTTCTATGAGGGTCAGTTCAATTGCTCTACTTGTAGCGTTCTGGTCCTCAGTTAAGGCTGATCTCATGTTGGGCACTGTGATCTCAGTTCGTATCACAACTTCAGTCCTATATACTAGTGATAAAGGTATCTCATTAGTGCTCCCTTAGGTACTAGTCCTGATAGCCCAAAATGCCCCAAGTAGCTCCTCAACCCATCTTTCTTTAGCACCCTCTAACCTTTTCTTTAGTAGGTTGATTATCAACTTGTTAAAAGACTCTACCTGACCATTGGCTTGTGGATAATATGGTGTTGAATGGCACATCTTAATGTTTTACTTGATGGTAAACTATTTGATGTTATGACTTATAAACTGTCTTTCATTATCGATAACAAGCTCCTTGGGCAGGCTGAAGTGACAAATTCTAGATTTTCAAAATAAATAGAATCACCTTCTTTTCTCATATCCTTCCCAGAGGTTCCGTCTCAATCCACTTGGAAAAATAATATGTGGCGACTAATAAGAACTTCTTTTGGCCCTTTGTTTGGGGTGAAGGTTCAACTATATCAAGCCCTCATTTATAGAAAGATCATGGGCTAACTATCCTTGTCATGGTGGTTGGTGATGCATGTGATAATGGGGAAAATATTTGACACTTATTGTATGCCTGGGTGTACCTCGTGCAATCTGTTAGTATAGTAAGCCAGTAGTACCCCTACCTCATAATTCAATAGAATAACCTCTTTCCACCTAAATGAAAGCCACACTCTCCCTTATAGGCTTCAAACATAATTCTTTCAGACCCCTCCCTAGCTATACACAAGAGCCCAAGTCCAAGTGAAATCTTTTTGTACAATTTATTATTTTTAATCATGTATCAACCTACTTTAGCCTTGATTTCCTTCGTGAGTTTCTGGTCCTAGGATAGGTTTCCTTTTTTTAGGAAGTCAAAGATTGGGGTGAACCACGAGCTTGCGGCAGAATCTATACTCCCGACTATTTTTTTGACCTCCTTCAAATTGGCCTCTATCAGGATTGTTATTGAAGCCACCCAAGTGTAGTTGGCCTCATGTACGAAGGCTAGTATGACCAAAGCATCGACATGATCATTCTCATTCCTAGCTATTTGGTCCATCTTAAAGTTAGCAAATTTTGAGCACTTCTTTCTTAGTCTCTCCAGATATCTCCTCATTTTGCTATCTTAAGCCTCAGACTTGCCCAAATACTAGTTGATCACCAATCGTGAGTCACTATGTAAGGTGATGTTATTCACTCTAAGAATTTTTGCTATTATGGCTCCAAATATAGCTATCTCATACTCTACGATGTTATTAGTTGCTTGGAAGTCCATTATGATAGCACACTCGAAGCAATTTTCATCATGATTAACTATGACCACCCATATCCTAACGCCATTAAAGTTGTGCTCACTATCAATGAATACCTGTTATGGAAATTTGTACTAGTCTCTCTACAACCTCTAACCTCTTCAATACATTCTTAAGAGGCTATGAGGTAAGTACTACCACTGTGTGTGAGCCAAAGTAATAGAGCTTTTGTGCTGTCATTTTCAAGGTGAAAGCCAACTTATCGATCATTGGGTACCTACTTTGGGCATATGTTAGGATTTGGCTAATGTAGTATATGGGGTGTTAGACCTTGTTTCTTTCAGCTATAAGCAGATCACTACAAGTCTGTGTGGTAGTAGCAAAATACAAATTAAGTGTTTCTCTTGGGAAAAAGGCTAACTAGGACAAGAGGTTTGCTCAAGTAATGTTTAATTCCTTAAAAGGATTTGTTGCAATCCTCATTCCAAAAAACTAATGTGTTTTCATCAACATTTTGAAGAATGGCATACACTTATCTATGCATTTGAAAATGAATTTGTTAAGTATCATTATTCTTCCGTTCAATTTTTGAATTCCTTTCATACTGGAATGAGGCTTTATGTTGACCAGGGCTTGTATCTTGTTTAGGTTGGCCTCAATTCCTTGGATAGATATAAGATACCCTAAGAATTTTCCTAAAGCAACACCAAAACACATTTTTTGGGTTAAGTCTTACAGTATACCTTCAGATTACAAATTTTTTTTCCTCTAAGTCTTTGAGGTGATTTACTGGCTGGGTTGACTTTACTACCATATCATCTATATATGCCTTTAAATTTCTTCCCAGTTAGTCTACAAATATCTTATTGATAAGGCATTGATATGTGGCTCCCGTATTCTTCAACCCATATGGAATTCTAGTATAACAGAAAGTCATTTCCTTAGTGATGAAAGATGTTTTCTCATCGTTCTCTGGGTGCATTATGATCTAATAGTAACGAAAATATGCATCCAAGAAACTCATCAAATTGAAACCGGTGATGCCATCAACCAGTTGATCAATACTTAAGAGGGAAAACAATCATTTAGACATGCACCATTTAAGCCCGTAAAGGCCATGCACATACGGGGTGATCTGCAAGCCTTTTTCACCAGCACCATATTTGACAACCAAATGGGGTAGTTCACCTCTCTAATAATCTCCATCTCTTTAAGGGTGGTAACCTGACCTTTAATCACCTCATTCTTTCCTCTAGGGAATTTCCTCTTTCTTTGCTTGACAAGTCTAGATTTTGGATCCACATGCAACCTGTGGGCTATAATCTTTGAGTCAATCCCAGGTATTTTCGTAGGATTCCATATGAAGACATTAAAATTCACTTTTAGGAATTGAGAAAGCTACTCTCTAACCTCTATTGTCAAGTTTGTGCTCAGGTTTAGAGAGTAGCCATCTTCCTTGTCTTCAATTGGTATATCTCACACCTTATTTGAGTTGACAAACTCTGCTAGACATCCATCTACTACCCTTTTTTGAGAAGGCCTATATTGTGGTTACTACTTGGGGAATGGCCTCTTTCATAGTGGCATTTTAATAATCTCTTACCTTTTCTTGGTCTCTCCTTATTTACTTTATGCCCTCCTTAGTCGGGTATTTGATGACTTGGTTATAGATGGATGGAACTGATTTCATCTTGTGTATTCATAGCTTGCCCAAGATGGAAATGTAGTGATTTGGGACATCAATTATCACAAAAATATTCATCACTACAGATCCCTTTTCCATGATAGCTAACACCATCGTTCCAATTACATAGCTGGTTCTACTGTTGAATCCCACTAGGGGTAGCTCTCTCTTTATGATGTCACATTTCTTTATGCCTAAGGCCCATATTTTTGATGGAAAAAGAAGGTTGATTGAGCTCCTAGTATCAATCATTGGAGGTCTCATTGAGCCCGAGCCCTCCATGTATGGTATGGATAATCTTTACATTGGACTAGTTATGTGGGTCTATCCCACCACTTGACGGAACAGGTAACCTCAAAGTTTCACATTTGGACTATCGATCTTCTCTTCTACTGTTACTTCCCACGAAGTCCTTTAAGTACCCTCTGGACAATAGATCTTTTATTTCTTTTTTCAAAAGCCTATTGTATCTCATCTCTTGGCCTATATCTTTGTGAAAGGCACACCAATTAGATGTGTCCTTAAGAAGAGCCCTCATTTTTGGTGGCCATCTGACATTCTACTCCTCCTCTATTATTAACACTACTTGAGATAGAATCACTCTCAAAGGTATTCCTCTAAAGGGAGATAATGACCTCCTCTAAGGCCTCATGTTCCTAGACCATTAGCCATTCACCCTATGATTTGGCAAGAAACATTTTGTTTTTGTTAATTCTTTTATCTTGGTTTGCCCTATTTGGGTTTATTCTTCTCTTCTCTTTTTCTAGTGCTGCTTCCACAACTGCCTTACTGCTCTTATCTAGACTTGACTCTCTTTCCATATTGATGGATTTTCTCGCCTCTCTATAAGCTTCCTCTAAAGTTTGGGGGACCGTCTTGGTCAACTCTACATACAAATCAAAATTCCTTAGCAAACCTCACTTGAAGGCCTTTATTGCAATAGAGCTAGGGCAATCTGATATTTCTAGATTTTCCTTTCTAAACCTTCTCATATATTCTTCAGTGGACTCACCCTTTCCCTTGGTGATTGAGAAATAGATGGTCAGACTCCTTCCTTAAGGGCTTGTTATAGGCATAATTGGTGATGAACAATTTGGAAAACTATAAGAAGGGGGTTTTAGTACAAGGTGCCAAGTTATTGAACCACTTATGTGTGCCCTCATATAGGGTGGAAGCAAACAGATTACATATAATGGTGTCTCTCTTGCTGTGAGTAAGACTCATATGGGTCATAGCCATCTTAAAGTGTTGCATGCGAGTTTCCAGATCTTTGGTCCCTTGGTATTCCGGGCACTTGGGATCACTAAACTTGGCTAGGGGCTCATCGTGCTCTATTTCATTATAAAAAAAGGAGACATACAGTTGCTCGTAATCACTATCCATATCATAGAGTGCCTTTACCTTGTCTTACCTTGCATTGGCAATTTTCAGGGTTTAGTATTGCTTTATGTTAACTTCCTCTAATGCCCGAAATCGTGCCTTCTAACTTTCTCATTCTTGTAGTAACTTCTCGTTACTAGGCCCCATCGAGTTAGGAATAAGGTCGCCCTTTATTGCATTCTTACCCTATATAGGCTCAAGCACAATATGATATGGCCTGGTTCTACCAACCAGGTTAGTGGCTCAACCCTCAGAGGTACCTAGACATGAATACGATCATAGGCCTTATTTTCTCGCCTAGTCTCCTCGAGCTCTCTTCTTAGCTCAAGAAGTTGTCATGCCAGCTCTTAATAGGGATCAGTTTTCATTCTGGCCTCATTATAGGCTGGCAAGATGTTGTCTTGTGCCGATGTTGCCTCTTCGTTTGCTAATCTCAATTGTTCCTCAACTCGTGTTCCTACCTCGATGGTTGTGATTCTGTAAAACTATACTTACTTACTAAGTCTCTCTCTCAAAATTTGGGATGAATTCTTGAAAATATAGGGACAGAAGCCAAAGCTCGATCTTCGATTTTGATCCCCATAGAGGGAACTAAAACATTGGAATTGGTTTGATTTATGGAGAGAAACTAAAGAGAAGTCAAAGAATTTTGTAGATTGTGTAGATCGCTTATGTGGTCTATATATATATATATAAAGCATTACATGTACATGTGTCAATTACATAGGAGCTACACGTCATAGCATGTTAGAGGGGTACAAGAGTAAAAGAAAATACATTCAAAGCTTGAGGTCGACCACACCATGGCTCGATCTGGAGGTCTTCCTTCCAACAACAAAGCTCATATGCATAGGCAGACCAATACTACAAGTATCGTTGTGGGCGCAGGCACAAGTAGGTCCTCCTAGGATGACTCGTTGGCTAGCTCGGACTATTAGTTGAATCGGGCTTATGGTCAATCTATATGTTCAAACAATAGCTAAACTAATTACAGTCAGGGTCCTTTTATCCCTAGCATCAAATTTCAATAGGCCATTTCATCAACTAGACATAAAAAATACATTCCTAAATGGAGAACTAGAAAAAGAAGTCATCATGACCATGCCTTCAGGGTTTTGTACAAAATACAATACCGTGTGTAAATTACAAAAATCACTTTATGACCTTAAATAATCACCTAGAGCATGGTTTGATAGATTTACAAAAAGAGTGAGGAAACAAGGGTACTAACAAGGACAAATCAGATTATACGATGTTTTCATGCTTGGATGTAAGCCAAGTGAAAATCCAATAGAAGTAGGAAAGACGAATAAAGATATATGAAAACCAGTGGACAAAAATAGATATCAAAGACTAATAGGAAAACTAATCTATCTATCTCACACTAGACCTAATATTGCATTTGTAATTAGTGTAGCAAGTCAACACATGCACTCTCTAAAGGAAGCTCACTTGGAAGTAGTTTATAAAATTCTCAAGCATCTCAAAGACTCCCCAAGCAAAGAATTGTTTTTTAAGAAAAATGAAACCACAAAAATATGAGTCTTTACTAATATAGATTGGGATAGAGGAGTAAGATCCACTATATGGTATTGTACATTTGTTTACGAAAACTTAGTAGCTTGGAGGATTAAGAAACAAAATGTAGTTTTTATGAATAGTACTGAAGTCGAGTTTAGAGCCTTTGCACGAAAGATTTATGAAGCTTTATTGTTAAGAAAGATGTTGAAAGAACATCAAATTATGGTAGAATATCCAATTAAGCTTTACTGTAACAATAAAGCAGTTGTCAATATCTCTCTCAGTTTAGTTTAACATGATAGAACAAAACATATCAAAGTAGATAGACATTTCATCAAATTAAAAAGTGAAAGATAGTACTATTTGTATAACATACATTCCTTTAAAAGAAAAAACAACAGATATATCCACAGAAAGACTTCCTCAATGAAATTTCAATGATTTTATTGGCAAGTTAGAGATGATTAACATTTATAATCCAACTTAAGAGAGTATGATAGAATTTTTGATTTTTAGTATATTTCAATTATTGAAATATAATTTTCGTAATCTATAATTATGATAAATTAGGAGATTTTATTTACATAAATTAGGATATTTCATTTCCTTTTTTATCATATGTTTTGTAATATAAATTAGTAAGTAATTTTGTACAAAATATATACCGAAAATAACAAAGAACACATTGTTTTACTTTTCATTCCTTTTAATATTACTCAAATTTAGCAATTGGTATCCATTTTCAACGATGTTTTCAAATGATTCTAATTTATTACCCAGTTCATCAATTGTTTCTTACATTATAAAATTGAAACAGTAACTCTATTTAGTTTAGGGATTTTGTACATGTAGAATGCACATGATAAAAAATTCAAGAGTAATTTCATCATTAAATTTTTATTTTATTTATTTCCTTTATTTTTCTTCCACACCTTCCTTTCTTCTTCTTCTTCTTCTTCTTCTTCCTCTTCTTTCCAAGAACAAGAACATGATCAATTGGAAATGACTTGAAAAGAAGACAAGTGGCTTACCAACGATGGCAGGGATTTTCCTTCTAAACGAGTGGCTTACTAATAATGGTGTGTATTGTTCTTCTAATAGGCACCGATCATGTTCTGGAAGGAAAATAAGAAGAAAAAGAAAGGAAAAAATTAGTGACAAAATTATCCTTGATTTTTACAAACTTAAAAAATTTCAAAATAAATGGTGTTACTATTTCAATTTTATAATATTGAAACCAAACTATAGACCGGATATTAAATTAGAACCTTTTTTAAGAACCTGAACGAAAAATAGTTCCCAATTGCTAAACTTGCCGGCATGCAACAACTATTTTGATATATTATTGCTTTTCCTATAGGTTATTAACTTACAGATATAAAGTAATAATAATAATAATAATTTTATTTCAAAGGAATACATACCAAAGTCGGTTTATTCTTGCTCTTTCATTACAACCTTTTTACAACAAAAGATGGACAAACCGAATTCCCTCTATTCTTGCTTTTATTATAGATCCTTAAATAATCAATATATGCTCACATTCATCTGGCTTTCACTACCCAAAAAAAATACAAATACAAATCATCTATAAAGCTAATGTAAAGGCGTGGGATTTGGGATCACAGGCCCACACACTTTGAAAAAACTCCTGCTAGACATAGATGGATCCACATATCCACTAAGAAAACCTGAAGTAGCCTTAAAGAAACAAAACCCAGAACCATCAGACAATGCAGTTGATGCGACACAAGAACCACTCACAAGGCAATTCCCCCTGCAAGCTGATATACCCACGGAAAAAACCTGTGAATTAGACTCCGGAGGAGGGTACGTCAAGAACTGAGTATGATTCAACTCCAACATTGTTGCGCTCCCTGGACAATCCTGAATTTCCTTCTTTCTTTTACACCCTTTTTTGCTATCTTTGGGATCAACCAGGTCAAAATTAAGAGAAGGACATCGACATACTGGGACATTGGATTCATTATAACTACAAATTCCCATGTTTCCACAGTATCCATAAACTTGACACTGATCTTTAACAGCAGCCAATCTTTCAATTTTAGTCCCACTACTCCTAGCAGAGCTATAAATTCTCAAATTCCCATCGCTATCTAACTTCAAAAACATCAATATATCAATACCTTCAGCATAGTCATTGCTATAAGCTACAATATAATCACTTTTCAAAGAAGGATCAGAAATTGAAAGAATTCCAATAGATTTCAATTGTAGAGCTGGCGAGGTTATATTTAATTGGTTTAAGCCTTGATTCCAATAAACAATAGTATTGTTCCACAAAAGGGTCAAGTTACCATTGGGTAAAATAATAAAAGAGTACAGCCCAGATTGCAAAACTTTGCCAACGGTGAAGTTCTGAGTCGGCACGATGGAATCACTTGGATTCTCAAAGGTCGACCAGACTACTGCAGAGCTATTTCGAAGAATTAAGTTTCCATTATCGTCGATAAGGGCAGAGGATACACCTTGGCCTGAAGTACCAGAATCCCAGAGGATAGTATCAGACCCATTAACGAGTTGAAGATTCCCAGATGAGAGGAAACGAAGGGTACCGCCAGAATCAACTGTTAGAGGTGACCCATTAGCGTAGGGAGACCAAATGGTTATGGATCCACCAAAGTAGGAAATAGCGGCGATAAAGGAAGGAGGGGAAGTTGGAGGATCAAAGGGAATAAATCTTACTTAAATAAATAAATAAAAAAACCCTCTAAAATTGTTGAATTTTACTATGATATATTAGAATCCAAGTAATTAATCTTTAGTTATACAAACATTAATTCAACTTAATAAAATTAGAGTTGTTTAAAATAATAAAACTTATAAATCTTAACATGAAAAATATAATTCAAAAATAAAAATCTAAATCCAAAAAATATTGAAGTGTATATTAGCTTTGTAACAAATAAAAACCAACAACAGGAAATCACTCTCTTTTGGGATTTAATTTTAGCATAATTCATACATAAATAATAATTACTAAAGCGATTTTTTAAATGTATAGAATTCTCACATCTTGCGTGAAAATCCACATAGAATTGTGTAACATGCTGTTTGAGTTGAGAACCATAAAAAAACATAATGAATTAAATAAACAAGTACCTTGCAATATCTCCTCTCCTAATTAAGTTTGATTTGGAATCGTTAAACTATTGTTCTCTATTGAATCAGAACCATGGCTTGATATGGTTGTTGACCATGTGGAATGTGACGCCGACCCAGAATTTTGAACTATAAAATTCTCCTGTGGGTAGAGAGAAGGCTTTGGGGGTAATTCTAAGCAATATTCAACATCTCGTTCCAGCATCTCTATAACATTGTTCATTGAAGGACGATCACTTGGTTTCAACTGTATACACCACAATGCTACTATCACCATCTTCTTTATTATCTTCAACTCTTGTTCATTAGGAACTTGTTCATTTTCATACATTATTATATCTTTTTCATCTCCACTACTACTATTTATCAACTGGTCATGAACCCATAAAGGAAAGTAAGTCTCACTTGAATTCTCTTCAATTGCTTTGAAATTCTTCCTTCTACTAGCCATTTCCATTAACAACATACCAAAACTATATACATCTGCCTTATAAGAAACACCTCCAATGTTCTTATAAAATAACTCAGGAGCTATATACCCAATTGTTCCTCTAGCTGCAGTTAGTGTCACATTGTTTTTATCCGACGGGCACAATCTTGCTAGCCCGAAATCGGATACCTTAGGATTAAACTTGTCATCCAACAAAATGTTATGTGGTTTTATGTCAAAATGCAAAATTTGCATGTCACATCCTCGATGAAGATACTCGATTCCTCTTGCTATACCAAGAGAAATTTCGAACATTTTCGTACAATCTAAGGAACCAGATTTCATCTCTTGTAATGGAGAGTGGTAAACATATTTTTCAAGTGATCCGTTAGTCATGAATTCATAAATTAGGGCATTTTTTGATTTCTCAACACAGAAACCAACTAGTCTAACAACATTGAAATGATGAATACGTCCAATCGTTGCAACTTCATTTATAAACTCTTGACCATTGGCTTTAGATTTTCCTAAAATCTTTACTGCTACAAAATGGCCACTACTAAGCTTTCCTTTGTATACACAACCATAGCCTCCTTCTCCCAATTTGTCCTTGAAATTTTTAGTCATTCTTTTGATTTCTGAATATGAATATCTTATAGGCATAAGATTGTTTTGACTCTGTAGAAATTCTTCAATGCTGTTATATAATGATAAATGTTTTCTTCTCCATGTGTAAATCCAAACAGAAACTAAGCAAATCATCCCAAATGTGAACCTTGATGTCACTAGTGATATCACTAACAAAATAAATCAAAGAATTAGGTATAATAGATGTTCTATTAAATCAAGTTTATCTAATTTATTCTAAATTGATTCCTAGAATGAAAATGATAATAGGAATATCAATGTAAAGAATATTACTATTATTATATTTATTCAGGCAGGCAGGCAGGCAAGATAGTTAAATAATAATAAATATTAAAAAAAATTATAAATGAAATAAAATTAAAAAATAAGAATTTTTTAATTTTAAATAAAATAAAATAAAAAAATATAATAATAAATGGTTATACTTTAAAGAAAATAGAGTATTTCAACGTGTTCCTAAGGAGTATGTGAGGAATGAATATTTTTGCTACTGTTAAAATGTTTTACATTATATTTCAGATTAACAATAAAAATAAATACAAAAATATCCTGAATAATTGTTAAAATAAATAGAGAAATACGTTGAATCATTTTTATTAACATTAAACCAAATATTACCTAAAAAAATATTAGATTAGACTCGTACCAGTATATTTGATTAACTTCTTGTAATTATCTGAAACAAGAAAAAGTATCATTATAAAATGGTGAGTAAATGCAGTTTTAGGTAATTGACTTTAGAAAATGATATGATTAAAAGATAGAATATGCCTTACTTCTAAGGTAAACGAAGAAGTGATCCATTAGGCCTGCATCATTCAACATACGAAACAAAATATTATCATGTATTAGATGAGTAAACCCCCAAGTGTAAGAACTAAAAGAAATTGTCCCTAAAAAACAAAAGAACGCCTTAATTTATATACTAATTCTACATTTTTACTCTAAATATAATGAAAAAAAAAAGTTATGAAATCAAAATGTTTAACTGATAAAAATTAAAGTAACATTAAAATATTGATTAACCAAACAAAAATAATCACCTTAGAACGCTTACCACAAAATGCAATTGGTAGACCCAAAGGGCAAAAAGAGACACAAGTATCATTGGGATTTGCATAATTATGGGAATAGCAATAACCCCATCTTTTCACTGTATTTCCATATCCAGGGTAAGGTTGCATCCATGAAAGAAAAAACCCATTTACTATATCATTGTGAATCATTTCCATGTTGTAAGTTTTTGATTCATTATACATATTTGTACTCCATAGCTTTGACGATGTCAGGTACATGCTCACTATGCCACAAGAGTCTTCCAATTGAGAAACAGTACTTAAAAAGCCCAGGTATATCACATAAGAATAAGAACTTTTCAATTCAGGCAACACAGAATCTGTTAAAAAAAAATTTAATAACACGCTAATTTCTCAATAACTTAATCTTGTAATTATTAATTATTTTTAAGAGATAAATCAACTAACCTTCAATATTGGAGGAACTATTATAATAATAACAACTACTAGTATCCCAATAGATAGTAGAGTTAATTTGATTATCACAATCCAAAAAAGCTATAATCTCTGAAATGATGAACTTAGTAACATATTTATCTTCTGAAATATTCTCCCCTATCCAATACTGATATGGATCTCCATTACTAAAGTTTTTATGAGACAAAGAATAATGAGGAATAATATTGGAGGAAGAACAATTAGTCTTCTTCTGATTATGAATCCCAAAATCCACAACTTGTATAGTTTGTTCAGTGTAATTGATTGAGTGAACATAGTATTTTCCAGAGTATAAGTACAATATGGTTTGGTTGTTCTCACATGAAAGATTGTACCTTGAATCACCACAGTTGTTGGGATCGTTTTCGAGTCGAAAAGGATAGCTTATGTTGGAGATGTTTCCACAAGAAGATGGAGCACAGTTTTGATTATCATTTTCTTTTGCTTTAGTTTTTTTATTGAAGATTATACAGACAAGAAGAAGAAGAAGCTGTGCAGCTTTGAATATTTGGGATAAGTGTGTTCCATTAGTTCCCATCTTTTTCAGAAATTATTAGATGTGGTTTGTAAATATTATAAGACATTGTGGTAGCTCCACTTGCTTAAAAGAAACAAAAAGGTCATGTGGTTCTGCATTATAATATATATTCACATATGTATTAATTGTTTCAACCAATCGCAGACATATTTGAAGAAGCTGCTTTAATTGTTTGAATTTTAAAACTTAATGTATGATAAAGATGACAATTGTATAATTTATATAGATTCATGCATTTAGTTGTAAAAATAATATATCTTATATTATAAAAATAGCATGTTAACATATAATATAAAAATAGTATGTTTACATCTAATATAAAAATAGTATGTTTACGTATAAATTTTATAAGATTAAAAAAGTTGATTAATATTTAAATTAATTTTTCTAAATTTTTATCTATAAGATTATATATTTTGATTTTTTATTTCAAATAAAATTTATTTTTAAAATGTAATAAAATAATAAGAATAATTTAAATATTGATTTAGATGAATTTTATAATAAATTTTTTTAAATATAAATCATTTTATTAAAATATTTATAAATAATTTTATCAAACTATATTATACTACCAAATACTATATAAATTAATTATAATAAAATTTATTGAAATTCAGTCCCATATGACTATACTTAAACTATGCATTTGCAAAGAAAGAAACAGTGAAACAAAAATAAAAAAATGAGTATTTTTATTTTTATATATGAATAGATGGTGTATTATATCAAATGTGACTAAATTTAGGTGAGTAATGCTTGTGTAACAGCTTTAAAAGCTTTTGTAGCAGTGTAAAATAAAGTAAAACAAAATAACAAACTCCATGTGCTAAGATGCTAAGTCCAATCACTAGCTCAATGTTGTTCAACATTTCCTCATAACATTAAGATTTTGTAACAGCTGTAAGCTTTGTTCTAAGCTCTTGAAAACTCTGAGTTGATAATGACTTTGTAAAGATTTCTCTTATTTGGTCTCGAGGAGGGAGTGTATTTAACACTTTGAGTTATTCTTTTACTATCTTCTCTTGAACAAAGTAAAAATTTATCTCAATATGCTTGGTTTTGGAGCACAAAACAAGATTATGGGCCAAATATCCTGCACTAACATTGTCACTATACAAAGTTGGAGCTTCTTGTTGCTATATTCACACCTTTTGAACCTTAGCTATTTCAGCTACAACTTAAACTAATGACCTGAATTTAGCTTTTGTAGAAAATCTTGAAATCACTTTGTGCTTGCAAGAGCTCCAAGAGACTAATGAGCTTCCAAGATACTCACAATAACAACATGTACTTCTTTTATCATTGGGACAAGATTCCTAATCAACATTACAATATCCAATAAGAAATAGGTTATCTGTTTTGTGAAAAAGTATGCCAAAATCATGAGTGCTGTGCAGATATTTGAGCAATCTTTTTACTGCAATCTAATGAGTAGTTATGGAAAAATGAAAAAACTTTCACAATTTTCTTACTGCATAAGAGATATCAGGTTTGGTTAAGGTGTAGTACTGAAATGCTCTAAGGTGGCGTTTGGTTCGTGGAATGGAATCGGAATCGGAATCGGAATGGAAAGGAAACAATTTTGTTTGGTTTGACCACTGGAATCAAGCTCAGAATCAGGATTATAGTGTTTGGTTTACCACTGGAATGGAATGAAAAAAGCTGTAAATGACCTTAATACCCCTACATGCTGTAAAGTTCAAATAATGTCATTTAATTACTATTTTTTCGTCAGACAAAATACATTATTGAAATCATTATTTTTCTAAATAAGTGTTACTTAATTAAAAAGAAATATATTATTAAAATTATTATTTTTCTAAATATGGTTTAGGGTTTTGAGGTTTGGGATGTGTGATTTAGGGTTTAGGGATTTAGGATTTGGGGTTATATTTGTAGGTTAAGGTTTAGGGTTAAAATTATTATTTTTCTAAAAATAGTTTAGGGTTTTAGAATTTTGGATTTAGGGTTTAGGGTTTTAGGGTTTTAAGGTTTAGGGTTTATGGTTTTAGGATTTGGAATTTGGGGTTTAGGGTTTTGGGATTTATGTTTTAGGATTTTAGGATTTGGAATTTGGGGTTTAGGGTTTTGGGATTTATGTTTTTGGGTTTTGGATTTTGGGATTTATGTTTTAAGGTTTAGGGTTTAGGGATTTGGGGTTTATGGTTTAAGGATTTGGGGTTTAGGGATTTGGGGATTTGGGATTTAGGATTTAGGGTTTAAGGATTTGGGATTTATGTGTTTAGGGTTTTGGGATTTATGTTTTAAGGTTTAGGGTTTTAGGGTTTAGGGTTTTAGGATTTTAGGATTTGGATTTAGGGTTTTGAAATTTTGGGTTTAGGGTTTTTGAATTTTGGTGTTGAGAATTTGGGATTTGAAGTTAAGGTTATATTTTAGGTGAGGGTAAAATTGAAAAAAAAATGTTTAGATGGGAATGGAATAATGACTACCAAAGGTGGGAGAAGGAATTATGATTTCTTCTCTTTTAATAATCAGATTCCATTTCGCCCTTCATTCCGTCCAACCAAATACACAAAATGGAAGGAATCAATTCTGATTCCATTCCATTCCCTCCAACCAAACGTGGGGTAATTATTGATCGATACATAGTGGTATGAGTTAAAGGTTCACTATCAGTTTTTGAGAGGATGTTCCCAGATTTCATAAGTGATGAAGCTGGAAGAGATGGTGATGAAGCTGGGTGATGGAACTGGTTTTTGTTGGGAAATAACGCAAATTCCCGATAAGCCAAACTTATGAGAAAGCAAGAATATAAAATAACACACAAATTTGATAACGGAGTTCGGCCAATCTTGCTTACGTCTCCGGACTGCTCAGTAGATCTTTTCTTGAAAGAGTAGAAATTACACAAGGTGTTTACAACGCCACAACCCCATGACGATTACACTCAAGAAAATTACTCTCGATTTTCTCTCACAAAACTTTGCTCTCTAAGCTTTTCTCTCAATTGGAATGAAAACTTTGGATGGTTAATTCATTACAATTACACATCTATTTATAGGAAAATTCACTCGCTTGAATTACTCCTTAAATTAATGGTTCCTTGAATTTCTCCTTGAATTAAGCTCCATGTTTTACTCCTTGTTTTGTTCCACGTGTTTTGCTCCATGTTTTACTCCTTGTTTTGTTCCATGTTTTGCTCCTTAATTTGCTCCTTAAATTAAGGAGCTTTTATAACAATAATCTCTAACAATCTCCCACTTGAAGACCGATTTCAATCATGTCTTCACGCCTCGATCAATGCGAACTTTTCTAGTCTTTGTTACTCTAGCACCGAAATTTGAAGTTGAGCCTGACTTCGCTTGTCAATAATCACCACCTTTGTTAACATATCTGTGGATTTTGCTTCCTTGAATCTTACCAGGTATTAACACACGTCATCTTACAATAGAGATATGATGAAGTGATAACGAAGTCGATATGTTTGGTTACAGAATGAAATGTTGAATTCTTCGCGAGTGTATTGCACTTTGACTATCACTACGAGCATTCTTACTCTTGTTTGAATCCCAACTCGGTTAACAAACCTTGAAAGCCATATCATCTCTTTACTAGCTTCGATTCTTGCTACATACTCGGCCTCTGTAGTGGATAGAGTAACAATTTTCTCGTATTTGTGACATCTGACTAACAGTTGTATTTCCAACGATAAATATATAACCAGTGGTGCTTCTTCGGTGATCAACTTCACCTCCAAAGTCCGCATCTACGTATCCTTGTACTTTTAACTCTCGCTTTACTAAAGTACAAACACTTTTACTGTGGTGCCTCAGATACCTCAAAAATCCACGACGGCTTCCCAATGAGTTTTCCCTGGATTTGACATAAATGCGCTAACAACTCCTGCGTAGCGATGTCACGGTCTTGTACGGACCATTGCGTACATCAACTTCCAATGGGCGAGGGTAAGGAACCTTAGCCATGAATTCTCTCTTCCTGCAATGCGAGGGGACCGATCCTTGGATAGGCGAAAATGAGTGGCAAGGGTGTCTTGCTTGGCAGCATCGCCCGTATGTTGAATCTTTTGTAAAACACGATTGATGTCACTGCCTGAGATAATTACGAGGATCCTTTCTTCTTATTTCTTGTGATTTGCATTCCAAGAATCTTCTTTCTTTGGACCAAGTCTTTCATGTCAAATTCCTTTTGACAATTCTTTATTCAACCTTTTAATATCATCCATATCTGAACCTTCTTCTTAACGTATCATCAACGTAAAGTAGTAAAATGATATAACGGACCTATATCTCTTGAAGTAGCAACAATGATTAACGTGCACTTAAAACCTTCCTTGTGCCCTGAAGTCATCAAATTTTTTGTACCATTGTCTCGAGGCTTGTTTTAGGCCATTACAAACTCTTCTTAAGTCACACCATGTTCTTCTTCCCCTTCGAGAAACCTTACATTTGGTACATGTATATATCTTCATCTAAATCTCATGAAGGAATGCGCGGTCTTCAGCATCAAGCGTTCAAGATGAAGATCTTCGATGGCTCTGATGCTCAATACCGATCCGATAGTATTGGGCTTGTGACGGGAGCAAAAATGTCGGTGTAGTCAACTCGCTCCTTACATGTTGAAACCACTTTGACAACTAGGCGGGCTTTGTATCTCTTGGAACTATCATGCTCTCTTTCACCCGATTACCGTTTGTTGTGAAGTGCCTTCTTTCCCATAGGTAACTCGGTAGTTCCATGTAATACGGTTGGAGATGAGAGATTTCATTTCTTAACTTTCATAACAAGCTCCCACTTGTTGGAATCCTGAAAGTCACGACAAGCTTCATCATAGCATTCGAGGCTCCCCCTCCATCGGTCGGCTGACATATGGTTCATGTGATCTCGTTAGGCCTGTGAGGTCGAAGACCTTACCGATACGGTCGAGTGGAGTAAGAGGTTGTGGTGTGTCGAATGATGTGTCGTTTGTCCAATGAGTTCCTCTGGCGAGGACTTGTTACAATTGGTTCATTGCGGAAGTATCCGGGACATCATCTGCATCGCAAATCATTGACTCGTTACTCTGGTCATTGGGCGTCTATTTATGCATGTCATATACATCACCCTTTCGTTGAAAATCACATCTCTTCTGGATAACTTTCTTAACTTCGTCATCCCAATCACGGTAGCCAAACTCATCGCCTCACCATAGCCAATGAATGTGCATTTCTTGGATTTGGGATCAAGCTTATTCTGCCTTGATCAGTGATGAGGCCTGAATGCTACACAATGAAAACTTTTAGATGTAATGTGATAGTTTCACCTCTTTCCGCTCCATACCTCACTGCGGTGATTCTATGCTCCAATGGAGCAGATGGGCCTCGGTTGATCAAGTAATTTCTACCGTGTTGGTATACGCCTGCATTGCTTCGGTAGACTGGCGTATACAAATGCTTTCGGTTCTTTCATCGACGTTCGGTTCCCATACGCCAGTACACCATTGTGTTGAGCGTGCACTGTGTGATTCTTTCCATTCTAATCCCGTCATAGCGAGAAATTTTTGAATCTAGTGTCTTCGTATTCACCACCATTATCGGTTCTGAAGCTTTTTGATCTTTAAACCCGTCTCATTTTCCACCATAGCTTTCCATCTGAAAGCCTCGAAATACTTCAGACTTATGCTTTAGAAAGTAAACCCATTACCTTCCGAGAGTGATCATCGATGAAAGTCACCGAAGTAGTGTTTCCCTTTGACCTGATGAGACGGTCGTTGGTCCCCAAACATCGAGTGAATAAGCTCTGGCCTTTCCTTCTTTGGGATTCTGCAACTTGTCCGAAAGCCGACTCTGCTTTTTCTTTCCAAGTATGCAATGTTCGCACGTATCATCTCGCGTAGACACAAGTTTTCCGCTTTGAGTGCGCAATCTTCATCCCCTTCTCACTATGGCCTAGATGCAGTGCCACAGATTTGGTGTTTCATTGCTTGCGCAATTGTAATTGAACAACGTGCCTCCATTGTCATGTAAAGAGTGCCCACTTTTTGCACTCGAGCAAGCGTAATTTGCACCACTGAAATCTTCCAATCATCGCGTGGAAGATCGTAGTGTAGCCTTCAACCGGCCAACGCCCACCGAGATTAAGTTCCTTCGAGATCGGGAATATGCCCGACATCCTTCGGTTCCCCGAACAAATCCGTTCAACTTAATCTTCACTACACCTTTGCCAATAATAGCACATGGTTGATCATCGCTGAGATATACCTTTCCAAGGTTTCCGAGGACATATTTCTCGAAGAATTCTTTTTGTGAAGTAGCGTAGACGATGCTCAGTCTAACACCCAAGATTCTTCCTTGCTCTCCCAAAGCATGCATATCAATGCATCATCTCTTGAGGTGGAAGTAACATTTGCCTACTGCAGCCTTGTTTGTCTTCGGTGCATTCTTGCACCGATTTTGTAGTGCCGGTTCTTCCACAATTCCAACACTCGATAGTCTTGGTATGGGAATTATTAGGATTCTGGATTTGGACCTCACTGTCTTTTGATCTACCTCGGTAGTCGGTTCTACCACGTCCATTTCCTTTGGTTGAATTTCTTCCTCTCTTAACTCACGTATGCAAAAGCGAAGAGGTTGACGATTCACTGCCTCTCTGCGTCGGATCTCTTCACCGAGAACGAATCACGAACATCGTCAAATTTCAACTTATTGCTTCCCGATGAGCTCTTCCCTGTAGGACAGATGGCATTCGACTTTCTGGTAGAGACAAAAGTATCAATGCTCGTACTTTTCGTCGAATTCAATTTCCACTTGAACTCAACCGGGTTGTAAGCGTGTTGAGTTCGTTGAGATGTTGAGCTACCGATGCGCCGTCATCCAGGTGGAACAAGCGCCTCGTGAGTGCACTTTGTTTGAGGCGTGGCTTCTAATACATATTGGAGAGAGGCTTCATGCAAGACCCTTTGTGGTCTTTTCCTTTGCTATGTTGAAAGCAACATTACGGGATAACGTCAATCGAATAACTCAGGGCTTGTCTATCTAGAAGATTCCAATCTTCTTCGCCATCTTCATAGCCTCGGCTTCTCCGAGAGAGGTTGATATAGATTTCTTTGATACGAGATAATCCTCTATCTGCATTTTCCAAAAACCCGAAATCTATGCCATCGAATTTCTCGAGTTTCACCCCGCCATCTGCTGGCCATTTATCGCTTCCCACAAATCGACTTCCTCTGGATCGTTTCGATTATTTCTTGCGAGAAAAATTGAGAAATCACTACCAATAGCTGATACGGTTGTTGGGAAATAACGCCAATTCTCGGTATGCCAAACTTATGAGAAAGGAAGAATATAAAATAACACAGAAATTTGATTACGGAGTTCGGCCAATCTTGCTTACGTCTCAGGACCCTCTACTTGAGATCTTTTCTTTGAAAGAGTAGAAATTACACAAGGTGTTTACAACGCTCACAACCCACAACCCAATTACACTCAAGAAAATTACTCTCAATTTTCTCTCACAAAAGCTTTGCTCTCTAAGCTTTTCTCTCAATTGGAATGAAAACTTTGGATGGTTAATTCATTACAATTACACATCTATTTATAGGAAAATTCACTCCTTGAATTACTCCTTAAATTAATGGTTCCTTGAATTGCTCCTTGAATTAAGCTCCATGTTTTACTCCTTGTTTTGTTCCATGTTTTGTTCCATGTTTTACTCCTTGTTTTGTTCCATATTTTGTTCCTTAATTTGCTCCTTAAATTAAGGAGCTTTATAACAATAATCTCTAACAGTTTTTTGGTAAGTTGACAGCTGTAAGTCTATCCTGTGTGTAATATTGAGACTATGGATGGTGCTTGTCATTATAGTAGTACAACTATGATGATATTCGTATTGGGTTTTGTATATGCAGTTGAGCTGATGAGTAATTTAGAGTACGTTGGGTAGCAACTAATGTTTGTGTATGAATAATGTTTAGATAAAAGTACTGAAAAGGAAGGGTCGGTGTCGTGTGTTGAGCAAAAATTATAGGCTAAAAAGTGTTAGGGAAAAGACCAATAAACCAGATGGATTGGTTAAGAATAAAATAGTTATTGCACAGAGCTTAGCTAGATTAGCTTGAACTAACATACGGTCAGGCATATTCATTCTCTGTAATTCATGAGTCCTCATCTTTGAAAAACTTCATCCAAATTGGATATATACTTCTTGTTAGTTATATAAATCATAAATGAGGTATAGTTAATATCTAATCCACTAAGCCATAGAGTACCTGTTCGCATGGATTTATCACGTCACCGGCAGCAATAACATGATTAATTAATTCTCTTGCAACGCTAATATAGTTTTCCAATTGTTATGACTCATTTTTCTCATGGTTTGAAGTTTCCATTTCACACTACTATAATAATAATCTATGATCTAAAAAATTTAACTTTGAGGGTTTTGATCATAGTCTTATAAAAACCGAAACTATAGTGTATATATATAACTTCGATTTTATCAATAACCGTGACTATAAGTTAATCGATATTATAGTGTATATATATAACTTCGGTTTTATCAATAACCGTGACTATAAGTTAAATTACAAAAATTATATAAATATAAAAGAAAACTTATATATTTACGATTATTAAATAACCGAAATTTAATTAAAATAATAGAAGTTTTGGTCTTTTTAATATACGCGTGTTATTTATTTAAAAAAAATACAAAAATTATTTTACAATTTTTTCATTTCTCTATTAATTTAATTTAATGTATTTTCTCTTTTTTACATCACACGTCAAATTTCTCTATCATTTTTTTTCCTTTTTTTCCTTCTTTTCTCTCTCCCCCTCGCCCTCGCACTGTATGTTGTTTTAGGGTTTTTGCACAATAGATTGGATTCAAAACCCTCTCTACCGTTTTGCGTGTGTCACCATCCTCATCTCTGTGTCTCGCCATTCACTATTTCTCTCTGCTTTTCTTAGATAGTTCTCGTTCACTTTTACCTTTGAGTACTCTCTGCTTTATGTAATTTTTCAAGTCTCATTTTCAATGATGATTTCATTTTTTTCTTTTTCTTTTTTTTGTAATCGATTGCTTTGATTTAACTCTTCATTTCAATTCATGTTCGTTGCTTAGATCACATCTCCATTTTCAACTTCTTTTTTTCTTTTTTTCAAGGTTAGTTATAGATTTCTTTTTATTTTTTGGTTCATTTTTTGTTTTCCTTTTATTAATCGCTTTCTGCGGTGTAAACCTTTAGTTCAATTCATGTTCATTGCTCACATTTAAACTTTCTCCATTTTCAACTCATATATTAAACTTTATAAAGATTCTTTTGTGATTTTCATTTTCTTTCATTCTTGATTCTTGATTTTTGATTTTTGTTTTCATTTTAAATTTTATATTTAGTGTTTTTATTTTTTTCAAAACTATTTAGCTCACCATTTCCGTACCTTCTTGTTCATATTAATCATTTTCATATCCGTTATGGTTTTTATTATTCTTTGTTTCATTTTTTTTCTTTAGTTATTTGTTAGTGTAGTTGGCATAGATAGCTGTTAATTTTTTTTTCTCTTTGAATGTGTAGTTGGATGGTGTTTTCACTAATGAAGTTACTGGTGGACCTGAGATTCCCACCCTGGAAGATAGGTCAGAGAAATTTTGTTCTTTATTTGTGTTTTCATTTACCACATATTAGAAAAAAATTCCTTTGAAATGTTTTGTGATATATTCTTGTCAGATATGATGCATTTTTGTTTATATTTCTTCTGAAGTTATAGGATTTTTTTTATCCACAGGACAAGCCTGAGGCTGATCATTTGAGTAATGTTTTGGGGGAAAATGGGTCTTAGTAACTAGAATATTGTTGATATTTAAAGATACATATTATGAGGAAAATCTGGTGCTAGCTACTACATGAACATTAGTTCCATGGTTTTGTAACTAATTTGTTCAATCTCTGTTATGTAAGTTCTATAAATAATTTAGGAATTTTTACAAGAATATTATCATCAAATAATGGGATGCAATTGAGAATTAGATTTAAAAGGCATGCAACCAGCTCTTAGAAATAAGTCACCAGAGACGAAATTAGAAATCTCAATTAGATAATGTAAAATAAAAAAAATTACGCATATTTGTTTACACTATAGAGTACAATGAACTAGTAGTAATTACTGCATTTATCTAATGTTACAGGGATGGCAATGGCTCCCACCCAACCTCTAGTTCCGTCCATGTATGTAGCAGATAAAAAGCAAACTAGTGCTTATGCTGTGAATTTGCAGTAGATCGACAATGGTGTTATTGTTCCTCCATCTGGAAGGAAATGTGCTATGTATGTGGGATGGAATTGGTGTCAACAACCATGCTTTTGAACGTTATAAGGAGACTGGCTATCCTCTAGCAGTGAAGCTGGGGAGCATAACTGCTGATCTGGAGGGTGCAGGTAATGTTGCCATCTATAGTTGTCTAGTTGAATAGTATAGGATTTTAGAAGGCTCTTTTAATTGATAATAATTGTACTACAAATAAATATGAACTACTTGTATCAGTGGAACACAAGAATTGTTGGTTGAGAAACTTTGGCTTCTGCTACCACTGGTAACTTGCTAAAGCTGGTGGACATAGAAAAAGAATTTTATACATATTTGTCTAACCAAAAGAATTTTTCTCCTAAAAAAGTTAATACGAATTCCTTTGTTTTTAACTTTTTGCCCCTATTGTATTTCTATTTTTGATGAATAATAAATTTTTATATATCATAATATTCGTTAGCTGTTCATATGCAATAATCATATTCTAAATGCATTTTCATAGAAAATGTCTTAGACGATGTTCTTTCTTTCTTAGGAAGCCCTTGGTGGCTTGACATGATTATGTCAAAATATTGTATTTCTCTGATAATTATCATGTATATTTCATATTATTTCTGTTATATGTTTCTGTAAAATAGTTGAGATATATGTATACAAAGAAAACGAAAATTAAACAATAACCATAATTCCCCAGATATCCATGTTTTTGCTGGATCCACTACCATTATCAGATGCTCCATGTTTTACTCCATCTGAATCATCGGGTGCCGCCACAACAACACACACCAACACTCTCCTCAAGTCTGGCATATATGTCTTTACGCCCAACTTATCAAGTTAGTTGTAGGTTCTCATGCATTACGTATTTGTGAGTATATCGCCTAATTGATCTTCTCGATTTAATAAATGGAAGCTTAATAATCTTTTCTTCAAGATTTTGTTTGATTTAGTTCCATCCACTTCAACGTGTCAGGCGATCATGTTGAACCTGGATTGCGAGATATGGCAATGGCCGCTTTGTTATCACAAAATAAGTTCATTTCAGAGTTGTGAGCAATACCAATCTTAGTTAGAAGTTTTTTCAACCAAAGCGAGCTCACATATTCTCGACCATTCCTCGAAATTCAAGCTTCAAAGACCGGATAAGGCAACTACATTTTGCTTCGCTTCTCCATGTAACAAGATTGCCCCCACGAAAGTAAAGTACCTAACAAGAGATTTCCTATCCTTCATATTCCCCGCCCAAATCAATCAGATATCCAAGGACCTCCAATTGACTATTCTTTGAAAACATAAGTCATTTCCCAGTGGGAGGATTTTAAGTAACGAAGTATTCACGACCGCATCCATATGGTCTTCACTTGGACAAAGGTACGAACCGACTCACGACACTCACAAAGATAAGCAATATCGTGTCGAGTATGAGATAAATATATGAGTTTACCTACTAACCGTTGATATCTCCGTTTATTCACGGTACTGGTCCACATATTCTCCGAAGTTTATGATTTTGAACCATTGGAATATCGACAGTTTACAATCTAGTACCCCGTCAAGAGGGCCCGCAGTATATTTCCTTCTTTGGGAAAGACATACGCCTTGTTTTGATCTTTATACCTCAATACCTAAGAAGTATTTCGAGCCCTCCTGCCAAGTTCTTCATTTCAAACTCATTTGACAGCTTGTTCTCGAAGCTTAGAGATTTCTTCTTTATCATCCCCGTAATGATCATGTCATCTACATAGACTATAAGTGGATGTTATCTTCCCTAATCGATGTTTTAGGAAAAGAGTATGATTAGAGCTTGCTCATGGAACCCATATTTCTTCATTGCTGAACTCAACCTACCAAACCATGCTCGAGGTGATTGTTTTAGTCCATACAATGCTCGTGTAATCTACATGCGCTTCATTTCGATGTAACAAGATATCCCGCGGGATATCCATGTAAATCTCTTCTTCAAGGTCACCACAGGAAGGCATTCTTCACGTCAAGTTGGTGCAATGGCCAATCTAAATTTGCTGCAAGAGATAACAAAACTCTCACGCTTTTAGTTTAGCCACAGTGAGAAGGTTTCTTGATAATCTATCCCATGTTTCAGATATCCTTTTGCTGTAAGCTGGCTCCGCCGTAACGATCAACTAACCCATCTTCTTTATACTTAACGGAGAAAATCCACTTGCATCCTACCATCTTCCTCCCTCGAGGCAACTCGCTTAACACCCATGTGTTATTCTTCCGCAATGCCTCAAATTCCTCTTTATACTGATCCCATTTTCGATCGTATAAGGCTTCTTCACAATGCTACTCGAATTTGACACGAGGAGAGTGTTTATGCAAATTCCCCGATAGGTTCCGATAATCTTTGAGTAGATACATAATTTGCTATTGGATACTTGGGTTGTCGTTCTTCTCTCTCGGAAAGTATCGATTGGAGAGGTTTACCTCGACTGTGTCTCAAAGGTAAAAACATAACCAACAGGTGTATCTATAGCATTAGTTTGTAAAGGTGTGATAGGATAGCTTACCTCGGAGTTGTTCTCAAGCAGATCATTTGGGTACTAGAGAATGGAGGGTACATCAACCACTTCATCTTTCCGGAGATTCAATTACTACTTCGCCTTCAGCTTCTGAAGTTCAAGCTCTGTCTGATACAGTGCTCCTCCATATTATTGGCACGATCCGAATATGTCGGACTGTTCTAATATTTCAACATCAAGCCACTCGTTTCTTCACCATAACTCTCTCCCGAAGAGTGTAATTGGATACCGATGATGGGAAAAACATTATGATTCGAGGAAAGTGACATCCACAGTAGTATATAGTTTCTTTTAGTAATTGGATCATAACATCGCATTCCTTTTTTTGCATACACTATACCCCAAGAATACACATCGGACAAAGACATGGATCCAACTTAGTTCGTTGATTTTTACGGAGGTGGACAAAAGCAACACATCCAAAAATTCTAGGCAAAAGAATTAAAATAGTAGGTAGGGGAAGATGATCGATAACACCTTTAATTGAGTCCGAAATTGTAAGGTCTTTCGTGGGCATTCGATTCAAGATACACACTGCAGAACAACATCACTCCGCATTTATTAGGCATACGTGCACCGATTAGTGCGTCTCGAGCCGTTTCTAAAATATGCCTATTCTTCCTCTCCGTAGTCCCATTCTCGTCAGGCTCAGGAACACGAGGTTTCATGAGAATACCACGGTTGTCCAAGCATGTTCTAATTGCTGATTAACATACTCCTCTTCATTATCGCATCTAAGTATCTTAATTTTTTCGTAAAATTGTATCCGAATCACATGGTGTGAAACAGTGAAATGTAGCAAATACTTCATCTTTATGTTTGAGAAGGTAAAGCCAATCATTCATGTACAATCATCAACAAAATAACAAACCAACGATGACCACGACGTAATAACCGGGGAAGGTCTCCAAACATCGAATGTACCAAAGCAAAAGGAGTCATATTTTTATTCATGCTCATAGGATAAGACGCTCCATGACTTTTGCTAGGATACAAGTATCACATTTGAAATCTGAATGTGTGATATTTGAAAATAAACTAGTGAATAAATGCAGTCTTAAATACCCGAACGATGGATGCCCAAATCTACGATGACATAGCCAAATCATTGTTCCTTGTTACCAACAAGATGTTGCACGTGGATCGGGTTCTTCCGAACCGAGGTCATCCACATAATATATCCTTCCTCTCCCTAGTACCACGCCCAATGATCTCTCTTGGTGAGAATATCCCGTAGAAGGCAAAAAGTAGAATACATCAATACTACACGCTTAAGGTCCGAAAGTGACCTGACTCTACAAACATTAGCCTGCTTGACAGAGAGGTACAAGCAAAGTATTAGATAATGATAATGAGTGAGATAAGGTCACCTGCTCCAGCTCCTCGTAACTAGATAAGTGACCCCATTTGCATTGGCAACACGGCTCCGTCTCGTCACAGATTGGAGAGATCGTTTGCGCAAATGTCATGTGATCCGTAGCTCCAGAGTCCGTAATCCAATCCTCTTTATCACTACGAGTAGAGATGTGAAATGCTTTACTTGAAATACCTAGATCCTGGAAGATTCGTCATTGGAAGTAAGGTGATACAGTGAGGCATTATCGGGTAGCCACAACCGTCCACTGTCCCGTTTCTTCCGTGTCAAGATCATTCCACCATTCTCGATACCCGCAGTTTGAAGCGCTTTCACTGGTGTGTTTGGAGTTTCCGCAATGGCCACATTTCATGTCAAGAGATGGTGGATTTCCCGAGGATTTCTCATACCCAAAGAGGTTCCTTGCTGTGCGGCATCGATTACGTGTCCTCGACCCCTTTAAAAGCCATAACTCGCTCCGGTGTTAGATCTATACCCGTGATCATCACTGCCCGTCGACTTCTTCCCTACGTATGAATCCATAGGCTTGTTCCACCGCAGGGAATGGTTTGATTTGAAGCACATCACTCTCGAGTTTTGTCGAGTCTGTCATCGTTCCATCACAAGGTATACACTCGATCTTCCCGTACGATGGATTTGTATTTTTGTATGTCATTTGCACACACTCCATTGGATTAGAACGACGAAAATCAATTTCTCGCCACAACCCTCAAGGTCATTGTAGTATTTTTCAATGGATCCACCCGCCCGTTTCATACGAGTAACTCGACGGCGAAGATCATACACTTCGAGACGTGTCTCCGTCTCCCATCATGTATGTGGTAGCAAGTAGAATCCCAAACTTGTTTCGCAATTGGGAATCGAATAAAATTTGCAATCAAGGAGGGTCCATCGAATTGATCAACCATCCTTTAACAATGGCATTTTTAGGCACCATCTCCCGAACGAGTGGGTCGGTTTCAACAAAGCCGAGGAAAATCCCCATTAATATATCCCCGCTTGTCTTTGCTGTAGATATACATCTACACCACCCGGGACAACAAGGCATACTGATCCTCCCAACTTGATACTAATGGGGCACGACGCTCGGCCTTAGCGGGAGGTCAGGAGACGGTCTGAGCTCTAGTTAAAACTTCCGTCATTTTTGTCATGAAATCTTCCAATATGAAATTGGTGGTTAAATCTCTAGATTCTGCCATGAAAAATTTCGCACAGCTTCTTCTCCTAACCCTAATTTTTTTTTCCAAAAATCGCACAACTTCTTCCTCAGCGCAGCTTCTTCTTCTTCCTCAGCGCAACTTTCTTCTTCTTCCTCAGCGCAGTTTCTTCTTCTTCCTTAGCGTAGCTTCTTCTTCTTCCTCAACACAGCTTCTTTTACTACGTTCCTCAAGCAGCCTCTGTTCCACACAGTATGGTTACCCACAAATGCACAGAGACAAACCAGAACTGCGATAATTCCACACCAATGAGCAATCAGCGCCTATTATCGCGAGTTCGTTTCTTTTCCAGACAAGAAACCGATGGTGGAACTGCCACACTGCGAGGCAACTGCCGTTGGAGCCCAACCAATTAGACGGCATTTGCCAACGTAGTAAGTCAAAACGACCACAGGTCGAACTAGTGTCGAGAAAACTCGCAAACCAAAATGGCCACCCTGTAAATCGATTCGAGGTAAGGTAAACCGTAAATAAGAAATCGTACCGGAAACGTAAATCAATAGAAATCAAAAATCAGAACAGAAACAAATCTACAAATGTAAATCGTAAATCACAGAAACGTAAATCACAGTTATAGAAACGTAAATCAGCATAAATCGTAAATCGTTAAATGTAAAAACCGAAATCAAGCCATAATACAATCGTAGGTAGTTCCATCGTCAGCAATAACTTGCTCTGATACCATGTCAAAATATTGTATTTCTCTGATAATTATCATGTATATTTCATATTATTTCTGTTATATGTTTCTGTACAATAGTTGAGATATATGTATACAAAGAAAACAAAAATTAAACAATAACCATAATTCCTGCATATCCATGTTTTATGGATCCACTACCATTATTGTATGCTCCATGTTTTACTCCACTGAGTCATTGGTGTCTGCCACAACAACACACACCAATAGATTATGCGTCCAAGGTGCCTCTAGAAGCATGCCTTGCAATCTTTTCATCACCACAGGAGATACACCACTTTTACACTACTGCATTGAAGGCTAAAACAACAACTATCGAATAAGATTCTATAATTCATCAATATTTTCAAATGATGTTGCCTTTTTGGTCTTATCCATAGGTGCAAATTTATCTTTCTCGTTATGAATATAGTATATTAATGATGAAAAAATAACTAACTGATTGAAACTATTTATGCTTTTGGTTTGAAACTGTCCCCTATACTATGAAACCCTATAAAGACATGCACTTTTTCTACTTTCCTGATGTAGGTGCTTTTGTGGCCATTTTCGTGACTTCATTCCCCGACTATCTTGTGTTGCATAAGAAAAAGTTTATGACGGAGGAAGGATGGGTTCTAAAAAATCTTGATATTCTTTTATTTCGTGGGTTTTTTTGAATGAGTATAATCACATTTTTGTATATTAATTTAAATGAGTATGATCTCATTTTGATCACGTTGATGTTGTTGATTAATATCATTTGTATTTTTTTTTAAAACATGTCGGTGTCAACGATGATAAAATATAGTACAAATTATAAAGATATGAAGTCAATATATAGTTTATCTATCTATTCAATTTTAATTTTTGTGTTATAGAGTTATTTCTTACTTTAAATACTTATGCACAGTTTTTGAAGTTAATATGCAAACATTTCGACAAGTTAATAGAGGAGACAAGAGATTGGGTAGTTATCAAATTATAAAATATTCAAGCGTATTATATTTATCATTAATTATCTTATTTGGTAATTTAGGGTATTCTTTTTTCAAGGATTTTATTATGCTAGTATACCAGCAACATCCATTTTCATTGCATAGCCCAAGTTTTTTTTCTCACTCTATCATGATTGTTATTTTTACTGTCTATTTCTGCATAAGCATTTGAACAGCAACTAGCAAACAACTGGAAAGGAGTATTAAGTATCGCATCTTATACACAGTATTTCAATGTTGATACAGACATTGTCTGGAACATAATGCTTAGTTCATGACAACCCATTAGTGGAGACTTTTCCAGCAAGATCGATGCAAACCCTGACCTGTGAGTACCCTGACATGTAGTTTTCATACACATTTGATATGTGAAGAGTATAGAGAGATAAGAAGAAAGAATGATTTAATGTTGTATTGGTGTGTTTAGAATGTACATAGAGAACCCTATTTATAGGATTGTAACAAGTGTAGTACAAGTGTAGTACAAGTGAAATAGTGGAAGTGTAGTACAAATGTAGTACAAGTGAAATAGTGGAAGTGTAGTACAAGTGAAATAATACAAGTGTAGTACAAGTGAAGTAAATTACAATATCAAATATAACTTAACATCACTTGAGCTTGAGGAGGAAGAGAAACAATCAACTTGAGTTTGGAAACTAATTCTTGAAATCTACCTGGTAGATGAGATTTAGTGAAGATGTCGGAATTTGTTTGATCATGGAGGATATTGATTTGAGACAAACGGTGTCTTGAAGAAACATGTTGACGAACAAAATGACAATCAATCTCGATATGTTTTGTTCGTTCATGAAATACATTATTGTGAGCAATCGAATAGCAACCTTCGATTGTCACTGATATAGGATAGTTATGCGATTGATTGGAGAACACCCGTATCGGCGAGTAACCAACGAGAAGTTCTTGAGTGGTGTCGGCTGAGAGCACGATATTCGGCTTCGATCTTTGGATCGAGAAGTGAGAGATTGTTTCTTGCTTCGCTAAGATATAAGAGAGTTTCAAGAAAGAAACAATATCGATGGTAGAGCGACGATCGGTTGGGTCACCTTGATCATCGAGTAGGCGGAAAGAAGAAGATTAGACTTGTTGGAGAAATGGAGACCGTGAAACATAGTGCCTTTGATGTGGCGAAGAATGCAAGAACCATGCGGTATAATGGGTAGGCAGAGTGGAGCGGACATGAATTGACTAACCCAGATGAACGGCGTAAGAGCAATGTCGGGATGAGTGACTATGAGATAAACAATTTGCTACTCTTGGTTATACGTATAATGTGGCATACGAGAGAATAGTACCATCTAATGGAGTAAGTTTGACATTGGTTTCTAGAGGTGTTGATGCGGTTTACAATCGGTAAGGCCAGCCGATTAAGAATATCGGAAGAGTACTTTGCTTGAGAGAGATAATATCCTTGAGAATCGGATGAGATTTCTAGGCGAGAAGTAGTGGAGACGACCGAGTCTTTCATTTCAAATTGATGACTCGAAGCGCTTGAGATCAATAATTCCATTAGAGTCGTTCCGGTTATGATCATATCATCTACGTAAAGGAGTAGAAGTGTTACACCGGTGGGAGTCTTAGAATAAAGAGGCAGGAGTCATAGAGCGGAAGTGAAACCAAAAGTCGGTAAGTGTAGAGCTAAATTTGGAAAACAAGCTCGAGGAGCTTGTTTGAGGCCCGTAGAGAGCACGGACGAAGTCTGCATACTTGATGAGGTGAATGAGTGTATCCGGGAGGAGGTTTCATATAAACTTCCTCGGTTATGTCTCCGTTGAGAAAAGCATTTTTGACATCCATTTGAAACATGTTCCAATTTCGGGCGACGGCCGGCAATGATACTTGACGAGAGGTGAGTCGAGCTACAGTGCAAAAGTTTCTTCGTAGTCGATTCCGTATTCTGTGTAAAACCCTTTGCAACCAAAAGCAGGCTTTATATCGTTCCACGGACCCATCTAAATGAGTTTTGATTTTGAAGATCCCCTTCTGACGATCAAAGATTTATTAGATGGAAGATCAACAGATCCCGTGTATGTGCTTTTGTTAATGCACGTAATTCATACGTCGTAACTTCTTTGCCAATAAGGGTTAGAACTAGCTTCTATGGTTTAGGGTTCGCTGATGAGACAAAATAGTAGAGAAACATTGGTAATCACGAAGATGAAAAGGAAGACTACTTACGAGTAGAGCAGCGAAGTGATGACTCACGGACAATCGGGTAGTTGGTCTTGAGGAAGATGTTGTTATGGTAGGATCGGCGGAAGGACGGACACATCGGGAGAAAGCCGTAGTAGGCGATGGTGAGGGTAATGGAGCAATGTCGGGAGGAAATAAATCAATAGTTGGGTCGTTAAAAAATGAGAGTGAGGTAGGAGATGAGACATGAAATGAAGAAATAGAGGAAAAAAATTTTATGTTCCCAAAAGATGACATGGCCCGAGAGATGCGCTTGTCGTTTAGAGATAGGGTCCCAACGATAGCCTTTGTGTTCTATTCCATACCACTGAAAACGACAAACAAAGACGAGAGCGAGATTCTAATTTATTGTGTTCGTGAGGGTGAAGAAGAACAAAACAAGCCTGACGAACACTTTAGAAGTAGTTCGTAAGATGGAGAAGTACTATAGAGGACGCTCGTAAGGGGATTGATTGTGAATAATAGGCATGGGAACACGATTGATGGTATAAACAGCCGTAGTAGAGCTGCACTAGCGTTCGGAGACAAGAACTAGAAATGAGGAGAATGCGAACGGTATTAAGAATATGTACGTGTTTCGCTCGGTTTCTTCCATTTTGTTGAGATGTGCCAAGACAAGAATATTGAGAAAGAGTCCCATTTTGTCGAAGAAAATTTAAAAATTTGTTTCTTTATATTCCATAGCATTATCGACTTCTAAGCACTTTGATATTTTGAGAAAATTGGGTTTTAACCATTTGGGCAAAATCATAATAAATTTTGAGTAATTCGGATCTATGTTTCATGAGAAAAATCCATGTGAATCTTGAATAATCATCGATAAAAATGACAAAATAAACATCCCCTGTAGTAGGATGTGGGGATGGACCAGCTTGTCGAGAATGAATTAAGTCAAAAGTGGAGGCAGTAGAATCACTTTTATTAAAAGCATAAAGCATGGGGTTGTTTTCCCAATTGACAAGGCAAACAATTTACATTATCGGAAATAGAAACGGATCCTAATTTACCCGAGGAAGATCTTTAAGGGAGGCCGAAGGCGTCACATGGGCGTATGGCCTAGGCGAGCAAGCGTGCCATGGGTTGATAGGAGTGGTAGAAGCGCAGCGGAAGTGTGAGGAGAATTGGGTAGATGAAGGTTGATAAGTTCAAATAATCGTCAACCTTACGGCTTTATCCCGAGGATGCATCACGTACGTGGATCACGCTGACAACCGTAAGAAAAAAGTAATAGTAAGACCAGTTCACGTAATTGACCAACGGAGATAAGATTTAGAGTAAGGTTGGGAATATGAAAGGTGTCGAGAAAGTGATATAGAAGATGTGGAAACTTGTCCTACGGCATTAACATGCATATGTGAACCGTTGGCGGTTTGAATTAAAGGTTTGGAGATGGAAGATTGTGTGGGAGAGAAGATGTGAGTATCATGAGTCGTATATGGTTACAATAAGCGAGAATCAAAATACCATAAAGATTTACGATGTGAGAGACAAGGCGGTAGGAGAAGCATTACTAGATTGTGAGAGAACATGTTTAAGAAGACCTTGAGTTCTTGAGTAGAGAAAAGTAAATTTGTCATGATTATCCTCGAAGTAGCGGCGGTGATAGATGAGTTACTATTTTTACTTGAGCGCATGTTGAGAGGGATTGAGAGGGATTAAGGAGGAATCTTGAGAAGGATTCGAAAGCAATCTCTATTAAAGTGTCCTTGACCCTTCTTGTGACAATATATACACAGAATGGGACGTGTAAGAAGCTTCATGGTTGGGGTTGTGACGGTAGGTGCAGCACTTGATGTTTGAAGTCCTCTTTAGAACCTCTTTAGAGGGCGATAAAAGGGGTGGCGAAGGAAACGAGAATACGTATGATGAACTTTGAAAACCCTCAGAGTTTCTTCGGAGCGAAGCTCGGTCACGGCCGATATCTAAGGATGGAAAAGGACTCAGATGGAGTAAGGAAGCCCGAACGAGGTTCAAATCGATCATGGAGAGCCTTGAGAAAAATAACAAGACGTTGGTGATTACGGTAAGTTGCAAACATCTAGAAGCATCGATCTTGTTCGTCCAAGTTGGTTCGAGGAAAGAGCGAGTTGATCCCAGAATAGTATGCATTTCGAGAGAGAAATTGGTTAATGGTTTGATCGGCCCTTTGGCGTTTGGTATGAAGAGTTGTTAAAAGTTGATATTGGTTGGCTAAATGCATTTGTAGTAAAGCGAACCTCGAGAAATTCCCAAACTTCTTTGGCGGTGTCAAAACACCCCAAATTCACCGTGAATGGAGGAGGTAAAGTGGTGTTACGGAACCGAGGTAATAATTTGATGATGTTTACTCTCCCGGTCTTCAAAGCGATCGGCAAATAAGGAGTTGTTTTCGGTGGTTTCTTGGATGGGTATAGAGATATCTCCCGGTTATGAAACGCCGTAGCTTGTGTTCTTTCAAGAAACTTTTCATTGCTTGTGCCCAGGCTAGGTAGTTAGTATCGTGAGGTGGTAGAGATTGGTTTTAGGATATCATTTCGGTCCATTTTAACGAAATAATGGAGGAGATATAAAGCAAATATATAGAGGCAGTATAAAGGAGATATCCTTAAAAATGAAAAAAGGAGTTGAAAAAGCACAGGCAAGGTTGAGGTGGCCAGGTTGAGAGAGCCGAGTTGAGGAAGCCGAGTTGGAGTGGTAGAGTGGAGGTGGCTAGGGTTGGAGTGAGCCGATTTGAGGTGGCCGGGTTTAAAGTGGCCGAGTTGAGGTGGCCGGGTTTGGAATGGCCCAGGGTTGAGGTGAGTCGGGTTGAGTGGCCGGGTTTGGAGCGAGGAAGAAGTAATTTTGATAGAAATTTTAGAGGTATATGAGAGGCTCTGATACCATATGAAGAGTATAGAGAGATAAGAAGAAAGAATGATTTAATGTTGTATTGGTGTGTTTAGAATGTACATAGAGAACCCTATTTATAGGATTGTAACAAGTGTAGTACAAGTGAAATAGTGGAAGTGTAGTACAAATGTAGTACAAGTGAAATAGTCGAAGTGTAGTACACGTGAAATAATACAAGTGTAGTACAAGTGAAGTAAATTACAATATCAAATATAACTTAACATGATGATTAGCTCCGATACGAAGAAGTTGAGTTGTATGGCTACTATTAGGGTTGTTCATCGGATCGAAACCTTTGGTTTTATTTTCATCTGATCCGATCATTCGCTTGGATTGAAACATCTTAATCCGCAACCGATCTGATCAACTCTCACATCCGTTCAATCTGATCTGTAAATTATTCGGATGACATCCGATCAATCTGATTAATCCGACCAATAAACTTAATTAACTCTATTTTTTTGTATTTTTAAATAAAAAATTTAAATTTTCACATAAATAATAACATAAAATTATTTGAATTAAAAAAATATTAAAAAATTAAATAAATATATATTAATTATATATATATTTAATTTAATAAATATATATTAATTAAATATATATATAATTAATTTCGGTCGGATCGGATGAATCATAGTGAAATCCGCCATCCGATCCGCACTTAACGGATGTAAAAAATTTCCATCCGATCCGACCATCAGATTGGATCGGATCAGATAAAAAATCAACGAATCGGATCGAATGATCGGATTTTTTCACACCCTTAACTACTACACCCATAACTAGGGAGTACATTATATCACTTTTAGCTCTAGTTGATATGGAAATGTGTTACCTGAATTTTACATCTTAACCAAAAATGTTAACATAATGTTTGTAATAGTAATAGTAAATATTATAATTAATTAGTAAAGTTTTATTATATTTTAGTATATAAATTTTTAAATATAATTAATATCTTAATTTTAATATAATTTGATTTTTAATATTATATTTTATTGTAATTTATATTAACTTTTAATATTATAATTAATAATTGTATTATTATTTAAATTTATGACCATAAACATACCCTAAATCTTATCTTATAAAAATCAAGATCATAGATATCTATGATCTTTTTAATTTAGATCTCAGTTATTATAAGAGTGACTAATAAACCTACAATCATGATTAAAAATTGAGTATATCTCTTAGTAACGTAAACTGTATAATTCTTGATTGTGAGTCATCAGTCAAAATTCTTTCCAATGCAATCCAATATTCATAAGTTGTTTTTAGCCGCAAGATATTTGAGATAGTTACAGATAAATGAAGAGTAAGTCCATTTTTTCACTAAACTCTCTTTCTTATCTCATATAATATAATCTAGATTTTCTTCATTCTTTTTATGAACTGTTTGGTCCACAGATTTGATGGTCTTTTTTATTATTTTAGAGGTGTGATGCGAGATCCATCAATGAAACTTTGAAATCCAAACACATTGATTGCATGCTTCAATTGCTATTTCTAGATAATGTAATTTATATCATTAGTTTGACATTGAATGTTGGAGTTGCATATACAAGAAAAGTAATACTATGGTTGGACACCATACAGTGTTTCAGTGACTTCAGGATGAATATTCATGAAAATTAAAATAATTAAGTATAGATTTATAAATTTTAAAATCTTGACTTATCGAATACATATTAACTTTTACATTTTAAAATTAAAACCAACTATTTAAACTTATAAAATATAAATCTTGATTTGATTCGTGTATATTTTGATTTATCAATTGTTATATCTATTCTTAATTATGTGTACCTAAAAAAATATTTTCATTATTAACCAACTTACTTCTCATATATAATAACACCTTATTTTTATATATTTAAATATTAACTAAATTTAAGTAATTAAAACAATGTTAATAATATTCTCAATTATATTCTTATTTTTATTTGTATTATTTTTCAAGTGATATATGTAAATTTTACTTATTTTTATACTCTTTTCACATTTTTTAAGAAAAATTTAGTGTGTAAAAAAAATATAATTTATACATATTATTTAAAGTAATTAACATAAATTAAACTTATGTTATTTTAAATAAGAACTAATGAATTTATAATAATAAAAAAATGAAGTGTACAATTTTTTTTATAATAAATGGACTCAATTTTTATCCTCTTTAATGTTGTACAAGTTAATAATCATTATGGCACTAAAATCTCATTTTTATTTTCTTTAATATTGTGCTATCTATAAATTGTTTAAGTTTTAAAAAAGTTTAAAAAATAGAAATTGTATATTGAGAAAAGTTACTATATATGTTTAAAAAATAGAAACTACATATTAAAATTAAAAAGAAAAAAATCAAAACATAATTGTATAAATACCTATTTAGCTTGATACTCTAGCGTGAGTATTTGAAGTTAGGTTGAGTTGTGTTTTCTAATTTTTGTTTTTTGGTTTTTTCTTTAACAACCTGTTTGTTTAATTAAAGTGATAAAAATATCCTCTAATTGTGATATATATACTAAAAAAGTTTAATTAAATGAAAAGTTAAATCTCTGATTAAATAACAAGTAAATTGTGAATTCTTTTTCTTTTTCTTTTTTTATAACGAGTGTGTTCCATGATACAAATGTAATAAGAGTGACAAAGCGCAAAACCGAACATTCAGAAACAATGGAAAAATACGAAATGTAACATATCGAACTGAATAATAAGAAATTAGCAAATATTCGTAAAAGATGAATGAAACAACAAATGTTTCATATTTATTAGCCAAAAACTACAACTTCTTCATTGATGCCAAATTATCAACTGTGGTAATGCACAACACTTGCAATTTACAAAAATAATAATGATGATAATAATATCAACAACAACAATAATAATAATAAGTGTACTTAAGGCTCTGCATATTATGCACCCATAGAATGAAACTTCCCCAGATATTCTCCTAAAAATTGCAGAATAACAGGGTTAGTACATGAAATGAGAGAACTTATTTACAGTAAATAAATGGACTGTAGAATAAGCAGCGCTGATACTTGTGGGGTAAAAATCATAAGAAAAGGTCGTGGCAGGTTAAAGACGTTGGAAGGATTTATGCTGGGATTTTGGTGATATTGTCCTCTCCGACACCACAGATTTTGCATTCCTCTGAGCTTTTCTCCGAACACCAATGGTCAGGAACACTCAAGAAATGTGTTGACATAAACTTCCTGAATCTAGTCTTATACTCTATTGGAGAGATGACAGTTGGCAAGAAATTCTTTGGGACAAGTGAAGATTTCACCCATGTCTCTAGTTGCTTGTCCCATGTGTATTGCCTGAGATAATCTATAATCCCGCATACAAGTTCCCGATTCTGAGAATCCACTCCCACAAGTAATGAATAATCCATAACATTGATCTTCTGCAATGCCAATAACAATCTCAGTTAATAGGCTCCGTTTGGAATTTAAATTATTACTGGTATCAGATATAATAATGTGGTGCAGACTATATTTGGCAGAATGAAACCTAGCAAACTCACCTCAAGGAATTTTGTGTCGTTATAGACGGCACGTTGTAAAATACGTTTTGATTTGTTACTAACATACAATGGAGAAGAATTCATGTCATTAACAAAGTTCTGATCCAAAAGAACAGCCCCTGAACCATCAGTAAGAATACACCTATCATGCAGAGCACCTTTAAGATCATATTGTCGAGTCACGTTCCGACCAAAAGTGAGATTTTCCATGACCATCAGATCATGCCTTGTTTCTTTTCCACTCTTACTTTGTCTGACAATAACCTGCATAGAAAATTAAATGCTAAGTGCCTTAAATGTCATAAGAAGAAAAATGTGAAGTCAGTGAAGAAAGAAACTCAAAAGCTGCAAACCTGATAAATTCCCAGGACTTTTGTAAGGCAAGTTTGGTTCCCCAATTCAAATGACTGCTTAACGTAATTGAAGTAATCCTCAGCAAACTTCATAAATGATTCAAATTCCGTCTTTTTGATTTCTTTGATAATTAACCTATCATCAAATGTCTTGGCAAAAAAAGATTTGCTCTTCCCACCTTTAGCATCCCAATTCCTGCACCGGCTAAGTGAAGCAATATAATCAAGTTCCGACGGGCAACAACGGTTCCGAAGATCACGAAAATGATTGGCATAGGGACATACAACGGTATATCTGCCCTTTGGAAGGGAGCTAGAAGCACCTAGAGGAACTATTGGGTTGAGAGTACCGGGTGGAACTAGAGAATCCAACAAACTCAAACCATCAAAACTGGAGAGACGTGATTCTTCTAAAGAAATGCTTGATGTTGAATGAACTGAATCAAAATCAAAAGAACCATTTGGAGACCAATGTGGGGAGGTAATGGTAGGAACCCGAGTAAGACTCTGTAAACTCTCAATCATTTTAATGATTCCACCACTTGCTCTGCCATCATTATCCAGACCTTCTGCCTGAAGAGGTAGATCTTTCAACAAGGCCAATGCACAAGCAATTATGCTAGAGAGCTCACCATCATAATCTGAGACAATATAATTGTCTGTTCCGGTGGGAATGTGCAGCCTTTGTCCTTCCTCGGTGATCAGTTGATGTGCTGTGGGTAACATATTGGGTGTAAATTTACTGATAGATTCAAATTTTGGTAAGTATACTCTCCGGAGATTATATATGTCCATCTCACTAATTTCTCCAAATGGTTGCCAGAACCATTCACTTGAGTTTTCTAAGTTGGATATATGTAGATGCTGAGTTGAACTCTTTGACAAATTTGAATGGGAAACAGGATCACAATTCCCATTTTTTGTGGAAATTGGGATGGTTCTATCCCCTTGATGATCAGACAATGGAAAATTGTCATCCCTGCCATCATAAGAATGATAAAGATTCAGACCATTAGATGCTCTACTGGCTTCTAGGCTGGACAACGTTTGGGTTAGATCTTCCCTACTTGATGTATCAATAGCCCCAGAAATATTAGATACATCAGATAGATCAACTGCTTTACATTCTTCATGAGAACCCTCAAAAAGAATTTCTTTAATCGGAAGTTCAATGTTTTCTACAGAAGTATCTGGTACAACTTTCAGGCTAGCACCATTATTGGTTTCAATGTCACCATCTTCCTTGCTTATAATTTCATCCCCAGTAGCTCTATCCATCTTCGACTTCATTACTTCTAGAACTTCTTTCTTAGTGACACCACCAGCACCCACCCAATGCTCTGGTGATAGTAATGACTCCATGCGTCTATCCCAAATGCATGACTCGAGAAGAAGCTCCCACATTAATTGATTCAAGTTGAGAAGTAAGTAATCAGCTCGTCCTGGTTTTGCACCTCTCTCAACAGCTTCTTGAATCTTCATCTGTTTTTATTATAATGATTGATCCAGAAAGGAGAAGATAATAAGAGGCATATAGAATAGAGATGGAAATCTTTCTTTTGTATGGAATCTAAAGCTAAGGAAACGAAAAACATTTCTTATATCCGAAGATTACAAGTAATGCTCGGCAATGGGGTTTCTGTAATTTGCAGGTAACTAATCCTAAGCATTATTTATAGCAAGGATACTCAAGTAAATCGAGCAATATCCAGCTGCAAAAGCATTACAGCATTGCATTAATTAAATATATTAGTCATTAAAGTTTGCATGGAATCCAACTTTGGCTATGCCATTGTGAGATATTGCTCGAAATGCATACGGATGGAAACATTGAGTTGTAAGAAAGCACATAATATAGAAAACTAACCTCAAACTCCTTTTTTTCCTGCTCTAACATCTCTTCAATATCAGAGAAAACTTTTAATGAACCTTGAAGGTTCAAAGTCAGGCCTTCATATTGAGATTTGATTTTCTTCAAAGAGTTTGAAACTTCAATGAACAGCAATATTCCTTTTGTGTACACCTTGAAAAATATTAAAGGAAATACTCATTGTTAGGAAAAGTGTGCATAAGAAAAAATTAAAAGGGAAAAACATAAACAGAAAAGTGTACCTAAGAAAAAGTTTACTATAATGAAAAAGGTAATACTCATTGTTAGGTAAATATTTACATTAGAAGTATGTTCCTTTAGCCACTCTTGTCGAATTGAACTGCTGAATGAAATCTTCTGAGGAGGCACAGACACAGTGTAAGTCTCAATAGGGGAGTATCTAAACATTGCAACCATCCGGCCTAATCTGCAATGTTCAAGACAGCAAATGATGACACAAGAACCAGAAGGACAATCTGTCTTAGAGGTGCAAATAACATAGCATAACAGAAAAAAAGTCCAAGAACAAGAAATCTGCTTTTGTATCTCACATCTTGCATAAATTGATGTAATATTATTACGTACTAGCAAAAAAATAAATAGATAAACAATTTAATAAGCCTTTTAAGTATTTCAACATGACTAATCTTGTTTCAACCATCTAATTCATCTCACTTTTCCAAACATGTCATCCATCTGTTTACAGAATCTCTTCTACAGGAATCCTCTTCTAGAAAAAACGATGAAAACTGACTCCTTGAACAAAATGCAGATAGATAACTGCATGAGAGGTTATATGTGTATTATTACTTTAAGGATCCTATTAATTCTAGATTTTCTTCTTTTGGACTGGAAAAAAAGGATGTATTAACTACATGAGAGATTGTAAATGATCCATACCCAAAGAAGTAAAGAAAATCTCTATGCAACGAATGACTGCAGCTAGAAATTTTACTAGATGAAGAGTAAAGAGAGAAACTAAGCTCCAAGAACTTTCCAAATGAAAGACCTCGTGCTGCAGAAGAAATCAATCTTCTTTTTGAACCTTTGAAGGTCTCATTTGCAGCTTTACACTTCCCACAGCGACACCACATCCAAAGTTTTCCATCTACTGCCCCATGTAAACGCTTATCCTCAGGAAGTCGAGTAACTTGTATAGTCAATTGCTTGTTATGATGGGCATAGTAATACAAGTGAGATTCAGGCAATTCACCACAAACCTTACACTGCCTTCTCTGCATGCAGCAATTTGAATCAGGGTCATTAAACTTGACTAAACATAAATCTATAGTAGCTCAAAATCAAAAGAAACAGTTGCAGGTTAAACAAGAGGGTCCTTTAAGTGATTAGGTTGGAGACTCAAAATTCAACGAATATGTATAAGAAAATATAAAGCAATATTGAGCTGCTTTAAGCTTTAAAAAGTGATAAAATTGGTAAAACTACAATAGATTTTAGACAGGCTTCATTTTGTCAAAAATACCACCAAGAAAAGAGGTGCTTGCATTTAAATGTGCACCTGTTCGTTCACAAATTTAACTAAAACGAAGAGCTGTACATTTGGTTTAAACAAAAATCTAAACCTCTTCATTTTGATATTTTTGAACATTTAAAAACATAAGTCAATATTATGTCAATTTGTCCCTTGCAAAATATGCACGTAATAAATGCATATACATAGGCAGCAGCACTAACAACAACAACAGCAGCAAATAAACAAAGAAAGATGATAAAAGAGCTATATGAAACCTGATTAAGTAAATTATCCCGTAAAAAATTTCCAAGTGGAACATCAAAATTCTTGTAGAACATAATATGAGAGAAGTGACTTTGCTCACAAACAGTCCCTCGCAAGGCATTCCGCTTGGACATCAAAACCAAAATACTCTGAGAATCCAACATTGTATTGACATCATCCTTATTTTGCATTTCTTCTTCAGCATTGTGGTCATCTTTTTGTAACTCTTGAAAGGCTTCTGAGCATTCCAAAGACTGGACTTGATCCCCATTTACTGACTTCAATTCATCAGAACAATTTTTTTCTTCAATATCATGATTTCCTGCCTTTGGAGATGCTGAACCAGAACTAGATTTTGTAATATCACCATTTGGCTCTGCTCTGTTGAATCCCAAGTAGGAAGAAAGAGACTTATAAGAAGAAGATGCCAAAGGAAAATTTTCCCCAATAACTTTCTTTAAAGAAGCTGAAAGGGATGACAAGCCAGTTAAAATGGCAGGATTATATGGTTCATACAATGGAGAAATGCCTTCTATTTCCAGTTTGAATTTGTAGGAATCTCCATCATGAAAGCCGTTAGAAATAGGAATGTCAACCGAATCTGATTCCGTTTCACCAATACCCTCCTCCACAAGACTAGAAACATGTGAATTATCGGTACCTAAACTAGCAGATTGTTTATTAGTAGGCAACGTATTTTCCACTTCAGAGAACAAGGCACTTGTCACTCCAACAAAAGGAATTGTCGAGAACATTGCTCTCTGATCAACAAGGAAAGAAGTCTCTACTATTAAATGATAGGCCATTATAACTGCACACTGCACCACACACTTAATCTTCTTCAGTTCATCAGAGTGTGCACCTTTCAGCAAAATCTGTAACAATGTACCAACCAGAAAAGTATCATAAGTTCGCTCTGGAAGTCAAGACTAACAAAAGTTAAGTTATTCACAAATTTCAGGAAATGATCATCCATATTTTGAGATGTTCCACAAAAAGGAACGATGTTGAGACAACAAAAATGACCACATGACAAGGTAGTAAAAGGGTAGAGGACCATGAAGAATAAAGAAGAGCCTCTAGGAAATGCAGAGGACAAGTTTTGTTATCTGTTTCTCCTTTTTCAGCTATGCGACAAGAACGAGACATAAATATTGACATTGACAAGGTAGGAGGGTAACTTAGTGGGAGAGATTGTTGGTCTTATTTTAGGCATTTCTGTTAGTAGAAAAATTATAAAAAGTAGTGTTGACCATTCTAACCCAAGTTCCTCTTCGACAGAAATAAAAATGCTGCAATACATTAAGGAAAAAGATAGCAATTTAAAGTTGGAAACTGTTGTCCCAATTTTAAGTCTAGAGCATTCGTATCATTTACAAGATTTATCATGTAAATTAATGAAGGATTCAGATATACCTTCCTCAACTTCTGACTATAAGTCTAAGAAAGAAGATGATTTGATAATTTTACAAGTTCAAAACAAGAAATAGATGTAATATTTAAGTATCTTCACCAAACAGAATTATACCAAATTGAAACAACATCTACTCCAACCAAGAAGAAGTTAACTATCATTTAAGAAAGACCCTCCATATGATTTAATAAAACTCAATTGTTATGTTGACTGTTCAATGAAAAACTTGGTTGCAATTATTCAGAACAAAAACTTTTAAGATGCTGTTGTTGCCATACGACACTACCTAAAGACTTAAGTGAGAAAGGGAGTAAAGGAGGAGAGAAAAAGAAGAGTGGGGGTGGCAAAGACGAGAAGAGACAGACTAACCGTACAACCCTGATGTGAGCGACAACCTTCAACGAACATCAATGTTTTAGTCGGTTTCTTTTCTCCCTCAATAAGACTAGCATGTTCCTCCACAAATTTTTCAAAATGAAAGGACTCACACTGCTTTAGTTTTTGACTTGTTAAAGTATCCGATGATAAAATTGGAGAACCAGTGCAACGAGCTATTCTTTCTAGACGGTGAAGCTTCATATCAAAGACCAGTGTCATGCCTTTCTTAAGAATGGACTCTTGAATATCACGAGAAACAGTCTTCTCTACGAAAACCACATTAGGATGACACAACGCCAACATCTCAATCACAGACTTCAGGTGATCCTTTTCCTGTTGGAATGGAAGATGAGAATTGGAAGAAGCATAATTTCCTCATATAAACTCAAAGATTTCATACTCGTATTACCTGTTCCATTGAATCAAATGATGATAGTCCACTTGAAGACTGACCAAGCACACCTTGGACTAGCAATAACCTTGGATTCTTGTGCTTAGTTGGCATGTGTTTGTGGGCAGCATGTTTTTTAAAGACCAAGCCCTTAACAACTTGACTGTGTACCAAAAACACCATTCAGTGTCTCAAAGATTAGATAGATAAATAAGGCATCATCCAACATTTCTAATGTAGAATTTGTGTGGTGCCATAGCACAGCTATGTCAAAATACATTAAATTCTCAGTAAATCCAATGCTTGGTGTGTCAAGCAGATGTCTTTATACTTTAAGGATACACAACATTGCAAACAAAATAAATGCAGCTATCAACTTGCTTCTTTTTGTTGAAAAGTGCTTGTAGCCCTCTTTGAGAAAACACCATAAGGGAAAAACTCATAAAGTTTGGAGATAAAATGCTTTAAAAATGATAACTTAGATTAATAGAACTCTATGCTTTGTACTCAAATATCATACTGAAATTTTAACTTCATATATGTATTACAAGGAAATGTTACCTTTGGCTGCGAGTACCAGTGGCAATGCATTTCACTTTCACGTATCCATCTGGATCCATTGCTTTACCAACAATAGCATTGGGTTTCAAAAATGCAGCAGCTTCCCATGACAAAGAAGTTACTATATCCACCCAATTTTCACTATCTTCAACAGAAGAAGAAACACCTACAGATTTAAGAAGCTGAGAAACAAAGACTTTTAACTTTCCATTACTAACCTCTTCCATTGCTCTTTGTTTGTCTTCTTTAAACTTATAGCTTCCACTTTCTTCATCTCTATAAGGACTTAGAGAGCTTGGCTTTCCCCATTTTGTGCCATCACCACCACACTCATCATCATCGTCATTAAAAGCCACACCTCCCTCCACATCATCCTCAGGATCTTCTGGTTCAGGAGGTTCCCAAATTGGGATATTTTTTTCATCTTTCATAGGTTGAGAGTTCTCAGTTGACTCATCGAAGGAACCATTAGTCGCTGCACCAGAGTTATCATTTGCTTCTTCTGAGCCATTACTCGTCTGCATAATATCAACATCTTTTGCAATGTATTTCTCATTGCTTTTATGGTTTTCCCTTAAGTTCCCTTCTGTGTGTCCCTCTGACCTATCGAGTCCATTTCCTTTAGAATCAAAGCTTGATTTATTGTGGTGTCCATTAGATATATAACTGACATCCTCTGGTCTACAATTTATCTTCTTTTCTCCCTGACTATTCCTATCATCAGAAGCAAAAATGCAATTACTATCCGTAGCACCACAGTATATATTATGGTAATATCAGAACAAAAGGGCATAGGCACATACCTATCATACGAGTTCACATCAACAGAATACTCACCTGAAATAGCAGAGTATAGAAAACATTATGAAACTATAAGCATGTGTAACAGTTGGATTAAATTCAACCAGAATAATATCAAGCAATGACAAGCAGACAGGATCTTACTACTACTAGACACAGAGCTATCACAGCTAGACAAAGTAGCCACAGGACTGAACATCGGCGTTGCACATGGAGTACCATCTTCTTCCATCTTTTTCAACATACAAAGCATGCGGGATCCAATGAATTCTTGAGTATTTAATTCTAAAGAATTTTCATTCTCGTGTATCTTCTTATCCTCCTTTGACTTTGTCAAATCAGCACCACAATGGTGACACATACTACACTTTCACTTCCTATAGAGATTTTCAGTAAGCAGCCCAATCTTCAATACTATTTTCTCGAGAAAAACAGAAGATCAGTTTAACAAATAGATAACCCTCACTCTGTTCATTACGCATTTCAAAAGTACGTTCTACAAGAGGAAATATTACCACTGACATTATTAAAATCCAATCAAAATCAAATTCATGCAGTACATCGATCATTTCCACCTATTAAATTACCCGAAGACATAACTTAAAAGGGTATATAAGGTAGCAGGTTCATAAGGATAATTTTAATAAGTACCTTTGATTAGCTAGAAAATTCAAAAATATCAATTAAGTCAAATTATCATCGAGCTACTATTTTCAGATCCTCTATTTGGTTGACAGGTAAACAACATATGCTTACATTGACAGACTCATGGACCAAAGATAATAAACTGGTATTTAGAAGTATATTCAGTACAAAACCAATCTGAAGGCGAAAGAGGACCAAAGGACTAGTTCATATCATACAAATTCAACATCATATTAAGCGGCCAACAATCTTGAGCGAAATATATTAAGCAGTAATTATCAAAGTGGCTAGTGTGGATCATTCAATATTTAAAATTAAGAAGAGGGAACTCATTACTTCCAGATTAAGTCTGAAGAACCCAAATAATAATTATAACAATAAAGCAAAACCAAAACCAAAGCTTATACAACACAGAGGCTATACAATTAAAACAAATTAAAAAAGATAACAAATGAAAACACGGTAGCAACAATATAACTACCAGATATGTTAATCAATTAATAAAGAAAGAAGAGAAACTGATAATAATAAAATAAAAAATAAAAACAGATCTTCACCTCAAAAATGAAATACAATCCAACAAGGTCATTTAAACGCCAAAGAAAATATTACATCCACTATAATATTTAAGACGTTTAGATATGAACAGACACATAACTACAAAGAGAATTTAAACTCAGCGATGATTAAAGAAATGGAAGACTATCAAAAATTAATTTAAAAACTTCCAAATCAACAAGAAAATGAAATCATGAAATATTTTCCATGCTGAAGAATATTTCATTCTGAAGAATGATCTTCCAAAGGAAATTCCAGTTCCAACAAGCCAGGAAAAAGAAAGACAAGAAAGAGAGAGATTTGAAATAAAGCACAAAAAATAATAATTACTTACTGTTAAGGCAAATCAAAGAACAAAAATATGGTTGTGATCTCCAAATCAATCCCAGCATAATGGTTCAAAATTCAAAATAAATAATCAATATTCTTTTTTCACTCTTGAAAAAACGAGGAATTAAAGAAGTCGTTTAAGAAATTTGGAAGATGGAACTCGTATTGTTGATGGGTATGTGAGAGAGTCCACGAATAGTCTGAACAGTCACAAGATTTGGAGGAGAAAAGAGGGAGAGGAGGAAGAAATGTGGAGAATGAAGCAGAAAGAATAGGAGAGGAAATTGGACTTGGAGGAAAGGTTTTCTAAATGGGTCCACTTAAACAGTAAGATTTATAATTTTATTTTATTTTTGTATTTGAATTTTTTTATTTAGATTCGTTATTACTTATTAGTAAACAGTAGAGAGCCTAGAGAAGTGTGTATACAACGCGTATTTTACGTACAGCTAGATTTATTAAATATAATAAATATATATATATATATATATAATAAAAAGAAATTTGAATTTTGGTTTGCGTCTTCTATGTACAGCTAGAAATATTAAATATAATAGATATTACCATAATAAATATTTCTATATATATAACAAAAAGAAAGTTGGTTTTTGGTTTATTGGAAGTCATTTATTTGGCATAAATTTATTTGATATTTTTTATAACTTTTAAAAAAAAAATATGAGGCAAGTGGGAATAAAATAATAAGAATTTTATTTTATTATCTTAATGTTTTTTTTATTTTTTAATAAAACATAAAAAATTATTATTTAATAACCTAACATGATGGATAATTAAAAAAAAGATAAATTTTCTTTTATTTTTATTTTATTTTAGGATATATTTTTCAAAATTTAAAGTTTATTTGTAATATTAGTTTATTGTTAAGACTTTAATTTTTTATTTTTAATTAAATATAAATATTTATTATTTAGTAGAATATTAACATGATAAAAAATATTTATAAAAAATAAATACTTATTATTATTTAATGTATATACTCCTATCATGACTACCAATTAAAAAAAATTACATTCATTTTGTTTTAAGTTTTTTAACTTTCATTGATTTAAAATAAAATTAGTCAATAATAATCTGAATCAAAAAATCAAAAATATATTGAATTATCAAAATTATCTTAACATCATTAAATTAACAAAAGCTACGTCAAAGGATATCCCACAACAATGAACAATTCTTAAAAGAGACTTTCCTACAAAAATCTATGCTTTTATTGACTTTGATAGACTTATAACTGAATAAGATATTTTATTTCGAAAAAAGTTTAGACTTATATGGCTCACGAATGGAGACATAAACACTACTTTTATCATGGTATATTACTTCGTTTAAAGACTCAAAAACTTCTAACTTCTTTTATATTTAGAGATTAATGGTGTCATTAGCCATACAAACGAGGTGATTGAGAAACATATGATGGGACATTAGGAAGTTCTTATTTTATGCAAAGATTGGCCCACATTTTGATTGTTCACTTATTAACTCATTCATTCCTATCATGGTTTCTAATGATAAAAATGCTTCATTGTGAGAAGTTCCCTCTATTGAAGAAGTCCACCATATTTGATATGATTCCTTGATTGTCTTTGTATCTAATGGTTTTACTAGAAGGTTTTTTCAGTATTACTGGAGCATTGTGAGTCATAATGTAGTACAAGCTATTCAGAACTACTTAGATTGAGGTTTATATTCCAAGGACTTATTCCAATTTTATGATCTTGATACCTAAATAAGACCAAGTTGTCAAAATTGATCAATATAGGCTCATAGCTTTGGGTAATTTCTTATTTAAGATCATTACTAAGATTATTTATACTTGCCTTGGTCGTATCTACTACCATATTCTTTCTCATAATTAATTTGGATTTATTTCAAGACGTAATATTAGAGATTGTTTGGAAGGGAGCATATAAGTTTAAATGCTATGCACCTCTCTAACTATGGTGGGAATGTTGTCCTAAATATTGACGTAAGGAAGCATTTGACAAGGTTAGATGGGATTTTATACTTCAGGTTATGAAAACCTTTGGCTTTGACAAGGTTTTCTTATGTTGGATTCAGTGCTTATATGCTTTTGCATTTCAATTCTCTTTAATGGTTCACCTAAGGGTTACTTTTAGTGCTTATAAGGAATGCAACAAGTGGATCATTTCTCCCATATCCTCTTCTGTATTGGAGGTGACTTCTTTAGTAGATACCTCTCAGTTATGGTGGGTAAAGACAATCTTTCTCCAATCTCCATGTCGTAGGAAATCAAGGCACCTACTCACTTTTCTATGCAAATGATTTGCTTATCTTTTGTAGGGATTTTTCGTCCTCTCATCATAATCTCTCCAAGATTTTTAACTTATATGATAGATTTTCGGATCAAATGATTAATCTAGATAATTCTCGTATTAATATTGGCCAAGAAATCCCTTGTAGTCGTATTTTCCCTCTTCAAAGCATCTCCGGTATGCATCTAGGTGAAAATTCCATGACTTATTTGAGAATTACCTTATTTTGAGTTGCACTTTGGAAGAGTTGGTTTTAGGGTTTGGCGAATCCTATCCATACTATATTACAAAATTGGAAAGGTCTTTACTTATCCTTGGATGGGTATCGATGACTGATTCTTTTTGTTATTCATAGTATATATTTACACTTCATCCAGGTATATAGCTAGCTAATTTATGTGCTAATGATCTTACGAAGGCCATATTCTAGTTTGGTTCTATTAATAAACTCAAACTAATTCAAGTAGCTTAGCGTGATTGTTGTTGTCCCTTAGTTGAGGAAGGACTTGGTTTGAAAGTCTTTAGGGTTATAAATGAAGCCATATTGAGAAGATTTACTTGGTATTTAATTACTGATGACACTACTACCTTCTGTTACTTACGGAGAAGATATCTAGATAGAAGCAATGTCTCGAGAGGTTACTACATTCTTTATTTTATTTGGTTCGGTCTGTAATCCTATTTATTCACAATCTTGAAGGACACCCAATGATATTTGGGTAGGAATTCTCATCTGTATTTATGGTATCATAATTAACTTGACAATCCCTTAGTTGAGAGAATTCACGATATCCCTTCAAACATGTCTATCGTTGCCATAATTGGTGATTATTTGCAAAATTTTGGGTGACATTTACCTCCTTCTTTTTAGACCTTACACCCAAAGGTGACTTTAGAAATCAAATCAGTGGTAGGGTTACTAGTACTGATAAATGAATTTGGATGCACATTGTTCGAGATAGTGCCTCTACGAAGAAGGCTTATGACTCGTTACATTTGGTGGGAGAAAAAAAATTTAAGCTAAGGATATTTAGGGCCCTTTTATTCCTCCTTCACGATCCATTTTGTTTTAAAGAGTGGTTCGTGGAAAGGTACACATAGATATGATATTCGAAAGTGTAGACATTATTTTCCATCACGATATTATTTATGTGAATCTATTGAGAAGACTATTACTCACCTTTTTTAATATGCTCTTTTGCATGTGCCTTATAGGATCTTCTTCACCACTTTTTTGGTGTCCATCCATGTAAAGATTCTATAGTCTTAGACCTTTGGCTACATACCATGTCCATGGATCTTAACCCATAAGTTTAAAATCTTTGGAAGGCAGGTATTTCCTCTACCATTTAGGTTATCTAATCAGCTCAAAAATTATTATCATTTTTTTTATGATAATGTCATCCCACTTCGAACTTCTCTTGCTATAATAATGTGATTTATCAGAAAAATAGATATGGTGAATAGTGGTGCAAAGAATAATACAATGATTGATTTTCAAATTTTTATAGACTTTGAGGTTATTTGGCAACCATCCCTTTAGGATTTGTTGAAGGATAACGTTGATGGTTTAGCTTTCAGAGCCCTAGGTTTATCGGGTTATGCAGGAGTTTTAGGACTTCTCGATCTTTTATACGAGGTTGTTTATGTATTTTGCTTGCCATTACACATACTTTTAAGGCAGAGCTTATAGAGGCTATTCATATGGTGAATAAAGCACAAATTTTGCATTTGATAAATAGCTCAAAAGTGTACAAATATCTTTGTAAAAAGCAATAAGTATACTTTTAAGGTCAGTCTACAAAAGAACTACATAAATTTATATAATTCAATAAAACTATTAAAAACAAAAAATAAATCTAAACATTTTATCACAATTGTTTAGATTTGAAAAAAATCTAATATATAGAAAAAAAATTAAAGATAGAATTAATTCACAAATATCAAACAAATAAACATTTAACACTTAATGAAGAAATTATGGGATATATTAGTTAGTTAATTATGTTTGCTCAACATTAACTACGTTATTAATAAATAAATTAAGGCTATTGGTTCTCCCTTTTTATTAAAAGGTATTTTGACAGGATTAGTAAAGTCTTTTTGTGGGGTTAGTTAATTAATAATAATTAAATTATGCATTATTCTTAAGGAATTGACAAACCATTTAACTCAATACTAAATAAGTGGGTAATCAATTTAAACTCTCATTCAAATTATCTAAATTAGATTTTAGACTGATGTATATAAACCTAACTTTTAGATTTTAAATCTATTATAAAAACTATATTGTCAATATATTTTTTAGTAATAAATCTTATAAAATCTTTAAAATAGAATATGACTTTAAATTAGAACTAGATAATGAGATACTAAAATTTAATTTTCATATTCTAAATTTATTATAAAAAATATATTGCCAATATATTTTTATGTAATAAACTTTGTATAAATATTTACATAAATTAATATTTTATAAGTTTAAAAACATAACTAATATTCAGCCAGATCCCAATTTAATAAATGACTAGTATATTAAAAATTACAATCAAAATAGTAAAATTAAATCTTAAAATAAAAGAATACATTTAAAATATAGAATTTCAATACTGACGTGTATCTGAAAAACCTCTAAATAGATATGTCTATACTGTTTATTGAATTCAAAAATACTACATTAAAATAAGAAAAATAAATCTAAAAACTATAACAATTTTAAGAGAATCATTTTGAAACTCAAAATTGTTATCTGAATTTGATTCAAAGAGAATCATTTTGAAACTCAAAATTGTTATCTGATTTTAATGTGTATGAAATGAGAGGAGAAAATAGCAGATCATGAATGATTTTTCATCATGCATATGACACCTTTTTATCCATGCTGCATTATGTGTTGATTTTGGTATGCTTGAAATTCACATCTAAGAAGCTCGCACCACGGCATATAAATTCTACCACTGTAGTCCATATTGTTCTGATTGTCTCTAAATTTCTTTGAATTTCATTTCCTTACGTTTGGTTGGTACATATATAAGGTTTACATATATTATTCTTGTATTCTTCTAGGTTGCAATTAAGTGATTTTAGGTACAATTTTTCAAATATTTTTAATCTGAATCATTTTAAAGCTAGATATACTTGAAAAATAACAAAAATATTCATAATTCTAAATATATATATATTTATTAAAATAATGATAAAATTATGCAAATATAAATCTATTTTTGACACTAAAGCACAAATAAATCACATAATATTTAGTGCTTTTTAAATACTTATCATAATCTTTAATCATTTTCTTACTATTTTCTAGCAAGGAAAACGAAAAAATAAAAATAAAAACTTAAATAAATAAAATTAAATTATCTTAAATCATTTTTGTATATTGATACGGTTACATTTAGCGTATGCAATAATCTTTTAAACCCTTGTGGTTCTTAGTGGATGAATTTAAGTCTTCTAAGTGCTTTCAGTAATGATACCCACAAATCAAACTAAATACAAAATTTAAAAGAAATAACAAATAAAAAAATAAGAACTAAAATTAACAAAGTAAAATAAAATACAAAACTTCTTATGTTTTTAATATCTTTTAGATTCATAATTAAAATTCAAAGAATAAATTAAATTAACATCCCAAAAATTCATAACTCGTTCTAAAAATCAATTGAAAATAATAAATTATGCATATTTCAAATTAAAAATATATCAATATTGATTTACCCAATTTTAATATTAGAAATCCAAGTTCGCTTAAACTCTAAAACTCACATGTCATACTCGATCCTATGAATTCAACCACTCAATTAAATTTATATGAGTATGTAAAAAATAAAATAATATATTCACATATGTAATTTATTATATCGATATACCATGGGTTTGGACCCGTTGAATATAATTATTCATCAAGAAAGATTTCAAAACTTTCTTCTTTACTCTACCTCATGAGAATTGAATTCAAAAATTAATTGATAGTGATTAAATTATGCTTAAGAAATTAACAAACCATTTAAATCAATGCTTATTGCATAAATATCAATTTAAACTCCCATTTGTTTAAATTAGATTATAGATGAATTTATTTAAATCTAACTTTCAAATTTTAAATCTATTACAAAAAATAAGTAAAATATGATTTTAATAATAAATATTTGAAATAGAATACGATTTTAAATTAGATATAGATCATAATTAGACACTAAAATTTAACTTTTATGTTTCAAATTTATTACAAAAATATATTGTTAATATATTTTTCTGTAATAAACTCTGTATAATCTTTGATGAAACATAAAATTAATATATTTCATAAAAATATTTACATAAATTAATATTTAACAAGCTTAACAACCTAATTAATATCACATAGTAATATTTAGTTATACATACTCAATTTAATAAATAATCAGTATATTAAAAATTGCTTTCAAAATAGTAAAATTAAATCTAAAAATTAAAAAAATACATTTAAAATTTATACCTTCAAAGTATTCTTCAAATTACAAAATTTCAATACTAATCTATATCTAAAAAAGTCTTCAAATAGATATGCCTATACTATTTATTGAATCAAAAATTATTACATTAAACTAAAAACATAACAATTTAAAGAGATTTTTTTTTGAAACTCAGAATTGTTATCTGAGTTTGGTATGTCTGATATGAGAGATAAGGGTTGTATTTATAGGTAATGGAGATAATGAGAATAGGGGAAAATAGTGGATTATAAATGATTTTTCATTATGAACTATAACATGTCTTAATTTTGGTGCAAATGAAATTTTAGTCTAAGAAGCTCGAGTTACATCATACAAATTTCACTATTACGGCATGCGTTGTTTTGATTGTCTCCAAATTTCTTTTTATTTCACCCCTTACATATGTAAGGTTTACATTTGGTTGGTATATATGTAAGGTTTACATATGGTTTTTTTTATTCTTTTAGGTTGCAATTAAGTGCTTTTAGGTAAAATTCTTCACATGTTTTTAATTTGAATCATTTTGAAACCACATGTACCTAAAAATAACAAAACATACCCATGATTCTAAAAATATAAATTTATTAAAATAATGATAAAATTATAAAAATATAAATCTAAAGTGCAAACAAATTACATAATATTAAGTGCTTTTCAAACACTTATTAGTGAGGTATGCAGACTTATTTGGTTACAGAAAGCTCTAAGTGGAATCGTATTCAACATATGATGCTACGCTTTTTGAGACTAACTCTTTTTCAGTGCTTTAGCATTGGTATCCGGCTTGAATGGATTACTTGCATGGAGTTTCGTTGTTCACACATTTATAGAACGGTAACCCTATAGTTGATATTATAGTCTCTAGAGCTTCCATCATTTATACCATAACTTAATAGTGGGATGTTCCATCATTTATGCCTTCTTTTGTTTTTCTAAATTTCAACAACTTTTTATATATAGGTTTTGTTGAATTGTTTGTATTCTATGTTTATTTTTATATTTTTTCTTATTTTAATAAAATTCGTAAAGGATAGATTCCATGGTAAGGATGCTACGAAGGTACTAACATTTATCTTGATACATATACTCATATATGTTTCCTACAACCATCATTTGAAAAATATATATAGTCTAAAGAGCAAAAAAAAAATTCAATTATATTTCTTTAGCTCTTTTTAGTTTCCATCTAAACTTGACTGCTGTAATTGACAATATATACTATACATTTTTAATAACATTTTATATTTGATGACTTTAGTTCTTCAACTTTTGAACGTAAATGAAACTCTAAATAATAATATTAGATAGGGAAAAAAACTTGATAAAACGTACCAAAATATGCCTAATGTTAACATTAATTAAATAAATTTAGGTAAATAAAAGTCAAACTAGATCTAAATTTATATGAAATGAAAAAAAGTCACATAGTAATTCTTGTGATATTCATTCAAAATAAAAAATAAATAATAGTTAATCCACTAGAAAAAAAGTTCATTAAGGTTCATATGTGAGTGAAACTTTCTCACCAATAAAAAGAAATAAATAAGAAGAAGAAGAATGGTTAAGATTTTTCAAAATAGAAAAAAAAGATAAATATTTTTTTACTAGAGAATAAATTATTTTAGAGTTAAAATAGTTTTATTTTTTACTTTTTTAAAATATAAATTTTTTTCTACGTGAATATAAATCTATTTAAATAATATTATATAATATATATAGTTTTATAATATAAATAAAATAATTTTTAAATAAATAATAATTATAAATTAATCATGTAAGTGTCCAAACATACTTAAGATATTAATAAAATTATATATTTTCCTTAGGAGTGTTAATTTATACACGGTGAATTAATTTTGAAAGATCGAAATTAACCCAATTCAAATTAATCTATTCCTAGTTGATATTAAATTTAATTCATGTCATGAATTGTCAACAATAATTTAAATTAAAAAAAATTTGAGCTAACCCAAACTATCTCAAATTGTCCCAAACTTTTATTTATATATATATATATATATATATATATATATATTAATTAATCATTATATAAAACTTTATTTAACCAACGTGGATTTGAAATATTATAAATTTTTTTGTAATTTTTAATCATAAAATAATAAAAGTTTTGAACAAAACTCATTGCATTCTAACATAAAAATTACAAATAAAAACTTTTTATAAGTTTTAATAAAATTAAAAAAAAAAGTAAAAGTTTCGAAACCGTAAATATATTACAAAATAATTTGAGGAACATTATTTAAAAAACAAACAAATGTTTTAGACTTAAAATTCATGTAGTTGTTATTAGGGATATCATGCATAGTATATTTGCACATGTTAAGAAAAATAACATTATAAGTAAGTTTTATAGATTTACGAACAAATCAATAAATTCGTCCCAAGTATTTTATATGAAATAAATCATGAATTCAAAATAAATTATGATAGATTTTATTTTTAAATAAATTCAAAAATATTCATATAACTATTCACGTTTCTTGATGATAAGATGCTGTAAAATTTTTGTAAATAAATGAATAATCAAAATAGAAAAAAGTCACAGTAAAAATAATAAAAGAAATATAATAAATATTTCTTGACATGAATTAGAAGAATTAGCATATAGAAAAAATTATAGAAATATTATACAACAATAACTACAATTGTTTTTTATTTTCATGTTATGGAACTCAGTTAGGGTTGGGTTAGGATTAGCCCTAATTTTTTCTTATTATTTGGACTTGTTTAAATTAGATCTAAATTTAATTCGTTGATGTTTGGTTTGTATTTTTTAGTTCGTGTTTGGTTTGGACAATGAAACTATAGCATAAATTAACACCAATAATTTTTATTAATCATTTCAAATATTTAAGATATATCCAAATAAATGGATTTTTTATAATAAATAATACCTAGTCTAAATTACCATAGTTGCCATCCAATTGGACGATACGATATACCATAATTTTTTCAAATAATAAAAATGTATGAGATGAACATGCAAGAATGTTATTTTTATGGTTATAAGTTCTAAACATATTATTTTCGTGGTTATAAATTCTAAAAATATTATTCTTTAATTTTTTTACTTTTTTCCAATATACACGATATTATACTTTATTATGATGTGACTTAACTTTTCAAATTCATTTGATTTGTAGTATATAAATTAATATATAACTTTGTTGAAATTTTATTACAAATTTGTTTACATTTGGAAGAAAATGATTTCTTAAAATATTTGATTAAATTTTAATAAAATATTAATTTTTATGTACATTTATCGAAAAATATAAATTTATAAGTGATACTTATTTTATTGTAATTAATGAAAAATTGAATGAAATGTTAATTTATTTCTATTTAATATATTTTTATAAATAAATAGAATTAAAAGTATTTTTTTTAAATTAACATGCTAAGTAACATTTTTAGCTTAAAAAATTGATTATTTCACTCTTCACCCATATTTTTTTAAAACTATTTTCTTAATATTTTAAGCTAATGTACTCATGTACTAAACAATTGTACATTACTGTACTAAATTATTCCATTATTTGTTAAATTAATGTGCTAAACTGATTTTTTAAACTAGTGTATTAATTTACATTAGTTTAAACTAATAATTAAATTATATTAGTAAATTTTTTAAAATATTTTCTTCGAAACTATTTTCTTAATTTTTCAAACTAGTATAATAAATTAATGTATATTAATGTACTAAACTATTCCACTGGTTTTTTAACTAATGTAATAAATTATTTTCTTTAAACTAATGTACTAATGTATATTAGTTTAATAATTTTTTAAAACTATTTTCTTTGAATTTTTTTACATTTGTGTACTAAAATATTCCTCTTTTTTTAAATTAATGTCTAAACAATTTTTTTAAACTATGTACTAATGTACATTAATTTATTTTCTCTGAAATTATTTTTTTTATTTTTTAAAAATAATATACTAATTTACTAAACTTATCTTTTGTATTTTTTAAACTGATGTACTAAATTAATAATTTTTTATTAATTTTCTTTGAAACGTGTGATTGTTTCAACACAGAAATCATTAATCACAATTAATAAAAAATCATTTATTTAAATATTATAACTTAATTATTGATAAAATTATTATCTTTTTACTAATTTTTAGATACAGTAATTATAAATGTAAAATAAGGACAAGAAGTTAGAAGTTAACAATACTCGACATATTTTTGTAACAAATGATTTTTCTTTGTTACATACAAAATCATAAAATTCATCGAAAATAAATGAATAATATACTTTTATTTGGGAGAAAGTGTATTTTTTTCCAAACATAGTAAATATCTTTATAATTATGAATTATATATGTTTTATTATGTAGCCAAATTCAGTAAAGAATCAACATAGACATACTGATCTTATGATGAATTTTTTTTCTTTCTTTGATTTGTTCTTGGAAGAAAATTATTGATCTTTAATTAATTTTATTTTTACTTCTTCCTAACCCTATATTCTAATAATGTTTTTTTATTGCTTGCTAATTATTATTATTATTATTATTATTATTATTATTATTATTATTTTAACACTACTAAATTGTTAATTCAAAATTCATACAAGTCCAACGGATACAACAAATTTATCTGTAAAAAGTAACATTATTAATGGTATGGATAAAGACAAGAATCAAGACAGGTCATGCTATAATGGTAAAGGTCTGATTTGTAAATAAAGTTTATGATTATTCTAATATATTCTCCATTTGTACTAATTAATATGATTTCAATATGCAGCTATTTTTAATAATAAACTCAAAAGAATAAAAAAATTTACAGCCCTAACATTTTTAAATATAGGGTAAATTACATAATATAATTCCTTACTTTTCACATTTTTATATTTTAATTCTTTTTTATGATTGATTCTTTATTTTTAATTTTTTTAATTTTATCTTTTATGTTTTTATGTTATAATTTGATCTCTTTATTATTTAATTTTTATTTATTTAATTTAAAATTTAAAACTAACTTGAAATTAAATTTTAAAAATAAATAGAAGAAATTAAAAAAATTAAAATGCGAACTAAAGAACTAAACCAGGCAAGAAAAAATTTCACTTAACTTAATAATTATTAGGTAATAAAATGATAGAATATTGTCACGACCTTAATTTTTTAAGTATCGATCGTGCGGTACTTAGTATCGTCCGTTGCATTAAGCCTGCTTTTTAATCCGAATGAGACTCCAAAGAGACTAGAAAGAGAGTTTGTAAAGAATGCTTTATATTGCTCTAGAGAGAGTTTATGTTACAAGATGCTAAGAATTCCCAAGATGATTACAAATGAAGACCAATAGGTCTATTTATAGCGTGGCACCAAGCTTAAGACTATGCCACATCTTTCTAGATCCTTCTAAGTCTAGAATGTACAAGAATCCTCTAGTGTTATGTACAATATGCCACAAGGTTCTAGGACCTTCTAGCCAACTCTAGAGTCTTCTAGGAGTGTCTAGCTTCTTCATGCAAGTTCTAGGATGTTCCGTAAGCTTTCAGCGGCTTCTACATCCTTTAAGAACCATCCACCACATTCTAAAATATTCCAGTCCATTTTAGCACCTTCTAGTGTGCTCTAGAACATTCTAGGGTCTTCAAAGCTTGAGTTGAGTCCGTCCAACTCTAGCCCTTTCTAGACATCTCTAGGCCACTCTAGAACTTTCCTAGGTAGAAAAGTCTAGATCCTTTAGGCAAGCACCATTTATTTAGATTTTGCAGGACAATTTGAGCTGGACGTGACACCCTCTCCCACTCAAGTTCACGACGCCCTCGTTGCGCCTTCAAGCTTGAACCTCTCTATGTCATCTTTGAATTGCCACAAAGAATCCTCAGGTTCCCAGCTTGTCTCTACATCCAGGGCGTTCTTCCATTTGACCAAGTATTCTTGATAACTTGGTACGCCCCTTCGTCGGATCAAGCGGTCTGCCAAAATTGAGTCTACCTCTTTATCGAAGGAGGTTACCACTACGGTAGGTGCCCTCTTGGATTCTTCCCGACTTATGTCTTCCTTGTCTCTATGAAAAGGTTTCAGCATACTTACATGAAAGACCGGATAGATTTTAAGCTTTGGAGGGAGTTGCAGCTTGTAGGACACCTTACCAACTTGCTTGAGGACTGGAAATGGCCCTTCATACTTTCGTACTAACCCCTTATGGACCTTCCACAAGGACTTAAACTGTTGGGGCAATAGTTTGACAAGGACCAAATCACCTTCCTGAAATTCAACCATCATTATTTTCTTGTCAGCCCACTTCTTCATCTTCTTAGATGCCTTGTTCAAATAGGCTCGGGCTAATTCAGCTTGCTCGTGCCACGCCTTGGCAAATTTGAAGGCAACAGGACTCTTTCCTTCATAACTTGTGGCCAAGGCATGAGGAGTCATGGGTTGCTGCCCCATGACGATCTCAAAAGGACTCTTCACGGTAGACTCGCTCCTTTGTAAGTTATATGAGAATTGGGCTACATCTAGCAACTTAGCCCAATCATGCTGATTGGCACTCACAAAGTGCCTGAGATACAACTCCAGCAATGCGTTGGCACGCTCGATTTGTCCATCACTTTGGGGATGAAAAGCTTGTGGAGAAGTTCAAGTCTGATCCCAACAACTTGAACAATTCCGTCCAAAATTTTCCTGTGAATCGTGGGTCTCGATCACTCACGATATTTGATGGAATCCCCCAATGCTTTAAAACATGTTTAAGGAACAAGCGTGCCGTCTCATATGTCGTGCAATCCATTGAGACATGTATGAAGATTGCATACTTGTTGAAGCGATCAATTACTACAATAATGCTACCAAAGCCATTTGATTTTGGCAAGAAAGTGATGAAAATCCATAGAGACGCTCTCCCATGGTCTCTCTGGAATGGGCAACGGTTCTAGAAATTCTCCGGGTGCATGCTACCCTATCTTGTCTTGTTGGCATACAAGACAAGTCCTCACATAAGCTTCAACATCGTCACGTAGTTGAGGCCAGTAGTAGATTGACTTGATCAAAGCAGGGGTGCGCCTCATTCCTGGGTGTCCAACCCATAGCGAATCATGGCACTCCTTGATAAGCTCTTTCCTTAAGCTCTCCCACTTCGGCACAAAGATGCGATTCTGCTTGGCGTAGAGTAGTCCGTCACTCAGCCAAAATTGCCTTGTCTTTCCTTCCTTGATGAGGGAAAGGAGGTTTTGAGCAAGGGCGTCATGCTCCAACCCTTCTTTGATCTTTTCCAACAAAGGACTACTTGGCCTACTCAAGGGTACTAGCTCCGCCTTTCGACTCAGTGCATCAGCCACCACGCTTTCGCTGCGCAACTCCTATTTTTCTCCCTGATAAGGGCTCATTGTTGATGGTCTTGTGTCAAGATCCAACTCAACTTTGTGGTCCACCACCTTCCTTGGAGGTAACCGTTTGGGCGACGCCTCGGGCATCACATCATGGGACTTATCTGAGACAACTTGCACGTTCGTCGGCAAGCTTGGCTTTGGCGACTCCTCATCATCGTACTCTTTTGAGATGGTTAGGTAACTCACTTTTTCTCTCTTCAATTCCTTCTTGAATTGAAGTGCCGAGAGAGCTTGGGTCGTACGTTTGGTGGTCTTGTTCGTCAGTACCACGCAAGCCTTCGAACCATCCATAATGCACATAGAGTTTGAACATGGCACTATGAAAGCTCTAACCTGGTCAAGAACTCCATGCTGAATAGCATCGAGTAGTCATCTATAGGCGCCACTGATAAGTCCACTTGGCCAGTCCAAGCACCAAGACTGACCTTAACTCCTCGAGCGACTCCATGTAATGGCAGTGCTGCTGAGTTAACTACTTTGAGAGATCCCCCTCCATGGACAACCTTCAGGCCGAGTCTTTTTGCTTCCTCCACTGAAACAAAATTATGAGATGCACCTGTGTCCACCAAAGCTTTGGCGACCTTCCCATTGATGGTTGCATCTACATACATCAAGCCTTTGGGGGTCTTTGGGGCGCTCTGCATTGCACCAAGTAGGCGCAAAGAACCCATCTTTGCACCTTCGTCCGACTCGCCTCCATCCTGATCATGAGTGGAAGCAACTAAGGCACTCAATGCCTTTCTTTTCGGACATTCACGTGCCTAATGTGGTCTGTCGCAAATGAAGCACGTCACACGGGGCTTGGAGGCACCACAATCCTCCTTTTCCTTCCCATTATCCTGTGGTTTGAATGAGGAGCCATCTTTATGATTCTTGGGTCCCTGACTTTTAGCGTGGCCTACCCCATTCTTTCCTCCAACAAACTTTTTATCTGTGGCTTTTGAGCTGTCCTTATTTATGGAGTAGTCAATAAAGCTTTCCGCGATTGCAATAGCCGAAGACAAGTCTTGGATATCACATCGCTTAAGCTCGAGGTTAGCCCATGATTAGAGACCATCCATGAACAAGAATAGGGCATCCTTGTCTGATGTGTCAGGAACTTCGAGCAGCAGGGTTGTGAACTCCTTCACGTAGTCCCTTATACTACATGTTTGCTTTAACCGTCGCAATCGGCCTCTTGCCTCCTCTTCAGCATTTACGGGGAAGAACTGCATTTTGAACTCCCTTTTGAAATCTTCAAAGGTTTCAATCGTGCAAACCCCTCGTTGCACATCTCCATGCCTCCATCTCCACCACAACATAGTAGTGTCGGACAAATACATGGCAGCAGTTCGGATCTTGCTGGCATGGTCCGTTATGCCAGTAGCCTCAAAGTATTGTTCCAGCCCCCATAGGAAGTTTTCAACTTCCCTAGCATTCCTAACACCATTGAAGGTCTTAGGCTTGGGAACATCCACCCTCTTAGCCTCAATAACGGTGGTTGTGCTAGTTCCCGCGGCCATCGTCCGCTTACATAGAGCTAGATCACCACCCATGTCCTCCACTCTAAGCAAGACATTAGCAAGTTCTCTTTGGACGAGATCTCTTACCTTGGCAAGTTCAGCTTTTAACCCATCAATCTCTTGCCTTAACCCACCGTCTAGCTCGTTGAGGGACATCTTAACCGCTGCATGGATCTCCACATCCTCGGCCTCCAAGCCATTGCAACGTTCCTCTAAGTTGTCCACCCTGTCAAACAGCTCCCCTAAGCTGTCCTGCGTACTCCCCACACGTGCTTCTAAGCTAGAGATTATGTCTTTCGACTTGGCTCGAGATTCCTTTGATGGTTTCCGTGTTTCCTCACGCCCATGTTCCATAGGTGGAACATCGACGCTCGGCGTAGATGGAGCAACGTTCTTCATTATGCCAAAGGTAGAAATGCTTCAACCGAAAGCTCTGATACCAACTGTCACGACCTTAATTTTTCAAGTATCGATCGTGCGGCACTTAGCACCGTCCGTTGCACTAAGCCTGCCTTTTAATCCGAATGAGACTCCAAAGAGACTAGAAAGAGAGTTTGTAAAGAATGTTTTGTATTGCTCTAGAGAGAGTTTATGTTACAAGATGCTAAGAATTCCCAAGATGATTACAAATGAAGACCAATAGGTCTATTTATAGTGTGTCACCAAGCTTAAGACTATGCCATATTTTTCTAGATCCTTCTAAGTCTAGAATGTACAAGAATCCTCTAGTGTTATGTACAATATGCCACAAGGTTCTAGGACCTTCTAGCCAACTCTAGAGTCTTCTAAGAGTGTCTAGCTTCTTCATGCAAGTTCTAGGATGTTCCGTAAGCTTCCAGCGGCTTCTACATCCTTCAAGAACCATCCATCACGTTCTAGAATATTCCAGTCCATTCTAGCACCCTCTAGTGTGCTCTAGAACATTCTAGGGTCTTCAAAGCTGGAGTTGAGTCCGTCCAACTCTAGTCCTTTCTAGACATCTCTAGATCACTCTAGAACTTTACTAGGTAGAAAAGTCTAGATCTTTTAACCAAACACCATTTATTTAAATTTTACGGGACAATTTAAACTGAACGTGACAATATGCCCTCATTTCTTTCCGCATAATAATAATAATAACAATAATAATAATAAAGAGCTTGTACAGATAGGGCCTATACAATGAAAACAAATAAAAAAAATACCAAATGAAAACACAGTAGCAACAAAATAACTACATAGGTTAATTTTTTGGACAAACATATTTGTATAAAATGCAAATACGTATACATATTTTTTGACAAACATAATTCACAAAACTGAGTTTTAATCAATTAATAAAGAAAAAATAGAAACTAATAATAATTATAAAAAAAATCTCCATCTCAACCGTTAAATACAATCCATCATTTAAACATAAAAAAAATTAGTACAAAAATATTCAATTATTTAATATGATGTTATTTTTAACTTTATTGGTTAAAAAAATACATATAATTATTTTAGTACCATGTTAAAAATATATATATTTATTTATATAATAAGAAAAATAAATATTTTTTTAAAGATTAAAAATAAAATTATATATAATATCATGTTATTAAATTAAAATGTATTACATCTAATATAAGATTCCATACGTCTAGATACGAGTAGACATGTAACTATAAAGAGAATTTAAACCCAATGATGCCAAAAGAAATCAAAGATTATCAACACTTAATATACAAAACCTTCCAAATCAACAAGAAAATAAAATCATTAAATATTTTCCATGCTGAAGATTAACAAGAAAAAATTACTTACAGTTAATCCTACCATAAAATAACGAACAACAACATTAAATACGTTTAAATAAGTTCAACAACAACAACAACAAAATTCTTTTATTTCCATTTTATTTTAGGATATATTTTCCCATTAAAGTTTATTTGTAATATCAATTTATTATCTTTTAAGACTTTAAGTTTTTTAATTACAATACAAATATTTATTATTTAATTGAATATTAATTTAATAAAGAATTGATAAAATTGTACTTTATTTTAATAACAATAAAGTAAAATAATTTATGGATACTTTTAATGATTTTTTCTTAAAAAATTTTTAAAAAAATATTTTAATAATATTAAGCGTAGTTTAATTAAGTGATTTTTAACATTAAGTTGTTTATTATTGAATAAATTTAAATGATTATAATTTATTTTGAAAACATCCAATTAGATGACATAAAAGGAAAATGATGTGTTGAAATTTTGTTTAATAGTAAAAAATATAATATGAACTTATAATGGTATTTTTTTGTTATAAATTCTTAAAGTATTTTTTTTTCTTTTTTTATTTATAAGATACAATATTATACTTGTGAATTGATTTTTCAATTCATTTGATTCTGTAATATATAACTTGTTCTCTTATTTATGACATAAATTATAATTTTGTAATATTTAATCACATAGTAATTAAAGTATAATAGTATTAAATTAATTTGATAAATTTAAAAGCATTTAGATTAAATTTTATGAATTTAATAGTCTAAATAAATAATTTATGAAATAGATATATAAATAAGTTGATGTTTTTATTAGTTTGTGATTTAGATACCATAATTCCCCTTTTTGTTATTATAGATTATGTTTAATCTCATTTATATAATATTTTTTATTTAATAAAAACGAACTTAATTAATTTTAAATTTTATTTTATTTTCTGTAAGAAATGTTAACTTGGTGAAAAAAACTCAACTCGTTGCAATCACTATCTTTTGTTGTATTTACAGTCGTAACAAAAAACAAATCCTCAAATGTGTTACGAAAAGCAACCAAATTAATATATATTCCTCCCATTTTAAAGACAATGTGTGATTTTGTTGTTAACTTTAGGATGATCATTTATATAATTTTTCCAATATTTTACTAGCTGAATTTGTACACACAAAATGTTTAATTATAAATTTTTTTATTTGTGTAATTAGTATAGAGAATGTTCTTCAACTTAAAATATTGATTCCTCCCATATTATATATATATTTTTTTAAAGAGAGGGACATTTTAAATTTTTTTTTATTAAAATACAAAATTGTAAGAAATTGAGACATCATTAATTATTATTCTTCGTAATTAAGTTAATAATCTTGCAATAAAGTTTATTTTTCTCTTATTTTAAAGGTTTGATTGCATTCACAAATAAAATTTATATATATTTGTATAACATAAAAAAATATTTTTTTCATATTTAAAATTACAATATATATGTTATAATGTTAAAAACAAGTTATTTTTTTTTAAAAAATTAAAAATAAAATCATATAAATAACTAGATCGTAATGTTAAAAACAAGTTATTTTTTTAAAAAAATTAAAAATAAAATCATATAAATAACTAGATCGTATAAAAACTAAAAATTATTTTAAATCACATGATTAAATCACAATATATACAATTGTGATTAAAAATAGAAAAAAAAATAGTTTCATGTAAGCTCTTTTGTTTAAGCTATTTAGTATATTTGTTTAGAAAAATATTTTAAGTTGTAAATTATATATCAAATAAAAATAAAGTTAATTTATAATCTAATTTTTTAATAAATATAATTAAATAATACATGTGATAATAAAATTATGTTTAAATTTTATTAAAAATTTGTTTATATATGAAATAAAATAATTTTTTAATTATATATCTATTAAAATATATAAAAATATATGTGATACACTTATCTCATTATATTTAATAAAATATCAAATAAAAAGTTAAATTTATCTTAAAATAATGCTTTTAGCTTAAAAGAAATTACTCCGACCCTTCTTCCTTAAGGAAATAAGTAAAAAAGGGAAAAATAGTGTGTTATTTCAATACAAAAATCATTTACTAGAATCAATAAAAAAATATTATTTATCACAATGTTGTTACTTAATTATTCTATTCTGATTGCTCTAGTTGATAAATTATTATTATTATTATTATTTATTTTTAGATACAATGTAAAATGAAGATAACAAAGTGAAATTACAATGTTCAACATTTTTCTAACAAGTGATTTTAATTTGGTTGTTACATACAAAATCATAAAATTCATCAAGAACAAATATATAAATATATTTTTATTTAGGATACATAAAACTAAATTATTATTAAAAAAAATTTATTGACACTCAATTGTTAATTCAAAGTATACAACGGATACAACAAATTTAATTGTGAAAAATAAAATTGGATAGGACGAGATATTAAGACAGGACAGAGTATGATTGTAAAGATCTTGATTCTTCTAGCTAATTCTCCCGTTGTACTAATTAATATTTTAGTAAAATTAATGCAAAAGAACCAAATAAAAAAAAAGGCCATAAATGTTTTCATATTTTATACTTAATTTTTTATTATTTTTTTTATAATTGATTCCTTTAACTTTTTTATAATTTTTACTCTTTTATCTTCTTATTTTTTTATCTCTTAATTTATTCTTTTTACTATTTAATTTTTAAATATTTTTCTTTTTCAAAAACAAATATTTATGTTTTTTTATATCTATACTATATATAAAAATCTAAATCCTAAAATGTTTTAATAAAATTATGTACATATTTTATAATATTAATTATTATTGTCATTATTTATTATATAAAATATTTAAAATGATACTTTTTATCAATTAAGTAATAAATATTTGATAACTAAAATATTGATAATTATCTATATTAAATTTATTTATTATTTGATATAAGGTTTTTTATTATAATAAAGTAAATAATTAATTTTTTACAATTAATAATCTTGAGTCTTTTTTTATTAATTATGTTATAAATTATCAGTAAATAAATTATTAATGATTATCTATTTAGATCTTATATTTTTTTATATAGAAGCTTATTTATTATAAATAACATAAAAATATTATTTTAAGTAAAAATAAAGTTATATTATCTCAAAATATTTATTACTATTGAAAATTTCATACGTAATAATAATTACACAAGTTAATTGTTTTAAGTAATCGGGACCTAAATGAGGAGTGAAAACGATAACTCATAAATTTTTTTCATAAGCTATATTCTAATTCAATCAAGCATGTCATATGAATGTGAATTAAGCAAATAATATAACGAATGTACAAGATAACATGTTCAATTCAATACATAATAAAAATAACTAGCAATAAAAAAGAACAAACTGTGGTAAACATATTAATGATAATATGCCTCGTATGCTCCTGTCTAAGCTAGCATCATGTACAAACATCTCACATTATGCAAATTAGTCATACATGTATAAAAGCTATAAAAGATTTACAATCACTTCAAGATCTCATATGTAGGAATATATTTGGTAAATGATGGTTGTACTTTCACAACATACAATAATATATTACATGAAAAGCCATAATAAAGAGTAAAACACTTGGTATAATATCAAGTAAGGAAATATTGTTTCCTTAAAGACTCACACCAAACTCCTATATAGATAAAACATGGAAACAATATAAATTAATCAGGAAGTAGACAGATTTATTCAATAAAATGAAATAATACACAAAAGCTATAAGCATGCTACTTAGAAAGAAAAGAAAGCATGCGACAACATATAACAAAGAAGCTTTCTAATCAAAGTTTACATCTAGTATGTTGGTACACACAATAAAAAATCATATTATACTCACACAAACTGATCATATATAATAACATTGAAGGAGTTAAAGACCCGATATACAATTAGGTTAACGAGATACCAATTCCTTAAGGATTCGTCTCAAATATAAAAACAATAGATAGATAATCACTTAACTGATAATCATAGAAACAATATAAATAAACATAGATAGGTGGTAAATAAGTAGCATATATATGTAAACAATTGAGCATGCACAATACCATATATAATGAGGTAAATCCATATAGAACCCTACTCGATACCAAAAAAATCTATTAAGCAACAAAACAATTACAACCCTAATAGAAACCAAACCTTCATTACCTCTATCAATCGAGATCACTATCTAAACTATCTCTTATTTTCCTCGTTTGCTGCCTTCGTAATAACTTGGTTCAACATACGAACCTAATTTTCCTCCAAAACGAGCACTACTCAATGTAGTTTGATCAGCTACCAACAATCAATAAAGTGAATAAGAATGTGAACAACCAAACTTGAGGACCACCCTCAACCACAAACAAACAATAACTACCATGGGAAACCCATTCAATCATAAACCATAAATAGTCTACATGGGACACATAGTCAACCATGTATCGTATACGACCAACAACTTGAAAAAATTGCATCATATCAACTACCAGTCGATACACCTCTTACTATCATACAAGCTACTTACCTAAGAAAAAGTTACATCCTAACAACTACCAGCTGGTACATAACTCACACATATATATGCTTTTCATATAAAACAAGTTGTATCAAAGAACCCACTAGTAGACATATGACTCATAACCACACAGGCTCCTCACATAAAACTCACTCACAAACATCGCCTCAATTACTCACCACTTAAGAGTATTATTTTGCTAACAGAGTTACAAATCACTAATATTGAACCACACTCAAGGTAATAATGATCCAAAAATAGAAAATAATATGTCAATTTGACAGAGCTTCGCTATGATTTTTCTAGAAGAGAAACAAGAAGAGATGGGGTATTTACATAAGTCACTCAAGCTCATGGCTACCCTTGCCAAGTAATTTTGATAAATACTACACCCAAAATGAAACAAAAATATGATGACAATGTCGACAAGCGAGCTTGTTCAATCTAGCATGCATACTACAAAAACTAATTACATGTTGTGTGTAAACATGCTCGCATATAAAATATATCTAACTATGTGCATGAGTGTATTACTAATCGTCAGTAACTAACCTTATATAGAGAAAGAAAAATACACTAAGTAAACTAAACAGATTCTGTATTTGCATATGTGAAGTCAACACACAAACATAAAGTACAAGAGGATATACAAATATTATATTATTTTTTAATAAATATTTTTGTAATGTTTTGTGAAAATGAGAAATATACATTACAATTTGTTTTTAATATAATGTATTTATATGATTGGTAGTCAAAACTTTTGTTTAGAATAAATGATATCAACATAAGATAACATGTGTAAAGCACATGAACTTGACTAGTTATAACAAATATGTATGTAATTTCAGAGAAAGAGACAAGGATTCCTATCATTGCCTTGCCCTTTATCATTAAAACAGGGATCTTGTTGTCCTTGTTTTAGTGTCCTTTTTATTACTTTCAACTAGTGAATTCTTATATGAATATGTCATATTGAGGAAAATTGACAACCTTAACTTATGTAGAGTAGCTTTAATTTATTTTTCTATTTTTAAACATAAAAATGTAACACATTTTATGCTAGCAGAATAAATCAATTTTACTATTTACTACAAAAATCTAAGTGAATTTTAGATGCATTTGTAAATTCCCTTTTCTCATTACTCATAATATTTTATATTATAGGCATCAATAGGTATTAATTTCTTTTGGATCGTGCAATTAATGTTCATGCCATTTCTTTAGTCCAAATTTTAATTCTAAATATTATGAAAAGTATAAATTATTTTGATCAAATTATTTACTTACAATAGTGAAAAATTAAGATGTTTACAAGTATAAGGATAACTATAAATCATCTAAATTAACCAAAATCGCCTAATTTTGGATTAGACTCCATTTTTTTATCAAAATCTTTTAGAGGTAAGACTTACCACTATTGTTATAAGACATTACTTTATTGTCGTATGCCTTACCATGAAACTGATAAGCCTAATATGACTTTCCAATGCCTTCTCACACTGGGAAAATTACATCCCACATATTTTATTTTTTATCAAAATCGCTTGGATGGAAGACTTTTCACTATTGTGGTGAGACATTTTCTTGTCGTGGTAAGCCTTACTACGATACTAAATTACTTTTCAAAGCATTCTCATATTGATCCAATGTATTCCAACACTAGGCCAATGCCTTCCCACACTTACCGAAAAGTTCGCCAAAGGCCACCAGAGGCCTACAATGGTTACTAAAGCTCCGTTCATGACTCTATAGTGTAGGAGAATTTGATATTAATATTGTATACATACAATATAGGGGAGGTTACTTTCATAAAAATAGATTTAGTTGTAAAATTCCTACTGATTTAATAAATCTTTCTTATAAATCTAAATTAAAATGAATAATATGTTATGTCATATTATACTTCGTGATATAAACTACTAGCTTTTATTTTATATTTATATAGTTATATTTAACAATATTTTATAATACACAAGTAAAATTAGGTAAAATGAATTTTATGATAGGATTAATGGTGGTTTTGATCATTGTGATGTAGTTGGTACGAGTTCAACCAGTGTTTCACAAGTTGTTGAGTATATAGTACCAGATTTTGTTGTAATGCACTTTATTATTATCATCATGAGATAAGCTAAATGAAGGATGTTGTTATGGTGTATACCAATAAGTAACTTATTGGTGGTTAAGGAATGATAGTAACTTATACATGTGTCAGTTTGTAAGTAGAAGACTTTGTGTATAAAAATGTTAGTATATATAGCGGTGTGAATGAGATACATGTTCGTACATGGTGTGGAAGAAATAAATTATGAAGATCTTATATAATTTTGATATGAAAAGTATTATTTAAGTTTTCATAATCAATTAATTATTATGAAGTTAGTTCGAAGAAATTATATAATATGGAAGAAACAAATTATGAAGATCTTATATAATTTTGATATGAAAAGTATTATTTAATTTTTCATAGTTTGGCTAGTTTTCATAATCAGATAATTAAGAAATTACATAGTATGGAAGAAAAAAATTATAAAGATCTTATATAATTTTGATATTAAAAATTTTCTTGTTGATGACCCACTACAAATAATACTTTCAAACGGCTTAACTAATACAATCTTTATGTTTTAGAGCAAGCAAGATTATATGATACAAAGTAGGTTAATGAACTACATAAGCCAAGAAATACTTAAAGAAATCTCACATTTCAAGTCTGTTAAAGAAATGTGGAAAGATCCAAAGAGATATTTTCTTTATAACTCTAAAGCTAGAACCATTTAGTTAAGGCAAAAAAATAGGATGAATATTGCTCAGCTCTAAAGACAACTATGTCTACTTTGAGTTTTATGTTGATTCATGTTGTGCAAAAGACAACATCACCAATAAAGAACTACTCAAGGGAGCTCAATGTGAAGGACTCGTGCTTTTGATCTTCCACTGAAAAATTATAAGAGTAATTTGTCTTTTCCTTCCTTTCTTGTATATAACATAACTGTTAAAATATCATAATTAACTTTTGTTTCTCATTTGTCTTTATGGGACAAACGTCTTGCACATTCTTCTGTACCAGTGGTAAAGAAAGATTTACAAAATTGTTATATTGTTGTCTAATAATAAATCATTTCATTTACCTTATAATACTTGTCATCTTGGTAAAATTTCACAAACTTTTTTTCTCTTCTTCTAACACTTGGTCTAGTGAACAGCTAGGTGTTGTACACTCAGATTTAGGGTGTCACATGTTTTTTTCAAGAATGAATACAAATATTATGTGCAATTTGCAAATGAGTTTCCTAGATTTACTTGGATCTATTTTTTAAAAGTCAAGAATTCAGTTTATAATGCTTTTTTTGCAATTTAAAGTCATGGATGAATTGCAATTAAATGCTAAGGTTAAAATATTCCAATCTGACTGGGGTAGTTTTGAAAGCTCACTCATATGTTTTCTCAAACTATCATTCATCAAATCTCTTGTCCTACCATTCATGAAAAAATGAATTGGTAGGGAGAAGACACAGGAAAATAGTTATTCAAGGTCTTTTGTTGAGGTGAGGGCAATAATATACCTATTGTTGCTAAAACTTAATGGGTTAGTCCCAAAATTTTCAAGTTACGACATTAGTTCCTATAATTTTTTAGAGGGAGTTTATTTAGTCCAAATTTCATTTATTTTGTTAAATCATAACAAAAGTAAAACGTGATTTCAGGGGAAATTTTTTCTTGAATGTTTTCCGTACTCCTCTATTGAATTGGACCAATTTTGGCACATTCTCAGACATTATAAAACTTGGATTATACACTTAATTGGACTAACTTCATTAAATTATAGAACTTGAATGTCTAATCTAAAACTTACGGGACTAGTGTGCATATTATCACATAATTATAGGACAAGTAGTACATTTTTCCCTTTTTGTTGTGGCCCAAGATTTAGATCTTTTAGAATACTCGGGTGATGCTCTTATTCTATTATATATCTTTTAAATTGTTTACCTACCTTCTTATTGGAGATGTTTCTCATTTAGAGATTTTGTTTCACATCAAGCCTCACTATCAATACTTAAAAGTATTTAGATGTTTGAATTATCATTTTATTATACCTTTTAATAACCATAAGTTGCAATATAGATCAACAACTTGCACATTTCTTAGCTATAGTCCATATTATAAAGTATACAAATGTTTAGACTCTAGTAGAATTTTTTTTGTTTAGTCATGTTATGTTTAATCAGGAAAAGTTTTCTTTTACTTCAAAATTATCTACTCTTTCTAACTCTTTATTATTCTTAATTACAAATGTTTTGCTAGTTTCTTATATTGACAATGATTGTCCTACTCGTGTAAAGTCACCATCTATGTATTTTTCTCCTATAATTACTTTTGTTCCTAGTCCTCTCATGTCCTCATGCTCAAAGTCTTTATCCCTAATCTCTAGTCAATAATTAAATTCAAATGTACTTGTTTCAATTATTCTGTCTCGATATTTATTCTTTTGTTTGTATTGTCCCTCTTTATTTTTCTTTTTTTGCTCATGAACTAGTGTATTTTTTTGTGACTCAAACCAATTACCATCATATGATAACTAGACCAAAGGTTGGTTTTTACAAACCTAAATTACTTATTATTGAACCAAGTACTAAAACAAGCCCTTAGTCATGATGGTTGTAAACATTCTATGAAATCTTACTTTGATGCATTACTAAGAATTAAAACGTGGGTTTTAGTCCCTCTACATGCTAATAGAAAAATCATTGTTCTAAATGGATCTAGAGAGTTAAAGAAAGGTTTGACAAAACTATTAAGAAGCTCAATTCAAGATTCATTGCTCAAAGATTTCATCATCTTCAAGGTTTTTATTTTCATGAGACCTTTAGCCCTATAATAAAGCATGTTATTATTAGAGTCATTCTAAGTTTGGCTTTGTCTAAGAAATGGAAGCCTCACTAGCTTGACATTAATAACGACTTTCTCAATGAAACTTTTCAAGAGAAATTTTATATGGAATAACCTCGTAGATTTGAGGATTTTATTTATCCTAATCATATATGCAACTTGTAAAAATTTAAATGGGTTTAAACAAGTTCCACAAGCTTGATTTGATATAATATTAGTTTCTCTTTACACTATTAAATTTTTCAAGTTTTGCACAAAACCTTTACTTTTTTATAAGTTTGGTAATTCAATTATGGCCTATTTTATGGTCTATGCAAATGATATTATCATCACTAGCAGTGGTAAAAGTGAGATTCAATAGCTTATTGCTTTGTTGCATAATAATTTTACTCTCAAATGTATGAGCTTGTTACACTATTTTCTTGGCATAGAAGTGGTTGCTCTACCTTATGGAGATATGTTTCTCACTCAGTATAAATACATTTAGAACTTTTTTGTTAAAGCTAGTATGAAAAATGACAAACCAATTTCTTCTTTTAGGCTTATTTTTCCTATTTTGTTTGCTTAGGATCATGTTGTCTATAACAAAGCTTATTTTTTATAGAAGTATAGTTAGTGCTTTGCAGTATGTTACATTTACACAGCTAAGCATTACTTATACAGTTAATAAGATATGTCAATTTATGTTTAATCCAAATGAGATACATTGGATAGCATTCTAAGGCTTTGTGTTACTTGTATGGCACCGTTTCACATGAACTTTTGTTTAAACCTTCTAACCAGTTCATTGTTACAAGATTCACTAATGCATATTAGGGATCTTGTGTTGATGTCATAAGATCCATTTATGGCATCAGTGTGTTTCTTGCTTCCCATCATGTGATGTTGTGTTCTAAAAAGCAATTGATTGTTTCCATATCCAACACTAAGGTCAAGTATAGAGCTTTAACTTATGCTGCCATTGAAGACCTTTGGTTGAAGGCTTTATTGAGGGAAATGTGTGTGTAGTTCTACGATCCCTATTATGTGGTGTGACAATGTAAGCATTGTTGCTTTGACTACTAATCTTATTCTTCATGCTCGTACCAAGCATGTTGAGTTGGAAATGCATCTTATTAGAGAAAAGTTTTTTGGTCGAGAATTTTAGTTCAACATATACCATCATATGAATAACTTCCAAATATACTCGCTAAATCACTTGGAATACAACTTTTTTTTATGCTTCATAACATACTCAACATGCCTTAATTCCATTGAGTTTGAAGAGGATGATAGGACTTATGGTGGTTTTGAATATTATGATCCAGATGATATTGTTCAATTGATGTTTCACAAGTTATTGAATTTACAACTTGTACGGGCTTATAGTTGAAGGATGTGCAATATGTAGTACTAGAGTTTGTTGTAATGCACTTTATAAAGCTAATCACAAGATAAGCTAGATGAAGTATGTTGTTATGCTAAGGAACAAGAGTAGCTTGTACATGTGTCAGTTTGTATGTAAAAGACCGTAAAGAAAGTGTAAGTGTACTATGTACAGTGGTGTGAATGAGATACACAATGATACAATTTTCTATATTCTTACTTTCTCTTTCTCTCTCTAAGCCACTTGCTTTCTCATTTCCATTGTTATGATCTATCACTTTTAGGAAAGTGAAGTTGTTACTCTTTTCTTTATTTTAAATCTTAATGTATCACATGTACATATTTTCATTTTTAATATGATGCTAATATGCTAACACTTATAACAAGCATACATCTTCGTACCAAAAGTTAAATAATTACAAAAGTTATATGTTTGTTATACCATCAAATTATGTTATAAATATATTATCTAACTTTTTATTATAACAAATATAGCATTGAAGTATTATAAGTGTTATAAAAATATCATCTACATTACATAGATTGTATTTTTTTGTAACATTTTTCTTATTACAAATATAGTACACATTAGAATGTATTTTGTAACACTTATGGTACTTTTGTCATATTGTTATTCGGATAAACTTAATATTTTTACCACTTTCTTAATAATTCAATAGTACATTTATTAGTTTACCCTAAAAAAGCATCAATTATGCATTTCATCATTATACTTTTTTGGATTTTATAATTTAATCTCTCGACTATTTTCCATTCCAATGTTCTTTATCTTTTCATATAATACATTTAGTATAAATTTAAAATTAAATTGAAAATGCAATATATTAGTCAAAGTCAATGTGTTAAAATTATTTTTCGACGTGATTAAGTTTCTTGAATTTTAAAATTTAATGTATTTAGTTTATTATATTTAAATTTAAAATAAATGAGTTAGAAATAGAATAAATAAGAAACATAATATTATTAGGAAACAAAATGAGATATCAAATAGAATACAAAAAGTAAGTAAATATTATGTAATTTACTCTTAAAAAACTCTATATTTAGTAAAAGTTAGGAGTTAATTTTTTTAATATTTATATAATTACTTTTGATATTTATATTTTATAGTTAAGAGTGAATCAATAGTTCTAATTTTTTAAGTAATTTTTTACAATTTTTTATCTCAATAGTTAAGATTTATAAGATAGTGAAAAGAGAAAAAAAAATTACTCATTTAAATTATAACTGTTGATAAATAAAAATTTAAATTTTTTGTAATAATTTGTAGCCATTGCTTCTATTCCTTTAATGTTATAGTATTCTTTATTCCAAACTAAAATAAAGAAGAAGAGAGAAAAGAAAAATATCCCAATATCTCATATTGTCTATAACAAAAAATTTATCTTTTATTACTTTTACTTGCTTGTAATTATTAGAGAAAAATACATATAACATAGTAAATACAAAACTTGATAAAAATGGTTATCAAAATAACAAGTACATTTTTAATTATAAATAACTAAGACACATATATAATCTAATATCTAGTGTTATATATGTAAGAGAGAAAGAATGAAATAAGATATAGATAAGGAATGAGAAAATAGATATAGGAGATAGAGTTACAAAAGGAGGAGTTACACTCTATAAGGCATAAGATTTAACTGAATAGAGAAAGAGATAAGCAAGGGATAAGAAGAGATGGGAGAGAAAATGGAGATAGAAAGAATGAGAAGATACTTTTCAATTAATAGGTAATTTTATTTTTAATGTCACTACTTTTAAAAATACATTCAAAAGTATTTTTTATATACGTGTGCAATAAAACGTAAATATCATCTAAGATCTAGCAAATTTGGTGATAGATGACCATTAAAATATTTACAAATCATGCTATGTTTTTTTTAAATATTTAATTACAAATACACTCTAAATATATATTCAAATAAATTTTATTTTGACACACATTTAATTTCAAAGGAAAACTGTTTTTTTCTTTCTTTCTAAGCTTTACTAGGCATATTTTCATGCCGTAGGATTATTATTTTTAAATTAAAATTTCCTTCTAATCTTGATGTTACCGGCGCTCAACTTTCATTTATTTTCACCGCTTCAAATTCCTATTTTTAAAATAAAATATACGTGGAAAAATAATATTATTAAAATTTATAATAAAAAAAATATTTAAAAATTTTAATTAAATAATAATATTAAATAAATTTTAATTAGATAAATATGAAATGATATATAAAAATTTTAATGAAAAGGTGTTATTTTTATAATAAAAAAACTTTAAAAATAATATTTTTATTATTTTTTAATAATATATTATTTTATATTAAATATTATTTAATTTAATAATATTTTTGAATTAAATTATAATAATTTAATTGTATCAATTTAATATTATTATTGTAATATTTTTATTATTATAATTTTAAGTTATTGTCTTTTACAATTTTAAAAAAATAAATCCTATTTCCTATATATTGATTATGACATCAATTAGACAATTTCCGAAATTAGAAAGCGAATTTTTAAGAGAAAAATCAGGTGCAGACGCATGTACTGTAGGAGATGGAACACTCGCACACACTGGGCTCGCTCTAGGTTGCTTGATTTTCCATTTTCTTAGAGTTGCTAATTTGTTCTAGCCTCAATGATTGAAAGTGGGTGGATTAGTTAGGGTATTATTTATTATTTTTAAATATATTTTTTATTAATTAAATTATTATTATTATTTTTTATGAGATATTTATTTTAAAAAAAATTCTATTAATTATATATTTTATTGATTTAAAATAATATTATATATTTTAAAAATAATAAATAATTTTTCGGATACCGTAGGTAAACACGTGGTAAATCAAGGGTTTGTGAGTCATTTTTCTAGTGTTTTATTCCTTATTCCGTGAAGCAATGGCAAACTCGTAACATGTCGTGGCTTGTTATAATTGGATAGGAAAAAGATCCGTGTATTTATTGGAAATCAATGATTGCCTTTTTTTTCTGGTGGAAATCAATCATTGCCTTCTAAAATAAAGCATTTGCAATTATTGATAGATATAAATAAAATTAAAAGGAAAAAAAGACAATAAAGAAATTGGATAAGAAGAGATTACTTGCTGGTTTGGCCAAAAAAAAAAACCTTAGATTAATTCCATAAAGTCGTTGAATTTTAAATTATTTTGAATATACTAATTGATTTAAATTAAATAAAAAACTCTTAATTCGTAATTATCAAATTGGTCGATAAATAAACATTTATTATCATATTAAATAAATTAATTAAAATTTAATAATTTTTATATTATATATATATATATTGTTTTTTTAATTTTTTTCATTTACTTAAATTATAAAATCGATCATAGATTTTTATATCATTAAATCTATAGTTCTTATTGCTTTGAAGTAATTTATCAAATCAAATTAAATAAAAATAGTTATTAAATATAAATTCTACAATTTAATTAAATAAATTAATTAATTTAAATTTAAATATTACGATCCAATAAATACCTTTACCCACATGGTAGGTAATCTAGCTAATGATTTGACATTCATTAAGTTTCATTCTAGGATAATCTCAATTCACCATTTATCCTTTTAATTAGTATTTGTTTTTTTCTTCTGATATTGTTGGAAATTTAAAAATATAAATAGTATAACGATTAAAAAAATCGAGTGAGGAATCTAAGTAGAGTATAGTGTCTTCAACAATTTTCGTAGAATCGTAAATGTTGAATTCAACAAACACTGCAAACACAATTCAACAATCACTGCACCGACGCCAAATATTTTTTCCAATATCCTTTTAATTAGTATTTGTTTTTTTCTTCTTATATTGTTGGAAATTTAAAAATATAAATAGTATAACGATTAAAAAAATCGAGTGAGGAATCTAAGTAGAGTATCGTGTCTTCAACAATTTTCGTAGAATCATAAAGTCATTAACTAGGAGTGAAATCTGCATTCTTATCGGATCAATTCGAGTAATCTTTGATCATGATTGATCTTTATTCTCCATTGTTGAAATCACTTATTATAGACGCAAAAACTCAACAAAGTCCATTCTTTTTGTTACAATTTTTGAAACCAAAGAAGACACAAGATCATTTTGGTTTTATATCTATAAAACTCTCGCAAGTGCACGAATCATTTCATAGAAAATGATAAGTATACTCTCAAGGTTGATCTAAGGAAAGAATTTATGTAGTTTTTAATTTATTATTCAAACTTTTAAAAACGAAATTAAATCCTAAACATCCTCTCACGATATTTTGAACTTTGTGTTTTTAATCTACTAACATAAAAATAAAAATAGATTCAATAAATATTTATACAAATTTTATCATTTATAATAGTAGAATATTTATGGATATAATAACTAAGTTAATTATGCTTGCTCATATTATTTAGGTTATTAAAGATATGAATTGATATTTATTGATTCTTCCTTTTTTGTATGAATACCACCTTTGGTGGGGTTAGATATTCTTTTTTAACTAAACAAATCAATTAACTACTATGGGTGTGGTTGATAACTAATTTGGTTAATTAAATTAATTCCTTTTATAATAAATTGAAAATGAACCATTTAAATGCCACATTTGGTGGGGTTAGACAGTTTAAACTTTATTCAAGGTGTCCAAATTAAACCTAAGAATTTAATTATCCGAGTACTAACTTTCAAGTTTTAAAACCACTACTCAAAACATGTTGTCAATACATTTTCAGATAATAATTCTTATAAAAACTTTTGAAATAGAGCTTCACTCTAACTACCGGGCGATTGTACCAACAAATAAAAGAGCACTACTCTAAATCAGACCAGATAACTAAACCTTAAAATCTAATTTTCAGATTTAAGTTTGTAATGAAAAATAAAATATTTCTCTCTAACATTCTTAATATAAAATCTTGAATAAAAATAAAATCAATTCATTTTAGAGATTTTCGCCTATTTAATATTTCGTAAGCATAACAACGTTATTATTATATCATGTTTACAAACAGCCAACACAATTAAATTTAATCACAGACAAATTAAATATAACATGTAAGAATAAAGCATAAAAAATAACTGTAACGAAAATAAAATCCTTACAGAACTTCGATCCTATTCCCGTTGCTAGAAAACCTCCAAGTGGAATTTGCACTCCCATTTATTGAATCAAAAAGCAAATAAATTACAAAAACATAACTAGTTCTTCTCAAAAAGAGAAGAACTCTAAAACTAAGAAAATTAACTAAAAACTAAGAAAAACTAAAAACTAAGAAATGGAAGAAAGAAAGAGAGAAGAGAATGTGTTTTGAGGTGTGGTATGAAGTGAAGAGAATTGGGGTATTTATAGGTCAGAATGGAGAGAAAAAAGTGAGTCAAAAAATGTTAAAAAATTGTGAAAACGCAGAGTGCAATTGCTGAGGTCATTGATGACGTCATGGGGCGAAATGGTAGCGGCACGCTTGGAAGGAAGGCACAGCGCAGCGAACAAGAATCTTTGAAGCGTCTGCGGACGTGGGCGTCTTGTGGCACACGCGACTGTGCGCTTGCGACTCGGCGGCACGATTTTATCCTTTTTGACATTTTTAACCTTTTTGACCCATTTTGTCCAATTTTTCTATATTTGTTGACATTTCCGCATTTATTTATTAATATATTTGTAATGTATTGCTTCCAGTATTCCTCTTTGAGTCTTTAAGTTATATTTTTAAGCAAAAATACCTGAAAAACAATAAAAATACCAGTGATTTCGAAAAAGATAAATTTATATAAATATATGATAAAACATATAAATATATATATTTTTAATCAATTAATGTGCATAAAATCATGGCAATTTTAGTGCTTTTTGAGCACTCATCACAACCCCCAACGAGTTTCTTGCTAGTCCCTTAGCAAGAAAAGCGATAAAAACTAAAAATTAAACTATCCTAAATTACTTCTGTGGATTGACACAGTTGCATTTAGCCTATGCAACAAGCCTTTAAACCCCTAGGTTGCCCTAGTGGACGAGTTTGAGTCTCGTGAGGGTTTTTAGTAATGATACCCACAAACATTGAACTAAATGTAAAAATTAAAAGAAATAATAAAAACAATCAACTTAAATTACAACAAAATCAAAAATTAACTTTTAAGAATAAAAGAAAACAACATATCACAAAAATGTCTCATACTTTTTAATCTCCTTTAATATCATAATTAAATTCTCAAGCATAAGTTATTTTAATCTCTTTAGACAATCATGATTTATTATAATAATTAGTCAAAATCATTTTCATATTTCATATCAGAATGTATCAATTTAATTTCACCCAATTTCAGTGTCTAGAATATGAATTTACTTCGACTCTATTCCTTATTAGTCAATACTCTCAAAACACTGAATCCTATGGGTTCAAACACTCATACTAATTTATATGCGAAAGAGTTAATGTATAGAAATGAACTAATATGTTCGCATATGTATAAAGAATAAAGGCTCAAAGTGTTATTTTAACATTAATCTCATGAAAAGAATCAAATGTAAAAATTATAAAGATATCATATATAAAAATTATTTTCATGCATAAATCAAACTCATTAAGAAAGAATTTCAAGATATATGCCTTTTACAAATGAAGAGAGTGCAATGACTTTTTAGGAAATTATTTCCTATATCCTTCTTTTGTAATTAGCCTTTACTCACAACTTTGTAGGCAATGTGGGTTATAGTATGTAGATTATACTATATATTCTTTATCTCTCTATTTTTTTCTGAAGATATTTCTCAATATATATATTTTAGAGAGTCAACCCATGTACAGATTGTACATTTTTTTGGATTTTGGTGAGTGGTTAATTTTGTGGCTTTTCTGTTTGATCTTGGTTTAGGTAACCCGAGATATGTCTCTTTTTTTGTAGCAGTCATGCATGAATGAGATATAAGCATATACTATCAATTTCTACTCAAATCATTTAATCTAAGCAAAAATAATAAAAAAATATACGATACTCTATTAAGATGAGAAAAAATTCATACATTCAATGCTAATACCTATAGAGATCATCTAAAAATTTGAAGAAATAAGAAATGTGTTTGGAGTAGAAAAAATATATATTTCACTCTGAATAAAGGAAATTATGCTCAAATTACATCTCAAAAAGGTAGTCTCCACTAAAAAAATTCATAAACACCGATTTTGGGTTTAATATAATTTCTACATCTTATCAAGAAATACTAGTTATGACAAAAACTAACTAATTATCAAAAACTAATTACAAAATATTTCATGATATGTTTTCAAAAATTAATCTAACAATACAAAAGACTTAATTATTTACTTAAATTTTATTTAAAGAAATGATAAATTTTTGTGAGAAAAGTTTTTTTTTTAAATTCCAAAAATTACTAAATCACACAAAATAGAAATAAAACCAAACACAAAAAAATGAAATGTGAACAAAAAAATAAAATAAAAAATTATTATATATATATATTTTTTATTTTTTTTAAATTGTCAAAAAAATAATAATTAAGCATGGTAACTTTTCACCACCCCCAACCTAGAACTTACATTGTACTCAATGTAACAATTGTAAATTAAAGATATAGAGAAAAGAGAAGAAAGATTACCTATTTCTTGAGAATGTGCAAGTAGTAATGGAAAATGCAGGTACATCCATCATATTCATCATTAAAGTGTATACAGACAGATTGCTATGAACTTCTAACATCTCAACAAATATTTTTAGTTTTAACAATTTAAAAATTATTCACATGTAATTAAAATGAAATAAATAATAAAATTAAGTAAATAAAACAAATAAAAGAAAATTACCTAAAATGATGGGTTGCCTTTCATCTAGCGCTTAGTTTAACGTCTTAGCAAGACGTAACTTGGGGATTGCATTTTAAGTAAACTCAATATCCCCTCATCATTGAGTCAATCAAACCTACAGGTAAGACAAGGTTGTCTACCTATACTTTTTCAGTCATGCCCTTTTGATTTTCAAATTTCTTTCTTTACTTAAAACTAGGGGCATACTTGAGGGTTTTAGATAACCCACATCTAGGTGCAAATCAAAAAATTAAGGCATCAAAACACAATTGTACCTAGATCAAACAAAGTAACTAACTCCTTAGATTATAATTAAAACTTTAAAATTTTGGAGATAGTTTCAAAAAAAAATTGTTTTGTTTTGTTTTATTTTGTTTTTTTAAGATAAAATAACATAATCAGTATTAACCAAGAGTGCTCCCAGGAAAGAATGGTGGTGCAAAGGCTCCTTAAAAACCAATTTCTTAGACAGAACAACGTTCCTAGGAAAAACTAGTGCCACAAAGGCTTCCAAGAACTAGTCTCCTAGACAGAACTCCTTAGATCTTTACTTTTCATGCTATTAAAATTAAGTTAATTAAGTTGAGTTAAGTAAAAAATTTAAGTTAACGAAAATCTAATTAAGTTAATTAAGTTAAATAAAGTAAAAATCTAAGTTAATTAAATTAATGAAAATCTAAGTTAGTTAAAAAGTTAACTTAATTAAGTTAATTTAAGTAAAAATCTAAGTTGATTAAGTTAATAAAAATTTAAGTCAATTAAAAAACTAAGTTAATTAAGTTAAAAAAAACTAAGTTAATTAAGTTAATGAAAATCTAAGTTAATTAAAAAGCTAATTTAATTAAGTTAATTTAAGTTAATTAAAAATATAAATTAATTAAGTTAGTAAAAAACTAAGTTAGTTAAGTTAAATGAAAATTAAGAAATAAAGAAAAAAAATTAAAATTAAAATAATAAAATAAAATAGAATAAAAATAAAATAAAATTGAAAAAAAGTAAAATAAAATAAAATTGAAAAAGGTAAAAGAAAATAAAATAACTTTTTTTCTATTTTAAAAAACAAATTAAACTTAAGATTCTAATAAATAAAATAAAAAAAACATAAAATTAAATGAAAATTAAAAATTAAGTTTTTATTTTTTTATAATTTTTTTATAATTTTTTTTATAATTTTTATTTTTTTTTATTTTTTATAATTTTTTTTATTTTTTTTTTTATTATTTTTCTTTAATTTAATTTAATTTTTTTTAATTAAAATTATTTATTTATTTATTAAGAAATTTGAAAATTTTTTATTTTTTATTTTTTTTAAAAAATAATAATTTATTATTATTATTTTATTTAAAATTTATTTAAGTTTTTTTTCTTAAATTTTAAATTTCAAAATTATTTTACTATTAACGCTATAATTTTTTATTTTTTTATTTTTTTAAATATTTTTTTTATTTGTTTTGAAATTTAAAATTTTTATTTTTATTTATTTATTCATTAAGAAATTTTAATTTTTTTTAATATTAATGAATGGTAAGTTTTTTTTTACAATTCATGAACGGTAAAATTTTTTTACTTCAAATTTCAAATTTCTAAATTATTTTACTATTTAAGCTATAATTATTATTATTTTTATTATTTTTTATTATTTTTTATTATTTTTATTATTTCTTATGAAATTTGAAATTTGATTAATTTTTTTTTTACTTTTTTTACAAAAACAAAAAATCACAATTATTTACAATATAAAAATATTTTTAAAATTTTGATAAATAAATTAAAAACGTTATTCCTTCCCCGGCAACCGTGCGAAAAACTTGATAATCGGAATCGAGATTGTCAAAAACTTTGATGCCATTTCCGGCAACGGCGCCAAAAACTTGATGAGCAAAAACCAACATCGCCGATCTTGCTAATACTTTGGTTTTATATCTATAAAACTCTCGCAAGTGCACGAATCATTTCGTAGAAAATGATAAGTATACTCCCAAGGTCGATCTAAGGAAGGAATGTATGTAGTTTTTAATTTATTATTCAAACTTTTAAAAATAGAATTAAATCCTAAACATCCTGTCACGATATTTTGGGCTTTGTGTTTTTAATCTACTAACATAAAAATAAACATAGATTCAATAAATATTTATGCAAATTTTATCATTTATAATAGTGGGGTATTTATGGATATAATAACTAAGTTAATTATGCTTGCTCATATTATTTAGGTTATTAAAGATATGAATTGATATTTATTGATTCTCCCTTTTTTGTATGAATACCACCTTTGGTGGGGTTAGATATTCTTTTTTAACTAAACAAATCAATTAACACCTATGGGTGGGGTTGATAACTAATTTGGTTAATTAAATTAATTCTTTTTTATAAGATATTGAAAATGAACCATTTAAATGCCACATTTGGTGGGGTTAGACAGTTTAAACTTTATTCAAGGTGTCCAAATTAAACCTAAGAATTTAATTATCCGAGTACTAACTTTCAAGTTTTAAAACCACTACTCAAAACATGTTGTCAATACATTTTCAGATAATAATTCTTATAAAAACTTTTGAAATAGAGCTTCACTCTAACTATCGGGCGATTGTACCAACAAATAAAAGAGCACTACTCTAAATCAGACCGGATAACTAAACCTTAAAATCTAATTTTCAGATTTAAGTTTGTAATGAAAAATAAAATATTTCTCTCTAACATTCTTAATATAAAATCTTGAATAAAAATAAAATCAATTCATTTTAGAGATTTTCGCCTATTTAATATTTCGTAAGTATAACAACGTTATTATTATATCATGTTAACAAACAACCAATATAGTTAAATTTAATCACATACAAATTAAATATAACATGTAAGAATAAAGCATAAAAAATAACTGTAAAGAAAATAAAATCCTTATAGAACTTCGATGCTATTCCCGTTGCTAGAAAACCTCCAAGTGGAATTTGCACTCCCATTTATTGAATTGAAAAGCAAATAAATTACAAAAACATAACTAGTTATTCTCAAAAATAGAAGAACTCTAAAACTAAGAAAAATTAACTAAAAACTAAGAAAAACTAAAAACTAAGAAATGGAAGAAAGAAAGAGAGAAGAGAATGTGTTTTGAGGTGTGGTATGAAGTGAAGCGAAGGGGGTATTTATAGGTGAGAATAGGGAGAAAAAAGTGAGTGTAAAAATGTTTAAAATTTGTGAAAACACGGAGTGCAATTGTTGAGGTCATTGATGACATCAGCATGACGTCATGGGTTCTTTGTAGCGAAAATGGGGCGAAATAAGCGGTATGGCGAAGAAGCGGTAGTCCGCGTATGTAGCGGGCGCAACGTACGCGGATCTGGAGCAAGGCGCCCGTGATCTGTAGCGGACGTGGCGTTCTGCAGCGTTAGTATGTAGCGACTCGATCTGACAGCCATGATGTGCGATTTTCTCCTTTTTTACATTTTTAACCTTTTTGACCCATTTTGTTCAATTTTTCCATATTTGTTGACTTTTCCCCATTTATTTATTAATATATTTGTAATGTATTGCTTGCAGTATTCTTATTTGAGTTTTTAAGTTACATTTTTAAGCAAAAATACCCGAAAAACAATAAAAATATCCGTGATTTCGAAAAAGACAAATTTATATAAATATATGATAAAACATATAAATATATATATTTTTAATCAATTAATGTGCATAAAATAATGGTAATTTTAGTGCTTTTTGAGAACTCATCAAGCATAGCAACAAATGTCAAACAAAATTTCAGTTCAAAAATATTCTATTTTTTAGTTGATATTTCTTAAATTTTTAATATTGTCATACATTAAATAGTCACTAAAGATCGAATGTTGTTTAAAATGAATAAAAGATATTAATCTCGAATTGGGTAATAAAATAAAAATGTTTTTTTATTACATGAGACATAATGTGTACTAAACCATTAATTAGAATAACATTAGGGTATTAAACCATTAATTAGAATATCATTGCAACTAACTCATTAACATGAGAAGTGTAGTCAATAAGATAAGGAATGGCTTACTACTACTAAACTAGCTATTTGCATAATTGTTTACATGGAATTTAAGAAAATACAATACAAATAATTTAATATATATATATATATATATATACATACATGTGCATCAATTTTAGATAAAAAATGATGCATAAACCCAAAAATAATTTTTTAAAACAATTAACAATTATTTTTGTTAGTTTTAATTAATTACAGATGTAAAAAAATTACTTTTTGCGGCAATTATTAACTAAAACCAACACAAAAAAAGAATTAAAAAAATAAAACATATTTTTATGTGTTTTTTTTTGGAAAAAAATGATGCAAAATGTTTTATAAGTCACTAAGCTTAATTTATTTTCCCAGTCATCACTACCATAAGAGGCTCCTTAGACTCCATCTCCAATCTGAGGTATGTTAACGAGTTTATTTCGCCTTCCTTAAGCCTCGAACCTGAGGTACTTAAGGACTAGGTCTTAGGTTCGAGGCATAGAGAAGGCAAAAGGAAATCGTTAACGTATCTCGGATTGGAGATGAAGTCTAAGGACCCTCTCACGGTAGAGTACGAAACCCACAAGTATATCCTAACAATACTTACACAGATTATCTCTAACATGGAAAGAATATATATCATATGTATTATACGAAACATAAAAGATTTTTGCTTACTAGACAAAAATTTAGATTTCAAAAGAAAGCTTTTAATGGATATGAGCTACATTCTTTAGCTCTTATAATCAAATGAAGATGAGTGATATTGCATGAAATTAAAGGAATGATATTTAAGATACATAGGAAGAAAAAGGTTGCAAGAAAAAGTAATTAAATTGACCTAAGTTAAAAATGTTGTTAAAAGCAAAGATGCATACTCTTCATACAATACCAAAAAGGATAAGAGAAAAAGAAAAAGTACAAAAGTTGTAAATGAGAAAATAGTAAAAGTAAAAACTATAAAGGATAAAACTATGTGATAGAATAGTTGGTACGTTTCTTGACGTTCCTGGAAAACTAAGGATGGTCTTAAGACCATACTAGACCTTGTGTCTACAAGCATACATAAAGAGTTGGAACCAATTAAGGAAAATAAAAGGAAGCATAAATACATACCTCCAACATTTTATACATTATCGACCAGAGAGAAATATGTATTATGTTATTGTTTGAAAGGTGTGAAGGTTCCTAATAGTTACTCTTATAATATAAGAAGCTTTGTATCCTTGGAGGATTGCAAACTTTATGATCTTAAATCTCATGATTTTTATACTTTGATGCAACATTTGTTGCCTATTGCAATTAGGTTTATTCTACCTATGCATGTTAGGTTTGTTATCACCCATTTATGTCTCTTCTTCAATTTTATATAAAAAATATTTGTATTGATTAGCTACAGTAATCCAAAATGACCTAGTTGAGAAAAAAAATTCTTATTAATAAGTTTCTTTTTCCTTTTTTTATATATTATGATACATTTAACAATTCACTTGATTTAGAAAGTAAAATTGTACAATCCTACTTGCATTAGATGTATTCTATCGAAAGATATATGGTGTGTTGAAGAGATATGTGCGTAATTGTAATCGATTTAAGGCTTGTATGACTAAACGCTATATTGTAGAATCAACATTGAATTTTGTTTTGAATACCTTAATTGTCTTGATGTTATTGGAAATTCTACCCATAAGTTTTTCATAGATCACAAAATGTTAGATGTCAGTGTTCAATTATCTATTGGTTATTAAGTTCCTATCAATGAGTTTAACTAGGAGAAATGTCACCTAATAATCCTAATAAATAACAAAAAGTTTGAACTATATATGGAGTAAGCATCCCACAATTTTCACATTACTTTGTTGATATTCTTTTATTCCTTAAACATAATAATATTTATAAAGATTTGTCATTATTAGAATGCACATGAATATCTTAAAAGAAGACTTGCCCTATAAGTAAAGAGGAGGAGAGAAATGGTTGCAAGATGAGCATAAGAAAAAAATTTATCAATTGGCTGCATGAATATATAAGTGTTTAAGAACATATAAATCAATTTGATTTGAATTTATGAACACGAATATTGTTTAATCATTGTATATTTTGTAATTGATAGATTCTCAATAAAATTAAAGATCATAATCATTCGATAATCAAATCTTTGGAATGCCTCACACATAATCAAAAATATGTAGCATAGAAGCATACTAGTATTCTCATCAATAGGTGCAAATTTACAACTAAATGAAGGGATGCCTTGTGTGTAATCAAAATAGTGGACTGAAGTTGGCAGCAAAGACTTGGCAATTTGTGAGCATCAAAGATGCTAATCTTGTGCTATCTGATAGGACATATTATGGGATAATTCAAGAACTTTGGAAAGTTAATTATGAGGGGTTCAAGAAAATGGTGTTCTTATGTAATTAGGTAGAAGACACAATCAATACTAAATATAAAGTAGACGAATTGGGTCTAATCCTTGTTGACCTATCAAGAATAGTTTTCGAAGATGAACATTTTATTTTGTCCTATAATGCAAAACAAGTTATTTATGTGCATAATCCAATTCACACAAGATAGTGAGTTGTACTGACACCCCATCCAAAAGAGTTGTACCATGAAAATAGCACTATGGAAGATAATGTACTTAACTCGTTGTCCAACCTTGAACGTTTCACTACTTTTTTTTCAAAGTTGAACCAAGATTCTAATAATGACTATGTTGATTCATCAATGTATCTACGTAAAGATATTGATAGAACTTACATATATAAAGAAAAATATAGAGTAACTTAGTAAATTGTATGTAGAACATTTATACAATGTGTTTACTTAATAATTCTTATGAAATTTATTCATTTTTATTGTCTAACATATAAGTTTTTTATAGCTAATGTTTTTTATCTTATTTTTTTAGCATTATAGATGACGAGTTTGATGTTACTTGAATGATCGAGTTAATCTATTTAACGAATTAGAGATGAAGGATATTAAAGATATATGTATTAATATACAAAGAGAATGGTGGTACAATATATCTGATCAAATTGATGACCCAATTTCTCGACCAGTCATTGAAATTGATGAAAATGGAGACCCTATAAATGATATAAAGGAACAATGTAAGACAATGATGGGTAAATTTGTGAGAACCATAGTACCGATCGATATTTTAGATTGAAAAAAGTTGAAAATTTTGAGAAATGAAAAATTTGGAGGAGTATTAAGGTAATATTTTAAAATTACAATTAAGAATTCCATAAGTAGGAACAATTGCACAAAGGTGAATTATTCTTTTGACCCAAATAGGTAACCTAGACCTACACAAATGATGAAAATGCCCACCCATGAAATCTTTTTATGAGCTATATTCCAACTTGACTAAGCATGCCTCATAAACATGAATAAAGCAAATAACATAACAGAAGTACATAATAACATGTTCAATTCAACACATACAAAAAAACTAACAGTAAGAAAGAATAAATTATGGTAAACACAATAGTGATGGTGTCTTTCTCAGGTTCTTATCCAAGCTAGCAGCATGCGTAAACATAATAAACATCACACAGCATGCGAATCAGTCGTACATATTGAAAAGATATAAAGGATTTCCAATCCCTTTAAGACCTCATATATGAGAACATGTTTGGTAAATGATGATTGTACTATCATAACATACAATCATATATAACATAACAAATCATAATAAAAAGTTCGACACTTAGTACATTATCAAGATAAGAAGATACAAACTCCTTAGAGACTCACACTAAACTCGCATGCAAATAAAATGAAAAATCAATATAAATTAATAAGGAAGCATGCTCATTAATTTAATACATCAAAAATAATAAACAAAAAGCTATAGGCATACTAGAAGTAAGAAAAGAAAGCATGCAACAAAACAAATCAAATAAGCTTTCTAATCAAATTCTACTTCTAGTATGGTTGTACATACACAATAGAACTCAAATTATGTTAAAAAATAAATAGATAATGCATATTAACATTGAAAGAGTCCAAGACTCAATATACAATCAAGATAAGAAGCTACTAACTCCTAAAGGACTTATCCCAAATTTGTAAACAATAGAAAGACAATTAATAAATAATCACAACAGTAGTAAAAATAATCACAGACAATAGTAATGAAGCAATTATAAAATATAATGTATAAAAAAAATAAACAAATCTTTCTAATCAAATTTTAAACTTTAGTATATATAAATATACAGAATTTAAACTCAAATTGTACTAGGCACAACACATGATATGACGAGATAAACTCATATAAAATCTATGTTTATATGGTAACATCATCGAGTTGCTTATGACAACTACCAGGTATCACACAAATTCACTAAACACTAAAACAATTACAATAATGACAAAAATAAAACCATTAATATTTCTATTAGTCAAGATCTCTAACCTATTTTGACATACAAACCCGAATTTCCTTCAAAGCCCAAACTACCCAATTTGGTATAATTAGTAACCTTAAATCAATAATGTGTAGTAAAGTGAATAATCAAACATGAGGACCATCCTAAACCATAAACCACTATCTATCAACATAGGAAACACATTCAACCACATACCAACTCTCAGTCGAACACATGGCTTACCACCACTCAGGCTCTTTTCCTTTGAAAATGTTTTATCTTAGTAACTACCAACTGATACACAACCCATAGCCATAAATGCTCCTTACACATAAAAAGTTGCATCCTAGCAATTACCAATCGACATACACCTTACAGCTACAGAAGCTCCTCACATAAAATTCACCTGTAAACACCACCTTGAGTACTCACCATTAAGAGCATAGTTTTGTTCTCATAATCATGAATCACTATTATTGAACAACACTCAAGATAGTCATGGTACAAAGATAGAAAATGATATTCCAATTTGGTAGAAGTTTGCTACGATTTTTCTAGATAAGAAACAAGAAGAGATGGGGTATTTATAGAAGTAACCCAAGCTCAGGGCTACCCTCGTCGAGGCCTCACAAGGGGTCCTCATTGACCACCATATCAGGGGTACATCGATGGGTCCAACGAACGCCTCATCAAGGTGCCAAAAAAACAAAATTTTTATTTTCAAAAATGTTGAGTTATTTCCATAAATATCTCCACTCGAGATGAAATTATAAAAATGAGTGACAATGTCAGTTCACACGCCAAAAATCACAACGCTCAATATAGTATACACATTATTAAAACCAACCCTGTGGTTTCTGTAAACGTGCTCACATACAAAGTATATCAAACTATATGCATTACTAATTATTGGTAACTAAGCTTACACAAAGTAAGACAAATACACCAAGAAAAATAAATAAACTATATGTTTTGCACACTAGAAGTCAACACAGACACAAAAGACTATAGGACTTACAACAATTAATGTAGTAATTTATGAAAAATATTGATACTTACAATTTTATTATGACTTTTTTCAAGTTAGATACAACATTCCTCAAGGTTGGGTAAAACATTGCTATATGATATCAAGTTTCATATGGAAGGACTATAAAATAAAAGAAATTAACGTTCATTATAAAAAATAAATTCTAAATCCGTTAAATGAAAAATAGGTTTACACAAAATCACAAAACATGCTTTAGATCATGAATTTTCATTGGAAAGACTTTATCAATTATATGTAAACTGATAAATTTAAGGTATACTATTCATATACTTATTATTTTTCATAATATCTTATAATGTATTCAATTAATATAATTAGTTTATGTTTGTCAATAAACCTCTTGTCAGAAAGAAGCGAACAATTAAAAAAAGATATGCTAGAAACAAATTCCTTGATAGGAGTTGGAGAATAAACATTCCTAAGAATAAAGCTCAAATGGTAAGGACATTATACATCTAATGCTATTGCAATGTTTCAAATTGATGTCTATATTTAGTATAAATTAATGAATAAATAGGAAAAAGAGTTACGTCATGAAGTTACCCAAGCGGGTTCGTGGTGACAAAGGTGCCTAAGAAAAGATCTAACAATATATTAACATATGAGCAAAAAATTATTACTTGATTTAGTAGTAATTTAAATATTTAAAGAAGTTAAACTTTTATTTACATTTAACAAATATTTGAAAAATTATTTATTTTTATTTAGAAAACAAATCAAGAGAAAATAGACAAATGTGATCTTCCACATGAACCTAGAAAGAATGTTTTATAACACACATTTGGTCCAAATTACCTAGGGCCGAGTGAGGGACTTCACAATATGTGAGTCCAATGTAATATCATCATTTTTCTGGAGAAAAGCACAAAAATGTGCCAAATAAGGTACATAACAGGTCACAATGCCAAACCAAAATATTGATGAGAGGTTGCGAGATCAATCTGCATATAATTATGTCAATCAAATGGCCAACTTCTAACCTATAGATGTTATTCCTTCTAAAGCAAATCAAACTATCAACTTTCAATTGGTGGATGTTACTCCTTCTTATGCCAACTGATCTCTTTATGAAAGTAGTCATTAGCACACTTTTTTTAATATTTGTTTGTTTTATTCAATAAGTAGTATTTTTAAGATTAAAAATGTTAAAATATACACCTTTTAGTGAAAATGGATGCAAATATAATTTTTGAAATTTTTAAAAAATTTGTTGAAATTTTTTATGAATTTTAACGCATAACCAATTAGAAGTTGTCACGTGGATAACATGCACGAAGGGCAGCTGACGCGGAAAGTCATGTAGATACCATGCCAGCAACAATGCCTAATTATAGAACACCCCATGTGTAGTATGACACAGTGCCATGCCATGTATCAATATGGCATTCATTCTGACTTTGTACATCTTGGTCAACACGCATACCACACGTCTTGATCTAATTCGTCCAGCCATTCCACCAGTGCGCCATGCAATCTATATCGGCTAATCATGTTGCACTGCGTGGCGTTAACTCGTATAAATTGACCAGACCAATCTTCCCTTGTCATGCGTCGTACTCTCATTCTCATCCCTTGATCTGAAGCTGATTTGACAGTTCATATTCTACTTGAGTTATATTTAACCTCATAATCACCCCATAAACTATAATGAGCCATAATTAACATAATTAAGATAATTTTTATCATTTTTAGAAGCTAATAAGAGAGAAAATTACAAATGAGGTACGGTATTTTTGGAGATTAAATAGGAGATTAGTACTATAAATCAAGAGATTGATTATATTTCTTCTTTTACTCTTTTATTTATTAATTTTTATGTTTTTATTTATGAAAATTTTGAGATTTATGAACAAAAATATATCTAATTAATTTATTAAACTAGGGGTCTTATGAACACAATTTTCAACATATGATAATATAATATTTTACCCCAATTATGATTTCAATTTAATCATATTATTTAATCTGATTTTTATGATATTAATTATCTAGTCAACAATTGATTTATAGAGGTAATTAAATAATTTGAGAGAATTATTTAATTATTTTTCTTGATTAAATAACATACATAGTTTTTAGGAAAATATGTATGATTATTATGTATGTGATTCATAATTGATGAACTTAATGAGTAGTATGAAATTTAATTGATATGAGAGTATGATTAGATTAATTACAATATGGTGTGTAGTTTACTTGAGAGAGATATACATGCTAGATTAGATTCAATTGATCTTGTAATTAATTGACAATTGTCCAAATAATCATGAATTAGTATTTTATATGGGTAACGTGAACCAAAACAATAATCTATACTCGAACACATATAACCCAGGATGAAGAAAATATCCAAATTTTTCTTATAATAACAACAATCAAGGTGGTAATCAATTTAACAATCAATAATTTCCACCACCTATTTTTCAACAACCACAATAATCACAAGTCGAAGAGAAGATGCCACCTACTAAGAGCAATACAAATGCTTTAATGGGAATGATGAAAGATTTCATCTAATGAGTAAATACAAAAGTGTTCACTCAAGATGCTTCAATTTTGAATTTAGAGACTCAAATGGGGCAACTTTCCCAAGCTATAAATCAAAGGCCTCAAGGTAACCTTCCAAATGACACAATTGTAAACCCAACAAGAGAAGGTAGGGAGCATTGCAATGTATTAGCCTTAAGGAGTGGTAAAATTATAGAGGAGAAACATGAGACTCAAAAGGATGAAAAACAAAATAAGACTCAAAAGGATGAGAAGGAATAAGAAATTAACAAGGATGAGAAGGAATTAGTGGATAAAGAAAGTAATAGAAATGAAATAAACCCACTATTCTTTTCCCTCAAAGAATACAAAAGAAAACGTTAGATATGTAGTTTTCAAAATTCTTTGAAATCTTCAAGAAATTGTACATAAACATTTCATTTGTAGACGCACTTGAACAGATGTTATCTTATGCCAAATTTTTGAATGACATCTTGTCTAATAAATTAAGGCTTAGAGATAATGAAACCATAACCCTGAATGAAGGTTGTAGTGCCATCCCAGGATATCCCTTGCACTATTAGGAACATCCATTTTGACAAGGCCCTATGTGACTTGGGTTCGAGCATTAAACTTATTATGTTATTAGTCTTTAAGATATTAGGGTTTTATAAAGCCAAACCTACTTTTGTAATATTATAGATGGTAGATAGATCAATTAAGAGACCTTGGGGTGTGGTAGAAGATGTGCTAGTAAAAGTAGACAAGTTCATCTTTCCAACAGATTTCATTGTACTAGACATGGAAGAGGACCATAAAATTCCTATCATACTTGGTCGTCCATTCTAAGCAACCGGAACAACACTCATTGATGTACAAAAAGGTAAAATTATAATGAGAGTGCAAGATAAACAAGTAACGTTTAAAGTTTTTAATCTGCCTAATATTGATAATGCTAATGAATGCTTAAGGATAAATGATATTGATTGTGGGGACAACTTAAAAGAATCTATTGAGTCACTTACACTTAAAACTTTAACACATAACGCTATGAACAAGAATATAAACTCACTAGAAAATAACTCAACTTATTTTAACTTTGAAAGTATGGAATCAAAGGTTGATATTGTGAACTATGTGAACTTTTTGGAGAACGCACATCTTATATGTGTATCAAATGCGTTTATAGAAAAATTTGAAATAAGATCTAAGCTCAAACCATCAATTGAAGGGCCATTAAGTTTAGACCTCACACTTTTACTCTCTCATCCTCAATCAAGTGGGAAAGCAAAATAATCCAATGGAGAGGTGAAAAATATGCTAAAAATACATAAATTGGATGAGTTATGATGGGGTGAATATAAGAATACCAAAAAGTACAAAAAGAAAACAAAAATATAGCATAATAAGAGAAATAAGCACCATGTTTTCAAACCAAAACATAAAGTATTATTAAATAAATCAAGACTTCAACTATGTCCAAGCAAACTTAAAAGTGAATGAGCGCAGAAGGATGTATCTTAGGACTTGATATGATCGTCTAGTCAAGAATATTAAATGTGAGATTGGTTGGGAGGCAACCCAACATTATTTTACTTATATTTTTATTATTTTTGTTTTGTAAGTGAATAAACATGAAGAGCAATGACGCAATAAGATTTAGTAGTTTCAATGACAGATGTAGTGTGCCAAAACTAAGGGAGTTTTTTTTTCTTTTACTTTTTTCATATTAATAATTGTGAAATTTAAGTTTGGGGAGAGAACTTCATTCTCTACTTTAGTTTAGTTTACATTTTTTTATTTTTTTAGGATTTTTTAATCATGATTTGGGTAAAATTTAAAAATATATAAAAACTAAATACATGCATACTTGATATGAAACATATGAATTCAATAATAAAAATTGGTTTTCATGACTAGGATAAAGAATATAACATGTTCATTAAGATACTTACATTAATCATGTGATATTCTTACTAGTTTTTATTAGAGTGATTCTAATATTCATGCACATATTCATTATTGATTTTGGTGTTCATATTGAGAGAAAATTTGCAGTGAGTTATGCGACTTGATGAGATCTACCATGTTTTAGAATCTATTTTGATGAAAATATGGCTACCAAATGGAGTGTGGACCCGTTTAAAGTACCACTTGTTCCAATTACAAGAGCACATGTAAAGAGATTCAAGGATGCTTTGAATTGGCTCAAAACCAAAGGAGAACTGATAAGTCAATTCTACCAAAATATTAAGCTGATAGTAGGGGTGCCACAATTTTCTTTAACCCATAATTAGAATGGACCTTAATTGGGCTCCATTTGGAACCTACACCAGGTAGGATTTGAACCATTGACCAAGCTCTGATACCAAACCAAAGGAAACCTAATAAGCTAATTCTACCAAAAGCTTAAGCTGTTAGTAGGGGTACCACAATTCCCTTTAACCCAAAACTAAAACAAACCTAGATCGAGCTCCATTTGGAACCACTTGGAAGGACCCTTATCCTCGCCAACATAGACCCAAGGTACTAAATGATGGATCACATTATATTTTATCATCCCTTGAGGTGAAATCCTAAATAGTATTTAGCAAGAGAAATGATTTAGGCCTTATTTGGATCGATTGAGCCTTTCAAGCTAACCATTGTTAATATATTTAGTCACCCATTTGAGCATAACAAAAAACTTTTATATTTTTAAGCCACATTTTATGCCTAACCAATAAACATTACCTTTACCCTTACACTTTTAGCTTGTATAAAACAATCACGTGTTATGCTATAGAGTGGGGTGAAATGTAATACACCCTATGAAAAAAAAGAAAAGAAAAGAAAAAAGAAAACTCACAACACATTTATCTCTCTAAAGAAAAATAAAATAAAATTGAAAACACGTCTGGGGGTTTAATGAAGTTATAAAAAAATATGTAGAATAAAATAATATGAAAACAATGATAAGAGATGATGCACAAAAATATCAAGTTAAAGCTCAATTGTAGTTAAAAAGTGTATGAGGAATAAAAAGAAAGCTAAGGTGTGAAAAAAGCCTAAATGTTTTCATTTATCGACCCCCATCTAAGCCTTTCATTAGTGGAAAGGGATGTGAAAAATAGACTTATGAGATTTGTTCTAAGGTTGAATTGATTAGCATGCTCATATAGGTTGATTTCATGAATGTATTGGATGATATAATGTGCCACACATGCACGAATCAATTTATCAAAAACCTTGCATATCTTTGTATTGATGAAACATCGATTGATGAATATGTGAATCTCATTGTCTTAAAATTGTACGACTTTTGAGGGGAATAGTTTTTTTCTAAATATACATGTATATATATGTATATACATATACATATATATATATATGTATATATACTACCTATATCATTTTATTTAGTTATACTTGGCTTTACTTGACGATTAAATATTTTTTTATAAATATACTTGTATTAACAAGTAGTATTTTTAGGATTAAAAATATTAAAAATATAAAAAATTTAGTGAAAATATAATTTTTGGGATTTTTTCAAGATTTTTATGAATTTTTAACGTAGGATCAATCGGAAGTTGCCATGTAGATGACACGTAAGCAGGGGGAGCTGACAAAGCAAGCCATGCAGACACCACGACAGCAGTAACATCCAATCATAGAATGCTTCATGTGTAGTGTGATACAACATCATGCCATGTGTTAACATGACATTCATTCTGATTCATCTTGCTTGGTCAACGCACACACCATGTGTCTCCACTTGATTCTTTCTGCCATTCCATCTGTATGCCACTCAATTCATAACCGCCAATCATGCTATATCGTATGGCGCTGACTTAACATGCATTGACTAGACCAATCTTCCTTTACCATGCATCACGCTCTAATTCGCCAATGAATTTCATATGCCATGTTCACGCTCATATTGGTTGGCCTTATTAATTTTGCTTGTTTTGATCTCAACCCTTGATCTGAAACTGGTCTAATGATCCAGATTCTACCTAAACTATATTTAATCACTTAATCACCCCATAAACCCTAATGAGCCATATTAACATAATTTTTATCAAATTTTGGAGTTAAGAAAAGAGAAAAATGCAGAAAAATTCAAAAGAATATACAATTTTGGTGATTATTCAAGAGAAGAGTAGTACTGCAAATCAAGAAATTGATTGCATTTCTCCTTCTACTCATTTCTCTATCAATTTTTATGTCTTTCTTTATGAAAATTATGAGCTTTATGAAAAAAATTATGTCTAATTAATTTATTAATCTAGTAGTCTTATGAACTCAATTTTTAATATATGATTATCTAATATTTTACCCCAAATATGATTTTAATTTAATTATATTACTTATTCTAATTTTTATACTATTAATTGTTTGGTCAATAATTGATTTACAAAGGTAATTAAATAAATTTTGATCAACATATGATGATCTAATATTTTATCCCAAATATGTAATTTAATTACAATGAAAAGTGTGATTAGGTTAATTACTATATGGTGTATAATTTACTTGAGAGATGAATACATGCTAGATTAGATTTAATTGATCATGTAATTAATTGATAATTATATTAGGAGGATTAAATATTTCTAGATATTTCTTATATATATTATTAGTTATCAAATTTGATTTAATTAATTATTGTTATTTATTTATAGTTCTTTTAATTTTGCTTCCTTAAAATATAAAAACACAAAAAAATTGATTTTTATTTTTTTGTTTTGAAAATTAGTTTATAATAACATAATTTCCGTGAGACCAGTCTTTTATTATCATTATATTACTTGTTATGATACATATATTTATGTATTCATTAAACATAATTCATATCTGATCACCAACATGATACCATTTGTTACTCCTCAATCCACCAAACCTCCATTTGACATTTCAAAAATTTTAGTAAGCTAATTTATGATATTCAAATTGTATATTATATTTGACTTATAATTAATATTGGTTATAATTTAGGATATAAGATGCTTAATGAAAGATATAACAAATGAAATATATATTGCTATTGGATTCGTACCACCAAATCAATGAGATTTTCAAGTACTTATTTATAATAATTATAGGACCTCATTGAAGATGACTTATAAACTTGGGTGCATATTTTCAGTTTCAAATAGATATTCTTAAACATTAAGACAACGAGAAGGTTCATTTGTAACTTGGCTTCCTCATCTAGTTCATCTAAATCCTCACCCAATAAGATTTACATTTAATTTATTTAAATATTCATAAAAGTTATATAATAAATTATTCAATAAATTTTTATCATTTTATATGTAGATCCTTATTGATGAATTAAGCTATTAAGTAGATATAAAAATTGTCCATGGTAAACAACCTTCGAGCTCTCAAGATAGTACAAGGACAATAGGATTAAGAAAAAAACTCTAGAAAAAGTACATTGTATATGCCCAAGATTATAGTCTAAACTTGACAACTTTAATGGTTTCAGTAATAATTGTAAACTTTTTGATGGTTGAAAGATACCATTCGTATCACATATTTTGAGATTTGACTTTCAATTCATAAATATAATGGTTGGATGCTTAATACCTTTATTAGAAATGGATTCTATTGGTCAAGATATAATCCAAGTATAGATAAGGTGTGTGTATATATATATGTCTTACTTATATTCAATATAAGAAGTTGTATGATGATTTGATTTTAGCGAATGAAATTCAATAATTGATAAAATTGGAGATAAATCAATATCAAACAAAGCTAATAGAGTATGCAATAACTCGTTAGAGCTATGGGTGAATCAAAAGTTGTTTATTTCATATCCTGCACGATAAATAATTTATATCTTGACTTAATTATAATAGAGCTATATTATATATATATATATAAATTTGTTTGTTTAACTATTGTATCAATATTGGGTTTTAGTTGTCTATGAGAGCGATACATTTATGCATGCTATTATTTGAATTCTTTGAAAGACTCTCGTATAGAAAATGCTCACAATGTACTTGACATATGAGTTTAATTGATTTAGTATTACAACCCAATATATTAAATCATCTTACATATTTACTAATATTACATATGAATTGTATAGGGCTCACAAACTTTGGTGTGTCAAAGTTTGAAATGTCAAAAACCAACTATTGTTATGGTTATATGCGAATATAAGTTTTTAGATTTCATATTTAATTAGTTTTGTTAATAATTTGTATTAAATACTTAATATTTAGCTAATATAAATTAATTTTAATAGTGTGTCAAGCAAATTGGTGTCAAATTGTGCGAGTTTTATGTCATGAAGTTCATGAATAAAATCATACATAATTTATCAACAGCTATTACAGATTTACATGTACGCTTTTAATTTACTTATCTTCATTTTAACAATATTTTGTAAATTATGTCAATTTAATATTGAATATTGATTCTCTCTCATTTGAAATATAATAAAATAGACGCTCTATATAAGTGCACATATTTGATTAAACTACTAGAGACATGGTAAAAATACATGTTATCGTTCATGGTTGATAATAAAAATGAAGATGATGATGAAAATTAAGTGTATATGTATTTTGTTGAGTTATTATAAATTATAAACTACTTTTGTATTTAAAACATTTGTAACTTATTTTTAAACTTAATAATAATAAGTAATCTAATTTTAAAAAAAATTACTTACTTTATAAGTCCGTATGAGATGTTGAATTACAAAATTTGTATAAATACAAGTAAGATATATAATATAAATTTTAATTTTAGAAATAAAAATTGCATAATTTGTGTTGGTTTTTTTCAATATCAACTCAAAATATGTGTCGATTTTTGTACAAAATTGATGGAAATTTGTGTTAATTTTTGTACAAAATCGATGCATATTTTGTGTTAGCTTGGAATAAAAACAGACACATGGGGTGATGTCCTCATTTCTTTGCTAAATGTTTGTAATAACAAAGTGGTTGAGTATTCTCCACCAAATTTTCTTTGGATTTTAGGGTGGAAGATTATCCATTAATGAAAAAATATAAATTTAGTTATACTTTGTATGCTCCTAATTTATAGCCAAAAAAAAGTTGCAATGATTTTATATAAATGTCAATTTGTGTTTTTTTCTCAAAACATGCATAAAAAAAGGGCACAATAGATCAATAATGTAGTAGTACATGCACATAAGAAAGAAAGTGTATAAAAAAAGAGATATGATAGTGTTTTTTTTTTTTGCAAAAAGAGTGTTTCCCTATTGGCAAGTACAATAAGTTAAAAGGACAAAATATAGACCATGTTAAATACTTAAAAGGAACAATGACAATGCTCACATAATGGACTTACTCAAAGATATGGCGATCTCATTAATATTTAATGTGTCAAATATTTATGATTATCATTCACTGGAACCACTTTATCTAGAAGAAATCTCGAGACGAGTTTAAAACAAATAGAGAAGACTAATGTCAAATGGATAGAAGAAAAGAACACCTTTTGTTTTAGTTGTATTACTAGAGTTCCTTATAATTTTTTTATAAATTTTCTAAAGGGATCTTTGGACTATAAATAGATAAGCTCATTACTTATATGAAACCTCCTAGTAAAGAAATATACTTCATAATAATAAAGGAGTTTTTTTCTCTTATTCTTAATATTTTATGAATAATTATGTCTTCTTTTGTTAAGAAATTGAGTTCTTTTATTCATGAGATAAAGGAGTATCTCGAAACTAATCCTACTATAGAATTGTTAGAGTACTTGACTAAAAATAAAGATAATAAAATTATGTTAGTCATACTTATACTTGCTAAATTATTTGTCTAGTTGATATATATTACTAGACTTGTTCTACTCAAAATTTGTTAGAGTGCATGCTTAGTTAGTTAGTTGCCTTGCATTTATTATAATACAAATATGATGACTCTTTGTTAGAAAATGAGCTTGACTAATTGAAAGTTCAATTCACTCATTCTTTATTTACTAAGTGCTTCTTATTTTGGTGTGTTTGTGTTTTCCTTATGTGTTATTTTCTTAAACAAATTACATAATTCAATAGAAAGTATTATTATTTTAAATTAAAAATTATTGAGTTTGTATCAAATTTATATAGAACGGTAAGAAACAATTTAAATGATGGACACAATGTGATCACTAACTCCACTTTGAAAAACATCGAGCCATGTTGTTGGACTTAGAGGTGTCCACGGTTTGGCTCGGTCTAATTTTAGGTAAAAAAAATTTAACCAAATCAGGCCGTTTATATTACTCAAATCGGACCAAACCATTTGATTATTAGAAATATTGAACCGAACGATTTGGTATGGTTTGGTCCGGTTAATAATACATAAATATGATACACTTAATGATATAACTTTGATTAAAATATGAAAAATTTAATCAACGATTTGTTAGAAATAATATGAAAAATTTAATATATTATTAAATCGGTTCGTTTCGGTCCGATCGATTTAAAAATTAATATAATCAGACTGGATCGTTTGATTTATAAAACTGTTCAAACCGATTCGATCCAATCCGATTTTTTCGATTTAATCTAATTATGTCCGTTTTTTGGACACTCCTAAGTGGACTTTTTGCCTTATTTAATTAGCTTTATAAATTATTATTTAAAGTCTTTGGTTAATTTAAATATGAAAAAGTTTATTTATAATAAATTACCGTACGATAATAAATCATGTGACATGGTAGATTAAAAAATGATTTTATTATCTTAATTAATAGATAATTGTGAGATTAAATTTTATTCTATAATAACTTATAATAACTTGTTGCGAATAAAAATGCTATTTAAATAGAATCTAGTTCTCTTGTGTCATTTTTATTATGTTGTTATATGTATTATTAATATGAGAAAAAATATTTAAATAAAAGTGATTAAAAGTGTGAATTTTTATTATATAAAATATAAACTTATCGGATAAAATATATAATAACTTATCGGATAGGAGGCTTATTATAAGGTCGGATAGGAGGCTTATTATAAGGTCGGTCCCCTCAAAATATATAATAACATGATAAATATGTAATCCAAACCCCGGGTTGCATACTGCTAATATTAATGCCCTATCATATATTAAGAGTATTTGGATGAGAGTAGTATTAAGATAAGTGGTTTCTTAAAAAGTTTTTTTGTGTTATATCCTTTTTTTTTTTAAATTGACTTATGATTTGAGTAGAATGATTCTTCACTACATAATCTTTTATATATTTAATATATATATATATAAAGATGATTTTAACGTCTTAAAAATAAGTAATCTAAATTCACAGAATTGATTAGTGTTCTATCTGCTATAACTCTTCATCTTGTTATTTTAGAGTCAATTTTGAATATCACCCATGTAATGTTTTTTTAATTAATAATTTTTTTTAAACAAAAATAATAATCCAAACCCACTTCTTATGAAAAATAATTGCTTATAGATATCTAATACTAATCGAGAATTAACTATGTGTAAATTAAGGAAATGTATGAAAAATGATATTGAAAATGATCAAAGAATATAATAAGAAACTTGTTATGTAATTAATTTATGCACATTTTAAAAAAAAGAAAAAAAAGCAGCAAATATACATGATGTATACCTCTTCAAGGACATATGATCATGTTGTTATAATAACAATAACAATAATAATAATAATAATAATAATAATAATAATAATAATAAATATTATCGTTCAAAATTTAAATATTGTCGTATTCATTCAGTTGGTGAGTCGCCACAAGGATGCTGATGTACTACCTGCATTTGGAATTCCTGGATACTTTCTAGTGTTGTGTTATATATTACGTTTTGTTTGAAATTCAGGCTTTTTGTAGGTAACAAAACTAAGACGTACGACATAGAAAATCAGACTTTTGGTCATGTGGGTAGGTAACTCATCTTTCACCTATCTCTCTCTAATGGTCCGAGATTGAATAGTGATATCTACTGCGGGGTGGACCGTTATTCACATTCCCATTCAAATATTGAGGGGATTTTTTTATTATCAAAAGTTGAGGTTTTTTTTTATGAAGATTAAAGATTCTTCTTTAATAAATAAAATTAATTTAATCTTCGATAGTCAAGTAGTCATAAAATCTAAATATTTGTTAAAAAGGATCTAAAATGATGGAAAAACACTTGGACTCTATGGTAACATTTTATTAAAAAATTACCCTTAATAGCTAGGTTGTATTAATTATAATAATCGATCATTCATTATTACAAAAACATTTTTTAAAGTCGGTTAGGGTAACGAACAGACTTTAAATGAAAATATTTAAAATTTAAAGTCGGTTCAACCCGTGAACTGACTTTAAATTTTTTTTTACATAATTTACTCAGTTTTTACTCTACTTAAAGAACATGTATTCAATGACATAAATTTATATAATAATTTTGTGATTATTAATATTTTTTTAAATAACTACACTACTTCAAATCACAGATATTTTAATGAGCATCATATTATTGAATCATGTCTTTCACATTTCATTTTAATATAAATAAATAAATTACACAATAACTTTAAATCAGTCATAAATATATATATAATTTTATTTTATTATGAAATATTTATACAAAGCTTAAAAAATAAAAATAATAACATACATGATACAAAACTTTATACACATAATATACGAAAAATAACACAAAGTGAATAATAAGTACGTAGGGTTAATAGAAATACTTACAAGAGTAAATGAAGTGACAAAATGAAGGAAATGAAGAAAAAAAATGTTTTGTAAATGAGAAAACAGGTATAAAAAATTTGAGTATTTCGTTCAAAAAAATAGGGGATCTGGGAAATAATTTTGAGAAGAAGAAAACTCACTAAATGGTACCAGAATTGGTGGTCGTAGGTGGTCAAAATATGAGAAAGAGTGAAAGAGGTGAAGCTCGGTTTTGGGTTTTTGGGTGTTGTTTACAACACTGCAAATTAAAAATGATGTCTAATGGGAGAAGAAAGAAGAGAAAAAGAAAAATTCACGTGTATAGTGTCAATTCTACGTGTCAATCGACGCTACACACATGGATAGCTTCAGTTGACACGTAGAACCGACGCTACGTCTACGTGTAACGTCGGTTTAATATGTCAATCGACTCTATACGTAGCGTCAATTTTTCACCAAACCGACTTTAAATTTATTATAAATCAATTTTTTTTTCCAAAAATCGATTTTACATATAGACTTAAATGTAACATTTTATAGTAATAATTAAAATCTCTATTAAATATCAACCTTTTATCCATCGTCACTTTTTTTTCGTCTTCTACTTCTTCTTCCTTTTTCTTTTCTTTTTTTACATTTTAACAAGATCAATTTTTATCAACCCTACCTTGACCACGAGCAATGACCTATTGATAAAAATTAATTGAGAAAACTTTTATAAAAAAAAACTGTTGGAACAAATATGTGAAAAAACTATGTAAGAACAATATTACCGATATACTGAAATATAATGCTTGGGTTGAGTCGCGGACTAGGTCGCTCTCTTTAAGACGTTTCGCGGCTCGCCAAACTTCAGTAAGCAAACACAAATTGTCGTCCCAGGATAAAACAAATTTTAATCTTTTTCGTCTCTAACTTCACCGCACCGATGAAGTCCTAATACTACACCTCTCAAATATTTATGTTGCTCAAATCTGAGAAAACAATTTAAATTTTCTTTTCTTTGATTTTGCTATGAAAATCGTAGAACTATTTTTGAGTTGTTAAGTTATATTCTAAACTCGTGGCTATCGCCCTATTTATAGTTGAAAAAATATGTGTGTAACGGCCATATAATTATGAAAATAATGGACACATAATTATGAAAATAACTGACACATAATTATGAAAATAACGGACACATAATTATGAAAATAACTGGCCATAAAAGTAACGGTCACATAATTATAAAAATAACGGCCATAAAAGTAATTCGGCCACATAATTATGAAAATAACGGTCATAAAAGTAACGGTCACATAATTATAAGAATAACGGTCATAAAATTAATGGCCACATAATTATGAAAATGACAGTTACATAATTTATGAAATAATGGTCATAAAATAATAAAAAATATATTTTTTTATTTAACTTCATTTCCAACGAAAACATATATGAGACCTTAAGCGTTTTTCCTCTTATTTGGCCCTTTAATGCAAACACTCGTAGAAAAATTATATTTGTTTATCATGCAATTAAATATAATAATTTTAAAAATAAATTACAAATTAAATTATAATAATAAAATTATTTTTATTTTAAAAATCATCATAATTTATAGAAAAAAATATTATTTTTGTTTGAAATTTATTTTATTTAACTCTAAAATCATTATATTTAAATTAAATTAAAAGAAAACAGGGATCAAGTAATTACCAATCTCAACTCGTCCCCCTCCGGATTATTCCTGGCAATGTCAAAATCAAGGTTTCTCCAAAAATTTCCATTCATATGAGACAAATTAACATAAACTCAATATTTACTACATTTTAAATAGATATTAATTAATGTTTAATTAACAATGATAACCTTATTAATAAAATGTTATTTTATTTTTATCAAAGATAGATTAAGCTTCGAAAACACTACTTTTGCCGTCGGTTTTCAAAATGTTCTTCAACTCAAAACAATTCATTCGTTTTCAATTTTGCACACTGTACATCCTATTTATAACACCCTATTTTTACACATTATTTATAGGGTATTATATGCTAGAAACTACTATAATTGTATTTTAAGAGCTAATTTTATAAGTAGCTTTGTTTTCAAGTTTTTTTTGTTATGATTTAAACTAGTTTTCTATTTTCTAATTCATATAGAAGATGAAAAATAAAAAACTTGTTTGGTAAAAAGTTTTATTTTTTTCTTTTATTTTTTCTTAAGTCACAATAAAAAAGAAATAAAGAAAGTTAACTAATGAAATAAAAATTAAACTTGAAGTATGGTTTTCTGTTTTGGAAATTTACTATGAAAACAATAAATACAACAAATCATGAGATTGAAGCAAATTTTAATAAGCAAAAAAATCATGATTTTATGATGATTATAACTAATATTTTTTAATCTAAGTTATTATTTTTATTTTTTCCCTCTTAATTAGTAACTTAAGTTTTATAAAAAAAATTTATATAAAAATATTTAAAGAAAATGATTAAAGACGTAAAATTTATTAAAAAATAACTAATTTTTTTTTAATTATGTAAGTTTTTTTAAAAAATAAAAAATTCAGAAAACATTAGGAAACAACTTAAGAGCAGTTTTTAATTTTTTTTTCTTCTTGAAAATCACTAATTACAAAACTTTATAAAATATATTTGTGATTATTTTTATAAAAATATCATAAATCATAAATTTAATTATTTAATAAGAAATCAAATAATAAAATCATCACCAAACATGGCCCCTGACTTCTTTTTCTTCATGAAAGTCTAAGTCTAATAAACCCTAGGTTTAGGATGTGAATTACTTTTAAACAACTTACTTATACCACCTAATATGAAGTAAAACTGATCAAATAACCAAATTTGAACTCTACTAAAATTCGAACCCTCAATTCTTTACATCTCAAACACCTCCTCCTTTAAACCTTTGATTAAGAAATATTCTTGCATAGAGATATTATTAACATGTGAAGAAACATGTTTATCTTAATCTTTTACTTTTATAAATATAATTAGTCTAATAAGTGTGAAAAGAATCAACAACGACTATTATTAATAAAGTATACAATATAAATATATTGTATATAAAAATTTCTTCTTGATTATAGGTAAAAGACAGAGCCTAATTTAGATTAATTGAGAAGAAGAGAATAGAAATTTTTAGGTCATGTTTGATCTAATTCTTTAATTTTGGAATTTAATTTTCAATTTTAAATCATTTTTGAAAAAAATAAAATTCTTTTGATTACCAATTTTTAGTTTGAATTTTGAAAAATATAAATTGAAATTTGTATATTATTTGGTTTGATAACCAATTCATAATTTTTTATTTTTTATTTTTTAATCTCTAATATTCAATTCTAAATTTATTTTTGATACATTTTCATCAAATTTTAGTTTTTTAATTATTTAACTAAAATTGAGTATCACAAATTATGATTGAGTTATTAATTTTGTGTCAAGAAATTAAAAAAATCAATTCCAAAATTGAGTTTATTTTCTGAGTTTCAAAATTTGACTAAACTTTTAGCTAAACTTCAAAATTCAAAATTAGAAATGAGTTATTAGACGTATTTAATTTTAAAATTTATAAAATTAAAAAATTAAAAATTAAAATAATTATTAAATATGCTCTTATTAACATAATGGTACCATTTCATTGGGAGAGAATTCATACAATAATAACAAAATTCTATCTCTATAATGCTCCAAGATTTTGGGTCCATTTGTTCTATAATTTTATTTAATTGATATATTTATCTTGTAATTATTGAAGAATATCTATTTAGTTATGTAATTATTAAAGTATACTCATTTAATTATTACTGTAATTTCTTGTTTAATCTAATTTTTTAAATGATATTTTTGTAGAGATAAAATTGAAATTCTTTTTAATTAAAAAGGACTACTTATATGCTTACCTCAGTCTGAGAATAGTGAGCATCAATTCTTCTCCTTCTTCCTCAATATTGACTCCTTTGTAAGAGAGAAGATATTTATTGAGAGTATGATGAAAAAAAATTAAAAAAGAGAGAGAGAGGAGAAGATATTTATTTAGAGAGAGGAGAGAGAATAGATGGAGAATGAGTAGAGAATTTGAAGTACAAGAGCACGGAATTTGACTTTTTATTTTATAAGAAATGAAAAAATCAACTATTAATATTAATAAAAAACATATGATATAATATATATACAAGATTTTATTGAAAAAGGAGATAGGGTTCTTTTAATTAAAAAATATTAATTTTATTTTTAAAATATATTAATTTAAAAAAAAAAGACTAATTTAACTTAAATCTAAAATTAAATGATTAAATATTTTTTCTTCGATGATTATAAAATTAATAAGCTAATTAAGTTACAAGGTTAAATGGATCCCTTGTAACTTGTATTTGAAAATTTAGCATTCTTTTTATCACCTTTGACTATAAGAATGGGGGCCACAGATTTATTAAGAAAAAAAAATTAAGGAAAACAGAATTAAGGAAAAAACATTTATCAAATAATAATTTTAATGTGATTTAAAATAAAATAAAAATAGATCCTCCCCATTAGAAATAAGAAGTTGATTGATAAAAAACATGAACATTTATTATTCTTATAATTAAAATTTGGCCAAGCTTTCAGAAGCCTATTTGATTTTACACGCAAAATGTTATCAAGAAAACTATAATAATCTCTCGTGTTTTTTCTCTGAAAAAAATAAGTCCCTTCTGGTCGTTGAGGTTATCAAATGATTTCTATATTATTATTTTTTCAAATAATAAAAATAATATATTTAAAACTTATAACAATTAAAATAAATATCTTTTATTTTAATTTATATATTTTTACTATTAAAAATAAGTTTATCATGTTATTTTATTTTAAATAACATTTGAATAAACGTCATTTAAAATAAATTATATTCATTTAAACTAGTTTAATATTGAATTGTAATATATTAAAATCTTATTTAATATTATTAAATTTTTTTTTGTTGTAATTTTTTTATACAATAATATATAGATTGTTTTTGTTACCTATTACAAAAGATATTATTTATATTTGTACTTCATATGAAATTTTAAATTCTTCCAAGGAAAAAATAACAATTCATGTTATAACTTATATGTTGTTGGGGCTAGTAGGTAACTTTTTGAAAATTTAAATCATTTGCCTCTAAATTGATTTCAAATCCATGTAAAATGTGTAATAATGCCCAATTAGTATAAATTGAGGTAAACACAGCTGTAAGCCACCCCCATTTTGCTAAGTATGAGTGTAAATATTAAAATTAACAATTAAATTTTTATATAGCTTAATTATTTAATTTATTTTAATTTTAATTTTTAAAAATATATATTTTTTACTTCATAAAAAATCATATATATACAATATTTTTAAATAAAATATACACTAAATATACATATTTTTATGATATAAAAGAAACACATGTGAACCGATCGTGGATTAAAAATAAACTGTATTTATAAAGAGGGTTATAGTATATACATTTAACTTAAAATTATTAAAAAAGATGAATGTTTATAAAAACAATTCAATGTAATCTTGTCACACATTATTTTTTTTACATTATTTAAAAGATGTATAAATAGTAAATATTTGTGTAAGGGGAGAGAACCTAAGCAAATATGATATCACACGCGCGCGCGCACTATCGCCACTGTCCGTCCGATAACTTATGCCGAACCGAGTGCGTGTGCGTGTGCGTGAGGTGAGGTAGTATTTTATTTTTTGGAAAAAATTCTCTTAAAGTTGTTATATTTTTTTCAGAAAAATAACCGTTATTTTTTGTTTACTCAGAATATGACCGTTAAATGGATGTTGCTCTTCTTTATTCAGAAAATGATTGTTACTCGTCTTTACTCAGAAAATGATCGTTACTCTTCATTACTCAGAAAAATGTTTTTTACTCTCTTCATTCCCAGACATTACCATTATTATCATAATGACCAGGGCTTGCACAAATTTGGGTAAAGCCACGAAACGTCTTAAAGAGAGTGATTTAGTCTGCGACTCAACCCAAGCAATTCATTTCAAGTTATCGATAATATTATTCCAACACTGTTTTAACATACTTGTATCAACAATTTTAAGATGTATTCTATATGTCATGTCTACTAAAATGCTAACTGTTAATCTCAACAAACCATTCCGTTTTGAAGACCACACTTTAAAAGATGAAGACAAAAAATATTATTTTTCTTAACCATGAAAAAATTCGTTTATGGTCTTACTACTGAAAAACCAATACAGTCTAATCCTCTTATTGAAGCTGAAACTAAGGATTTAGACACCTGGATGGAAAATGATTTTCTGTGTAAAAATTATATTCTTAATGGTTTAGCTGATGACTTGTATGATTATTATAACTCTGACAAGTCTGCTAAAGAAATTTCGGAAGCACTTCAAAAGAAGTATGACACTTAGGGGTATTCATCGGATCGAAACCACTAAGTTTATGCTCATCCGATCCGATCCGAACATCCGATCAGATTGAAACATCATAATCCGCAACCGATCCGATCAACTTTTACATCCGATCAATCCGATCCGTAAAATATTCGGATAGCATCTATTCAATCCGACCAATCCGATCAATAAACTTAATTAATAATATTTTTGAATTAAAAAATTAATTTTTTACATAAATCATAACATAAAATCATTTTAATTAAAAGAAACCTTAAAAAATAAAATAAAAAGATTAAAATAAGACTAAAATATTCAAACTTATATAAAACAAAAATAATACAATTAAGTAAATAACGATGTCGATTACAATAGTTATTTTAATAAATTTAACAATTCATTCAAACAATAAATAAAAAGATAGTTCCCAATAATCTAAACCTAAATTAATTTGATCATTTCACTCTTTAACATCCATTGGCCATCTTAAAAATAATCTTGTCTTGAATTTTGAGAACAATAGCAAAAAACTTCAATGTTTCATCACATATTAGCCATAATTTAAAAAATATTAGTAAATTGATAACTAAATATATATAAAATAATATATGAAATACATATGAAATAAAATAATAATATATCGTACTCAATCAAGGGTTATATACTTAATGTTTCTCAACATATTTACAAAATAGAAGATAATAGAAAGTGGTGAGAATATTAAACCATAAGAGAATGATATCAATTACTAATGAAAATTAAAATAATATTACCTGTTTCAATTGCTTCAATATCATCAAGGGAATCACGAATATTAATTATTAGTGATGATCGAATCCAGTTCTAAGTACAAATAAGTGCTTGGACAGTTTTTGGGGACAATGAGCTTCTAAAAGAATCAATAACCCTCCCCCCGTAGAAAATGCACACTCAGAAGCTACAGTTGATATAGGTGTAGCTAAAACATCTTTGGCAATCTTGGAAAGAACCTTGTATCTAGATTAGTTCACCTTCCACTAACTTAAAAGATTAAAAGACTCATCATCCACATCCTCACATGTCTCACCCAAATATTTATCTACTTCAGTTTGGTTGTCTATCTTTTTTGCATCTTTGACACGTTTTTTATAACGATCCATCCACAGTGAAAATGAATCAATGTTACAACTATCCACTTCTTCTGTGTCTAAAGGTTGTGAGCATGTAGCTTGGACATTTGCAGAATACAAAACTAAATACTGATCAAACATATTATTCAAAGTTTGTCTAAATTTTTTCATCATATGACCAACCATAATATCATCTTCGTCACACAAAAGATCCAAACAAATTTTCAAACCTTGTTCCTTACGTCTTGGATCAAGCAAAGTTGCAATAAATAAAAAATCATTCATCTTATCTACACCTCCCCAATATTTATTGAACTTTATTATCATTTCTTTTGCCATTTTGCTTAACAAAAAATCTATATTTTCACACCAGAAACTCAATTGGTTATGTATGAAACAAATTTGATCCAAAAATAAATTTGAAGTAACATATACAGAACTAGAAAACCTCAATGTTGCATCATAAAATATTTTCAAAAACCTCACAAATATGTGAGCATTAGACCAATCAAACATATAAGGAGTTTTGCAACTATCATTTCCAATGTTAAACTCTTGTTTAAATATCACATCATCTTCTTCTAAACGCTCAAAAGCATTCTGAAATCTTATTACAGCTTCTAACATTAAATAGGCAAAATTCCACCTTGTTACTACATCTAAACATAAAAGTTTATTGGTGTCAATCTTCTCTTGCTCCGCACAATCCTTAAATTTTAACAACCTTGAAGGTGATCCTTTGACATATTTCACCACTTCTCTTATCTTACTTATGCTTGAATCATGTTCTTTCAAACCCTCTCTGACAACCAAATTTAGAATATGAGCTGCACACCTCATATGCATACGTTGACCATCTAGTATTGCACCACCCCAATTGTTCACTTTTTTACGCAAGTAAGAAACTAATGTATTATTTGAGCTAGCATTATCCACAATAATAGTAAATATCTTATCAATTCCCCAATCTAACAAGCACTGCTCAATTTCTTTCCCAAGGATATCACCTTTATGACTAGAAACAACACAAAAATTTAAGATTCTTTTTGGAGTTTCCAACTATCATCGATGAAGTGAGCAATGAGACACATATAATTCAAATTTTGAGCAGAAGTTCATGTGTCAATGGTTAAACAAACTCTTTGAAATGATTTAGAGAAAAATTCTTTTAATTTATCATTTTCCTTTAAGACAAGACTCAAGCAATCTCGTGCAATAGTGGTACGAGAAGGAACTTGGAACCTTTGTTCCAAAACTCTACTATACTTTTTAAATCCTTCATTCTCAACATGACTAAATGGCAATTCATCAACTATAATCATTTCTGTAAGTGCAAACCTACAAGCCTCAATACTAAATGTGTGTGCAACAAGTACACCTTCTTTATTGTTTGTGACATTATCAAAAGCTAAAGTTTTTTGCTTCTTTTCATATCTACCAGGAAATAATTTACATTGCATAGCAATATGAGCATTTAAGTTTAATGTACCAGGCTTGCTGGATACATACACATACTCCCTTGAATAATATTTACATCTCGCCTTGCGATCTAAGCCTTCACCCACTATATCAAAATGTTTCCAGGCAGAAGAATGAGGTTTAGAAAACTTTCGCTTACCTTTTCCATCATAGCTATCTATAGAAGGTTCAGGTTTGTCATTCAATGCTAGATCTTTAGTTTCTGGTGGAGCATTTTATGGATTTTTATATTGATTTTCAACATCATGAGTAGCGCTTGCACTTCCGGTGGTTGCAAGTGGACTATCCGTAGTAGAGGTATTTTTTTTCATCTAAGATAAAGTGAGACACAATCAACTTAATGCAATAAACACATTGTGTAGAAAAGCAGTTGTTATAATGTAAAGAAGCAGATTTACAACCAATTGGATCATGTGTTCTTTAACATTTTTTTTCCTTTTAGTGCAATAATTAAGTTTTTAATATAAATTCAATATAAAGTGTGTATAAATGTGTGCGTGTAGATGGTGTATTTCAAAAGAAAAATATATGGATTGAATGCAATTTCAGTTCACCTTGTTCTTGTTTAATACTTTTGAGAGATATAACTTAGAGTTTTATTATAAGAATTTTGTATATAGTACATGAGAAGTATTTATTGATAAGAGAAAAGAGAATAACTCTTAAATAATAACATTTAATTTTTGAATAATATTCAATATCCAAAATTATATTAATTAATTAGAAAATAACTAATAATTATCATTAATGGGAGAGTATTTTCTTTTGACATTCAGTTAAATGATGATTATTTTAGCACGTGTAATTAATGATAAATACCCTATGAATATATATTTTATCAAGACTCATATTTGGAAGTTGATGTAGTTTATATCTAATTATAAAAATAATATTTTTTAATTAAAATATTATTAATTTTATATCAAAAGATCAAAATATATCTATTAATAATGATAAAAGTAAAATTTATATGATATTATTTAAGAAAAATATTAAAAATAATACCATTATAACAGAAAATTATTTGAAACATAAACATATTTCTACTTTTTAAAAAATACAAATTAACAAAATATTCACATAAAATATCCAAAGAGGATCAGTATTTAGTTCACTAAGGAAAATACATCACATTTTGTTGTTACACTTTTTAGATTCTTTTAAACTGATTTGGAAAATTCGTGATCAATCTAATTAAATTAACTCCATTTAGTATTTACTTCAAAGAATTAATTAATGTAAATGAACTTATCATTTCAACCTATAAAATACGTGGTGTTGAACAAGATATGCGGCACTTCTCAAATTTCCCAATGCAATCATCAATCGATTCATACCTTTGAGCAGCAGCGGCAGTAGAGAAGGAGGAACAGCAGCAGAGAAGGAGAGTAGGAGGAGCAGCAGCAAAGCAGAGAATCTTGAGATGGAGGCAGGGATCTAGGGAGGCAGCTGGGAAAATAGATTAGGTTAAGAATAGATATATGGCTAAGGTTAGGTTAGGTTAGAATAATAATTAGGTTTATTAATTATTATTATATATATATATATATATATAAATAATATATTAAATATATATATATATATTTAAATAATATATTAAATATATATATATAATTAATTTCAGTCGGATCGGATCGGATGAATCGTAGTGAAATCCACCATCCGATCTGCACTTAACTGATGAAAAATCAACGGATCAGATCGGATCGGATGATCGGATTTTTTGCACACTCCTAAATTGACACTAAGGAAGCTGGAACTAGAAGTATGTTGTCAATAGATACATGAAATTTCAAATGATTGATGAAAAATCAGTGGAAGCTTAATCACACGAACTGGAGAAGATAACACACGAAATAACTTCTGAAGGTATGACTTTAGATGAACAATTTCAAGTAGTTGTTATTATAGATAAATTATCCCCTACTTGGAAAAATTTTAAGAATACACTTAGGCATAAAACTAATAAATTTTCTTTAGAAAGTCTTATAATCCATTTAGGAATAGAAGAAGAAGCCCGAAAACAAGATCAAAGAGATGAAGTACTCGTATTCTCAAACAATAATACCAATAAGAAACCCTCATCTGCAATTCTAAAACCTAAAGGTAAAAATATGAAAACTTAGAATCGTAATAATAACCAAAACCGCAACCACCAAAATAGAAATAGAAACTATATTTCCCAAAATGGACCTCAACCCCCCTTAAGGAATAACACATTCATGTGTTATAGTTATAACAGACCTGACCACTTGGCTAGGAACTGTCGAAATAGGAATCGTCTTGCCCCACAGGCGAACCTTACCAAAGATCAATTTATTGCTATGATATCTAAAATCAATTTTGTTGGTGGATCCGAGGGGTGGTGGGTGGACACTGGTGCTTCTCGCCATATTTGTTATGATCGAGACATGTCCAAGTCCTATTCTGATTCTAAGGATAAGAAAGTGCTACTGGGCGACTCCCATTCCACTAAAGTTTCTGGAACTGGTGAGGTGGTATTAAAGTTTACCTCTAGAAATACTATCATCTTGAAGGATGTCCTGCATACTTCAGAGATGAGAAAAAACTTAGTTTTAGGCTATCTTCTTAAGAAAGTTGGGTTTATTCAAACTATAGGGCCTGATTTATATACTATAACTAAAAATAATATATTTGTTGGGAAAGGGTACGCCATTGATGGCATGTTTACATTAAATGTTAAAATCAATAAAACCTCTTCTTCTTCTTATATGTTGAGTTCTTTTAATATTTTGCATTCTAGACTTTGTCATGTTAATAAACACATAATCAAGAATATGAGTACCTTAGAACTAATTCCTAAACTATCTTTGAATGATTTTGAAAAATGTGATTTTTGTAGTCAGACGAAAATAACCAAAACTTCACATAAATTAGTAGTTAGAGAATTTGAACTTTTAGAATTAATACATTCTGACATATGTGAACTTGATGGAAATTTAACAAGAAATGGGAAACGTTATTTTATAACCTTTATAGATGACTGTTCAGATTACACTTATGTATATCTAATAAAAAATAAAAGTAAAGTGTTTGACATGTTTAAAATATTTATGACTGAGATCGAGAATCAACTTAACAGAAAAATAAAAAAGTTTCGAAGTGATAGAGACATTGAATATGATTCCAATATTTTCAATGATTTTTATAAAACTCATGGAATTATTCATGAAAAACTGCATCTTATTCTCCTGAAATTAATGGCAAAGCTGAAAGAAAAAATAGAACTTTTACTGAATCAGTTGTTGCAATTTTATTAAACTCAGGAACTGCTTCTCATTGGTAGGGAGAAATTTTACTAATTGTTTGCTATGTGCTAAATAGAGTGCCTAAATCTACAAGTAAAATTTCACCATATGAAATTTTGAAAAATAAGAAACCTAATTTAACGTTTTTTTTTAATTTGGGGTTGTGTAGCCTATGTTAGGATCCCATATCCTAAAAGAAATAAACTTGCTAGTAGAACATATCAGTGTGTATTCATAGGATGCGCTCTGAATAGTAAAGCTTATAAATTCTATGACTTAAATGATTATGTAGTTATAGAATCAAATGATGCTGACTTATGTGAACATAAGTTTCCCTTTAAATTAAAAAATAATGGGGACTCGCCTTCTAGTAGTTTACCCCTAACTAGAACTAGTGAACAAAATGGGAAATTAAACACTAAAATTAGGAGAGGTAAACGAGCTTGAACCCTAGGTCTGATTTTTATGTTTATACCTTAGAGGAAGATCCCCAAACTCTTAAAGAAGCATTATCTTCTTTAGATGCCAACTTATGGGAAGAAGCCATAAATGATGAAATGGACTCTCTTGAGTATAATAAGACTTGACATTTAGTTGACTTACCTCCTGGTTGCAAAACCATTGGATGTAAATGGATACTAAAGAAGAAATTAAAACCCGATGGTACTATTGAAAAGTACAAAGCTCGTCTTATAGTTAAAGGGTATAGGCAAAGGGAAAATGTAGATTTCTTTGATACATTTTCTACCTTTTCACCAGTCACACTAATAACTTCCATACATGTACTTTTTTCTCTTGCTGCTATCCATGATTTAGTAATACACCAAATGGATGTTAAACTATTTTCTTAAATTGTGACTTAGAAGAAGAAATTTATATGGATCAACTTGAAGGTTTTGTTATCCCAGGTCAAGAGAATAAAGTTTGTAAACTAGATAAATCCATTTATGGTCTAAAACAAGCACCTAAGCAATGACATGAAAAATTTGATAATCTAGTTATCTCACATGGATTCAAAATAAATGAAAGTGACAAATGCATTTATTATAAATTAGAAGATAACATTTGAACTATTATATGTTTATATGTGGATTACATGCTTATTTTTGGATCAAATATTCATGTTGTGAACAATGTGAAAACTTTCTTAAGTGCTAACTTTGATATGAAAGATCTTGGAGAAGCGAGTGTAATCCTTGGTATAAAGATTACTAGGTCTGAAAAGGGAATTTCTCTAGATCAATCTCACTACATCAAAAAGATCTTAAAGAAATATAATTACTTTAACTGCAAACCTGCATGTACTCCTTATGATCATAGTGTAAAGTTGTTCAAGAACATCGGAGACGATGTTAGACAAACTGAGTACGCGAGCATCATTGATAGCTTACGTTATGCTACTGATTGCACTAGACCATACATAGCTTATGTTGTGGGACAACTATGTAATTTACCAGTAGACCTAGTGTAGAGCATTGGAATGCTATTGAAAAGGTTATGAGATACCTTAAGAGAACTATATACCTTGGATTACATTATAAAAAGTTTCCCACTATTCTAGAAGGATATAGCGATGCAGATTGGAACACTTTATCAGAAGATTCCAAAGCAACTAGCAACTATATATTTAACATAGCTGGTGGAGCTGTTTCTTGTAAGTCTAAGAAACAGACAATATTGGCTCAATCTACAATGGAGTTTGAAATGATAGCACTAGCCACTACTAGTAAAGAAGTAGGCTGGTTAAGAAGTCTGTTAGTTGAGATCCCTTTATGGGAAAGACCGATACCAGCTGTATTGATCCACAACGATAGTACTACGACTCTTATAAAGATTCAGAATTGTTACTACAACAACAAGAGACGACAGATACGTCGTAAGTATAGTACTATTAGAGAATTTCTCTCTACGGGAGCTATAAGAGTTGATCATGTACGTTTTGATGAAAATTTAGCAGATCCTTTGACGAAAGGATTACTAAGAGAGAAGGTTTTCAAAACCTCAAAAGGAATGAGACTAATGCCCTTAGAATGAAGAGTCACTCGTGATGGTAACCCAACTTATAGACTGGAAATCCCAAGAAATAAGTTCAAAGGGTAATAACAAATCATGAAGTGATATGAGATGAATCATGCTATTTTCAAATCCCATTCTATTTTGTTAGAAGCATGAAGTCCTGAAGCGATAGAAAAGGATGAGTTAATTGTTAAACTCTTAATGAGTTCTATACTCTATGTGAAGTGGATTACATAGCTACAGGAGTGCTCTTGATAGACTCACCTATGTCAATGTGGAAGTGTGGTCGCTTCCTATGAAAATTTTTTGGGCAAAATTTACTAGAGTGTTCACTATATTGGGATACACGTGCATGGCTGTAAAGCACAGGCTTTTCGAACTACACCTTGGAAAGGTTGTGTGTGTGATGATTGTTAGAGATAGAGTTCAAAACTATGAGTTATTCTAGTATATTCTAAAACATCAACACTATGCAAAGGTTCAAGTCGATAGACACATTTTACTTATGCACAATCTTATAATTTAAATTGATCGGTTGCTCGATGAAAATTATTTTTATATAACATTCAAGTGGAGGATTGTTGGAAAAGATGAATGTTTATAAAAAAAATTAGTGAAGTCTTGTCCCACATTGCTTTTTTATATTACTTAAAAGATGTATAAATAGTGAATAATTGGCTATTGCGTTTGGGCCTAAGGGGTACCCACTTTTGTGGAAGGGGAGAGGACCTAGGCAAATGTGATATCATACGCGCGCGCGCCGCTGTCGTTGCCGCTATCCGTCTAACCGATCGGTTGTGCCATGCCGAGCCAAGTACGTCTACGTGTGCGTGTGTGTGTGTGAAGTGAGGTGGCATTTTATTTTTTGGAAAAATTTCTTTTAAAAAAAAACTTTTCCACTCAGAAAAAGGTTATTACATTTTTTCTCAGAAAAACAACCGTTATTTTCTTTTACTCAAAATAGGACCGTTAAATGGCCATTGCTCTTCTTTATTGAGAAAATGACCGTTACTCGTCTTTACTCAGAAAATGGTCGTTACTCTCTTCATTCCCAAACATTACCGTTAATATCATAATGGCCACACGGTTTCTAAAACATATAAATACAGAGCCTCAGCTCTCAATTTAAATACAACAATATGAAAATTCCTCTCACTAAGAAAAATATTCTCTCAGTAATTCTAAATTATTTTTTCAGTTTTCCGAGTAACAAACTTTTCAGGTGTAAAATTTCGGTCTTCATAAGTGCAGTGAAGTTTCGAGATAGAGAAAAAAAATTTGGGCTGTTTTATCCTGGGAACGACGGAACTGTGTTTACTTGCACAAATTTGGGTAAAGTCATGAAACGTCTTAAAGAGAACGATCTAGTCCGCAACTCAACCCAAGTAATTTATTTCAAATTATCGGTAATATTGTTCCAACATTATTTTAACGTACTTGTATCAACAAAAATTAATTTGGTTTTATCTGCACTTGAAATTAGTTTGGCTTTTAAATAGATAAATTTTAAGTATTACAAACCCACAGTACTACAATCTCTATGTATTCGTGTAAAGTCATGTACAACTTTATATGTTGTGTTTGTGCATTTTTCACTTTTACTTGATAAAATTTAGATTTTGAGCTTCAATATTGTTCAAATCCTTAACCCCCTGCCTCCTATTGATCGATCTGGAAAGACAAAGAAAACCTCCTTATATAACTTCAAGTTTGCATTAAATTTACAATACAAATGGTAAATGTTCCCCAATTTAATACTTTTAATTAGGATATATATTCTTATAATTGAGCAACACGTATGTAAATTTATACAGTAATTTTATTTTTATTTTATTGAATTTATATAATAAAAATATTTAAACATTTATATATATAAAATTATGAATTTTAGATTAAATTTTTACTAGTTACTATGATAAAAAAATGTTACTGAAATGAAAAAACATACTATATGAATGTAATATTCTCCCTTAAACTTTACCTTATCTCACTTTATGCACAAGGCTCAGATCCTTCACAAGGTCTCCAAATTCAACCATTTTATTTCTTAAGCATACCTATCATGTAAGATGAGAAATCCATTCCAAACTAGATTCTATTAGTTAATCTGTAGGTTTTTATAAAATAACTAACACTAGTATCAAAAGATTAATTTATTGTATAGAGTTAATTCATGAAATTATGTTACTAATACTCTAATTGGCATTTTATTAACTGTGGGTTTGTTTGCTAAATCTTAAGTGATAATTACTAAGTGTAAACAAATATAGAATTGCAAAATATGACAAACTAGAGCTTATACCAAATTTACATTATAATTTTAGTTTACAATTTCACAATTTATAACTTTAAACACATAAACACACTTGTGTAGTTAGTTTTCACATTCTTGTAGGTGTTAAATTGTAAAATATTTCTAAAATAACAATAATATGATCAAACTAGATAGATTAACAATCATAAAGAAAATACATTAATTTGATGTTCTTAGAAAAACTAAAAGAAAATTACATTGGTCGAATATATATGCCAAAAACCAATATTGCTGTGTACATTACGTGCGAACCACCTTATCTTATTCAAATTGGTTTATTTTAAAAAAATCAACTTGCATTATAAAACATTCAACTTGCAATATAAAAATTTTAAATCACAGTCCACTCTTGATCACTGTACTCCTTAAACTTTTATATTAGTGACAGAGGCTGATACAATGTCATACGCCAATAGTTTTACGATCGGTTGAAATCTTCAATGTTCATTATAATTAATTGTTTAATTATATTAATACAAAGTAATATTCATACAACTTTCCTTAGAGATCTTACTGTAAAATCGCTCTTAGAGATTAAAAAACAATATTAGTATTTCTGTTAAGATTCTTGTGAAAATTTGGATATCGATTGCCAATTATTTATATAAAGGGAGCTTAGGCCTCCACATTATAGCTATTTTTTTTAAACTTTATTTCACAATTTCTATCTTTTTTATTTTAATTATAACTACTTTTTTTTGTTTGTAATTTATTTATAATTTTTTTTAGAGTGAAAAGTAATAAAGACAATAATTACGATAAAAATATACAAAAATCTATTAATTTTTAGGTCAAATATTACAAGTCAATTGATTATGAAAAAATATAATAGATGTCAAAAAAGGTAAAAACAAATTGTCAAAAATAGATTACGTGAATACATATATGTGTATTTTTTTTGAGTTATTATATGTTCTACGAATTAATTGTAATTCATAAAATATAAACTTTGATATTTTTAAATACATAACAATTGATTTAAAAATACATTGTAATTCAAAAAACAAATATGCACATATATGTTCACGTGTTCTATTACTAACATTTTTTTCATTTTTGTACTTTTAATATACTTTTATATAGTTATTAAACTTATATTGTCAAAATTAATAAACTTTTGTATACTTTTGTCATAATTAATGTCTTATCATTTTTTTTAAAATTTTTTTTGTTTTTGTTATTTAAGAATTTGAGTTTTGTGCAAAATTTAAAATAAAAATAAAAGTGAATAAAACTTAAAATAAATTTCTCACATGCACGTTGTGCATAATCCAAACATAATTCTCTTTAAAAATGGTTTTAAGTTTTAGCCATAACAATTTCTTATTTATGAAAAAAGTACGTTCATATTTTTGAGAAAAAATTATATTGTAGTTTTGATGTGCCACCTATCATCGCCATACATATTAAAGGAATAGACAAGTTTGAGTGAAAATTAATATTATTAGAAAAGAAATAATAGTTATGAATCAAATGAGGTGCATGCAACCCAGGCTAGCTATATACAAGAGTTGGTTAAAAGATTCTATATATTCTAGACTTGTAGCTATCACTTATTATGCAACCCACAAACTCTTGTCGCGCGGTAATCGGGAGATGGTTGGACATGTTCTTAATTATTGATCGAGCACTAGTCGATTAGACTTTTGGTCGGTCTGACCAAATTGTTCACCAGAGCAGGCTTGATCTTAAGGACTTTGGGAGTTGAGTTAATTACATGCATTGCATATATGGATTATTGAAGTAGGGGGGCTACTCTTGCTTATAGAGAGAGAGACTTTTTGAAGATTCAGTAAGGTATTTTGAACTTGTTTTGCATGCCCTTTAAAGATTAGATGAATTCATTTTTGTCATTCACCAAGAAATTGATAAACTTTTATATATAACATCTGGTGGTAGGAAAAGTTCACATTTTTAAAAGGTATGCATGCCATGTCTATTATAATTAACGTAGATAACCAAATAGGTCGAGCTAAATTGCACGATAAGCTCGACGAGTTAGGAAGAGGTACGTGCACCCTCGATAGGGAAAAGCTAATGTGCATGGCATGCTTGTTAGGACAAGGGAAACTGCACAACATTCTCGATATTTCAAGTGAATGCATGCATAGAGACAACATAACTTGTTCTAGGAAACTTGCAAAGATCTAGACTGCTTTATCTGGATAGCTCAACTTAGGCAGCTCAATCGGGGTCGTTCGACCCTGGGTGGTGGCATGTCTTTTTGGACATGAACGAGAAAAAGGCATGAGCCTAGAAGGCAATGGTTCGCAGACGAAGTGAGACCTTTTAGACATCATATTCTGTTTAGTGTAACCTTGATGACGGTGAACTGGACTGCAAGACTTGAAAGACGGTGGTTTGAAATGTACGTGCAGCCTATAGGGGACTACTTGTTCTGCTTTTGTCTAATCTTTCTCCAATTATGTGGCACTGCCTTCTTGGATTGCATGAGCACCAAAGATGTGTGGTCTACTATGTGGATTATCACAGACCTACAGTGATAAGTCAATTGCATCTAAAAGACTATCCCAAGAATAAATGGTCACATGATATACTGTAAGAGTTTGAAGATCACACATCATTTTTGAATGACTTTGGTGAGGAACACAAGAACATGACGATGAAATGAACTTTGAATTTTCTCAACTGATAAAATACAATTTCGTATTCCCACAAATTACACTAAATTTTGGTATTTTTTTGTGTTTGTTTTTAATTTTCAAGAGTTGTTTTCCAAACAACTTCACGCATATTTTTTTTATTATTTCTTTTTTGCATCAATACGTTGCTTAATAAGAATTAGAGGTATCAAATGAATTAAGATAATTGATTAAATTTAATTTAATTTATCTAATTTTTAAATGAGTTTAATATAATTGCAAATTAAAATTAACGATACATAAATAACTTATTTAAATTTTATATTATATTAGAATATAAATAATTTTAAATTAAATGAGCATAAGTTTTTATATAAAATTTAAAATCACAAACAATAAAATTTCATAGAAACTAGACTTATTGAGTTTTCTAATAGTGTATAGAATTATTCATAATTTTTTTAAGTTATACTAATCATATTTCAAAAATGTATCAACGATGATTAGCATAATGTAAATATTTTTTAGTAAAATTAGTATAATTTTTTATAAAAAAACTCAAAATTATAAATAATAAACTTTTCTAGATAATTAACTTATAAAAATTTCTAATAATATATTAAATATTTTATAAGTTATTACAGTTTATATTTTAAAAATAAGTCAAAAATGTTTTTCTTTATTTATTTTTTTATTTTCTTTTATTTTTGAACAACTTTCAAAATTGCATTTTTTGGAAAAGAGAAACTATATAAATCAAAATCTCAAATTCTGTTAAAGAATAGTAAAAATTAAGGGACTTGAACTCTCTTAACACACGTACATATGCGCCGTCCAAATTACGTTGACTTCAACACATACGATCACCTTACTTGCAATGCAATTGCCGCAAATTTTGGCGATCTCTAAATCTAGAATTGTCAACGAGCCAACAACTTGCCTCCTTATTTAACAATTAACACCCAATAGAAATAATTAAATATATATATATATATATATATTAAAAAAAATAAAATCTAATGTAAACGTATTTGTCAAGAATACAACTTGGCGGCATCCCCAAACAAAACAAAAAATTGGATTTTTATATTCTTATAAAAAACTTGATTAATTAGTTTCTATAGAAAAAAAAATTGAGTATTTTAAGTATATGCATTTTTCATATATCTTTATAACTAAATTTATACGAGAAAAAAGAAATACGGGTCTAATAAATTTTAACAAATGAGAATATTAATCTCATAATTTTCAAGTTAGTTATATTAAATCTTATTATTTTTTAAAATAAATAATTCAATCTTATAATTTTTGAATTAGATATTATTAATTTTGTTATTATTAAAGTAAATATTTTTAATCATATAATTTATTAAAATATGTTTTTTTATTTCATCAAAAGTATTAAAGTTAAGTACTTATGGTGTATATAACTTTCATAAATAACATTATTGTAATTGTCTAACTTAAAAATTACTAATTTAAAATGCTCATCTATATATAAAAAAGGGATTGTTATGACTTTTTTAAAAAATTATGTAACCTTTGGTGCTCTATGTAATAACTATGAGAATAAATCACTTAAATTAAATAATTATAGAATTTTTTATGCCCAACTTCCATTAAAAATGTATGACTCTTGGGTACCCAATACAAACAACATCATTGAATGTGTCGTTCCAATAAAAAATGGAAATATATATATGGAAAAATTATGAACATTTCATACTAAATTACTTAATAAAAATATCAAAAAATTATTCTTTTATAATTTTAATAAGATGAAATCAAAATCATATACCATTATACCTTTGATGATCATTGTTGGCGACCTTACTAAATCTTGATCGATGATCTTATCGAAACTTCAATGACCCCATTGGAACTACTAGATGTAACAAATTATATATAGTAGATCACTGAAACTATGGTAAATGTGTTATGTTACATCCAAACATATATGTGAATGTGAGAGATTATATCCGATGGGTCACTGAAACTACGATTGATGTAAAATGTTACATATAATGATACACGTTGATGTAACAAATTATATCTTGTGAGTTGGTGAAACTACGATGGATGTATAAGTTACAAACAAATATACATATGAATATAATAGGTTTTGATCATCAAAATTTCAATGGATAACCGACCATAATTTACTAAAACTCTGGTGGTTGCTTTCAAAGATATCGTTGATGTAATATTACTTTTATTTTATTAAATTATGTTAGAAGGGTAATTTGATTTTTATGATTATAAAATTATGAGTATTGAGATAAAAAAATTATTAATTAAAAAAAATTGATTAAAAAATAATATTACGACCTTTACGTCCGGTTCGGAGGGCGGGAAGTCTTCAACATTTATATTACTAAGTCCATCTTAATTGGGCTAGAAAACTACGCAGCACTAAGCCCAAGAAAGGGCAAGTCAAAAATTATAAATGAACAATTGAACATAAGTACATAACGAACCAAGAACAGTGGTTTTTTTATATTAATCGTCATTGTTTTTGTTAAAATTTATCAATTATTTTTTTGTTGTAGAATGTAGTTCTTGTGTTTGGGAAGATCACAGTGTTCTTGTTTATTGAGTGATGCCATATTTTATCTTAAGAAATTCTTTTCCGAATAATATATAAATCAATCTTATTTATGTATACTTGTGAATGAAGTTTTGAGTAAACGTTCTATTTCATATTAAAAAAAACTTTACTTATAATTTACTATTTAAATTTTTTTCATTTATGCTTTCAATTCTATTTCAATAAGATATTTTAATGTACATTCACATTAAATTTAAATTAAATAAATTATGAGATTGTTATTTGAAAAAAATCCGTACATGTTCAATTTGATAAAAAAAAATTATAATCTTTCAATTAAAAAAATCTTTTTAAGATTTGGTATCAATTTCAATTAAAAAAACTTAATTAATATAGAAATAATAATTTAAAATATTAAATTAATAGAAAAATATAAGGTAATAAATTTAAAGAAAATCAAAAGTTATGGTGCAAAATATAACATCTATCCTAAGTAAGGTTTTAGATAAACAAATACATCAATAACATGAAAAAAATTGTTGGATAAGGGGTTAATTATACTTGAGCAGGTAGGTTAATGCATGTCTCAATTTGAGATAAGAATTATTTCTTTGAAAGCTTAATTTATATGGGGATTATTCTTATTAAATCATAAAATAATATTTAATATATAACATTTATACATGAACTTGCCTCTTATAAAAAAAAAGTTTGTCACTCCGATATACCAGAACTTGTGCAAAATGATGCACTTTTGACATAAATTACCTTTTAATAACTTAATAGAGATGGTGAACTAATAATTTGAATTGTATTAATAGTTGATATAATTTTAAATTCTTATGATTAAATATTTTTTAAAAACATGTGTACATTTTTTTCAAAAAACAAAAAAAAACTCATATCTTATTACAACCCCGAATGAAATAAATGCTTACGTCTTTCTCAATCAAACATAACATGATCAAAGTTAAATTAATATACTTGTGACAACTTCAATAACCATTACTAACAATCTTAACAAAAATTTGATAAAATTATTAAGATAATGTGGAAGTTCTAAAGATCATAATTAGACTCATAATGAATTTATGTAATACCTTAAGCATGCAATGTGATTTTTGTATAACCATACAATGAAAATATGAAAATTACTTAACCAAATTTTAACCCATGTTTCATATTAAAATACTTTTTTTTATAATGATTGCAACTATAAATTCTAATTAAATAGAATTGAATTATTTATAATTATCGAATTGAATTGAGATGTAAAATGAAAATTTATTTAATCTAATTTGATTCAACTAAAATGGTTTATATATATATATATATAACGATTTATTCTATCATTAAATCAAATTTTGGATTGTTGGTTTACTAGTGTTTTATCAGCTTTTAGACCAGAGTTTGAGTCTTGGATATACAATCTCATTTTTATTTATTATTTCAGTTAAAACCATTTAAAAAAATGATTTCGAAGTGTCCAACCTTTGGCAGAGAAAAAGCCCAACAACTTTCGACTTGATTCTAACCACTAAGGTACGTACATGTAAATCTAATACGATCCAATTTTCAAATCCAGTCCGATATACCAATTTTCTAGGCCAGCTCTAATTGCACCAACCTTAAAAGAGGGATAAAGTTGCAAGCTTAAGACATACCCAAACAGTTTCAAAATGAATTTTGAATTTTCTAAGCAACATATCACTTCCTTTAATAAAAAAAATCACATAAAAGATGAAAAAAAAATCATAAATCCAATCCAATAATAAGAACCAACATTATGTAATCATAAATCCAATCCAATAGTAAGTTCCACCAGTTTTCGAAAATTAAAACAAAAAACAAAAATTAATCCCCTAACTAGGTTTTTCAAATTATATTAATTGCATCTTTTCTTTTTCGTTTAATTTCTATTAATGGAGTAACATGTAAGTTGGTTTAAAAGATAAGACTAAATATATCTTCTAACTATGTGTTTTTGGAATTTTATCAACGAGAACTCTTACCCTATTGCCAAAGTTTATTTATTTATTATAGTATTAAAACTAATAATCTAAGTAATTATTTTAAATACTTAGAAAATCATCAGATAATTTTTTGGTCTTTTGATGGAATCATTGGTCAAAATAAATAGCATAATCGATATAAATATATGTATTAAATATAAAAATTAGATTAAAATTTAAATAATTGATAATTTTAATAATACTATAAATAAATACTTTTAAGGTTGTTGAAAACGTATTTAAATTGAATTTTAAGTTGGTTCGGTCGATCAACTTAGAATGAGATTAAAAAATTTAAATTGATTCTATGATATAATCAACTTAAATTTTTTTAAGTTGTTGTACGTGTCAATCGACTTAAAATTTTACATCTATTCTTTTTAAATCGATTACAGTATATGATTGACTTAGAAATTTAAGATTGATTGTCACATAGAACATAACTTAAATTTTTAAGTCGATTATATTCTAAGATGGACTTAAAAATTCAAACACCTAAATAGATTTTTGGTTATTTTTTGTGTAACCCTATGCATGTTTTAATAATCACACAGTAGTAGAAAATAACCTAATACATTTATAAGGGTTTTTAAAGCATTTTTATCATTCTATGGTTTTAAAAATAAAAAATTAATTACTTCATAATTAATTTATAACGAAAAATCACTTATTATTTATTTAATAATAGGAATTACTATAAAATCTAATATAATTATAGTATCATTAAATTAGTACATATATATTAATATTTTAATATATTAATATAGTATACTAAAAGATTGAATTGCATATTTCCATTACTACATGTGTCCTTATTAACTAGATAAACACATAATAACTTTGGTACATATTTATAGTATCATCATATTCTTCTTATTATAATTTAGAGCATGTATTTCTCCCACTCGTTTCGTAAATATTAAAAACTTTATATATCATATCCCGTTTTAATTCAACCAAAGAATTACATATAATTAAATTAAAGTCATAATTTCATTAAAAGATTAAAAATATATATTTTTTTAAAAAAATAATTAATTAAAGAGATTCTCACACCATTAATTCTAATGTTGAGATTTGAAAATATCTAGCTCATAAGTTTCTTCACATAGTATCCATATATGACTCCATCAAACAAGTATATATATTTATGAATTCAAATATCTTTATTATTCAATCGTACAAATCATTAAAGTCAAAGAAATTCATTATTTATATTCACTTGCACATAACATTATCTCATACAAGCTTATGTGATTTATCAATGGTGATACACTTACTCGTATTTCACATCTTTCATGCTCTATCAAATTTTAAAATAGTTAGTATTTGGTTGTGTTATTGGGTATATCAAGGAATATATCAACCAAACTTACATATATTTTTCTCAATGTGAATGACATCTAAGATGTGATGAATCTATAGGTCTTTTCAATAAAGTAATTCCCAAAATATTAATTTATTCTTCCAACAATCACATTTTACTATTTGAATAATATTTTCATTTTTTCTTTTTTTTCTAGTTGACCTCTTTCATTTTCTTCCATCAAAAAGGTTTTGACCTTCATTTTCATTAGTTTCAATAGATTTATCATCCTTAATATTCTTTTTCTTAGTTTTCAACACATTTTTATAAGTATTATTTTTCATCTTTTCATATCCTTTGAATGTCATATCATGCATTGATCTTAATATCTTAACCCTTCACAAAAATCTTGGTGTAGAATAATAATATTCTTCACCATCGAAGAATTTCTTTTGGTATCTAAAATTATGTCCACATGAAAAATGTCTTCTATTTCTTATATAAGACATCTTCCATCCATGAACAAGATAAATTGCAAAAGTGTCATTGCTACATATAGGACATTTCACATAACTCTTTGTTGCATATCGCGATAAATTTTCATAGTTATAAAAATTATTAATTATTCATAAAAAGACTCTCTTTAAGTTAAAGTATTCTTCATTATATGTGTCATAAATTGTGACAATTATCAACCCTTCGAACTAAAATCCCATGAGCTTGGATAAGATAGGGTAAGGCAAGATAAGGTAAGTTGTGCAATCTCACATTGCTTGAAAAATGGGATTGTAATAATTCATAAGTGTAAGTTCTACTCTAAATGGTACGAGACCTTTTGGGTGAAAACTCAATAGCAAAACCATGGGGGCTTAGGTTTAAAGTGGAAAATATCATACTATATGTTGGAATAGGACATTATAGATAGTATCAGAGCATGTTCCAACCAGAAAATGTGGCCAACGAGGATGTCAGTACCTCTACCGGAGGCGATTATGACAATCATCAATCCAATGAGCTGAAATCCCTTAGGCTTGGATAAGATAGGGTGAGATAAGATAAGTTATACAATCACATATTTTTTGGGAAATGAGGATTGTAATATTTCATAAGTATGGATTCTACTTTAGATGGTATGAGACCTTTTTGGGTGAAAGCCCAATAGCAAAACCACGAGGACTTATCCCCAAAATAATATCATATCATGTATTGGTGTGGAGCGTTATATAAACATTAACACCATCATTCCACAATATCTTTAATTAAGTCATTTATCATAGGCTATCAATACACATCAATATCAATTCTGTATTGTTTCTACCCAAAATTAATAATGCTAGCATCATAAATTTCTTCTTCATATACAACATAGAGAAAGGTTGTATCTTATCATAATTACAAACCAAAAACTATATCTACTACTAATAAAACTACATGGATTAATTCCATCAATATCAATGGTTACATTAAGATTTCATGGATCGGATGCAAATTCAAAGAATAAATTATTTATTACTTTTCAACTTTGAGAATATGAAGGATGACCCAACTATTTATTACTTTTCAACTTTGAGAATATGAAGGATGACCCAACATTCCATCTTTAGATCAATTCTCTGAATATCAAGTTAACATCTTTTTGTTTATCTACTTTTGAACAATATCTGAAAACGAGAAATTAGAGGAAAATAACAAAGAACATTTGCGAGCAAGTCATTCTTAGGTATTGTCTCATTTGCAGAATGCTTCTATCTTGATTATTTGCATATCAGACAATCATTCAATGTATCATATTTATTCTTACATTGAAGAAGGAAATTCATTACTCTTAGGAAGCATATCTATTAGTACCTTTTAGCGATTATATGAATCTCTTATCCATAAAATTGATTGTTGCCTTACATTGTACAAATGAATCAATCTCAGAATGTTAGTGTATTTCTCACATTGTGAGTACAATAATTTTTCAACATCTTTTAAAAGTTTTGGGTCATTATTATATAGTTCATTTTTCAGAGCATGATTCATCTCTACATTTATGTCATTATGTCTTGAGTACCTATTTTGATGGGATATATCAAATCCAATCCCCTACTTGTATATCTTTTTTCACGAGTATTAACATTTTCTCCGTGACAATACTAACACATAACTTCAAAAAATAAAATCTTTTTTTTCAATCGCTTTTTTTAATCAATGAGATAGAGGAATTATTTTGTTTTTTTTTCATGTTTTTTTCTTAACAAAGTTTCCAACCCGGGCTTCGTTGCAATTGCAATTTTCTTAAATTGTAAAAAATATGTTTACATGAGTTAGTACTAGAGCTAATCAAAATCCAAGACTATAGATTATATCCTTTGTAGGCTTATAAATAGTGTTATATAATCCAAAGGAAAAACTCAATAGAATTAAGAATTATGTTATTCTTTTCGATTTAAAATTTTATCAATAATTATCATTGTTTCTAACATAATATTTAAAGTTCATTAAATAAAAATAAATAAATTAAATTATAACCTACAAAATATCATCACGATTCTTAGTATGAATTTCTTTTGTCTTTCTAGAAATAATGATCTACAAACCAATATAGCACAAACAGATATGTTTGGACAGCCTAATGTTAACTTAGTTAACTTTAATCAGCCTATACATGCATTAAGAATTGCAATAATTTTTCATCACCTATTTTTAATGCAGCACAACTAATGATGCCACCAGAGCAGGTGGTACGGGAGGCTATTCCCATTCTCATTTAAATATTGTGAGGTCATGGCAGGGTTCTCTATTAAATATTATTATCTCATATATTAAAATATTTATTTATTGATAATAATATTCTTTTTATTAAAAACTATTTTATTTAAACTTTAAAATTTTAAAATAAATAATATATTTTTACTATTGAAAGAGTAATTACCAACCTCATCGTATCCCCACGACAGCATTCCATGTTGGTGTCAGCATCTGTGTTTCTCTATCGGTTTTGGTTCTTATAAGCCAAATTAATATCTTATATATCACGATTATAATTAATTAAAAAAATCTTATCAGATATAATTTTATAAATTAAATTATATTTATTAATAATATTATACAAATTTAATTCATTTAAAATATAAATAAATATATATATATATATATATATATATAGTTTCTATTTTTTTTATACTCTTACTAGAGAGTAGAGAAAGAAAATTATATTTTTAAATCTCAACTATTAATACATGAAAGTATAAAAATTTGTGTAATAATTTGTGACCATTATATATATATATATATATATATATATATATATATATATATATATATATATATATATTGTTAAAAATTTACGTCTAATTTAAACTAATAAGATTTTATTGAGTTAAAAGTTGTTCAGACTTATAAGTAGCATTGATACCTTGTTCCTAACCAATGTGTGATAATGATACTTAACAGTCCCTCGTCACACGGTAGATAAAGATGGACATAAGCGCTATAATAGCGCCATAATGAGACTATGATAGATCCTAGGATTCAAGTACATAGAGACCAGGAGTAAAGCTCTAATGACATGTTAGAAACTAGGACTAGCTCAACCTAATAAAATATCATTGAGCTAAGAATTTCACATACTTATAAGCATCATTATTACCTTACTCTTAGCCAATGTAGAACAAGAATACTTAACATATATAAAATTACTTTTTTGATAATATCACTAAAAGAATTATGAATAAAACTTAGGTGGTAAATAAATGAAATTCAAGTAACTCTTTTTCTCTTAAAAACTTTGAAAAAATTAATTTGATTTCTGTGAGCGAGAGATCTTTTTTCTATAGAAACCATTGTCTCTGAGTTTGTTTCTTTTGTATTTCTTTGATTTTACTAGTTTTAAATAAAAACACATTTTTGTGTTTGTTCACCAAATCTTATTCTTTATTGATTTTTATTTCATCTATATATTAATTTATGATAATTTATGTCATGTTTTATACTTATTAAGTTTGTATTTTATTATCGATCTAGATTTATTGTGTTAAAAATCATGATGATTACAATATAACGAAATATGAAAGTTAAAAAAAAATTTCATGTGCTCAAGAAAATTTATAGTTTTAATTTAATAATTTTAATTATTGATATATTTAGATGAATGATTTTTGATCTAGAACGTGCCTTTTGGTTTTTAATTAACGAAATTTTATTTTCTAAAAAAATGTAAAAATTAGGTAATAAATGGGAACCACTAAGCTACTAAAATTATCACAATATAAATTACTATTTTTATAAGAATAATTCATCGCTGATAATTTTATCTAATAGTAATGACACTAAGTTATAATTAATTTTAAGAAAAATAAATTTTTTATGTATTTTTATTATGGTAATAGCAAAAGTTATTTTGATAATATCATTATTCTAAATTATTTTAAATAATAATTCAAAAAGAAATAAAATTATTTGAAAAGATAAATAATATAAAGATATATTAAAACGAAAAAATAAAAGTTAATGCTCAAAGTTGCAGGAAGGAAAATGATATATGATGTTAATCTAATTATAATTGTATGTGATGCTTGTTATTTGCAAGAAGTTAATGAAACAATATATTGTTTAATATAGTTTTAAACTAATAATATTTTTTGTTGGAGTTGAAAAATAAAATTTTAATATATAAACATAAAGTAACAACACAAGTAAGCATAATAAATCTTACATATGAAAATAGATAGATTTAGTTACTATTTAAAATAAACTTTCAATATTCACGAATCCCTTAATCATATTTATTTAATTCGAAATATTGACCCAATTTAAAAAAAATTATATTTTGTAATTTTATAATCATTTTTTTAAATTTTTAATTGATTCTTGGATATAAATAAAGAAAATGTATATTCTTACTCAAATTGCATAATATAGTAATTTAAAGTGTGCAAGATCGGTTGAAATATTTTAGCTCATTATGTAATATAAACAATTTGCCTATTTTTATCGGTGTAATTTTAATGAATTATAAGTTTTTAATTTTTTAATGATAATTGGTTTTTAAATTACTATCATGTCAATAAATATAATTTTAAATAAGAAAAAAAGTCATAATAGTCCTTTTAATTTAAAGAAAAAATATTATAGATATTATAATGATTACTAAATAATCACGTTAATTCCGTAATTATTGAGTTAGTTATGAAATAATTTATAATTTTTTTAAAAATAAATATCTTAATCTTGTAATTTATAAGATGACAATATTAGTATTATTATTATAAAAATTAAGTAATTTTAATCTTATAATTTATTAACATGAGGACTTTTAGTTCATTAATAGTATGAAAAATGAGTACCTATACTTTCACAAATAACGAGATTGTAAGTTATTAATTCTAAAATTAAGAAACTAAATTGTTTATTTCAAAAGATTATGAGATCTTTAATACTTAACACAATATTTATGAAACTAAATTATTTAAATTAAATAATTAAAGAAATTCTAATACTCAACATCCAAAAAAATATTATTTAATTTTTTTATTATTAAAAAGTTACAAATTAAGAAAAAGCTTAAATATTTCATTATTAAATTTGAGTTTAAGTAAATCATGTTAAATTGTATTTTGTATTTCTTAAGGATTAAAAGTAAAAATTAAAATTTAATTAAAAATATAATAAAAATAAAGAAAAGGTTAGTTTATTTTTTTTGGAGTGAAACATATAAAACAAGCAAAATAATTTTTAATAAATCAAAAATTACTATGAAATGGTAAAATAATAGTACTAAAGTTATATTTGTTCTTCTATAATCTTTTTTTTTCATAATTAAAAGGATTAAATGAAACATTTTACGAACAAAAAGATCAATAAATCTCAAAATCATAAAAAAAAATCAAACTACACATTACTCTTTAAATAAATAGGCTAGAATTTTGATTAGAGTGAAATATTTTTTATAATATATAGTGTATTTTGTTATTTAGAGTATACTTTTATTTTTAATTAAAATACATAAGTATTAAGTAATATATATGTGTGTGAAAGAAAATAATAATAATAATTTTTTTAAAGGGTATTAAATTTTTTTTTATTAAATAAGTAAAATTTATAGGGTGAAATTTCTAATTTATACCTAAGGTGGTGGGTTGGAGAATCATATCATCTTGACAACGAGTAAATCTCGATACAAATAAACAATTTTTAATAAATAAAAAAATTTGGATAGAGAAATTAACATATAATAAAAAAAAATTATTTGTTTATTTTAGATTTAAAATTTTAGTTAAATTAACGTAGAAGTATTAATAATTAAAGTAAGTAAAAATATAATCTAAAATGCATATATCTTATTACAAGCTCCATTCGGTCTATTTTAATTTTAATTTTAATTTAATTATTTAATAAATAAAATAAATAATACTTAAAAAAAATTTACTTAATAACTTTATTTACACTTTATTAATTATCGATCCAGTTAGAATAAACTCAAAGACTAATTAATGTTTAATTGAACTAAAAAAAAATTATATTGACATTCAATGTATTACATGTATATTTTAAATTATTGGTATATGAAGTAAATTATATATTATGACGATAAGATATATATTTCTGGCAACCATAGAGATTATTTAGAGAATTCCAGTTCTCAATTATAAGAATGCATATCCATTACTAATATGTAAGAATGGGTGTATATACTATATAGGATCGAGAACATACACGTGTCAGTTATCTATCGGGATGACCTCCTATTCAAGGTATAATAGAATTTGTTATATATTATGAAAGTGATCGTTGTATGTTCCTTCAATCAAGTCCATTCAAATAATGAACATTATCAAAATAGAAATGACTAATACAACTCAACGGTCAATACTTTGACAAACTTTAAAGGTCTAGATTTCAATACACTTTGAAGACCAGGTCGTGAGAATAAAATCCAAGTGGTAGTTATGGCATACTTCAAAGGTACGATCTTATTCTATACTCACAGATTGTATGGATCAATTAACCTGATATTGGGAGATATTATCAAATATATATTATTTTATTAAATTAACTTTCAATAATGTTAATTTCATAAATAAATTGATTTGATAGACTTAAATAGATATAACAGCATTATTCATTATATATATATATATATATTTATTTATTTCTCTTTTTTCTTTCTACTTAAAATCCTACCCATTCTTTTTCTTCTTTATTAGATTAATCATTATTTATTTTTTTTATTGTGAAAAAAATATTTCAAGAGTTCCTATGTGATTTTTGCATTCTACAAAGATTTAAATCTTAATATATGGTGATGTTAGACATGTTTTATAACTCAAATTATTTAATTATTTTAAAAAAATTAAGATATGATATAATCTACTAAAAATTAAATAATTAAGAAGTTGCATTTTACATATAAAAGATGTGGATTGGGAAGCAAATTCACTAATTATAGTATCCAAAACATTCCTTAAAATTAAATTTACTATATTACAAACAGTAAATTAATATTTAATATTAATGGAATTATTATTAAATAAAAATTTATAATTAAGATAATTTTGTAATCAAAATATAAAATTTAAATAAAATTATTCCCTAAATATATAATTAAGACAACAAGGTATTATTCTAATTTAGATTTAGATTCTAAGTTGTATGGTTTAGATTTTAAAATTTAAGAATTAAAATTTAAATTTTAAGATGTAAAGTTAAAATTTTAAGATTTAGATTTGTAGAAGAATATATATAATTGTGTTGAAGAATTCAGAGGGTTAGAAATGATTCCCCTCACTTGTTGCTTAGTTAGTTATAATTTTCGTTAATAATACCCCACTTTGTAGGCAATCGTTTTTCTCCTTTGAATTGATCCTAGATTCACTTCATGTTCTTAAGAGTTATTGTGAACGTAAAGTTGATTTCTTTCATTTCCTTGTAATTGGTTCTATAAAACCACACAACTTTCAACAATAAAATGGAAGCTTTTAACCTAATTTGTTCTTAGAACCAATATCTAGTATCAAAGTAACATCATAGAAAGATGATTGGGTGTTCTACGAAATTGTAATTTCTTCATATTATAGCAAAATAGAGGAGAGTTAGCGAATCATGGCGATAGAGAATAGAAACTTTATTTAACGAGCCATTCCACAGTTCGATAATTATTATGACCATTGGTCCATGCTTATAGAGAATTTTCTCATATTAAAGGAATATTGGGACTTGATGGAGAATGAGATTTCTACAGTAGCAAAATGAGGTGAGTTGATAGAGGTGCAACAAAAGAGCCACGAAGACCAGAAATTGAAAGATTTGAAGGTGAAAAACTATTTATTCTAAGCTATCGATATGACTATTATTGAGACCATCCTCCATAAGAAGACTACAAATGCTATCTAGGATTCAATAAAAATGAAGTATCAAGGCTCTACCAAGGTGAAACATGCTCAACTGTAGGCTTTGAGGAAAGAGTTTGAAATTCTGGGCATGAAGAAGGGTGAAAAGGTTGATGAATACTTGGCCAGGACATTGACCATTTTCAATAAGATGAAGGCGCATAGAGAAATGATGGAGTAGATTGTGATCATTGAGAAAATTATGAGGTTCATGACTCTCAAGTTCAACTATGTCGTTTGTTCAATAGAAGAGTCCAATGATCTCTCCACCATGATCATAGATGAGCTTCAAAGCAGCCTGTTAGTCCATGAGTAGAGAATGCAAGGACATCAGGAGGAGGAGTATTCTTTGAACATCATCAATTCAGAGAAAAGTGGAGGAAGAGATGAGTATAGAGTTGAAGGGAGAGGAAGAGTTCATGGAAATTTTAGAGGAAGAGGCCGAGGTAAGGGTAGGCAACCCTTTAACAAAGCCTTGGTCCAATGCTACAATTTCCATAAATTAGGGCATTTTTAATATGAATGCCCTAGTAGAAAGAGAGGTGTGCATTACGTAGAATTAGATGAGGAAGAGGAGATGCTTTTGATGGCATATGTGGAAACAAATGTGTCATAGAGGGAGAATGTATGGTTCCTTGACTCAAGTTGCAACCACATATGTAGTTCTAAGGAGTGTTTTTTTTTATCTTGATGAAACATTTAGACAATCGGTGAAGCTCGGGGACAACTCAAGGATGATGGCTATGGAAAAAGGAAATGTCAAACTTCATATCAATAGAGTAATTCAAGTAATCACAGAGGTTTATTTCATACTAGAGTTAAGAAATAATATTTTAAGCATTGGCCAGCTTTAAGAAAAAATTTAGCCATTCTCATTCAACATGATATGTGTAAGATTTACCATCCAAGAAGAGGCTTAATTATACAAACATAGATGTCAACCAACAGGATGTTTATTGTGCTAGCTTCTATGATTCCTCTAATCTCAAGCTGTCTCCAAGCCACATTTGAGGACAACACCCAATTGTGGCATTGCCAGTATGGACATCTGAATTTCAAAGGGTTGAGAACTCTAATCTATAAGAAATGGTCAGAGGCTTGCTAATGCTCAAGGCCTTATCAAAAGTGTGTGGTGACTATATGATTGGGAAGCAACATAGAGAAGCAATACCAAAGAAAAGCTTGTGGAGGGCATCCAAGAAGCCTCAACTAGTGCATGTAGATATTTGTGGATCTATCTCACTAGAGTCAAATAGTGGTAAAAGATATGTAATCACCTTCATTGATGATTAAAGAATAAAGACATGAGCATATTTTTATCTGGAAAAACTAAATCATTAGCTATGTTTAAGAAGTATAAGATATTTGTGAAAAATGAGAGTAGAGAAACAATTTATTGCTTAAGAACTTATAAAGGTAGGGAGTTTGCCTCCACCGAATTCAATAATTTCTATAACATGAAAGGGGTTAACAAACAACTTACCACATCTTACACCCCGTAGCAAAACGGGGTTGCCGAGAGGAAGAATTGAACCATCATGAACATAATGTGTAACATGTTGTTAGGAAAGAAAATACCAAAAGAATTTTGGCCAGAAGCTATGAATTAGTCAGTTTATGTTCTAAACTGGAGTCCCACTTTAGCTGTCAAAGATGTTACTCCTGAAGAGACTTGGAGTGGCACAAAACATTATGTCAATCATTTCCATGTATTTGGGTGTGTGGATAATGTTCATGTGCCTAACAATCAAAGAAAGAAGCTTGATAGTAAGAGCTTCAAATGTGTTCTTTTATGTGTGAGTAAGGAATCAGAAGCCTATGAACTTTATGATCCAATCTCGAAAAAGATAATGATTAGTAGAGATATAGTATGTGTTGAGGATGAGAAGTGGAATTGGGGTAGAAATATAAAGAATGTGAAACAAGATGTGTTAGAGTGTGAAGGCAACAAAGAAGAGGCTGATGCTAATGAGAAAGAAGGTCTGGAAGATACGTAAGTAGAAGAAACAGATAACTTATCATCAAATGAGTCATCTGAGGAAGCACCATTGAATCCATATCAAGGGAGGATTCGAAGGCAGTTAGTTTGGTTAAAATATTATGTAACCAGTAAGGGACTGACTGATGAAGATGAGAGTCATAGCCTAGTAATGTATACCTTAGCTATAGATCCAATCACATTTGTTGAAGCATACAAGAATCTAAAATGGAAAGAGATAATGGATTTGGAGATAAGAGCTATTAAACAAAATGAGACATGTGAGTTAACTACCTTACTAGCTTGTAGCAAAAGGATACTCTCAAAGGTAGGGGATATATTATACTGAAGTATTTACACTAGTGACTAGGTGGGATACGATAAGAACAATCTTAGCTCTTGTAGCTCAAAAAGGTTGGAGTGTCTTCCAACTAGATGTAAAAAGTGTGTTCTTGTATGGAGAACTAGATGAGGTAGTTCATTGATCAACCTCAAGACTATGAGAAGCAAGGAGAAAAGCACAAAGTTTATATCATGAAGAAGGCGGTGTATAGGCTCAAACAGGCTCCTCTAGCCTGGTACAGCAAAATTGAGGCATACTTTTCCATAGAGGGTTTTGAAAAGTGATTTTGTGAACACACCGTGTTTATAAAATCAGGTGACAAAGTGAAGGTCTTGATAGTGAGTCTCTATGTGGACGATCTTATCTTCATCGAAAATGATGAGGAAATATTCAAGAATTTTAAAGGATCAACGAAGAAGGAATTTGATATGCATGATCTTGGTAGAATGAAGTATTTTTTTGGGTGTAAAGGTGTTACAAAATTTGAATGGAATCTTCATTTTCCAATGCAAGTATGCTAAAGAGATGCTTGAAAGGCTTGGCATGAAAATGGGTAATCCTGTGAATAATCCAATCGTTCCAGGATGTAATTTGTCAAAAGGTGGAAGTGATGTTGTGTGTGTGGATCCTACAAAGTACAAGAAATTGGTTGGGAGCTTGTTGTATTTGACGATCACGAGACCTGATCTCATGTATGTAGTTGGGCTTATTAGTAGATACATGGAGAAACCAACCAAGATACATTTGCAAACTACCAAAAGGATACTAAGGTATTTGAAAGGCACCTTAGAGATTGGAATTAGCTATAGGAAAGGTGGTAAAAAGAGTTTAATAGAATTTGCAAAAATTGACTATGCGTGAATGTTAATGATCGAAAAAGTACCTACGGGTATGTACTTATGCTAGGAACAAGGGTTGTTTCATACTACTCAAGAAAGCAACCAATAGTGACACTAAATACGATAGAGGCAGAGTTCATAGCAGCAACCTCGTGCGTATGTCAAGTGGTCTAGCTGAGAATGATTCTTGAGAAGCTTGGTCATGTTCAAGGTATGAGCACTATTATTTATTGTGACAATACCTCTACTATTAAACTTTCAAGGAATCCAATCCTACATAGCCGAAGTAAGCATATCGACGTGAGGTTACAAGAGATACAATAGTATAATTAGTGCATTGTAGTACACAAGAGCAAGTGTCTGATATCATGACTAAACCTCTCAAATTGGAGGTCTTTCTGAAGCTAAGAAATAAACTTGGCATATGTGCCATATCCTAAGCAAATTGAACGCACTGAGACAGTTTAGTTTAAGGGAAGATGTTGAAGCATTCAGATTGTTAGAAATCACCCCTATATTTGTTGCTTAGTTAGTTGCATTTTTTGTTAATAATGTCTTACTTTGTAGGGCAATCATTTTTCTGTTTTGAATTGATTCTATATCCATTTACACGTTCTTAAGAGTTGCTATGAATGTGAAGTTAATTTCTCTCATTTCCTTGTAACCGACTCTATAAAGCGACTCAACTTTCAACAATAAAATGGAAGCTTTTAACTTAATTTGTTCTTAGATCCAATAAGTTGTTCACAACATGTAATGATTTAGATAAATAATTTTATCTAATGATATTGATTTTTAAATAAACGCAATCAAATAATACATATATTTTTAATTGTAATTAAGTATTTTTTTAATTTTAAGAATTATTCATTAATTTAAGATTACATCATAATATTTTCTTTGTATTGAAATGGATCTGTATATATATTACATAAATTATTATACCATCATATCTTAATCTTTAATATTAACAAAATAATTTTATTTTTTATCCCTTATAAATCTTAACAATTAAAATATAATAATAATAAAATAAATTTATCCATCTCTTATATACATATAAACCTACTTTTTCATTTTTATTGCCATGACATTTTAATAAGGCATGTCACCTGTGCTCGGTAAGCAAGGGTCATACATTTGTAATGTGGTATGAATATGCTTCTTTCTTTCTTTCTTTCTTTTTTCTCCGGTTGTTATATAAATAAATCAATAAATAATATATAACTAGTATATTTTATATATAAAAAGGAAAGGATATGCATCTGGTTGTTAATATTCCTCTCATTTTTCTTTTGCTAAAAATTAATATTCCTTTCTTGCTTCCCGTTCGGTGCAACTGCCAAAACTAGTTTTGAATTTTGATGGAAAACGGATAATCAGAAAAGACGAAAATGGTTTTCATTGATAATTTTTTTTTTCAAACAATATTTTATATTATTTAAATCAACGACATATTTAGAATTTACGTACCAAAAATACATCATATATATAATACAAAATAATACTAATTATTTTTTAATTATTATTTATTTTTAATTAAAAAATATATTATATGTATTTTATTTTAGTAAAAACATGTTCAAATTATTATGTTTTACGGATTTATTAAATATTAAAATCTTAAAATTTAAAATTTAAATGAGATATAATTTTATTTTATATATAATTTTATAAATATTAAACTTAAAAATTATTTATTAAAAACGAAGATGGTATACATATTACTCCTAACTAATGAATACATTCAAATTTATAACTTAAAAAAAAATAAATCTTACTGATATACCAAAGTGTGATTCGCTTTATGTTTTTCATTCAACTTCTACATTACATGGATGATGGATCATTCATTAAGCGGGAGAATTTAAAGATTTTTTTTTCTTTAGTTTAGAAATAAATTGAAAGTAATCTATGGCATTTTTATATAGTATCTAAATACTCTTTATACACGTGGGATCATTCTCCTGTATTTTATAAATATCGTTGTTATGTTAAATTTGTAAATCAAAATTTAATATTTCTTATCATTTTGCATGTTATTAAAATTCTATAAGTTGAAGGGTTTAATTGTGTAGTTAGAGAGTTTTATATGATTACACTCATATCAATATATCTTTTATTTAAAGCTTTTTTCATGTCTCTTATACAATCTAAATTTAAAAATATTAGTCTATAATTTTTGTGAAGTTTGAATTCTGGTGGAATACTACCTCTAGTTTTTCTGATGTAATTTTTCTTTCATTTTGGATTAATGTTTTCTTCAATAAGGAAGGCAGGTTCTTCCGGAATTAGCTTATTTCTTTTTTCTTTATGTGAGTCTGATGTCACTTCTTGATTAGGAACTATCAATGAAATTGATTTCATATGATTTTTTGATATTATATTTTCAATTTAAAATCAGTTTCACTAATTATTATCATATCATATTCCTCTTTATTTATATAAATTTTTTCATTATAATATCTTACTAATTCTTCATCTGTTAGGGTTAATAAACTAATTAAATTTTCTATGTTTCTATTCTCAAGGTCCATAAATTATTGTTCTATTTCTTTGTTATATTTGTTATATTTTTTAGGGGTTCTTTTTGTGTTTAATTTATATCTTGTAAATGTTTGATTTTTATACTATATCATGTTCTTTTGCTAAAAGAATTAAATGTTTTATTATTGTTATTTGGTTTTTTAATATACATATTATGCTTCCATCAAAGTCTAATTCTATATTCTATATTTTATTTTTTGAACATTATTAGAATAACAATGATGTTATTTTCTTCATAATATTATGTCACTAAATCTTTCATTATTTTAACTTCTTGTTTTAGATTTATAACCTTTTTTTGTTAGAGGTTTTCTACTTAAAAATCCATAAACATAAACCTTGATATATTATTATTTTTTACTACATTTTTCTTTCTAGTAGTTTTTCTTCAACATCTAATTTTCATTTTTCTGGAATTTCAAAATCTGTTAATATTTTTTGTTTTATTATTTGTCCAATTTCTTAAATTTTTTTATCTATTTCTATAAATTTATCTTGTCTACGTATTGAATTATTATAACTATTTGTTAATGAATATTTTACTATATAGTGTGTTGAAAATATATAATTTTTTTTATTTCATTAAATCTCCTCTTTACGTTCATAAATTAAACTTAATATTTGATTTAAGTTTTTATCATTAATATTAATAACAAATTTACTGTTATGAATATTAATTTGTTGTATCCCAAGTAGTTTCTATGGATCATTCTTAATAAAACATCTTTTGTATTTATTATTCTATTATTTAAGAGTTCTAATTTTATTGATATATATATTCTTTCTTTAAAATGTACTTTTATTAATATTTGAATTCATCTTAAATGAATGTATCCAATATTCTTTTTATACTTTAGGAAAATTTTAGGTAATTTATCCATAATAGTTTCTTTGTTAATTAATGATATGTTATACCATTTTGTATTATAATATTAATGCTCATTTTCTATTACTTATTTTATAATAAACTATATTTTTAATTAAAAATATTATTCTTAATTTTGAAAATGATAAATATTTGAATTTATCATTTAATCTAGTGTTTTGTATTTCTTCAAATGTTTTTTACTAATTAACATTTCTCGTGAGAAACATATTGAGATGTCTTGTATTTTTATTTTTATTATTTTTTGATTTTTGATTATTTTTATTTATTTTATCATTTTTATATATAAAAATTACTATTAAATTTTCGTTAACCAACTTTCGTTAAATGTGGAGAGTATTTATGGTATTTTCGAAACTTTAAGAGTATTTGTGATATTAAAATTTTTCGTATACATCTTACTCAAATAAGATATTAATAATATAATTTTATTTAATTTTAATACTAATTTATATCTTTACATAAAATTTAAATATAATCTTAAATTTTTACCCCTACTTTTTCTATCCTTCCCGTACGAGAAAAAACCAATATATAGCTATTTTGTTTTAAACAATTATCTTCGTTCACACTAAAGTTTGACAGATTGGACTTTCAGATTTATTAATGATGACAATTTTTAGAATAATTTGGTGAATAATATTATATAAACAATAACACCACATAACAGCTGTCACATAATAAATATAGTTTGCACATTTTCAGTATTGTCGTCGACTTTAAAATATATACATACACTAACGATAATTATAAAAATTTATGATTTAAAAAAAAACATTAATATTATAATAAATTTAACCTTTAGATTAATAAAATAATATTAAAACATATATAAAACTAATCTAATAATTTTATTTTTATTACGAAAATAAAGTCGCTTTAAAAATTAAAGGTAAAAAGAAACTTCATTTTTTAAAATTATTAAATTATTAAGATATCTAAGATAAAAAAATATTATTTTTATATATATTATAATCATAATTAATATTATAATTTTTCATTATATTAAGTTATATAATTTCGTAATATTATAACATATTATTTATAATTTATAATAAGTTTATAATAAATAAAATTTTCTTAAAAATAAATACACAACTATGTAATAATGATAAATTCTTATTTATTATTGTTAAAATGTACTCATCAACATATTGCTTTCTCTCTCAAACGTCAATTGGATATTTAATTTTTATATAAAATTTATATTAATTTTAAATTTTATTAACCTAAAATATAAATTTATTATACATTCTAAAAACAAACTAATAATTTTTATCTCATTAATCCATTTTAAATAGAAATAATTAATGATATTAGAGAACATAATTTTTAAACACATTAATTTTAAATTTTATTAATTTATTATACATTCTAAAAACAAACCAATAATTTCTATCTATTGATTCATTTTGACTAGAAATAGTTAATGATATTAAAGAGGCACCCCTTTTAAAGCTGCCTGATCTGTTTGAGTAACGCAGTAGCATAACTTTAAAGTCATTTTGCCGCCATTAAAATCATGAGAAAAAAATAAAAAAAATAAACTAAATATTAAATTAAATATCATCACAATATAATATAAAACATTACTTTAAAAATTATATTGAAACATCTTTTTAATATATTTTCTTGAAATCATCTTTCTTTTAATTTTGTTTTAAGAAATGAAACACGTCGTCAAATCATATTTTTAGTAATGATCATTCTATTATTCAAAATAAATATTTATTATTTAAATTTATTTTTATATAAGAGAATTATAACATTTTTGCAAAAGTTGTTTCGTATATAAATTATATATATATATATATTTATTTATTTGGATAAACTAATCAAATCTACTATAAAATATTAAGATAATTTTAACAGAAAAAAATAAAGATTAATAAACTCATCAAAATTCATTAAAAACGAAAATCACAGTAAAGAAACTTAATATATATTTTACACGTACACTGATGATATGGAATAAAACTATTTTGAAAGCAAACATCAATTACACCAACAAGATACACAATATTTGTTTAACATGATTTCTTATTTTCTATAAGAAAAGCTTTAATTTATGTGTAATTAAGAAGTGTTTTTTAATTAAATTTTTGGTTTAAGATATTTTTCTTTGAAAATAATTACATTATTTTATATACTCATAAATTTTAAATTTTTTTTTATATATTTATTAAACAGTTAATTAAATAATATACTCCCAAAGATTAAAAACTAATTTATGATGTAATCAACAGTTCATTTAAATTATAATTCCAGCAATAAACAATTGTGATCCAATCATGGCAGTGAAATTCCACCTCCATGAATGAGACAAGATCACGAGAAGGCGGGAATGTCGCCATCAATGTTTGAAAAACCCACGAAGAAGACAACTCAAACTAAACAAAAAGATGAAAACAACTCGTCTTTTTAAAACTGAAAAAAGTCGTCTATTTCATTACATAAAATAAAAGCAGAAATAAAAAAAAAATAATATTTAATTATATTAAACGTCAAATTAAATTTTATGTTATATTTTTTTAATAATAAAAATATATAAATAAACATAAAATATATTATTTTTATAATTATAAGTTTTAAAAATTTCATTTATATTATTTTCTAAAAGAATTCATATTTTAAAAAATATATAGTAAGTTTTATTTTTTATTTTTAAAATATATATAAATTTATTTTATATTAAATAATATTTAAATATGAAAAAGTTATATATTGTAATAAAAGAAGATAAATTTATACACATGGGTTTAGTCCACCTGATCAATAAAGTTATTTTGCTATTCATTTCAAATATTATCACATGGTCTTACTCCTACTTTCCTACACATATTTTCAAAATACCATTTTCTTACAATTTTTTTTTATGAATTACACAAATTTTTATTATTCGATAAAAAATTACTGTCCGGCGATTCTCAACATATATTTCTTCTGACATTCTTCAAAAACTTCCACAGAATGTTTGTGTTCTGTGTTCACACTTTTTGGCGTCGTTTTCTAATCTCGTAGTGGCCTAGTTTTTGAGCACATTCAAAGGTATTTGATTTTCTATTCAAGTGATTTCAAATGGATTTTTTTTTCTTTTCCTGATTTTTGTTTGATTTTTTGAACTGGATTTTCGATTTGTTAGGTTTCTCTGTTATTTTAAAATTGTATATTTGATTGTTTTAACTTTTAACCTATGTGGTCCTCTCCCTTAACTCTATCTCTCGCCTTTTCTTTTTGACGGGAATGGTGTGGCGTAAAATTTGGAGAATTTGGTTGGTGTTGATCTGACGAGTTGTTGAAGCTCTGTGTTTCAAGTAATTATGAAGAAACATAATAAAGTTCAAATATATAACAAAAATCTCTGTCGTTATAGTTTATTTCACTTTCAATTTTTAATGTTATGCTCTTTTTTCTTCTTCTTCCTCCTTTTGTGAAAATGCGCATTTTACGGGGGTTAAGGTCGAACATATTTTCTTTAGTCTTTAATTAGTCGTTAGATAGAATGAGGAGTGGTTTCTAAGCTAAGCTTACAATTGCCTGTAAATCCCTTTTTGATGGAACAGTTTGGATTAATTCGTTTTTCTTTTTTTTGGGTTTTGCTTACATTGTTTGGAAGTTACTTAGTTTGATTTAAGATCTTAACAATTTTGCGAAAAGAAGATCTAGGTTTTAATATGTGGATCTTTTCTTCTATTATAATTGATCTTCTTAGTTTAAAGCTTAAGCTTTTTGATATGGCTTTTGTTTTCTTGGGATACAGGGATGGTCTTGTGAATTTGCAAACGAAGAAGTTTCTCTGAAGCTTACATTCGAGATGGATCGAAGAAGTTGGCTATGGCGTAGGAAATCTTCTGAGAAGAGTCCTGGTGAGACTGAGAGTTCTGGATCCATTTCTTCCCATTCTGAAAGATTCTCTGATGAACAGGTAAATGACATTTACACTGTTTGAAGAGTGAAGTTACTTCTTTTTATTATTTTTTCTATGAAATTTTGAAGTTTTAGGGTTCTGTTTGACAATTTCTTAAATAACCTTACTTTACCTTTTTTTTTTTTACCAATGCACTTAGCTTTTCTTCCTCAAATTTTTCTTTGGTTCGAGTCTTGGTTACTAGATAAAATTATGTTCTTGCTTTTGGAGACTGCATAGTCATGCCCATGCAAGGAAATTTTGGTATGTGCCTTAAATAGCATGTTTAGTTTGTATATACTCAAATTGACTTCAAAATTACTTGTTAATTGTACACTACGTTACATGTATGCACCATACATAATGTATACTCATTCATGTAGGGAGTGTACCTAAACTAGATATGTATAATGTACACACTATATACAATATAAACGTGCTATTTTAGGACCAATTCTTTTATGTACAATACGTACGTGTTATTTCAGGAGTATTGAGCAATGAGTAGTCTCTAAAAGAGGGAGAATCATTACGGGCACATGTGTTATTATAGGCTTCACCCATCTTCTCGTTCCTAGATGGATTTTACCTTTGAGTCTCTCTTTTTAGAGGAGCATTCCATGAGTATCAAAAAAGTTATCACAGTCTAGGGACTGGATTTGCATGTTAATTTAGGGTGTTAGATTTGCAGTAAAGGCAGTATACTTCTTCCATTTCCTACTCAACGTTTCTTCCCGGTACTCGAAGTTTTTGAAAGTAGAAAGGACATGCTGGCACCTTCATGTACTTCCGAGGCTTCCCATTGCCACTGAGACATAAGATCATTAGTTTCTTTTTCCTCTTTGAAGTTTTCTTTCTCCTCAAACACATGATATATTTCCTTGTTTGCTTGTCTATATTGTTATGTCTTTTGTTTGATTGGTTTGGTTGGTGAAAGTTTACTTATGTTCCTCTTTGTTCTCAAAGGCGTATCCAATTCATAGCACTCAATCACCAGAAGTCACTTCTAAAGCTGCACCAGATGAAGATGAAGTTAATGAAAATATAAAGACTTTAACCGAAAAATTATCGGCTGCTCTTCTTAATATTAGTAGCAAGGAGGAGTTGGTAAAGCAGCATGCTAAAGTTGCAGAAGATGCTGTCTCTGGTATTAACTTCTTACCTTTTTTCTTTTTTTTTTATATATATATCTCTCATTTCCACCTGTAAACTTTATTAGGTTTGAATAAGTGAGAAGGGACCATCAGGACAAAGACACCCAAAAATGAGTTTTCAAATGAGAGATTGCACCATTATATATCATTGAAACATTTTTTATGAAATTATCTCTGTTTTCCTTTGTCCATCAAAGCTGAAATGGAATGACCTATCTGTGCTTTTTATAGTTTGTGTATTTTCTTGTGTGGTTGAGTAGCAAGGTAATGATTATCCCTATAATCTCAAATGCAAGGTTGGGAGAAGACCGAAAATGAAGCATTGGGTCTGAAAAAGAAACTTGAGGCTGCTAATCATAAGAATTCTGCTCTTGAAGATCGCCTTGGTTATCTTGATGGAGCACTGAAGGAATGTATGAGACAACTTCGACAAGCAAGAGAGGAGCAAGACCAGAAGATTACCGAAGTTGTTGCAAAAAAAGACCGTGAGTGGGAATCTATAAAGACCGTGTTTGAGAGTCAGCTTGTTGAGCTCCAAACACAACTTCGAATTGCAAAAATGGAAGCTGCTGCATCAAATGATTCTGATCTTCAAGTGAAGCTTGAGGCTTCTGAGAAGGAAAGTGCAACCCTTAAAAATGAGCTGATTTCTCAAGCTAGGGAGCTAAAAATAAGAACCATGGAAAGGGACTTATGCACCAAAGCTGCTGAAAGTGCCAGCAAGCAGCATCTAGAAAGCATGAAGAAGGTGGCTAAACTTGAAGCAGAGTGCCGCAGGTTGAAAGCTATTGCTCGTAAAGCATCCCCAAGTAATGATCAGAAATCCTTTTCTGCATCATCGGTTTATGTAGAATCTTATACAGATAGCCAGTCAGACAGTGGAGAGAGGCTATTGGCAATTGAATTTGATATGAACAAAATGAGCAGCATCGAGAGAAATGAATGTGAACAAAGACAATCAGATTCGGATACATCTGCTCTAGTCACAGAATTTCAATATCGAAATGAAAAGTTTATTGGAAGAAACCGTATTGTCCCATCAATTGAAATCAATCTCATGGATGATTTTCTTGAAATGGAAAAGCTTGCTGCATTACCAAATATAGAAAAGGGAATTCACTACAGTGAGGTGGGATCTGTATCTGATCAACATGATAATGTAAAAAGCCCTTTGAAAGCTGAACTAGAAGTTATGATTCAAAGGATTGCAGAACTAGAAGAGAAATTAGAGAAAATTGGGGTAGAAAAACAGGAACTTGACATTACTCTAACTGAATGTCAAATGCAACTTGTGACGTCCCAGGCTCTACTATCAAAAACAGAGACAAAGTTACAAGAGCTGCAAAAACAGTTGGTTCTCTCAAGAGAATTAAAATTGGCTGCAGAAGAAGAAGCAATGACGTCTAATATAAAGAGAGAGGAGGCAGAGTCACAACTTAGAGTTGTTGAAACTGAGGTCAAAAGCTTGCTTTTGAAAATTTGTACATTAGAAGATGAGGTTCAAAAGGAACGAGTATCATCAGTTGATACTGCAGCTAAATGCCAGGAATTAGAGAATGAACTTTTAATTATGAAACATGAAACTGAGATTCAGCACTTAGCCGAGCTCCAGCATCTGGCCAGCATTAATGGCGATTTGAAGACAAAGCAGGTCAGTTGCAACTAATATTCAACTTAATAATAAATATTTTCACATTTGACTTAAGAAAAAAAGGGGTTTTGAAGACAGCAAATAGTTCTTTTAGTTTATTTATTTTTTCAGTATAACTGAACTTTTGTTCGAACATGAGGTTGTTAACAAAAATATTTGACTTCTTATGTGTAACTCATCCATCGTAATATCTCTGGCCATGTCCTGAACTGAGTTTTCTATATGAAGATGTAGCTAGTAGATCTAACTGCATTGAGCTATTTCTCTCAGGAATGCAAATTCAATAATCATATCTCCTAAATTGCTCATTTTAAGAGCCAGTATTTTTCTTGATTGACCAAAAGCCAGATTGATTGCTGGTCACTGGAATTATTTATTTTTATTATAAAGTGCATTTTTAGGTCAAATTTCAGACCATCACAAAAATATTTAAGAGTTCTAACTTTATGCCAAAAATGAGATCATATCTATATGATTTTCTATAAATGATAATGGTTGTATTAAAACACAGTACCTTCCACTCTAATACTGTGTTATATAGAGTGTTTTAGTCACCAGTCCTATAAAAGCTTAAGATGTGAGATAGGCCCAATATATATCATTTATAGTCTAGCATAGCTGTTGAGTCTGGTTTTGCAGTGTAAGAAATTGTGATGCAGTTACATTTAAATGGTAAAAACCAGAACCTGGCTGGCTTGCATCTCACGCAGTTTGAAACCTGGAATTATTGTGACTTGTACCTTCTTTCCTTGGTCGTTATGTCATTACATTCTTCTGATATCTTTTCTTTTTAGTGGCAGGAAAAAGAGCTAGCATTGGCTGCTGATAAGTTTGCAGATTGCCAGAAAACAATTGCATCTCTTGGCCAGCAATTGAAATCTCTTGCATCATTGGAAGATTTTCTGCTGGAATCTGAGAAAGCGGCTGGAGGTCAAGAGTGAAGCTGCATTTTTTATGGAAACGATTTGGAAGCATGAGAATTGCAGTCAGACAGGAACATTCTGATGTTGCAAAAAACGACTGATTGATTGGTCCTATGCTATGAAAAATGGTAATCAAAAGACGCAGGAGTTATCACTAAACCCTAGACCCCGACCATTGCCTTTGAGAAGAGACGATTGTCAGAATTGGGTAGTTATTCCAAAGAAGAGTGGGACTTGATTTATCATTGATAATCACAACAAATGATAGATAGTTAGATGCCATTGTGTATATTCTTCCTATTTCACTAAAAAGAAAGTTGGGATACATCTATTTTGAAACATTTCACTTTCAAGATTATAAAGGGATGATATCCATGCATTCCCTTAAAAAAAAAAAACTTTTTTCATCTTTTCTTTCTTCGAAATATCTTTACTTAAAATTAGTTTACATCCAAGAAAAAATAGAAATTGAAAAACAAAAAACCACGAACCTCCTGAGGGAATATCTACAAGATTGGTTTAAAAACAAAATGTTCAACTGATCAACAAGAACTTGAAAATAAATGTCAAATGTTGAATCATGACATAAGACTCGTCCACTTGCTATGAGGGAAACTAACCTATGAAGATTCAAAAAGTATAGCAAATATGTCCAAGTATCTCTCAAAGAAACAAGTTTTATACGGTACAGGCACATATGAAAAGTTGGCAAGTGCAAAAACTTGATTCTTTCTTAAGCTTCAGAAGACTAAAAAGTATGTCATACTTTAGGATCCAACCAATGGTCACAAGGTTCACATTGAATATTTGGTTTGAACTTCAAATTGTGAAGAATTCGAATTACTTTAGAAAGTCCTGAGGGGCATAGTAATGCTTACAGTAAACAAAACCAATCTTTAAGGCTTATATAAAACAGTGGAATTCAACGTACCTGGTGTCTTGCTTCATCGGGCCACTGAAGTGATTCCAGTCTTAAAAGCAGTGAATAGTGTATTTTAGTAATCCCTATTCTTTACGCAAATAATCTAATTTCATGTTTTAAATAGAATATTTTATTACATATTTATCACATGTGATATAAATGAAATGAGTTTGATAATTTAGTAATAATTATATTTAAAAAAATATACATGTATATTCATATTTTGTAACAATATATTAATAGTTTTTACATTTAATTTTAAATACATCAATAATTAAAAATTAAAATTTAATAAAATTTCAACATGTGTTATATACATAGTCAAAAAATTAAAGATAAACACGTTTTTAAAATTGTTTTTCGTAAGCGAAACACTTCTTATTCTTAAACCTTCTATTCATTCACACTTCTTATTCTTAAACCTTCTATTCATTCTTCGATTTTTTGTAAGTGCGTTTTATTATTCTACATTTTATTGTAAATAATAATAATAATAACTATGATTGAGAATTTATTGATAATTTTATGAGAAAATAATTGAAAATGTTTATCAATTAAAACGTAAAGTGAAGTTGCATAGACATTAATTAGAACCTAAAAATGATCACTTCTTTGCCCCAATAGAATACATATATTCGAATGGCATATTGTGTAATATTTGTGGTGTATTTGTACGATGAGTTTCTTTAGTATTATATTTGTGTTTACGCGTGAGTTGATTAAATAAAAAAGTTTAGACAATTTTTTTAAGTAAATTTTGTTCTTTGTTCTTATATTTTTTTATAATATAAATAATAAAATTAAATAGTATTAATAAATACAATTTTTTAATAAATGGATTGTTTTAGTGTTTTGTTGAATATGATAGGATTATAATAGTTTGAATTAAAGAAATTTCACGTTTATTTTCACATTTTTAGAGTACAAATTACAAATTTATACTAATTAAATAAAAAAAATGATACCTTAAGTTTGTTAAAATTAAATTTTAGTTTTCTACCTATTAATCAAGATAATATAAGTTTGATATATTTACAGAAATAATTGTTGGTGGTGTGTGTTGTGGTGTATGCTACAATAGTGGCATACACCAATGCTTAGTGGAGCAAAACATAGAGCAGACAATTATTAGTGGAGCTATAAAACATGAATGTGCAGGAATTATGTTTATTGTTTAATTTTTGATTTCATTGTATACATATAGTTAAAACACTTGTATAGAAATCAAAACAAAAAGAATAAGGAAATATACATGATAATTATCAGAGAAACATAATATTTATCATGGTATCAGAGCAAGTTATTGATGATTAATGGAATTACCTACTGATTTCTGATTCTGATTCTAATTGTGGCTGCTGATTTCTGTTTTTGTTGATTGTGGCAGCTGATTTACGTTTCTTGATTGTGGTTCTTGATTTACATTTGGTGATTGTGGCTGTTGGATTCTGTTTTTTGCTGATTGTGGTTGCTGATCTCTGAATCTGTTTCTAGGGTGGCCATTTTGATTTCTAGAGTGCCCATTTCTGATCTCTCGACACTTTCCACCATCAGTTTCTTTTCCGAAAAAAAAAAACAGAACACAAAGAGAAGGAACTGCAGTTGGAGTCACAGATTGTTCGCAGTCACACTTTCCTGACTCTGTGAAACTTGAAAAACAACAACATATAATTTGTGGTTTGTCTATGTACGTGTAGCTGGTAGGTCTATCTGCAGTTGTGGGTAACCATACTGTTCTTCTAAGCTCGGACAAGCTTGGAACGAGATGAAACTGCACAGAGGCTGCGTGAAGGAAAAGTTGTTGTGAAACCACGCAGAAGAAGAAGCTGCGCTGAGGAACGCAGAAGAAGTTGGCTGAGGAACGTAGAAGAAGCTGCGTGAATCTAGCTGAGAAGAAACACAGAGGTTGCATGAAGGAAGAGTTGCTGTGAAACCACGCAGAAGAAGAAGCTGCGCTGAGGAACGAAGAAGAAGTTGGCTGAGGAACGCAGAAGAAGCTGCGTGAATCTGGCTGAGAAGAAGTTGCGCGAACTTGGAACTAGTTTAGGGTTAGAAACGGGCAGAAAAAGCTGCGCTAATTTGTAAAATTTTTTTTAGGGTTACATATTTTTCTTTATATAGTGTACGAACGAAGTGTTGAAAAAAAGGACAAACGAAAGGAAAAAAAATTTAGAATTCATGGCGGAATCTAAAGATTTAACCACCAATTTCATATTAGAAGATTTGACGATGAAAATGACGGAAGTTCTAACTAGAGCTCACACCGTCTCACAACCTCCGCTAACTGAAGCGTCGACTGCTCCCATTAGTATCAAGTTGGGAGGATCCAACTATGCCTTGTGGTCACAGGTGGTGGAGATGTATATCTTTGGCAAAGACAAACTGGGATATATTAATGGGAATTTCCTCAACCTGCTGAAACCGACCCCTCCTTCAGGAGATGGCGCACTGAAAATGCCATTGTGAAAGGATGGTTGATCAATTCCATGAACCCCTCCTTAATTGCAAATTTTATTCGATTCCCAACTGCGAAACAAGTTTAGGACTATGCTGCTACCACTTTCTATGATGGGACAGATATGTCTCAAGTATATGATCTTCACCGTCGAGTTACTCGTATGAAGCAGGCGGGTGGATCTATTGAAAAATACTACAATGACTTTCAAGGGTTGTGGCGAGAAATTTATTTCCGTGGTCCTAATCCAATGGAATGTGTGAATGACATACAAAGACACAACTCCATCGTACAAGAAGATCGAGTGTATACCTTTCTTGATGGACTTGATGATAGACTCGACAAAACTCGAAGTGATGTGCTTCAAATCAAACCATTCCCTACGGTAGAACAAGCCTATGGATTCATTTGTAGGGAAGAAGTACGACAGAATATGATGATCACGGGTATAGATACGACACCCGGAGTAGTTATGGATTTTAAAGGGGTCAAAGGACACCATAATCTGATGTCACCAAAAATAGGACCCTCCTTGGGTAGCAAGAAATTCACGGAAAATCCACCATCTCTTGACATGAAATATGGCCATTGTGGAAACTCTAAACACACCCGTGAAAACTGCTTCAAACTCCATGGGTATCTAGAATGGTGGAATGATCTTCAAGCACGGAAGAAACGGGACACCACTGGGCAAGCCGCTGTGGCTACCAATAATGCCTCACTATCCCTTACTCCGCAGGCCGAATCTTCACAGGATCCAGGTATTTCAAGTAAAGCATTTCACATCTCTACTCGTAATGATAATGAGGATTGGATTTTGGACTCTGGAGCTACAGATCACATGACATTCGACCCAAAAGATCTCTCCAATACAACCCAGCCAAGACGGAGCCGTGTTGCCAATGCCAATGGAGTCACTTATCCAGTTACAGGAGCTGGAACAGTGACCTTATCTCCTTCATTATCATTATCTAATACTTTACTTGTACCATCTCTGTCAAACCGACTAATGTCTGTAAGTCAGGTCACTTCAGATCTTAACTGTGTAGTATTGATGTATTCTACTTTTTGCCTTCTACAGGATATTCTCACCAAGGAGATCATTGGGCGTGGTACTAGGAGAGGAGGACTATATTATGTGGATGACCTCAGTTCAGGGAAAGCCAATCACATGCAAAACACTGTTGGTAACAAGGAACGACAGATTTGGCTATGTCATCGTAGATTTGGGCATCCATCATTCGGGTATTTAAAGCACATACTCCCCAGTTTATTTTCAAATATCACACATTCAGATTTCAAATGTGATACTTGTATCCTAGCAAAAAGTCATAGGGCGTCGTACCCTATGAGCATGAATAAAAGTTTGACTCATTTTGCTTTGGTACATTCTGATGTTTGGGGACCTTCCCCGGTCATTACATCATCGGGTCATCGTTGGTTTGTTATTTTTGTTGATGATTGTACACAAATGACATGGCTTTACCTTCTCAAACATAAAGATGAAGTATTTTCTACATTTCACCTGTTTCACACCATGGTTCAGACACAATTTTCTGAAAAATTAAGATACTTAGGTCTGATAATGGAGGGGAGTATGTTAATCAACAATTTCGGACATACTTGAACACCCATGGTATTCTCCATGAAACCTTGTGTTCACAAACCCCGCAACAGAATGGGACTGCGGAGAGGAAGAATCGACATATTTTGGAAATGGCTCGGGCCTTACTAATCGGTGCACATATGCCTAATAAATATTATAGTGATGCGGTTACTACAGCTGTGTATCTACTGAATCGTATGCCCACAAAACCTTACAATTTTAGACTCCATTAAAGGTTCTATATGATCATCTTCCCTTGCCTACTATTTTAATGCTTCTGCCCCGAATTTTTGGATGTGTTGCTTTTATCCACCTCCATTAAAATCAACGAACTAAGTTGGATCCATGTGCTGTCCGATGTGTATTCTTGGGGTATGGCGTACAAAAAAAGGGTTACCGATGCTATGATCCAATTGCTAAAAGAACCTATATCACCATGGATGTCACTTTCCTCGAATCCGAATGTTTTTTCCCATCACCGGTATCCAATTACACTATTCAGGAGGAGAGTTATGGTGAAGAACGAAATTGGCTTGATATTGATATATTAGACACTAGTCCAACATACTCGGATCGTGCCAATAATATGGAGGAGCCAGTATCTAGACCCGAGCTTGAACTTCCAAGAACTAAAGTTGAAGTAGTAATTGAATCTCCAGAAGATGAAGTGGTTGATGCACCCCTCCACTCTCTAGTACCCAGTGATCCTCCTGCTGAGAATACTCCCGAGGTAAGCTATCCTATCACACCTTTACAAAATAATGCTATAGATACATCTGTTGGTTATGTTTTACCTTTCAGACACAATCGAGGCAAACCCCCAAATCGATACTCTCCAGAAAGAGAAGAAAGACAATCCAAGTATCCAATAGCAAATTATGTATCTACTCAAAGGTTATTAGAACCTATAAGGGAATTTGCACAAACACTCTCCTCGTGTCACATTCCAAGTAGCATTGAAGAAGCCTTATCTGATCCAAAATGGGCTCAAGCTATAAAAGAGAAAGTTGAGGCATTGCAGAAGAATAACACATGGGTGTTAAGTGAGTTACCTCAAGGGAGGAAGATGGTAGGATGCAAGTGGATTTTCTTCATTAAGTATAAAGCATATGGGTTAGTTGATCGATACAAGGCGAGGCTTGTAGTGAAAGGATATACACAGAAACACGGGATAGATTATCAAGAAACCTTCTCACCTGTGGCTAAACTGAAAACCGTTAGAGTCTTGTTATCTCTTGTGGCAAATTTAGATTGGCCATTGCACCAACTTGACGTAAAAAATGCCTTCCTTCATGGTGATCTTGAAGAAGAGATTTACATGGATATCCCACCAGGATATACTATTACATCAGGAAAAGAAACTGCATGTAGATTACAACGAGCATTGTATGGACTAAAACAATCACCTCGAGCATGGTTTGGTAGGTTGAGTTCAGCAATGAAGAAATATGGGTTCCAACAAAGCAACTCTAATCATACTCTTTTCCTAAAACATCGATTAGGGAAGATAACAACCCTTATAGTCTATGTAGACGACATGATCATTACAGGGGATGATAAAGAAGAAATCTCTAAGCTTCAAGAACAACTGTCAAATGAGTTTGAAATGAAGAATTTGGGAGGGCTCAAATACTTCTTAGGTATTGAGGTAACAAGATCAAAAAAAGGCATATGTTTTTCCCAAAGGAAATATACTCTGGACCTACTAGCAAAGGCATGACTACTATATTGTAAACCGGTCGATATTCCAATGGTTCAAAATCATAAACTCGGAGAATATGTGGACCAAGTACCAGTAGATAAACAGAGATATCAACGGTTAGTAAGTAAACTCATATATTTATCTCATACTCGACCTGATATTGCTTATTCTGTGAGTGTCGTGAGTCAGTTCATGCACTGCCCAAGTGAAGACCATATGGATGCGGTCATGCAAATACTTCGTTATTTAAAATCCTCCCATGGGAAAGGACTTATGTTTTGAAAGAATGGTCAATTGGGAGTCCTTGGATATACATATTCAGATTGGGCAGGGAATATGAAGGATATGAAATCTACTGCTGGGTACTTTACGTTTGTGGAGGGCAATCTTGTTACATGGAGGAGTAAGAAGCAAAAGGTAGTTGCCTTATCTAGTGCTAAAGCTGAATTTCGAGGAATGGTCAAAGGAATATGTGAGCTCCTTTGGTTGAAAAAACTTATAACCGAGATTGGTGTTGCTCCTAACTCTGAAATGAACTTATTTTGTGATAACAAAGCAGCCATTGCCATCTCTCACAATCCAGTTCAACATGATCGCACAAAGCACGTTGAAGTGGATCGGAACTTCATCAAACAGAATCTTGAAGAAAAGATTATTAAGCTTCCATTTGTTAAATCAGAAGATCAATTGGCTGATATACTCACAAAATCTGTGTCTGCAAGGAACTTTTACAACTCACTTGACAAGTTGGGCATAAGAGACATATATGCACCAACTTGAGGAGGAGTGTTGGTGTGTGTTGTGGTGTATGCTGCAATAGTGGCATACACCAATGCTCAGTGGAGCAAAACATGGAGCATACAATTATTAGTGGAGCCATAAAACATGGATGTGCATGAATTATGGTTATTGTTTAATTTTTGTTTTCATTGTATACATATAGTTAAAACACTTATAGAAATCAGAACATAAAGAATAAATAAATATACATGATAATTATCAAAGAAACATAATATTTATCAATAATCACGTAAATTTATTTCATAAAATAATGAATTTATTATGTTGCTTTAATTTTGTAATAAATTGTTAGGATAAGAAAAGTTAATTATTTTACAAAATAGACATTTACTATTTTTTTTATAAAAACACATACTAGTAGAAAACTAAAAAAGTGGTGGTAATTCATGGTAACCTTTATAAATGCGCCACAACTTATGAAAATAAAAAGCATCAATAAGTTGTCTATCACCCTAGCAGTGATAAAAATATGTCATATAAAAAGAGTATGTGTTGAAATAAGCATTATTTATAAAATTGCTATTAATTTTTTTTCTTTAAGTTAGTACACTTATAAGCAGTAAATTATAGAAAAATTGGGGTAACTTAGTAATAATATATGTTATTTTAACAGTTATATATATTTATAATTTGTTTTATTAATAATGGTAATTTTCTGAATGAATTTGTGAGTTATGATATATAATTCTTTTAAATATATTAGTTTTGATTGTATTAATAAATTTATTTATTTTGAAAAAAATTATTTAAATTAACATATAATTTATAAATAATTTATTTATTTTTTATCTTATATTTTGTGTTAAATATTGATTTAAAATACCAATTTTTAAGAAAATATAAAATAATGTTATATTATTTAAATTTAATAAGTATAAAATAATATTAATTATCGAGTAATAATTAGTATTATTTTATAATTCATGATTTAAAAAAATCTTTATACATGATTTTTAAAATTTAATAAGTATAAGAACATTTGAGTATTTGTTAATGGACAATAAAAATACATAGAACAACCAATGAAAAATAAAAAAAACTATCCTAAAAATAAAATTGAATAGGATATAATTACATTTTGATATTATTATATATTAAAACATATATAAAAACTAAAAGAGTTAAAAATAATCAAAATATACACAATAAAACTAACAAAATAACTATTTTTAAAAATGTATTTGTTTTAGAGATATTTTAGTATTTATTTATGTGTAAAAATAATGAAATAGTGGAGCATGAGATTATTATTATACTGTTTAATAATTATTTTTAATTTATGATTATAAAAAATATATTTATTTATAAATAAAAGTATATTTATTTAATGATATTTGTTATTTTTATTTTATAATTATATAAATTATATTTATTTTAAAGATATATTAATATTTATTTAAGTATAAATAAAAAATATATTTATTTTTAAAAAGTAAATAAAAGAGACAAAAAGAAGTATCGCAAAAGAAACAAAAAGAAAGAAAAAAACAGAGGGTGGAGGAGAGTTATATATAGAAGTTATAAGACCTTAAATTTTAATTATGAGTATTTAAATAACATTATTATTAGGAATATGTTTTAGATAATAATGAAAAGAAAAGCATGAATCATGGGTAAAATTTGGTGCACAAATGTCGCTCTTGTCTGCTTTGTGGGTCCCACAATTTTGCGGTATGCAAACCTAGCATTTCCTAGATACAGATATTATATAGATTTTGAATGGATAAATAATTATATTAATTAGTTTAAACTTAAAATAAAATCCATGAATGTTAATTATTAATGTTTAGATAATATTATATTAATAAATTTTATAATTGTATTTCATTCTAAATGAAAATTATACGATATATTTGAATTTAGATTTACATATTTTATAATCTATTATATTCGATTCATATTGAATTATTATTAAATTATAAATAAATGTATATTTATTTTATTTTATATTATATTAAAATATTATGCACATTATAATTATATTGAATTTTTATTAAAAATAAATGTAAATATTTATAATAATTTAATAATTATATAAATAAATTTTTTTATTTGTAACTATAAATAATAATATTTATTATAAAAATTTAAATTTATATATGTCATATTTTACATATGATAATAATTTATAAATAAATTTTAATATCAATATTCATATTCGATTAAAAAAATGATTTATTTAAATTTAGATTAGTTATATCATCGGATTAAATTTTGATTGAAAATCTTTAAATTCATTTGGATCAAATTAGATTCAATTTGATTAAAATTTACAATTAATTGAAGATACCGTAACTGAAAAAAGTTATTAATCTAAAATTTTAATTATATTTAAAAAATAAAATTTTAAAATAACTTGATTTTTAAATATTTAAAATTTCTTACCAAAATTAATTAACTATTTAAATATTATAATTTAATTTTTAAAATTTTATATATAAATTATAATTTAATTATTAAAATATATATTTATGGATAAAAATTTAAGATATATGGATTAAGTTTTAAATATTTAAAATTAAAAAATAATATTAAAATTTTTAAATTATTTTTATGAAATTTTTAAATTTTAGATAAAATATCTTATATTTTAAAAAGAAAAATCATATTTTAAATATGTGATTAAATTATTTTTATAACAAATATTTAATTAAAATATCTTAATGTATTATTTAAGAATTTGAAAAAAAGTGTTAAAATTTAGATAGGAATGATTTAGTTTAACACGTACATAACAAAAAAAAAAAAAAAAAAAAGAACAATAAAATCAGCCAAAATCAGGTACTGAAAAGAAGACAGAGCTTGATTTTGTAATGGGGGACGGTAGCTCAAGCAGAAGTCTTGCGTCCACCAATAATTCTAACAACAGTAAGCCCGAATGGTTGCAGCAATACGATCTGATCGGCAAAATTGGAGAGGGTACTTACGGTCTTGTCTTCTTAGCTAAAACCAAGTCCCCTAACAATCGTGGTAAATCCATTGCCATCAAGAAATTCAAGCTTTCCAAAGATGGTGATGGCGTTTCCCCGACCGCCATTCGCGAAATCATGGTCTCAGTTTTAATTGTTTCCCTCGAATTTCTATTATTTGTTGCTTTGCTTATGGAATTTTTTGTTTTTTTACGAATTAAAGATATTAAAGTATATTTTCTTGGATCTCTTTTATTTTTTCAATTCGATGTTTACTTTTGGTATCTGAATGGTTGAAAATTCTCGAGAAAACATTTGCTTTCCTGTTTTGTTCTTGTTGCTTATGAAGTGATGAGAACTAGGGTTTCTATTTTCTTAAGCAATTAGGATTTCGACTAGGAAGGAACCTGAATGATATCTTTTTTTTTAATTCGTGCAGCTGCTGCGAGAAATATCGCACCAGAATGTGGTGAAGCTGGTGAATGTTCACATCAACCATGCTGACATGTCGCTATATCTCGCTTTTGATTATGCAGAGCACGATCTCTATGTAAGAATATAGTTCAAACTGTTCCTTTTTTTTATGAAAATTTCAGATATATGTTCTTGAATTTGTTTCCTTAGTTACTGATTCATATTTTTGTTGAGGGTGCTTGTGCAATTCTATGAGAAACAAGACTGATGCAATTTTCTTTGCCCAAATATAGTGGGGGGAGGGGGAAGAGAAAAGGGATTCCAGCTGGTGTTATATTATTGTGTTATAGTGGAGGGAATTAATGGGATTTTTTCTTTTACATCTGTACTTGAGTTCCATTAGCGTAGACACTGTAATAACATCTGAGTATACACAAACAGAGCTTGAAAATATAGGCTTAGTTGCTTACACTTCTGATAAAATCACTTGGAGTTTCTTACTCTATTACAGAACTGATTCCATATCTGGGCATATTTAAACAATAGTTAGTGATCTTGAGAAATTTATGTGTGCGTGTTTACTAATTTGTTACAAAAATCAATTTGTAAAGAAACAACTAAACAAGAATGTATTAGAGTTACAATGGACGGGATTGAGGTGATTCCATGCTTTTGAATTTTCTTTGCCATTTACCAAAGAAAAGAGCGTGTTCCTATAAATTATTTTGATTCGAAATGAAAATAAATTTGGTTGATTTTTGGATGTTTAATTATCGTTTTACTAAATTTTGTCTTTTAATCTCTTGTCAAGATCTCTAGAGGGATAATGTTTAAATAAAATATTAAGTCATGAGAAAAGGTAGCGATAGAAAATGAAGGTGGTGGGGGATAGGAGCCAATTTTAGTATCTAGGCCCCATTTTATTTAAGAACCTCGACAAAAAGATGGAACAGTACTGTGTGTCCCTAATTACTTGCACTTTCAAAAATATAGTAAACAAATGAAAGTAATTGACCCCTTAATCCTCATTGTCATTCCCAGTTGGTTAAGTGGTTAACATTTAACAATTCCCTGAACGTAATACTTTCATCATAATTGAATCACAGGAAATTATTAGACATCATAGAGACAAGGTTAATCATGCTATCAATCAGTACACTGTGAAGTCATTGCTCTGGCAGTTGCTCAATGGATTGAATTACCTCCACAGGTGGATTTTGGAGTGCAAATGTTCTGTTTGGATTTTACATCATTGCTTCTGGTGATTTACTTATTTCAAACTCTTTTGCTACAGTAACTGGATCATGCATAGAGATTTAAAGCCATCCAATATCTTGGTATGTATGGCAGAACTTTTTCATATGTTTACGTGCTGAATGGGTGTCAGAATGATGCATGTCATTGTGAACCTTTTATGAGTTGCTGCAGTGTTAAAGAAAACCTATTTTTGACTCAGGTCATGGGTGAGGGAGAGGAACAGGGGGTTATCAAAATAGCTGATTTTGGACTTGCAAGAATATATCTAGCTCCCCTGAAGCAATTGTCTGACAATGGAGTAGGAGTCTTTTCATCCTTTATTTTAATCTTTTGCTTATCCATGAGGCTGGTAGTGTTTGCCTTAATCATAGATGCATTTTATAGGACAATGGTTAAAGTTATCTCTTTCTCTTGACAATTGGCGGTGTTATAACAAGTTTATTTTTCGGATATGATTGTGCCTATATGTTGTTTCACTTCCGTTTTCTGGGTTTTCAAGAATTAGGACATCATTTAAATCTTTTGGTCATGTATTCTCGCTGAAATTGCTTTAGTTATTCTTACTGTGCTTACCGCATTACTAATTTTGTTCTTCCTTTCCCTGTCAAAAAGTAAAAAGAAAAGTCAATCTTAATAACAATAAAAAGCCAGGTGGTGTTGAATATTTATTTTCACCTTAAAGTTCAAAAAGCTCGTTTGTGATTAGTTCTCAATTACTGTTTCTTTCAGGTTGTTGTAACAATTTGGTATCGTGCACCGGAGCTGCTTCTTGGAGCAAAACACTATACTAGTGCTGTTGGTATCCCTGGATGCCAAATCTCATGTTTAATGGAATTTTATTTGCATATCAGCTTCAATTCTAGACCTCTCTAGAATGAGATTACTTACTTTTTAGCTGATTTTATGTGACAATATGATAGCATATTCAAGTGACTTCAGCAGTGTCAGATGTGACAATGTTCATGGTCACAAAGTAACATAATGCAAAGGATGTTGATACGTACAAGAAAATAAATAATTGTCAACAACTTTGTTCAAGTCTTTTTGTTACAATATTATAATACATGCTAGTTTTCCATAAAATATTCATGCATCTGCATGTTTGCATATACAGTTTAAATGTATTTTTGTGTGTATATATTTATGTGCATGTCTATATACCTATCTCTTGTGCATTAGATATACGTCGGATGTTTTGTCATATTTAAAGTAAGAAACAATGCCTCCTTAACTCTTCAACTAGATATGTGGGCTGTTGGATGTATCTTCGCCGAGCTTTTAACTTTGAAGCCTCTATTTCAAGGAGTAGAAGTGAAAGCCACACCCAATCCTTTCCAGGTACATTTGTTGGAGTAGTGTAATGTACTACCACAGTTTAGTGAAGTACACGTCTGCAGAATTTTACATTTTTGCAATTCAAATTCTCTCTTGCTTTTAATTTGTGTTGCCACTCATGCAGCTTGATCAGCTTGACAAGATATTCAAGGTCTTAGGTACGTTATATAGCTCGTCCTTGTGCATAGTACATATTGAAGCATTATTGCACTAGTCCTTTACAGTTCAAAGTTATTGTATCAGGCCATCCGACGGTAGAAAGATGGCCAACGCTTGCCAATCTTCCACACTGGCAACAAGACTCACAACATATTCAAGCTCACAAGTAGTAAGTTAATATAAAAGTTAAAATTAGTGTTAGAACAGTTTTGTGTGTTAAATAAATATATTCCATCACTTTCCTTTTGAGATTTTTTTTTCATCTTATTAAACTTCAAATTTGTATGGTTTTGACAGTGACAGTCATGGACTCCATGGTTTTGTCCATCTCTCTCCCAAAAGTCCTGCATATGACCTCCTGTCAAAGATGCTCGAGTATGTGATGTCTTTTATATATACTACTTTAATGCTTACTTTGTTTAAAATACTTCAAATGTTGATACAAAAGTATATCATCATTGGACACAATCAAGAAAAAATATGTTTCTTTTATTTCTTGTCATGATCTCTGTCCTGGAGTTCTTTAACATGCACATGTAAGTAGCTTTCTTATGATAAGTAAAATTTTATATAGCATTCAAATATCTCATTTCTAGGAAGCTATGAACTGTAGGGCATGTTAAGTGTCTTTTTTCTCAAGTCAGAAGCTTGGTGGTTGTAAGATACTAGTTTTCTCTCTCTCTCTCTCTAGATTTTATTTAATTTGCCACATTTCATGTGATTACCTTTGCAGATTCAGTAAAATATATGCTTTTCAGTACAAACTTGAATAATTTCTTATTATTCTTTTTCAAATAATGTCAGCTGCTGCTATAACTTGATTTGCAGATATGATCCTGAGAAACGCGTAACAGCAGCACAAGCTCTAGAGCATGAGTAAGGATCACTATAGATAATGCTTGCTGCTATTTCACTATCTACACTTTAACCCATAACATATGCTTTTAAGAAAAACTTTGGGAGATGATATGCTTCCTTCAGTTATCTTTGTTGCATATCATGCACAGTAGGTTTTAAAGCTTCTGATTTAAAAATGTCATTTGCTTTGAAAACTTTTCTTATTTTAAGAACTCTTCCCTTTTGTCCCCCCTCTCTTTGGAGGTTAAAATTACTATAATTTTGAGGCACTTTTCTCATGAACATAAAATTGAGCATGAAGTTATGTGCAATATGGGACTAAAGTATTTCAAAGAAATTGATGAATATCAGGTGTAATGCTTTTCAGTACTTAGAAAAAATCATGAATTGAAAAATTCAATCTGTTGTCATATGACATGAATGGATAGTCTTCTCAAAGAGTTAATTTTTTACTTGCGTTCTTTATGTCCAGTAAAGAGATATTTTTCTAACAGAGTTATTCCTCTTTAGCAAATACCACTTTTCTAATTAACTTCAATTCTCCCTAGGTATTTTCGCATTGAACCTCTACCAGGCCGCAAGTAAGCTCTTTTCCATTATTCCATTGTTATATTTTCTTCATCTTTTGGTTTATTTCCCCTAATGTTGTGCTAATACAAGAGTTTTTGTCACTGTTTTTAATTAACGCTTTGAAATTTTCATGACGACCTGGAATCGGTAGATGAGATTATAAAATTACAATAAATAGATATTTGTCTTGGCAAAACATATATTGTGCCCATGTCAGTTCATTTTGACCAAGTATATATAACATCGATGATCAGTGCGCTTGTGCCTAGCCAAGGAGAAAAAGTTGTTAACTATCCTATTCGTCCAGTAGACACTACAACAGACTTTGAAGGGACAGCCAGCCTTCAACCTTCTCAACCGGTATGGATGATCAAATAACCAAAAAATAAATATTTGAGGGGTTCTATTATGATGGAAAAATGTTATCTGTTTGTCCATCTAAGTCTCTTACTCAAAATCAATTTGTTTCTTCTATTCCCCTCCCCTTATTGATTTGTTCCTCTTGCAGTTGCAGTCACTCTATTTATAATCTTTAATCTCTGGTATAGCATGTAGACAATGTCTGTCTATATATCAAACATGATAATCCTTTGCCATTGTGTTTATATTCTAGCTTATATGTGCATGCACACATGCCTTGAATATAATTGGGGCAGGTATCATCTGGAAACACAGTGGCTGGAAACATGTCAGGTGCTCATGGAGTGGCTAGTAGAACTATGCCCCGGCCAATGCTTGGCATGCAGAGGATGCACCCACAGGGTATGGTGGGTTATAATATTGCGTCACAGGCTGGAATGGGAGGTGGCATGAACCCTGGAAGCATACCAATGCCGAGAGGTGCTGCTGCTGCCCACCAACAGCAACAGGTTTATTTCTTGGATTTCATATTGTATTATGATGTTTTCTGTGGCATATAAATCCCTTCATCTTATTTATGCCTTGACTGTTCGGACAGTCGAGAAAGAAAGATGCAGGAATGGGGATAGCTGGTTATCCTCCACAGCAAAGGCAGCGGCGAATGTGAGGTAAAGTAGCTTTTGTTAACCAGTTCACCTATGGTGTCTTTTCCATAATTTAACCAGCAGTTGATAAGGGTCTATCTCTATAATCTATTAAACAGCAGTCAGAGACTTGTCTTTTCAAAGCATTATTGATTTTGTTGTTGAATAACCTTGGGCATATAGGAGGCAAAACGAAATTAGTTTTACATTTTTAATATTAATTTTGATATTTTTTTTTACCCTCATAAGACAACTTGGAAATCCTGACGTGTAAAAATTTAGATGACATGGATGAACAAGGAATGAAATTGTCTATATTTAAACTCAACTTTCCTGCTCTAGTACCATGTATAACTGTTAGTTTCCTTAAGTTTGTCAGACACAACTCAACATCTATTTGGTATAATTCATGCAGGGGTTGAAGGCAGCAGTTGAATTGGTTTAATACCTGAGCTCATTCTTGACATTTCACTTTGCAAAAGGGTATATCAAGTCGTCCAAACTTATAGGTGAGGGAACAGGCCTATGTCACAACCTGAAACTGAATGTTGTAAATTCAATTAATTTATTATCTCGGGAAGCTGATGATTTGAATTAGGCGGACAATTTTGGCATATTGATGATATGTACATAATCATCAACTGAGATTAGATTGCTCCCCTGAAGTTGACGCAGGATGCTGTATGTAATACCTTTTAAGGATGGATTAGTTTCAGTTCAGAATAACTAGGTCTTGATTCTTGTAGGGATTAAGCACAATGTGTTGTCCGTGATGTCTCCTTCTTGGCTTAGTTCCGAGATTTGAGAACACGTTTCTTTGGGTTGGTGGATGACGACCAAGCATGGCTTTTGTTGTATTCTATTCTAAATCTCTGATACAACTCGAGGCTCAATCAATCCTGTGTTACCCACTTGGGTGTGATAGCTGGTGCTTTGAATTAAGCGAAGACTTTTTACTTCTTGTATTCTATATCTAATACTTATTTATTTATTTATTTATACTTGATTCTATATGTAAAACTTGGGTGTAATGCTGATATTGTGTGTGAAGCTCCATCACATTGATTTAGCAGAAGAAATGTGCAAGTTGCAAAGAATTCATGTGTTTACATACAAGTAATTAATCACCGCTTTCAAGTAGAGTTGATAAAGATATGGTGTTTCTTTCATGTGTGTGGGGAATCCAGTATTCCTCTTAAATTTCCCAAAAAAGTAACGCACAACTTTGTCTATATATATCACTGACTCTATAGTATAGTTGGATGGATGGTATTTAAGATAACACTCATGTTTAGCGTTTGAGTCTTGCTCTACACATTGTGATGGATTTTTACTCCTTCCCCATTTAGGGGAGGCTTAGCATTTTAATTAAAAAGACTCGTCTATATATGCAACGAAATATAAATGGTTGATGCCTTGCATTATCAGAACTACTTATCAAATAATATTGAATTATTTTTATTAACTGATGACACTATATATATTATTGGAAATTATTTAGTACAAGTTTTTTGAAGATATAATTTTACTTGGCATAATTTGAATGTCATTTAAAATGGAAGAGATATCATCGAACAATTAGGTGAATTATAAATTTTTTGGAATTAGAAGAGTTCAAACTTAGAAATTAGTGGTGTGGTGATAGCACTCATAATAATTATTTATTTTTTCAATATTAAATTAAAAAGATTTCATTCAAAAATTATAAAAAAAGAGTACAAAGAAAATCAAAGTTAGTTTTTCCAAATACGTCAACATTTCAATTTGAAGTTTGAGACTATTACATGGTAGGTGAAAGAATAAGCTTGAATTTTATTTGTTCTATGCACTTTTTTCACCTTAATATTTGAAGAAATCAATTGGAAAAATGAATTTTTTGGAAAATATGAAGCAAAGATGAATGTATGTACTTTTTGGAATAGCAAATAAAAATCTTCATCCGACAATTTATTCACGATAAAAATCATTTCTTCACAATATTCATCGGTATCATAGGAGTATGGATTCAAAGCTCAAATAAAGAAGAGTTCTAATAAAGAATAACAACCTCACCTAACCAAAAACCGTCTTTTGAATCATCATCTAAGCATCCATGGAGGAGATGGAAATGAACAATAAGCTAAAAGGTTTTTTGAAATAGGCCAAATTAAAGAAAAGTGATAGTAGAATCTTATGGAAGAGAAGACGACGAAACTAAAGAACTAAAAAATTGAAGGATAGTGCACTAAAAGGCTCTCTTGATGGCAATTAAAAGGATAAGTATGATCTTTTCAAATGTTCCCATCAATTGCCAACAATTTATCCTCTTGGTTCTTCCGGCTAACTTTATTTAAGCTTAGCATGAACAAAATAATCAAGTCATCTCTCTCTCACTGCTAACTCTCTTGTCTATCCTTATCTCATAGCCTCTTTATAATATTTCAGTTAAACAAAGTAACACTAAGTCACGTGGTCCCAAACTATTATTGTGGAAGAGAAATCGAAGGGATGACACAAACTAGAGAGAATGTACAGAAATTTTTAGGCGTTTTCTTTTTAGCCTTTCGAATAGAAAACGAGGAGTTTGTATACCCTTATATACTAAGAAAAATGCCCTAGAAGTACAATATGTAAGATAAATTAGACACTTAAGTCCACTAGCTTTTAGATGGTACAATAAAAATGTGCTAAGTTTGAAAAGTTGGACATTAAAGTTTGTGAAGATATCTGATGTCTTAATTTTCAAATCTAATGGACTTTTATTATCTCATTTTTCAAACTTAAGGAAAGTTTAGTATACTTGTGATATAATAGAGGTTCATAATGTTAATAAAATAGGACACTATAGATCTATTAGGACTTTTAGTGTCTTGCATTGCAAACTTAATGAAATTTTAGGATATTATCTACGAACTAATGGACTAAAATATACAACTTATCAAAGTTAGTGACCAATTCCGCTGCAAGCATAGGAAGACCATTAGGGAGGAGAAGGAGATAACACAGTTCAAAGCAACAATATTTAGAGGCAAACTCTTCAATGGTCGAGTTTTCCACGCCATAAGTGAGTTTATAAGGTCTACAGGATCTAACACAACATATAATTACAGATGATAAGGAGGCGTGAAGGCAATTTTCATACCAGAGAGAAGATACCATGCAAAAGGTTACAGGTCAAGTTCATCACCTCTGTCAACCCTATATCTAGAATATTTCAGTTCATTAGAAGATTATCATAGTTGATCAGCAGCTATTTTACATAGACACTTTATTTTTCATGAATTACTTGATAAAATATATAAAAGTATTGTTCGTCCGTCTCTCAATAACTTAAGCTTTTAAGATATTTGATTTCCTAATAACTACTAAACATGATATGAGAACTGGAGTTCCTGTGTTCAACTAGCAATGACCTCAATTATTGAATTATAAGTGTTTGACCAACATGATACATATAACTAATACTTGTGGGGAAGGGATAGAATGTATAAAAGTATTATTGATGACCAACAACTTCTAACATTGCCTATGTCCAATGGATACAACAAGAGTATATGTATGAATACTCGACACTCCAAATACAAGAAAACTTACAGAAAATTGAGACAAATAGTCGTGTCTAATAACCAGTTACATAACTAAAATGGACTCTAAACGAGTCCATACAAGAAGTACATGTTTGCCCTGCACAATATGCCTTAAGTTGTACCATATAGAGAGAGAGCATTGGGGTTTTAACTCAGCATTCATGGTCATACTCCAAATGCAAAGTAAATAAGGTGCCTATGTGATGCAGAAAGCTTTCTTTTATCTTGGAGATTTCACAGTTGACAGAGTAATGTACTGTCTTATATATTTCAATGATCAGGCACAGCCTTAATGAGTATTGTAGTGTACAAGCTACATGTACCATTTATCCAAAAACCAACTTACATAGATGATTAGAAATAAAATATTGCCATGTTTACAACTAAAATGAAAATGATGACTGGTATTGATTCAGTACTACTAAAGCATAGATGGTCAGGGCTATTAAAAAGGATTGCAGCTATCAAATTTGTTCAAACTTATTTGAGCCCCAAGCACTATGGTGACAAATAGTGAATTCAACCACCATCAACTAGCTACAGTAAACAAGGAGAAAATCTTCATATCATCTGCTGTATGCCCCTGTTAGTAATAGTCTCGTCCCACTTACTACACTATGTTCATTTTGAAAAAAAAAAATGAGGAGTCAAGATAAACCCGTTGAATGCAAGATTCTCTCATAAATTAGGATACACACAAGTGAATTGAATTATAACCGAAAACCAGATAAGACACAGATGTATGCTTCATTTTAGGGTATTGATTCATCCTTCATTAAAACTATTAGAGGTTAATTGAAATAAACTGAAAGAGAAAGGTTCAAACTTCAAAGGAAAGTTCACTATGTATAATTTGTAAGCATTAAATATATAACTATAAGAGCCAGACAAAGCAATAAAACGGAACCATAAGAGCAAAACATACCAATTTAAGCGAGATAGAAGATATCATCAGTCATTAAAAGAATGTACTGCAAAATCCTCAAAGGGGCATTCCTAAAATCCAATTGGGGCAACCTCAATTCCCTAATTCTACTCTCTCCAGAGGTAACATTCCCGCCATTATTTCTCCACCCGACCCGGACCCGATTGGCATAAACCTTTCTAAAGAGATACACCGATTTCGTTTTGACACCAGAAATTCGCCAATTGCTTGAACTCATTGATGGGTTATCTTTTGTCTTGAAAAGAGTCCAACCATTTCCAGCCATAGACTGACAAAAGCCCTCCATTGTTTCAATTCTGTTACCAGTAAGCCGCGAAAAGAGAGACATCGAACAACAATTCCAATTACTGCCATTGCCAACACTTGATTCACTGGTCGTACAATTAGAGCTGCTCATAAACACAAGCTTGAATAAACCTCTAGAGAGTTTAACGAAGGAGCGAAGATGGGACAAAGAGGCTGTATCCAGAGAAGGGAAAGGAAAAGGAACGGTATTTTCTGGTAAAGAAGAAGAAGAAGATGATGATGATAACGAAGAAGATGACCATGATGGAGGAAAAGAGGATGGTGATGATAAAGATGATGATGGGTAGGAGAGAATGATGTGAGAAAGCGAAGGAGTTGGGTGTAAATCCATACCCATATCTCTAGCTATAGTGGCTAATCTGTACGTATCTGCGACGAGCTCTTTGGTTGGAAGGAATAGAAGAAATGGGGTTCTTGATTTGGCATTTTTAACGACGTCGTTTTGGTCATCATCATCATCATCATCATTATCATCGTAATGGTGTTGAGAATTTAGGGTAAGAAGGAGAGGATTGTTAATGGTTTCACCAAATACGAAAGAACGTACCAGCTTTAGTGGGAGCATTTTGCTTAACTTTCTGTCAAAGAAGAAGAAGAAGAAGCATCTTCTTATTTTGTTTGACGACAAATAAAAGCATTATGTTTTCCCGATATGGTGGGTCTCATTCTCAACCGTTCATCTTCCTTGATTTCTTTTTCTTTTTTAAGATTTTGACTAACACGTGGCACCTTCCTGATTTTCATAAATTTACTTATGACTCCTTGTAAAAATTAGTGTACAAATTTATGAGTAACTATGTCTAAAACAAGATATGCATGCAATTTTTTTTTCAACCTCTATGATCACGTGACAAACAAGAGATCCAATCCTGCAAGCTCCTGTGATTCTATTCCCCGTCTAAAAGGTACAATGTACCGTTATTTCAAACGTTTCACTTAAAACAGAATCTCTTTCCAGTACAATAGTTATGTGCTAGTGTGTCTTATCATATATTTAAAAAGAATGTGTTTACATTAGTTAAACAACTTTGGCACCTATGAATATTGACATTCATATAAAACATGCCAATATCCATAATAGTTATATGTTGCGCAGCAGTCATCAAAATGCCATCCTCTTTCATCCCTATTCTCTCCTGAAGCCTTTTTTCCAAATTCTGTGAACACTCCTTTCAATAATGTCCCAGAGAGCTGTGATAACAAATACTACTTCAAGTTCCTGCTGGTCGTACGAGGACTAAAATCTCATCTTGCAAATAATATATGTCAATCAAGTTGTGTTCTAGAGAACTTGAATTTACTGATCGAAGACAGTTTGAAATAGAAGAGAGCTTTTAGAAAGCAATCGATCATATTATTGTACTGTACAGTCGATTAAGAAGGCAATCTATAACATAAGATAGGGTAAAAATAACCAAAATACTAGATTAAGAAGCATAAGGAACGTCTCATAATGTCACGTCGTATGAGCACTATGTGTCCGTGAAGCCCATATACCAAAAACAAGAAACCAAAATAAAAACAAGATTGCCCAATAGCGTGCAGGTCCATACTTGATTCTGGTAAGCACAAACTGCAATATTGATAAGCAAAAATGTAAATTCAATGTGTACAGATAATTAGATACCACAAACGTAGTTATTTTGCATTAAAAATAAAAATAAATTAACAAATGGGTCATAGTTTTTTCTGGACTAAATTGTTCAGTTAGTTTTTCATTCTTGCATGAAATATTCCTCAAAGGGAACCAAACTGAGAGAGAGAACTAATGGGAGTATGCACAAAAAACAAACAATAAGTATGGACACAGCACGGACATTCATAAAAAATCCATCCATCCAAGAAGAAACATCTATCCAAATCAACAAAGTTTGAACCACCATATATAAATGCTAATGTTATTAATGCTAAGTCAATTTCAGTCCTGGTCTACAGCTATTCTTACAGAAAAGACAAGAAAAGGGAGGGGAAAAAAAGGAAACAAAAACTAAGCCCCTCTTTCCTTCTTGAGCCACACTCCTCAAAACCCACCACCACACTTCTCTTTTCTTCCTCCCCTCTATTTTACCCGTATTCTCTCAATATACCTTCCTTTTTAATGCAGATCCCTCTTTCTACACCAGAAATGAGGAAGGGCATTTGGACGTATGTCTCTCTCTAATGGAGGTTTTTCATTTTTTTCCCTTTTTCTTTCCCCTGCATGTAAGTTTAGCTTTGTTGTGCCCTCTTGCTTTGTAAGCGCTGTTATGGCATTTTTTATGAGAGATGCAGCTTGTAGGTGTTGAATGAAAATCCTGGATGGAAGTTCATCTCAATGGGTGTCTCACTATGTTTGCAGACTTAGGTTTCTCAGTGGAATTCCAATAAGGTGCTGGGTTAGTTGATCTCTAATTGATAAGGTTTTTTCTTTATTCTTGGGCTTTAGTGTTAGCTCGAGATTAGTGGTCCTTTCTAGTTCTTTTTGTATTCTCCACTGAAATTTTGAAGCTTTTAGTTGTAATGTAGCTGTAACACATTTAAAGTCTTCCATGGTGCATGATGATTAAATTTGCTATATTCTTAGGTTCTTGGCCATGGATGTTTTCCAAGAGTTTTCTTTTATACTTTTTCCGTGTAATGTTTATTTTGATTAATGAAATAAATATATGGTTAAAAAAGTCAATCTCAATGCCCAGAAACCTGAAAAGTGATTAAAAACAAATACTCAAGCAATGCATGCAATGCCAGATTCCTAAGATCTTTTAGTTCAAAGACTTAGCTTAACTATTTAATTTTCCAATCAAACGAGCATGAATACATGCAGACAACAGGTATCTAACAAAGTAAAAGCCAAAAAAAAAAGTACCTATGGTACTTACAAAGCGAAAGAAGACCACGACCGTTAAAGCACAGATGCCTCCAAGAAGAATATGAAGACCACTTTTAGCAGTTTTCTGCACATCCAGTTAGAATTTGTGAATTAAAGATGATAACAAATGAAAGAAAAAAATTAACACAAAAAACTATAGGCTGTGCAAAATCAAGTTTAGAATCATATTAATATCCAGACTGGTCATAGTATATTTGAAAATGTAAAGAGTTCAAAGCAGCAGTTAGGAATGGAATAAATATTGAATGGCTTCCAACAAATTATGATACTTAGGCAAACAATGTGAGAAAAACCAATCAGTACTTTAAGTTTTAGAAGGTTGAGACTTTGTCATGATGTAGTCAGAGGAACACAACTGGAATGAGCTTGTTTGTAGAAGCAATACACGTTATTAATTGCATATGGATTTTTTGATGGATTGAACTAAATTTTCAAGAAGAAATAAAGGAAAAAAAAACATACTTTCCCAACACGAGGAGCTATGAGCCATGCAATAATAACAGTAAGTAGACCTGTCGCCAGCAAAATCCCAGTGCCTTCTACAACCCACTTTGTAGCAGGATTTTCAGCAGGGACAGCATCTTCAGTAATAGCATTCAGAGATTGTTCAGGTTCAACCTGAGAAACTTGTGCAGAGTAATTACTACTGTTATTATGCGGACTAAACCACAGTGAAATCTCACTAAGCCTTTGTCTTCGAATAGCAGCTATAGCATCAGGATCTATGCCTGTATTTGAAGGCACCTGGGTTGGATTAGGTTCCCCACTAATAGTCCTTTCTCTCAATGCTTCATACTCTTTCAAAGATCCTATAACCTTTTTGAAGTCTGCAACTCTAATATTTTTTGCAACACAACCACATATTTCACAGACCGTGGATCCATGGTTAACAAACCACTTGAGTGCGCAAGCATAATGAACTAGAGCAAGATCATTCTTGCAAGTGCATCCAAGCTCCACTAATGTATCTTCATGGAGATGTGATCCCATTTCTAAATCAGCATTACAAACAAAAACCTCCCCATCAGGACTTATAAACTCCACAAATCCAGATTCACTTCCAACATTATTCTTGACATTTGCATGGCTTTCAATATCTTTCACAACTAGTTTGTTTTCAGTCTTTATCTCCCTACTTCCTTCACATGCTTCTTGTGGTGGAAGAACTATACCCAAAAACTCCAATGCAGCATTTCCTTTTTCGTCAGATTCAGTACACTGGCACACACGACATGTTGCCGAGTCAGCCTCCTTGTCAAAACTAAAGTGTGGATAAGACCCTACATTATCACTTTCAATAGGTGTGCAATCTCCCTTTCTAACTTCACTGTTAGTTAATTGTAAATTTTCCTTACCCATAAAATCAGTTGGAGATTTGAAATCAAAGTTATAATTGGCAGCTTGAAGTTATTCTATCAATCACAGAACTATATTCCTCCAGTCGAGCTAATGAAGCCAATTTCCTACTGCTTACTTCCACAGAAAAGACAAGATATGCCAACATTCCTATATAGAGCTGACATGCAATACACTACTCCAAGAAGTGAAAGGAATAAAGGAACCTTCAGCACAAAATAGATCCTTGAATTAAGTACAGGGAAAGACAAGGCAACAGAAAATGCAGGAGAATACAAGATGTCCAATTTCTTAATTTCCTAACTCTTTACCATTCCAAATTAAATCTAAAGCTTAAAATGTTCCCTTGCTACACAATAAAAGTAGATGACCTGTGAAATCAATAGTACCGTAAAATTAATAATGAGACATCTAATAACGGCATAAACTACACCGAAATGAATAAGAGTGAGAGAGAGTGAGTGCCTTGAATCATTTACATACCCCACTATAACAAAATTTAAAATACAATTGTGATCCGTTTTGATGTGAAGCAATACAAGTTTGGCCATTATCAGAATCTACATCAATGCAAAAGGATGGATAACTTCTAATACAATGTAGTAGTTTCTCAAATACAATACACATCCATGAGCTGCCTCCAGAATTAGATCTTATTACATTGAAGACAATATAAATAGAATTGCCAACATACAAACAGAAGAAATGCACTTGAATTACATAAAGTTCACCATTAGAGAATTAAAGATCACAAGCACATACACATTTTAACTGGAATATCATTTTATGGAAACGATTAGACCAGGAACTGAAATATATCCGATGAATCCTTTCAATTTGAGATTTAAAGCTCTTAAGAATGTTTCGAATGCAACAATAACACGTTTATACAAGACAATTAGAACTAGAACTTAACATAAATCCATAATTACAATTCAAAACCCTTGATCAAATCACATTCTAACAACTACATAAGTCCAACTGCAATCAACTACATTTCATGAGAAATAAGCTAACAAGAAAATAGAAAAAAAAATTCAAAAAGAAGAGGATAATTATACCAGTTAAACTCAAGACTCTTCAAAATCCAGGCAAAATAAACGCAGACAAGAAATGCCCAACACCGAAATTCACTGGACAAAAACCCGAAAATTTTCAAAAAATTCAAATCTAAATATCCAAATCAGTTTCGAAAATAACCTTGCTTTCCGTTCACATATCAATTGATTCTTTGGTCGAAGAAAATTAAGAAATGGATCGAACCACCAAACGGTGACTTACTGGACACTGCTAGCGAATTGACACACACCACCCTCTCTCGAAATTTTGTTATCTGACTTTATCGCGATGTTTCTCGTTGAAGTCTACAGAGGATGACTAGATGTCACGAGATAATCCATTTTCTATCCTTACGTCTATTAATTTTATTTTCTTTTCTTTTCTTTTTCATTTTATCCTAATTTTTAGGGTTTTTGCTTTTAACTAAGGATAATAATGGTCGATGGGACCCAGATTTTTTGAAAGGTTGACACTTGGAACGGTACACGCTGTAAAGTGCACTAGATGAGTCGTCCCAAATTTTTTTTAGTTCATTGGCCGATTGTATTATTGTGAATGGAAAAACTTTAAACTTATCCCATTCCCATTATATATATATTTTTTAAAAATTAAATATTTCATTAATAAATTTACCTGATTTAAAAATAAATATTATTTATAATAATTAATAAAAAAATATACAATGATATAATTTTACCTCCATGTAAAACTTATTATATAAATAATTCATAATTTATAATATTAATTAGATGATATAACTCTATTTAGTTTAATTTATGTATCAAAATATAATTTAAATTTATAAAGTACTCATTTTATAACTTATTAATTTATAAATCAAGTAATATTTTGCTATAAAATTTGTTCTACAAAACTATTCACTTAGTTTTTTTTTTTTTTGTAGTTTATTAAAAATTAGAGGAAAAATTGAAATTTATTGATTTTAATAAAATCTACCCAAAATATTTTACCTGTTTTAGGAAATTGATCCAAGTTTTTTTAAAATTTCACCAACTTTTGAAAAATTAGCTCAAATTTTTTATCGATTTAAATAAACCGACCTAATTTTGTTTTTTTTTTAAATTTTTTTTTACCGGATTAAGTAACCAACCGGCCCAAATTGTTTTATCCAGTTAATTTGAAACGACTATCCAAAAATGCTTTTAAGTGAGTAATTATACAATTTCCTTCTTCTTTACTCGCATGCTAGAGTAGAACCCCATCCTTTGCTGGAATTGCCGCCTCGTCGTCGTTGGAATTGCTGCCTCATAGTCGGTGGATAAAAGCATCATCGAAGTCGATTCCATTGCCCAAAGTTTGTCGCAAGGTTGTACGCGAGGTGGCCAAGCTGTGTCTGTTTCAAGGTTCTGCGTCGTTCCTGGTTTAGGTTGAACACGATATGGTCGAGCTGTTAGGCATTGAACAACTTGAGTTGCCTTGCGTTTCCTACATCTGTTCGATTTTTACCTCACACTAATATACTTCCACAGGGATCTAGTTTGGGGCAATTTTTCAAATAATATCTTTAGCTTATTAAGTTAAATGATGTCGAGGTAAAGCCATTGCAGTATCCTTTGTGAACTAATTACTATAGTTTGCTCTGTTAATTATTTCTATTAGTAATAATTTTAATTTAATAAGATTTTATTGAATTAAGAATTGTATAATGTTATATGCATAACAAAAGACTAATACTTGATCGGCGTGGAAATTAACAACTCTTTACATATAAGTTGAATGATCTTAGTTGACATTAAATAGGCAAAACCCGTGATGATTGTACCGCCAAATTCTTAAACGTCGATGAAAAACCAAGAAATTAGTTTTGATACTATGTTAGATTCGAATTTAACTCAACTCAATAAGATCTCATTGAGTTAAGAGTTGATCAAAGTTATATATACATCGAAATAGCTCCTTTTTACATCGAATGAATGATCTTGGTCGATATTATATACGTAGCGTCAAATTAATAACTGATCGATGCGGTACTTAATAGTTTCATCTTTTATTTTACTTTACTAAGGTTTCTTTCATTTCCTTACAACAGGTTCATTGAAAATCAAAGGATTTTAGCTATCTGACGGAGGTAATCTATTAAATTAGTTAGAATAATGTAATTCCTACTTTATTGCAATCAAAAAACAAATATTCCTTTTCTTAAGATATGTATGCAAAATACTTTGCTAAAATTGTGAAAAAGTTATAAGTATCCATGAAAATGATGTTGTTCTAAAAGCAAACAATATCAATGGTGATGTTCGTGTATAGTACAAAGACCAGTGACACTTGCAAAGCATCGCGCACCAGTGTGGTACTTTTCGGGAGTGGAAGGTGATTCCTAAATTTGTTTATCTTTTCACCCTCCCTTAAATTCTCTTTACATAGGAATGAATGTCAAGTCCACATGACACACTAAAAAGTTAGTTTTAGCTTCTTTCTTTATCCTTTTTTTAATCCCCAAAACTCTCTTTTTTAGTAAACAAATATTTTACTAAGATTTATAGAATGGTAGTGTGGTACAATATGTTCATAAAAAAACAACACTATTCTCATTGTTAAAAACAATCAAACATACCCTTCGATTCTATACAATCTCATTCAACAACTTCGTGTAATTTACGTCGTAGAGCAGTTGGAATAACCATATCCCTCTCTCCTTCCAAATTTTATGATAGTATATCTCCATTTTTTCCATTTTGTATTACTTTTGCTGCTCTTAAGTTTTGTCTAAAGAGTTAGTTTTTCATGCTTTGCCTTAATGTTCATGATGGTGTACCAAAAGTAGTGATACGAATAATTTGAGAGAGAAGAGGGAAACGAGAATAAGGTAATTGGCTTAATTTCATATATCCATTCCTCAGTTTCTTGGCTATCTTATAGCCTTACAAGAGCAAGAGAGAGATAAGAGAAATTAACCAAAATAATAGAATAAGAAAGGCATGGAGTAACAGAATCTGCTTGGGTTGTTTCATGGCAAAGAGGCGCTCAGTGAGGTGGAGGTACTACTCTAACCGCTTATTGATCCTCCTCGTGATGAGAGTGGATGGTCCCTCTCTTTCAACAAACATCAACCCTACGCTGCTCGTTGCCGCTTATGTGCCCACCCGTACAATGCGTGCGTGGTTTAGCACATATGCACCTATCAACTCCCCCTGCCTGAGAATCCTTGTCTGCAAGGATAAATGCAGGGTAGGTTTTAGAGAACAGCCACTCGTTCTCTCAAGTGGCATCCTCGACAGGTGCCCTTACTCACTTTACGAGGATTTCTATTTTTGGTTGATACTTTCCCTTTTGGATCATCCTATGCTCCACAATAGTTTATGGTTGGGGAATAACTGTAGAATTATCTGAGAGAGGAGGCAATTGGGTGAAGGTAGATGTGTGGGGTCCAAGGTGCTTTTTGAGCTAGCTGACATAGAAGACGTTGTGAACCTGAGAGCCAGCATGAAGGGCAAGCTTGTAGGGCACAGCTCCCATTCGAGCTGTTATATGATAAGGACCATAGTAACATGGGGCTAGCTTTATGATAGCTCGAAAAACCACTAAGGTTTTTCGATATGGTTGGATACGGAGGTAAACATAACCCCTACCTCAAAATTCACCTCCCGTCAATGCTGATCAACTTGGAATTTCATTCTATTATGTGCTTGTAAGAGATTCTGACATAGATCACGCAGCATTTGATCTCGGTCTCGCAGATTCTCATCCACCAACTGAACGTTGGAAGTTCCAGGAATATAAGCCAATAGACGTGGCGGTGGAGTTGCATAGATTGCTTCAAATGGAGACATCTTAGTTGATGAGTGAATTAAGATATTGTAACTGAATTCTGCCCAAGGTATCCATTCTATCCAGTGTCTTGGTTGATCTCCTACGAAGCAGTACAAATACTGTTCTAAGATACAGTTAACCACCTCTTTTTGGCCATCTGTTTGAGGATGGTAACTCGAACTCATGCAAAGTTTGGTATGTTGTAGTTGGAATAAGGTTCTCCAAAAAGAACTGATGAATATCTTATCTCTATCACTTACTATAGATTTAGGGAAGCCATGCAATCGCACCATATTGGCCACAAATACCTTGGCAACTGTTAGTGCGGTGAAGGAATGCCTCAGGGTAGTAAAATGAGCATACTTCATCAAGAGATCTACCACCACCATAATAACGGTGTTTCCTTTTGAAGGAGGTAAACCTTCGATGAAATCCATTGAAATTTTAGTCCAACTTCTGTTAGGGACTACAACAGCCCTACTGGTTGCATGAAATCATTCTTGAACCTCTGACATACATCACATGCGCGTAGGAAATCCTTTACTTCTTTCTCCATATTAGACCAACTAAAATTCTATTTAATACGCACGAGTGTCTTGTGGAAACCAAAGTGTCCCCCTACAGGTGATGAATGATAGTCAGCCAGTATCTGGGGAACTAGGGGTGACTTGGGATTTAGGTACACTTTATTTCTTCTGAACCATACCCCATCCCTTTGGTATAAGGGATGTATATTAGCTGAGGTGATTATATTTTGAAGTTTCTCATAAAAAGGATCTTGTTGAACTTATTTTTGGAGTATGGGACACCAGGCAACTTGGGGTTGAGAAATGGAAATAAGTTGGATTTCTACTACTCGGGACAAGGAATCTACTGCTTGGTTTTCTGACCCCTTTTTATATTCGATCTCATAGTCATAACCGAGTAGCTTAGGTAACCAGCGTGCCTGGATTGGTGTGGTGATCTTTTGCATCCAAGAGATACTTCAAGCTCTTCTGATCCATGCGTACAGTGAATGGTCTTCCCAACAAATAGGGTCTCTATAGCCTGATAACTTTAATTACTACTAGCATTTCTTTCTCGTAAGTGGACAAAGCTAAGGCTGATCCTTTGAGGGCAGCACTGAAGTAAGCCACTGGGAGATTCTCTTGTGTCAAAACTGCCCCAAGGCCTATGCCACTTGCATCATACTCGATGACAAAACGTTGAGTAAAATCTGGTAACTTCAGAATGGGAGGGGCAGTCAATGCTTCCTTTAATTGTTGGAAGGCTCTGGCTGTAGCCTCGTTCCACTAGAACCCTTATTTCCTAATAGACAGGTTAGTGGTACTTCCATTCTTCCAAATTGTTTGATGAACTTTCTATAGTAGCCTACTAACCTGAGAAATCCTCTGACTCCCTTGGTTGTTGTTGATGTTGGCCATTCCATCACTACACGAATTTTTGTGGGGTCAACTAAGACTCCTTGCTCAGAGATTAGGTGGCCCAGATATTTTACCTGCAAGACCCCAAAGTGACACTTGGAAGGTTTAGCGTACAAGCTGTTAGTTGTAAGTATTTGTAGAACAGTATGCAAGTGTAAGATGTGATCTTCCCAATTTCGAGAGTACACTAAAATGTCATCAAAGAAAACTAATATAAATTTCCTGAGGTAAGGCCAGAATAGGTCATTCATTAGGCTTTGAAAGATGGCTGGAGCATTAGTGAGGCCAAATGGCATCACAAGGAACTCATAGTGCCCTTCATATGTTCTAAAAGCAGTTTTTGCAGCATCATCCTCACAAACCCTTATTTAGTGATAACCTGACCGTAAGAGTAGCTTGGAATATACCTTGACTCCATGTAACTCATCCAATAACTCATCTATAATAGGTATGGGGTACTTATCTTTAATAGTGATGTCATTCAGGGATCTATAGTCAACACAGAATCTCCAGGCTCTGTCTATCTTTTTAACTAACAAAATCGGTGATGAGAATGGGTTGTTACTAAGTCTGATCAAACCTGACTGTACGATTTCTTGTACCATTCTCTCTATTTCAGCCTTTTGATTATAAGGGTAACGGTAAGGGCGCACATTTACTAGTCCTGAGCTATAAGGGTATGTGGTGATCATGTGATCTTTTAGGTGGTAGGCTGGATAGAGGTTCGAATATCTGAGGAAATACAGCCAGTAGTTTCTGTACCTCTAGGGGGTGAGTTTGGGTTTGTGTACTAGAGTTTTCATTGAGAGTTATTTGGAGGAATAACCCTGTTCCTGGAAAATTGTTGAGGAAATTGGTGCGTTCTAATCCTTGAAATTTGTGAATAACTCTTTTCACCTTGAAGCTAATGGTAAGTCTCTTATAGTTCATCTCCATAGGGCCTAAGGTTTCTAGCCATTGAACTCCTAGAACCAATTGGCAAGTTGCAACTGGAAGGACATAAAAGTCTGTTGTGATTTGAAAACCTTGGATGGTAAGGTTAAGGTTGCAGCATTGACCAACGCATTCTATCTGCTCTCAATTACCCACTATTACTTGTAATTTCTTTTCCTTGGTTATGGTTATTCCTAATTGGGAGGTTAGGGTTTGGTCAATGAAGTTATAAGTACTTCCTCCATCAATCAACACTAGTACCTTCTTATCTTTCATCTGTCCCATGATACGCATAGTTTGTGGGTGTTCAGCTACTGCAATCACATGGAGTGAGATCTCAGGTAATATTTCAAAAAATTCTATTTCCAACTGAAATTCTTCCAGCTGGTCTGTGTGAGGCTCTTCTATCATAAACAATTGAGGCCGCACACATCAGTGACCAGCCATAAATTTTTCATCACAATAGTAGCATAACCTTTTGTCTCGGTGTTTGCGTGCTTCATGGTTAGTGATTCTACGGAAAGTAGTTGGTTGAGTGGATAGTGCTGAATTTGGTCGTTGTTGGGGTGGTGGTCCTAGTACACCAATGCTGGGATTCAGTGAGGTTTTTGCTGTTACTGAAGTTGTTTGGTAACGTTGGTATTGCATCGTTTTCCTTTGGAGTAAACTCCTCTCTTCGATCAATCTTGCCACCCCTATAGCATAAGCCAGGGTTCGAGGTTTTTTGATTTTGACATCAATTCGGATATCATCTCTTAGTCCCGCGATAAAACAACCTATTAGGAATTCCTCGGGCAAACCATCCACCCTATGAGATAGTTTTTCAAATGCTTCCTGGTAAGCAATTGTGCTTAAGGTGTGCTTCAGCCTAGATAGTGCTTCAGAAAGATCCTCATAATCTGTGGGTCCAAACCTTAGTTGTATAGTTTTAATGAACTCCTCCCAGGTGAAAGGTCTGCAAAATTTGGTAAGCCATCGATTCCATTGCAAGGCAATGCCCTCGAGGTGGAACGAAGCCAACTTGACTCGTTGTTCTAATGTGATTTTTGTGTATTCGAAGTACTACTTAGCCTTGTATATCCATCTGATGGGGTCTTCCCCAGCAAATGTTGGAAACGAAAGCTTCAGGTGAGAGCGAGAGTTTTCAAAGGGGTTTCGAGAGGTGTGAGGGTGAGGGTTTTCTTCTCTAGCGAAAGGATTAACCTCAGGAAGGGTGCAAGAGGCACGTAATGCTTATAATTCAATGAACACGACTTGTAGGGTGGTGCCTACCTGGTCGAACCTAGTCTCATGCCGAGCAAGGGTTTCCATTACCTCACTACGAAATCCAACATTGGATTTTACTCTGGTATCTATGGCATTGATACCACTGATAAGAATAATTTGAGAGAGAATAAGGAAACGAGAATAAGGTAATTGGCTTAATTTCATATACCCATTTCTCAGTTTCTCGGCTATCTTATAGCCTTACAAGAGCAAGAGAGAGACAAGAGAAATTAACCAAAATAATAGAAAGAGAAATGCATGGAGTAATAGAATCTGCTCGGGCCATTTCGTGGTAGAGAGGCACTCAGTAAGGTAGAGGTACTACTTTAACCGCTTATTGATACTTCTCATGATGAATTGGATGGTCCCCCTCTTTCAACGAATATCAACCCTACGCTGGTCGTTGCCGCTTATGTGCCCAACTGTATAGTGCGCGCGTGGTTTAGCGAATATGCACCTATCAAGCAGAATATAAAGAAGTAGTTGTAATGGAAGAGTTTGCTGAATGCCTTATATTATTTTTTTTAAGCATTGGACTAACTTCAAGTGATTTACATTGAATGCCTTCTTGTGATGCTTCTACTTTTTATTTTCAATAGGAAATAGGATATAACACCTGCCATTTGTGAGTTTTTTTTATCTTATTCTGAAAAACCTTCAAATATTAATGACTAATAATTGAGGGAAATTTTTACATAAGGTGTCATGTAATGGAGCATAGTCTTTTAAGGATGAAGGAATCGTTAAATTGCTAAATAATTGGTCTGTTAGTATCAATATGAGTTATTATGTTTTAGACTTATAAACTATTATTGGTAGGCTTTAGGTTCTTAAAGAAAGGGTTTTTTTTACGAAATACTCATTTTGTTGTCTAATCTAACATATTATGTTGGTACCATAGGTGGATTGTGAGGAACGACTAAAGCTAGATGAGATACCTAATTATAGGTGTTCTTGCAAAAAAGACTGAATTAGGTTGAATTGGACTTGGGAAGGGAAAAAAAAAGAAAAGAAAAAAAAAACAATTGGATTTCTATTACGATATTAATATTATTGTGACTAAAATTGAAGTTTATTATGCCTATCTTTTGAGAAATATTTTCCCTTTATTTAGACTTTTATTAAAATAGGAGTTTATTGTGCATATCTTTTGAGAAATATTTTCCCTTAATTTAGTCTTTGTATGTTAGGTAAATATATCTTTGTAATTAAGAGGATTTTTAGGAGATCAGCTCTCGTCAATATTTTGTAATATATATACTTCATTATTGTGAATGAAAATGACAAGTGAAATTGGTGGAGAATTTGTCTTGGTATCAAAGTTGAGAGAGATCCTAGGGCAAACACATTTTGTTTACAATACTATAGCCTCCACCACAGATCAAGGCTGACGGAACTTCGTCTAGGCAGCAGGTAGGGACCACACAAGGGCTGACGGGTGCGACCCCATTAGTATGAATAAAGATGGTAGGTTTTTTGAACTTGTTCATTTGGATTTGTAGGGGTCTTACAAGGCTCGTTCTTCATGTGGGGCTACCTATTTTTTTGACAATTGTAGATGATTTTTCAAGAGGAGTTTAGGTATATTTACTATGAAATAAAATGGAAGTTGAATCTATGTTTCTTAATTTTGTTACTATGGTTGAACAAAAAATTGAACAAGTGGTAAAACGTGTAAGAAGTGACAATGAGACCGAATTTAATTGTTTGCATGCTTATTTTTAAAATAATGCAATTATTTTTGAGATTTTTTGTGTTGGGACTCCACAATAAAATGGAAGGGTTGAGAGAAACACCAACACATTTTAAATGTGGCTAGAGCATTAAGATTTCAAGGGAACTTACCAATCAAATTTTGGGGAGAATGTGTGTTGGCAGCATGTCACTTGATTAATAGAACACCTTCTACTTTACTTAAGACTAAATCTCTATATGAAATGTTGTTTGGGAAAATGCCTTCTTATAATGCTATTCGTGTATTTGGTTGCCTTTGCTATGCTCATAATAAACGAGTGCCCTCACACGCAGCATAGAGGAACCATGACTCTTCCTCATGTGCCTCACATGCCACCCTCAGGTTCTATTGATGTCATCAGTGTGACACACAACCACATCACCTAAGGGTGATATCATCACCATGTGCAGCTGACTTCATCATTGAAAATTGACCAAAGACTGTCATTGACCATTTGATCGTCGTTGACCGTTGATAGTTGACTTTTTATGGGTTGAGTTTTTGTAGATTAGGTTTTCCTTACCCAATTTTTCACGTAGACCTCGATTTTGCAGTCTATTTTTGCATATTGTGTTTCTAAATGGATAAAAATGATGTTTTTCTTCCTCACCCCATCAATATTGTATTGGAAGGAACCAATAATTACTTACCTTGGTCTCAAGCTATGCGCAGTTTTCTTAAGGGTCGTATGCTCTGGCATTAGTGTACTGGTGCAATTACCATTCCTGTCAAAAGAGCAAGTAAAAAAGATACTGCCTACCTTGGTCGCATGATTGGATGGGATAGTCACAACCATATGATCCTCACATGGATTCAAAATACTTATGTTCTCTCAATCTCCAATCTATTGGGTAGCTTTGATGATGAAAGATCAGCATAGGATATATTGGCCAAAAGGTACTCTACTACTCACGGATATATGAAATATCAGTTAGTAGTTGAACTGCATCAACTTCAACAAGAACCAGGGTAATCCATCAATGACTACTATGATCAACTTCTCTTTCTTTGGGGCCAAATTGACCTTTGTGATCCAATTTGGGCATGCTCAAAGGATGCTCAACAATATGTTGCAGTTAGAGATGAATTTTGGCTCTATGAGTTCCTGATGTCACTTCACAAGGGTTTTGAGCCCATCTAGGGTCAGCTTCTCAATCGTAGTCTTCCTCCCTCTCTTTATATTGCTGTAAACGAGTTGGTTAGAGAAGAAGCTCAGCTTGCAACCCTTCAAGCCCAAAATAAGTTCAATGTTTTGGCTATTAATCCTTCTACTCCTACCATTGAGCAACCTCAACAATCAAGTGATTCCTCTAGCTCTAGCAATCATCGCAAGTAGACCAACAAGAAGTTCTGTAATTTTTGCAAGCATCTTGGCCATACCATTGAGACTTGTTACCATCGTAACAAATCTACTATTGTTGTTGCTAATATTGAGCCTACTCCGTTGATGCCTTCCATTTCAACTGAGTCCTAGTCTTTTAGATCCACTATCAACCTCTCTCTTACTGAACTACAGAAGATCATAACTCAGGCTACTCGTATGACTCGTAATGCATCTCTTTCTACTATTCTCTCAGTTCTTCCCAATGAGTCTCAAACTTGGCTTTTTTATTCTGCCTTTTGTAATCACCTGACACCTCACTCATGTTTATTCTCCAAACTTGACCCCGCACCACATCTTCTTAATATTCATATAGCTGATGGTTCCACCATGCATGGGAATAGTCTAGGTTTTGTTTCAACCTCTAACCTATTTGTTCCTAGAGTCTTCCATATACCTAACCTATCGTATAATTTGTGCTATATGGGACAATTAGTTGAACTAGGATATCACCTTATTTTTGAATATTCTGGGTGTATTGTGTAGGATCTGAGGACGGGGCAAGAGCTTGGGACTGGTCCTAGGGTTGGGCATATGTTTCCAGTGGACAATCTTCATCTTCCAATTGTTGTTCCTATCTATGTTGCTATTGGAGTTTCTTTCTTACCTTCTCTCGCACTTTGGCATTCTCGTCTTGGTCATGCCACATCCATTCGGGTACAACAATTAACTTCTAAAGGTCTGTTAGGTTCTATGTCCAAAGATAATTTTGATTATACTTCATGCTAGTTAGGAAAACAACCAACTTTACCTTTCAATAATAGTGAATCTATTTCTAATAGTATTTTTGAGTTAATTCATTCTTATGTTTGGGGACCTTCTCCTATTACTAATATTAGTGGATCTTATTATTTTGTTATTTTTATTGATGATTATTCTCGTTATAGTTGGATCTTTCCTATGAAATCTCGTTATGATATCTTACCAATATACAATAACTTTGCAAAAATGGTTGAAGCATAATTCTCTAAACATATCACAACTTTTTGATATGATAATGTTCTTGAATATACTCAATATGATTTTCAAGCTCTGTTACATTCCTATGGCATTGCGGATCATCTAACCTATCCAATCACCTCTCAACAAAATGGTCGAATCGAAAGAAAACTGTCATATTCTTGAAACTGTCCGTGATCTTCTTCTTTCTACCAAAGTTCCTACCCCATTTTGGGGTGAAGCCACTCTTCATGTTGTTCATGCCATTAATTGCATTCCAAGCACTGTCATTCATAATCAAAATCCATATGAGCGCCTTTTTGGGTTATCTCCTGACTATCATTACCTTTGCTCCTTCAGATTTGCCTGTTTCATTCTTCTTCAACCTCGTGAGCACAACAAACTTGAGCCTCAATCTAGACTTTGTTATTTTCTTGGTTATGGTGAAACTCAAAAAGGGTATCGATGTTATGATCCTCTATGTCATCGTCTTTGTGTTTTATGTAATATTGTCTTTTCGGAACACCTCTTTTTTGTTCAACTCTCTCACTTTCATTCTTCCCTAACTAACTCTTCTATTTTAGAAATATTTCCAGATGAGTATCATGTTCCTTTTACATATACTCTTGATCATTCTTTGGGCTTCTCTATTCAATCTTCAGATATTTTTGATTATTCTTCTATATAGGTTTTAGATGAATAGGTTGATGACGAGCTACCCTACCTTGAGCCTAGGTCCCCTACTCTTACTCTACCTGAAGATCCTCCATAAGAAATTCCACCTCGCCACTCAACCCGAGTAAGATCCATTCTAGCATATTTACTTAACTATCATTTTTACACTGCCCTTGCTATACTCTATGAGCCTTACACCTATCGTGAGGCATCTACTGACCCTTTATGGCATATTGCAATGAAAGAGGAAATTGATGCATTAACCAAATCCCATACTTAGGATCTGGTTACTCTCCCTCCTAGTTAGTCTGTGGTTGGTTGTAAGTGGATCTATAAGGTTAAGACTCACTCTGATAGGTCCATCGAGAACTACAAGGTTCGTCTTGTTGCAAAAAGTTGTACACAAGAGTATGGGATTGATTATGAAGAGACTTTTGCTCTAGTTTCCCTTATCTCTTTTGTTTGTGCCCTCTTAGCTGTTACCGATGCTGGTATATGGGACCTTTTTTCATATAGATGTTAAAAATGCCTTCCTTAATGGGGATCTGCATGAAGAAGTCTATATGAAACCTCCTCCTGGTAGTTCTGTTGAAACAAACAAGGTTTGTCGCCTTTGACGTGTACTTAATGGCCTTAAACAAGCTCTACGAGCGTTGTTTACCAGGTCCAGCTCCACCATCTTTTGTTGGGTTACACTGCCAGTCCTTATGATTCTGCCTTATTTCTTTGTCGTAATGATAAAGGCACCATTTTGCTTCTCCTATATGTGGATGATATGATTATAACTGGTGATGACCTCAGTGACATTCAAGAACTCAAGGATTTTCTTAGTCAACAGTTTGAGATGAAAGACCTTGGACATCTAAATTATTTCTTGGGTCTTGAGATCACTCGTTCCATAGATGGTCTTTATATTACTCAAGCCAAGTATGCATCTGACCTTTTATCTTGAGTTAGACTCATTGACAACAAGACTATTGATACTCCAGTTGAACTTAATGCGCATCTAACACCTTCGAGGAGGGGGGGCACCATTGTCTAATATCTCTCTTTATAGACGATTGGTTGGTATCTTGGTTTATCTCACAGTTACTTTTCTATACATTTCTTATGTTGTTCATCAGGTGAGCCAGTATTTATCTACTCCACGATCGACTCACTATGTTGTTGTTATGTGCATTCTACGATACTTGAAGGGTACTTTCTTCCATGGCCTTTTCTACTCAGCTCAGTCTCCTCTTGTACTCCGTGCATTCTCTGATGCTGATTGGGCAGGAGATCCCACTGATCGCAGGTCCACTATAGGTTATTACTTTCTCCTTGGTTCTTCTTTGATTTCTTGGCGAAGTAAGAAACAAACTTTCGTGGCCCGCTCTAGTACTGAAGCATAATATCATGCTCTTACTGATACCACATCTGAGCTTATTTGGCTACGATGGCTTCTTAAGGATTTGGGTGTGTCAACATCCTCTGCTACTCCCCTTTATTGTGACAATCAGAGTGCTATTCATATTGCTCACAATAATGTCTTCCATAAACGGACTAAACACATCGAGATTGATTATCACTTTATTTGTTCTCATCTTGTCCATGGTACTCTCAAGTTTTTTCCCTTTTCTTCCAACGATCAACTTGCAGATATCTTCACCAAGGCATTTCCTAAGGGACACACTCGTAATTTGGTTAACAACTTTAAATTGGTCTCACATTCGCCTCGAGTTTGAGGGGGATGTTAATGTATATCTATTAATGTAATGTATATATGTTAATGTATATCTATTAATGTAATGTATATATGTTAATGTATATCATATATGTTAATAAATATACATGTTACGGATTTTAAGCAGATCTAATTTACTTGTAACTCCTATATAAAGATATCATATATATTCCTTAAGAAATGTAATAGAATACAATTATTAAGTATTTCTAACATGTCTGTTCAGTCTATATCTGGTATCACGTAGTTGATAACTTTAAAAATATTTACCAATTAGCCCTTTATTCTTTTGAGTATGTACTATATTAGTATTATGACTAGAAATTAAATGGTTCACTGTTCAGGTATACATGACATATATGCAGGCCCTGTATAGTGGTGGAGGTTGGCCACTGAGCGTCTCCCTTTCTTGTAACTCGAAACCTCTGAAGGGTGGAACTTACTTTCCCCCAAATGATAAGTATGGGAGACCAGGAGTAATTAAGACTATACTTCGATGAAAACTTTGCTAACTTGATCTTTTTGGACATGATTAACATACTAGTTGTAAGAGTGATTTTATCATTGTTTATTTTTGTTCTCGTAGCACATTTTTGTCCTAAATTTTTTATTATGCCTATGTTATTGTAAAGATTGTGGCTTTCATTTTACACCATCAGTGATTTAAGCAATTTATTCAATATTCTTTGGTGATTCTTTTTTATTTTGATCTTCCTGCAATATTTTTCTTTATAACACTACTAGAATATGTATATTTTGCGTGAGTTTGTAATAAAATCCATGCATAATGATAAGCTTGGATGTGTCATATTATCTGACATGTTAATTTAAGTCGTTTGAATTTACTTCTTGTTGTGCTTTAGTAGACCTTTTTGATGTTGTAATGTTCTAAGAGCTCAAACCCTTTGAGCTTCTTGAAATTTTGTGTAGGGCAATGTCTCGTCAAGATTCATAATTCAAACCGGTAAAAAAAAAATAAATAAATAAAAAATCCGTCGATATTTAAACTGAAAAAAAAAAAAAAAAATTTATCAGTTTTAAAATCAACGAATTTTTTTCGCCACCACCTAATACATTAGTATTAAAATAAGCAAAAAACCTGTTTTGGTCGGTTAAAAATTGGCAAATTGCAACAAGTAGTGTTCTTTGTTTTAAGTTATAAGTTTTTTTTTTTTTTGGGCTAAGAATAGAATAAAAAATGGGTAAATTGTCTATGCATTAACTGTGTTTTTAAATCATAAATTTAAATTATATTAAATATCATTTTATTTATACAAAAACTTAAAAATAAATAAAACATTTCAATGCTCAATTCTATAAACAGTGGAGTGTCCTTTATGAAAATGGCTTTTTAGATCTTTGTTTCGTTAGTGTTGGAGTGTTTGAGTTTAAAATTAGCTAATTAAACTAGAATAGATAATTGATATGCAATAGAGTTAGGGTTGTAAAAATTTTACTCATAACTAAATTCTCATGGATATTATTTAATTGGAGATAAAAATAGAATAATAAAATAAAAAATAAATAACGGAAAATGAGATTCGTATTTTATTGTATGAAATTTTTTGTATTAATTTTTAAAATTATATACTATATTTTAATAAATATAAAATTTAATATCTTTTTTATTTTTATAAATTTAATTATATTTAAATTGAAACTAATCAGAAAAATGATAAATTATATATTTTATATTTTATTTGTAAGTTATATTTTATTCTAGTAGAACATTAATAATTTTTTTGTTATAAAAATTATTTAAATCTAAAAATTTAAAACCTTATAATTATTTTATAATTTATTTTTATTATTTTAAATTAATTTATAATAATAATCAATCAATATTATTTATATAAAAGGATTATATATTTACTGTTATATATATTTTATTTACTTATTTTTTTATAATAAAAATAAAAAAAATTTGAAAAATAAAAGAATAATATTTAAAATATAGCATAGATCTCCTTTATTTATATGGGGTATTATTTCTCAATAGAAATCTAGTATGATTATGGAAGAATTTTAAGTAACAATAAAAATAAATTTTAAATAGTGGATAAAAAATGAAAAGAGGTCAGTCGGGTTGAAAACCCTAATATGGATCAGGACCGTGTTTGATTAAAAATAAATAATCAAATAATATGTAATTCACATTGTTTCGTGGTAGATATAAAAATCGGTTTGGATTATCTTTATACAGTAATACATTATTTCTCTCTACGTGGACCAATCTTTTCTAATGCGGGATAAAATTTAAAATGTTGGTAGAAATTAAAGTTTTTTTAATTTTTTTAAATGAATCTTTTACGGCGCATTATTTTTTAATAAATTTATAACAAACAATACATCTTATTAAAAAAATTATTTCTTTTTTTATTTTCTTGTATATTTTTTCTTTTTTTTACGGATTTCTTTTATTTCTTTGATTTGAAAATTGAATTATATTATTCGTGAGATAGAGAAATAAATTATTCTTACTTTAAATTATTAGAATGTTTGATTAAAAATAAAGATAATATAATTAGATTAGTCTTATTTATTTTGACATTAGTAAAATATAAATTAATTAAAAATAAATAATTAAGATCAATGATTGATTAAAGTAAAAAATGATATACAGTATTTCAGACCAATTAATTGATATGTAACTAAAAAATCTTGAAGTATAAAAATTGCATCAAAAATTACATTTTAGACTTGAGAGAAAAATTAATATACATAACACTTAATTGTTCTATAACACTACATCAATCTTATATAACAAATCATTAGATTTTCCTAAAAACTTGCCACAAATGGTGAAAAAGAGCAATTGGATGGCATGATATATCGAATGGCCAAAATTAAGATACGAAGGGGCAGCCATTGGTTTCTCTCAAGTTCAAAACTCAAAATTTAAATGCAACTTCAAACTCCATCGCAACCATAAATGGGAATTAGCTAGTGAAGAGAGTATGAAAACACTCTCACTCAACTAATGTAAAAATGTTTAACCATTTAAGGTAGGGTTTTTTTTTCATTAGACTTATTCATGGAGAAACCAATTCATGTTCATCACTTATAGAGAAGAAATGTTCATGGTAACTATCTTTTTCTTTCAACTCATCAATCTTATCTACAACATCTTTGATATCAAGTCTTTTCTCTACATCGCTTTCACAACAAGTCATACCAATCTTCAACAATTTAACCATTTGCCCCTCACTATTCCTTGATGTCTCCAAATCTTTATCAAACACCTTCTTTCCCCATTCCTCTTCAGGGAAAGAGTTCACCCATGTTGACAAATCCTCTTGATCACTTTTTCCCTTCCCTTGTTGTAGAAACTTGGCAGGGAATCTACCAGTTAGAGTCTCAAGTATCAACATACCTAGTGCCCATACATCGGTCTTCTTCGTAATCCGGCCTTGTTTTATGTATTCCGGGGACTTGTAGGCCACCATTAGCTCTTGTGCGCTCTCTTGGTTGGTTACTGGGATTAAAGCATAATCAGTTAGGGAAGGCTCATAGTTGGCACTTAGAAGGACATTTGAGGATTTTAGATGTCCATGAGGTGCAATGAGACTAGGAAGCTCTTTGTAGAGAAATTTCAATCCCTGAGCTACTCCTTTCACTATTTTCAACCTGGTTGCCCAATTTAGGCTTGGCTGCCCTGTAGCTTTTTGACCTGCAATAATCAACTATTTCAATGGAGAATTCAATTTGTACTATTTATAGTATTCTTGTAAATAAGTGATAAGCTTTTGTATGTAAGAGATATATAGTTCCATCTGTATTATAATAAGCTACTGACAATAATATGAATTGTTTAAACCAGATATATGGTTTGTTTGCTTCGGCTTTTGACACCATGTGAATCAGTAAAATGTGTTTTTCAACAAAAAAAAAATATCCGATATTTTCGTGTGCAAAATGTTTGCATGTAAATATATCTTTAAACTCGCTGTTAAATCTATCCAGAAAAATTGAATAATCATTTTAATTCCAATGTTATAATTCAAATATATCTTTTATAACTATCACACGTATAACATATTCACAAAAAAAAATACTTTTTTTAAATGTAATTTAATGCTTTTAGAATGCGTTCCAAAATTGATTTATTATTTTATTAAGATTTTTATTGAAATTTGGATTAAGTTAAAAAAATTAATCCTATTATTACGAGATTATCACCCTCACCTATATATACATATTAGGGTTTATTATAATGCATGCCGAATGAGATAGAAGCAAAGAAAATTAACCACACAAATAATAAGCCAAAAGTAATTAACTTCATATATCATCAGTGGCCATTCGGCAAGAGCAGCCAAAGGGGTTAACGTATACATAATCACAGTAGGCAAATTTATTAACTCGGAATATTATCAAGGCTATTCGGCAGTTACTCATATATGAGCAAAAGGTATGAATTAGAGATAGGGGTAATTGGATGTCATCAATTTGTGATCAGATAATCACATATATTTACATCACCTAATTAGTCAACGCAGAAGTGGTAATATTAATTAATTTGTTTTCAACAGGTCTTTGGCAAATTAGTTCTTACTTATTATTTTCGTATTCATATAATTTTTTATTGATTAATAACTTACATATTTATATCAAATAATTTTATGTTTGATTATGAATATTTGGTTTAATTATTAAATTTTAAAGAATTATTTTTATTAAACTTATGTTTAGTCCTTTTGTTTTAAAATTTACTAGTTGATTTGATTTAATTTATATATATTTTAAATCATTTAATTAAGATTATTCATTATTAAATCATTTATAAAATATACACAGACACTTATCTTTTTTGTGCTAACCTTGATTGTAGGTTGATTCGTAAATGTGTTTAATTGATGAGTTAATTAGAATGTTGGTATGGATACCATACACATTAGTCTTGAAAACTGTGAAAATAGAGAAATGACTTATAAATAAGGTACATTATAGCAATATCTTAGGAAAGATAGCATAAGATCGAGTTTGTATTTATACATTTGATTTTCATAGTGGAAAGATTAAGTGGTCCGATAGATCAGTGGTTTCCTCTTAAGTCATGGTGTTGGTCTAAATTGTTTCCTCTTAAAAATATCAAGTGTCATTTATTGATTTTCACACTTTATTGTTTCACATGATGACATGTATGCAACTGTTATTAGGTTACGAATGTATAATTTGATAAAATTAAAAATAACATATTCATCATCTTTAAGCTTATTAGGTCCATTTTAAAACTTTCAATTGATATCAAAACTTACACTATACACACTTAGTGATTTCGATTCATAGGAACACATACTCACTAATGGACCTAATGAAAGAAGGTGGATTATCTATTAGATTCCTACTCTTTAATGGGTTTAATTATCCTTACTGTAAAACTCACATGCAAGCATATCTCAGATAAGATAAAAAAGTATGGAATTTCATTCTTGAAGGTTGGGAACCACCTTGTGTAACCAAAGATAGTGTAACAACCTTAAAGACTAGGAAAGAATGGACTACTGAAGAAAGAACTCTTAGTGGATCAAATCAAATGGGGTTAAGTTCTATTTTTGGTGCAATGTCGATAGATGTTTCGTTGCATCTCCGACTGTGAGACTGCAAAAGATGCATGACATGTATTTGCTCTTGCTTATGAGGGAACTTCCTAAATGAAACAAACTAAACTGAGATTGCTAACATCTCAATTTAACTCTCTTACATTGAAATGTTTTTTTCAATTTTATTCATGTTTTTGTGATGTTATTAATACTTGCTCTACACTTAGTGAGAAAATTTCTTAACCTATACATGTACGCAAACTTCTAAGTTCTTTGACGAGAAATTATAAGATGAAGTTTATTGCTGTAAAGGAGAGTAAGAATATGGACACCTTGAATATTGATGAACTAGTTAGGTCCAATCAAGCATATAAGCTTACTCTTGAGCCACACAAGAAGAACGAAGACATGACATTCAAAAGCTCCCAAAAGGTAACTTCTGATAGTGATAATGATTTAGATGATGAATATATTGATTCATTTGCTCATAGGTTCAAGAAGTATCTTAAAACAAAGAATCAACAAAACAACTCACCAAACAAAAAACAACAAAATCAATTTAAGGAACCTAATCCCAAGGGTTTAGATGGTAAGAAATCTAAATCTACAGGTTCTCAACATTTTACCTATAGTGATTTTGGTCATATTTTTTCATTGTGTACAAATAATAAGAAAACTAAAATATCTCTCAATATCACTCTTAGTAATACAAAGAGTGAATCAAAAAAGAAAAATAATTCAAAAAATAGTGGAACTAACTACTATGCCTTCAATGTAAAAGTCATTGTACTTTCAGACTATATCAACCCTAGCTCGAATGAAGAGAATAAAGAAGTTTAACTCTTCTTTTTCTTTTAGTTAAATAAAATACATATAGTTTTGAAGAATTATTTAGGGATTGTATATAAGCTACAAAATAAAAAAGACAAATTTTTAAATGAAGTGATAAAGTTGAATGAAATAATTAGTGTTCAAAAAACAAATACTTTTGCTTTGGAAAAAGAAAATTTAAATTTGTTTGAGCATATTGATATTTTAATAGGTCTTGTAGGAACAAATAAAGAAAACTATAAACTCAAAGAATAACTTGTTGCTGCTAAAAAAAACAATGAAAAACTTGTCATTAGGCGCTAAAAAAATGAGCAAAATCTTGAGTTATGGCAAGTCATATAGTAATACACACGGTCTTGATTATATGGATGAGAGCTCCATACCTTCACCATTAAAAATCATATTTGTAAGGTCTTCTAACTCTATTCCTATTATCACGATTTATATACAAACAACTATTGCATCTATGGTAGAAAAAGTTGTTAAGTTTGTATCGATCTGTCATGATTATCATATGAAAAGTCATATAAGACCAAAATTTAGGTTTTTGATAAATGCTCCTAAATTTAATAATTCTTTCAATGTTTTACTTAGTTGGATTGATAACCATCATCCATCTATACATATTACATTATATTCTATGATGAATGACACTCATAGTAATATGTTTAAAAATTATACTAAGAAGCATGAAATCTTAGGTTCAAGAGACAAGTTAAATTCAATATTTTTAATTATGGGAATCATTATCAACATTCTGCTATACATATTGCATTTTTATTTAGGATGAATGTGAAAAGTACAACTAAGTTCAAGAACATGCCTCTGAAACCTAAGGTTGATTTCCAACCAAAAGAAGCAAAAAAATCGAAATTTAAGAAAATTTGGGTTAGAAAAGATTGTTTTTTTTCACATGACTGTCTTTTTATTGTTTCACCTATATACTTAGGTAAAGTATTTATATGACCTTAGGTAAGCAATTTAATAGTATTGTATTTATTCTATTTCTTTTACCTTCTTAAAAATAAAATAAAAATAAAAATGTTAAAAAGAATCATTTTTGGCCAACAAGGTAATGGTCTTAAACACTTATACACATATAACATTATCTTTAGGGCTCAACTTGTTTTGATTTTTATCATACAAATGATTCTACAATTTTGATTTGTGCACACACAAATAATTTTACATGTGATGATCACGATTGACATTAACTTATTCACACACTCACGAACACATATGTATTACGTTATCTTAGAAGACTTTAGGACTTCAATTAATCTTAATTGTAAAATTATATTGAGTTATATTTCTCGTTTTCTAGTATTAAGAGTAGGTTACCTACTGTAAAGTATGCAACTATCGTAGTGAGCATAAATAGCTACTTTATAGTTAATGTGAAAATCATCATGCTAAGTTATGTTTCATGCTTGTAAAAAAATGTACTTGGCATGCATAACAAGAAAGAACAAAAAGAGGTTAAAAATAAATAAATAATCATGTACCTCATTTATAAAATAAAAATAAATAAAAATGTTAAGTCTTCTCTCGGTAGATATATTTTATTTTATGAGATTGAAGACTTATAATTGTAGTATTACATAATAGGTGATATTTTTTCTTTCAAGCCCTTCTTAATTGACTATAAATGAATTAATTGACATATTAGTGAAGTTCAAATATGTATACTATTTTTTAAATAAATGTCAATATGTTATTATATGTGCTAAGTATGTTTGTACGCCTCTTCTAATATGCTTACATATTTATACAATATATAATCACAATTTGAGTAAAAATGAGTTCCTAATTGATTATGTGATTTTTTTATTTAAATGAGTTTAATATCTTATGTGTCTATTTATTTATAAAAATAAATAAATAAAATTATATTTTAATTTTTTTATTTACATCTCCTTATTTATTCATTGTTTAATTGGTTTTATACTTAGAATGTTATAGGACTTAAGGAGAGTTTATATTTCAATGCATCTTAACTTTAAAGAAAGTTTAACTTCATAACATCTTTGAATACATATTTTCCAATTATCTTTACATGTGTAATTTCTCCTAATTGCTTTGACATTTTCCTATGTAAATAAAAAGGAGAGTGATTCACATAATTTCATTCTCATGTTTCATGTTATTATGCACATAGTAGAGGAGAACGTTTTGCATCATTTTTTTAAGCTACTAGATTTATATGAATGCATGCATTACATAATTTTTTTTACACTTCGCTTATTTTTATATTGTAAGGACTATGAGTGTTGGTTATTTTTGTGGATAAAATATTTACTTGTAAACTAGTTTGTAGGCCTGTTATGAAGTCTATCAAAAAAAGCCCAACAAATACTCGAGTTTTAGATAATCATATTTCAGATATATCTTTTATAACTACGACACATATGATTTCATATATGCATTTAATAACACATTTTCATAAATTTAAAATTATATTTTATGTTAAAATATTTATTCAAACTTTAATTAATTTATGAGATTATTAATTAATTTTTTAAGATGTGTTTTAATGGGCTTTGAAAAATTAAGCCCAAAATACATTTAACCCTAATATCACTAGGTATTATTATTATCTATATATATAGATACATTAGGGTTAAAGGGGTTAAAAGAAAAAAAATTAGAAAAAGAAGAAAGGAAAATCTGCAGCTACCGAATTGAAAAAAAAAATAAACAAAGGAAGTCGGAGCTGATGAATGCCGAGTGCTAATATATATATATATAAAGCTATTCAATGGGAATCAATGCTAATATATATATATATATATATATAATTCAACACATGTTATCAAGGCCAGCGGGAATCAACGCTAATATATGTAAATAAGAATGTTGATTTGTGAACGATATGATTTACGGGGAGTTTATTGGAACGTTGGTCTAAAAACCGTTCACGTTAATATTGAAAACTGTAAAAACAGAGTAGGGGCTCGTAAGTAAAGTACATTGGGGCAATATTCTAGGAAGGGTAGCATAAGACTGAATTTGTACTTGAACATTTGATTTGCATGTCTGGCTTATTTGTTTAGATTATTAAATTATAAATTGATAAAAATTAAAAATAATCTATTCATCCCCTCTAGGTTAATTAGGTCCATAATTTATAAACTTTCATATATAAACTGAATTAATGTATAACAAGGCTTTCAAGCTAAGTTATCGTATGCTTTGTCTATGTAATTTTAGTTACATACAAACTCATCAAATTACAATGAAGTTGGATTTAATGGATTATAGGATAGTTCCACTATAGAATCTAAGACACCAATATAATTTTACTATATTCTGTAGGAAATCAAACTAGGAGTATGGTCAGTTTCCTGATTTCCAGGGTGAAACCAACTCCTGATTTTAAGAGAGCAGTTTCCTGTATTTCAGGGTGGAACCAACCCCTGTTTTTAGGATGTTAGTTTCCTGATTTTCAGGATGATTTACAGCTGTATACTAATAACTTCCAGCAGTATATTAGGCATAAAAATGTATATATAAAGGGATCTAATATTAAGAAATAAAGAAGAAGTAATTTTTCTGGAAAATACATAAAACTTCATGGTATCAGAGCTCTGGGCAGAAAAACCACTGCTCTTATCTATCTCTTTTATTTCCAAATAACAGCTCACCATGGAAGAACATTCCTCTGCATCTAATCCCTCTTGTAATACTCTCACTGCTCCTCGGTTAACACCAGGCAACACAGATAATAATCTCACCCCTATCATCACACACAAACTTAATGGCCAAAACTATCTTCAATGGTCTCAATCAACGATGATGTTCATAAGCGGGCGAAGCAAGGATGAATATCTCACTGGAAATATCCCAAAACCCGATCCCAATACTGCTGATTTCAGAATCTGGAAAGCAGAAAATAATCTGGTTATGTCCTGGTTAATCAGTTCTATGACAACCGAAATAGGAGAAAATTTCTTGTTGTACACCACAGCAAAAGAAATATGGGAAGCTGCACGAGAAACGTTCTCCAGTAGTGAGAACACTTCCGAGCTCTTCTATGTGGAGAGTTCTCTCCAGGACCTGCGCCAAGGCGACAACTCTGTGACTATTTATTTCACAACTCTTACTCGTCATTGGCAACAGCTGGACTTGTTTGAGATACATGAACGAAAATGTCCAGAAGATCGTGCATATTATAGAAAAATTGTGGAGACTAAGCGTGTCTTCAAATTCTTGATGGGACTCGATAAATCACTTGATGAAGTAAGGGGTAGAATTCTTGGAACAAAACCATTACCAAGTCTGCGAGAAGCATTCTCTGAGGTGCGCAGAGAGGAGAGCCGAAAACGTGTCATGCTGGGGCAATCAAATCCTTCCACGATTCCTGAAGTCCCAACATTTGCAACAGTCAAAAGCAATTCACCAGATTTTGGTGCATGTGTTGCACGAAGCAATACTCAACATACCGACACTAATCGAATAAGGAAAGTTCGCACATGGTGTGACTATTGTAGACAACCTGGGCATTTTAAGGAGATCTGCTGGAAATTACATGGAAAGCCTGCTGATTGGAAAACAAATCGAGACCGAGAGACAAAGGGAAATGCTGCAATTACTGACATATCTCAATCTGATAATCATGTCCCATTCACTAAGGATCAGTTGGATCTCCTCCAACAACTTATACAAAAATCAAACATTAATCCCACTCATAGCTCCAGTAATTCAGCAATGCATGCAGCCAAATTTCCCTCTTCATCTTGGATAGTAGACTCAGGTGCTTCCAATCACATAACAGGTGATCAATCACTTTTCATAACCTATTCACCTTGTAACAGACTTCAAACAGTGCGTGTGGCCAATGGTACTCGAACCACAGTGGTCGGAACAGGACCCATTTGTCTCTCGAACAACCTCACCCTCAAATCTGTGTTATTTGTGCCTGATTTTGACTGCAATCTCATATCAGTTAGTAGACTTAATCATGACCTTAACTGTGAAACTAAATTCTTGGCTAAATCTTGTGTTTTTCAGGACCTGAGCTCGGGGAAGATGATTGGAAGTGCTGATTTTTGTGCGGGCCTCTATGTTCTTGACGCCAACACTCCTTCAATCCATTCTGTTAGTCATCAATGTCAATTGAGTCATAATCTTAAGTCTAATAGTCGTACTGATAAAGACAGTGAAATCATACGGTGGCACTTTCACCTAGGTCATCCAAATTTTCTGTACTTGAAACGTTTGTTTCCATCCTTATTCATCAATATAAATCCAAATTTATTTCGTTGTGAAGTTTGTCAATTGGCAAAACATACTCGAAACACTTTTTCACCACGCACGCACAAACCAAGTCACCCTTTTTCTCTCATTCACGGTGACATTTGGGGACCATGTCGCATTCCCAGTATTACTGGTGCTAGATGGTTTTTACTGTTAGTTGATGATCATACTCGATTGTGTTGGACATTTCTTATGAAAGACAAATCTGAAACCAAGCACATATTTCCATTTTTTCATGCCATGATCCAAACTCAGTTTAATGCACATATTCAAATCCTAAAAACTGACAATGCTAGGGATTTCTTTAATTCCGATCTTAGTGGATATCTCAAATCACATGGTATTGTCCAACAAAGCTCCTGCGTTGACACACCACAACAAAACGGTGTAGCTGAACGTAAGAACCGTCATATACTTGAGGTTGCCCGAACTTTGCTCTTTCAAACTAATGTTCCTAAAAAATTTTGGGGTGAAGCCATTCTTACTGCAACACACTTGATCAATCGAATGCCTTCTCGAGTTCTCAAATTTCACTCACCTTTACAAGTGTTTCAGGATCAATATTCTACCTCACAACTTGTGTCACAAATTCCTTTCAAGATTTTTGGTTGCACTGTTTTTGTCCATATTCATTCACAATATCGTGGTAAACTTGATCCTCGTTCCCTTAAATGCATCTTCCTTGGCTACTCAGCCAATCAAAAAGGCTACAAATGTTTCTCTCCCATCACCCATAAGTTTTATAATTCCATGGACGTTACTTTCTTTGAAGAAACTCCATTCTATTCTAATTCTACAATTCAGGGGGAAAATCACATGAATGAATTACAGAATTGGGATTGGTCATCACTCATTGAACCAAACCTACCATCTCAATTATCTTCCACTACCTTGTCCTCTTCCAACCTAGTTCCCATTCCAAATTCTCCTTCCAAACTTAATCAATCTCCCATTGTCTATCCTAGACATCTTCTCCTTCCTAATGATGCCATAAAAGTCTATGAAAGAAAGAAAAACTTTGACTTGCCCACACGAAATCAGCAAAGCCAAGAATCTCTCCCGTGCCAGACTGAATCTGAGAGATTACAAGATGAAGCAGAATCTAGTCCAACACTAGGTTCTGATCCTGAGTTTGATCTTCCTATTGCACAGAGAAAAGGTGTTCGATCATGCACACAACATCCCCTTCGAAGTTACATTTCTTATGCAAATTTGTCCCCAAAATTTCAGGCATTTGTGACATCCCTAGACAACATCAAGATTCCTAATTCTGTCAACGAGGCTCTAAGAGTTCCTGAATGGCACAAGGCAACCTTAGAAGAATACACTGCACTTGAAAAGAATGGTACATGGATGTTAACAAAGCTACCACATGGAAAGAGGACAGTGGGTTGTAAATGGATATTCTCAGTTAAACAGAAGGCAGATGGAAATATCGACAGATATAAAGCTCGATTAGTGGCTAAAGGATTCACCCAATCATATGGAATTGATTATCAAGAGACTTTTGCTCCTGTAGCAAAACTTAACACAGTTCGTGTCTTGCTATCTATTGCAGTTAATAAGGATTGGCCACTGCTTCAACTTGATGTCAAGAACGCATTCTTAAATGGAGATTTGATCGAAGAAGTTTACATGGATGCGCCTCCTCGCTTTGAGACTAAAGATACACAAGGGAAGGTATGCAAGTTGAGAAAGGCACTATATGAACTTAAACAGTCACCTAGATCATGGTTCGAAAAATTCACCAAGGTCCTCAAATAGGATGGATACTCTCAGACACATGCAGACCACACTTTATTTGTCAAACACTTCGCAGATGGGAGAATTACAACTTTGATTGTATATGTTGATGATATAGTTCTTACAGGAAATCATGTAGGAGAAATGAAGAGACTTCAGATGCTATTATCCAAGGAATTCGAGATTAAAGACTTGGGATATTTGAAATATTTCTTAGGGATGGAAGTGGCACATAGTACTAAAGGAATCTCAATTTCTCAACGCAAATATGTTCTAGATCTCTTGCGTGAGACTGGCATGAGTGGGTGTAAACCTGTTGAAACACCCATGGACCCTAACACCAAACTAATGCCTCGAACTGATGAATTGGCAACCGACGAGGGCAATATCAACGTTTGGTAGGTAAGTTAATTTATTTGACCCATACACGTCCGGATATAAGTTTTTCGGTCGGTGTTGTTAGCGGTTCTTGTGACCCATCGATAGATCACTTGGAAGTAGTAAACCGTATTCTAAGATACTTGAAGAAGGATCCTGGAAAGAGGCTCATGTTCAAGAAAACAATTAATAGGAGATTGGAAATTTATACCGATCTTTGATTAAATTTGGATCTCCTAGTGACCGAAAATCTACATCTGGATATTGCTCATTTATTTGGGGAAATTTGGTGACATGGCGTAGCAAAAAGCAAGCAGTGGTAGCACGTAGTAGTGCCGAGGCTGAGTTCCGTGCATTGGCTTTGGGCATCTGTGAAGGAATTTGGCTAAAACGACTGCTATACGAACTCAAGGTTGAACATTCAGAATCTATTAGAATCATGTGTGACAACCAGTCAGCAATTGCAATTGCCAAAAATCCAGTCCACCATGATCGAACTAAACATGTGGAAATTGATAGACACTTCATCAGTGAGAAAATTGAAGGCAAGATGATCTCCCTCAACTATGTTCCATCTAGACAACAAGTAGCAGATATCTTAACCAAAGCTTTGTTTCGACCTAATTTCACAGAGTTAAATGTAGCACTTGGTTTGGAAAACATATATTGCCTAGCTTGAGGGGGAGTGTAGGAAATCAACCTAGGAGTATGGTCAGTTTCCTGATTTTCAGGGTGAAACCAACTCCTGATTTTAAGAGAGCAGTTTCCTGTATTTCAGGGTGGAACCAACCCCTGTTTTTAGGATGTTAGTTTCCTGATTTTCAGGATGATTTACAGCTGTATACTAATAACTTCCAGCAGTATATTAGGCATAAAAATGTATATATAAAGGGATCTAATATTAAGAAATAAAGTAGAAGTAATTTTCTGGAAAATACATAAAACTTCATATTCTTATGAGTGTCATGTAGTGAGAAAGAGGTTCTACCACACTTAAATACCAAAATGAAAGTTTGTAAGTACTTTAAGTGTTGGCTATTTTTGTAAACAAAATATTTGTATGTAAACTTATTTTTAAGCTTGCTATCAAGTCTATCAAGGAAAGGCGAACAAATGTTTGAATTCCGTTATCATAATTTAGGTATATATTTTGTAACTATTACACAATATTGTACTCATGCATTCAATATAACATATTCGCAAAACTTGAAATTATTTTTAGTGCTAAAATATTTATTTAAATTTGAATCAAATTATGAAATTATTATTTAATATTTTCTTAAATATACTCCAATGTTTTTAAATTGTATTCATGCATTCAATAGAATATACTCGTAAAATTTGAAATTATTTTTAGAATTAAAATATTTATTTAAATTTGAGTTAATATTTAATATTTTCTTAAATATACTCGAATGTTTTTAAAATGTATTCCAAAACTTACTTATTAATTTGTTGAGATTTTTATTGAACTTTGAGTAATTAAGTAAAAAAACTTAACTTTAGATCAGTCGCCATTCGGCAAGAGCAGCCAAAGGGATTAACGTATGCATCATCAGAGTAGGTAAATTTATTAACTTGGAATATTATCAAGGCTATTTGACAGCTGTCATCAATTTGTGATCAGATTATCCCATATATGTAATTAACTAATTAGTCATGGCAGAAGTGGTAATATTAATTAATTTGTTTTCAGCAGTCATTTGGCAAATTAGTTATTATTTTCATATTTATATAATTTTTTATTAACGATGAAATAATTTTATATGATAATGATTAATTGATTTAATTATTAAATTTTAAAAAAGTTATTTTATTAAATTTATAATTAATCTTTTTGTTTTAAGATATATTAATTGATTTGATTTAATTAATATATGTTTTAAATAATCTAATTAAGTAGCATAACTGTCAGAAGGCGAATTTCTACCTAGAAGTCTCACTTGCTTCTTCGAACCCCCTAACAATGAAACAAAAGAGAACATCCTAGTTTTACATATAATTGCCAAGCTACATGACTCACATTAACTAACCATTATACTAAAGAACAAACAATCAAAAACATATAGAGGCCAAGTCCACTAAGCCCAAACCAAAACAAAGTAATCAAAATCCCCACACATTTCAACTCAATTATTAAAAAAATCAAAAAAAGCAAAAACTAAACAGAAGTGAAGCCAACCATAACATCGGTAAGTGTGCGAATTGGAAGCATCATCAAACTCTTTCCTTTCCACGTGAGAATTAGCCAACTTAGTTTGAACCAACTCTTTCATTATGGCCAAAATCCATTGCTCATATACACATTTCATCCATATAGAATCCTCCTTGCTAATATCCCCATGTCTTGGAAAGGAATTAGCTGTTAGAGCACAAATATGTTCCTTTGATCTTGACACACCCTGAGCAACACCTTTGACATGGTTGGGAGTGCACAAATACAATTCAACATACAATATGTTGTAATACCTCATCTAAAATGGAGTTATACTAACTTCCTTCGCATTTAGCGAAGATCTAGTAAGTATGATCATTGAAAAACAACGAAAATGAATAGAATCATTAGAACAAAACGAGTACACGAATTACAAAAATCATACAATAATTGAGCAAACGAAAAGAGAAGAACACAACTAGAAAGTTGTAGAACGAGTCAGAGAGAATATAAACTCTTGGAAAGTTTGAACTACGATAATCAAAGGTGAGAAACGATTAGTGAAGTGGTGATGATTGCCCTCAACATTGATTAGAGTAGAATTGATGTGACTACAATAACTGGGAAAAAAATTGTGAAACACATTAGTATGCAAAGAATGCCTTTGAGCTTTGATAGGAACAATTAAATCCAAAAGATACTCACGATTTAGGAAGTCATGATGAAGACAAGATTGTGACGAATGACACAAGAAATCATGAGTAAAGCTTAAACTTCGTAGTAAAAGAAACTAAGGATCTTTATAACTTAATCGCGCAGAAACTTAGGGGGACACCAACAAATCACAACGGAATTGATGACAAGCTCCTCTCTCAATTTTTGAATCCAAGATCAAGAGCAACAGAGTAAGCTACTATGTTTAATTAGATTTCTAAAACCCTAGAATAGCGTTTTACTTCAACATTATTTCCTTTTTATATTTTTAAATTATGTCCAATCAACTTTTAAATGCTTTTTTTCATTAATATTGATAGGTATTTATTCCTAGAATTACTCTAAGAATAAAATATATACAATATATGATTCAACTCTTTCCATCAAGTTACAATATATGATTCACACATGTTTAACTTAAAAAGTAAGTATGATAAAAACTTCCTGTATTTCCATGATTCATAATGCAGTTAATTGATTAACAATTTTGATGTATGAGACTCTAATAATGTCACATTCAAATTGTCCCTGATATAGTTTATTTCAAGTTCAATGTGCTTAGTTGAATCATATTGTACCGAATTATTAGTAATCTCAATTGTTGTGGTATTATCACAGAATAAAATCTTAGACTTCTTTAGCCCAAAATTAAGCTCATTTAACAAAATCTTTAACCATGAGAGCTCCTTAATATCATGGTGAAGGACGTGATAATCAGCCCTTACACTAGACAAAAATGCCACGTTTTATTTCTTACTCCTCTAAGTCACCAAATTACCTCCAACAAATGTAAGGTACCTTGAAGTAGACTTTCTATTTTTCTGTCTATCTTAGAACTTGCAAAGTCAACATCAATATAACCCATAATGTCTAGATGTCCATGTTCTGAGAACAAAATACCTACCTGGGAAAGACTTCAAATAGGCCAAGATATAGTTCGTAGCATTCATGTGTCGATCATTCGAATTATGTATAAAATGACTTGCCATTCTGATAGCATAAGACAAATCAAGTCGAGAAGAATAAAAGTTATAGAATAATTAAGATTTTTAACGAGTTGACTAATCGAAAAAACGTCAATATTAAGAGTTGGTGCAAGTAAAACAGATGACATGGAGAATATGGGTTATAGTGAGACATTGTCAGTTCCTACTATTTGCATTGGTGTCTTATTGACAACCTGAACAGAATTAACATAAAAGGAAGTTAAAGAATAAAAAATAGAGGAATCATTAGTCATATGATAAATAACTCTTGAATTAATAAGTCAAATGCTAAAAATAGAATAAATAAATACTGAACCAAAATTATCTTCTGGAATGGTCACCCGAAAAACTTGAAAAGCCAAAGGCAAAGGATTGCTAATAATAGCAACAGTTTGAAAGGGTTTCTTTTTCCACTCAGCTTATTTAAGTTTGTACCACTCAAAATAGCCATATTTCTCCCAATAAACATCAATAGTATGCTAGTGATTATTACAATATATACAAAAAAAGAGAACCAAAGTTAGTAGAGGGAGGATTTGAACGTGGCCTATTCCTCTGGACAATAAGGATCGATGGCTCAAGATGATTCTTAATGCCCATGGTGGCTTATCGTTGTATTTCATAACAGACTTGAGAATATGTTTCTTCCAGGCTTGATAAAGGATAAATAATCAAAACCTAATTGCTAATCTGATCCAAACTTTAATCTAAACAAGCTAGAAATATATAAACTCGATCCTCTGTTGTACTCTTTTTTAATTTCTCAATATTAGCAGTACATGACATATCATTAGGTCAATAGTAATCCAATTTCATGAAAACAGAGTTCAATTCATTATAATATTCAATAAGAGATTGATTACCTTGATGGAGTTGAAATGATCTTTTCATCAACTTATTTTCTCTATGAAGAGTCAGAAACATTGTGATAGCTTTTTTTTCACTACTCTACATCATTTTTTGAAGTTTCACACTGAATAAAGTGAAATATTAATTTGTCTATCATTGAGTTAATGAACAGGGATTTTATTAGGACACTTTCGCCTTCCCATTTATGGGATCATCGTATTTTGGGACAACTTTTTTCTGTAATTTTTTTTTCTCCTTACTAACAATATACATCTCTAAAATTTTGAATTAAATATGATAATTAGTTACATCTAATTTAATATTAACTGAAAAGAAACTATAATGTATTATCGTCAAAGAACGATGATTTTTTTTTATTTTTAAGAATCAAAGAAAAGAGCTTAAAGAAAGGCTAAAAACAAATAAAACAAGCCCAAGAGAAATAGACCAGAGAATGACCTAAGAGCACAGATCAACCCCAAAAAGAAAAGCCCAAAACAAAAAACTCAACCAACAATTCAAGATAAAAAACTCAAATCAATTGTGATTAAGAAAACACACCCTTCCCCTTCGATGGTTTCCAATGACCCAATCAAGACAGGTGGCGTTGGACCTAACAACTACGGCAACTAAGGTTGGATAAGGGAGTGATTGGGACGGAACAAAAATTCGAAGATGGCGACTGTGATGGAACCCACGACAAAAAGAAGCGCGGAGAAGGATGGCAGCTTCTTTGGGCATATGTATCAACGTAGAGCGACTGTTCATGTCGCGATGTCAATACTGACGTTGAGCACATATTGCGACTCTTGGCATTAGGTGGCGGCTTTGGGTCTGAATTTTTTTTTATTTTTTTCTTTAGGGTAGCAAGATTTTTTTGTTTTTTTTATCCGACAAATTAACTTTGAAATACTCAATTTTTCATTAATATTCATTGGTATTTATACACATATACAATATATTCATAAAAAAGAATAAAATATATACTATATATAATTCAAGTTTTCCTGATTCTTAAAAGCACATTCTTTTTATATAGTTTTTTTTTTTGATAAATCACTTTTAACAAAATGCAAACAAATGAATACACATGATCTCGTACACATACTCAATGTCAATTGTCAGTTGGAAATGTTTTTGTCCCCTATTGTTATCCATAATTTGAGAAATGGGATTTCTATTTTAGGTAGATGGATATTAACAATGGTAATGGTTCCTTATTTCTATCAACAAAAGGCACTAAAACCAGAGAAGTTATTGCCAAAACTAGTTTATAATATATTTGATGCTTATGGTATTTAAGTGGAATGAATGAAAATTTTATAGAGAATTAAAATAAGAAACTTAAAATAAAAGAATCATACCATGGAGATGAGCAGCCAGGCTTCCCTTTTGAATAAAGTCAGTGATAAGGAGCTTCTCTTCCTTCTTATAGTAGTAAGCAACTAGAGGAACTAAATTAGCATGATCCAATCTACCAATCCTTCTCATATGCTCATCAAACTCCTCTCTATCCACATTATTCATCTGCTTAAACCTCTTCACAACCATGCTTGGTCCACTGGACACAGTAGCTTTATAAGAAGAACCAAAACAACCACTCCCCAAAATCTCAGCTGAGGAACTCAACAAGTCATGCATATCAAATCTGCCTCTATCATCTCTTACAAACGATAGCTTCAAACCATCAAATTTCTTTTCACTTCCGCTTCCCTTTCCTCTTGATACTCTTCCAGATCTGTCTGGTAAGCTTTGAGCATTGGAAGTAGCTTTAATTTCCTTTGTTGCTGTTTCCCTATTTCTTGTTACGGGAGCTTCTAGTGATTCGGATGGTTGATTACGACGTTGTTTGACGAGGAAGAAAGTCAGAACACTGATGATTAGAAGCACAGCTACGATGACTACCACGATGAGGATGATTTTCAGAGTACTGTATGAAGAATAAGAGGAAGAAGAAGAAGAAGAAGATGATGATGATGATGATGATGATGATGATGATGATGAAGATGAAGAAGATTGAGGCGAGGAATTTTTCTCAGAACATGGTTTTAATGGTGCTCCACACAGGCCTTGGTTACCTGCAATTAAAACAATAAGCACAAAATTTATTAAATATTCCAATGTACTTTTTCTTTAGAGAATATATTATGTTTTTATTTATTTATTATTATTATTATTACTGTGGTATTGATGTTGTCGACTGATAAGAATCATCATTTTACATTAAATTTTATATATCAAAACTTATAATTTTTTTTTTAATTTATAATATCAAATATTAAACTAAAAAATAAAGATATTTTATAAAATAAAATATTACTTTAAAATCTTACTAAATATTAAAACAAAAATTATATTTAATAACTTTTTTACTAATTTTATATAATGTAATTAATTTTAATTTATTATATATAATAATTTTTTAAAAAAAATTTATGCATAAACAATATTAATACATAGAACAATATTGCATTAAATTAATGTATTAGTGTTCATTGTATCAAATTTAATGTACAATTTTATAGTAGATTGAAACAACACTATACCAAAATTTATACCAAATTTGATGTTTTAGTGTAGGGTTAGAGATACGATTAAATCAAAGGAAAGAAATAAGAATATGCATAAAACCTTATGCAACATTAAATTTTTTAAACATTTTTGCACATCTATTTTTGTAAATTTTATACTAAAATAAAGCGTTTGCCCTTTGAAAAAATAAAAATAAAAATAGAGTGAGTAGACTCGTATCAATGTGTTGTGACTTGAACACCATTATTATGGTGGTGCTCAAGTAATATCGATACACTTTCTTTTTAGGCTCAAAATAGACTTAGTTATATCAAATATTTGACAGTATGTTTCAGATCTCCATTTGGTAAAACTGAAACTACATCGTCAAATAGTCTAAAATTGGAGAATGTTTGGGTGATTATGGTTGTATTTATCTCTAACAAGAATGACTCACCAGAAAAGGAACTTGCATCAACTTCACTGAGGCTTTCAGGTATTTGGCCTTCCAATTTATTATTAGACACATTGAAAGATAACCATTTCCTCTCCTGAAAAACAGGCATTGGACCATCAAATTGATTCCCTTCAAGGTCCAACTCCACAAGCTTAGGCAACAGAGTTAATGAAGCAGGAATTGGACCAGTAAATTGATTCTCTGATAAATATAATTTCTTCAATGACAACATTTTGGAAAAAACATCACCTGGAATTAACCCAGAAAAATTATTATTTGATAAATAAATAGTCTTCAACAAAGTCAATTGTCCAATATCTGGCAAAGGACCCTCAAGATTATTATCCATTATACTAATAGTCCTTAACTCTGGTAAACCCATAAGAGCAACAACATCAATTTTGCCCTCTAGTCCCATGTTTTGAAGCTTCAACCCCCAAACTTTCCCTTCATCACAAATAATACCTTTCCAAATAGTTTTGTCATCACAAGGATGGGTGCCTTTAACCCAACTACTCAAACCAGTGTTATTCTCAAGGGAGTCCTTGAACTTTTGGAGCGCCTCTGCCTCTGCCTCCGCTGCTGCCATTAGCGGTGGAGGCATTAAATCGTTCCCAGAAGCAATCGTAACAACATTACACCAGAAAATAAGGGTGGTTACTAGAAAAATCTTAATGTTGTTGTTAGGACCCATGATGCAGCAAAAGTTTGGGTACACGCACTATGTGGGGCGGCGTGTGCGCCCTTAAGAGGGTTGGCTGCAGCTACAAATTGAACAAATAAGTGCTATGGGGAACAAAAAGGGATCTCAAATTTTGATGGTTTTGAAAAAAAAAAGGAGAGAGAAAGTGAAAGAGGAAATGGCTGAAATGGGATGGAAGATATAAAAACATGCCTAAGAATAGCATAGTTTGAGAGGTGGTTTACAATTTACAGGGGATATATGGAAGAAGTTATGAGAGATTAGAATTTATGGTTGACCAAGTATTTGTATTTTATTTTTGTTTAGTAATTTGTTTGCAGGAGAAATATCCGGATCACCTTTGTTTCAAGCTGTAAAATGTGTACTCTGTTTCATCATATGCTTCTTATTAATGACTATGGTTTACTAATAAGGGTCACTCTTGCAGCTTTTCACAACTCCTTGTGACTCTAATCTGTATTTATCATTTGTAAATAATAATCACAATTCTTATAATATTTAAGAAAAATAGTTTTATTTATTTATTTATTATTTTTTTAATAATTTAAAATTTTTATTTTAAAAAAATAATTATACAAAAATAAATGATTAATTTTTCTTTCTTTTAATATATTTTCTCCTATTATTTCACTTGTTATTGATGTATTAATTTAATAAAATATGTATTTAATACTAGATAATAATGAATACAAAATTAATAAAAAAAATTAGAATTTAATTAATTATTTTTGTGCTATCATTTTTTATAATAAAATAACTAAAATATTATAAAAAATAACAAATAAATTAAAATATTTTAACTCTTATAAGTAAGGAAAATTGTATATATTTATCTCAAATAATAAAAGGTTTAATTACGTATCATAACTCATTCACAGTGAATTTTTGTTTTTAACTTTCCTTATATATCTTTCTTTTTATTTATAATTTTAAAAAAAATATTTTTTTTAACTTAAAAAAATATTTTTTTAAATGATTTTAAAAATAAAAATATATAAAAATCAAATAAATAATAAAAAGTGTTGGAGAGACGTATGTCATTTTGTTTAAGTCATGCTATGTGTTGTTTAATATTATATTTTAAATAAATGTTATGAAGTTACTTCATTAATTTTATTTAATGAACACATAACTCAATTCTTTTTGTTCAAAATTGAACAAAATTTTAGATGAAATTTAAATAGAATTATTATTATCTAATATTCATATGATCAAACCATATTCATTATGGTTACTATTTTTTATTGATTATATTAAATTTAAATTAATAACTATCAAAATCATATATTATATAATGAAATTTTTATTCTAATTTTATTGATTATAATATATATATTATAATTTTAAATATATAAATATTATATATGTTATTTGATTATATTTAATATAAAATTGGATGAAAAATTAATAACATATTTTTTATAAATAAATGAATTTGAAAATATATTTTTCTAAATAAGAGTACTAAAAACCTCCTTCCTCCTTATGCATAAACAAATATACTTCAACTATACTTTTTCTAATAAACAATATATTTATCAGAAGTTTTTCTCCATAAAGTTATTAAATTTGAGTTTACTAACAAATGTAATATTAAATTAATAATAATAATATAGTTGGTTGATGGATTACTTGCAGAATTTTCATTAAAGTCTATATTTAGGGTATAACTTCAAATCTAAATCTATCTCATGTTATATTTATTTTATTTAATTAAAAAAATAGGTATTCTTTTTCGAAAAAAAAAACTCTGTATCAAATAATCAACCTAACTAGTTATGATATAACTAAATTGAAGTATTAAAAATATACAAATGATGAGATCAAAAGGTGTGAATATGATAGACATCGAAGAATCCGCATAGAAAATAGAATTTTGAGTGAAAAATAGTGATCTACAACATCTTTATGTTAAGATTCTAATTTAACTATTTGTTCATTATTGAGTTTAAAATTGAAAAAGTTGATTATGGTTGGGGAAATATTGTTGGTTTGTGGGAACAATGGACATCATTTGTCAAAAAAAAAAAAATGTTCTATTGAATTTCAGATTGGTGTTGTTATTTGTATTTTGCAATTGAACCATTGATTTTATTGTAAAAATAATTTATCCTTATCTTTGATCAGAAAAAGAGTAAGAAATTTCAAGCAATGTAGCGATACCAAACTGCCACTCACACGTTGGGTCAAAAGGGTTTTTCTGCTTAGCAGATGATATGGAAATAATATAATACGAATTATTTATTTGTTTGGTAAAGCATCACAAAATATATAATTCAGCCATATGGTCACGCCATTGATAAGTGAGGCTCTTATGTAGTGATAATTCTATGTTATTTTATTGACTAATTTTCAATTTTCCATTTAATTTCTAATTTAAGTTCATGCTTAAGCTTCAAGCCACCTCGAGGCTTAAGCTTTGTCTTGTCTACTTCCTAGAGAAAGATGCCTCTAGTGGATGCGCCTTTTAAAACCTTGAATTTATGTGTGTATTCATTTTACCAACTACATATCTTCCATTATAGGATTATTAAGTTACGTGTTTAGAGTTAACTTTTAAGTGTATCTGAAAGGTTTTGAAGTCATTGCATTGTTGCTAGATTTCCTTTCACTGAGTTTGAAAGGAGCTAGCTTAAGTCTTACAATGCTGGAGTGTAATAGAAGTACTTAAATCAAATCAAGATTTAAAAGTTCCAAGTTCTTGGTGGAATTGGATGAAGATACGTACTGTTGGAAAAAAATATGATCTTATGCTAAAACATTGGTCTTCTGTACTGGAAGGATTGTCTTATCTAACAAGTAGTAGTACTTCATTAGCAAAAGTATATATAAATTAATAAAATTCCTATAATTTCAGCCATAATCCTTCTTATATATTTGCAGCGAGACTAGCATTATAATTGTCTATTGTATTTATTTTTATGTTTTGATTTTAAGAAAGAGAAAAAGGTTCTACAGAGTTGATGTGTGCATTCGTGGATACTCATCTATCCCCTGTTTCATTTCTTTCTTGCTTGTCATATATTATTAATTTAATATATATATTAATATCTAGATGATCAATTGATGATATTAATTTGTCATAACAGATATTGACAGAAGTTGATCAAATCGAATCTTTAAGGTATATACGTGCAATTTACAAAGTAAAACTTGGTAGCATCTTCAAGGTGCATATGCAATTACATAGTATAAGTTCTGTATATATATGCAAGTAGAGATATTAATATCTGGTCTCTACTTCTTTCTTGTTAGGTTTACTAGCTATTCAAGGATTAGCTTGTTCATTTTGAGCTTTTCAACTCTACTTTGTAAATTTAAAGTGTCTGAGAAATTTTCCCTGCTGTTGAGATTATTCAATTAACCCAGTAATTATTCACCTGCAATGTCTTTTTCTCTTTTAAATGATATGTCTGAATGTGGTCTTGTATCTGTAGCAATTGCTTTGTCTGACAACAAATCAACTTCCATAGCTTCAATTTGTGTGCTATTGTCAAGTGTAGCTTTTGCTTTTTTTTGTTTCTTTCTATTTTTCTTTTTTTATATTATTATATTCAGATCAACTTGTTACGAGAATCACAATAACACTTCGAACTTAATCAAGTTCTAAACAGTAGAATTAAATTTATTCTACTTCTTTGTGTGAATCTCTTAGGAAACAAATAAATAGAACACAAAATGAAACATACACAAAATTAACATAACCAATTTACGTGAAAAAATCTTCCTAATGTAGGAAGGAAATAACCACGACACTCTTCTCCAAAACTTCCACTATCAAGAAATAATTGTACAAAAATTCTCTCTAGGTAAAAATAGAGACATACAATCAACAACATCATCAAGAATACAACTTTTTAGAAACTAACAATTATTTCAAGAAAATGGAAAGATCTAACCTAGGAAAAAATAGAGGCATACAAATCCAAATCACACCGTACAGATTAAAGAATCTTGAGTTGTGAATCTGCCTGAAAAATTGAAGCTTAATCGAACCAAAAACGACCTTCCATCGGAGCACTTGATAAAGGCTTATTGGAGAAGGAGAAACTGAAAAACTGCTCTCAGTTTTTCTACTGCAGCTGATGCCTTTGCTGCTTTCGTTTTTCTTTCTTTTGAATACACTCTCAATAAATCCTAAATGGGTTTATTAATGAAGCAATGAAATGACACATTTACCGTTTCTTACTCCATGGGTTTTTAAGCAACGTAAACTTTACTTGGGCTCTTCCAAATAAGAGGAAAACCCAACACAATCATCTTATGGATTATTCGGAGGATCCCAGAAGGAGAAAAATTTAGTGACCTCTATATATGTCTTATTCTCACTGGTGTCATGATATCTGCATTTCTCATAGGAGTTATAGGGACTCATTCTGTTTTTGGACCTTTTGTGTACATTGGGCACTTTGTATGTTGATGGAAGAGCTCTTCTGATAGAAAGCACAAGACACCCATATTCTCATGTTGCAAATTTTACCTTAACCCCAGCTCTACCATTTCTTTGCTTCACTGCTCCTTTAATATAGTTTGATAAATACAAATAATTTAATTGACATAAGCAGTATTATTTTGGAAGGATTCCATTTGTTTAACATTTTTGTTTTGTTTTATTCATTTGGTTTGTAGTTGAAAGGGAGAAATTAGTGTAGTATAGTAAAAGTATAGTGTATATGATATACTTTGACTTGTTGCTGTTTATAGGAACATAATTCTGATGTTATTTGTATTATATTTGCAAGTCATATTTTGCTAATCTCTTTTATTGTAGGCTTCTCAAAGTTAAGGACATAGTAGAACAAAGAGAAGGAGCAATCAATCGTTTTGCTCTATCTGCTAAGCCTCTCCACATAATGTGATTACGTGAATTTTTTTTTAATTATTTAATTTATCGCAGTTGACTTTCAAGGATAGTAAATATATTAATCAATAATTTTTTTAAATTTTACATATATAGTCTAATGCTAATTCACAGTATAAAACAATTCGTAAAAAGTTATGAAACATTACACGTGCTAAAAGCAACAACAAACAATTTATAGGAATAATATTTTCTGTTCATTTAGCCCGTCATACTTCACGTCATAGCATACACATAAAATTGTAATTCTTAGATTGCATTGCTTGAAATAATAAAATACATGACTATTTTTGACGAAAAAATAGATAAGACATCATGTAGTGCAATTTAAAGAAGATGATATTATCTTAAAGATCAATTTCAATTTATAGTTCCAACAAAGGGCCAATAAACTCCTTTTCCTAGCATACAAAAGCATCAAAATGGACCAAAATAAAATGAACTAGTGAGAAATTTCGGAGAGTATAATGCTTTACATTAAATACAACAATAAATAAAGTAATAATTAAACACATAGTTTGAAGAAATAAATACAACATAACCTTTATAAACAGTCTGCATGGTTATTATAGCTTCCTCTAATATGAATTTATCAGGATCTTCAGAAGATGTTGTGTTAATAATAGCTTGTGTAAGGGCATCGTTAGTTTAGCTAGCATATTACTACAATCCAAAGGTAACAAATGTCTTAATCATGAAAACCCAAAAACCCTTAAATGAAAGTAAGCTAAAAAACCAATGTAGGAAGAAAATGTCTTAATCATGAAAACCCAAAAGCCCTTAAATGAAGAGTTAGCTAAAAAATTCAATCTATGCCATTATTCATCAAAAACAATTCTCAGTCCTCTCTGTCTCCCATGGTGGGAAGACAACAATTAGCATAAGAAAGAGGTATCAACCCTGCTAGATTCTTGTCAACCCATTGTTTATACTAAATAAAAAAGGAAAATAATTATCATTTGTGCACACTTGCATATAATAAAAAATTCATATACGTCTAAAATCTTAACCATGAAGTATTTTCCATCAAAAGATTTAAAACTGCATTTATAAACCACAAAAAATTACTAAATTACTAGTCTTAAGCAAAACAATTGCTATTTCAGCTAGAATAGGTAAAACGCTCAGCTTTTGGGATATCACTTTGTTGCAGATCAGAATACCAACACATACACTTGTGCAGAATTGTGGTTCTAGTTTTGGATTGAACTCTGAATGGGCTTACTTAATGTGAGGATAATAACAATAAAAATAAATCTAAGTATATCATGAAAAAATAGAAAAAATAACTCACTTTCTCGTAAGTCTCTCCTTTGGCTCTCAACAACATAAGAAAAGCACTGATTAATGCCTCATCAACATCATTCAGCAAGAAATTCACACGATTGACCAAAGAATCAATCAACTGCCAAAACCCACCATAGAAAAATAACAAATACACATTAAATTTCTCAGAAAACCAAATATTCAAAACGGGTAAAGGCTAAACTCAAACCCCATTGAAAGATGTCACAGGTGAGATTGATTTTTCACCAGCAGTAGGCAGAGCACTGACAAAAGAGATAGCCTTAGAAATAAACCAGAATTGAACCAAAGACTGAAGCTTTACTCAGATCTAACTTCTGGGTTTGTTCTTAAAGGATGTTACAAAAACAAATCAGAACTGAACCAAAGACTGAAGCTTTACTCAAATCTAACTTCTGGGTTTGTTCTTAAATGATGATACAAAAACAAATCAAAATTGAACCAAAGACTAAAGCTTTATGTTGTATGTTTTGCAACACACAAAAAATCGTGCAAGTATACACGGTCACAAGTAATAAAGATTTGTAAGTAAAGATCGTTCCCACGGAGATTTGTACTATAGTTTGTTGAGTACTAAAATTGTATCTCTCTGATTTTATCCAAAATAATCGTTGATATGGAAACAGGTAACAAAAATAAATAAGAGAACTCTAGGATTGCAATTTTTCACCAAACTAATCCACTCCAATCATATTATTTTCTTTGGATTTATATTTTTTAGTACATTTAATTTGTCAATCAAAAACTTCTTTTTTATTTATCCGAGCTCCGTATAAACACACCTTATTAAATTAATTCATTATATCTCTATGAGAATTAAATTTAATAAGATTCATTAAGTTCTAAGTTCTCAAATGGTCACACATACAATTAGGGTATATTCCTATCCTTCATCATACATGTCATTCTATTTACGAGCAATATACACAAAAATGCCTTTCTCAAGTTTATTTTTATGCCACAAATCGTTTTGATAAAATTCGTAAATAATCAAAAAGCAATAAGCACAAAATAGAATGAACAAATCGAACGTCTTATAAATCTTTCAAAAATAGTTAAAATAAAAGCTTCATAAATTTAGATCAAATGCAACCCTAGAAAAATTAAATTACTTCATTAAATTAAAATACAAATTACAACAGATTCAGAAAAATTAGAAGAACAAGAAGGAAAATTAAAACATCACAGATCGTAAATATTTGGCACACGTAGAACACAACAAAAGCCAAAAAATGGCTTCTGCGTGTTCTGTCATCCAAAACCGTGCACCACAAAAATTCTAAACCAAAAAAAACTCTTAACTCTATCATAACATCACCTATTTATAGCTAAAAAAATACATCAAAAATATTAAAATAACATAAACGCGTTAAAATTTGTATCGAAAATAAAACCCCGATATTCCCCTTAAAATCCGCGATCACGCGAAAATAAAAAACATATTTTAATTCACACGAGACAAGAGTCGTTTCTGCATTTTTTTTATTCATTGTGCGTGCCACGTGTCAAAATCTGATTCGCTGCAAGATTCCCTAAGGCCACGTGGCAGCATATCATTGGGTGAACAAACCGGCTGCACGCAGGAACGGCGCACGGGATTGGGGCGCCGAAAAAGTGAGGCAACGGCTGGAAATGGATGATACAAAGACCGAAGCTTTACTCAGATCTAATTTCTGGGTTTGTTCTTAAAGGATGATACAACAAGAACGGAGCGCAAAACATAGAAAGAATCTAACTTGATGGTTTAGGACGGCGAGATGACGATGGCAAGAGGACGATGGTGAGACAAAGATGGCGAGACGACGATGGAAAGATGAGTACAACAAGAGATTAGGCTAGGGAAAGGGACCCCAAAGTAAACTTTGGTTCTCGAGATTAAGTTGGGAATGGAATTAATATATTAAAGATATGATATATATTAATTAGAAATTCTATATTTATATATATATATTATAAAAGAAATAAAAATACATTAAATTAAATTAATAAAAGAGAAAAATAAAAAAATTATAAAATATTTTTTGTATTTCTTTTAAATAAAGGACATATATACAGTATTTTAATATTGAAAATTCTATTATTTTAATTATAATTACAATCATTTAATAATCGTAACTATATAAATTTGTTTATATATATTTAAATATTTTTTTGTAATTTAACTTATACTTATGGTTATTGATAAAACCGAGATTATATGTATACACTATAGTCTCAGTTTTTATCAAACCGTAACCAAAGTCTTATAGTCTTGGTTTTTAAAAAAATCGAGACTAAAATCCCGAGACTAAAAACACATATCGTAGTAGTATTGGCTTGAAACTGGGCAAGTAGTTGTTGAAAGAAGAATTGCCTTAAATGACCTTATGTCTAAGGTACACCACATGATACTTGGTCCAGATTGTTGGAAGGCTTGGGTGACGAGCACAATTGTAGGAAATACTGCTTTATTTTGAGCTACTTCTGAATTTATGTCCTTGATGATGCTGTGTCAGGCACTATTGCTTGGCCAACAAAATACATAGAATTAGTAGATTAACTTTCTGCATCTATTTGCAAATTTAGTTATAAATGCATTTGGCTTGTAATATTTTGATTATGGCATGTATTTTTTGGTTGAAAAATATTACTGAACAGTTTATCATTTCGAATCATTTTGATGTTTGGTATCTTGAATTAAAAACATTGTGGCAATACTTGTGATCTTTTTTGATGATATACATCTAATTGCCTATTATAGTTATAAAACTTATGTATGAACATTTAGATTTTATGTTAAGAGTTTTTGTTTTTATTTTATTTTAAAGTAGAATAATTTAATTACATTTAAGATATCATGTGTAATTTATTTTAATTTTCAATAAACTCAAATGGATACTTATATATATATATATATATATATATATATATATATATATATATATATATGTAAAAATTAATGTTTTTCAAACTTGATTTCATGATAAACAAATATTGTTTATTACTTTCAAAATGAAAATGAATTTGACACTTAAATTGTAAAAAAAATGTCTTAAAATAAGTCATAATATATTATTATAAATAAAAACAATACCTAAAAATTCGTGGTGTTTTTATGCCTATAAATATATAAAAATAGTATTTATAAGTGTCAAATGAACGGATTTTTCAAGTGTCCAAATATTTTATTCTTAGCATTTTAAGTCACATGGGTTCCTCCTAATAAGAGGGAAACCCAACAAATCTCTCACTTTCTCAGTTAGTTGGAGGGATCCGTCAACCCGACAATTGAACAACAATCTTCAAGTTTTTCTCTTGATACTGTTTTTTTCAACATGTCAGATTCATTCTCATCAGTATGGATTTTCTCAAGTTCAAGCAACTTATTGTTAAGAATATCCCTTATCCAATGATATCTCATATCAATATGCTTTGATCTTGAGTGAATAGAACTCTAATTATCGCAGAACAACACATATTTCTGCTGCTTGAAACCAAGTTCTCTCGTTTCATCCACAACAACTCCTTACAAGCTTCCGTCGCTACAATAAACTCCGCCTTTGCTGTAGAAAGTGCAATGCGCTTTTGCAATCTTGACTGCCAAGAAACTGCTCCATTAGAGAAATTTATTAGATAACCTTAAGTAGACTTACGAGAATCTTCATATCTTGCCAAATATGAATCAATGTATCCAACTAATACTGGTTTTCTACTTCCAAAGCTTAGTGTTAACTTGGAAGTACCTCGAAGATATCTCATAATTCATTTTATTGCATCCCAATGCTCTCTTCCTAGATTCGAAAGAAAATGACTAACAACTATAACTGCATGAGCTATGTATGGCCTCGTACACACCATTGTATACATTAAGATTTCTACTACTGAGGCATATGAAACCTTTTTCATATCTTTCTTCTCTTTATCTTTTGAAGGACCTTGAATCGATCTCAACTTAAAGTGGTTAGATAAAATAGAAGAAACCACTTTAGCTTTATCCATATGAAACCTTTCAAGTACCTTGTTAATGTACCATTCCTGTGACATATACAACTTCTTTCCTTTCTTATCTCGACAAATTTGAATACCAAGAATTTGTTTTGTTAGCCCTAAGTTCTTCATGGCAAAGGACTTACTCAACTACTCCTTCAAATTATCAATCCTTGAAGAATTTATGCCAAAAATCAACATAGGGCAATAAAATGATAAAATCATCATCAGAGAATTTCTTCACAAAAACACAATGATCAGAAGTAGTCTTCTTGTAACCATGCTCCCTCATAAGTGACTCAAACTTCTTATACCATTGTCTAGGTGCTTGCTTCAACCCGTAGAGGTTTTTCTTTAACAGGCATACATAATCATCTTTTCCTTTTACCTCAAAACCCTCTGGTTGTTCCATATAAATCTCTTCCTTTAACTCACCATGAAGAAAGGAAATTTTCACATCCATTTAATTAATTTATAAATCCAAGCTTGGTGTAGACCTAGAACAATACGTATGGAATACATCTTCATAACATGAGAGAAAATATCATCATAATCAATACCTTTTCACTGACTGAATCTCTTGATGACCAGTCTAGCTTTGTATCGTGGTTATGAATTGTGTTATTCTTGCTTTACCCTGTAAACCCACTTGTTCTTCAAAGCTCTCTTACCCTTAGACAACTTTACCATATCAAACGTGCGATTGTCATACAGTGACTACATCTCATCTTCCATAGCACCAACCCAGTATACTCTGTTTCTATCTTTCATCGCTTCTGCATAACATTGAGGTTCTCCCTCATCTGTTAATAACACAAACTCATATGTATCATACAATGTGGAAAGACGTTGGTCTTTGGTAGACCTTCTAGGTAGAATTTTTGGTTCTGGCCACTGAACAATAGTTTGGTGATTTGTTTCAGCTTGCATATCTGCATAATCTGAAGCCTATTGGTCATCTTGAACATTTTGTTCCATCTGTACTGATAAAGGAACTGGATCTAGGTCGATTAAATCATCGCTATACTGATGGATTCCTTTTTCTATCTTCTCAACATCTTGTATAGTTTGATCTTCTATAAACACAACATCATGACTCCTTACCAGTTTCTTCTCAGCTGGATCATAAAATTTGTAGCCAAATTCATCCAGACCATAATCAACAAAGATACATTGTCGTGTCTTCACATCAAGCTTAGATCTCTCATCTTTTGGTATATGTACAAATGCCTTGCAACCAAAAATGCAAAGATAATCATAAGAAACATCTTTTCTAGTCCAAACATTGTTTGGTACATCAAACTGAAGAGGAACACATGGTGTGAGATTAAGAACATGTATAAATGTATTCAAAGTCTCACCCTAGAAAGATCTTGGAAACTGAACCTGCGAAAGAATACATCTTACTCTTTCAACCAATGTCTTGATCATTCTCTCAATCAACCCATTTAAATGAGGAGTCTTGGGAGGTGTCTTTTGATGTCGAATGCCCTGATGCCTACATTACTCATCAAAAGGACCTGAATACTCTCCCACATTACCTATTCTGATGCACCACAATTTCTTCCTAATATGTCTCTCAACTAAGGCTTGAAACTGTTTAAACATATCTAATATTTGACCTTTTCTCTTCAAATGAACACCCATAACTTTCTTGAACAATCATCTATGAAGGTCACAAAACAACTGGAACCACCCAAAGTTCTTGTCTTTATAGGACCACATACATCTGAATATACCAAATCAAGTATGTATTATTTTCTTGAAGGAGGGGAACTCTTGAAAGAAACTCTATTTTGCTTCCTTGCCAAACAATGAATACGTCTTTTTAAACAAACATTATTCATTTCAGAAAGAAGATTATTTTTAGTCAATACTAACAAGCCTTTCTCACTCATATGAGCAAGTCTCTTATGCCACAATTCTGTTATGAGCTCATCTGTCACAGCATTAATAACACCTTTGAAGAGTCTTGCCTGCGGTATATATAAACTAAAATGCGTGTTCCCACGAACAACAACCATAGCACCTTTAGTAAGTTTCCATTGACCGTTTCTAAAGGTATTGCAATATCCTTCATCATCAAGTTTACCTACAAATCAAGTTCAAACGAATTTTAGGAATATGCTTTACCCCTCTAAGAAGTAGCCTTGTGCCATTATTCATCTCTAAACATACATCTCCAATACCAATGACTTTAACCAAACCATCATTACCCAACTTCACTGTCCCAAAGTCACCTGTTGTATAGGATGTAAAGAACTCCTCTCGAGATGTAGCATGAATAGAGGCTACACTATCAATGACCCAACTAATCTCGTGACATGCAACATTGATAACATGTTCATCATAAACAACGAGAAAGTATTTTGAACAAGTAGTGACAACTAGATCATTTTCCTTGCCAACATCACTCTCTTGTTTTCTTTCTTCTTGTTATCACGCTTCAACTGTCTACAATATTTCTTGATGTGCCCTTTCACGCCACACTGATGACACTCAACATTAGTAAACATGTTGGACTTGCTTCTTCCTTTTTCTGTGCTCTTGAAACCTTTGCTTTTACTCCTCCCTCTTCTTTATGTAACCAAAATCTCTGACTGTTGAGAAGATCCATGTGATTTTCTTCTCATTTCTTCATTCAAAACACTGCTCTTATCCAAATCCATGTTGATTACACCATTTGGATCTGAGTTATTTAATGATATTCTAAATGTTTACCAAGAGTACGACAATGTACCTAATAAACACAACCCTTGAATCTCATCATAAAACTTAATACCCATTCTAGCTAACTGATTGATTATTCCTTGGAACGTATTTAAGTGATCTGTTAACGAAGTTCCATCTTGGTACCTTAAAGCCATCAATTTCTTTATGTGAAACATTTTATTATTTCCTATTTTTCGAGCATACAACTCTTCAAGTTTATTCCATAGTAACCATGCATATATTTCATCCACTAATATGATTCAAAACATTAACATCTACCCACTGCCTTATATACCCACAAACTTGTTGATATAACAAAGTCCATTCTTCTTCAGACAATTTTTCTAGCTTCTCAGAGGCAAATACCGGTAAATGAAACTATTTGACATAAATAAGATCTTTCATTTTTTTTCCAAGTGTGATAATTAGAACCATTTAAAGTAATCATTCTACTCAAATTTCCTTCCATTGTTCAACACAAGAAATTCAATAATAATAACCACAACTCTGATGCCACTTTGTTAGGGGAATCACAATTTCAATACGAACTTAATCAAGCTCTAAACAACGGAATTAAACCTATTCTCTTTCTTTGTACGAATCTTTTAGGAAACAAATAAATAGAGCTCAAAATGAAATATGCACAAAATCAACACAACCAATTTACGTGGAAAAAAATTTCCGGTGTAAGAAGGAAACAACCACGACACTCCTATCCAAAACTTCCATTATCAAGAAATAATTGTAAAAAAGTTCTCTCTAGATAAAACTAGAGTCAAACAATCAACAACATCATCAAGAATACATCTTCTTGAAAACTAACAATTATTTCAAGAAAATGGAGAAATCTAACCTAATTTCATAGTCACTGTTCACGGCCCACATTTTCCCAAACTGGTGAGCTAAATCCAAATCCCACCGTACAAATTTAAGAGTCTTGAGTCATGAACCTTCCTGTAAAATTTTATCTCAATCGAACCACAAACAACATTCCATCAAAACACTTAATGAAGGCTTTTTTTTGGAAAAATTTCTCTATTTTTCTGCTAACTATTGCTTATTAATAGGTTTATTAATTAATCAATCAAATGAAAAAATTGTCCTTCTTCCGTGGGTTATTAAGTTTGTTCTTTACTTGAAGTCCTTCAAAGGAAAATTTTCTCTATTTTTCTGCTAACTATTGCTTATTAATAGGTTTATTAATTAATCAATCAAATGAAAAAATTGTATTTTTTTCGGTGGGTTATTAAGTTTGTGTTATACTTGAATTCCTTCAAATAAGAGAAAAATTCAACATTTTGATGATAGACATTTAATTGCTTATTAACATTTAGATTTTATGTTAAGAGTTTTTATTTTTATTTTATTTTAAAGTAGAATAATTTAATTACATTTAAGATCTCATGTAATTTATTTTGATTTTCTGGATATATATATATATATAGGTATTTTTCTCAAACTTGATTTCATGACCTCAAACTTGATTTCATGATAAACGAATATTGTTTATTACTTTCAAAATGAAAATGAATTTGACACTTAAATTGTAAAAAGAAAGTTTTAAAATAAGTAACAATATATTATTATAAATAAAAACAATGCTTCAAAATTTGTGGTGTTTTTATGCCTATAAATATATAAAAATGGCATTTTATAAGTGTAAGAATGATCGGATTTTTCAAGTGCACAAATATGTTATTCTTAGCATTTAAATAATGCATTTATGACTATTATTAGCATTTAGCAGAGTTATTATAAGGATTATTCCTGGTATTTTTACCCTGCCAGCAATAAATAATTCTGACATTTTACACTTTCCATGAATTATATTTCCTAGCGTTTCTTTAAAAGCACTAAAAATGTATACTGTCATTCTAAAAATGGCATAAAAAATTAAATGAAACATTTTAGAAACGCAATTATCTATTCTAGTATTTTAGAAATACTGTTAATTTTATATATTAGCTTTTAATATTAAAATTATGGCATTTTTATGTATATTTAAAAAAGTCACAAATGATTTTACAAGAACGGCCGTTATGCTCTTAATTTTCAAAAATTATCATTATTATCATAATTGCCACACGGTTTCTAAAACCTATAAAAAGAGGGCTTCAGCTTTCAGTTTAATATAACAATCTTTGCAAACTTATCTCACTACAAACAATTCTCTCTACAACTCTAAGTTATTTTTCAGTTTTCCGAGCAACAAATTTTTCAGGTGTAGCATTCCGATCTTCATCAGTGCAGTGAAGTTCCGAGATAGAGAAAAAAGATTCTGGGATGTTTTATCCTGGGGACAACGGGGTTGTATTTGCTTGCACAAATATAGGTAGAGCCGCGAAACGTCTTAAAGAGAGCGACCTAGTCCGCGACTCAACCCAAGCAGTTCATACCAGTTTTTCCAATAATATTGTTTCAATACTGTTAATAACAAACTTGTTTCAACAATTTTAAGACGTATTCAATCTTCTGTGTCTATTGAAATGCTAACTGCTGATCTAAACAAATCATTCCGTTTTGAGGGACTACACTTTAAAAGATGGAGACAAAAAATGTTATTTTTCTTAACCATGAAAAAAGTCGTTTATGCTCTTACAACTGAAAAACCAATACAGTCTACTCCTCCTACTGAAGATGCAACTAAGGATTTAGACACCTGGATGGAAAATGATTTTCTATGCAAAAATTATATTCTTAATGGTTTAGCTGATGATTTGTATGATTATTATAACTCTGATAAGTCTACTAAGGAAATTTGGGAAGCACTTCAAAAGAAGTACGACACTGAAGAAGCTGGAACTAAGAAGTATGTTGTCAGTAGATACATGAAGTTTCAAATGATTGATGGCAAATCAGTGGAAGCTCAATCACACAAAATGCAGAAGATAGCACACGAAATAACTTCTGAAGGTATGACTTTAGATGAACAATTTCAAGTAGCTATTATAATAGATAAATTACCCCCTGCTTGGAAAGATTTTAAGAATACACTTAGGTATAAAACTAAGGAATTTTCTCTAGAAAGTCTTATAACACGTTTAAGAATAGAAGAAGAAGCTCGAAAGTAAGACCAAAGAGATGAAGTACTCGTAGTCTCAAATAACACTACCAATAAGAAACCCTCATCTACAATTTTGAAACCTAAAGGTAGAAATATGAAAACTCATAATCGTAGTAATAATCAAAACCGCAACCACCAAATTAGAAATAGAAACCATCCTCCCTAGAATGGACCTCAACCCCCTTAAGGAATAACATGTTCATGTGTTATAGTTGTAATAGACCTGGCCACTTGGCTAGGAACTGCCGAAATAGGAATCGTCCTGCCCCACAGGCGAACCTTACTGAAGATCAACTTATTGCTATGATATCAAAGTCAATTTTGTTGGTGGATCCGAGGGGTGGTGGGTGGACACCGATGCTTCTCGCCATGTCTACTATAATCGAGACATGTTCAAGTCCTATTCTGATTCTAAGGATAAGAAAGTGCTGCTGGGCGACTCCCACTCCACTAAAGTTGTTGGTACTGGTGAGGTGGTATTGAAGTTTACCTCTGGAAAGACTGTCATCTTGAAAGATGTCCTACATACTCCAGAGATGAGAAAGAACTTGGTTTCAGGCTATCTTCTTAACAAAGCTGGGTTTACTCAAACTATAGGGGCTGACTTATATACTATAACTAAAAATAATATATTTGTTGGGAAAGGGTACGCCACAGATGGCATGTTTAAATTAAATGTTGAAATCAATAAAACCTCTTCTTATGCTTACATGTTGAGTTCTTTTAATATTTGGCATGCTAGACTTTGTCACGTTAATAAACGCATAATCAAGAACATGAGTAGCTTAGAACTAATTCCTAAACTATCTTTAAATGATTTTGAAAAATGTGATTTTTGTAGTCAAGCTAAAATAACCAAAACTTCACATAAATCAGTAGTTAGAGAATCTGAACCTTTAGAATTAATTCATTCTGATATATGTGAACTTGATGGAAATTTAACAAGAAATGGAAAACGTTATTTTATAACTTTTATAGATGACTGTTCAGATTACACTTATGTATATCTAATGAAAAATAAAAGTGAAACATTTGACATGTTTAAAATATTTATGACTGAGATTGAGAATCAAATTAATAGAAAAATAAAAAGGTTTCGAAGTGATAGAGGCACCGAATATGATTCCAATATCTTCAATGATTTTTATAAAACTCATGGAATCATTCATGAAAAAACTGCACCTTATTCTCCTGAAATGAATGGCAAAGCTAAAAGAAAAAATAGAACTTTTACTGAATCAATTGTTGCAATTTTATTAAACTCTAGTGCTACTTCCTATTGGTGGGGAGAAATTTTATTAACAGTTTGCTATGTGCTAAATAGAGTGCCTAAATCTACAAATAAAATTTTACCATATAAAATTTTGAAAAATAAGAAACCTAAGTTAATTTATTTTAAAACTTAGGGTTGTTTAGCCTATGTTAGGATCCCTGATCCTAAAAGAAATAAACTTGCTAGTAGAGCATATGAATGTGTATTCATAGGATACACTATGAATAGTAAAGCTTATAAATTCTATAACTTAAAAGATCATGTAGTTATATAATCAAATGATGTTGACTTCTATGAACATAGGTTTCCCTTTAAATTTAAAAATAGTGGGGGCTCGTCTTCTAATAGTTTACCCATAACTAGAACTAGTGAACAAATTGAAGAATTAAACACTGAAATTAGAAGAAGTAAACGAGCTCAAACCTTTAAGAATTTTGGGTCTGATTTTTATGCTTATACCTTAGAGGAAGATCCCCAAACTCTTAAAGAAGCATTATCTTCTTTAGATGCCAACTTATAGGAAGAAGCCATAAATGATGAAATGGACTCACTTGAGTATAATAAGACTTGGCATTTAGTTGACTTACCTCCTGGTTGCAAAACCATTGGATGTAAATGGATACTAAAAAAGAAATTAAAACCCGATGGTACTATTGAAGAATACAAAGCTTGTCTTGTAGTTAAAGGGTATAGGTAAAGGGAAAATGTAGATTTCTTTGATACCTTTTCACCAGTTACATGAATAACTTCTATATGTGTACTTTTATCTCTCGCTGTTATCCATGATTTAGTAGTACATCAAATGAATGTTAAAACTGCTTTCTTAAATGGTGATTTAGAAGAAAAAATTTATATGGATCAACCTGAAGGTTTTGTTATCCCAGGTCAAGAAAATAAAGTTTGTAAATTAGATAAATCTCTTTATGGTCTAAAACAAGCACCTAAGCAATGGCATGAAAAATTTGATAATCTAGTTATTTCACATGGATTCAAAATAAATGAAAGTGACAAATGCATTTATTATAAATTAGAAGATAATATTTGCACTATTATATGTTTATATGTGGATGAAATGCTTATTTTTTGATCAAATATTTATGTTGTGAATAATGTGAAAACGTTGTTAAGAGCTAATTTTGATATGAAAGATCTCAGAGAAGCGAGTGTAATCCTTGGTATAAAAATAACTAGGTTTGAAAAGGGAATTTCTCTAGATCAATCTCACTACATTGAGAAGATCTTAAAGAAATATAATTACTTTAACTGTAAACCTGCATGTACTCCTTACGATCATAGTGTAAAGTTGTTCAAGAACACCAGAGATGGTGTTAGACAAACTGAGTATGCGAGCATCATTGGTAGCTTACGTTACGCTATTGATTTCACTAGACCAAACATAGCTTATGTTGTGGGATTACTATGTAGGTTTACCAGTAGACCTAGTATAGAGCATTGGAATACTATTGAAAGGGTTATGAGATACCTTAAGAGAACTATGTACCTTAGGTTACATTATAAAAAGTTTCCCGCTGTTTTAGAAGGATACAACGATGCAGATTGGAACACTTTATTAGAAGACTCCAAAGCAACTAGCGGCTATATATTTAACATAGCTGGTGGAGCTTTTTCTTGGAATTCTAAAAAACAGACAATATTGGCTCAATATACAATGGAGTCTGAAATGATAGCACTAGCCACTACTAGTGAAGAAGCAGGCTGGTTAAGAAGTCTGTTAGTTGAGATCCCTTTGTGGGAAAGATCGATATTGGCTGTCTTGATCCATAATGATAGTACCACGGCTATTGCAAAGATTCAGAACCGTTACTACGACGGCAAGAGACGATAGATACGTCATAAGCATAGTATTGTTAGAGAATTTCTCTCTACGAGAGCTGTAAGAGTGGATCATGTATGTTCTGATGAAAATTTGGCAGATCCTTTGACGAAAGGATTACCGAGAGAGAAGGTTTTCAAAATCTCAAAAGGAATGGGATTAATTCCCTTAGAATGAAGAGTCACTTGTGATGGTAACCCAACTTATAGACTGGATATCCCAAGAAATAAGTTCAAAGGGTAATAACAAGTCATAAAGTGATATGAGATGTATCATGCTATTTTTCAAATCCCATTCTATATTGTTAGAAGCATGAAGTCCTAAAGCGATAGAAAAGGATGAGTTAATTGTTAAACTCTTAATGAGTTCTATACTCTATGTGGAGTGGAGTATATAGCTACAGGAGTACTCTTGATAGACTCACCTATGTGAATGTGGAAGTGTGGCCGCTTCCTATGGAAATTTTTTGGGACAAAAATTTACTAGAGCGTTCACTATACTGGGATATACGTGCATAGCCATAAAGCACGGGCTTTTTGAACTACACCTTGGAAAGGTTGTGTGTGTGATGATTGTTAGAGATAGAGTTCAAAACTACGAGTTACTCTAGTATATTCTAAAGCATCAACACTATGCAAAGGTTCAAGTTGATAGACATCTTTTCGCTTATGCACAATCTTATAATTGATCGGTTGCTCGATGAAAATTATTTTTATATAAAATTCAAGTGGGGGATTGTTGGAAAAGATGAAGTTTATAAAAAAATGATTGTGGGAAAAGATGAAGTTAATAAAAAAATTGTAAAGCCTTGTCACACATTGTTTTTTTACATTATTTAAAAGAGGTACAAATAATGAAGAGTTGGCTATTGGGATTGGGCCCTAAGGGATGCCCACTTTTATGGAAGGGGAGAGGACCTAGGAAAATGTGATACCACACACGCGTGCACGCCACCGCCGCCGCAGCCGCCATCCGTTCGATCGACGGGCCATGCCGAGCTGAGTCCGAGTGTGTGTGCGTGTGTGTGAGGTGAGGTGGCATTTCATTTTTTGGAAAAATTATTTTTTACAAAAATGTTTCCATTAAGAAAATGGTTGTTATATATATATATATTTATATATATTTTTCAGAAAAAACAACCGTTATTTTCTTTTATAATATGACCATTAAATAGCTGTTTGTCTTCTTTATTCAGAAAAAGAGTCGTTGCTCGTATTTACTCACAAAATATCTGTTACTCGTCTTTAATCTGAAAATGGCTGTTACTCTTCATTATTGAGAATGGCCGTTATGCTCTTAATTCTTAGACATTACCGTTCTTATCATAATTGCCACACGGTTTCTAAAACCTATAAAAAGAGGGCTTCAACTCTCAGTTTAATATAACAATCTCTGCAAACTTATCTTACTACAAACAATTATATCTGCAACTCAAAGTTATTTTCCAGTTTTCTGAGCAACAAATTTTTCAAGTGTAGCATTTCGGTCTTCATCAATTCAGTGAAGTTCTGAAACAGAGAAAAAAGATTCTGGGTTGTTTTATCCTGGGGACGAAGGGGTTGTATTTGCTTGCACAAATTTGGGCAGAGTCGCGAAACGTCTTAAAGAGAGCGACCTAGTCTGCGACTCAACCCAAGCAATTCATACCAGTTTTTCCGGTAATATTATTTCAGTAATGTTATTAACAAGCTTGTTTCAACAATATTATTGTCACACATCGATAAGGATCAAGATAGTAATATTGCTTATAAATTTGAACAATTTTTAACTCAATGAGATCTTATTAAGTTAAGTTAGACATATGTTTTTAACATGGTATCATAACTCTGCTCCTGATCTCTATGTGTTTGGACTTTGGGTTTTACCACAACCTTACCGTGACGTTTATGTCCACTTCTGTCCTCCGTGTGGAGGAGAGCTGTTATCCTTATCCCATATCGACCAAAATAAAGACAACAATGCTGCTTATAAACCTATAAATCTGAACAACCCTTAACTCAATGATATTTTATTGGGTTAAGTTAAGTCTATATTTCTAACAAAAAAAAAAAGGGTATAATAATCATTTCACTAACAAAGAATATATTAGTACTTATATATTGTTTTTAGAACTTATTTTTAGATATAGTTAGTTTGGTTCAAATTTCGGATTTGAAGTTGTATAAAAAAAACATTCGTGACTAAAAATGAAAGAAGTGAATATAATGATTGTGTTAATTTCTAAAGGTGGACCAACATCTGCTTTATTTTGTTTAATGTTGCCCTTTTTTTTTAATTAACTTAATCTTGTTACATTGAAAGCAAATAAAATCTTCTTATGCTCTCAGCAAAAATTAACATAAAAATAAAAAGCATGTTTTGCATTTTCAGTTAATCCATCATAATATATAATTCTGCATGTCCCTTAATTTCTATAAACTTCTCATTTTTGAAGCTACATGAATGTATATAACATTTTTAACTTATAGATACATATACAATATTGACGAACACAAAGAGGAGAAAATGTGAAGAGTAGGGCGACTAAAGCATAAGGAATGGAAGAGAGTACATAGCAAAAAAAAAATGTATTTTATAAGGAGGATAAAAAATAAATAAAAAACAATGAATAATAATTATATTATAACGTAATGATATATTTTTTTTGTACGATGCAAAATTATTATTTAAAAAAAAACCTATAAATGAGTGAACCAACTATATTCATTTCTTTTTACATTTGGAGCACTCGGATTCCCTAGTTAATTTTTTCAATAATTTAGCTTTATTGGTGTGAAAAATGATAGCATGAAAATAAATCATTAATTTTTTTTCACATATTTAATTGCAAATTTCATTTACAAATTAACTATATTTATTATCATTAATATTTATCATAAATGACTGAATCGTCTATATTTAAAGTAGTTCTAAATTTAGCTTTAATTTGATCAAACCAACTCTTAATGTGATGTTGCTATAATTTAGTGTTATCAATCTCCATGGGATCGATAGGAATGACATCTCATCTTCACATTAAATGTTTGCGGGGTCTAAGTTATAGAGCATTTATGTGTATAACTATTTTTCATATTTAATTATTCATTTTATGTTTCAAATTAATAAAAACTATATTAAAAAAATATTTTATAATTATATTTAATAGTTCTTAAAATGAGTTAAATAATCATAGATATAGCTAAAATGTTTGGTTAAATGGTAATTAAATTATCAAAATAAAATGTAATTTAATTACAATCTTGTATTTTCTTGATGAAATAATTTATTTATTTATTGAGAAAAAAAATATTTTAAATTAAGATTAGTTAAGTTTATAAATAAATATGTAATAAATTTTTTTAAAATTATAAAAAATCTGGTTTGTATATTTTTCCATCTAATTTTTCTCTATTAGTAAAAATTTTGGATTTTTATTGCCATTCCTCCCATCTAGAAAAATTGACAACACTGTTGTAATTAAATTGAATTGAATTACACATTAAATTGAAAATAAATAAAGTAAAATAATAATAGTGAAAAACATTATAAGATAATGACAATAATCCATATCACAAGTGAGTTTAACGGCCAAGAATTGAATTTCAAAGACCACATTTTCCCAACCAAAAAAAAAAAACCAACAATCTCTCTCTTCCTGGGATACAGATAAAACTCAAAATAAGCGATATTAACTATAAGAACTTTCATTTGTTTTGAGGGTTTCTTCATAATTTGGATTCTAAATTTTATTTGATTTTTTTAGGATCCAAATTGGTTTTTTTTTTTAACATTTATTGAAGTAATCCAAGAGACAAATGATGAACAGAGGAGGAAAAGCAGAAAAAAGAGAAGAGAATGTGGTCGTGGCAATTGACAAAGATAAAGGCAGCCAATATGCTCTTAAATGGACTGTTGATCATCTTCTCTCGAGGGGTCAATTCCTAACCTTGCTTCATGTTCATGTTAAACAAAAACCTTCTGGTCATAGCCAAGGTTCAGATCTATATCTTTCTTTCTTTCTTTTCTTCTATTTTCTTTTCCATTAATCAAGGATTATAACTTTCTTTGTTGCATTTAATTTTCATTTTCGATGTTAACAAAAAAAAATTAAAATTGTTCAATATACCTTTCAACTTTTTCAAGAAAAAAAAATAATTCTATTTTCTTATTTATCAATCTTAAATTGTATTTATGAACATGCATTAACATTATGTTCACAATGGTTCAGAGTTAACATATATGATTTTGAGGGTTAGAAATAAAATTTTTTACTAAGAGGGATTATTCACAACCCAAATATAATGCATTTTGGAAATAATTTTTGTGTGAGGCAATTTTCATTATGATAACAAGAGTAATGTATATATAGTATTATATTTACAAGTATATTTAGTTAATTAAAATTTTCCAACAAAAATAATATAATTAAAACTTGAAATCAAAAAATCAAGATATTTTTATATCCAACTTATACATCTTCGTTATTAAAAACAATATGATACATTATTTTAAATTATACACCGTCTAATTAGACGTCATTCAAATAAAATTACGATCATTTAGATCTATGGTTCAATTGAAACCTATTCAATGTTATTGAGTGTTATTTGTATTATTATAAGTTTTAAAAGTAGTTTTTTTTTTAAATTCCAATTTTAAATTGATTTAAAAACATTAATATCAAATTAATAATAATTTTGTTTGCAACGAGGGCAGTGAGCTTTGATGGAGAAGAGGGTGGAAGAAATATAGCCAATGATTTGTTCGTTCCATTCCGTTGCTTTTGTGCAAGAAAGGATGTAAGTTTTGCTTGCTTACATATTCTGTTATTCTCTGTATTTTGATCAGAATAAACAAATCAAATGATATTTTGAAATTGTTCTTATTTTTTTTGCTTGTGATGAAATTAAATCTTTGGAACAGATAAAATGCAATGAAGTCATAATGGAAGATACAGATATAACAAAAACTCTTATCAACTATGCTGCCTCTAATGCAGTTGAAATTTTGGTGCTTGGTGCACCAACTAAAAGTGGCTTTGTTAGGTAATTAATATCAAAAACCTAAACTTACAGTACACTCAATTGAAATATTTTGACAAAAATGGCATGATACTTTTATAATTTCATCTTAATTTAAGAGTCTATTTACTTATGCTTCTATCAGAAATATTGGTTACTGACCTAATCACCCGAGCGAAAGTCATTCATAAAATCACATATCTTGTGAATCCTAAGAAGAGTATAATATGTGAAATTTTTAAATATCACAAACATATATATATATAAGAAAACTGGCAAATGTGGCTTTGATAGTTCATGGATATTTATTCTATGCTTCAGATTTCAGAATGAGAATGAGTTATATATACTAGGGTTCAGAGCTCCTTCTTAGACACTAATATAATTCTTGTTTCACAGAAGATTTAAGGCTGTAGATGTCACAAGCAGTGTCTCAAAAGGGGCACCTAATTTCTGCACTGTTTATATCATCGGCAAAGGAAAAATTCAATCTGTCCGTTCGGCTTCTGTGCCACCCCCTAAAACTCCCTCGCTTAATACATTGCATCATCAACCTAGCCCTTTATCTGATTCAAGTTCTTCAATTTCCATGCATTACCAAATGAACCAAATGACACCAAGAGGTAATGTGCTATTGAGTTTAACATCATCTGAACCCTATAAATATATTGGTACTTTTTTTAACCACTAATAATAGTGGATTTGATATTGATGCAACTACAGAGAGATACGCAAGTCATAGCCCTCATCTAGATGAAAACAAGGAAATCAAGTAAGTTACTCAAAATATTGAATATGTTGAGGAGATAACTAGGAACAACTTACCATGAATGGTTCTCTTCCTCATTTTCCATCTAGAATGTTTTTAAGATATTTGGTGTCATCAATATTCAACTTCGATCTCCATTTTAAATCATATTTTGAATGCTTGTTAACAGTAATTCAATTGCATCTTCGATAAGTCTGAGAGTAGTGCTAGATAATGAGGGAAAAAAATTGATGATATAAACAGCATGGAATTTAACATTACATTAGAAAAGAAGTTAATGGATTATAATAGTTCAGTTACTCCAAGAACTCAATACCTAACTCCTAAGGATGCTGAAAAGGGAATAATTTTGCTCAGCTACTAATGATATTGAATTTAAAATGAAAGAAGAGGTCTTACATTCAAATGAAACAGGTCGCCATTCAATAGAGAAAAAACTTCAGTTAACAAATCATATGAGCTCTCACATGACACAGACATATCATATGTCAGTAGTGGAAGACCAAGCACAGACAGCTTGTTTCCTTCATTCTATGATGCCATGGATTCGAGAGCAACCCCTCTTCATTCAACCGGCTTTGATTATGACCTAAGAAATTACGCCTCATATTTAGCACAAACCAAATCACCAGACACGAGCTTCTCACAGCTTGAAAGCACATCTCACTCGTTTGAGAGCAGAAGATCATGGTCATCATCGAATATGGTAAGATTAAAAATCCAAAAAAACAAAATGTTCACCATGTGCTTTATACAATATAGCTCAATCAGAAATATGTCTAATACTAATTTTGGTTTTCCTTCAAAACTATAGGATGATATGGAAGATGAAATGAGAAGACTCAAGCTAGAGCTCAAGCAAACAATGGATATGTACAGTTCAGCTTGCAAAGAGGCACTCATAGCCAAACAAAAAGTACCTAATTCTTGAGCTGGGTTTACTTCTCTTTGAATGCACATTGTTTTTGGATGCCTCAATATTAATGGAGTTTGCTTATACATCTTTAATGACATAAGAAGGCTTTTTAATCATAGGCAATTGAGCTCCAACGCTGGAAATTGACAGAACAACAGAGACTAGAAGAGGCACGAATGGCTGAAGAGGCTGCGTTGGCACTTGCAGAGAAGGAGAAAGCAAAACGTAGGGTAGCAATAGAGGCAGCTGAAACAGCTCAAAGGCTGGTTGAAATTGAAGCACATAAGAGATTGAATGCAGAACTGAGAGCAAAGAGAGACTCCGAGGAGGGTAAGAATTCAATGGGTTCCATGAATGAGGGAAATCTAAGGTACAGGAGATACACAATTGAGGAGATTGAAGCTGCAACAAATGAGTTTGCAAACAATCGTAAAATTGGGGAAGGAGGTTATGGACCAGTATTCAAAGGTGAACTGGATCACACACAAGTTGCAATAAAAGTTCTTCGCCCAGATGCAGCCCAAGGACGATCCCAATTTCAGCAAGAGGTAGCCTAGAATTTTTTTAACTAATGTAGTTTTAATTATTCATGCAACAAATCAACCAGACATCTAAGTTAAAAACCAAAGAATTGCTTCTTGATTATTTAGGTTGAAGTATTGAGTTGCATAAGGCATCCCAACATGGTTCTTCTCGTTGGAGCCTGTCCAGAATATGGTTGTCTAGTTTATGAATACATGGCCAACGGTAGCTTAGAAGATTGTCTCATCCGACAAGGCAATAACTCAATTCTTCCCTGGCAACTAAGGTTTCAAATAGCAGCTGAGATTGCCACTGGTCTCCTTTTCCTTCATCAGACCAAGCCAGAACCTATTGTGCACCGAGACCTAAAACCTGCTAACATTTTGCTAGATCGTAACTACGTTAGTAAGATCAGTGATGTAGGCTTGGCCAGGCTTGTACCTTCTTCAACTGCAGACACTGCCACTCAATACCGCATGACATCAACAGCAGGAACATTCTGTTATATTGATCCAGAGTATCAACAAACTGGCATGCTTGGAATTAAATCAGATGTCTATTCACTTGGTATCATTCTCCTACAAATACTAACATCCAAACCACCAATGGGCTTGACTCATCACGTTGAAGAGGCAATAGAGAAGGGCACTTTTGCTGAAATGCTTGACCCAACTATCTCTGATTGGCCAGTTGAAGAGGCATTAGAACTTGCCAAAATAGGTCTTCAATGTGCGGAACTAAGGCGAAAAGACAGACCTGATTTAGGGAAAGTAGTACTGCCTATGCTAAATAGAATGAGAGAAATGGCTGAAGATAATACGACAAACATGATGATGATCCGAGCACCTAGAAGAGGTGCAAATGCCTCGGTACAGGTGAGTTGAAACAAATAGACAGCATTTCATTAGATTGAATAAACAAATCATTGCTCTGCTCCTTTGCAAATATTCTAATATGTTTTATGGTAACTTGTTCTTCTTCCAGGATGTAATGAGTGATCCTAGTCTACCAAGATCTGGATATGATAGCTCAAGGAGCCCTTCAAGCACATCATCTTCAATAGGAAGACAGTAACTGAAATTTTGTAAAATATTCTTTATTGAAAATTGAGTTGTTTTAAGCTTCCTGAGAGTCCTCAAATGAACCCAAACCTGCTCTATTTAACAGCAATTCATTGACTTTGTCACAGAATTGGTTGTTCAACTTTCCATGTCGAAATTGCAAACATTGTTCATCTATGATAATATTTAATAAAAGTGTAAATATCCAGCAAATTAAAATCAAACAGCGCAGAGAGTCTCAGAGAGGAGGTGGGACAAAGGCTGTATAATGAGAACCTGTAGTATGCACAACACTTTGCGAACATAGGTGGAACGTTCTTTTTCTAACAATCTAGAAAAAAGATTTTTTTTTTACACAAAAATAAACTTATCAATAATTCCAGAAGATCTGATTCCTCCTACAATGCTTTTTCATGTACATAGCAATCAGCTTCTTGTAAGTCCAGTTCTGCTCCTCAAACTCCAAGAATGCCTCTGAACATAAGTGGAAATCCCCTTTGCCCAAAACTTCAAAGATAAACGGATCAGTCAGTACAACAGGAGAGTCATCCAGATTCATTTTATTTTTCAAACCAAAGTCCAAATTTTTCCCCAATCTTCGCTCCAGGTAAGCATCCACAATGCATCCACAAGTCACGAGATCAGGAATAACATGTTCATGGTTCATGTGCTCAAGGGTAAGATGGAGATCCCATAACAAAGACATTTTAGAAAAGGCCAAAGCACGAACATTGAAGGTAGTAAGATTCGGATGGAACCCGCATTTGATCATATTCAAGAATTCTCTCTGTAAGCTCTTCATCTTAAAGTTAGCAGCATAGGACAATAGCAGAAGATTCCACAGAAGGTTCCCAACATTAGTTCTCCGAAGACCCACATCCCTCAAAAACTCACCTAATCTGTAAAACTTCTTTTGTTTCAAATAGGCAAGAGACATTGCTCTAATGCCATCTTCGTCTATGAGAAGCCTAGCCTTCTTTAGGCTAGCATAGGCAGCCTCCATCTCTAGCAATGACCCATAAGTGCTGTAGTACTGAACAAAGGCATTAGCAATTGTAGTATCTACCTCATAATCCCTTAGCATCATTTCTTGCACTGCTCTCTCCATCAATTGGACCTGACCAGCATTTGCAAAGCATGAGATAGCTAGTGAGTAAGCTTCAGGTAAACGATTAAACCTGCTTCTAGCGCTTAGTTGAGCCAAAACTTCAGATACTTTATCAAAATGTCCAGCCTTTGCATAAGCTTTTAACAATTTGGAAATAATCTGAATAGTTGGCATCCAAGAGCTGTTGATCATTTGGTCCCAAATTGCCTCTGCCTGAGAGAAAAGGCCATTTTCTACAAAATATAGCATCAACTTTGACGAATTTGAATTAAACATGGAAGATAGATTGCCTTGAGAGTTCAGTTCAAGCAAAAGCTTGTCAGCCAGATAACCCATTTCTTGTTTGTTTAGCTTTTGCCTCAGTGGAGAAACCCGGTTGTTTACATTTGCAAAGCTACCATTTTTCCCCTGAAAAATTCCTAATTCACTATTATCGAACCCAAAATTGTGATTCAATATAGAATACAACAAACAGAAAAGTACAACTTTTTTTCTTTCTTTTTCAAAAACTTGGGCATATAGAAAGGAAAAAAAATACTAAGGTGGTGTTTGGTTCGTGGAATGGAATCGGAATCGGAATCGGAATCGGAATGGAATGGAATGGAAAGGAAACAATTTTGTTTGGTTTAACAACCTAATCAAGCTCGAATCGGGATTATAGTGTTTGCTACCACTGTAGAATGGAATGAAAAAACTATAAATGACCTTAATACCCTACACGTCAGAAAGTTCAAATAACGTCATTTAATTGTTATTTTTTCGTCGACAAAATACATTATCAAATCATTATTTTTCTAAATAAGTATTACTTAATTAAAAAGAAATATATTATTAAAATTATTATTTTTCTAAATAGGGTTTAGGGTTTTGAGGTTTGTGATGTGTGATTTAGGGCTTAGGGATTTAGGATTTGGGTTATATTTGTAGGTTAAGGTTTAAGGTTAAAATTATTATTTTTCTAAAAATAGTTTAGGGTTTTAGAATTTTGGATTTAATGTTTACGCTTTTTAGGGTTTTAAGGTTTAAGGTTTAGGGTTTATGGTTTTAGGATTTAGAATTTGGGGTTTAGAGTTTTGGGATTTATGTTTTAGGGTTTTGGGTTTTGAGATTTATGTTTTAAGGTTTAGGGTTTAGGATTTAGAGATTTGGAAATTTAGGGTTTAGGGTTTTAGGGTTTAACGTTTAGGGTTTAGGGATTTGGGGTTTAGGGATTTAGGATTTGGAATTTGGGATTTAGTGTTTAGGGTTTTGGAATTTATGTTTTAAGGTTTACGGTTTTAGGGTTTAGGGATTTGGGATTTGGGGTTTATGGTTTAAGGATTTAGGGTTTAGGGATTTGGGGATTTGGATTTTGGATTTGGGATTTAGGGTTTAGGGATTTGAGATTTATGTGATTAGGGTTTTAGGATTTATGTTTTGAGGTTTAGGGTTTAGGGATTTGAGGTTTAGGGTTTAAGGTTTTAGGATTTGGATTTAGGGTTTTGAAATTTTGGGTTTGAGAATTTGGGATTTGAATTTAAGGTTATATTTTAGGTGAGGAGAAAATTGGAAAAAAAATGTTTAGATGACAATAGAATAATGATTATCAAAAGTGGGAGAAGGGAAAAGGAATTGTGATTCTTCTCTTTTAGTAATCAGATTACATCCCGTCTTTCATTGAATCGATTCTGATTCCATTCCATTCCATTCTATTCCCTCCAACCAAACGTGGGGTAAGAGAGACTGACCTTGGGAGCTAGAGCTCGATTAGGTAAATGGGGTTGGTGGGAAAATCCCGTGAAGAACTTGGCTTTAGGGAAATATGAAGAAACCAGAGGATTCATTTCAAGCTTTATCGCTATTCCGATGCGCCTAGTTGTTTAAACCACACATTCACTATTGCTGCACCATACGTCTCAAAATTGACCAGGTCAGAATCCCAATTTCATAGGTAACAAGCCAATTGATGTTTTCCTTTTTCACCCCGAAATTTTTCAGTTCCTCGCAAAGCTGAAAGTGAATATGAGTAATAATCGAGTATGAATAAAAGCATAAATCCACGAAACTTAGAAAAACACCCTTTGAACTGACTTAAACGCATTTGAACAAATAATTAGACGTGATCCCTACTTTTCACATTAAAGCTCCAAGTGTGAACTGGGTGGTGATTGGGGGTGCTGATATCGAACAAATCTGAGAGAGACGATGAGACTGAAACGAAACTTTCAAACTAGAAAATAGCATGGGTGTATATTGCGACGAATATCGTCTTTTCAAAAATATTTATTATTTGATGATTTTCTTTTCATATATATATCTTCTCGTGCCAGTAAATAATTTTTGTAAACCTCTCATGTCCTCTCATTCCTGCCTTTTATATGGTTTTATTTATTTATAAGTAAACTAGTTTTTACTGTATCTTGTATAGTAACCTTTATATTTTTTATTAAATCTATATCAGGTTACTGTCAACTTATTTATAATATTATTCTCTATTTCTAACGATAAGTAACACCAACTTATTCTCTTTCATACCATTAATTCTTTTACTCTTCTCAATCACTCTATATTTCATCAAATCTAATGCAAACTTAACTTTAATAAACATAAAATATTCGAAACAAAAAAAAGTAAAGAATTAAAAAGAGAAAATGAGTTGACATGAATAATATTTAAAATGAATTGATAATTGTTTAATTTTAATTTCTATAAAAATTATATTTTTGTATTGTTTTCAACAAATAATAAATAATGTTGGTAGACAAAAAAATACAGTATAGGATAAAAAAGGATTCTAGAAGTGATCATAATTATTAGTGTAGATAGAATTGTTGTCATAATTAAATTAATCAAAAATTAAAATAATGCTTAAAATAATAAATTTTATAAAGAAAAAATTATCTTTTTTTTAAATATTAGATTATATTGTATTTTTTTTAATGGGAGCTAATAATGTATTAATTTAATGATATATGTTTAAATATGTACATTTTGTTTAATAAAATACCACTAAAGTTTCAAATCCTAATAATAGAAGTAGTACAATTATTTAATTTAAATAATTTAATCTCATAATTATTTCACTAACCACCAAAAATTCTATTTAAAAATCGTCATAATAGTCTCGTTATTATATATAAATGAATAATTTAATCTCGTAATTTTTAAGTTGAACACACATAGTCACATTATTTATAAAAAATTTACATTATAATTACTTAATTTTAATAATTCTGATCGACTAAAAGTGTTCATTTTAATAACTTATAAGATTAAAAGTACTTAATTTTATAACAACAATACATATTAATAAAATTTATAAGACAATCTATTAATTTTTAAAACATATACTTATTTCAATTAATTTTAATAAGATGAGATGATAATAAAATTGTATTATTTGAGAAGTCTTGTTTATCCTTAGTGACTCTAAATCAAATAAATAATAATTCAAAAATAATAAATAATAATTTAAAGTATAGTTTAATAAAAAAATGATACAATATATATTTAAAGTTAAGTTCATTTATAAGTTAAATTCATTAAACTCATTAAGATTACAATATATAGTAACTTTATTAGAGATATTGTTGGAACAAATATGTGAAAAAACTATGTAAGAACAATATTACCGATATACTGAAATATACTATTTGGGTTGAGTCGCGGACTAGGTCGCTCTCTTTAAGACGTTTCGCGGCTCTACCAAATAGTAAACACAAATTGCGTCGTCCCAGGATAAAAACAAATTTAATCTTTTTCGTCTCAAACTTCACGCAGACCGATGAAGTCCGGAATACTACACCTCTCAAATATTTATGTTGCTCGGAAATCTGAGAAAACAATTCTGAATTTTCTTTTCTTTGATTTTGTTATGAAAATCGTAGAAATGTTTTTTGAGTTGTTAAGTTATATTCTAAACTGAGGGCTATTGCCCCTTTTTATAGTGGAAAAAATATGTGTAACGGTCATATAATTATGAAAATAACGGACACATAATTATTAAAATAACGGTCATAAAAGTAACGGTCACATAATTATGAGAATAACGGTTATAAAATTAACGGCCACATAATTATGAAAATAACGGTCATAAAAATAACGGTCACATAATTATAAGAATAACGGTCATAAAATTAATGACCACATAATTATGAAAATAACGGTCATAAAAATAACGATCACGTAATTATGAAAATAACGGTCATAAAAATAATGACCATATAATTATGAAAATGACAGTTACATAATTTATGAAATAATGGTCATAAAATAATAAAAAATATTTTTTTATTTAAATTCATTTCCAACAATCCCCCACTTGAATTTTAAATAAAAATAGTTTCATCGAGCAACCAATCAATTAAAAGTATAAGATTATGCATAAGCAAAAGGTGTCTATCGACTTGAACCTTTGCGTAGTGTTAATGCTTTAGAATATACTAGAGTAACTCGTAGTTTTGAACTCTATCTCTAACAACATCACACACACACAATCTTTCCAAGGTGTAGTTCGAAAAGCCCGTGCTTTACGGCCATGCACGTGTATCCCAGTATAGTGAATGCTCTAGTAAATTTTGCCCAAAATTTTCATAGAAGCGGCCATACTTCCATATTCACATAGGTGAGTCTATCAAGAGTACTCATGTAGCTACGTACTCCACTCCACATAGAGTATAGAACTCATTAAGAGTTTAATAATTAACTCATCCTTTCTGTCGCTTCAGGACTTCATGCTTCTAACAATATAGATTGTGACTTCATAAATAGCATGATTCATCTCATATCACTTCATGACTTGTTATTACCCATTGAACTTATTTCTTGGGATCTCCAATCTATAAGTTGGGTTACCATCATGAGTGACTCTTCATTCTAAGGGCATCAGTCACATTCCTTTCGAGGTTTTTGAAAACCTTCTCTCTTGTTAATCCTTTCGTCAAAGGATCAGCCAAATTTTCATCAGTACATATATGATCCATTCTTACAGCTCTTGTAGAGAGAAATTCTCTAACAGTACTGTGTATCTGTCGTCTCTTTCCGTTGTAATAACGGTTCTAAATCTTTGCAATAGCCGCGGTACTATCGCAGTGGATCATGACAACTGGTATCGATCTTTCCCATAAAGGGATCTCAGCTAACAGACTTCTTAACTAGCCTGCTTCTTCACTAGCAGTAGCTAGTGCTATCATTTCAAACTCCATCATAAATTGAGCCAATATTGTCTATTACTTAGACTTCCAAGAAACAGCTCCACCAGCTATGTTAAATATATAGCTGCTAGTTGATTTGGAGTTTTCTAATAAAATGTTCCAATCTGCATCACTGTATCCTTCTAGAACATCGGGAAACTTTGTATAATGTAATCCAAGGTATATAGTTCTCTTAAGGTATCTCATAACCCTTTCAATAGCATTCCAATGCTCTATAGTAGGTCTACTGGTAAACCTACATAGTAGTCCCACAACATAAGTTATGTCTGGTCTAGTGCAATCAATAGCATAACGTAAGCTACCAATGATGCTTGCATACTCAGTTTGTCTAACACCGTCTCTAGTGTTCTTGAACAACTTTACACTAGGATCATACGGAGTACATGCAGGTTTACAGTTAAAGCAATTATATTTCTTTAAGATTGTCTTAATGTAATGAGATTGATCTAAAGAAATTCCCTTTTCAAACCTAGTAATCTTTATACCAAGGATTACACTCGCTTCTCTGAGATCTTTCATATCAAAGTTAACACTTAATAAAGTTTTCACATTATTCACAACATGAATATTTGATCCAAAAATAAACATGTCATCCACATATAAACATATAATAGTGAAAATGTTATCTTTTAATTTATAATAAATGCATTTGTCACTTTCATTCATTTTGAATTCATGTGGGTTAACTATATTATCAAATTTCTCATGCCATTGCTTAAGTGCTTATTTTAGACCATACAAATATTTATCTAATTTACAAACTTTATTTTCTTGACCTGGGATAACAAAACATTCAAGTTGATCCATATAAATTTCTTCTTCTAAATCACCATTTAAGAAAGCAGTTTTAACATCCATTTGATGTACTACTAAATCATGGATGGTAATAAGAGGAAAAAGTACACATATGGAAGTTATTCGTGTGACTGGTGAAAAGGTATCAAATAAATCTACATTTTTCCTTTACCTATACCATTTAACTACAATACAAGCTTTGTACTTTTCAATAGTACCATCGAGTTTTAATTTCTTCTTTTGTATCCATTTACATCCTATGGTTTTACAACCATAAGGTAAGTCAACTAAATGCCATGTTTTATTATACTCATAAGAGTCCACTTCATCATTTATGGTTTCTTCCCATAAGTTGGCATCTAAAGAAGAGAATGATTCTTTACGAGTTTGGGGATCTTCCTCTAAGGTATAAGCATAAAAATCTCACCCAAAATCCTTAAGGGTTCAAGCTCGTTTACTTCTTCTAATTGTAGTGTTTAATTCCTCATTTTGTTCAATAGTTCTAGTTATGGGTAAATGATGAGTGCTCAAAAAGCACTAAAATAACCATGATTTTATGCACATTAATTGATTAAAAATATATATATTTATATGTTTTATCATATATTTATATAAATTTGTCTTTTTCGGAATCACGCGTATTTTTATTATTTTTCGGGTATTTTGGCTTAAAAACGCAATTTAAAGACTCAAAGAGGAATACTTGAAGCAATACATCACAAATATATTAATAAATAAGTGGGAAAAGGTCAACAAACATGGAAAAATTGGACAAAATGGGTCGAAAAGGTCAAAAATGTCAAAAAGACGGAAATCGCTGACCATACGCCAATTTTCTGTAGCCTTAACCGGCGTTGACATGCCACGTCGTCGCAGCGCCAGCTAGCAGCGCTATTCATGCCGTGCCGTATGCAAGGCAATGACAGCCCCAGCAGCAATAACGCCAGCGGCCTCTCCACGCCAATGCGTTTTCACCCCATTTTCCGCGTCTGGTGACCCATTGTGACGTATTACGTCGCGTCCATTGATGACCTTAACATTTCCATTACACGTTTTTTTAATTTTTAATATGTTTTTAACATTTTTTACTCATTTTTCTCTCAATCCTCACCTATAAATACCCCCTTCCCTTAGCTTCAAATAACACCTTGAAAACCTCCAAAATACATTCTTTTCTCTCTTTTCTTAGATTTTTAGGATTCTTTAGTTTTCTTAGTTTTTCTTATGTTTTCTTGGTTTTAGTTTTTCTTAGTTAATTTCTCTTAAATTTAGAGTTCTTTCCTTTTTGGGAAGAACTAGTTATGTTTATGTTTTTGTAATATTTTAGCTTTTTGATTGATAAATGGGAGTGCAAATTAAAACGGAGTTTTTAATGACGAGGAATAAGCGTCGAAGTTACGTAAGGATTTTATTTTCTTTCTGAGTTATTTTTATCTTTATTCTTACATGTTATATTTAATTTGTCGTGGTTAAATTTAGCTGTCTTGTTAGTAAACATGATGTAATAATGGCGTTGCTATGCTTGCGAAATATTAAATAGGTAAAAATCTCTAAAATGAATTGATTTTATTTTTTATTCATGATTTTATATTAAGAATGTTAGAGAAATATATTATTTTTCATTCTGAAACTTAAACACGAAAATTAGATTTTAAGGTTTAGTTATCCGGATCGATTTAGAGTAGTGCTCTTTTATTTGATGAATACAAATCTTAGGTAGTTAGAGTGAAGCTCTATTTCAAAAGTTTTTATAAGAATTATTATCTGAAAATGTATTGACGACATGTTTTTCGGTAGTGATTTTAAAACTTGAAAGTTAGTACTTCGGATAACTAAATTCTTAGGTTTAATTTGGACATGCCTTGAATAAAGTTTAAATTGTCTAACCCATGCCAAAGATGGCATTTAAATGATTCGTTTTGATCTCTTAGAAAAAGAAATTAATTTAATTAACCAAAATTAGTTATCGGCACCCTTGTAGGTGTTAATTGATTTGTTTAGTTAACAAAGAAAATCTAACCCCATGAGGTGGTATTAAATACAAAAGGGAGAATCAATAAATATCGATTCATATATTTAATAACCTAAATATCTGACGGCGTAATTAAGCTTGGTTATTATATCAATACATCTTCACTATTTATAAAAGATAAAATTTGCCTGAATGTTTATTGAATCTATGTTTAATTTTACGTAAGTAGATTAAAAACACACAAAAACCCAAAAATATCGTGGCAGGGATGTTTAGGATTTAATTTAAGTTTTTAAAAGTTTGAATAATAAATTAAAAACCACATACATTCACTTGATCGACCTTGGGAGTATAATTATCATTTTCTACGAAATGATTAGGTGCACCTGAGAGTTACATAAATATAAACCAAAGTATTTGCGAGAATCAGCGATCTTATTTAAACCATCAATTTTAGCGTAGTTCTTTGGGGAAGGAATAGCATTTTTAATTTATTTATCAAAATTTTAAAAATATTTTTGTGTTGTAAATAATTGTGATTTTTTTTAAAAAATAAAAAATAATAAAAATTTAATCAAATTTCAAATTTCATAAGAAATAATAAAAAATAAAAAATAAAAAAAAATTAATTATAGCATAAATAGTAAAATAATTTAGAAATTTGAAATTTGAAGTAAAAAGTTTTTACCGTTCATGAATAGTAAAAAAAATTAACAAAAAAAAAGAAAATTTTTAAATAAAAATTGTACCGTGAATAACAAAATAATTTAGAAATTTAAAATTTGAATAAAAAAAATTACCGTTCATGAATAGTAAAAAAAATTAAAAAAAAACATTTCAAAAATTTTAAGTTAAAAAATAAAACAAATAAATAAATAAAAAAAAATAAAAAATAAAAAAAAAATTTAATTTTTTGAGTTTAATTTTTACTATTTTTTTATTTATTTTAAATCATAATTTTTTTTTCTTTTACCTTTTTCAATTTTTTTTATTATATTATTTTTTATTTTTCTTTCTTTAGCTATTTTTTTTTTCTTCTTGATTTTTAGTTAACTTACTTAACTTGGTTTTCTTTTACTAGCTTAATTAACTTAGATTTTTTTAACATGAACTTAGGTTTACTTAGAATTTTCATTAACTTAATTAACTTAGTTTTTTTTATTTTACTTCACTTAACTTAATTAGCTTAGATTTTTTTACTTATTAACTTAATTAACTTAGATTTTTTTAACTTAACTTAATTAACTTAGATTTTTTTAACTTAATTTAATTAACTTAGATTTGTTTTACTTGACTTAACTTAATTAACTTTTTTTTTAACTTAGATTTTCATTAACCCAGATTTTTACTTAGCTTAATTTAATTAACTTAATAGCGTGAAAAGTAAAGATCTAAGAGAGTTCAATACAGAAAGGCCCTTGGCCTTTAGTAAAATTTAGTCTTTCACGGGAACGTTGTTGTACAGGAGGATGGTTTTTAAGGTGCCTTTCTTGTAGCGAATTCTTTCACGGGGCTCTTGGTTAATCTTGATTATGTTATTTTTCTTAAAAACAAAAAAAACAAAAAACATAAATTAAAGCTAATAAAAAATTTTAAAGTTTTAATTATAATCTAAGGAGTTAGTTGCTTTGTTTGATCTAGGTACAATTTTGTTTTAATGACTTAATTATTTGATTTGTACCTAGATGTGGGTTATCTAAAAGCTCAAAGTATCTTTCTGGTTTTTAAGTACAAAAGAAATTTGAAAATCGATAGGGCATGAAAAAAGTATAGGTAGACAACCTTGTCTTACGAAGGTTTGATTGACTCAATGATGAGGGGACATTGAGTTTACTTAAAATGCAATCCCAAGTGCGTCTTGCTAAGGCGTTAAACTAGCTATTTGGATGGGTAACCCGTCATTTTAGGTAATTTTCTTTTATTTCTTTTATTTACTTAATTATTTCATTTAATTACATGTGAATAATTTTTAAATTGTTAAAACTAAAATTATTTGTTGAGATGTTAGAAGTTCGCGGCCGATAAATGTATACACTTTAATGATGAATATGATGGATGCACGCGCATTTTCGAATTCTCTTATGGCTTTCTCGAGAAATAGGTAATATTTCTTCTCTTTTCTCTTTATCTTTAATTCTGACGGTTGTTACATTGAGACGATGTAAGTTCTGTTGGAGGTCTTTGAAAAGTTACCATGCTTAATTAAAAAAAAAGTTTTAACAATTTAAAAATAAAAAAAAATTAAAAATAAAAATATATACTTTTTCATTTTTTTTATGTGTTTGGTTTTATTTCTATTTTGTGTGATTTAGTAATTTTTGGAATTAAAAAAATTCACAAAAATTTATCTTTTCTTTAAATCAAATTTAAGTAAATAGTTAAGTCTTTTGTACTGTTAGATTAATTTTTGAAAACATATCATGAAATATTTTGTAATTATTTTTGATAATTAGTTAGTTTTTGTCATAACTAGTATTTCTTGATAAGATGTGGAAATTATATTAAACCCAAAATCGGTGTTTATGAATTTTTTTAGTGGAGACTACCTTTGTGAGATATAATTTGAACCTAATTTCTTTTATTCAGAGTGAAATATATATTTTTCATACTCCAAACACATTTCTTATTTATTCAAATTTTTAGATGATCTATATAGGTATTAGCATTGAATGTATGAATTTTTTTTCTCATCTTAATAGAGTATCATATATTTTTTATTATTATTTTTGCTTAGATTAAATGATTTGAGTAGAAATTGATAGTATATGCTTATATCTCATTTATGCATGACTACTACAAAAACAAAAGACATATCTGGGTTACTAAACCAAGATCAAACGAAAAACCCACAAAATTAACCACTACTTAAAATCCAAAAAATGTCTGACAATCATGCATTGGGTTGACTTCTCTAAAAAATACACGTAATTGAAAAATATCTACAGAAAAAAAATAGAGAGATAAAAAATAGTATCATCATATCTATGACCCACGCGTTGCCTACAAAGTTGTGAGTACAAGCTATTTACAAAGAAAGATATAGGAAGTAATTCCCTAAAAAGTCATTGCAATTTCTTCATTTGTAAAAAGCATATATCTTGAAATTCTTTCTTAATGAGTTTGATTTATGCATGAAAATAATTTTTATATATGATATCTTTATAATTTATACATTTGATTCCTTTCATGAGATCAATGTTAAAATAACACTTTGAGCCTTTATTCTTTATACATATGCGAACATATTAGTTCATTTCTATACATCAACTCTTTTGCATATAAAATAGTATGAGTGTTTGAACCTATATGATTCAGTGTTTCGAGAGTATTGACTTGTGAGGAATAGAGTCTAAGCGAATTCTGATTCATGACACTGAAATTGGATGAAATTAAATTGATACATTTTTGACATGAAATATGAAAATGATTTTCGACTAATTATTATAATAAATCATGATTGTTTGAAGAGATTAAAATAACTTATGCTTGAGATTTTAATTATGATCTTAAAGGAGATTAAAAAGTATGAGACATTTTTGTGATATGTTGTTTTCTCTTATTCAAAAAAAAATTTAATTTTTGATTTTGTTGTAATTTTAATTTTTGATTTCTTTTTTATTGTTTTTTTTTATTTTTACATTTAGTTCAATGTTTGTGGGTATCATTACCGAAAACCCTCACGATACTCAAACTCGTCCACTAGGGCAACCTAGGGGTTTAAAAGCTTTTTGCATAGGCTAAATGCAACCGTGTCAATCCACGGAAGTGATTTAGGATAGTTTAATTTTTAGTTTTTATCGCTTCTCTTGCTAAGGGACTATGAAGGTTGGTTGGGGTTGTGATGAGTGCTCAAAAGTACTAAAATAACCATGATTTTATACATTAATTGATTAAAAATATATATATTTATATGTTTTATCATATATTTATATAAATTTGTCTTTTTAGAAATCCGCGAATTATTTTTATTGTTTTTCAGGTATTTTGGCTAAAAACGCAATTTAAAGACTTCGAGGAATACTTGAAGCAATACATCACAAATATATTAATAAAAAAGTGGGAAAATGTCGACAAACATGGAAAAATTGGACAAAATGGGTCGAAAAGGTCAAAAATGTCAAAAATACGATCGCGCGCGGCCTGGCCTTGAGGCCCCGTGCCAGCGCCGCGCCTTGGCCGCCAGCGTGTTGACATGTCTCCAACGCGCGCCCGGCTATCTGCAGCTAACGCCGGCCGCCCCTCCACACGCCTTCAAGCGTTTTCTACACCCCATTTTTCACGTGGCTGACCATTGTGACGTCATCTTGGCGTCATTGATGACCTTAGCATTTCCATTACACGTTTTTTTAATTTTTTAATATGTTTTTTAACATTTTTTTACTCATTTTTTCTCTCCATCCTCACCTATAAATACCCCCATTCCCTTCACTTCAAATAACACCTTCAAAACCTCCAAATACATTCTTTTCTCTCTTTTCTTAGATTTTTAGGATTCTTTAGTTTTTCTTAGTTTTTCTTATGTTTTCTTGGTTTTTAGTTTTTTCTTAGTTAATTTCTCTTAAATTTAGAGTTCTTTCCTTTTTGGGAAGAACTAGTTATGTTTATGTTTTTGTAATATTTTAGCTTTTTGATTCAATAAATGGGAGTGCAAATTAAAACGAGTTTTTAAAATGACGGGAATAGCGTCGAAGTTACGTAAGAATTTTATTTTCTTCTGATTATTTTTATGCTTTATTCTTACATGTTATATTTAATTTATGCAGTGGTTAAATTTAAGCTGCTTGGCTGTTTAGTAAACATGATGTAATAATGGCGTTGCTATGTTTTGCGAAATATTAAATAGGTAAAAATCTCTAAAATGAATTGATTTTATTTTTATTCATGATTTTATATTAAGAATGTTATAGAGAAATATATTATTTTTCATTACAAACTTAAACCTGAAAATTAGATTTTAAGGTTTAGTTATCGATGCGATTTAGAGTAGTGCTCTTTTATTTGATGGTATGATCGCTTAGGTAGTTAGGCGGCTTCTATTTCAAAAAGTTTTTATAAGAATTATTATCTGAAAATGTATTTAGCGACGTGTTTTCGGTAGTGATTTTAAAACTTGAAAGTTAGTACTCGGATAACTAAATTCTTAGGTTTAATTTGGACACCTTGAATAAAGTTTAAACTGTCTAACCCCACCAAAGGTGGCATTTAAATGGTTCATTTTCAATCTCTTAGAAAAAGGAATTAATTTAATTAACCAAATTATTTATTAACCCCACCCATAGGTGTTAATTGAGATGTTTAGTTAACAAAGAATATCTAACCCCACCAAAGGTGGTATTCATACAAAAAAGGGAGAATCAATAAATATCAATTCATATATTTAATAACCTAAATAATACGAGCAAGCATAATTAACTTAGTTATTATATCAATACATACTCCACTATTTATATAAGATAAAATTTGCATGAATGTTTATTGAATCTATGTTTAATTTTCTGTAAGTAGATTAAAAACACAAAAACCCCAAAATATCGTGACAGGATGTTTAGGATTTAATTTCGTTTTTAAAAGTTTGAATAATAAATTAAAAACCATATACATTCCTTCCTTAGATCGACCTTGGGAGTATAATTATCATTTTCTACGAAATGATTCGTGCACTTGCGAGAGTTTTATAAATATAAAACCAAAGTATTTGCGAGAATCGGCGATGCCTGTTTTCGCTCATTAGTAAACGACTAGAAGATGAGCCCCCACTATTCTTCAATTTAAATGAAAACCTATGTTCATAGTAGTCAACATCATTTGATTCTATAACTATGATCATTTAAGTCATAGAATTTATAAGCTTTACTATTCACAACATATCCTATGAATACACATTCGTATGTTCTACTAGTAAATTTATTTCTTTTAAGGATCAATGATCCTAACATAGACTAAACAATCTCAAGTTTTAAAATAAGTTAAGTTTCTTATTTTTTCAAAATTTCAGATGATGAAATTTTACTAGTAGATTTAGGCACTCTATTTAACACATAGCAAACAGTTAATAAAATTTCTCCCCACCAATGGGAAGCAGCACCAAAGTTTAATAAAATTGTAACTACTGATTTAGTAAAAGTTCTATTTTTTTCTTTCAGCTTTTCCATTCATTTCAGAAGAATAAGGTGCTGTTTTTTCATGAATGATTCCATGAGTTTTATAAAAATCATTGAAGATATTGGAATCATATTTAGTGCCTCTATCACTTCGAAACCTTTTTATTTTTCTGTTAAGTTGATTCTTAATTTCAGTCATAAATATTTTAAACATGTCAAACGCTTCACTTTTATTTTTCATTAGATATACATAAGTGTAATCTGAACAGTCATCTATAAAAGTTATAAAATAACGTTTTTCATTTCTTGTTAAATTTCCATCAAGTTCACATATGTCATAATGTAATAATTCTAAAGGTTCAGATTCTCTAACTACTGACTTATGTGAAGTTTTTGTTATTTTAGCTTGACTATAAAAGTCACATTTCTTTTTAAAATCATTCAAAGATAGTTTAGGAATTAGTTCTAAGCTACTCTTGTTCTTGATTATGCGTTTATTAACATGACAAAGTCTAGCATGCCAAATATTAAAGGAATTCAACATTCAATTTAAACATGGCATTAGTAGCGTACCCTTTTCCCAACAAAAAATATTATTTTTAGTTATTGTATATAAATCAGCTCCTATAGTTTGAGTAAACCCAGCTTTGTAAAGAAGATATCCTGAAACTAAGTTATTTCTCATCTCTGGAGTATGCAAGACATCTTTCAAGATGATAGTCTTTCCAAAGGTAAACTTTAATTCCACCTCACCAGTACCAACAACTTTAGTGGAGTGGGAGTCACCCAACAACACTTTCTTATCCTCAGACTCAGAGTAGGACTTGAACATGTCTCGATTATAGTGAACATGGCGAGAAGTACCAGTGTCCACCCAACACCCCTCGGATCCATCAACAAAATTGACTTCAGAAATCATAGCAATAAGTTGATCTTCGGTAAGGTTCGCCTACGTGGCAGGACGATTCCTGTTCCGGCAGTTCCTGGCCAAGTGGCCAGGTCTGTTACAACTTTAACACATGAATGTGTTATTCCTTAAGGGGGTTAAGGTCTATTCTGGAGAGGATAGTTTTTGTTTCTATTTTGGTGGTTCCGATTTTGGTTATTATTATGATTATGAGTTTTCATATTTCTACCTTTAGGTTTCAAAATTGCAGATGAGGGTTTCTTATTGGTACTGTTGTTTGAGACAACGAGTACTTCATCTCTTTGGTCTTATTTTCGGACTTCTTCTTCTATTCTTAAACTAGTTATAAGACTTTCTAAAGAAAATTTCTTAGTTTTATGTCTAAGTGTATTCTTAAAATCTTTCTAAGCATGGGGTAATTTATCTATAATAACAACTACTTGAAATTGTTCAATTAAAGTCATACCTTCAAAAGTTATTTCGTGTGCTATCTTCTGCAGTTCGTGTGATTGAGCTTCCACAAATTTTTCATCAATCATTTGATACTTCATGTATCTACTGACATCATACTTCTTAGTTCCAGCTTTCTGAGTATCATACTTCTTTTGAAGTACTTCCCAAATTTCCTTAACAGACTTTATCAAAATTATAATAGTCATACAAGTCATTAGCTAATCCATTAAGAATAAAAAAAAAATTTGCATAGAAAATAATTTTCTATCCATGTGTTTAAATCCTTTATTGTAGCTTCAGTATGAGAATTAGGCAGTGTTGGTTTTTCAATAATAAAAACAAAAGCGACATTTTACATGGTTAAGAAGAATAACATTTTTTTGTCTCCATTTTTAAAGTGTAGTTCTTCAAAACGAAATGTTTTGTTAAGATCAGCAGTTAACATTTCAGTAGACATGGCAGATAGAATTCGTCTTAAAATTGTTGGAACAAATATGTGAAAAAACTATGTAAGAACAATATTACCGATATACTGAAATATACTGCTTGGGTTGAGTCGCAGACTAGGTCACTCTCTTTAAAACGTTTCGCGGATCTGCCCAAACTTGTGCAAGCAAACACAGCCTCGTCGTCCCCAGGATAAAACAGTCTAGAATCTTTTTCTGTCTCGAAACTTCACTGCACTGATGAAGTTCGGAATGCTATACCTCTCAAATATTTATGTTGCTCGGAAATCTAAGAAAACAATTCTGATTTTTTTTTTCTTTGATTTTGCTATGAAAACCGTAGAACTGTTTTTTGAATTGTTAAGTTATATTCTAAACTGAGGGTTATTGTCCCTTTTTATAGTGGAAAAAATGTGTAACGGTCATATAATTATGAAAATAACGGACACATAATTATTAAAATAATGGTCATAAAAGTAACGGTCACATAATTATGAGAATAACGGTTATAAAATTAACGGCCACATAATTATGAAAATAACGGTCATAAAAATAACGATCACATAATTATAAGAATAACGGTCATAAAATTAATGGCCACATAATTATGAAAATAACGGTCACATAATTATGAAAATAACGGTCATAAAAATAATAACCATATAATTATAAAAATGACAGTTACATAATTTATGAAATAATGGTCATAAAATAATAAAAAATATTTTTTTATTTAAATTTATTTCCAACAGATATTAAATAATACATGAGATGAAATAAAAAAAAATCCAATTTACATATCCAACTAGAACCTATGTTCACGTAATCGATCATATTAACCGACCAGACAAATCTTTTACTGATAATATCATAATATATGCAAGGCAGCTTTAGAATAGCAACAATAAATTATCTGTTTTTATTTATTTTATTTTATTTTCCATACATTAATGACTCTTTCGCAATTAAACAGTTCGAATTTCCAATTTTTAGACGCTTCGTCAGTATCATGTTATTCATTTCTTTTAGACCTTATTTAAACAATGATCACCGGAATGACATTAAACAACGTCAAGCAAGCTCCAACAGTACTGTAACAATGTGCTCATGTCATGGATCAAAATATCCATAATAATATTGTATATATTACTTGGTATTTTCATTTACGAAAAGGGTACAAAAAATATACGACCATTTTTTTTTATAAATTCTTGAGATAAATAACAACCCTAACACTTAAAAAACTCATAGCAACAAAATTAACAACCCCTACTCTAGCCCATATCCCTCCTGATTGAAAAATGTGTTATTTTTGTTGTATTGAGTTTAGGGGTGACTATTTATGTAATTTTTCTTAAAATTTTATTTTAATGTTTATAATTTTTTACACAAGTTTTCATCAATATAAATAATATTCTCTATATTTTCATAAAATTAAACCATATATATTTATGTAAATACCGAATTGGTTAAGGTGTACATCTATCCACATTTGGCTCAAAGGTCAGAAGTTTTATTATCATTTCATATATAAACTGTCGAGCAATGGGTTTTGATTCCCAGTCATAAACCTGTGACTTATAAAATAAATCATGAGTACACTAAATGTTCAGAATGCAATTCCACCTTTTCTCTTTCAAATCTGTTTCTTAGTAGATACCTCAGTCTCCGAACCTGTGCAGTGAACATAATGTCAAAAACTCTCGTAAGGAGGATAAGGATGGATAATGATATGTATTAAGGGCACGTTTCATGTTTCATACACCGTTATTGGATAAGTTAAATATAAATATATTAAATATAACTCTATTAAATTATATTGTAATTAATCTGTATAATATTTGATGATAAGTTGTATAATATAATTAAACAAAATTGATTATAAATATTTTAATAAAATAATTTTTTATTATGAAATTTATTTAAATCAATATTTATTCTATTTTTATTACATTTTAAAATAAAAAATATATTATTTTTAATTTAAGATAAATGAAAAAATCAAGATACATAATTTTATAATTAAGATTCAAACAGACTAAGTTAAGTGTTAAGTACAATTTAGACTCACTACTTGTTTAAACATATGGATTGGTTTGGAACACGACCCACAAATAACCTAAGCATCAAACATGTTAACCTAAGGAGGCCCAGTTTGTATATGCACTTATAATGATATTCATAGGATGCCCTTATCTATGCATAATAACTTTAAGTATTGGAAGGTTGATAACCAAATCGAACCATAAAGTGATTAACCTCAAGATTAGATTGCGTTTTTACATTTGTATCCTCCTACCATATTCCGATGTGTATCCTTATATGATTAACATGTGTACATATAATATGTATATATATATATACGGACCTTATAGGAGATCAACACACTCTTTCAATTTTCTGACCTCTTTCTAGTCTCTCTATCTAAAAATCGAATCATTATAACATTTTGACGTCTACCGAAGGGCTTAGGATTTGAAGTTCAAACCTTAGCTTTTAGTCCCTTATTTTTAAGGATTCACCTCATGTTTTGAGGGAGGAAACTCATAAGCAAGATCCCCTCATTGTGTTCTTTAGTATTCACGTCCATCATGGTAGGAATGCAAACTAAGGAAAATTTGAGACTAGTTAAAGAAATAGCATCTTCGTCACATAACCATACCTTGTCATCCCATGAGGAGGCTCGAGCTGATATCGACCTCCATCAAGATTTGACGTGCCAACTTCTTGAGTTAAAAAGATAGCTCAAAGGGATCCGGCAAGAAAACAGAATATTGTGCTAGCAGTAAGGCCTAGGCATTTTGACAGGTTAAGCCATTAATCTAGTTTGTGTGTTTAGGCCGACACTTGTAGTAAATGAGCCTACCCTAGTTGAAAACATAGCAGAGGGCGACCCTCCTCCCAATGCAATAGAGCTCAATAATGAGCAATTGTTGCAAAAGTGAAAGAGCTGGGAGGCACGCTTCCATGCATTAGAGGAAACAAATAGAAAGAAAGATCAGACCATGGTAGGATAAGAGCAAGGGATACTATGATGTGGACATGGATTGTCAACAATTGTGTGTCTCCCCTTTTCTAACAAAATAGAGAGAAATGAGCCTCTAACCAAGTTTAGTCCTCCTAGGTGTCCAGATTACCAAGGCATGAAGGATCCGATAACTCATGTCTAACATTTCAAGACGGTTATGCCCCTGGGAGCCTCAATCAAGCCTAGAGAGATGTCATGATATGCAAACTGTTAGCTGCCACTTTATGTGAAGGCGTACAATAGTGGTTTAATAAATTGGCACCCCATACCATAACCTTTTTTCTCTCAATTTTCCATGTTGTTCATCACCAACTATGCCTGCATCAAGCCTTTAAAGAAAGAATCTCACCACCTTTTTTCGATCACCCAAGGAAGTGGAAAGTCCATTGAGGAATACATGAGAAGGTTCGGGAAAGAAAGCTAGAAATAACAGAATGCCTTACTTTATTGCGATAGAAGCTTTCGAATGAGGTCTATTAAGGAATTCCAATTTATTTGTAGAATTAACCAAAACAATTTCCTAGACGATGGAGGAAGCTAGAGAAGCGAGAAAGTTTGTTAATTTGGAAAGGGAGTTAGGGTTGGACATAAACAAAAAGGTTGTTGTAGAATTTGCACCAGAGAAGGAAATGAGGAGAATAAGCCCAAACAGATCAAACTAAGAAAAAATGATTAACAAAAACAAACGCTTTGCTCCAAAACACAATGTGAGTGGTTAATGGCGTAAAAATATGGGGCATTGGGGTAGTTCATCATCCCTTTTTAAGGATCCACCTTTGAGATTGAGTCTAACTCAAGTTGTGTTAAGGATAGAGAATGAGAAAATGTCAAGTGGCCACAAAAAATGAAACCATTTCTTAAGGACATATCTAAGTGGTGTGCCTTTCACAAAGATATAGGCCACAATACGCCAGATTGTAGACATCTGAAGAAAGAATAGAAGATTTGTTGTCCATGGGGTATTTAGGTGAACCCATAGGAAGCAATAGCAAAAGAGTTGATCGACAGCCTAAACGCGAAACAATGAAGCTACCTACTCTACCAGGTAGCGTGATAAGCCCATATAATGAGGCTAATATAAGGACCATGAATATTATACATGAAGGACCTTGACTCATTGTGAACTCCATTAATTCGCACAAAAGATACATTAGAAACTTGCACGGTTTATCGTGTGTTTATAATTTGTATAAAGGGATGTCCTCTGCTACAATCACCTTTTCCAAGAAGGATGAGGCCTCACCTCCCCATAAAGACCTTTTGGTAATCACCTTACGAATAGGATCTTGCGATGTCTGCTGAATCATGATTGATACTAGGATCTCCGTCAACCTTCCTTTTCTGTTGATAATGAAGGTTTTAGGTATAAAGGAATGTGCCATCATGAAGAGAGTGGTATCCCTAGTGGGATTCAATAGTAACACTACCAATACAGTTGGAATCGTGATCGGTCATGGCGATGGGATCTAAGCCCATTACAATGCCATTCTAGATAGATCATGGATACATAAGATGAAAGAAGTTTCATCTACTTTCCACCAATTCATCAAATACCCAACCAAAGAAGGCATAAAAGAGATAAGGGGGACCAAGAAAAGGCTAGAGGTTATTACAATGCTACAATGAAGGAGGTGATTGATAAGTAGAACTGGCATCGAGTTAACAATATCGATCCTATAAATACTTTGGTTTTATATTTATAAAACTCTCGCAAGTGCATAAATCATCTTATAGAAAATAACAAGTATACTTCCAAAGTCAATCTAAAAAAATAATATATGTGGCAACCCTGCTTTGAAGCCACACCAATAACATATAAGCAATAAACTCCATAGTGCCTGCAAAAACAAAAGAAAAGGGTGTTAGATTTTAAAGGCTCGGTCTAAACAAAGAATGAGCTATTACAAGTAAGCTCAAGGTTAGTTCACCATCGTGAAGGATAACTTCAAACCTCCCCCCAAAGTCTGTGGAAGGGGTCTTGTGCTTCGTGGATGCGTGAGGTTTAAGGATTATCCTATAGGATGGCTCCTCTAAGCCCCGTTTCATTAACTCACAGGCAACAAAGCGCGAGATATTCAATAATTTCCTCTATTAGGTTTTATCTGGTAGATAGTTCTTAATATCGACCAATCTTTGTTTAGCCTCCGGCCTCAAGGTTGTGATAAAGGAACCCATATTCCTTATCAACAGTTTGGTGTCAACCCAGGTACTCCTTATCAACCTCATATCACTATCTGGCGTTTCCTACCGACCAGACACATAAATAAAGTACTACTTCTAGTTCTTCTCGTTCTTGGGAAGGATCATGTTTAAGCCCCGATTTTACTTGATTGACATAAAGACCATCCTCGTGATTGTGGGATTTTGCTTTAATACATATGTTTCATTGAACTTAGACATTTCTAACTCGACCCCGAGCTCTCTACATATGAGAGTAAGACAAAGTAGGTACTTCCATTTATTTGACATCAGTTGACCTAGCACAAACTACGTTCTGGCCAAGAACTTCCTTATGAAAGAGTATAATGGGAATCTGACCCATAACCTCTAACCATAAGGCCTTTTCATGAAAGGCTTTCCACCCAACTAGAGGTGGATTGCTATCCAGAATACCTGGCATGAGGATCATTATCTAAACCGAAGAAGGAATATCGTACATCTTCCTTAGCCCATCCTCGTCTTGGGGAGAAAAACCATTGGATTTGACCTTAGCCTCCCAACCTTTGGTTCATCGGTGCCTTTTCTCTTGGATTTTTTTCTCCATGAACTAAAGACCAATATCTGGGTATGAGGCATATTCAACCTAATTGTTGGTGTTGTCTATAAGCGAGACGTAAATGTAGAGGGAGGAAGCTTAAACATTTCCTTTTCACTTTAGGTGTTCCCTTCATAAACGGACCCTGATGTATTACTTTCTACTTGACCTGAATAGCTGGGGTATTGAAGGCTCTCTCAAGACAAAGAGCCCACGGAGCACGAGGGCAAGACTACGTTGCCAGTAGCCCGCGACGATAACTCTATGCATGGTATGGTACGAAGAGATATAAGTTACCTAAGGACGAGTTTTCAAAGTAAAAGATGAATGAATTTAGAAACTGTCCTGAAAAGAAATCATAAAAACTCTTAGACTAAATAATTGATCCCTAAAAACCCAAGCAAAAGTAAGTACATGTTGAACTATTTTTCTTACCACTCTAGAAAAAAGGTTATATGGTGCGAGCTGAAAAAGATAGAGCGTTTTTGTTCTAATTTCTGTTCAATATCCTAAAAATGATTAAATGAATAACGCATTGGCTCTTCCTTATATAGAGGTACAAATCTTCTCTCTCTAATTAACTAACAAGCATTTATTAGGACACATTGAACATTTCAAATTCATTGCTCGATTGCAACTCTTCCACTAAAGTTGAAGAATTGCACTGAAAGAGTAAAGGGACTCGATGTTTGAACATATGGATTGGCCTGGAGCCTAACCAACAAACAACCCAAGCATCAGATGTGTTAACCTAGGAAGGCCCAGTTTATACCCGCACTCACAACAATACTCATTGGGCATCCCTGCTTATGCATAGTAACTTTGGGTATTAGAAGACCGACCACCAGATCGAGTCATAAAGTAGTCGACCTCAAAATTAGATTGTGTTTTTACATATGTATCCTCTTGACATGTTGCTGCGTGTATCCCTATATGATCAACACATATATGTGTAATATTCTATATATATATATATATATAGACCTCATAGAAGATCCACACTCTTTCAATTCTCTGACCTTTCTAGTTTCTCTCTCTAAAAATCGGATTATCTTAACAATGCTAAATTTTTACATAATCATACTATTTTTATACTATACATACCATCTAATTTCATAACTAAACGCATAACTATATAAAAATTATACAATCAGGTGTAATAAACATACCATAAAAGCACTCACATTGCACTAATCCTCTTGGATGATGATCCTCTTCTTAAATTCAGTAAAGCTTTCCTCGATGTGTAAGCCAACGACGTGTAAGCCTTAACAAGTTCCTCTTTAATCATGAAAAGTACAGATGCTGCAAAAACACTCTGTACAATCTTTGTACTCATTCCCTTGTAAAAGCCTGGTAACCCTTCATATCGGATCATCTTGATTATTGCATCAAATGTACCTGATTTTCAAAATTAATAACCATCACTTATTTGCATAAGATGTTGTGTTCTCTAAGTCTAAAGAAGTTAAATTACACTTCTCTTGCATGGTAGTAACTTACAATTTACATGTAGAACCAGATGAAATAATTGTTCCAAAAAAAAAAGAACCACCAAAAATGAAAAGAAATGAAATGAAATAATCTATGGGTCATACGATGTGTGGTCAGAGTTTTGATAATTAAAACGGTGATTATAAGATATTCTTCCATTTTCTTGTGTGTTTTTATGAGTCAAGAAGAGAGACAAGGAAACAGAAAAACCCGTCGGATAGAAGCTTAGTGGATATCCAATCCACATATGGATCAACTGATCAATCATATCAACTTTGCAAAAACTGATTTGGATATTGACTGATTGAAGATGGAAAGATGTAATTTAAAATATATATATATATATCAAAATATCAACGGATCAACTTATCAAATTTTGGATATCAATTGATACATTGATCAAATTACAGGACTAATCTATTCTAACAACTTTGAAAACAGATCGAATTGGTTCTGATCTAATCCATCGTCATCCCTAAAAGGAGAAATATTGTTTACACACATTTATAAGAAATGAAGGGTTAAGAAACTAAACTCATGTTTAAGACGTGAACAACCTATATAACTAAGAAAACAAACCTGAATATCTTAATGAAACATTTCCACCAATCTCCTGCTTTGCTTGCAACCTTGACTGCATTTGTTAACATGAAACAATGACAGGCTTTAATGGCGTGCTTTGTCGATGTAAACCAAAATAAAAATAAAAACTAAGATACCAATGAGCAAACTCAAACAGAGTGAGTTTCATTTCGTACTCTCTCTCTTTCTCTCTCTATATATATATATAGAAAAAGAAGAAGATGAAGTGTGTATTCATACAATTAAAAAACGTGCAAGCCGATAATACATAGTTATATTACAAAACTTAAAACTTGAGAACTACCGTTTTATAGTTTCAAAACCTTAATACTCTCTCTCTCTATATATATATATATATATAGAAAAAGAAGAAGAAGATAAAGTGTGTATTTATACAATTAAAAAACGTGCAAGCCGATAACACATAGTTATATTACAAAACTTAAAACTTGAGAACAACTACCGTTTTATAGTTTCAAAACCTCTCTCTCTCTTTCTCTCTCTCTCTCAAAATTGTTATGGACAACAATATTAATGTTGAACATTCCTAGATGCAAAAGAAATAAGAAATCCACCTGAATAGGTGAAAACTAGTTCAGACAGCTAAGTCTTGTGAAAAGCCAACTACTGCTATACTTTTACCTTGACAACTAGCAATGGGTAAGTAGTGACAGTTGCTCCAAGTTTTGCCAAGGCCCCTAATAAGAAAACCTATACACAATAAAGAATATTAAGATGAGTAAGAATGATACAGAAAAGCATCAATCAATCAATACTTGGACCTCCACAGCACGATGGCCCTATTAAAAACTGAATCAGGTAGAAACAAACTCATGAAAACTTTTACAGTTCTATCATTGTGGGTCAGTCATTTACTGCTTTACCTCTAAAGCGGTTATGGTTTTTGATCCCTGCTTGTTAGCAGCACGTTTTGCCCTTAGCCGCTTCAGTGAACTCTCATAAATCATGAACTGTATAGATGGATTGCACACCTGCAGAAAAACTACACATTATGCCACGAGAAATTACACATCTAAATTTAAACATTATGCCATGTGTAACTTGTAAATCTAAATTTACACATTTCGCTACTAGTTACTTGCACATCTAAACTTACTTAAATCATAAACAACTAACCATAATCAGTGTTGGAATGATGCCCTTCCAGAATCCAGTAACTCCTGATTCAGTATAAACCTCATGTGCCTAATAAAAGTATATAAATAAAGGCAACAACATCAATATGATGATAATGTTCGTATAAGGACGACTATGATGATAAATATGTGGAATAAAAATCTATGTGGCTTAGTGAATAAGGGGAACGGAGCGAAGAGTGAGACAGAGAGTTTCCTCTCTGTGAGAACTTTCTCTAGCTATTGGCATTCATAAGGTAAAAAAATATAAAGATGAATTGACAATCAAAATACAATGAAATGAAAATGTATGGACAGAAAAATAAATGGAAAACTAACTGCCTGCAGAGTTCCATACGGACAAGGTTTTAGTGAAGCAAGCTCGGCCAATTTATCTTGCAGGTTCAAACTAATCAAATGGCTTTCAGAAGCTTCCTTCAGTAAAGCTTCTTTTCTTTCCTCGATAATTTTTCTTTCTGCTTGAGTTTGTGTCTGAAAAGATACCAGTATAGGGACACAATTACAATAAATCGTAAGAAAGACTAGCAAAGAGTTTAAGCAATGCAAAATTTGTAAAACACCATTAGCAACCTAAGCTATCACAGAAATTGTTGGCAGCGGTTGTTACACTAGGAAAAGGGAAAATGAATGCAAACTGTACACATGTACTTAAGATACCTGCATTCGAGTCACTAGAACCCATATTGGATTTGTCAGCAATACATTCAAAGAACTGCAAAAAGAGAAATCTTTAGTTAAATTAAACTTAGACATGGCAGGTCTACCTTCATCTCATATAATTAATATTTTTTGCCTGCCACAAACATAACAATCAGACAGCAATATAATATGTTCAGCAAAACTCTCGGACAAGCATCTAAAGTCTCTCAAGATACCTATTCAAAAGAAAGGTAGTATAAAACTAAAATCATGAAATAGAAAAACTATATCCCACCCTAGTCAAGAAGCTATGATCGAAGGCTGAGGTGCAATGTATTCTTATCTATTCATTCGATTGTAAGGATGGACCCAACGCATGGCCTGGGTGGCCAGTACTTGAGAAAAATGCTTTATTGTCTTGATAAATATGTAAAATGCTAAAATACTATAGGACGAAATGATACTTTTGCACCATAGCTCTATTTTTTCAATTCATATCCCACATTTATGCTTCTAGTTTTTAATACAAAATGTAAAACATGATGCGCCATTAATTAATTGAAAAAACAACTAAATGAATAAGGAAGAAAATCTAAGATAATTAAACTTAGTGTTTCAAATTCATGTTATATTAACCATATTCCAATTAAATTAAATATTAAATATTGATATAATTAAAAAACAATTATCAATATGTCTAATATGTAAAGAAAATATATATTAACTATTAAAATTTTTTGGTAGTAAAGGATCAAGAATTACAACTTAAATATAGTTTTATTCAAGAATCATACGAAAAATTCATTAGTATTGATTATTTATTAAAAAAAACATAAATTAAATGTACCTTATACTTCTATAATAATACATAAAATTTTAGAATATAGTAAAACAATACCAAAATCATGTATATAATATTTTATTTTATATGCAGATATAATTTAAAATATTTACTATACTATTTATTTTAAAGTATTGATAAACATATTGACTCCGGCCCCCTAAGACTTAGATCCGGATTCCGTCCCTGTTCGGTTGGCTCAAGAAAATTACGTTAACCTAAGTCCTCTAATGACTTGGGCTTCCGCAAATTGCAATCTTGTTTCTTAAAAAAAAAATAGCAAAGTCTACAAAGAATTTTCAGCTAGATACGGTAACAGAGTTGATCATAATATGCTGCTAGTGCTTGATGTGGTGACTGTTATGTGTTCAGATGTAACTAATGGCAGCCGAGTTTAATGGATCGTTTCATTTCTAATGAAAAGGGAGAGAGAAAAAGAGTGAGAAGGCCATTGATCAAACAGTATAAATTTCAGGAGTAACAAGAATGGATCCATTACCCAGCAATAGCTGCCACAAGAAGCCACGAAAACATACCAACAGTACCATCACCAAGCCCTTTCTTTTTACGGGCAGCTGCAATTACCTCAGCTTTATTTTTGAAAATCTGATAAAAATAGTAATAGATACCCTGAAAATAATGATAACAATGAAAGTTTTACTGGAAGAGTAAATGAAGACCGAAGCAAAACTAGAACATATCATTTGCCAGTAAAAATGAAAGTTTCCAATTTTAATCGAATTACAATAGTAGTTATTAGTACAACAACTTTAAAATAAAATAAAATAAATAAATAAAACAATGAACGGTTAAGAGAATTAGAAGAAGAGAAACCTGAGAAGCAGCAGTTCCGAAAAGAGACGGCTTCAGACCACTGTAAAGTCCTCCCCAACCTTCAGTTCTTATGACCTGACTTGAAATTCAGCAACGAAACAAAACCCACAAGTCCACAACAAAATTGACCAGCAATGAGCAAAAAAGCACCAACAAGGGGAAAAAATGATGATATGAGTAATTGGAAAAACAACCTGTATGATTTGACGAAGAGCTCCAGAAGTAGGTGGAGGCTTATCGGAATTGGAATTTTGCAGGCCTTTTTTGGCGCGTCTTTCAGTTTGTTGGCGCGTATTTACCTAATTTAGTTAAAAGAGAATTTTTTACAAATTTTAATGAAATTAAAGACAAGAATAGTAAATAGAGAGAAAGAGAAAGGAAATAATAGAAATATGAATGAGAAGATAACCGTTTGAAGAGGGTAAGTAATGATTTGAGCGATGATACCACCTCCAGCGCCAGCCAACCCATTGGCTACTGCGTTTGAGCTTGACATTCTTTTCTTCTTCTTCCTCTTCCTCTGTCTTTTCTACTTCGATTTTTCTCTCTACCCAACTTTCCTGGAAATTTAAAGCTCGTGCGCTCAGTTTATCACTGTTTATAGTATTTTAATTTCCGATAAAATGAATTTTCTGTTCATCTGAGTCTCTATGATACGGTCCGATGACTTTCGTTGCTCTTTTATTCTATTTATATTATATTATATTTTCCTCTTATTTTCTTTGCGTTTGGTCCGTCACTCGAATCCGGTGCTATAACTTGGTAATTGCAGTTTTAACGTTATGTTTGGCGGGTAATTAATCTTGAAGAATGGACTGTTTTTGACCTAAGTTGCTTATTTTTAATAAATTGAACGATTTTTTCTCACTAATAACAATTTATAATTGTATATTAAATTATATAATTAAAAAAATAAAAAAAAATCATTCTTTTATAACTTTAATAAAATAAGATCAAATAAATCACATTAATAAATTTGAGTATCTCACCTACCAATAATTAAAGTTATGATTATACATAAAAATTTAATGATTTTTTATCAAAAATAAATATCACCAATAAAATGTGTGGTGTAGATGTTGTTATAATACCGAAAATATTGTTAACCAAAAGCAAACATATATTAATATTATTTTTATATATATATAATTACATAAAATATACTTTTAATATTAAAATACATACAACTTGAAATAATTATATTGAATTTTTCTATTGTTATTTTTCTATTTAATATTTTACTTATAAACATGTACTAAATAATTAAAAAATAAAAATTAATATAAATATCAATATTTTAAATAATATAGTAGAATAAAATTATGTTAATATTTAATTTTTTAAATTAAATATATTTTTAATAAATGTTAAAAAATAATAATCGTGATTAAATCGTAAAAAAATTATTATTCATTCATAACTGACGGTTATTATCCGAATATATTCAAAATTGATATCGAGTGATTATAGTTATTAGCATAACTGTTTCCACTCATCCCCATGCTTATACTGAATAACTAATGACCCCATCGGAGCTCCACAACCTCATCGGTTCTTCAACAGCCACAATCGATGACCTCATCGGAGCTTTGATGGATGTAAGATATTACATAGAAAGATACAAGTAAATATAATAAATTATACCTAGTAAGTTATTGAAAATATGATACATATAATATATTACATACAAATATATTTGTTACATCAAATAGGTCACCGAAACTCCAATGGATCATTGATAATAATAGCCACAACTCTAGTGGGCTATTGGACATGATTGAGATCTAACTTTATTTTTACTTTATTAAATTATATTGTAAGAATATTTTGTATTTATAAATATAAACCTGTGAATTTTGGAACGAAATTTTGATTGTTTGAGAAAATTAATTAAGAAAATGATTTATATTATATCAATATTCTCACTTTTCAATGTTGGCTAATGGATTTTACAAGAGTCATTTAAGGCAACCTTTTTTTTAAAATAATACTAGGGTTTTTGTTTGAAATCTTGATGCCAATTTTTATTTTCTTTAACACATTAAAAATAAGAATATATATATATATATATATATATATATATATATATAAAAAAATGATTTATATTACAATTGAAACACAAACTCAATTCCTTAATTGGCTCCTTATGTTAAGTGAGTCTCAAATTTCTCATTTTGTCCTATTCATTAGAACTTATTTTAATTAAAACTTGACAACCTATCTCAATTATGATCAATAATATGTAATAAAATGATGATCTATACTAAATATCAATAAAAATCTATATTTTTTAAATAATATTTTTCATTCTTATATTTATGTTTCATTCGATAATGATGATACAATTATTTAGGCTGTTATTTATAGAAGTAATAGGTTTAGTGCTAAAAAGGAACAAAAATGGTTGGCAAACTTTAACTAGATGTTACTTATACAATATTTGATCATGAATTTCTATTACAATTTGAAATCTACATTTAATACTCTCTAATCCATGTCATTCTTATCAACCAATCAAATGATAGCATAACATGTCCAAGTCTTCCATGCAAGTAAGAAATTTACCAGTCTTTACATGTTATTGTTTTGACACCACTTTAGTCCTTTCGTAAGTCATTGCCTTATTGATAAAACTTTAGTACAAGCTACCCAAGTACTATATACTTGAATGAAAAGCCTTATCATTCCTTTGAATCTCTACTGTAATACTATACAGAATGAACTATTGTGCAAGTTTCACTTCAACTACTTTCCTTACATCCTGCCTTAAACTTCACGCACACAAGAGATGCAAAGTTTGTTTCTCAAAAAGATAAATGGTTCAAGTGACAATGGTTTTGTGAAGATATCTGTAGTTTTATCATAGAAGGATACATAGGCAATCACAAGTTCCTTTTTAAATATCTTGTCCCTTACAAAGTGACAATCAAGCTCTATATGCTTAGTTTTGGAGTGGAGTATGGGATTTACAAAAAGAACCACAACACTTGTATTGTTACACCATATGATTGGTAGTCGAGAAATGGTTACATAAAGTTCATTTAGAACATATTACACCCAGGCAACTTCAATAGAAATAGATGTTAGATACCTATATTTTACCTTTATACTCAATTTGGAAATCGTGGTCTGTTTATGAGCTGACTATAACATAAGATTGGCACCTAAATAGATGCACATACCAAAGGTTGATCTTCTTGATTCTGGACAGAATGCCCAATTTGAGTCAATAAATCCATTTGCCAAGAAGCTTTGTGGTGGTTTAAATGTGAAGTAGTACTTGATAGTTCCATTAGTATATCGAAGTATTTGTTTGATAATTTCCCAATGACTTGCTTTTGGGTTGATCTTGAACAAATAAACTTTATTTACTAAAAGGCTAACTCTGATATTGTAATTGTTTCATATTATAGTCCACCAATGATACTTTTGTACAATACAACATTCTCAAATGCATTATTATCAATCATAGACAAATTTGTGCTTGTCATCATGGGTGTAATAATTGCCTTTGTTTTAGTCATTTGAGCCTTATGTAGAATTAAATGCAAGTATTTTGACTACTTTAAGATGATATGGACATCTTGTTGTTTGCACACTTCAATTCCTAAGAAATATTGCATTTTATCCATGTCTTTCAAGGCAAACTTAGCACTTAACAGTTTAATAAAATCATTAATTTTGATAGGATCAAAACCTATGATGATCATGCCATCCACATAAACAAGAACATAGATTCTATAAGCCACAATTACAAGGGTAAACATAGAATCATCTACTTTTGATCTCACAAATCCAAATGAGAGTAAGGAGTCACTTAACGTATCAAACCAAGCCCTTGGGGCCTATTTTAAATAATAAAGAGATTTGAGTAGTTTATAGACATAATTAGGATGCGTTTTATCAATAAAGCCTTGTAGTGGTTGCATGTACACTTCTTCAAGTAAAGTACCATTTAGGAAGGCATTGATCCACCAAAGATTTAAGGCAATAATGATTATCATTCTTACAGTTCCATGTTTCACTACTAGATTGAATGTTTTAACAAAATCAAGCCTTGCGACTTGCAAGCCTTTCGCAACCAATCTGGATTTAAGTTTTTCGTTGATGCCATAAACAAGTTCTTTTATCCTAAATAGCCATTTATTTGCAATGATTTGTCTTCCCTTGGGACAAGGAACTAATTCCCAAGTTTTGTTTTTCATAAGAGCATCATATTCTTCTTTCATAGATTTGAACCAAGTTTTATTAGTTGAGGCTCCTTCAATAGTTTTTGGAAGTTCAATATTCAATAATGTAAGAAAACTCTTTGGATTATGTATGCTACTTTTTTTCCCTTGTTAGCATACGGTGTGAATTTAAGATGGGTTAAGAGGATGGGTTAGTGGTTGTGATTGTCTGGTCTAGTAAAGAAGAAGAGTCAAGTTCACAAGTGGGAATAGGAATAGGTTGTGTTTGAGATCTTTTGGTTTGTTTGTATTAGATGAACAAGGATTACTGGGTATTATTGCAAGATCAAGAAAGTTAAATTTGGAAGTGTTGGATAAACTGAAAATGGTGAGGCTGCTTAAGATGGTGTGTAATTGATAGGTTTTTGGCTTTTTCTTCAAATGGAAAATTGTTTTCATCAAACATGACATGCCTCGAAATAAGTAGTTTTCCACTTGAGTTAAGCATTTATAACCCTTGTGAAAGGGACTATACCTAATAAAAGTGCATGACCTAGATTTATAAGCAGATTTATGATTTTTATAGGGCCTATTAAGTGGAAAGCATTTGCAACCATATGTTTTAAATGATCATTTGGTTTGACAAAAAATAATACCTTAAATGGATTGGCATTGTTAAGTTCCAAGCTAGGTACCTATTGTTGTCTCTTTTAGGAGAACATAAAATGTGCAAGTATACACGGTCACAAGTAATAAGATTTGTAAGTAAAGTATCGTTCCCACGGAGATTTGTTACTACAATTTGTTGAGTACTAAAATTATTTCGCTCTGATTTTATCCAAAACTATCGTTGATTTGGGAAAAAAGTGTAAAGAAAAGAGTTTTAATAACAAAATAAAAGAAATCTAAGATTGCAATTTTTCACCAAATTAATCCACTCAAATCATATTATTTTCTCTTGATTTATATTTTTTAGTACATTTAATTTGTCAACCGAAAACTTCTAATTTTATCCATACATCTCTTCCGAGCTCCGTATAGACACACCTCGTTAAATTAATTCACTATATTCCTATGAGAATTAAATTCACCAAGATTCATTACGTTCTAATTTTTCAAATGGCCACACATACAATTAGGGTATATTCCTATCCTTCATCATACATGTCATTCTATCAATGAGCAATATACACAAAAATGCCTCTTTCAAGTTTATTTAAGTGCCACGGATCAATTTGATAAAATTCATAAATAATCAAAAAGCATTAAGCATAGATAGAATAAACAAATTGAATGTCCTATAAATCTTTCAAAAATAATTAAAATCAAAGCTTCATAAATTCAAATAAAATGCAACCCTAGAAAAATTAAATTACTTCATTAATTAAAATTAAAATTAAAACAGTTCAGGAAAATGAGATGAAGAATAAAAGAAAATTAAATAATTTTAGATCCTAAATATTTGGCACACGCAGAACACAACAGAAGCCAAAAATGGCTTCTGCGTGTTCCACAGTCCAACCCCAAACACTACTAAAAATCCCAAACTAAACTCTCAAAAACTTTTTTAACCATATCATAATATCTCCTATTTATAGCTAAAAAAAATACATCAAAAATATTAAAATATCATACAAGCGTAACAATTTGTATCGAAAATAAAACCCCGACATTCTCCTTAAAATCCACGGCCACGCGAAAATCGAATTTCTTATTTTACTTCACGTGTGAGACAGGCAGTCGTTTCTGTATTTTCTTAATTCATTGTGCGTGCCACGTGTCAGAGTCTAATTCGATGCAAGAATTGGTGGGACATGTGGCAGTAGATAATTGGATATCAAGGATGAGCTCACGTAGAATTTCCACATCAGATTGCGGCGCGAGAAATGTGGAAGACAACTTCTGCAACGCGGGCGCGATCCTGCACTTTCGCGCTCATTGTAAAATGCCGTGTGTCATAAAATGATTCCCTGATAAATAAAATGGGACATGTGGCAGATTTTGGTTCGTGGAATAACCGAGCGTACGTGGATCGACCGCACGGGAACAAGGGCCACGAAGGTGGGGGACAGCGGTTGCAATGAGTCAGACAGGTGGGCCCCACTTGCACGCCAGCCTGCACGGCAGGTGGGCTCCACTCAGTGCACCGAGCTGCATGATAGATAGAATCATGCATCCACTCGTGCTGGTTGGGTGTGCTTGAAGCGCGCATCTGGAAGTTTCTTCTCTGATCTGATAGTCCACGTTGCGTGCGTGTGATTTTACGCGTGGAATTCGCCTCTCTTGCGCAAAAATTAAACTTTAATTAATTGTATTTTGTCCCACAAATTTAATTCAAATTACATTTTAAACTTTCTTTAATTACAGTTAAGCCCTTTGCTAATTTTAAATTAAATTTTAAAATTTTAATAATTAAAATTAAGCCCAAATTTAATTTAAATTATATTTTCAACTTTAATAAATTGTAATTAAAAACTCTATTATTTGAAATTATATTTGTGGACATAAATTTGAAATTAAGTACGATTTCGATTCAAATTATTTAATTTTATTAAAAATGAATTTCTTAACACATAAAAGGTATATATTAATTTATTTCACTAAAATTACACAAAAATGTAAAGAACATAGCAATTATAATTAATAAAATTGATGAAAATAACTATATAAAATACAATTATCACCTATTTATGAGAATGACAGAAGTATAGAAAGATTCGTCCTAGTAAGATAGTGGTATAGAACTTTGAGTCAGTATACCTAGCACCATCTCCATATTATGTCTATATATTCATTCAACTAAACCATTTTCCTAAATAGTATATGGACAAGACATTTGTCGTTCAATTCCATGAGATCTTAAGAATGCCATTAAACTATTGATGAGCGAAAATCGGTATCGCCAATTCTTGTCAATACTTTGGTTTTATATTTATGAAACTCTCGTAAGTGCACGAATCATTTCGTAGAAAATGACAAGTATACTCCTAACGTCGATCTAAGGAAGGAATGTATGTGGTTTTTAATTTATTATTCAAACTTTTAAAAATGAAATTAAATTCTAAACATCCTGTCACGATATTTTGGGTTTTGTGTTTTTAATCTACTGACATAAAAATAAACATGGATTCAATAAACATTTATGCAAATTATATCATTTATAATAGTGGAGTATTTATGGATATAATAACTAAGTTAATTATGCTTGCTCATATTATCTAGGCTATTAAAGATATAAATTGATATTTATTGATTCTCTCTTTTTTGTATGAATACCACATTTGGTGGGGTTAGATATTCTTTGTTAACTAAACAAATCAATTAATACCTATGGGTAGAGTTGATAACTAATTTGGTTAATTAAATTAATTCCTTTTTCTAAGAGATTGAAAATGAACCATTTAAATGCCACTTTTGGTGGGGTTAGACAGTTTAAACTTTATTCAAGGTGTCCAAATTAAACCTAAGAATTTAATTATCCGAGTACTAACTTTCAAGTTTTCAAACCACTACTGAAAACATGTTGTTAATACATTTTCAGATAATAATTCTTATAAAAACTTTTGAAATAGAGCTTCACTCTAACTTTAGACAGTTTAAACTTTATTCAAGGTGTCCAAATTAAACCTAAGAATTTAATTATCCGAGTACTAACTTTCAAGTTTTCAAACCACTACTGAAAACATGTTGTCAATACATTTTCAGATAATAATTCTTATAAAAACTTTTGAAATAGAGCTTCACTCTAACTACCGGGCGATTGTACAAATAAATAAAAGAGCACTACTCTAGATCAGACCGGATAACTAAACCTTAAAATCTAATTTTCAGATTTAAGTTTGTAATGAAAAATAATATATTTCTCTCTAACATTCTTAATATAAAATCTTGAATAAAAATAAAATCAATTCATTTTAGAGATTTTCACCTATTTAATAATTCGATGCTATTCCCGTTGCTGGAAAACCTCCGAGCAGAATTTGCACTCCCATTTATTGAATTAAAAAGCAAATAAATTACAAAAACATAACTAGTTCTTCCCAAAAAGGGAAGAACTCTAAAACTAAGCAAAACTAGCTAAAAACTAAGAAATACTAAAAAAAACTAAAAACTAAGAAATGGAGAGAAAGAAAGAAGAGAGAAGTGTGTTTTGAGGTGTGGTATGAAGTGAAGAGAATGGAGGTATTTATAGGTGAGTATGGGAAGAAAAAGTGAGTGAAAAAATGTTAAAAAATTGTGAAAATGCGGAGTGCAATTGCTGAGGTCATTCATGACGTCATGGGGCCGACTGCGCGTGAAAATGGGGCGAAATGGCAGCGGCGTGCCCGAAGGGCAGTTGGAGCGTGCGTGGGAACAGTAACAGTGCGCTGGGGCACGCGTGGATCTGGAGCAAGGCGCGCGCTGATGAGCGCGGACGTGGGCGTGCTGCGCGCGCGGCTGGGCGGCGCGATTTTCTCCTTTTTGGCATTTTTGACCCATTTTGTCCAATTTTTCATATTTGTTGACATTTCCCTATTTTATTTATTAATATATTTGTGATGTATTGCTTCGAGTATTCCTCTTTGAGTCTTTAAGTTACGTTTTTAAGCGAAAATACCTGAAAAACAATAAAAATACTCGTGATTCCGAAAAAGATAAATTTATATAAATATATAATAAAAAATATAAATATATATATTTTTTAATCAATTAATATGCATAAAATCATGGTATTTTTTGTGCTTTTTGAGCACTCATCAACTATCATACTCTCCCCCTTCGTCAGTTTGTAACATTTCAATCTTTTTCCAAGTTAATAGTTTAGATTTTGCTCTAAACATGACAAATGCATTCATATAATCTAATTTGTTTTTAGGAAAATAAATCCAATAAATTCTAGAGTACTCATCAGTGAAATGTGGGTACCATTTGAATCTAAGAGAAAATACAATTAAGGATACTCCTCATACATCAGAATGTATAACCTTTAAGAGTTTTATCGCCTTATTCACAAAGTTTACAAACAGAAACTTATGAATCTTTGTTAACTGATAAGTAGTACATACAGATCGAGAGGTATCTACCATAATATTCTTGTATTTATTACTAACTAAATTCATTACAAGATTAGTTATCTTTAATAATTGATGCCCAAATCTCCGGTACCATATTTTTAGATAACTATATTTTTTTCTGCTACAAACTTCACGTTGCTATTTACGCTAAAATTTTGATGTTGTTTTCTTGAAATAGGAATCTCTTTGTATCATCTTGACAACTTTTTGTTGCAAGGCCTCTTTCCAAATGCAAATTGAACATATAAAGTCCATTCTTAATAGTTACTTGTATCAACGTCAAGCGTATTCTATTATCCTTCACATAGCAAGAGTCAAGATGAAATTCTATATATACGTTATTATCCTTTGTGAACTGTATAAGACTAAGAAGATTCTTGGCTATGCTAGGTACATGTAATAAATTGGTTAAAACCAACTTCTTGTCACTAGAAAGAGAGGAAGTAAAAAATGTCATACCAATGCTAGAAATACAAAGTCTAGTTCCATTACCTATCTGAAGTTGTTTTCTTCTAGTAAATTTAGTGCTAATTGCAAGATTTAATGGGCCAGAAGTGACATAGTGTGAGGCACCACTATTGGGAAACCAAGTTGGATCAACAATATTGTTTTGAAAATCATACATGACACTCGCGAATTGATAAGTGCTCAAAAAGCACTAAAATTATCATGATTTTATGCACATTAATTGATTAAAAATATATATATTTATATGATTTTATCATATATTTATATAAATCTGTCTTTTCAGAATCACGGGTATTTTTATTATTTTTCAAGTATTTTCGCTTTAAAAAGTAACTTAAAAACTCAAAAAAAAATATCAGAGGTAATACATCACAAATATATTCATAAATTAAATGAGAAAAAGTCAAAAAAAGATGAAAAATTGGACAAAATGGGTCAAAAAAAGAGGAAATCGTGCACGCAGCCGCCCAGCCACGCCCAACAATGTGCATGCCATGCTAGCCTCTACGCCCAGTCTGCGCACGCCGCTATCCATCTACGCCCATTTTGCGCGCACCGCTACCCATCTACATCCCATTCTACGCGCACCGTCGCGCCCTACGTTAGCATGACCTCATCATTCACTACTCGGCATTTCCATCATTTTTAATCATTTTTTTACCCACTTTTTCTTCCTCCCCTCACCTATAAATATCCTCATTCTCTTCACTTCAAGCAACACCTAAAAACCCATCTTCTTCTCTCTTTCTTTCTCTCAATTTCTTAGTTTTTAGTTTTTCTTAATTTTTAGTATTTTCTTAGTTAGTTCTTCTTAGTTTTAGAGTTCTTCTCTTTTTGAGAAGAACTAATTATGTTTTTGTAATTTATTTGGTTTTTTTATTCAATAAATGGGAGTGCAAATTCCGTTTAGAGGTTTTCCAGCAACAGAGTTAGCATCAAAGTACTGTAAGGATTTTATTTTCTTTGCAGTTATTTTTTATGTTTTATTCTTATATGTTATATTTAATTTGTCTGTGATTAAATTTAACATTGCTGGTTATTTGTAAACATAATATAATAATAACGTTGTTATGCTTGCGAAATATTAAATAGGTAAAAATCTCTAAAATGAATTGATTTTATTTTTACTCAAGATTTTATGTTAAGAATGTTAGAGAGAAATATATTATTTTTTTATTACAAACTTAAATCTGAAAATTAGATTTTAAGGTTTAGTTATCCGGTCTGATTTAGAGTAGTGCTCTTTTCTTTGTTGGTACAATCGCCCGATAGTTAGAGTGAAGTTCTATTTCAAAAGTTTTTATAAAAATTATTATCTGAAAATGTATTGACAATATGTTTTCAGTAGTGGTTTTAAAACTTAAAAGTTAGTACTAGGATAATTAAATTCTTAGGTGTTAATTGATTTGTTAAGTTAACAAAGAATATCTAACCCCACAAAAGGTGATATTCATATAAAAAAAAGAGAATCAATAAATATCAATTTATATCTTTAATAACATAAATAATATGAGCAAGCATAATTACTTAGTTATTATATCCATAAATACTCCATTATTATAAAAGATAAAATTTGCATAAATGTTTATTTAATCTATATCTATGTTTATTTTCATGTTCTTAGATTAGAAACACAAAAATCCAAATATCTTAACAGGATGTTTAGGATTTAATTTTATTTTTAAAAATTTGAATAATAAATTCAAAATCACATATATTCCTTCCTTAGATCGACCTTGGGAGTATACTAATCTTTTTCTACGAACTAATTATGTTTTTGTAATTCCAAATAAATTACAAAAACATAATTAGTTCTTCTCAAAAAGAGAAGAACTCTAAAACTAAGAAAAACTAAAAACTAAGAAAAACTAACAACTAAGAAATGACAGAAAGAAAGAGAGAAGAATATGTATTTTTAGGTGTTGTTTGAAGTGAAGAGAATGGGGGTATTTATAGGTGAGGAGAGGAAGAAAAAGTGGGTGAAAAAATGATTAAAAATGGTGGAAACGCGGAGTAGTGAATGATGACATCATGCTAACGTAGGCGGCTACGCAACTTATGGCATCGCTTAACAAGTGCAAGCGATTTCCTCCTTTTTGACATTTTTTACCCATTTTTTCCAAATTTTCATCTTTTTTTTTTACTTTTTCTCGTTTATTTTATGAATATATTTGTGATGTATTGCCTCTGGTATTTTCTTTGAGTTTTTAAGTTACTTTTTTAAGCGAAAATACCTGAAAAACAATAAAAATACCTGTGATTCCGAAAAGACAGATTTATATAAATATATGATAAAATTATATAAATATATATATATATATATATATTTTAATCAATTAATGTGTATAAAATCATGGTAATTTTAGTTTTTTTTGAGCACTCATCACAACCCCTAACCAGCTTCTTGCTAGTCCCTTAGCAAGAGAAGCGATAAAAACTAAAAATTAAACTATCTTAAATTACTTCCGTGGATTGACATGATTGCATTTAGCCTATGCAACAAGCCTTTAAACTCCTAGGTTGCCCGAGTGGACGAGTTTGAGTCTCGTGAAGGTTTTCAGTAATGATACCCACAAACATTGAACTAAATGTAAAAATTTAATAGAAATAATAAAAACAATCAACTTAAAAACTAAAATTACAACAAAATCAAAAATTAACTTTTAAGAATAAAAGAAAACAACATATCACAAAAATGTCCCATACTTTTTAATCTCCTTTAAGATCATAATTAAAATCTCAAGCATAAGTTATTTTAATATCTTTAAACAATCATGATTTATTATAATAATTAGTCAAAAATCATTTTCATATTTCATATAAAAAAGGTATCAATTTAATTTCACCCAATTTCAGTATCTAGAATCCGAATTCGCTTCGACTCTATTCCTCACTAGTCAATACTCTAAAAACATTGAATCCTATGGGTTCAAACACTCATACTAATTTATATGCAAAAGAGTTGATGTATAGAAATGAACTAATATGTTCACATATGTATAAAGAATAAAGGCTTAAAGTATTATTTTGACGTTGATCTCATGAAAGGAATCGAATGTATAAATTATAAAGATATCATATATAAAAATTATTTTTATGCATAAATCAAACTCATTAAGAAATTTTTTCAAGATATATGCCTTTTACAGATGAAGAAAGTGCAATGACTTTTTAGGGAATTACTTCCTATATCTTTCTTTTGTAATTAGCCTTTACTCTGACTTTGTAGGCAACGTGGGTGTCATAATATGTAGATTATACTATATATTCTTTATCTCTATTTTTTTCTCGAAGATATTTTTTCAATATATATATTTTTAGAGAATCCCATGTATCTGATTGTACATTTTTTAGGATTTGGTGAGTGGTTAATTTTATGGCTTTTAATTTGATTTTTGTTTAGGCCACCTATATATGTGTCTCTCTATAACTTTTTGTGATCATGCGAATGAGATAAAAGTATATACTATCAATTTCTACTTAAATCATTTAATCTAAGCAAAAATAATAAAAAATATACGGCACTCTATTAAGATGAGAAAAAAACTCATACATTCAATATTAATACCTATAGAGATCATCTAAAAATTTGAAGAAATAAGAAATGTGTTTGGAGTAGACAAAATATATATTTTACTCTGAATAAAGGAAATTAGGCTCAAATTATATCTCACAAAGGTAGTCTCCACTAAAAAAATTTCATAAACACTGATTTTGGGTTTAATATAATTTTTACATCTTATCAAGAAATACTAGTTATGACAAAAACTAACTAATTACCAAAAACAATTACAAAATATTTCATGATATGTTTTCAAAAATTAATCTAACAGTACAAAAGACTTAACTATTTAATTAAATTTGATTTAAAGAAATGATAAATTTTGTGAGAATTTTTTTTTAAATTCCAAAAATTACTAAATCACACAAAAAAAAAATAAAACCAAACACAAAAAATGAAAATGTGAACATAAAAAAGAAAAAAAATATTATTATTATTTTTTTATTTTTAAATTGTTAAATATTTTTTTTAATTAAGCATGGTAACTTTTCACCACCCCCAACCTAGAACTTACATTGTCCTCAATGTAACAACTGTAAATTAAAGATAAAAAGAAAAGAGAAGAAAGATTACCTATATTCCTGAGAATGTGTAAATAGTAATGGAGAAATGCATGTGCATCCATCATATTCATCATTAAAGTGTACACAGATAGATCGCTGTGAACTTCTAACATCTCAACAAATATTTTTAGTTTTAAAAATTTAAAAATTATTAACATGTAATTAAACTAAAAAAACAATAAAAATTAAATAAATAAAATTACCTAAAATGATGGGTTGTCTCTCATCTAGCGCTTAGTTTAACGTCTTAGCAAGATGTAACTTGGGGATTTCTTTTTAAGTAAACTCAATGTCCCCACATCATTGAGTCAATTAAACCTACAGGTAAGATAAGGTTATCTACCTATACTTTTTCAATCATGCCTTATTGATTTTCAAATTTTTTTGTACTTAAAACGAGGGGCATGCTTGAGGGTTTTAGATAACCCACATCTAGGTGCAAATCAAATAAATAAGGCATCAAAACACAATTATACCTAGATCAAACAAAGCAACTAACTACTTAGATTGTAATTAAAACTTAAAAATTTTGGAGATACTTTAAGAATTTTATCTTTTTTTATTCTTTATTTTTTTTAAGTTAAAATAACATAATCAGTATTAACCAAGAGTGTTCGCAGGAAAAAATGGTGGTGCAAAGGCTCCTTAAAAACCATCATCCTAGACAGAACAACGTTTCCAAGAAAGACTAGTGGTACAAAGGCTTTCAAGATCTAGTATCCTAAATAGAACTCCCTTAAATCATTACTTTTCATGCTATTAAAATTAAGTTAAGTTAAATAAAAATTTAAGTTAATTAAGTTAATAAAAAGCTAAATTAATTAAGTTAAACGAAAATTAAGATAAAAGAGAGTTAAAAGACAAAAAAATTAAACTAAAAATTAAACCAAAAATAAAATAAAATAAAATTGATAAAGATAAAATAAAATAAAAAATAAAACGAAAAAAATTTTAAATTAAAAATTAAAAAAAATAAAAAATTGAAAAAGAAAATAAAAATAAAAATAAAAATAATTTTTGAAAATAATTTTTTTTATTTTTTATTTAAAAAAAATTAAAATTAAGATTTAAAATAAATTAATAATAAATTAAATTAAATAAAAACTTAAAAATAAATAAAAATTAAAAATTAAATTTTAATTTTTAATTTTTTTAATTTTATTATTTTATTATTTCTTTATTTATTTATTTAAATAAAATAAAGTTTAAATTTGTTTTTATTTTTTTAAAATATATTTTATTTTTTATTTTTTTTAAAAAAAGAAAATAATTAAATAAAAAAATATTTCATTCTTTTTTTTATTTATTATAATTTTTATTTAAAATTTATTAAATTGCTTTTTACTTCAAATTTCAAATTTTAAAATTATTTTACTATTCACGCTATAAATATATTTTTTAAAAACTTTAAAATATTTAAATTTACTTATTTATTTATTTATTATAAAATTTAAAATTTTAAAAGTTTTTTAATTTTTTTTATTTCTTATGAAATTTGAAATTTGATATATATATATATTAATATTTAAGTTTATTATTTTTTTTTGTTTTAAATGAAAAAAAAATATTTTAATTTTTATTAAATTTTTGTTGTTTTTACTATTCGTGAACGGTAAGTTTTTTTTTTAATTTAAAAATGTTTTAATTTTTTTCTTTTTTTAAAAATTATTCAATTCTTATTAATTTTTATTATTATTATTATTATTTTTTACTATTCAGGAATATTAATTCTTTTTAACTCAAAAAAAATCAAAATTATTTACCGTACAAAAAGTTTTTAAAATTTTGATAAATAATTTGAAAATATTATTCCTTCCCCAGCAAAGGTGCAAAAAACTTGATGAGCAAGAATCGGGATCGTCGATCCTACAAATACTTTGGTTTTATATTTATAAAACTCTCGCAAGTGCACGAATTATTTCGTAAAAAATGATAAGTATACTCCGAAGGTTGATTTAAGGAAGAAATATATGTGATTTTTAATTTATTATTCAAACTTTTAAAAACAAAATTAAATTTTAAAAATTCTGTCACGATATTTTGGTTTTTGTGTTTCTAATATAAAAACATGAAAATAAACATAGATATAGATTCAATAAACATTTATGCAAATTTTATCTTTTATAATAGTGAAGTATTTATGGATATAATAACTAAGTAATTATGGTTGCTCATATTATTTAGGTTATTAAAGATATAAATTGATATTTATTGATTCTCTCTTTTTTATATGAATACCACCTTTGGTGGGTTATATATTCTTTGTTAACTAAACAAATCAATTAACAATCTATGGGTGGGGTTTATAACTAATTTGGTTAATTAAATTAATTCTTTTTTTCTAATACATTGAGAATGAATCATTTAAATGCCACATTTGGTGGGGGTAGACAGTTTAAACTTTATTTAAGGGGTCCAAATTAAACCTAAGAATTTAATTATCCTAGTACTAACTTTCAAGTTTTAAACCACTGCTGAAAACATATTGTCAATACATTTTCAGATAATAATTCTTATAAAAACTTTTGAAATAGAGCTTCACTCTAACTACCGGGCGATTGTACCAACAAATAAAAGAGCACTATTCTAAATGAGACCGGATATCTAAACCGTAAAATCTAATTTTCAGATTTAAGTTTGTAATAAAAAATAATATATTTCTCTCTAACATTCTTAACATAAAATCTTGAGTAAAAATAAAATCAATTCATTTTAGAGATTTTTACCTATTTAATATTTCGCAAGCATAACAACGTTATTATTATATTATGTTTACAAATAACCAGCAATGTTAAATTTAATCACAGACAAATTAAATATAACATATAAGAATAAAACATAAAAAATAACTGTAAAGAAAAATAAAATCCTTACAGTACTTTGATGTGTTGCTAGAAAACTTCCAAACGGAATTTTCACTCCCATTTATTGAATAAAAAACAAATAAATTACAAAAACATAATTAGTTTTTCTCAAAAGAGAAGAACTCTAAAACTAAGAAAAGACTAAAAACTAAGAAAAACTAAAAACTAAAAACTAAGAAATGAGAGAAAGAAAGAGAAAAGAAGATGTGTTTTTAGGTGTTGTTTAAAGTGAAGAGAATGTGGGTATTTATAGGTGAGGAGAGGAAGAAAAAGTGGGTGAAAAAATGATTAAAAATGATGGAAATGCGGAGTAATGAATGATGACGTCATGTTGACGTATGGCGTGACGGCGTGCGCTGAATGGGGCATAGATGGGTAGCGGCGCACGCAGATTGGGTGCAAATGGGTAGCGGCGCTCTCGTACTGGGGCAGGGGCAGGGGCGCGTAGAGGCGCGTGGACTGGGCGTAGAGGCTAGAGTGGCGCGCGCGTTGCTGGGCGCGGCTGGGCCCTACGTGCTCGATTTCCTCCTTTTTGACCCATTTTGTCCAATTTTTCGTCTTTTTTTTACTTTTCCTCGTTTAATTTATGAATATATTTGTGATGTATTGCCTCCGGTATTTTTCTTTGAGTTTTTAAGTTACTTTTTTAAGCGAAAATACTTGAAAAATAATAAAAATATCTGTGATTTCGAAAATATAGATTTATATAAATATATGATAAAATCATATAAATATATATATTTTTATATCAATTAATGTACATAAAATCGTAGTAATTTTAGTGCTTTTTGAGCACTCATCATGAATATGTTTTGTGATTCAAAGGGCATTTGATTGTTAGAGTGGTTATTTTGTGCTTGAATAGATGTAAAAGCATGTACATTTTGATAAGGAATATTACTTGTACATTGATTGGAATTGATGTTTTAACATTGTGTTGTTGGATTGATATTCAATTAAGACAGATTCACAGTTGGTGCCATTAGGGCCATTTATGCCTGAGGTGTATACGGTAGGGCATTCAAATTCATGTTAGGCTAATTGCTCATTGGTATTATTTGAAAGTTTGAGAGAGTATTTAGATTCAAGTAATTATTGAACTGATTTGGATTGGAATTATTAAACGAAAGAGCTTGATTATTAGGATATAAGAAATGTGATTGAGATTGTTGATTGAGTGAGACAAAATTATTGTCAAATCTGTGCTAGCATTTTGTTGCAAAATGACCAACCTTACCATAAATTTGACATTGGGGTATGAAAAGGTTAAAATTTCTTCATCTTTCCCTATGAGAACCTTAATGATTATAATAGTTTTATGAGAAATTAAACATTATATATCCTTGAGTTTTTGGTTGATTGAAATTTATAGTAGGTTGTTCATATATTCTTTGAGGTTTCTTGGCTTAAGATTTCCCATTATGAGTGAAGGTTAGGCATGTCGATTAAAGATTGATGATTTGCTAGCAAGATTCATGCTATCAACAAAATTAGGGGTTGCTTGTCCTCCAAAATTTGCATTCATGTTAGTAAGATTTGCTATAGGAAGTAAAGAGATGGATGTATTCCTTCTTTCTAGTCTCCTTTAATGATTTAGAAGGTTGTCCAACACTTCTTGCAATCACTAGCTACAATAGAATCATACTCAACATCCAACTCATATAAGATTGCCATGATTTTATCTTCCTCTAATAATATACACCCTAATGATGTTAATTGAGATGCTAAAGACTGCACTTTCTATACATATTTACTTACAATTTGAGCAACCTTATTGATATCACTCATTTCTACCTTAAATTGCATTATTTTTGCACATGAGTTTGGCAAGAATTAACTCTCTAAACAAGTCCATATTTCTACACTTATTTTGAAGTCAGGGGCCTTTTTCATATTCTTCATTCATTGTGCTAATCAACCATGATCTTATCATCTGATTATGTTTAGCCATAACTTTCTTTGAACATTCACCTCATCTTGCACTATTATTGGTGGACATTTTGTGACTCTCAGAGAAAATTCCTCAAGATTATAGATCTATAGGATCCTTTGCATTTTCTTTTGCCAAATATTGTAGTTTTTTATTCAATTTTATGGATGTTACTTGACTATGAAATGAGATAATTTCTATCAATTCTATGCTTCTTTGATTCATCATTCTCTGATTTTCTTGTTCAACAATTCTTGGATACTTTTCTCTTTGATCTTCTTTATGTTCATTCCTTCTACCATTTCTAGCATTAGCATTTCAAATGCTTTGATACCATGTAATGAAACAATGATCATACTAAATTTTAACATAAATCTATATTTTTTGAATAGTACTTTTTATTCTTATATTTTTGTTTCATTCGATAATGATGATACAAATGTTTAGGCTGTTATTTATAGTAGTTGTACATTTAGTGTCAAAGAAGGAATAAAAAGGTTAACAAACTTTAACTAGATGTTAGTTATATAATATCTGATCTTGGCCTTCTATTATGATTTGAAATCTATAGCTAATACTCTCTGATCCATACCATTCTTGTCAACCAATCAAATGATAGCATAATTTGCCCAAGTCTTCCACGCATGCAAGCAATTGTACAAATCTCTATCTATTATTGTTTGACATTACTTTAGCTCTCTATAAGCCATTTCCTTATTGATAAAACTTCAATGCAAGTTACCCAAGTGTTACATACTTGAATGAAAGCCTTCTCATTCCTTTGCATCCTTACTGTAATACTATATAGAATGAACTATTCTACAAATTTCACTTCAATTACTCTCCTAACATAGTAACACTTGCATATAAAGGCCATTGCACTTTATAAAGTGCAAAGAATAGAGAGTGGATATTATTTTTCTTTTTAAAAATTGTAAAGATAAAGGAATTGGTAACATTTTGTTCGGTTAAAATAAGATAAGAACTTTTAATAAGTAATGCAAAATGATTTATATCAACATAAATGATATAAATCAAAACAACAAAACCAAAAATGGAGGAGCATAATTCTCACAGATAGCATCATAACAACAACCATTAGGAATCAAACTCTCAAATACATTATAATAAACAAAGTTATCAACGAAAAACTTATAGAAAACCATAAGGAATCAAACTAACTATCTAATTAGCATAATAGAAACCAAAAGATATTTATAAGAGAGAAACAAACCATAAATCACAATCCACTAGACTCAGGAACAAACAAGATAAATACTCAACTTTCTAAGCAACTAAGTCAAAAATGAAAACAAAAAACAAACCCAAAAACCATGAAATAACATCCAAACATGAAGAGCAATCCAACCAAGAACTATCCAAGCTTAGCCAGATGCACCAAGAGTAGCAACCCCTGAGTCCATATGTGAGCTAGAAATAGAATGAGCACTATCAACATCCTAAATGGGTGTAGCCTGAAGATTAATAAGAAAAATCACCTCATATAGGCCATTCTTTGGAAGTTTCTCACCCTTGTGCTCCTAACCCCATAACCTTGTCCTAGATTTCTTCCCCTACAACACCTGTTACAATGTTTTACTTATTCTGTATTCTAACCTTATGACTTCTCTTTCCCTTACTCTAGTGATTGTTAAAGCCTCTACTATCTTTTTTCCATAAGTCATTATACTTTGCATGCTCTGGAACTTGCATATTCATATCATATCAAATACATTCTTCATATTTTGCATAATTTTCACCAAAAATTATATTATCAGTACTAGTACAACTAATATAATAGCAAAATTTAGATAAACATTCATATTTCACCTCTACCTAAATATTGTAAAGCACAAAGGGGATCCAGACCTCTGGAATCAAGGCTCGAGAGAACTCAAAGTTTACACGACCACAAATTACCCTGGTAATGCCACTACTCATAGAGAATTTATCAATCTCAATGACTGATCCAATTCTTTGATCAATGTTATTTTATACATATATTTGTACATTAATTTCACATATGTACAATGAATTGGTGTTTCTTATGCATTTAAGTAGCTAAATTTTTTCATAATTAATTAGTGATTTTACATTTAAGCTTTAACAAATTATGATGACTACAATATTACGCATACATAGCATATGATAAGTAATATTTAATAAAAAAATTATACCAAATATTTGAGTTTTAAATCAAAGAAAAAGTTTTACCATTATAGATTACAATCGTAATACAAAATTTTGAATTAATTTCTTTAAGTTATCTACGATCGTGAAAGGATCAATGGTCATTGTCAAAAGGAACTATGTAGAAAAGTTGGATGGTGGGTTTAGTCTATTTATTTGGTGGATAAGACTCATCAATTTTAAATAACACATTTAAACCACATAAAAAATATTGTTTGATCATAAATAATCCAACAACATTGATGTTGTCTGAACAAGTGCGGAATTTTGTGTTATAGGGACAATGTAATATAATTTTGTTATAATTGTGATCAATTTACAAATTCTATAGTGTCTTTAATTATGACTCATTAAAATGTGACATATAATTGTAAAAAAAATATATTTTAATTATTTTATAGACCTTTTTCACATGATATGTCATTCATATTAAGTTAATCTCTTTTATAATTTAACACCATACACCTACATGGTCTTTTTTTTCAATAGGATGTATACATTGCTTTTTCATCTATAATTAAGGGTAACAATTTGTAGTATAAGAATAAAAATAAGTGGGAAAACTCCAATTTTAATATCAATAAGAAATTACCCACCATCCTTACATCCTCAATCATGTTTTGTTAAAAATTATTTAAAAATATATATTTATATTTGTAAAATTTTATGATTAAATAAAATTAATGTTGATAAAAATAATATTTTCAACGATATATTTTGTTTATGAAAATTTATTATTATAATATATAAATTATAAATTATTATAATAATTATTAAATTAATAATATAAATAATTTAATTATATCTATGGAGATAGCCTCTCTTACTTCTTTTGTCCCGCCTATTGACATACCTATTTAGTAGTTTTATACCATTCATGTTTATGATATAAAGTAAGTATGCATGTATCTTCTTGTCTTGACACATTCATTTTCAAGCTCGATAAAAAGAAGGGTTATGAAGAAAGTATAAACATATAAGAGGAACAAGACCATCGGGCACACAGTTGCAATGTTAATTGGTCGAGCTGTCATAGGAGGAAAACTCTTAATATTTTATAAAAGTTATATTATCACTTGAAAATAAATTATATAATTTATAAATACTTATAAATCTCATCTTATTTAATATAATATTAAGAGAATTAATAAAAATTAAATATATAGATAAAATTCACGCTTCATCGTAGCAAATAGAATTACTTTTCGTGGTATGACAATGTTACAGACACCAAATTATTCTTATTCAAGGGGAAAAAAAGTAAACACCAAATTATTATTCATCGAAGCCTCCTATATTATTTTTCCTCATTTCTTTCCCCAATAATATTATAAAAATTAACTATTATTATTTTTATTATAGATAATTATCGCTCTTTGTTCATATGTTTTATTCGAATATCAATACTTATAATGATATTTTAAATTATATTAATCATGACTTCTTTTTTTTGAGTTGTTTTTAAAGAAAACCATTGTGTCATAAAAACATGACTAAAGTTAACAAGTAATTTTGATAATAAATATATGAATTAAACTTATTATAAAGTAGTTTGCAAGTGAATGAATCAAAATGAAGTATGCCATGTGTCAGGATGATATTTGAAAAAAATTACAAGAGAAGTTAATGATACATTTTACATTCATGATATATTCTAGTATTTTATGAAGGAAACAATGGTCTTTAAGATTAACTTAAAAGAAGAGTTACTTGGCTAAGTCATTTTAAAGGGGATTTTGTCTATAAGAGCCAATTTTTGAACAATAGTTTAAAAATGGACACAAGTTGAATTTTTTTTAAAAAATAGGCAAAATCTTATCTTAAACTTTGAAAGCAAAATTTTTAATCAATTTTATTTAAAAAAAGAAGATATATTAGCTCTATTTTACAAAAAATAATTATTATAAACATAAAAAAAATATTAACATCTTATAAATTTATAATTAATTTTAAATACATAAATATTTTTTATCATATTATATATTAAAAAAATTTATTTTAAAAAATAAAAAATAATTTATTTTACAATAAAATAAATATAAATTTATACATATATTGAAAATCATATGCTAAATATTTTGATAATTCATAAATAATATAATATATTATTATTTTATTAATTATAATTATATTTAATAAATAATTATAATATTTAATTATAATTATGATATAAAAAATAATATTTATAAAAATAATTAAATTATTAAAAACAATTGTGAAACCTCTCTATCTAACTTTTTACAATATACAATACAAACATAACACATTATATCGTAAAATTTGTATGAAAATATTATCTAATATAATATTATTATAATTATTAGTCCAGTTTTTATAATTTATTTTATAATAATAATTATTATTAATTTTGTAATTATTTTATAATTTATTATTATTATTTTAAGTTAATTTATAATAAAATTTTGATAAGTTATTTGTTATAACAAATTATATATTTATTATTAAATATATTTTTGTATTTTATAAATATAAATTATTTTTTATTCACAAAAAATTTATTTATTAAAAATTTATAATTTTTATATTCGACATTTTAAAGTTGCAAAGGGTAATTAAAATATTTTTTATCTTGTTTTTAAAATAAGAAAGAAAGAAAAAATGGGCTCGGAATTGAAGAAGGAGATAGAAAAAAAAAACAAAAAAAAATTGAGATATAATTGAAAGAGGAAAGAGAAAAAAAAAGACTTGCTACTTGATTAAGAGGTTAAAAAGAGCATTTTTTTTAAACTAAATTAACAAATAGCATTTTTTTAAACTTTTGAATGGAATATGTACATTATAGACAAAAACCCCATTTTAAAACATCACAAAAAATAAGATAAGGTACCACACAAGTTTTTTAAATTTTATGTTTTTTAGTCACTTAGATTAAAAAAAGTATTATTTAGTGTCTTAACTTTATAAAAATAACTAATTAAAAAATAATTATATATTTTAATAAATTTTTTATTTCAATTTTTTTTATTTTTATCAAGTAATTAAGATGTGACTAAAATACTAATCTTTAACAGAAATAAAAATGAAATAGTTTAAGAAAAAAAAAAAATAAAATTCAAACAAAAAGTCATATATTTTAATTTTTAATAAAAATTAAAAAAAATTAGAATATCAAAATAAAATGTATGAAAATTAACAAATATTGAAAAAAAATATTTTTTGAATTTTTTATATTTATCATTGTTAAATACTTATATTTTAATCATTAAAATAATATAATTATTTTTAATTGACCATTTTTACAAAGTTAATAAACTTAATAATACTATTTTTAATCTAAGAAACTAAATTATACAAATAACTTAATATAAGAATTTTTATGATATATTTCTCTAAATAATAATAATTTAGTTAAACATATAGATGATCATTGATAATTACTCTTATTATTATTATTACTATTCTTTAGGATGGGTGCATGGATCGACGTCGATGTTTATGTTAATAACTATAACCATCATGTATCTATTTTTGTTAGATTTGAGTAATAACTCTTAATTATGATCATGTAGAAGTTATTTTACATTTTAACCACGTTTCTTATTTTTAACATTTATTTAAAAATACATTTAGTTTAAAAAATTAATATGTTAATAAAATAATTATTCTACTATATTATTTAAAATATTGACATTAATTTTAATATTTTAGATATTTAGTATTTAATTTTAAGTAAAATAAAACTTTGTTAAAAATAGACAAAATTTAATATAATTATTCAAAAAGTTATGTATTTTAATATTAAAAATGTTTTTTTATGTCATTATATGTATATAAAAATATAATAATAATATATATTAAATTTCGATTAAGCATAGTTTCGCTATTACAATACTTATTCATCTAACACACCTAATTAATTATAGTTAATTTTGTAAGAAAAACCATTATCTTTTCATTAATAATTACAATTTTAATTATTTATAGTTAAAATATTCATCTATATTCACATGTCACAACTTAAATTGATTTAACTCTATTTTAAAATAAAATTTAATTCGAGCCATTACAAATGAGTCAAAACACATATTAAATAAGAACTGATTGTCTCGTACCAATCCAAACTTACTCGAAATATTGATTATATATATATTTTAATTAAATTATATTTTTAATAAATATGAAAAAAATCTACTTAATATCATTAAAATTTAATCAACAAATATTATATATAGACAAATGCTTATAGAATTATTTATATCATGTACATCTTTCAAAATAAATAATAATTAGTAAAATGATCTTTTTAAACGAATTTATATTTAAAATAAAATCTATATATAATACTAGAAAATTATAATAACATAAAAAATCTATAATAATAAAGTAAGATTTTATTTTATTTTGTTTTTTTTTTGTCTGGTAAGACTTTATATGTGTTGAGAATAACAACATCATAATGATAATCTATATAATAAAAATAATATATATTTTTTTCATTTTTTTATACAACAAACTTCAACAATTAATATAATAAATTAGTATATTTTTAATAATTAAATTTAATTAAAATGATCTCAATTATTTATTATTTAAAATAATACTTGCAGACAACTTAGAATGAGTTTGAGTTTTTTAAAAATTGTCGAAAAAAATAGAAAGAAAAATAAAAATTATCTAAATTTAATATATTATTTTTTAAATTTAAATTTATTTTATTTCAAGTTAATGAATTAATACAATCCTATTCCAATAAATTTTTATTTTATCAAGTTATTTTGTTTAAATTTAATTTCAATTCAATTTTATTTATGATAAATTTTAATTCTTTAATTCTAATTCAATTTAATTAACTAAATTATCATATAAATTACCCACCTTGTCATAGGTATATATAAAAAGCACCACCAGCCCCTCCTTTACTGGTTTTTATATATTGACAAAAATATAAATAAAGAAAAAGAAAAAGCATCGTCACTCTTGCTTTCTCTTTCTTTATCAAACACTCAATCTTTTTCACTTTTGTCTTTCCTTGTCTTTGATCTGCCTATTTCCCATCTTATTATATTTATTTGTTTTTCTAAAAAAAAAATAATATTTATCATTATTAACTAAAACAATTAATCTGACATAATTATATGTTAAATAATTATTAAATTTTAATGTATATTTTTGATGGAGTATATAAGTGATACATGTCACTATTTATTCAAATAATAATATTTAATATTAATTTTTTAAAATATTTTTATTTTTATTAATAATTATTACATAGGAAGATGATCGATAACTTAAATTCTGCAATTTTGTTACTCCCATTGAATTAAAGAAAGAAATTTCTCATTTCAATCTACGAAAGAATAAAAATTATATAGTAGTTTATAATAAAATAATCTGTACGTTATTATCATAAAGATATTTATTTCTCGAGTATATTATATACTTAATCCATATTTTCTTTTCTTTTCTTTTATTTTTCCTTTTCTTTTTTCTCCTTTAAGAAAAAGTAATTTATAGCTCAAAGACGGATATATTTGTGGAGACTTTGTGAACAAAATCCAGATGGTGTCAGCTTCTGCTTTTTTCTGCAACCCAATTCGTTAATCGTAAGTCAGATACATAGAGAGGAACAGAGAAGTGAAATGAATGATTTTATTTTTGCAGTTGTTAGTTGTTACAGTGAAATCGACCAACTTGTAATAGAAGTAGTAGATAAAATTGAGTGAGTGAGAAAAACTACTCGAACATCGTGATGGGTTCTGAGCAGAACAGATATCCCCAGCCGGAACGCGAACGAGTATGGTTTCTCTTACTATTTCTCTCTTTTCTCTCTTTGTGTTTTTTGTTTTCAATCTTTTGTTGTTGTTGTTGTTTTCTTCATGATATGAAGTTGGTTATTGATGGTGAAGAGTGAGGGTTTTAGACTTTTATTGTTAGATCTGAGGTTTTCTTGTTCTTACTACCCATGGGCTTCATTGGGATTTTGGATTTACTTTATCTGGGTTGTGCATTTTGTTGCTTTTTCCTCACCATGAATAGATCTGGGTTTAGGGGATTTATATTTTCGTCTTCTTTCTAGTTGTATCGTGCTTAATCTTGATTAATACCCACGTACTTAGATCATTGTCTTGCATTCTGATAGATTTCACTATGAGCTGAATGGATCTGCTTTTGTTGTTTTTCAAATTAATTTCGACTTTTAATTTTAACCCTCTTAAAACTCTTAAAAAACATATGTTTTCATATTGTAGGGAAAAAAAAATAAAAAAATAATGTGAACTGTATTTTTGAGCATGCGAAAAACATATTTTTTATATTATACGAAAAAAAAACATGTGTACGACTTTGATGGGTTAAAAATGAAACTCCGTGGAGGGCTTATGCAATGCAATTAAGCCTTCCAATTATGAAGAGCACATTTTCTGTAGCCAATTACGTTCTAGTTCTAGATCAACTTAGTGAGATGACATTTTTCTGACTATGGTTTGAGTGTCCTTTTGTTATCACTTTTTAAGGAAACACAAACGAAATGTTTAGTGGGAACCCATACTGTTATCTGTGGCCACATTTCCCTTCTCGGATTGGCCTCCTATAATGTTTCTTTGAATTTGTGGAAAGCACTTGTAATAGTTTCACTTTTTATTTTTAGTGGGAACTACTAATATATGAGCTTAATGTGTTTTTGTAACCACCACTTTGGGAAGAACTCATCCCTACAAAACCAGCTTGTAAGGAGAGGGTGGCCAAGTGGTTATTAGCCCACCTAATCATCCCATACTAAGCAATGTGGGATTCAATTAGGTCATTACTTTCTAGATTATGATCCGTAGTGAGACCCCACCTGGCCTCTTGACACTGTTAGTTGTATCATCTTTGGTGCTACTGCATTTTGGCTATAGTCGGTGTATTTCACATTCTTTTCCCTGGCCATTTCAATTTCTTCCCACGGTGAATCAGTGATGACCTTTCTTTTCCCTTTGGTCTTGAGACTGGAACTGAAAGTTGAGCATTACATTTTCATAGTATGTATTGTTGCTACCATATAAGCAACTCTGGGTTGGTGATTGTTACACGCAAACATTTAAACAGAAACAGACCTTGAAAAGTTGAACTTGATATGGTTGCCCGTTTAGAGCTACTGAGAGCATTGTTAGTTCTGTAGGAAATAAGTAAACTTCTTTAGCAGGGACTAATTAGTGCTAAAAGTAGAAGGTTTGAGGAGTAAGTAATTGCATGATATTGCATTGTTTAGGTGCGAATGGGAAGATGACATTAATCATTCACCACTGTTGTATTTTATAAAATGTTTTTAGTACTTCTATCTTCCTTGCCTCAAAAGTGTGGAAAATACATTAGAACTTCTCACTTCTGTATTGCAGGACATAGACATTTGGACTAATTCTCAAACATGATAAGTTCAAAATAGGAAATCTGGTTTCCCTTTTATCCTTGTCCTTTTCTCTTTCAGTTGTCCTTTTCTTTTTCGGTAGAAATTATCTTCTTTCTTCTTTCTTTTCCTCATCATCTGTTTTACGTTTTTCCTCGGTATTTTCCAAGTTTATATTTTTGGTGCATTCACTTTATTCAAAAATTGGATCATATAATTTCATATTGGATGTGCTTATTTGAGTACACAAGCTGAATGGTTTTGTGAGCTTATTTGTTTGCATTTGATTCTTAGTTTTGAGTACAATTTTGGTAATCAATCTTATTAATCTCAAGTTTATTCTGACAGCGGAAGAGATGGGGAGGATGTTGGGGTGCATTGTCTTGTTTTGGTGCACAAAAAGGGGGTAAGCGTATTGTACCTGCCTCTCGAACTCCCGAGGGCAATGCATCTGCAGCCCAGCCAAATGGGTCTCAAGTGGCTGGTTTGACTAATCAAGGCACGTCATTAGCTCTATTAGCTCCGCCGTCTTCTCCAGCATCCTTTTCAAATTCTGCACTTCCCTCAACGGCACCGTCACCTAATTGTTTCTTATCATTATCTGCCAACTCACCAGGAGGTCCATCCTCCTCCATGTTTGCCACTGGACCATATGCTCATGAAACACAACTAGTTTCTCCACCAGTCTTCTCAACCTTCACAACTGAGCCATCAACTGCCCCACTCACACCCCCACCTGAATTGGCTCATCTAACTACCCCTTCTTCACCAGATGTTCCTTATGCTCGCTTCCTCTCATCTTCAGCAGATCTTAAAAACAGAGACAAAACCAGTTACATCACTGCAAATGATCTTCAAGCAACATATTCACTATATCCTGGAAGTCCTCACAGTGGTCTTGTATCACCAATCTCAAGGACGTCAAATGAATGTTCTTCATCGCCTTTTCCAGAGCGAGAGTTTTCTCAACGATGGGATTCATCACTTTCTCCCCAAAATGGAAGAAGTCCAAGGAGTGGTTCTAAAAGGCTTTCTGGACAAGATGCTACTGCTGATGCGTCTGTTGCTTCCAAAGATTCAAACTTCTTCTGTCCTGCCACATTTGCACAATTCTATTTGGACAATCCACCATTCCCTCATACTGCTGGGAGGTTGAGTGTTTCAAAAGATTCAGATGCTTACTCTACTGGTGCAAACGTACATCAGAACCGGCAAAATAAAAGTGCAGTGCAAGATATGGAAGAGATAGAGGCTTATAGAGCATCCTTTGGGTTTAGTGCTGATGAAATTGTCACTACTGCACAATATGTGGAGATTGCTGATGTCAATGATGACTCATTTACCATACAAACATTCCCTTCGAGTAACTTACCCATGGAAGAAAGTACGGAATTTGCATTAGGTGGTGGACTAAAAGCAGTAAAAACAAAGCCAACTTTGCGTAGTCAGAATAGTCTGAAATCAGAATCAGTTCTAGCTGATGGTAGACACAGTGATATGCCAGCATTATCTAATGGATATGAAGGTAACTTTTGCCACTTGATCTAAAAGATTTATGTTCACTTTTCTTCAGTGGCTGTTTATACATCTCCTGGATGAAAAACAATTGAACTGTTTTGACAAGACCATTACAATTTATTGTAATTCGTACTTTATTTTTATTTTTTATTTTTTGGCTGATTGTGTTTTTTCTTCCTGTGTGTTTCAGACCATCAATCAAATTGGCAACCTCTTGATGTTTCTGGGCAAAGTACACCTGGAAATTGTATTATGAGTGATGATGAACACATATTTGCTAAATATGGATCATCAAAAATGAGCAGAAAATATCAATTTGGCTCGTCATGCTCTGATGCTGAGATTGATTATAGAAGAGGAAGAAGCTTAAGAGATGGCAAAGAAAATTTTGTATGGCATAACTAGAATCTGAACGAAAAGTGTTAATTGTTTCATGTGTATTAGTTTCTGCTGTCTTTTTTTGTATGCTATGTCTTTGAAGCTTTGTGATAGTTTGATGTTCTAACCTTTTATCTAACCTGTTGTCTCCAAGGCTTGACTTGGCTCCTATGGTTTATGAATGGATGTTAGTGCATCATATTAATGTTACTTGGTGAAATACCTTAAAAGTTCACCAAGAATTCTATTTTTCTGGTTGTAAATTATTAGCCATGAAAATATAAAAAATGGCTGCATTGCTGAAAAGTCTTCGTGGGTTATGGTTTACAGGATATTGTTGAAAATTTTGTTACAATGTTTTGGAACACAACTTGAGAGCGTGGCATCCAATAGATTGAGTATAAGCCTCTTATATATATATTTCATCTCAAATATAATGGGTGTGTACAAGTCTTGGTTTGGATCATGACTAAGAAGTCGTGCTTCATACAGCGGGTTTTGCATTCGCAGATTCAAAAGTAAAATTTCTCTCGTCCACCTTTTTTTTTTTTTAAGATGAACTGATTATAAAGAAAGAAAATATATATATATATATATATATATATATATATATATATATATATATTCTGGTAGAGCTGTTTTTAAAAATGCCGTCTCTAATGTAACGTTGAATGATGTTCTTGTTTACAGATTGAAAGGCAAATCTACTTTTGAATGTTAAAATTCTTGAAAATTTGTAATGAACAGTATTTATTTATATACACGTGTAATTGTAATGAATTAATCTATCCAAAGTTTTCATTCCAATTGAGAGAAAAGTTTAGAGAGCAAAGCTTTTGTGAGAGAAAATTGAGAGTAATTTTCTTGAGTGTAATTGGGTTGTGGGTTGTGAGTGTTGTAAACACCTTGTGTAATTTCTACTCTTTCAAGAAAAGATCTGACGGTCCGGAGACGTAAGCAAGATTGGCCGAACTCCGTTATCAAATTTGTATGTTATTTTCTATTCTTGCTTTCTCATAAGTTTGGCTTATCGGGAATTTGCGTTATTTCCCAACAACCAGTATCGAGCTATTGGTAGTGATTTACGTCAATTTTCTCGCAAGAAATAGTCGAAAACGATCCGGAAGGAAGTCGGATTTTAGTGGGAGCAATGGCCGCGGATGAAGGAAGGGTGAAACTCGAGAAATTTAATGGCACGGATTTTGGGTTTTGGAAAATGCGGATAGAGGATTATACGTATCAAAGAAATCTATATCAACCTCTCTCGGGAAGAAACCGAAGCTATGAAGGAAGAAGATGGAATCTTCTACGGACAAGCCTCTGAAAGTTATTCGATTGACGCTATCCCGTAATGTTGCCTTCAACATAGCAAAGGAAAAGACCACGGCGGGTCTTATGGCAGCTCTCTCCAATATGTATGAGAAGCCATCAGCCTCAAACAAAGTGCACTTGATGAGGCGTTTGTTCAATTTGCGGATGAATGAAGGCGCATCGGTAGCTCAACATCTCAATGAACTCAACACAGTCACAACCCAGTTGAGTTCAGTGGAAATTGAATTCGATGAAGAAGTACGAGCATTAATACTTTTATCTTCTTTACCAGAAAGTTGGAATGCTACTGTCACGGCTGTGAGTAGCTCGTCAGGAAGCAATAAGTTGAAATTTGACGATGTTCGTGATTTGGTTCTCAGTGAAGAGATCCGACGTAGAGAGTCAGGTGAATCGTCAACTTCTTCAGTTTTGCATACAGAGTCAAGAGGAAGAAATTCAACCAAAGGGAATGGACGTGGCAGAACAGACTACCGAGGTAGATCAAAGGACAGGAGGTCCAAATCTAGGAATCCTAATAATTCCTATAGCTCGAAGACTATCGAGTGTTGGAATTGTGGAAGAACCGGGCACTACAAAAATTAGTGCAAGAGTGCACCGAAGGACAAACAAGTGAAAACAGAGGCAAATGTTACTTCCACCTCAGGAGGAGACGATGCATTGATATGCTCTTTGGAGAGCAAGGAAGAATCTTGGGTGTTAGACTCTGGAGCATCGTTCCATGCTACTTCACAAAAAGAATTCTTCGAGAAATATGTCCCCAGAAACCTTGGAAAGGTATATCTTGGTGATGATCAACCATGTGCTATTATTGGCAAAGGTGTAGTGAAGATTAAGTTGAACAGATCTGTTTGGGAACTGAAGGATGTCAGGCATATTCCCGATCTCAGAAGGAACTTAATCTCAGTGGGGCAGTTGGCCAGTGAAGGCTACACTACGATCTTCCATGGTGATGATTGGAAGATTTCAAAGGGTGCAATGACAGTTGCTCGAGGCAAGAAAAGTGGCGCTCTTTACATGACAGCAGAGGCACGTTGTTCAATTACAATTGCAGCAAGCAATGAAACACCAAATCTGTGGCACTAGAGACTAGGCCATATGAGTGAGAAGGGGATGAAGATTATGCACTCAAAGGGAAAACTTCCAGGTCTACAGCCTACGGAGATAGACATGTGCAAAGATTGCATACTTGGAAAGCAAAAGAGAGTCAGCTTTCAGACAAGTTGCAGAATCCTAAAGAAGGAAAGACTAGAGCTTATTCACTCTGATGTTTGGGGACCAACGACCGTGTCATCTATTGGTGGGAAACACTACTTCGTGACTTTCATTGATGATCACTCTCGGAAGGTATGCGTTTACTTTCTAAAGCATAAGTCTAAAGTATTTGAGGCTTTCAGAAGATGGAAAGCTATGGTGGAAAATGAGACGGGTTTAAAGATCAAAAAGCTCAGAACCGATAATGGTGGTGAATATGAAGACACCAGATTCAAAAATTTCTGCTATGAGCACGGGATCAGAATGTAAAGAACTGTGCCAGGAACGCCTCAACACAATGGTGTAGCTGAGCGTATGAACCGAACGTTGACGAAGAGCCGAAGCATTCGTGTACGGTCGGGTCTACAGTGCAGGCGTAAGTAGTCAACACGGCTGACTTACTTGATCAACCGAGGCCCATCTGTTCCATTGGAGCATAGAATACCGGAGGAGGTATGGAGCGGAAAAGAGGTGAAACTATCACATCTAAAAGTTTTCGGTTATGTAGCATTTGTGCATATCAGTGATCAAGGCAGGAATAAGCTTGATCCCAAATCCAAGAAATGCACATTCATTGGCTATGGTGAGGATGAGTTTGGCTACCGCATTTTGGGATGACGAAAAGAAGAAAGTTATCCGTAGCAGAGATGTGATTTTCAACGAAAGGGTGATGTATAAGGACATGCATAAAATAGATGCCAATGACTCGGAAGCGAGAATGAGTCGGTATTTGCGGATGCAGATGATGTCCCGGATACTTCCGCAATGAACCAATTGTAACAAGTCCTCGGCCCGGAGGAACTTGTTGGAAAAAGCAGTACACAACATTCTGACACACCACAACCTCTTACTCCAGCTCCTGAATTGAGAAGGTCTTCTCGACCTCATATGCCTAACAGGAGATACATGAACTATATGTTCTTTGGTGATGGAGGAGCACGAATGCTATGATGAAGCTTGTCTGACTCGAGATTCCAACAAGTGGGAGCTTGCTATGAAAGAAGAAAT